>OU026147.1:16295559-17533786 GCA_907269125.1 Eristalis pertinax
GGAAACCGCATTTAGTTTCTGGACACCGGCTAGTGTCCAGAAAATAAATGCGGATTGGGTAGGGGAAACCGCATTTTGTTTCTGGACGCTAGCTGCTGTCCAGAAACTAAATGCGGATTGGGTAGGGGAAACCGCATTTAGTTTCTGGACACTAGCTGCTGTCCAGAAACTAAATGTGGATTGGGTAGGGGAAACCGCATTTAGTTTCAGGACACTAGCTGCTGTCCAGAAACTAAATGCGGATTGGGTAGGGGAAACTGAATTAGTTTGTGGACACTAGCTGCTGTCCAGAAAATAAATGCGGATTGGGCAGGGGAAACCGCATTTAGTTTCTGGACACTAGCTGCTGTCCAGAAAATAAATGCGGATTGGGCAGGGGAATCCGCATTTAGTTTCTGGACACTAGCTGCTGTCCAGAAACTAAATGCGGATTGGGTAGGGGAAACCGCATTTAGTTTGTGGACACTAGCTGCTGTCCAGAAAATAAATGCGGATTGGGCAGGGGAAACCGCATTTAGTTTCTGGACACTAGCTGCTGTCAAGAAACTAAATGCGGATTGGGTAGGGGAAACCGCATTTAGTTTCTGGACACTAGCTGCTGTCCAGAAACTAAATGCGGATTGGGTAGGGGAAACCGCATTTAGTTTCTGGACACCGGCTAGTGTCCAGAAAATAAATGCGGATTGGGTAGGGGAAACCGCATTTAGTTTCTGGACACTAGCTGCTGTCCAGAAACTAAATGCGGATTGGGTAGGGGAAACCGCATTTAGTTTCTGGACACCGGCTAGTGCCCAGAAAATAAATGCGGATTGCGTAGGGGAAACCGCATTTAGTTTCTAGACACTAGCTGCTGTCCAGAAACTAAATGCGGATTGGGTAGGGGAAACCGCATTTAGTTTCTGGACACCGGCTAGTGTCCAGAAAATAAATGCGGATTGGGTAGGGGAAACCGCATTTAGTTTCTGGACACTAGCTGCTGTCCAGAAACTAAATGCGGATTGGGTAGGGGAAACCGCATTTAGTTTCTGGACACCGGCTAGTGCCCAGAAAATAAATGCGGATTGCGTAGGGGAAACCGCATTTAGTTTCTAGACACTAGCTGCTGTCCAGAAACTAAATGCGGATTGGGTAGGGGAAACTGATTTAGTTTGTGGACACTAGCTGCTGTCCAGAAACTAAATGCGGATTGAGTAGGGGAAACCGTATTTAGTTTCTGGACACTAGCTGCTGTCCAGAAAATAAATGCGGATTGGGTAGGGGAAACCGCATTTAGTTTCTGGACACTAGCTGCTGTCCAGAAACTAAATGCGGGTTGGGAAACTAAATGCGGATTGGGTAGGGGAAACCGCATTTAGTTTCTGGACACTAGCTGCTGTCCAGAAACTAAATGCGGATTGGGTAGGGGAAACCGCATTTCGTTTCTGGACACTAGCTGCTGTCCAGAAACTAAATGCGGATTGGGTAGGGGAAACCGCATTTAGTTTCTGGACACTAGCTGCTGTCCAGAAACTAAATGCGGATTGGGAAACTAAATGCGGATTGGGTAGGGGAAACCGCATTTAGTTTCTGGACACTAGCTGCTGTCCAGAAACTAAATGCGGATTGGGTAGGGGAAACCGCATTTAGTTTCTGGACACTAGCTGCTGTCCAGAAACTAAATGCGGATTGGGTAGGGGAAACCGCATTTAGTTTCTGGACACTAGCTGCTGTCCAGAAACTAAATGCGGATTGGGTAGGGGAAACCGCATTTAGTTTCTGGACACCGGCTAGTGTCCAGAAAATAAATGCGGATTTTGTAGGGGAAACCGCTTTTAGTTTCTGGACACTAGCTGCTGTCCAGAAACTAAATGCGGATTATGTAGGGGAAACCGCATTTTGTTTCTGGACGCTAGCTGCTGTCCAGAAACTAAATGCGGATTGGGTAGGGGAAACCGCATTTAGTTTCTGGACACTAGCTGCTGTCCAGAAACTAAATGTGGATTGGGTAGGGGAAACCGCATTTAGTTTCAGGACACTAGCTGCTGTCCAGAAACTAAATGCGGATTGGGTAGGGGAAACTGATTTAGTTTGTGGACACTAGCTGCTGTCCAGAAAATAAATGCGGATTGGGCAGGGGAATCCGCATTTAGTTTCTGGACAGCAGCTAGTGTCCAGAAATTAAATGCAGTTTCCCCTACCCAATCCGCATTTAGTTTCTGGACAGCACCTAGTGTCCACAAACTAAATGCGGTTTCCCCTACACAATCCGCATTTATTTTCTGGATACTAGCCGGTGTCCAGAAACTAAATGCGGTTTCCCCTACCCAATCCGCATTTAGTTTCTGGACAGCAGCTAGTGTCCAGAAACTAAATGCGGTTTCCCCTACCCAATCCGCATTTAGTTTCTGGACAGCAGCTAGTGTCCAGAAACTAAATGCGGTTTCCCCTGCCCAATCCGCATTTATTTTCTGGACAGCAGCTAGTGTCCACAAACTAAATCAGTTTCCCCTACCCAATCCGCATTTAGTTTCTGGACAGCAGCTAGTGTCCAGAAATTAAATGCAGTTTCCCCTACCCAATCCGCATTTAGTTTCTGGACAGCACCTAGTGTCCACAAACTAAATGCGGTTTCCCCTACACAATCCGCATTAATTTTCTGGATACTAGCCGGTGTCCAGAAACTAAATGCGGTTTCCCCTACCCAATCCGCATTTAGTTTCTGGACAGCAGCTAGTGTCCAGAAACTAAATGCGGTTTCCCCTACCCAATCCGCATTTAGTTTCTGGACAGCAGCTAGTGTCCAGAAACTAAATGCGGTTTCCCCTGCCCAATCCGCATTTATTTTCTGGACAGCAGCTAGTGTCCACAAACTAAATCAGTTTCCCCTACCCAATCCGCATTTAGTTTCTGGACAGCAGCTAGTGTCCAGAAATTAAATGCAGTTTCCCCTACCCAATCCGCATTTAGTTTCTGGACAGCACCTAGTGTCCACAAACTAAATGCGGTTTCCCCTACACAATCCGCATTTATTTTCTGGATACTAGCCGGTGTCCAGAAACTAAATGCGGTTTCCCCTACCCAATCCGCATTTAGTTTCTGGACAGCAGCTAGTGTCCAGAAACTAAATGCGGTTTCCCCTACCCAATCCGCATTTAGTTTCTGGACAGCAGCTAGTGTCCACAAACTAAATGCGGTTTCCCCTACCCAATCCGCATTTAGTTTCTGGACAGCAGCTAGTGTCCAGAAACTAAATGCGGTTTCCCCTACCCAATCCGCATTTATTTTCTGGACACTAGCCGGTGTCCAGAAACTAAATGCGGTTTCCCCTACCCAATCCGCATTTAGTTTCTGGACAGCAGCTAGTGTCCAGAAACTAAATGCGGTTTCCCCTGCCCAATCCGCATTTATTTTCTGGACAGCAGCTAGTGTCCACAAACTAAATCAGTTTCCCCTACCCAATCCGCATTTAGTTTCTGGACAGCAGCTAGTGTCCAGAAACTAAATGCGGTTTCCCCTACCCAATCCGCATATATTTTCTGGACACTAGCCGGTGTCCAGAAACTAAATGCGGTTTCCCCTACCCAATCCGCATTTAGTTTCTGGACAGCAGCTAGTGTCCAGAAACTAAATGCGGTTTCCCCTACCCAATCCGCATTTAGTTTCTGGACAGCAGCTAGTGTCCAGAAACTAAATGCGGTTTCCCCTACCCAATCCGCATTTATTTTCTGGACACTAGCCGGTGTCCAGAAACTAAATGCGGTTTCCCCTACCCAATCCGCATTTAGTTTCTGGACAGCAGCTAGTGTCCAGAAACTAAATGCGGTTTCCCCTACCCAATCCGCATTTAGTTACTGGACACTAGCCGGTGTCCAGAAACTAAATGCGGTTTCCCCTACCCAATCCGCATTTAGTTTCTGGACAGCAGCTAGTGTCCAGAAACTAAATGCAGTTTCCCCTACCCAATCCGCATTTAGTTTCTGGACAGCAGCTAGTGTCCAGAAACTAAATGCGGTTTCCCCTACCCAATCCGCATTTAGTTTCTGGACAGCAGCTAGTGTCCACGAACTAAATGCGGTTTCCCCTACCCAATCCGCATTTATTTTCTGGACACTAGCCGGTGTCCAGAAACTAAATGCGGTTTCCCCTACGCAATCCGCATTTAGTTTCTGGACAGCAGCTAGTGTCCAGAAACTAAATGCGGTTTCCCCTACCCAATCCGCATTTAGTTTCTGGACAGCAGCTAGTGTCCTGAAACTAAATGCGGTTTCCCCTACCCAATCCACATTTAGTTTCTGGACAGCAGCTAGTGTCCAGAAACTAAATGCGGTTTCCCCTACCCAATCCGCATTTAGTTTCTGGACAGCAGCTAGCGTCCAGAAACTAAATGCGGTTTCCCCTACCCAATCCGCATTTAGTTTCTGGACAGCAGCTAGCGTCCAGAAACAAAATGCGGTTTCCCCTACCCAATCCGCATTTAGTTTCTGGACAGCAGCTAGTGTCCAGAAACTAAATGCGGTTTCCCCTACCCAATCCGCATTTAGTTTCTGGACAGCAGCTAGTGTCCAGAAACTAAATGCGGTTTCCCCTACCCAATCCGCATTTAGTTTCTGGACAGCAGCTAGTGTCCAGAAACTAAATGCGGTTTCCCCTACCCAATTCGCATTTAGTTTCTGGACAGCAGCTAGTGTCCAGAAACTAAATGCGGTTTCCCTACCCAATCCGCATTTATTTTCTGGACACTAGCCGGTGTCCAGAAACTAAATGCGGTTTCCCCTACCCAATCCGCATTTAGTTTCTGGACAGCAGCTAGTGTCCAGAAACTAAATGCGGTTTCCCCTACCCAATCCGCATTTAGTTTCTGGACAGCAGCTAGTGGCCACAAACTAAATGCGGTTTCCCCTACCCAATCCGCATTTATTTTCTGGACACTAGCCGGTGTCCAGAAACTAAATGCGGTTTCCCCTACCCAATCCGCATTTAGTTTCTGGACAGCAGCTAGTGTCCAGAAACTAAATGCGGTTTCCCCTACCCAATCCGCAATTAGTTTCTGGACAGCAGCTAGGTTTCCCCTACCCAATCCGCATTTATTTTCTGGACAGCAGCTAGTGTCCAGAAACTAAATGCGGTTTCCCCTACCCAATCCGCATTTAGTTACTGGACACTAGCCGGTGTTCAGAAACTAAATGCGGTTTCCCCTACCCAATCCGCATTTAGTTTCTGGACAGCAGCTAGTGATGACTGGAGTGGATCCGACGACATCGAATTTTTCACCTAAAAAAATGTACAGTGTATAGTAAGGATTTTGGAGCCTTCCATGGCTCATCTTCCAACTGCCACAGCGGCCCAACTAGGCGTACCTACGACCTGTGCGCACCTGTGGTTATGTGTTGAGATGCGTATTAACGAAATCCAAAGACTGGAGTGGATCCGACGACATCGAATTTTTCACCTAAAAAAATGTACAGTGTATAGTATGGATTTTGGAGCCTTCCATGGCTCATCTTCCAACTGCCATAGCGGCCCAACTAGGCGTACCTACGACCTGTGCGCACCTGTGGTTATGCGTTGAGATGTCTATTAACGAAATCCAAAGACTGGAGTGGATCCGACGACATCGAATTTTTTCACCTAAAAAAATGTACAGTGCACAGTAAGGATTTTGGAGCCTTCCATGGCATGGCTCATCTTCCAACTGCCACAGCGGCCCAACTAGGCGTACCTACGACCTGTGCGCACCTGTGGTTATGTGTTGAGATGTGTATTAACGAAATCCAAAGACTGGAGTGTATCCGACGACATCGAATTTTTCACCTAAAAAAATGTACAGTGTATAATAAGGATTTTAGAGCCTTTAAATGGCTCTTCTTCCAACTGCCACAGCGGCCCAACTAGGCGTACCTACGACCTGTGCGCACCTGTGGTTATGTGTTGAGATGTCTATTAACGAAATCCAAAGACTGGAGTGGATCCGACGACATCGAATTTTTCACCTAAAAAAATGGGCAGTGAATAGTAAGGATTTTGGAGCCTTCCATGGCTCATCTTCCAACTGCCACAGCGGCCCAACTAGGCGTACCTACGACCTGTGCGCACCTGTGGTTATGTGTTGAGATGTGTATTAACGAAATCCAAAGACTGGAGTGAATCCAACGACATCGAATTTTTCACCTAAAAAAATGTACAGTGTATAGTAAGGATTTTGGAGCCTTCCATGGCTCATCTTCCAACTGCCACAGCGGCCCAACTAGGCGTACCTACGACCTGTGCGCACCTGTGGTTATGTGTTGAGATGTGTATTAACGAAATCCAAAGACTGGAGTGGATCCGACGACATCGAATTTTTCACCTAAAAAAATGTACAGTGTATAGTAAGGATTTTGGAGCCTTCCATGGCTCATCTTCCAACTGCCACAGCGGCCCAACTAGGCGTACCTACGACCTGTGCGCACCTGTGGTTATGTGTTGAGATGTGTATTAACGAAATCCAAAGACTGGAGTGAATCCAACGACATCGAATTTTTCACCTAAAAAAATGTACAGTGTATAGTAAGGATTTTGGAGCCTTCCATGGCTCATCTTCCAACTGCCACAGCGGCCCAACTAGGCGTACCTACGACCTGTGCGCACCTGTGGTTATGTGTTGAGATGTGTATTAACGAAATCCAAAGACTGGAGTGAATCCAACGACATCGAATTTTTCACCTAAAAAAATGTACAGTGTATAGTAAGGATTTTGGAGCCTTCCATGGCTCATCTTCCAACTGCCACAGCGGCCCAACTAGGCGTACCTACGACCTGTGCGCACCTGTGGTTATGTGTTGAGATGTGTATTAACGAAATCCAAAGACTGGAGTGGATCCGAAGACATCGAATTTTTCACCTAAAAAAATGTACAGTGTATAGTAAGGATTTTGGAGCCTTCCATGGCTCATCTTCCAACTGCCACAGCGGCCCAACTAGGCGTACCTACGACCTGTGCGCACCTGTGGTTATGTGTTGAGATGCGTATTAACGAAATCCAAAGACTGGAGTGGATCCGACGACATCGAATTTTTCACCTAAAAAAATGTACAGTGTATAGTAAGGATTTTGGAGCCTTTCCATGGCTCTTCTTCCAACTGCCACAGCGGACCAACTAGGCGTACCTACGACCTGGGCGCACCTGTGGTTATGTGTTGAGATGCGTATTAACGAAATCCAAAGACTGGAGTGGATCCGACGACATCGAATTTTTCACCTAAAAAAATGTACAGTGTATAGTAAGGATTTTGGAGCCTTCCATGGCTCATCTTCCAACTGCCACAGCGGCCCAACTAGGCGTACCTACGACCTGTGCGCACCTGTGGTTATGTGTTGAGATGTCTATTAACGAAATCCAAAGACTGGAGTGGATCCGACGACATCGAATTTTTCACCTAAAAAAATGGGCAGTGAATAGTAAGGATTTTGGAGCCTTCCATGGCTCATCTTCCAACTGCCACAGCGGCCCAACTAGGCGTACCTACGACCTGTGCGCACCTGTGGTTATGTGTTGAGATGTGTATTAACGAAATCCAAAGACTGGAGTGGATCCGAAGACATCGAATTTTTCACCTAAAAAAATGTACAGTGTATAGTAAGGATTTTGGAGCCTTCCATGGCTCATCTTCCAACTGCCACAGCGGCCCAACTAGGCGTACCTACGACCTGTGCGCACCTGTGGTTATGTGTTGAGATGTGTATTAACGAAATCCAAAGACTGGAGTGAATCCAACGACATCGAATTTTTCACCTAAAAAAATGTAGTGTATAGTAAGGATTTTGGAGCCTTCCATGGCTCATCTTCCAACTGCCACAGCGGCCCAACTAGGCGTACCTACGACCTGTGCGCACCTGTGGTTATGTGTTGAGATGTCTATTAACGAAATCCAAAGACTGGAGTGGATCCGACGACATCGAATTTTTCACCTAAAAAAATGTACAGTGTATAGTAAGGATTTTGGAGCCTTCCATGGCTCATCTTCCAACTGCCATAGCGACCCAACTAGGCGTACTTACGACCTGTGCGCACCTGTGGTTATGTGTTGAGATGTGTATTAACGAAATCCAAAGACTGCAGTGGATCCGACGACATCGAATTTTTCACCTAAGAAAATGTACAGTGTATAGTAAGGATTTTGGAGCCTTCCATGGCTCATCTTCCAACTGCCACAGCGGCCCAACTAGGCGTACCTACGACCTGTGCGCACCTGTGGTTATGTGTTGAGATGTCTATTAACGAAATCCAAAGACTGGAGTGGATCCGACGACATCGAACTTTTCACCTAAAAAAATGTACAGTGTATAGTAAGGATTTTGGAGCCTTCCATGGCTCATCTTCCAACTGCCATAGCGGCCCAACTAGGCGTACCTACGACCTGTGCGCACCTGTGGTTATGTGTTGAGATGTGTATTAACGAAATCCAAAGACTGGAGTGGATCCGACGACATCGAATTTTTCACCTAAAAAAATGTACAGTGTATAGTAAGGATTTTAGAGCCTTTCCATGGCTCATCTTCCAACTGCCACAGCGGCCCAACTAGGCGTACCTTCGACCTATGCGCACCTGTGGTTATGTGTTGAGATGTGTATTAACGAAATCCAAAGACTGGAGTGGATCCGACGACATCGAATTTTTCACCTAAAAAAATGTACAGTGCACAGTAAGGATTTTGGAGCCTTCCATGGCTCATCTTCCAACTGCCATAGCGACCCAACTAGGCGTACTTACGACCTGTGCGCACCTGTGGTTATGTGTTGAGATGTGTATTAACGAAATCCAAAGACTGGAGTGGATCCGACGACATCGAATTTTTCACCTAAAAAAATGTACAGTGCACAGTAAGGATTTTGGAGCCTTCCATGGCTCATCTTCCAACTGCCACAGCGGCCCAACTAGGCGTACCTACGACCTGTGCGCACCTGTGGTTATGTGTTGAGATGTCTATTAACGAAATCCAAAGACTGGAGTGGATCCGACGACATCGAATTTTTCACCTAAAAAAATGTACAGTGCACAGTAAGGATTTTGGAGCCTTCCATGGCTCATCTTCCAACTGCCATAGCGACCCAACTAGGCGTACTTACGACCTGTGCGCACCTGTGGTTATGTGTTGAGATGTGTATTAACGAAATCCAAAGACTGGAGTGGATCCGACGACATCGAATTTTTCACCTAAAAAAATGTACAGTGTATAGTAAGGATTTTAGAGCCTTTCCATGGCTCTTCTTCCAACTGCCACAGCGGCCCAACTAGGCGTACCTTCGACCTATGCGCACCTGTCGTTATGTGTTGAGATGTGAATTAACGAAATCCAAAGACTGGAGTGGATCCGACGACATCGAATTTTTCACCTAAAAAAATGTACAGTGCACAGTAAGGATTTTGGAGCCTTCCATGGCTCATCTTCCAACTGCCATAGCGGCCCAACTAGGCGTACCTACGACCTGTGCGCACCTGTGGTTATGTGTTGAGATGTCTATTAACGAAATCCAAAGACTGGAGTGGATCCGACGACATCGAACTTTTCACCTAAAAAAATGTACAGTGGCTCATCTTCCAACTGCCACAGCGGCCCAACTAGGCGTACCTACGACCTGTGCGCACCTGTGGTTATGTGTTGAGATGTGTATTAACGAAATCCAAAGACTGGAGTGGATCCGACGACATCGAATTTTTCACCTAAAAAAATGTAGTGTATAGTAAGGATTTTGGAGCCTTTCCATGGCTCATCTTCCAACTGCCACAGCGGCCCAACTAGGCGTACCTACGACCTGTGCGCACCTGTGGTTATGTGTTGAGATGTCTATTAACGAAATCCAAAGACTGGAGTGGATCCGACGACATCGAATTTTTCACCTAAAAAAATGTACAGTGGCTCATCTTCCAACTGCCACAGCGGCCCAACTAGCCGTACCTACGACCTGTGCGCACCTGTGGTTATGTGTTGAGATGTGTATTAACGAAATCCAAAGACTGGAGTGGATCCGACGACATCGAATTTTTCACCTAAAAAAATGTAGTGTATAGTAAGGATTTTGGAGCCTTCCATGGCTCATCTTCCAACTGCCACAGCGGCCCGACTAGGCGTACCTACGACCTGTGCGCACCTGTGGTTATGTGTTGAGATGTGTATTAACGAAATCCAAAGACTGGAGTGGATCCGACGACATCGAATTTTTCACCTAAAAAAATGTACAGTGTATAGTAAGGATTTTGAAGCCTTCCATGGCTCATCTTCCAACTGCCACAGCGGCCCAACTAGGCGTACCTACGACCTGTGCGCACCTGTGGTTATGTGTTGAGATGTGTATTAACGAAATCCAAACACTGGAGTGGATCCAACGACATCGAATTTTTCACCTAAAAAAATTGACAGTAAGGATTTTGGAGCCTTTCCATGGCTCATCTTCCAACTGCCACAGCGGCTCAACTAGGCGTACCTACGACCTGTCCGCACTTGTGGTTATGTGTTGAGATGTGTATTAACGAAATCCAAAGACTGGAGTGGATCCAACGACATCGAATTTTTCACCTAAAAAAATTTACAGTGTACAGTAAGGATTTTGAAGCCTTCCATGGCTCATCTTCCAACTGCCACAGCGGCCCAACTAGGCGTACCTACGACCTGTGCGCACCTGTGGTTATGTGTTGAGATGTCTATTAACGAAATCCAAAGACTGGAGTGGATCCGACGACATCGAATTTTTCACCTAAAAAAATGTACAGTGTATAGTAACGATTTTAGAGCCTTTCCATGGCTCTTCTTCCAACTGCCACAGCGGCCCAACTAGGCGTACCTACGACCTGTGCGCACCTGTGGTTATGTGTTGAGATTTGTATTAATGAAATCCAAAGACTGGAGCGGATCCGACGACATCGAATTTTTCACCTAAAAAAATGTACAGTGTATAGTAAGGATTTTGGAGCCTTTCCATGGCTCATCTTCCAACTGCCACAGCGGCCCAACTAGGCGTACCTACGACCTGTGCGCACCTGTGGTTATGTGTGGAGATGTGTATTAACGAAATCCAAAGACTGGAGTGGATCCGACGACATCGAATTTTTCACCTAAAAAAATGTACAGTGTATAGTAAGGATTTTGGAGCCTTCCATGGCTCATCTTCCAACTGCCACAGCGGCCCAACTAGGCGTACCTACGACCTGTGCGCACCTGTGGTTATGTGCTGAGATGTGTATTAACGAAATCCAAAGACTGGAGTGGATCCGACGACATCGAATTTTTCACCTAAAAAAATGTACAGTGCACAGTAAGGATTTTGGAGCCTTCCATGGCTCATCTTCCAACTGCCATAGCGGCCCAACTAGGCGTACCTACGACCTGTGCGCACCTGTGGTTATGTGTTGAGATGTCTATTAACGAAATCCAAAGACTGGAGTGGATCCGACGACATCGAACTTTTCACCTAAAAAAATGTACAGTGGCTCATCTTCCAACTGCCACAGCGGCCCAACTAGGCGTACCTACGACCTGTGCGCACCTGTGGTTATGTGTTGAGATGTGTATTAACGAAATCCAAAGACTGGAGTGGATCCAACGACATCGAATTTTTCACCTAAAAAAATTGACAGTAAGGATTTTGGAGCCTTTCCATGGCTCATCTTCCAACTGCCACAGCGGCTCAACTAGGCGTACCTACGACCTGTCCGCACTTGTGGTTATGTGTTGAGATGTGTATTAACGAAATCCAAAGACTGGAGTGGATCCAACGACATCGAATTTTTCACCTAAAAAAATGTACAGTGTATAGTAAGGATTTTGGAGCCTTTCCATGGCTCATCTTCCAACTGCCACAGCGGCCCAACTAGGCGTACCTACGACCTGTGCGCACCTGTGGTTATGTGTTGAGATGTGTATTAACGAAATCCAAAGACTGGAGTGGATCCGACGACATCGAATTTTTCACCTAAAAAAATGTACAGTGTATAGTAAGGATTTTAGAGCCTTTCCATGGCTCATCTTCCAACTGCCACAGCGGCCCAACTAGGCGTACCTTCGACCTATGCGCACCTGTGGTTATGTGTTGAGATGTGTATTAACGAAATCCAAAGACTGGAGTGGATCCGACGACATCGAATTTTTCACCTAAAAAAATGTACAGTGCACAGTAAGGATTTTGGAGCCTTCCATGGCTCATCTTCCAACTGCCACAGCGGCCCAACTAGGCGTACCTACGACCTGTGCGCACCTGTGGTTATGTGTTGAGATGTCTATTAACGAAATCCAAAGACTGGAGTGGATCCGACGACATCGAATTTTTCACCTAAAAAAATGTACAGTGCACAGTAAGGATTTTGGAGCCTTCCATGGCTCATCTTCCAACTGCCATAGCGACCCAACTAGGCGTACTTACGACCTGTGCGCACCTGTGGTTATGTGTTGAGATGTGTATTAACGAAATCCAAAGACTGGAGTGGATCCGACGACATCGAATTTTTCACCTAAAAAAATGTACAGTGTATAGTAAGGATTTTAGAGCCTTTCCATGGCTCTTCTTCCAACTGCCACAGCGGCCCAACTAGGCGTACCTTCGACCTATGCGCACCTGTCGTTATGTGTTGAGATGTGAATTAACGAAATCCAAAGACTGGAGTGGATCCGACGACATCGAATTTTTCACCTAAAAAAATGTACAGTGCACAGTAAGGATTTTGGAGCCTTCCATGGCTCATCTTCCAACTGCCATAGCGGCCCAACTAGGCGTACCTACGACCTGTGCGCACCTGTGGTTATGTGTTGAGATGTCTATTAACGAAATCCAAAGACTGGAGTGGATCCGACGACATCGAACTTTTCACCTAAAAAAATGTACAGTGGCTCATCTTCCAACTGCCACAGCGGCCCAACTAGGCGTACCTACGACCTGTGCGCACCTGTGGTTATGTGTTGAGATGTGTATTAACGAAATCCAAAGACTGGAGTGGATCCGACGACATCGAATTTTTCACCTAAAAAAATGTAGTGTATAGTAAGGATTTTGGAGCCTTTCCATGGCTCATCTTCCAACTGCCACAGCGGCCCAACTAGGCGTACCTACGACCTGTGCGCACCTGTGGTTATGTGTTGAGATGTCTATTAACGAAATCCAAAGACTGGAGTGGATCCGACGACATCGAATTTTTCACCTAAAAAAATGTACAGTGGCTCATCTTCCAACTGCCACAGCGGCCCAACTAGCCGTACCTACGACCTGTGCGCACCTGTGGTTATGTGTTGAGATGTGTATTAACGAAATCCAAAGACTGGAGTGGATCCGACGACATCGAATTTTTCACCTAAAAAAATGTAGTGTATAGTAAGGATTTTGGAGCCTTCCATGGCTCATCTTCCAACTGCCACAGCGGCCCGACTAGGCGTACCTACGACCTGTGCGCACCTGTGGTTATGTGTTGAGATGTGTATTAACGAAATCCAAAGACTGGAGTGGATCCGACGACATCGAATTTTTCACCTAAAAAAATTTACAGTGTATAGTAAGGATTTTGAAGCCTTCCATGGCTCATCTTCCAACTGCCACAGCGGCCCAACTAGGCGTACCTACGACCTGTGCGCACCTGTGGTTATGTGTTGAGATGTGTATTAACGAAATCCAAACACTGGAGTGGATCCAACGACATCGAATTTTTCACCTAAAAAAATTGACAGTAAGGATTTTGGAGCCTTTCCATGGCTCATCTTCCAACTGCCACAGCGGCTCAACTAGGCGTACCTACGACCTGTCCGCACTTGTGGTTATGTGTTGAGATGTGTATTAACGAAATCCAAAGACTGGAGTGGATCCAACGACATCGAATTTTTCACCTAAAAAAATGTACAGTGTATAGTAAGGATTTTGGAGCCTTTCCATGGCTCATCTTCCAACTGCCACAGCGGCCCAACTAGGCGTACCTACGACCTGTGCGCACCTGTGGTTATGCGTTGAGATGTCTATTAACGAAATCCAAAGACTGGAGTGGATCCGACGACATCGAATTTTTCACCTAAAAAAATTTACAGTGTACAGTAAGGATTTTGAAGCCTTCCATGGCTCATCTTCCAACTGCCACAGCGGCCCAACTAGGCGTACCTACGACCTGTGCGCACCTGTGGTTATGTGTTGAGATGTCTATTAACGAAATCCAAAGACTGGAGTGGATCCGACGACATCGAATTTTTCACCTAAAAAAATGTACAGTGCACAGTAAGGATTTTGGAGCCTTCCATGGCTCATCTTCCAACTGCCATAGCGACCCAACTAGGCGTACTTACGACCTGTGCGCACCTGTGGTTATGTGTTGAGATGTGTATTAACGAAATCCAAAGACTGGAGTGGATCCGACGACATCGAATTTTTCACCTAAAAAAATGTACAGTGTATAGTAAGGATTTTAGAGCCTTTCCATGGCTCTTCTTCCAACTGCCACAGCGGCCCAACTAGGCGTACCTTCGACCTATGCGCACCTGTCGTTATGTGTTGAGATGTGAATTAACGAAATCCAAAGACTGGAGTGGATCCGACGACATCGAATTTTTCACCTAAAAAAATGTACAGTGCACAGTAAGGATTTTGGAGCCTTCCATGGCTCATCTTCCAACTGCCATAGCGGCCCAACTAGGCGTACCTACGACCTGTGCGCACCTGTGGTTATGTGTTGAGATGTCTATTAACGAAATCCAAAGACTGGAGTGGATCCGACGACATCGAACTTTTCACCTAAAAAAATGTACAGTGGCTCATCTTCCAACTGCCACAGCGGCCCAACTAGGCGTACCTACGACCTGTGCGCACCTGTGGTTATGTGTTGAGATGTGTATTAACGAAATCCAAAGACTGGAGTGGATCCGACGACATCGAATTTTTCACCTAAAAAAATGTAGTGTATAGTAAGGATTTTGGAGCCTTTCCATGGCTCATCTTCCAACTGCCACAGCGGCCCAACTAGGCGTACCTACGACCTGTGCGCACCTGTGGTTATGTGTTGAGATGTCTATTAACGAAATCCAAAGACTGGAGTGGATCCGACGACATCGAATTTTTCACCTAAAAAAATGTACAGTGGCTCATCTTCCAACTGCCACAGCGGCCCAACTAGCCGTACCTACGACCTGTGCGCACCTGTGGTTATGTGTTGAGATGTGTATTAACGAAATCCAAAGACTGGAGTGGATCCGACGACATCGAATTTTTCACCTAAAAAAATGTAGTGTATAGTAAGGATTTTGGAGCCTTCCATGGCTCATCTTCCAACTGCCACAGCGGCCCGACTAGGCGTACCTACGACCTGTGCGCACCTGTGGTTATGTGTTGAGATGTGTATTAACGAAATCCAAAGACTGGAGTGGATCCGACGACATCGAATTTTTCACCTAAAAAAATTTACAGTGTATAGTAAGGATTTTGAAGCCTTCCATGGCTCATCTTCCAACTGCCACAGCGGCCCAACTAGGCGTACCTACGACCTGTGCGCACCTGTGGTTATGTGTTGAGATGTGTATTAACGAAATCCAAACACTGGAGTGGATCCAACGACATCGAATTTTTCACCTAAAAAAATTGACAGTAAGGATTTTGGAGCCTTTCCATGGCTCATCTTCCAACTGCCACAGCGGCTCAACTAGGCGTACCTACGACCTGTCCGCACTTGTGGTTATGTGTTGAGATGTGTATTAACGAAATCCAAAGACTGGAGTGGATCCAACGACATCGAATTTTTCACCTAAAAAAATGTACAGTGTATAGTAAGGATTTTGGAGCCTTTCCATGGCTCATCTTCCAACTGCCACAGCGGCCCAACTAGGCGTACCTACGACCTGTGCGCACCTGTGGTTATGCGTTGAGATGTCTATTAACGAAATCCAAAGACTGGAGTGGATCCGACGACATCGAATTTTTCACCTAAAAAAATTTACAGTGTACAGTAAGGATTTTGAAGCCTTCCATGGCTCATCTTCCAACTGCCACAGCGGCCCAACTAGGCGTACCTACGACCTGTGCGCACCTGTGGTTATGTGTTGAGATGTCTATTAACGAAATCCAAAGACTGGAGTGGATCCGACGACATCGAATTTTTCACCTAAAAAAATGTACAGTGTATAGTAACGATTTTAGAGCCTTTCCATGGCTCTTCTTCCAACTGCCACAGCGGCCCAACTAGGCGTACCTACGACCTGTGCGCACCTGTGGTTATGTGTTGAGATTTGTATTAATGAAATCCAAAGACTGGAGCGGATCCGACGACATCGAATTTTTCACCTAAAAAAATGTACAGTGTATAGTAAGGATTTTGGAGCCTTTCCATGGCTCATCTTCCAACTGCCACAGCGGCCCAACTAGGCGTACCTACGACCTGTGCGCACCTGTGGTTATGTGTGGAGATGTGTATTAACGAAATCCAAAGACTGGAGTGGATCCGACGACATCGAATTTTTCACCTAAAAAAATGTACAGTGTATAGTAAGGATTTTGGAGCCTTCCATGGCTCATCTTCCAACTGCCACAGCGGCCCAACTAGGCGTACCTACGACCTGTGCGCAAATGTGGGTATGTGCTGAGATGTGTATTAACGAAATCCAAAGACTGGAGTGGATCCGACGACATCGAATTTTTCACCTAAAAAAATGTACAGTGTATAGTAAGGATTTTGGAGCCTTTCCATGGCTCTTCTTCCAACTGCCACAGCGGCCCAACTAGGCGTACCTACGACCTGTGCGCACCTGTGGTTATGTGTTGAGATGTGTATTAACGAAATCCAAAGACTGGAGTGGATCCAACGACATCGAATTTTTCACCTAAAAAAATTGACAGTAAGGATTTTGGAGCCTTTCCATGGCTCATCTTCCAACTGCCACAGCGGCTCAACTAGGCGTACCTACGACCTGTCCGCACTTGTGGTTATGTGTTGAGATGTGTATTAACGAAATCCAAAGACTGGAGTGGATCCAACGACATCGAATTTTTCACCTAAAAAAATGTACAGTGTATAGTAAGGATTTTGGAGCCTTTCCATGGCTCATCTTCCAACTGCCACAGCGGCCCAACTAGGCGTACCTACGACCTGTGCGCACCTGTGGTTATGTGTTGAGATGTCTATTAACGAAATCCAAAGACTGGAGTGGATCCGACGACATCGAATTTTTCACCTAAAAAAATGTACAGTGTATAGTAAGGATTTTGGAGCCTTTCCATGGCTCATCTTCCAACTGCCACAGCGGCCCAACTAGGCGTACCTACGACCTGTGCGCACCTGTGGTTATGTGTTGAGATGTGTATTAACGAAATCCAAAGACTGGAGTGGATCCGACGACATCGAATTTTTCACCTAAAAAAATGTACAGTGTATAGTAAGGATTTTAGAGCCTTTCCATGGCTCATCTTCCAACTGCCACAGCGGCCCAACTAGGCGTACCTTCGACCTATGCGCACCTGTGGTTATGTGTTGAGATGTGTATTAACGAAATCCAAAGACTGGAGTGGATCCGACGACATCGAAGTTTTCACCTAAAAAAATGTACAGTGCACAGTAACGATCTTGGAGCCTTCCATGGCTCATCTTCCAACTGCCACAGCGGCCCAACTAGGCGTACCTACGACCTGTGCGCACCTGTGGTTATGTGTTGAGATGTCTATTAACGAAATCCAAAGACTGGAGTGGATCCGACGACATCGAATTTTTCACCTAAAAAAATGTACAGTGCACAGTAAGGATTTTGGAGCCTTCCATGGCTCATCTTCCAACTGCCATAGCGACCCAACTAGGCGTACTTACGACCTGTGCGCACCTGTGGTTATGTGTTGAGATGTGTATTAACGAAATCCAAAGACTGGAGTGGATCCGACGACATCGAATTTTTCACCTAAAAAAATGTACAGTGTATAGTAAGGATTTTAGAGCCTTTCCATGGCTCTTCTTCCAACTGCCACAGCGGCCCAACTAGGCGTACCATCGACCTATGCGCACCTGTCGTTATGTGTTGAGATGTGAATTAACGAAATCCAAAGACTGGAGTGGATCCGACGACATCGAATTTTTCACCTAAAAAAATGTACAGTGCACAGTAAGGATTTTGGAGCCTTCCATGGCTCATCTTCCAACTGCCATAGCGGCCCAACTAGGCGTACCTACGACCTGTGCGCACCTGTGGTTATGTGTTGAGATGTCTATTAACGAAATCCAAAGACTGGAGTGGATCCGACGACATCGAACTTTTCACCTAAAAAAATGTACAGTGGCTCATCTTCCAACTGCCACAGCGGCCCAACTAGGCGTACCTACGACCTGTGCGCACCTGTGGTTATGTGTTGAGATGTGTATTAACGAAATCCAAAGACTGGAGTGGATCCGACGACATCGAATTTTTCACCTAAAAAAATGTAGTGTATAGTAAGGATTTTGGAGCCTTTCCATGGCTCATCTTCCAACTGCCACAGCGGCCCAACTAGGCGTACCTACGACCTGTGCGCACCTGTGGTTATGTGTTGAGATGTCTATTAACGAAATCCAAAGACTGGAGTGGATCCGACGACATCGAATTTTTCACCTAAAAAAATGTACAGTGGCTCATCTTCCAACTGCCACAGCGGCCCAACTAGCCGTACCTACGACCTGTGCGCACCTGTGGTTATGTGTTGAGATGTGTATTAACGAAATCCAAAGACTGGAGTGGATCCGACGACATCGAATTTTTCACCTAAAAAAATGTAGTGTATAGTAAGGATTTTGGAGCCTTCCATGGCTCATCTTCCAACTGCCACAGCGGCCCGACTAGGCGTACCTACGACCTGTGCGCACCTGTGGTTATGTGTTGAGATGTGTATTAACGAAATCCAAAGACTGGAGTGGATCCGACGACATCGAATTTTTCACCTAAAAAAATTTACAGTGTATAGTAAGGATTTTGAAGCCTTCCATGGCTCATCTTCCAACTGCCACAGCGGCCCAACTAGGCGTACCTACGACCTGTGCGCACCTGTGGTTATGTGTTGAGATGTGTATTAACGAAATCCAAACACTGGAGTGGATCCAACGACATCGAATTTTTCACCTAAAAAAATTGACAGTAAGGATTTTGGAGCCTTTCCATGGCTCATCTTCCAACTGCCACAGCGGCTCAACTAGGCGTACCTACGACCTGTCCGCACTTGTGGTTATGTGTTGAGATGTGTATTAACGAAATCCAAAGACTGGAGTGGATCCAACGACATCGAATTTTTCACCTAAAAAAATGTACAGTGTATAGTAAGGATTTTGGAGCCTTTCCATGGCTCATCTTCCAACTGCCACAGCGGCCCAACTAGGCGTACCTACGACCTGTGCGCACCTGTGGTTATGCGTTGAGATGTCTATTAACGAAATCCAAAGACTGGAGTGGATCCGACGACATCGAATTTTTCACCTAAAAAAATGTACAGTGTACAGTAAGGATTTTGAAGCCTTCCATGGCTCATCTTCCAACTGCCACAGCGGCCCAACTAGGCGTACCTACGACCTGTGCGCACCTGTGGTTATGTGTTGAGATGTCTATTAACGAAATCCAAAGACTGGAGTGGATCCGACGACATCGAATTTTTCACCTAAAAAAATGTACAGTGCACAGTAAGGATTTTGGAGCCTTCCATGGCTCATCTTCCAACTGCCATAGCGACCCAACTAGGCGTACTTACGACCTGTGCGCACCTGTGGTTATGTGTTGAGATGTGTATTAACGAAATCCAAAGACTGGAGTGGATCCGACGACATCGAATTTTTCACCTAAAAAAATGTACAGTGTATAGTAAGGATTTTAGAGCCTTTCCATGGCTCTTCTTCCAACTGCCACAGCGGCCCAACTAGGCGTACCTTCGACCTATGCGCACCTGTCGTTATGTGTTGAGATGTGAATTAACGAAATCCAAAGACTGGAGTGGATCCGACGACATCGAATTTTTCACCTAAAAAAATGTACAGTGCACAGTAAGGATTTTGGAGCCTTCCATGGCTCATCTTCCAACTGCCATAGCGGCCCAACTAGGCGTACCTACGACCTGTGCGCACCTGTGGTTATGTGTTGAGATGTCTATTAACGAAATCCAAAGACTGGAGTGGATCCGACGACATCGAACTTTTCACCTAAAAAAATGTACAGTGGCTCATCTTCCAACTGCCACAGCGGCCCAACTAGGCGTACCTACGACCTGTGCGCACCTGTGGTTATGTGTTGAGATGTGTATTAACGAAATCCAAAGACTGGAGTGGATCCGACGACATCGAATTTTTCACCTAAAAAAATGTAGTGTATAGTAAGGATTTTGGAGCCTTTCCATGGCTCATCTTCCAACTGCCACAGCGGCCCAACTAGGCGTACCTACGACCTGTGCGCACCTGTGGTTATGTGTTGAGATGTCTATTAACGAAATCCAAAGACTGGAGTGGATCCGACGACATCGAATTTTTCACCTAAAAAAATGTACAGTGGCTCATCTTCCAACTGCCACAGCGGCCCAACTAGCCGTACCTACGACCTGTGCGCACCTGTGGTTATGTGTTGAGATGTGTATTAACGAAATCCAAAGACTGGAGTGGATCCGACGACATCGAATTTTTCACCTAAAAAAATGTAGTGTATAGTAAGGATTTTGGAGCCTTCCATGGCTCATCTTCCAACTGCCACAGCGGCCCGACTAGGCGTACCTACGACCTGTGCGCACCTGTGGTTATGTGTTGAGATGTGTATTAACGAAATCCAAAGACTGGAGTGGATCCGACGACATCGAATTTTTCACCTAAAAAAATTTACAGTGTATAGTAAGGATTTTGAAGCCTTCCATGGCTCATCTTCCAACTGCCACAGCGGCCCAACTAGGCGTACCTACGACCTGTGCGCACCTGTGGTTATGTGTTGAGATGTGTATTAACGAAATCCAAACACTGGAGTGGATCCAACGACATCGAATTTTTCACCTAAAAAAATTGACAGTAAGGATTTTGGAGCCTTTCCATGGCTCATCTTCCAACTGCCACAGCGGCTCAACTAGGCGTACCTACGACCTGTCCGCACTTGTGGTTATGTGTTGAGATGTGTATTAACGAAATCCAAAGACTGGAGTGGATCCAACGACATCGAATTTTTCACCTAAAAAAATGTACAGTGTATAGTAAGGATTTTGGAGCCTTTCCATGGCTCATCTTCCAACTGCCACAGCGGCCCAACTAGGCGTACCTACGACCTGTGCGCACCTGTGGTTATGTGTTGAGATGTCTATTAACGAAATCCAAAGACTGGAGTGGATCCGACGACATCGAATTTTTCACCTAAAAAAATGTACAGTGCACAGTAAGGATTTTGGAGCCTTCCATGGCTCATCTTCCAACTGCCATAGCGACCCAACTAGGCGTACTTACGACCTGTGCGCACCTGTGGTTATGTGTTGAGATGTGTATTAACGAAATCCAAAGACTGGAGTGGATCCGACGACATCGAATTTTTCACCTAAAAAAATGTACAGTGTATAGTAAGGATTTTAGAGCCTTTCCATGGCTCTTCTTCCAACTGCCACAGCGGCCCAACTAGGCGTACCTTCGACCTATGCGCACCTGTCGTTATGTGTTGAGATGTGAATTAACGAAATCCAAAGACTGGAGTGGATCCGACGACATCGAATTTTTCACCTAAAAAAATGTACAGTGCACAGTAAGGATTTTGGAGCCTTCCATGGCTCATCTTCCAACTGCCATAGCGGCCCAACTAGGCGTACCTACGACCTGTGCGCACCTGTGGTTATGTGTTGAGATGTCTATTAACGAAATCCAAAGACTGGAGTGGATCCGACGACATCGAACTTTTCACCTAAAAAAATGTACAGTGGCTCATCTTCCAACTGCCACAGCGGCCCAACTAGGCGTACCTACGACCTGTGCGCACCTGTGGTTATGTGTTGAGATGTGTATTAACGAAATCCAAAGACTGGAGTGGATCCGACGACATCGAATTTTTCACCTAAAAAAATGTAGTGTATAGTAAGGATTTTGGAGCCTTTCCATGGCTCATCTTCCAACTGCCACAGCGGCCCAACTAGGCGTACCTACGACCTGTGCGCACCTGTGGTTATGTGTTGAGATGTCTATTAACGAAATCCAAAGACTGGAGTGGATCCGACGACATCGAATTTTTCACCTAAAAAAATGTACAGTGGCTCATCTTCCAACTGCCACAGCGGCCCAACTAGCCGTACCTACGACCTGTGCGCACCTGTGGTTATGTGTTGAGATGTGTATTAACGAAATCCAAAGACTGGAGTGGATCCGACGACATCGAATTTTTCACCTAAAAAAATGTAGTGTATAGTAAGGATTTTGGAGCCTTCCATGGCTCATCTTCCAACTGCCACAGCGGCCCGACTAGGCGTACCTACGACCTGTGCGCACCTGTGGTTATGTGTTGAGATGTGTATTAACGAAATCCAAAGACTGGAGTGGATCCGACGACATCGAATTTTTCACCTAAAAAAATTTACAGTGTATAGTAAGGATTTTGAAGCCTTCCATGGCTCATCTTCCAACTGCCACAGCGGCCCAACTAGGCGTACCTACGACCTGTGCGCACCTGTGGTTATGTGTTGAGATGTGTATTAACGAAATCCAAACACTGGAGTGGATCCAACGACATCGAATTTTTCACCTAAAAAAATTGACAGTAAGGATTTTGGAGCCTTTCCATGGCTCATCTTCCAACTGCCACAGCGGCTCAACTAGGCGTACCTACGACCTGTCCGCACTTGTGGTTATGTGTTGAGATGTGTATTAACGAAATCCAAAGACTGGAGTGGATCCAACGACATCGAATTTTTCACCTAAAAAAATGTACAGTGTATAGTAAGGATTTTGGAGCCTTTCCATGGCTCATCTTCCAACTGCCACAGCGGCCCAACTAGGCGTACCTACGACCTGTGCGCACCTGTGGTTATGCGTTGAGATGTCTATTAACGAAATCCAAAGACTGGAGTGGATCCGACGACATCGAATTTTTCACCTAAAAAAATTTACAGTGTACAGTAAGGATTTTGAAGCCTTCCATGGCTCATCTTCCAACTGCCACAGCGGCCCAACTAGGCGTACCTACGACCTGTGCGCACCTGTGGTTATGTGTTGAGATGTCTATTAACGAAATCCAAAGACTGGAGTGGATCCGACGACATCGAATTTTTCACCTAAAAAAATGTACAGTGTATAGTAACGATTTTAGAGCCTTTCCATGGCTCTTCTTCCAACTGCCACAGCGGCCCAACTAGGCGTACCTACGACCTGTGCGCACCTGTGGTTATGTGTTGAGATTTGTATTAATGAAATCCAAAGACTGGAGCGGATCCGACGACATCGAATTTTTCACCTAAAAAAATGTACAGTGTATAGTAAGGATTTTGGAGCCTTTCCATGGCTCATCTTCCAACTGCCACAGCGGCCCAACTAGGCGTACCTACGACCTGTGCGCACCTGTGGTTATGTGTGGAGATGTGTATTAACGAAATCCAAAGACTGGAGTGGATCCGACGACATCGAATTTTTCACCTAAAAAAATGTACAGTGTATAGTAAGGATTTTGGAGCCTTCCATGGCTCATCTTCCAACTGCCACAGCGGCCCAACTAGGCGTACCTACGACCTGTGCGCACCTGTGGTTATGTGCTGAGATGTGTATTAACGAAATCCAAAGACTGGAGTGGATCCGACGACATCGAATTTTTCACCTAAAAAAATGTACAGTGTATAGTAAGGATTTTGGAGCCTTTCCATGGCTCTTCTTCCAACTGCCACAGCGGCCCAACTAGGCGTACCTACGACCTGTGCGCACCTGTGGTTATGTGTTGAGATGTGTATTAACGAAATCCAAAGACTGGAGTGGATCCAACGACATCGAATTTTTCACCTAAAAAAATTGACAGTAAGGATTTTGGAGCCTTTCCATGGCTCATCTTCCAACTGCCACAGCGGCTCAACTAGGCGTACCTACGACCTGTCCGCACTTGTGGTTATGTGTTGAGATGTGTATTAACGAAATCCAAAGACTGGAGTGGATCCAACGACATCGAATTTTTCACCTAAAAAAATGTACAGTGTATAGTAAGGATTTTGGAGCCTTTCCATGGCTCATCTTCCAACTGCCACAGCGGCCCAACTAGGCGTACCTACGACCTGTGCGCACCTGTGGTTATGTGTTGAGATGTCTATTAACGAAATCCAAAGACTGGAGTGGATCCGACGACATCGAATTTTTCACCTAAAAAAATGTACAGTGTATAGTAAGGATTTTAGAGCCTTTCCATGGCTCTTCTTCCAACTGCCACAGCGGCCCAACTAGGCGTACCTACGACCTGTGCGCACCTGTGGTTATGTGTTGAGATGTGTATTAACGAAATCCAAAGACTGGAGTGGACCCGACGACATCGAATTTTTCACCTAAAAAAATGTACAGTGTATAGTAAGGATTTTAGAGCCTTTCCATGGCTCTTCTTCCAACTGCCACAGCGGCCCAACTAGGCGTACCTACGACCTGTGCGCACCTGTGGTTATGTGTTCAGATGTCTATTAACGAAATCCAAAGACTGGAGTGGATCCGACGACATCGAATTTTTCACCTAAAAAAATGTACAGTGTATAGTAAGGATTTTGGAGCCTTCCATGGCTCATCTTCCAACTGCCATAGCGGCCCAACTAGGCGTACCTACGACCTGTGCGCACCTGTGGTTATGTGTTGAGATGTGTATTAATGAAATCCAAAGACTGGAGTGGATCCGACGACATCGAATTTTTCACCTAAAAAAATGTACAGTGTATAGTAAGGATTTTGGAGCCTTCCATGGCTCATCTTCCAACTGCCACAGCGGCCCAACTAGACGTACCTACGACCTGTGCGCACCTGTGGTTATGTGTTGAGATGTGTATTAATGAAATCCAAAGACTGGAGTGGATCCGACGACATCGAATTTTTCACCATGTACAGTGTATAGTAAGGATTTTGGAGCCTTCCATGGCTCATCTTCCAACTGCCACAGCGGCCCAACTAGGCGTACCTACGACCTGTGCGCACCAGTGGTTATGTGTTGAAATGTGTATTAACGAAATCCAAAGACTGGAGTGGATCCGACGACATCGAATTTTTCACCTAAAAAAATGTACAGTGTATAGTAAGGATTTTGGAGCCTTTCCATGGCTCATCTTCCAACTGCCACAGCGGCCCAACTAGGCGTACCTACGACCTGTGCGCACCTGTGGTTATGTGTTGAGATGTGTATTAACGAAATCCAAAGACTGGAGTGGACACGACGACATCGAATTTTTCACCTAAAAAAATGTACAGTGTATAGTAAGGATTTTAGAGCCTTTCCATGGCTCTTCTTCCAACTGCCACAGCGGCCCAACTAGGCGTACCTACGACCAGTGCGCACCTGTGGTTATGTGTTGAGATGTCTATTAACGAAATCCAAAGACTGGAGTGGATCCAACGACATCGAATTTTTCACCTAAAAAAATGTACAGTGTATAGTAAGGATTTTAGAGCCTTTCCATGGCTCTTCTTCCAACTGCCACAGCGGCCCAACTATGCGTACCTACGACCTGTGCGCACCTGAGGTTATGTGTTGAGATGTGTATTAACGAAATCCAAAGACTGGAGTGGTTCGGACGACATCGAATTTTTCACCTAAAAAAATGTACAGTGTATAGTAAGGATTTTGGAGCCTTCCATGGCTCATCTTCCAACTGCCACAGCGGCCCGACTAGGCGTACCTACGACCTGTGCGCACCTGTGGTTATGTGTTGAGATGTGTATTAACGAAATCCAAAGACTGGAGTGGATCCGACGACATCGAATTTTTCACCATGTACAGTGTATAGTAAGGATTTTGGAGCCTTCCATGGCTCATCTTCCAACTGCCACAGCGGCCCAACTAGGCGTACCTACGACCTGTGCGCACCTGTGGTTATGTGTTGAGATGTGTATTAACGAAATCCAAAGACTGGAGTGGACACGACGACATCGAATTTTTCACCTAAAAAAATGTACAGTGTATAGTAAGGATTTTAGAGCCTTTCCATGGCTCTTCTTCCAACTGCCACAGCGGCCCAACTATGCGTACCTACGACCTGTGCGCACCTGAGGTTATGTGTTGAGATGTGTATTAACGAAATCCAAAGACTGGAGTGGTTCGGACGACATCGAATTTTTCACCTAAAAAAATGTAGTGTATAGTAAGGATTTTAGAGCCTTTCCATGGCTCTTCTTCCAACTGCCACAGCGGCCCAACTAGGCGTACCTACGACCTGTGCGCACCTGTGGTTATGTGTTCAGATGTCTATTAACGAAATCCAAAGACTGGAGTGGATCCGACGACATCGAATTTTTCACCTAAAAAAATGTACAGTGTATAGTAAGGATTTTGGAGCCTTCCATGGCTCATCTTCCAACTGCCATAGCGGCCCAACTAGGCGTACCTACGACCTGTGCGCACCTGTGGTTATGTGTTGAGATGTGTATTAATGAAATCCAAAGACTGGAGTGGATCCGACGACATCGAATTTTTCACCTAAAAAAATGTACAGTGTATAGTAAGGATTTTGGAGCCTTCCATGGCTCATCTTCCAACTGCCACAGCGGCCCAACTAGACGTACCTACGACCTGTGCGCACCTGTGGTTATGTGTTGAGATGTGTATTAATGAAATCCAAAGACTGGAGTGGATCCGACGACATCGAACTTTTCACCATGTACAGTGTATAGTAAGGATTTTGGAGCCTTCCATGGCTCATCTTCCAACTGCCACAGCGGCCCAACTAGGCGTACCTACGACCTGTGCGCACCAGTGGTTATGTGTTGAAATGTGTATTAACGAAATCCAAAGACTGGAGTGGATCCGACGACATCGAATTTTTCACCTAAAAAAATGTACAGTGTATAGTAAGGATTTTGGAGCCTTTCCATGGCTCATCTTCCAACTGCCACAGCGGCCCAACTAGGCGTACCTACGACCTGTGCGCACCTGTGGTTATGTGTTGAGATGTGTATTAACGAAATCCAAAGACTGGAGTGGACACGACGACATCGAATTTTTCACCTAAAAAAATGTACAGTGTATAGTAAGGATTTTAGAGCCTTTCCATGGCTCTTCTTCCAACTGCCACAGCGGCCCAACTAGGCGTACCTACGACCAGTGCGCACCTGTGGTTATGTGTTGAGATGTCTATTAACGAAATCCAAAGACTGGAGTGGATCCAACGACATCGAATTTTTCACCTAAAAAAATGTACAGTGTATAGTAAGGATTTTAGAGCCTTTCCATGGCTCTTCTTCCAACTGCCACAGCGGCCCAACTATGCGTACCTACGACCTGTGCGCACCTGAGGTTATGTGTTGAGATGTGTATTAACGAAATCCAAAGACTGGAGTGGTTCGGACGACATCGAATTTTTCACCTAAAAAAATGTACAGTGTATAGTAAGGATTTTGGAGCCTTCCATGGCTCATCTTCCAACTGCCACAGCGGCCCGACTAGGCGTACCTACGACCTGTGCGCACCTGTGGTTATGTGTTGAGATGTGTATTAACGAAATCCAAAGACTGGAGTGGATCCGACGACATCGAATTTTTCACCATGTACAGTGTATAGTAAGGATTTTGGAGCCTTCCATGGCTCATCTTCCAACTGCCACAGCGGCCCAACTAGGCGTACCTACGACCTGTGCGCACCTGTGGTTATGTGTTGAGATGTGTATTAACTAAATCCAAAGACTGGAGTGGACACGACGACATCGAATTTTTCACCTAAAAAAATGTACAGTGTATAGTAAGGATTTTAGAGCCTTTCCATGGCTCTTCTTCCAACTGCCACAGCGGCCCAACTATGCGTACCTACGACCTGTGCGCACCTGAGGTTATGTGTTGAGATGTGTATTAACGAAATCCAAAGACTGGAGTGGTTCGGACGACATCGAATTTTTCACCTAAAAAAATGTAGTGTATAGTAAGGATTTTGGAGCCTTCCATGGCTCATCTTCCAACTGCCACAGCGGCCCGACTAGGCGTACCTACGACCTGTGCGCACCTGTGGTTATGTGTTGAGATGTGTATTAATGAAATCCAAAGACTGGAGTGGATCCGACGACATCGAATTTTTCACCTAAAAAAATGTACAGTGGCTCATCTTCCAACTGCCATAGCGGCCCAACTAGGCGTACCTACGACCTGTGCGCACCTGTGGTTATGTGTTGAGATGTGTATTAATGAAATCCAAAGACTGGAGTGGATCCGACGACATCGAATTTTTCACCTAAAAAAATGTACAGTGTATAGTAAGGATTTTGGAGCCTTCCATGGCTCATCTTCCAACTGCCACAGCGGCCCAACTAGACGTACCTACGACCTGTGCGCACCTGTGGTTATGTGTTGAGATGTGTATTAATGAAATCCAAAGACTGGAGTGGATCCGACGACATCGAATTTTTCACCATGTACAGTGTATAGTAAGGATTTTGGAGCCTTCCATGGCTCATCTTCCAACTGCCACAGCGGCCCAACTAGGCGTACCTACGACCTGTGCGCACCAGTGGTTATGTGTTGAAATGTGTATTAACGAAATCCAAAGACTGGAGTGGATCCGACGACATCGAATTTTTCACCTAAAAAAATGTACAGTGTATAGTAAGGATTTTGGAGCCTTTCCATGGCTCATCTTCCAACTGCCACAGCGGCCCAACTAGGCGTACCTACGACCTGTGCGCACCTGTGGTTATGTGTTGAGATGTGTATTAACGAAATCCAAAGACTGGAGTGGACACGACGACATCGAATTTTTCACCTAAAAAAATGTACAGTGTATAGTAAGGATTTTAGAGCCTTTCCATGGCTCTTCTTCCAACTGCCACAGCGGCCCAACTAGGCGTACCTACGACCTGTGCGCACCTGTGGTTATGTGTTGAGATGTCTATTAACGAAATCCAAAGACTGGAGTGGATCCAACGACATCGAATTTTTCACCTAAAAAAATGTACAGTGTATAGTAAGGATTTTAGAGCCTTTCCATGGCTCTTCTTCCAACTGCCACAGCGGCCCAACTATGCGTACCTACGACCTGTGCGCACCTGTGGTTATGTGTTGAGATGTGTATTAACGAAATCCAAAGACTGGAGTGGATCCGACGACATCGAATTTTTCACCTAAAAAAATGTACAGTGTATAGTAAGGATTTTGGAGCCTTCCATGGCTCATCTTCCAACTGCCATAGCGGCCCAACTAGGCGTACCTACGACCTGTGCGCACCTGTGGTTATGTGTTGAGATGTCTATTAACGAAATCCAAAGACTGGAGTGGATCCAACGACATCGAATTTTTCACCTAAAAAAATGTACAGTGTATAGTAAGGATTTTAGAGCCTTTCCATGGCTCTTCTTCCAACTGCCACAGCGGCCCAACTATGCGTACCTACGACCTGTGCGCACCTGTGGTTATGTGTTGAGATGTGTATTAACGAAATCCAAAGACTGGAGTGGATCCGACGACATCGAATTTTTCACCTAAAAAAATGTACAGTGTATAGTAAGGATTTTGGAGCCTTCCATGGCTCATCTTCCAACTGCCATAGCGGCCCAACTAGGCGTACCTACGACCTGTGCGCACCTGTGGTTATGTGTTGAGATGTGTATTAATGAAATCCAAAGACTGGAGTGGATCCGACGACATCGAATTTTTCACCTAAAAAAATGTACAGTGTATAGTAAGGATTTTGGAGCCTTCCATGGCTCATCTTCCAACTGCCACAGCGGCCCAACTAGACGTACCTACGACCTGTGCGCACCTGTGGTTATGTGTTGAGATGTGTATTAATGAAATCCAAAGACTGGAGTGGATCCGACGACATCGAATTTTTCACCATGTACAGTGTATAGTAAGGATTTTGGAGCCTTCCATGGCTCATCTTCCAACTGCCACAGCGGCCCAACTAGGCGTACCTACGACCTGTGCGCACCTGTGGTTATGTGTTGAGATGTGTATTAACGAAATCCAAAGACTGGAGTGGACACGACGACATCGAATTTTTCACCTAAAAAAATGTACAGTGTATAGTAAGGATTTTAGAGCCTTTCCATGGCTCTTCTTCCAACTGCCACAGCGGCCCAACTATGCGTACCTACGACCTGTGCGCACCTGAGGTTATGTGTTGAGATGTGTATTAACGAAATCCAAAGACTGGAGTGGTTCGGACGACATCGAATTTTTCACCTAAAAAAATGTACAGTGTATAGTAAGGATTTTGGAGCCTTCCATGGCTCATCTTCCAACTGCCACAGCGGCCCGACTAGGCGTACCTACGACCTGTGCGCACCTGTGGTTATGTGTTGAGATGTGTATTAACGAAATCCAAAGACTGGAGTGGATCCGACGACATCGAATTTTTCACCTAAAAAAATGTACAGTGCACAGTAAGGATTTTAGAGCCTTTCCATGGCTCTTCTTCCAACTGCCACAGCGGCCCAACTAGGCGTACCTACGACCTGTGCGCACCTGTGGTTATGTGTTGAGATGTCTATTAACGAAATCCAAAGACTGGAGTGGATCCGACGACATCGAATTTTTCACCTAAAAAAATGTACAGTGGCTCATCTTCCAACTGCCACAGCGGCCCAACTAGGCGTACCTACGACCTGTGCGCACCTGTGGTTATGTGTTGAAATGTGTATTAACGAAATCCAAAGACTGGAGTGGATCCGACGACATCGAATTTTTCACCTAAAAAAATGTACAGTGTATAGTAAGGATTTTGGAGCCTTCCATAGCTCATCTTCCAACTGCCACAGCGGCCCAACTAGACGTACCTACGACCTGTGCGCACCTGTGGTTATGTGTTGAGATGTGTATTAATGAAATCCAAAGACTGGAGTGGATCCGACGACATCGAATTTTTCACCATGTACAGTGTATAGTAAGGATTTTGGAGCCTTCCATGGCTCATCTTCCAACTGCCACAGCGGCCCAACTAGGCGTACCTACGACCTGTGCGCACCTGTGGTTATGTGTTGAGATGTGTATTAACGAAATCCAAAGACTGGAGTGGATCCAACGACATCGAATTTTTCACCTAAAAAAATGTACAGTGTATAGTAAGGATTTTAGAGCCTTTCCATGGCTCTTCTTCCAACTGCCACAGCGGCCCAACTATGCGTACCTACGACCTGTGCGCACCTGAGGTTATGTGTTGAGATGTGTATTAACGAAATCCAAAGACTGGAGTGGTTCGGACGACATCGAATTTTTCACCTAAAAAAATGTAGTGTATAGTAAGGATTTTGGAGCCTTCCATGGCTCATCTTCCAACTGCCACAGCGGCCCGACTAGGCGTACCTACGACCTGTGCGCACCTGTGGTTATGTGTTGAGATGTGTATTAATGAAATCCAAAGACTGGAGTGGATCCGACGACATCGAATTTTTCACCTAAAAAAATGTACAGTGGCTCATCTTCCAACTGCCACAGCGGCCCAACTAGGCGTACCTACGACCTGTGCGCACCTGTGGTTATGTGTTGAGATGTGTATTAATGAAATCCAAAGACTGGAGTGGTTCGGACGACATCGAATTTTTCACCTAAAAAAATGTAGTGTATAGTAAGGATTTTGGAGCCTTCCATGGCTCATCTTCCAACTGCCACAGCGGCCCGACTAGGCGTACCTACGACCTGTGCGCACCTGTGGTTATGTGTTGAGATGTGTATTAACGAAATCCAAAGACTGGAGTGGATCCGACGACATCGAATTTTTCACCTAAAAAAATGTACAGTGGCTCATCTTCCAACTGCCACAGCGGCCCAACTAGGCGTACCTACGACCTGTGCGCACCTGTGGTTATGTGTTGAGATGTGTATTAACGAAATCCAAAGACTGGAGTGGTTCGGACGACATCGAATTTTTCACCTAAAAAAATGTAGTGTATAGTAAGGATTTTGGAGCCTTCCATGGCTCATCTTCCAACTGCCACAGCGGCCCGACTAGGCGTACCTACGACCTGTGCGCACCTGTGGTTATGTGTTGAGATGTGTATTAACGAAATCCAAAGACTGGAGTGGATCCGACGACATCGAATTTTTCACCTAAAAAAATGTACAGTGCACAGTAAGGATTTTGGAGCCTTCCATGGCTCATCTTCCAACTGCCACAGCGGCCCAACTAGGCGTACCTACGACCTGTGCGCACCTGTGGTTATGTGTTGAGATGTCTATTAACGAAATCCAAAGACTGGAGTGGATCCGACGACATCGAATTTTTCACCTAAAAAAATGTACAGTGCACAGTAAGGATTTTGGAGCCTTCCATGGCTCACCTTCCAACTGCCACAGCGGCCCAACTAGGCGTACCTACGACCTGTGCGCACCTGTGGTTATGTGTTGAGATGTGTATTAACGAAATCCAAAGACTGGAGTGGATCCGACGACATCGAATTTTACACCTAAAAAAATGTACAGTGTATAGTAAGGATTTTGGAGCCTTCCATGGTTCATCTTCCAACTGCCACAGCGGCCCAACTAGGCGTACCTACGACCTGTGCGCACCTGCGGTTATGTGTTGAGATGTCTATTAACGAAATCCAAAGACTAGAGTGGATCCGACGACATCGAATTTTTCACCTAAAAAAATGTACAGTGTATAGTAAGAATTTTAGAGCCTTTCCATGGCTCTTCTTCCAACCGCCACAGCGGCCCAACTAGGCGTACCTACGACCTGTGCGCACCTGTGGTTATGTGTTGAGATGTCTATTAACGAAATCCAAAGACTGGAGTGGATCCGACGACATCGAATTTTTCACCTAAAAAAATGTACAGTGTATAGTAAGGATTTTGGAGCCTTCCATGGCTCATCTTCCAACTGCCACAGCGGCCCAACTAGGCGTACCTACGACCTGTGCGCACCTGTGGTTATGTGTTGAGATGTGTATTAACGAAATCCAAAGACTGGAATGGATCCGACGACATCGAATTTTTCACCTAAAAAAATGTACAGTGTATAGTAAGGATTTTAGAGCCTTTCCATGGCTCTTCTTCCAACTGCCACAGCGGCCCAACTAGGCGTACCTACTACCTGTGCGCACCTGTGGTTATGTGTTGAGATGTCTATTAACGAAATCCAAAGACTGGAGTGGATCCGACGACATCGAATTTTTCACCTAAAAAAATGTACAGTGTATAGTAAGGATTTTAGAGCCTTTCCATGGCTCTTCTTCCAACTGCCACAGCGGCCCAACTAGGCGTACCTACGACCTGTGCGCACCTGTAGTTATGTGTTGAGATGTCTTTTAACGAAATCCAAAGACTGGAGTGGATCCGACGACATCGAATTTTTCACCTAAAAAAATGTACAGGATTTTGGAGCCTTCCATGGCTCATCTTCCAACTGCCATAGCGGCCCAACTAGGCGTACCTACGACCTGTGCGCACCTGTGGTTATGTGTTGAGATGTGTATTAACGAAATCCAAAGACTGGAGTGGATCCGACGACATCGAATTTTTCACCTAAAAAAATGTACAGTGTATAGTAAGGATTTTGGAGCCTTCCATGGCTCATCTTCCAACTGCCATAGCGGCCCAACTAGGCGTACCTACGACCTGTAGTTATGTGTTGAGATGTGTATTAATGAAATCCAAAGACTGGAGTGGATCCGACGACATCGAATTTTTCACCTAAAAAAATGTACGATGTGTAGTAAGGATTTTAGAGCCTTTCCATGGCTCTTCTTCCATGTAGTTATGTGTTGAGATGTGTATTAATGAAATCCAAAGACTGGAGTGGATCCGACGACATCGAATTTTTCACCTAAAAAAATGTACAGTGTATAGTAAGGATTTTAGAGCCTTTCCATGGCTCTTCTTCCAACTGCCACAGCGGCCCAACTAGGCGTACCTACGACCTGTGCGCACCTGTGGTTATGTGTTGAGATGTCTATTAACGAAATCCAAAGACTGGAGTGGATCCGACGACATCGAATTTTTCACCTAAAAAAATGTACAGTGGATTATGAAATTTATGATTTGAAAAATGTACAGTAAGGATTTTGGAGCCTTCCATGGCTCATCTTCCAACTGCCATAGCGGCCCAACTAGGCGTACCTACGACCTGTGCGCACCTGTGGTTATGTGTTGAGATGTCTATTAACGAAATCCAAAGACTGGAGTGGATCCGACGACATCGAATTTTTCACCTAAAAAAATGTACAGTGTATAGTAAGGATTTTGGAGCCTTCCATGGCTCATCTTCAAACTGCCACAGCTGCCCAACTAGGCGTACCTACTACCTGTGCGCACCTGTGGTTATGTGTTGAGATGTCTATTAACGAAATCCAAAGACTGGAGTAAATCCGACGACATCGAATTTTTCACCTAAAACAATGTACAGTGTATAGTAAGGATTTTGGAGCCTTCCATGGCTCATCTTCCAACTGCCACAGCGGCCCAACTAGGCGTACCTACGACCTGTGCGCACCTGTGGTTATGTGTTGAGATGTCTATTAACGAAATCCAAAGACTGGAGTGGATCCGACGACATCGAATTTTTCACCTAAAAAAATGTACAGTAAGGATTTTGGAGCCTTCCATGGCTCATCTTCCAACTGCCACAGCGGCCCAACTAGGCGTACCTAAGACCTGTGCGCACCTGTGGTTATGTGTTGAGATGTCTATTAACGAAATCCAAAGACTGGAGTGGATCCGACGACATCGAATTTTTCACCTAAAAAAATGTACAGTGTATAGTAAGGATTTTGGAGCCTTCCATGGCTCATCTTCCAACTGCCACAGCGGCCCAACTAGGCGTACCTACGACCTGTGCGCACCTGTGGTTATGTGTTGAGATGTCTATTAACGAAATCCAAAGACTGGAGTGGATCCGACGACATCGAATTTTTCACCTAAAAAAATGTACAGTGTATAGTAAGGATTTTAGAGCCTTTCCATGGCTCATCTTCCAACTGCCACAGCGGCCCAACTAGGCGTACCTACGACCTGTGCGCACCTGTGGTTATGTGTTGAGAAGTCTATTAACGAAATCCAAAGACTGGAGTGGATCCGACGACATCGAATTTTTCACCTAAAAAAATGTACAGTGTATAGTAAGGATTTTGGAGCCTTCCATGGCTCATCTTCCAACTGCCACAGCGGCCCAACTAGGCGTACCTACGACCTGTGCGCACCTGTGGTTATGTGTTGAGATGTCTATTAACGAAATCCAAAGACTGGAGTGGATCCGACGACATCGAATTTTTCACCTAAAAAAATGTACAGTGTATAGTAAGGATTTTGGAGCCTTCCATGGCTCATCTTCCAACTGCCACAGCGGCCCAACTAGGCGTACCTACGACCTGTGCGCACCTGTGGTTATGTGTTGAGATGTCTATTAACGAAATCCAAAGACTGGAGTGGATCCGACGACATCGAATTTTTCACCTAAAAAAATGTACAGTGGATTATGAAATTTATAATTTGAAAAATGTACAGTAAGGATTTTGGAGCCTTCCATGGCTCATCTTCCAACTGCCATAGCGGCCCAACTAGGCGTACCTACGACCTGTGCGCACCTGTGGTTATGTGTTGAGATGTCTATTAACGAAATCCAAAGACTGGAGTGGATCCGACGACATCGAATTTTTCACCTAAAAAAATGTACAGTGTATAGTAAGGATTTTGGAGCCTTCCATGGCTCATCTTCCAACTGCCACAGCGGCCCAACTAGGCGTACCTACGACCTGTGCGCACCTGTGGTTATGTGTTGAGATGTCTATTAACGAAATCCAAAGACTGGAGTGGATCCGACGACATCGAATTTTTCACCTAAAAAAATGTACAGTGTATAGTAAGGATTTTGGAGCCTTCCATGGCTCATCTTCCAACTGCCACAGCGGCCCAACTAGGCGTACCTACGACCTGTGCGCACCTGTGGTTATGTGTTGAGATGTCTATTAACGAAATCCAAAGACTGGAGTGGATCCGACGACATCGAATTTTTCACCTAAAAAAATGTACAGTGTATAGTAAGGATTTTGGAGCCTTCCATGGCTCATCTTCCAACTGCCACAGCGGCCCAACTAGGCGTACCTACGACCTGTGCGCACCTGTGGATATGTGTTGAGATGTGTATTAACGAAATCCGAAGACTGGAGTGGATCCGACGACATCGAATTTTTCACCTAAAGAAATGTACAGTGTATAGTAAGGATTTTGGAGCCTGCCATGGCTCATCTTCCAACTGCCACAGTGGCCCAACTAGGTGTACCTACGACCTGTGCGCACCTGTGGTTATGTGTTGAGATGTCTATTAACGAAATCCAAAGACTGGAGTGGATCCGACGACACCGAATTTTTCACCTAAAAAAATGTACAGTGTATAGTAAGGATTTTGGAGCCTTCCATGGCTCATCTTGCAACTGCCACAGCGGCCCAACTAGGCGTACCTACGACCTGTGCGCACCTGTGGTTATGTGTTGAGATGTGTATTAACGAATTCCAAAGACTGGAGTGGATCCGACGACATCGAATTTTTCACCTAAAAAAATGTACAGCCTTCCATGGCTCATCTTCCAACTGCCACAGCGGCCCAACTAGGCGTACCTACGACCTGTGCGCACCTGTGGTTATGTGTTGAGATGTCTATTAACGAAATCCAAAGACTGGAGTGGATCCGACGACATCGAATTTTTCACCTAAAAAAATGTGCAGTGTATAGTAAGGATTTTGGAGCCTTCCATGGCTCATCTTCCAACTGCCATAGCGGCCCAACTAGGCGTACCTACGACCTGTGCGCACCTGTGGTTATGTGTTGAGATGTCTATTAACAAAATCCAAAGACTGGAGTGGATCCGACGACATCGAATTTTTCACCTAAAAAAATGTACAGTGTATAGTAAGGATTTTGGAGCCTTCCATGGCTCATCTTCCAACTGCCACAGCGGCCCAACTAGGCGTACCTACGACCTGTGCGCACCTGTGGTTATGTGTTGAGATGTCTATTAACGAAATCCAAAGACTGGAGTGGATCCGACGACATCGAATTTTTCACCTAAAAAAATGTACAGTGTATAGTAAGGATTTTGGAGCCTTCCATGGCTCATCTTCCAACTGCCACAGCGGCCCAACTAGGCGTACCTACGACCTGTGCGCACCTGTGGTTATGTGTTGAGATGTCTATTAACGAAATCCAAAGACTGGAGTGGATCCGACGACATCGAATTTTTCACCTAAAAAAATGTACAGTGGATTATGAAATTTATGATTTGAAAAATGTACAGTAAGGATTTTGGAGCCTTCCATGGCTCATCTTCCAACTGCCATAGCGGCCCAACTAGGCGTACCTACGACCTGTGCGCACCTGTGGTTATGTGTTGAGATGTCTATTAACAAAATCCAAAGACTGGAGTGGATCCGACGACATCGAATTTTTCACCTAAAAAAATGTACAGTGTATAGTAAGGATTTTGGAGCCTTCCATGGCTCATCTTCCAACTGCCACAGCGGCCCAACTAGGCGTACCTACGACCTGTGCGCACCTGTGGTTATGTGTTGAGATGTCTATTAACGAAATCCAAAGACTGGAGTGGATCCGACGACATCGAATTTTTCACCTAAAAAAATGTACAGTGTATAGTAAGGATTTTGGAGCCTTCCATGGCTCATCTTCCAACTGCCACAGCGGCCCAACTAGGCGTACCTACGACCTGTGCGCACCTGTGGTTATGTGTTGAGATGTCTATTAACGAAATCCAAAGACTGGAGTGGATCCGACGACATCGAATTTTTCACCTAAAAAAATGTACAGTGGATTATGAAATTTATGATTTGAAAAATGTACAGTAAGGATTTTGGAGCCTTCCATGGCTCATCTTCCAACTGCCATAGCGGCCCAACTAGGCGTACCTACGACCTGTGCGCACCTGTGGTTATGTGTTGAGATGTCTATTAACGAAATCCAAAGACTGGAGTGGATCCGACGACATCGAATTTTTCACCTAAAAAAATGTACAGTGTATAGTAAGGATTTTGGAGCCTTCCATGGCTCATCTTCAAACTGCCACAGCTGCCCAACTAGGCGTACCTACTACCTGTGCGCACCTGTGGTTATGTGTTGAGATGTCTATTAACGAAATCCAAAGACTGGAGTAAATCCGACGACATCGAATTTTTCACCTAAAACAATGTACAGTGTATAGTAAGGATTTTGGAGCCTTCCATGGCTCATCTTCCAACTGCCACAGCGGCCCAACTAGGCGTACCTACGACCTGTGCGCACCTGTGGTTATGTGTTGAGATGTCTATTAACGAAATCCAAAGACTGGAGTGGATCCGACGACATCGAATTTTTCACCTAAAAAAATGTACAGTAAGGATTTTGGAGCCTTCCATGGCTCATCTTCCAACTGCCACAGCGGCCCAACTAGGCGTACCTACGACCTGTGCGCACCTGTGGTTATGTGTTGAGAAGTCTATTAACGAAATCCAAAGACTGGAGTGGATCCGACGACATCGAATTTTTCACCTAAAAAAATGTACAGTGGATTATGAAATTTATAATTTGAAAAATGTACAGTAAGGATTTTGGAGCCTTCCATGGCTCATCTTCCAACTGCCATAGCGGCCCAACTAGGCGTACCTACGACCTGTGCGCACCTGTAGTTATGTGTTGAGATGTCTATTAACGAAATCCAAAGACTGGAGTGGATCCGACGACATCGAATTGTTCACCTAAAAAAATGTACAGTGTATAAGTAAGGATTTTGGAGCCTTCCATGGCTCATCTTCCAACTGCCATAGCGGCCCAACTAGGCGTACCTACGACCTGTGCGCACCTGTGGTTATGTGTTGAGATGTCTATTAACGAAATCCAAAGACTGGAGTGGATCCGACGACATCGAATTTTTCACCTAAAAAAATGTACAGTGTATAGTAAGGATTTTGGAGCCTTCCATGGCTCATCTTCCAACTGCCACAGCGGCCCAACTAGGCGTACCTACGACCTGTGCGCACCTGTGGTTATGTGTTGAGATGTCTATTAACGAAATCCAAAGACTGGAGTGGATCCGACGACATCGAATTTTTCACCTAAAAAAATGTACAGTGTATAGTAAGGATTTTGGAGCCTTCCATGGCTCATCTTCCAACTGCCACAGCGGCCCAACTAGGCGTACCTACGACCTGTGCGCACCTGTGGTTATGTGTTGAGATGTCTATTAACGAAATCCAAAGACTGGAGTGGATCCGACGACATCGAATTTTTCACCTAAAAAAATGTACAGTGGATTATGAAATTTATAATTTGAAAAATGTACAGTAAGGATTTTGGAGCCTTCCATGGCTCATCTTCCAACTGCCATAGCGGCCCAACTAGGCGTACCTACGACCTGTGCGCACCTGTGGTTATGTGTTGAGATGTCTATTAACGAAATCCAAAGATTGGAGTGGATCCGACGACATCGAATTTTTCACCTAAAAAAATGTACAGTGTATAGTAAGGATTTTGGAGCCTTCCATGGCTCATCTTCCAACTGCCACAGCGGCCCAACTAGGCGTACCTACGACCTGTGCGCACCTGTGGTTATGTGTTGAGATGTCTATTAACGAAATCCAAAGACTGGAGTGGATCCGACGACATCGAATTTTTCACCTAAAAAAATGTACAGTGTATAGTAAGGATTTTGGAGCCTTCCATGGCTCATCTTCCAACTGCCACAGCGGCCCAACTAGGCGTACCTACGACCTGTGCGCACCTGTGGTTATGTGTTGAGATGTCTATTAACGAAATCCAAAGACTGGAGTGGATCCGACGACATCGAACTTTTCACCTAAAAAAATGTACAGTGTATAGTAAGGATTTTGGAGCCTTCCATGGCTCATCTTCCAACTGCCATAGCGGCCCAACTAGGCGTACCTACGACCTGTGCGCACCTGTGGTTATGTGTTGAGATGTCTATTAACGAAATCCAAAGACTGGAGTGGATCCGACGACATCGAATTTTTCACCTAAAGAAATGTACAGTGTATAGTAAGGATTTTGGAGCCTTCCATGGCTCATCTTCCAACTGCCACAGCGGCCCAACTAGGCGTACCTACGACCTGTGCGCACCTGTGGTTATGTGTTGAGATGTCTATTAACGAAATCCAAAGACTGGAGTGGATCCGACGACATCGAATTTTTCACCTAAAAAAATGTACAGTGTATAGTAAGGATTTTGGAGCCTTCCATGGCTCATCTTCCAACTGCCACAGCGGCCCAACTAGGCGTACCTACGACCTGTGCGCACCTGTGGATATGTGTTGAGATGTGTATTAACGAAATCCGAAGACTGGAGTGGATCCGACGACATCGAATTTTTCACCTAAAGAAATGTACAGTGTATAGTAAGGATTTTGGAGCCTGCCATGGCTCATCTTCCAACTGCCACAGTGGCCCAACTAGGTGTACCTACGACCTGTGCGCACCTGTGGTTATGTGTTGAGATGTCTATTAACGAAATCCAAAGACTGGAGTGGATCCGACGACACCGAATTTTTCACCTAAAAAAATGTACAGTGTATAGTAAGGATTTTGGAGCCTTCCATGGCTCATCTTGCAACTGCCACAGCGGCCCAACTAGGCGTACCTACGACCTGTGCGCACCTGTGGTTATGTGTTGAGATGTGTATTAACGAATTCCAAAGACTGGAGTGGATCCGACGACATCGAATTTTTCACCTAAAAAAATGTACAGTGTATAGTAAGGATTTTGGAGCCTTTCCATGGCTCATCTTCCAACTGCCACAGCGGCCCAACTAGGCGTACCTACGACCTGTGCGCACCTGTGGTTATGTGTTGAGATGTCTATTAACGAAATCCAAAGACTGGAGTGGATCCGACGACATCGAATTTTTCACCTAAAAAAATGTACAGCCTTCCATGGCTCATCTTCCAACTGCCACAGCGGCCCAACTAGGCGTACCTACGACCTGTGCGCACCTGTGGTTATGTGTTGAGATGTCTATTAACGAAATCCAAAGACTGGAGTGGATCCGACGACATCGAATTTTTCACCTAAAAAAATGTGCAGTGTATAGTAAGGATTTTGGAGCCTTCCATGGCTCATCTTCCAACTGCCACAGCGGCCCAACTAGGCGTACCAACGACCTGTGCGCACCTGTGGTTATGTGTTGAGATGTCTATTAACGAAATCCAAAGACTGGAGTGGATCCGACGACATCGAATTTTTCACCTAAAAAAATGTACAGCCTTCCATGGCTCATCTTCCAACTGCCACAGCGGCCCAACTAGGCGTACCTACGACCTGTGCGCACCTGTGGTTATGTGTTGAGATGTCTATTAACGAAATCCAAAGACTGGAGTGGATCCGACGACATCGAATTTTTCACCTAAAAAAATGTGCAGTGTATAGTAAGGATTTTGGAGCCTTCCATGGCTCATCTTCCAACTGCCACAGCGGCCCAACTAGGCGTACCTACGACCTGTGCGCACCTGTGGTTATGTGTTGAGATGTCTATTAACGAAATCCAAAGACTGGAGTGGATCCGACGACATCGAATTTTTCACCTAAAAAAATGTACAGTGTATAGTAAGGATTTTGGAGCCTTCCATGGCTCATCTTCCAACTGCCATAGCGGCCCAACTAGGCGTACCAACGACCTGTGCGCACCTGTGGTTATGTGTTGAGATGTCTATTAACGAAATCCAAAGACTGGAGTGGATCCGACGACATCGAATCTTTCACCTAAAAAAATGTACAGTGTATAGTAAGGATTTTGGAGCCTTCCATGGCTCATCTTCCAACTGCCATAGCGGCCCAACTAGGCGTACCTACGACCTGTGCGCACCTGTGGTTATGTGTTGAGATGTGTATTAACGAAATCCAAAGACTGGAGTGGATCCGACGACATCGAATTTTTCACCTAAAAAAATGTACAGTGTATAGTAAGGATTTTGGAGCCTTCCATGGCTCATCTTCCAACTGCCACAGCGGCCCAACTAGGCGTACCTACGACCTGTGCGCACCTGTGGTTATGTGTTGAGATGTCTATTAACGAAATCCAAAGACTGGAGTGGATCCGACGACATCGAATTTTTCACCTAAAAAAATGTACAGTGTATAGTAAGGATTTTGGAGCCTTCCATGGCTCATCTTCCAACTGCCACAGCGGCCCAACTAGGCGTACCTACGACCTGTGCGCACCTGTGGTTATGTGTTGAGATGTCTATTAACGAAATCCAAAGACTGGAGTGGATCCGACGACATCGAATTTTTCACCTAAAAAAATGTACAGCCTTCCATGGCTCATCTTCCAACTGCCACAGCGGCCCAACTAGGCGTACCTACGACCTGTGCGCACCTGTGGTTATGTGTTGAGATGTCTATTAACGAAATCCAAAGACTGGAGTGGATCCGACGACATCGAATTTTTCACCTAAAAAAATGTACAGCCTTCCATGGCTCATCTTCCAACTGCCACAGCGGCCCAACTAGGCGTACCTACGACCTGTGCGCACCTGTGGTTATGTGTTGAGATGTCTATTAACGAAATCCAAAGACTGGAGTGGATCCGACGACATCGAATTTTTCACCTAAAAAAATGTGCAGTGTATAGTAAGGATTTTGGAGCCTTCCATGGCTCATCTTCCAACTGCCACAGCGGCCCAACTAGGCGTACCTACGACCTGTGCGCACCTGTGGTTATGTGTTGAGATGTCTATTAACGAAATCCAAAGACTGGAGTGGATCCGACGACATCGAATTTTTCACCTAAAAAAATGTACAGTGTATAGTAAGGATTTTGGAGCCTTCCATGGCTCATCTTCCAACTGCCATAGCGGCCCAACTAGGCGTACCAACGACCTGTGCGCACCTGTGGTTATGTGTTGAGATGTCTATTAACGAAATCCAAAGACTGGAGTGGATCCGACGACATCGAATCTTTCACCTAAAAAAATGTACAGTGTATAGTAAGGATTTTGGAGCCTTCCATGGCTCATCTTCCAACTGCCATAGCGGCCCAACTAGGCGTACCTACGACCTGTGCGCACCTGTGGTTATGTGTTGAGATGTGTATTAACGAAATCCAAAGACTGGAGTGGATCCGACGACATCGAATTTTTCACCTAAAAAAATGTACAGTGTATAGTAAGGATTTTGGAGCCTTCCATGGCTCATCTTCCAACTGCCACAGCGGCCCAACTAGGCGTACCTACGACCTGTGCGCACCTGTGGTTATGTGTTGAGATGTCTATTAACGAAATCCAAAGACTGGAGTGGATCCGACGACATCGAATTTTTCACCTAAAAAAATGTACAGTGTATAGTAAGGATTTTGGAGCCTTCCATGGCTCATCTTCCCACTGCCACAGCGGCCCAACTAGGCGTACCTACGACCTGTGCGCACCTGTGGTTATGTGTTGAGATGTCTATTAACGAAATCCAAAGACTGGAGTGGATCCGACGACATCGAATTTTTCACCTAAAAAAATGTACAGTGTATAGTAAGGATTTTGGAGCCTTCCATGGCTCATCTTCCAACTGCCATAGCGGCCCAACTAGGCGTACCAACGACCTGTGCGCACCTGTGGTTATGTGTTGAGATGTCTATTAACGAAATCCAAAGACTGGAGTGGATCCGACGACATCGAATCTTTCACCTAAAAAAATGTACAGTGTATAGTAAGGATTTTGGAGCCTTCCATGGCTCATCTTCCAACTGCCATAGCGGCCCAACTAGGCGTACCTACGACCTGTGCGCACCTGTGGTTATGTGTTGAGATGTGTATTAACGAAATCCAAAGACTGGAGTGGATCCGACGACATCGAATTTTTCACCTAAAAAAATGTACAGTGTATAGTAAGGATTTTGGAGCCTTCCATGGCTCATCTTCCAACTGCCACAGCGGCCCAACTAGGCGTACCTACGACCTGTGCGCACCTGTGGTTATGTGTTGAGATGTCTATTAACGAAATCCAAAGACTGGAGTGGATCCGACGACATCGAATTTTTCACCTAAAAAAATGTACAGTGTATAGTAAGGATTTTGGAGCCTTCCATGGCTCATCTCCCAACTGCCACAGCGGCCCAACTAGGCGTACCTACGACCTGTGCGCACCTGTGGTTATGTGTTGAGATGTCTATTAACGAAATCCAAAGACTGGAGTGGATCCGACGACATCGAATTTTTCACCTAAAAAAATGTACAGCCTTCCATGGCTCATCTTCCAACTGCCACAGCGGCCCAACTAGGCGTACCTACGACCTGTGCGCACCTGTGGTTATGTGTTGAGATGTCTATTAACGAAATCCAAAGACTGGAGTGGATCCGACGACATCGAATTTTTCACCTAAAAAAATGTACAGTGTATAGTAAGGATTTTGGAGCCTTCCATGGCTCATCTTCCCACTGCCACAGCGGCCCAACTCGGCGTACCTACGACCTGTGCGCACCTGTGGTTATGTGTTGAGATGTCTATTAACGAAATCCAAAGACTGGAGTGGATCCGACGACATCGAATTTTTCACCTAAAAAAATGTACAGTGTATAGTAAGGATTTTGGAGCCTTCCATGGCTCATCTTCCAACTGCCACAGCGGCCCAACTAGGCGTACCTACGACCTGTGCGCACCTGTGGTTATGTGTTGAGATGTCTATTAACGAAATCCAAAGACTGGAGTGGATCCGACGACATCGAATTTTTCACCTAAAAAAATGTACAGTGTATAGTAAGGATTTTGGAGCCTTCCATGGCTCATCTTCCAACTGCCACAGCGGCCCAACTAGGCGTACCTACGACCTGTGCGCACCTGTGGTTATGTGTTGAGATGTCTATTAACGAAATCCAAAGACTGGAGTGGATCCGACGACATCGAATTTTTCACCTAAAACAATGTACAGTGTATAGTAAGGATTTTGGAGCCTTCCATGGCTCATCTTCCAACTGCCACAGCGGCCCAACTAGGCGTACCTACGACCTGTGCTCACCTGTGGTTATGTGTTGAGATGTCTATTAACGAAATCCAAAGACTGGAGTGGATCCGACGACATCGAATTTTTCACCTAAAAAAATGTACAGTGTATAGTAAGGATTTTGGAGCCTTCCATGGCTCATCTTCCAACTGCCACAGCGGCCCAACTAGGCGTACCTACGACCTGTGCGCACCTGTGGTTATGTGTTGAGATGTCTATTAACGAAATCCAAAGACTGGAGTGGATCCGACGACATCGAATTTTTCACCTAAAAAAATGTACAGTGTATAGTAAGGATTTTGGAGCCTTCCATGGCTCATCTTCAAACTGCCACAGCGGCCCAACTAGGCGTACCTACGACCTGTGCGCACCTGTGGTTATGTGTTGAGATGTCTATTAACGAAATCCAAAGACTGGAGTGGATCCGACGACATCGAATTTTTCACCTAAAACAATGTACAGTGTATAGTAAGGATTTTGGAGCCTTCCATGGCTCATCTTCCAACTGCCACAGCGGCCCAACTAGGCGTACCTACGACCTGTGCTCACCTGTGGTTATGTGTTGAGATGTCTATTAACGAAATCCAAAGACTGGAGTGGATCCGACGACATCGAATTTTTCACCTAAAAAAATGTACAGTGTATAGTAAGGATTTTGGAGCCTTCCATGGCTCATCTTCCAACTGCCACAGCGGCCCAACTAGGCGTACCTAAGACCTGTGCGCACCTGTGGTTATGTGTTGAGATGTCTATTAACGAAATCCAAAGACTGGAGTGGATCCGACGACATCGAATTTTTCACCTAAAAAAATGTACAGTGTATAGTAAGGATTTTGGAGCCTTCCATGGCTCATCTTCCAACTGCCACAGCGGCCCAACTAGGCGTACCTACGACCTGTGCGCACCTGTGGTTATGTGTTGAGATGTCTATTAACGAAATCCAAAGACTGGAGTGGATCCGACGACATCGAATTTTTCACCTAAAAAAATGTACAGTGTATAGTAAGGATTTTGGAGCCTTCCATGGCTCATCTTCCAACTGCCACAGCGGCCCAACTAGGCGTACCTAAGACCTGTGCGCACCTGTGGTTATGTGTTGAGATGTCTATTAACGAAATCCAAAGACTGGAGTGGATCCGACGACATCGAATTTTTCACCTAAAAAAATGTACAGTGTATAGTAAGGATTTTGGAGCCTTCCATGGCTCATCTTCCAACTGCCACAGCGGCCCAACTAGGCGTACCTACGACCTGTGCGCACCTGTGGTTATGTGTTGAGATGTCTATTAACGAAATCCAAAGACTGGAGTGGATCCGACGACATCGAATTTTTCACCTAAAAAAATGTACAGTGTATAGTAAGGATTTTGGAGCCTTCCATGGCTCATCTTCCAACTGCCACAGCGGCCCAACTAGGCGTACCTACGACCTGTGCGCACCTGTGGTTATGTGTTGAGATGTCTATTAACGAAATCCAAAGACTGGAGTGGATCCGACGACATCGAATTTTTCACCTAAAAAAATGTACAGTGTATAGTAAGGATTTTGGAGCCTTCCATGGCTCATCTTCAAACTGCCACAGCGGCCCAACTAGGCGTACCTACGACCTGTGCGCACCTGTGGTTATGTGTTGAGATGTCTATTAACGAAATCCAAAGACTGGAGTGGATCCGACGACATCGAATTTTTCACCTAAAACAATGTACAGTGTATAGTAAGGATTTTGGAGCCTTCCATGGCTCATCTTCCAACTGCCACAGCGGCCCAACTAGGCGTACCTACGACCTGTGCTCACCTGTGGTTATGTGTTGAGATGTCTATTAACGAAATCCAAAGACTGGAGTGGATCCGACGACATCGAATTTTTCACCTAAAAAAATGTACAGTGTATAGTAAGGATTTTGGAGCCTTCCATGGCTCATCTTCCAACTGCCACAGCGGCCCAACTAGGCGTACCTACGACCTGTGCGCACCTGTGGTTATGTGTTGAGATGTCTATTAACGAAATCCAAAGACTGGAGTGGATCCGACGACATCGAATTTTTCACCTAAAAAAATGTACAGTGTATAGTAAGGATTTTGGAGCCTTCCATGGCTCATCTTCAAACTGCCACAGCGGCCCAACTAGGCGTACCTACGACCTGTGCGCACCTGTGGTTATGTGTTGAGATGTCTATTAACGAAATCCAAAGACTGGAGTGGATCCGACGACATCGAATTTTTCACCTAAAACAATGTACAGTGTATAGTAAGGATTTTGGAGCCTTCCATGGCTCATCTTCCAACTGCCACAGCGGCCCAACTAGGCGTACCTACGACCTGTGCTCACCTGTGGTTATGTGTTGAGATGTCTATTAACGAAATCCAAAGACTGGAGTGGATCCGACGACATCGAATTTTTCACCTAAAAAAATGTACAGTGTATAGTAAGGATTTTGGAGCCTTCCATGGCTCATCTTCCAACTGCCACAGCGGCCCAACTAGGCGTACCTAAGACCTGTGCGCACCTGTGGTTATGTGTTGAGATGTCTATTAACGAAATCCAAAGACTGGAGTGGATCCGACGACATCGAATTTTTCACCTAAAAAAATGTACAGTGTATAGTAAGGATTTTGGAGCCTTCCATGGCTCATCTTCCAACTGCCACAGCGGCCCAACTAGGCGTACCTACGACCTGTGCGCACCTGTGGTTATGTGTTGAGATGTCTATTAACGAAATCCAAAGACTGGAGTGGATCCGACGACATCGAATTTTTCACCTAAAAAAATGTACAGTGTATAGTAACGATTTTGGAGCCTTCCATGGCTCATCTTCCAACTGCCACAGCGGCCCAACTAGGCGTACCTACGACCTGTGCGCACCTGTGGTTGTATGTTGAGATGTCTATTAACGAAATCCAAAGGCTGGAGTAAATCCGACGACATCGAATTTTTCACCTAAAACAATGTACAGTGTATAGTAACGATTTTGGAGCCTTCCATGGCTCATCTTCCAACTGCCACAGCGGCCCAACTAGGCGTACCTACGACCTGTGCGCACCTGTGGTTATGTGTTGAGATGTCTATTAACGAAATCCAAAGACTGGAGTGGATCCGACGACATCGAATTTTTCACCTAAAACAATGTACAGTGTATAGTAAGGATTTTGGAGCCTTCCATGGCTCATCTTCCAACTGCCACAGCGGCCCAACTAGGCGTACCTACGACCTGTGCGCACCTGTGGTTATGTGTTGAGATGTCTATTAACGAAATCCAAAGACTGGAGTGGATCCGACGACATCGAATTTTTCACCTAAAAAAATGTACAGTGTATAGTAAGGATTTTGGAGCCTTCCATGGCTCATCTTCCAACTGCCACAGCGGCCCAACTAGGCGTACCTACGACCTGTGCGCACCTGTGGTTATATGTTGAGATGTCTATTAACGAAATCCAAAGGCTGGAGTAAATCCGACGACATCGAATTTTTCACCTAAAACAATGTACAGTGTATAGTAAGGATTTTGGAGCCTTCCATGGCTCATCTTCCAACTGCCACAGCGGCCCAACTAGGCGTACCTACGACCTGTGCGCACCTTTGGTTATGTGTTGAGATGTCTATTAACGAAATCCAAAGACTGGAGTAAGGATTTTGGAGCCTTCCATGGCTCATCTTCCAACTGCCACAGCGGCCCAACTAGGCGTACCTACGACCAGTGCGCACCTGTGGTTATGTGTTGAGATATCTATTAACGAAATCCAAAGACTGGAGTGGATCCGACGACATCGAATTTTTCACCTAAAAAAATGTACAGTGTATAGTAAGGATTTTGGAGCCTTCCATGGCTCATCTTCCAACTGCCACAGCGGCCCAACTAGGCGTACCTACGACCTGTGCGCACCTGTGGTTATGTGTTGAGATGTCTATTAACGAAATCCAAAGACTGGAGTGGATCCGACGACATCGAATTTTTCACCTAAAAAAATGTACAGTGTATAGTAAGGATTTTGGAGCCTTCCATGGCTCATCTTCCAACTGCCACAGCGGCCCAACTAGGCGTACCTACGACCTGTGCGCACCTGTGGTTATGTGTTGAGATGTCTATTAACGAAATCCAAAGACTGCAGTGGATCCGACGACATCGAATTTTTCACCTAAAAAAATGTACAGTGTATAGTAAGGATTTTGGAGCCTTCCATGGCTCATCTTCCAACTGCCACAGCGGCCCAACTAGGCGTACCTACGACCTGTGCGCACCTGTGGTTATGTGTTGAGATGTCTATTAACGAAATCCAAAGACTGGAGTGGATCCGACGACATCGAATTTTTCACCTAAAAAAATGTACAGTGTATAGTAAGGATTTTGGAGCCTTCCATGGCTCATCTTCCAACTGCCACAGCGGCCCAACTAGGCGTACCTACGACCTGTGCGCACCTGTGGTTATGTGTTGAGATGTCTATTAACGAATTCCAAAGACTGGAGTGGATCCGACGACATCGAATTTTTCACCTAAAAAAATGTACAGTGTATAGTAAGGATTTTGGAGCCTTCCATGGCTCATCTTCCAACTGCCACAGCGGCCCAACTAGGCGTACCTACGACCTGTGCGCACCTGTGGTTATATGTTGAGATGTCTATTAACGAAATCCAAAGGCTGGAGTAAATCCGACGACATCGAATTTTTCACCTAAAACAATGTACAGTGTATAGTAAGGATTTTGGAGCCTTCCATGGCTCATCTTCCAACTGCCACAGCGGCCCAACTAGGCGTACCTACGACCTGTGCGCACCTGTGGTTATGTGTTGAGATGTCTATTAACGAAATCCAAAGACTGGAGTGGATCCGACGACATCGAATTTTTCACCTAAAAAAATGTACAGTGTATAGTAAGGATTTTGGAGCCTTCCATGGCTCATCTTCCAACTGCCACAGCGGCCCAACTAGGCGTACCTACGACCTGTGCGCACCTGTGGTTATGTGTTGAGATGTCTATTAACGAAATCCAAAGACTGGAGTGGATCCGACGACATCGAATTTTTCACCTAAAAAAATGTACAGCCTTCCATGGCTCATCTTCCAACTGCCACAGCGGCCCAACTAGGCGTACCTACGACCTGTGCGCACCTGTGGTTATGTGTTGAGATGTCTATTAACGAAATCCAAAGACTGGAGTGGATCCGACGACATCGAATTTTTCACCTAAAAAAATGTACAGTGTATAGTAAGGATTTTGGAGCCTTCCATGGCTCATCTTCCAACTGCCACAGCGGCCCAACTAGGCGTACCTACGACCTGTGCGCACCTGTGGTTATGTGTTGAGATGTCTATTAACGAAATCCAAAGACTGGAGTGGATCCGACGACATCGAATTTTTCACCTAAAAAAATGTACAGTGTATAGTAAGGATTTTGGAGCCTTCCATGGCTCATCTTCAAACTGCCACAGCGGCCCAACTAGGCGTACCTACGACCTGTGCGCACCTGTGGTTATGTGTTGAGATGTCTATTAACGAAATCCAAAGACTGGAGTGGATCCGACGACATCGAATTTTTCACCTAAAAAAATGTACAGTGTATAGTAAGGATTTTGGAGCCTTCCATGGCTCATCTTCCAACTGCCACAGCGGCCCAACTAGGCGTACCTACGACCTGTGCGCACCTGTGGTTATGTGTTGAGATGTCTATTAACGAAATCCAAAGACTGGAGTGGATCCGACGACATCGAATTTTTCACCTAAAAAAATGTACAGCCTTCCATGGCTCATCTTCCAACTGCCACAGCGGCCCAACTAGGCGTACCTACGACCTGTGCGCACCTGTGGTTATGTGTTGAGATGTCTATTAACGAAATCCAAAGACTGGAGTGGATCCGACGACATCGAATTTTTCACCTAAAAAAATGTACAGTGTATAGTAAGGATTTTGGAGCCTTCCATGGCTCATCTTCAAACTGCCACAGCGGCCCAACTAGGCGTACCTACGACCTGTGCGCACCTGTGGTTATGTGTTGAGATGTCTATTAACGAAATCCAAAGACTGGAGTAAATCCGACGACATCGAATTTTTCACCTAAAAAAATGTACAGCCTTCCATGGCTCATCTTCCAACTGCCACAGCGGCCCAACTAGGCGTACCTAAGACCTGTGCGCACCTGTGGTTATGTGTTGAGATGTCTATTAACGAAATCCAAAGACTGGAGTGGATCCGACAACTAGGCGTACCTACGACCTGTGCGCACCTGTGGTTATGTGTTGAGATGTCTATTAACGAAATCCAAAGACTGGAGTAAGGATTTTGGAGCCTTCCATGGCTCATCTTCCAACTGCCACAGCGGCCCAACTAGGCGTACCTACGACCTGTGCGCACCTGTGGTTATGTGTTGAGATGTCTATTAACGAAATCCAAAGACTGGAGTGGATCCGACGACATCGAATTTTTCACCTAAAAAAATGTACAGCCTTCCATGGCTCATCTTCCAACTGCCACAGCGGCCCAACTAGGCGTACCTACGACCTGTGCGCACCTGTGGTTATGTGTTGAGATGTCTATTAACGAAATCCAAAGACTGGAGTGGATCCGACGACATCGAATTTTTCACCTAAAAAAATGTACAGTGTATAGTAAGGATTTTGGAGCCTTCCATGGCTCATCTTCCAACTGCCACAGCGGCCCAACTAGGCGTACCTACGACCTGTGCGCACCTGTGGTTATGTGTTGAGATGTCTATTAACGAAATCCAAAGACTGGAGTGGATCCGACAACTAGGCGTACCTACGACCTGTGCGCACCTGTGGTTATGTGTTGAGATGTCTATTAACGAAATCCAAAGACTGGAGTGGATCCGACGACATCGAATTTTTCACCTAAAAAAATGTACAGTGTATAGTAATGATTTTGGAGCCTTCCATGGCTCATCTTCCAACAGCCACAGCGGCCCAACTAGGCGTACCTACGACCTGTGCGCACCTGTGGTTATGTGTTGAGATGTCTATTAACGAAATCCAAAGACTGGACTAAGGATTTTGGAGCCTTCCATGGCTCATCTTCCAACTGCCACAGCGGCCCAACTAGGCGTATCTACGACCTGTGCGCACCTGTGGTTATGTGTTGAGATGTCTATTAACGAAATCCAAAGACTGGAGTGGATCCGACGACATCGAATTTTTCACCTAAAAAAATGTACAGTGTATAGTAAGGATTTTGGAGCCTTCCATGGCTCATCTTCCAACTGCCACAGCGGCCCAACTAGGCGTACCTAAGACCTGTGCGCACCTGTGGTTATGTGTTGAGATGTCTATTAACGAAATCCAAAGACTGGAGTGGATCCGACAACTAGGCGTACCTACGACCTGTGCGCACCTGTGGTTATGTGTTGAGATGTCTATTAACGAAATCCAAAGACTGGAGTGGATCCGACGACATCGAATTTTTCACCTAAAAAAATGTACAGTGTATAGTAATGATTTTGGAGCCTTCCATGGCTCATCTTCCAACAGCCACAGCGGCCCAACTAGGCGTACCTACGACCTGTGCGCACCTGTGGTTATGTGTTGAGATGTCTATTAACGAAATCCAAAGACTGGACTAAGGATTTTGGAGCCTTCCATGGCTCATCTTCCAACTGCCACAGCGGCCCAACTAGGCGTACCTACGACCAGTGCGCACCTGTGGTTATGTGTTGAGATGTCTATTAACGAAATCCAAAGACTGGAGTGGATCCGACGACATCGAATTTTTCACCTAAAAAAATGTACAGTGTATAGTAAGGCTTTTGGAGCCTTCCATGGCTCATCTTCCAACTGCCACAGCGGCCCAACTAGGCGTACCTACGACCTGTGCGCACCTGTGGTTATGTGTTGAGATGTCTATTAACGAAATCCAAAGACTGGAGTGGATCCGACGACATCGAATTTTTCACCTAAAAAAATGTACAGTGTATAGTAAGGATTTTGGAGCCTTCCATGGCTCATCTTCCAACTGCCACAGCGGCCCAACTAGGCGTACCTACGACCTGTGCGCACCTGTGGTTATGTGTTGAGATGTCTATTAACGAAATCCAAAGACTGCAGTGGATCCGACGACATCGAATTTTTCACCTAAAAAAATGTACAGTGTATAGTAAGGATTTTGGAGCCTTCCATGGCTCATCTTCCAACTGCCACAGCGGCCCAACTAGGCGTACCTACGACCTGTGCGCACCTGTGATTATGTGTTGAGATGTCTATTAACGAAATCCAAAGACTGGAGTGGATCCGACGACATCGAATTTTTCACCTAAAAAAATGTACAGTGTATAGTAAGGATTTTGGAGCCTTCCATGGCTCATCTTCCAACTGCCACAGCGGCCCAACTAGGCGTACCTACGACCTGTGCGCACCTGTGGTTATGTGTTGAGATGTCTATTAACGAATTCCAAAGACTGGAGTGGATCCGACGACATCGAATTTTTCACCTAAAAAAATGTACAGTGTATAGTAAGGATTTTGGAGCCTTCCATGGCTCATCTTCCAACAGCCACAGCGGCCCAACTAGGCGTACCTACGACCTGTGCGCACCTGTGGTTATGTGTTGAGATGTCTATTAACGAAATCCAAAGACTGGAGTAAGGATTTTGAAGCCTTCCATGGCTCATCTTCCAACTGCCACAGCGGCCCAACTAGGCGTACCTACGACCTGTGCGCACCTGTGGTTATGTGTTGAGATGTCTATTAACGAAATCCAAAGACTGGAGTGGATCCGACGACATCGAATTTTTCACCTAAAAAAATGTACAGTGTATAGTAAGGATTTTGGAGCCTTCCATGGCTCATCTTCCAACTGCCACAGCGGCCCAACTAGGCGTACCTACGACCTGTGCGCACCTGTGGTTATGTGTTGAGATGTCTATTAACGAAATCCAAAGACTGGAGTGGATCCGACGACATCGAATTTTTCACCTAAAAAAATGTACAGTGTATAGTAAGGATTTTGGAGCCTTCCATGGCTCATCTTCCAACTGCCACAGCGGCCCAACTAGGCGTACCTACGACCTGTGCGCACCTGTGGTTATGTGTTGAGATGTCTATTAACGAAATCCAAAGACTGGAGTGGATCCGACGACATCGAATTTTTCACCTAAAAAAATGTACAGTGTATAGTAAGGATTTTGGAGCCTTCCATGGCTCATCTTCCAACTGCCACAGCGGCCCAACTAGGCGTACCTACGACCTGTGCGCACCTGTGGTTATGTGTTGAGATGTCTATTAACGAAATCCAAAGACTGGAGTGGATCCGACGACATCGAATTTTTCACCTAAAAAAATGTACAGTGTATAGTAAGGATTTTGGAGCCTTCCATGGCTCATCTTCCAACTGCCACAGCGGCCCAACTAGGCGTACCTACGACCTGTGCGCACCTGTGGTTATGTGTTGAGATGTCTATTAACGAAATCCAAAGACTGGAGTGGATCCGACGACATCGAATTTTTCACCTAAAAAAATGTACAGTGTATAGTAAGGATTTTGGAGCCTTCCATGGCTCATCTTCCAACTGCCACAGCGGCCCAACTAGGCGTACCTACGACCTGTGCGCACCTGTGGTTATGTGTTGAGATGTCTATTAACGAAATCCAAAGACTGGAGTGGATCCGACGACATCGAATTTTTCACCTAAAAAAATGTACAGTGTATAGTAAGGATTTTGGAGCCTTCCATGGCTCATCTTCAAACTGCCACAGCGGCCCAACTAGGCGTACCTACGACCTGTGCGCACCTGTAGTTATGTGTTGAGATGTCTATTAACGAAATCCAAAGACTGGAGTGGATCCGACGACATCGAATTTTTCACCTAAAAAAATGTACAGTGTATAGTAAGGATTTTGGAGCCTTCCATGGCTCATCTTCCAACTGCCACAGCGGCCCAACTAGGCGTACCTACGACCTGTGCGCACCTGTGGTTATGTGTTGAGATGTCTATTAACGAAATCCAAAGACTGGAGTGGATCCGACGACATCGAATTTTTCACCTAAAAAAATGTACAGTGTATAGTAAGGATTTTGGAGCCTTCCATGGCTCATCTTCCAACTGCCACAGCGGCCCAACTAGGCGTACCTACGACCTGTGCGCACCTGTGGTTATGTGTTGAGATGTCTATTAACGAAATCCAAAGACTGGAGTGGATCCGACGACATCGAATTTTTCACCTAAAAAAATGTACAGTGTATAGTAAGGATTTTGGAGCCTTCCATGGCTCATCTTCAAACTGCCACAGCGGCCCAACTAGGCGTACCTACGACCTGTGCGCACCTGTAGTTATGTGTTGAGATGTCTATTAACGAAATCCAAAGACTGGAGTGGATCCGACGACATCGAATTTTTCAGCTAAAAAAATGTACAGTGTATAGTAAGGATTTTGGAGCCTTTCATGGCTCATCTTCCAACTGCCACAGCGGCCCAACTAGGCGTACCTACGACCTGTGCGCACCTGTGGTTATGTGTTGAGATGTCTATTAACGAAATCCAAAGACTGGAGTGGATCCGACGACATCGAATTTTTCACCTAAAAAAATGTACAGTGTATAGTAAGGATTTTGGAGCCTTCCATGGCTCATCTTCCAACTGCCACAGCGGCCCAACTAGGCGTACCTACGACCTGTGCGCACCTGTGGTTATGTGTTGAGATGTCTATTAACGAAATCCAAAGACTGGAGTGGATCCGACGACATCGAATTTTTCACCTAAAAAAATGTACAGTGTCTAGTAAGGATTTTGGAGCCTTCCATGGCTCATCTTCCAACTGCAATAGAGGCCTAACTAGGCGTACCAACGACCTGTGCGCACCTGTGGTTATGTGTTGAGATGTCTATTAACGAAATCCAAAGACTGGAGTGGATCCGACGACATCGAATTTTTCACCTAAAAAAATGTACAGTGTATAGTAAGGATTTTGGAGCCTTCCATGGCTCATCTTCCAACTGCCACAGCGGCCCAACTAGGCGTACCTATGACCTGTGCGCACCTGTGGTTATGTGTTGAGATGTCTATTAACGAAATCCAAAGACTGGAGTGGATCCGACGACATCGAATTTTTCACCTAAAAAAATGTACAGTGTATAGTAAGGATTTTGGAGCCTTCCATGGCTCATCTTCAAACTGCCACAGCGGCCCAACTAGGCGTACCTACGACCTGTGCGCACCTGTAGTTATGTGTTGAGATGTCTATTAACGAAATCCAAAGACTGGAGTGGATCCGACGACATCGAATTTTTCACCTAAAAAAATGTACAGTGTATAGTAAGGATTTTGGAGCCTTCCATGGCTCATCTTCCAACTGCCACAGCGGCCCAACTAGGCGCACCTACGACCTGTGCGCACCTGTGGTTATGTGTTGAGATGTCTAATAACGAAATCCAAAGACTGGAGTGGATCCGACGACATCGAATTTTTCACCTAAAAAAATTTACAGTGTATAGTAAGGATTTTGGAGCCTTCCATGGCTCATCTTCCAACTGCCACAGCGGCCCAACTAGGCGTACCTACGACCTGTGCGCACCTGTGGTTATGTGTTGAGATGTCTATTAACGAAATCCAAAGACTGGAGTGGATCCGACGACATCGAATTTTTCACCTAAAAAAATGTACAGTGTATAGTAAGGATTTTGGAGCCTTCCATGGCTCATCTTCCAACTGCCACAGCGGCCCAACTAGGCGTACCTACGACCTGTGCGCACCTGTGGTTATGTGTTGAGATGTCTATTAACGAAATCCAAAGACTGGAGTGGATCCGACGACATCGAATTTTTCACCTAAAAAAATGTACAGTGTATAGTAAGGATTTTGGAGCCTTCCATGGCTCATCTTCCAACTGCCATAGCGGCCCAACTAGGCGTACCAACGACCTGTGCGCACCTGTGGTTATGTGTTGAGATGTCTATTAACGAAATCCAAAGACTGGAGTGGATCCGACGACATCGAATTTTTCACCTAAAAAAATGTACCGTGTATAGTAAGGATTTTGGAGCCTTCCATGGCTCATCTTCCAACTGCCACAGCGGCCCAACTAGGCGTACCTACGACCTGTGCGCACCTGTGGTTATGTGTTGAGATGTCTATTAACGAAATCCAAAGACTGGAGTGGATCCGACGACATCGAATTTTTCACCTAAAAAAATGTACAGTGTATAGTAAGGATTTTGGAGCCTTCCATGGCTCATCTTCAAACTGCCACAGCGGCCCAACTAGGCGTACCTACGACCTGTGCGCACCTGTAGTTATGTGTTGAGATGTCTATTAACGAAATCCAAAGACTGGAGTGGATCCGACGACATCGAATTTTTCACCTAAAAAAATGTACAGTGTATAGTAAGGATTTTGGAGCCTTCCATGGCTCATCTTCCAACTGCCACAGCGGCCCAACTAGGCGTACCTACGACCTGTGCGCACCTGTGGTTATGTGTTGAGATGTCTATTAACGAAATCCAAAGACTGGAGTGGATCCGACGACATCGAATTTTTCACCTAAAAAAATGTACAGTGTATAGTAAGGATTTTGGAGCCTTCCATGGCTCATCGTCCAACTGCCACAGCGGCCCAACTAGGCGTACCTACGACCTGTGCGCACCTGTGGTTATGTGTTGAGATGTCTATTAACGAAATCCAAAGACTGGAGTGGATCCGACGACATCGAATTTTTCACCTAAAAAAATGTACAGTGTATAGTAAGGATTTTGGAGCCTTCCATGGCTCATCTTCCAACTGCCACAGCGGCCCAACTAGGCGTACCTACGACCTGTGCGCACCTGTGGTTATGTGTTGAGATGTCTATTAACGAAATCCAAAGACAGGAGTGGATCCGACGACATCGAATTTTTCACCTAAAAAAATGTACAGTGTATAGTAAGGATTTTGGAGCCTTCCATGGCTCATCTTCCAACTGCCATAGCGGCCCAACTAGGCGTACCAACGACCTGTGCGCACCTGTGGTTATGTGTTGAGATGTCTATTAACGAAATCCGAAGACTGGAGTGGATCCGACGACATCGAATTTTTCACCTAAAAAAATGTACAGTGTATAGTAAGGATTTTGGAGCCTTCCATGGCTCATCTTCCAACTGCCATAGCGGCCCAACTAGGCGTACCAACGACCTGTGCGCACCTGTGGTTATGTGTTGAGATGTCTATTAACGAAATCCGAAGACTGGAGTGGATCCGACGACATCGAATTTTTCACCTAAAAAAATGTACAGTGTATAGTAAGGATTTTGGAGCCTTCCATGGCTCATCTTCCAACTGCCACAGCGGCCCAACTAGGCGTACCTACGACCTGTGCGCACCTGTGGTTATGTGTTGAGATGTCTATTAACGAAATCCAAAGACTGGAGTGGAACCGACGACATCGAATTTTTCACCTTAAAAAAATGTACAGTGTATAGTAAGGATTTTGGAGCCTTCCATGGCTCATCTTCCAACTGCCACAGCGGCCCAACTAGGCGTACCTACGACCTGTGCGCACCTGTGGTTATGTGTTGAGATGTCTATTAACGAAATCCAAAGACTGGAGTGGATCCGACGACATCGAATTTTTCACCTAAAAAAATGTACAGTGTATAGTAAGGATTTTGGAGCCTTCCATGGCTCATCTTCCAACTGCCACAGCGGCCCAACTAGGCGTACCTACGACCTGTGCGCACCTGTGGTTATGTGTTGAGATGTCTATTAACGAAATCCGAAGACTGGAGTGGATCCGACGACATTGAATTTTTCACCTAAAAAAATGTACAGTGTACAGTAAGGATTTTGGAGCCTTCCATGGCTCATCTTCCAACTGCCACAGCGGCCCAACTAGGCGTACCTACGACCTGTGCGCACCTGTGGTTATGTGTTGAGATGTCTATTAACGAAATCCAAAGACTGGAGTGGAACCGACGACATCGAATTTTTCACCTTAAAAAAATGTACAGTGTATAGTAAGGATTTTGGAGCCTTCCATGGCTCATCTTCCAACTGCCACAGCGGCCCAACTAGGCGTACCTACGACCTGTGCGCACCTGTGGTTATGTGTTGAGATGTCTATTAACGAAATCCAAAGACTGGAGTGGAACCGACGACATCGAATTTTTCACCTTAAAAAAATGTACAGTGTATAGTAAGGATTTTGGAGCCTTCCATGGCTCATCTTCCAACTGCCACAGCGGCCCAACTAGGCGTACCTACGACCTGTGCGCACCTGTGGTTATGTGTTGAGATGTCTATTAACGAAATCCAAAGACAGGAGTGGATCCGACGACATCGAATTTTTCACCTAAAAAAATGTACAGTGTATAGTAAGGATTTTGGAGCCTTCCATGGCTCATCTTCCAACTGCCATAGCGGCCCAACTAGGCGTACCAACGACCTGTGCGCACCTGTGGTTATGTGTTGAGATGTCTATTAACGAAATCCGAAGACTGGAGTGGATCCGACGACATCGAATTTTTCACCTAAAAAAATGTACAGTGTATAGTAAGGATTTTGGAGCCTTCCATGGCTCATCTTCCAACTGCCACAGCGGCCCAACTAGGCGTACCTACGACCTGTGCGCACCTGTGGTTATGTGTTGAGATGTCTATTAACGAAATCCAAAGACTGGAGTGGATCCGACGACATCGAATTTTTCACCTAAAAAAATGTACAGTGTATAGTAAGGATTTTGGAGCCTTCCATGGCTCATCTTCCAACTGCCACAGCGGCCCAACTAGGCGTACCTACGACCTGTGCGCACCTGTGGTTATGTGTTGAGATGTCTATTAACGAAATCCAAAGACTGGAGTGGATCCGACGACATCGAATTTTTCACCTAAAAAAATGTACAGTGTATAGTAAGGATTTTGGAGCCTTCCATGGCTCATCTTCCAACTGCCACAGCGGCCCAACTAGGCGTACCTACGACCTGTGCGCACCTGTGGTTATGTGTTGAGATGTCTTTTAACGAAATCCAAAGACTGGAGTGGATCCGACGACATCGAATTTTTCACCTAAAAAAATGTACAGTGTATAGTAAGGATTTTGGAGCCTTCCATGGCTCATCTTCCAACTGCCACAGCGGCCCAACTAGGCGTACCTACGACCTGTGCGCACCTGTGGTTATGTGTTGAGATGTCTATTAACGAAATCCAAAGACTGGAGTGGATCCGACGACATCGAATTTTTCACCTAAAAAAATGTACAGTGTATAGTAAGGATTTTGGAGCCTTCCATGGCTCATCTTCCAACTGCCACAGCGGCCCAACTAGGCGTACCTACGACCTGTGCGCACATGTGGTTATGTGTTGAGATGTCTATTAACGAAATCCAAAGACTGGAGTGGATCCGACGACATCGAATTTTTCACCTAAAAAAATGTACAGTGTATAGTAAGGATTTTGGAGCCTTCCATGGCTCATCTTCCAACTGCCACAGCGGCCCAACTAGGCGTACCTACGACCTGTGCGCACCTGTGGTTATGTGTTGAGATGTCTATTAACGAAATCCAAAGACTGGAGTGGATCCGACGACATCGAATTTTTCACCTAAAAAAATGTAAGGATTTTGGAGCCTTCCATGGCTCATCTTCCAACTGCCACAGCGGCCCAACTAGGCGTACCTACGACCTGTGCGCACCTGTGGTTATGTGTTGAGATGTCTATTAACGAAATCCAAAGACTGGAGTGGATCCGACGACATCGACAGTGTATAGTAAGGATTTTGGAGCCTTCCATGGCTCATCTTCCAACTGCCACAGCGGCCGAACTAGGCGTACCTACGACCTGTGCGCACCTGTGGTTATGTGTTGAGATGTCTAATAACGAAATCCAAAGACTGGAGTGGATCCGACGACATCGAATTTTTCACCTAAAAAAATGTACAGTGTATAGTAAGGATTTTGGAGCCTTCCATGGCTCATCTTCCAACTGCCACAGCGGCCCAACTAGGCGTACCTACGACCTGTGCGCACCTGTGGTTATGTGTTGAGATGTCTATTAACGAAATCCAAAGACTGGAGTGGATCCGACGACATCGAATTTTTCACCTAAAAAAATGTACAGTGTATAGTAAGGATTTTGGAGCCTTCCATGGCTCATCTTCCAACTGCCACAGCGGCCCAACTAGGCGTACCTACGACCTGTGCGCACCTGTGGTTATGTGTTGAGATGTCTATTAACGAAATCCAAAGACTGGAGTGGATCCGACGACATCGAATTTTTCACCTAAAAAAATGTACAGTGTATAGTAAGGATTTTGGAGCCTTCCATGGCTCATCTTCCAACTGCCACAGCGGCCCAACTAGGCGTACCTACGACCTGTGCGCACCTGTGGTTATGTGTTGAGATGTCTATTAACGAAATCCAAAGACTGGAGTGGATCCGACGACATCGAATTTTTCACCTAAAAAAATGTACAGTGTATAGTAAGGATTTTGGAGCCTTCCATGGCTCATCTTCCAACTGCCACAGCGGCCCAACTAGGAGTACCTACGACCTGTGCGCACCTGTGGTTATGTGTTGAGATGTCTATTAACGAAATCCAAAGACTGGAGTGGATCCGACGACATCGAATTTTTCACCTAAAAAAATGTACAGTGTATAGTAAGGATTTTGGAGCCTTCCATGGCTCATCTTCCAACTGCCACAGCGGCCCAACTAGGCGTACCTACGACCTGTGCGCACCTGTGGTTATGTGTTGAGATGTCTATTAACGAAATCCGAAGACTGGAGTGGATCCGACGACATCGAATTTTTCACCTAAAAAAATGTACAGTGTATAGTAAGGATTTTGGAGCCTTCCATGGCTCATCTTCCAACTGCCACAGCGGCCCAACTAGGCGTACCTACGACCTGTGCGCACCTGTAGTTATGTGTTGAGATGTCTATTAACGAAATCCAAAGACTGGAGTGGATCCGACGACATCGAATTTTTCACCTAAAAAAATGTACAGTGTATAGTAAGGATTTTGGAGCCTTCCATGGCTCATCTTCAAACTGCCACAGCGGCCCAACTAGGCGTACCTACGACCTGTGCGCACCTGTGGTTATGTGTTGAGATGTCTATTAACGAAATCCAAAGACTGGAGTGGATCCGACGACATCGAATTTTTCACCTAAAAAAATGTACAGTGTATAGTAAGGATTTTGGAGCCTTCCATGGCTCATCTTCCAACTGCCACAGCGGCCCAACTAGGCGTACCTACGACCTGTGCGCACCTGTGGTTATGTGTTGAGATGTCTATTAACGAAATCCAAAGACTGGAGTGGATCCGACGACATCGAATTTTTCACCTAAAAAAATGTACAGTGTATAGTAAGGATTTTGGAGCCTTCCATGGCTCATCTTCCAACTGCCACAGCGGCCCAACTAGGCGTACCTACGACCTGTGCGCACCTGTGGTTATGTGTTGAGATGTCTATAAACGAAATCCAAAGACTGGAGTGGATCCGACGACATCGAATTTTTCACCTAAAAAAATGTACAGTGTATAGTAAGGATTTTGGAGCCTTCCATGGCTCATCTTCCAACTGCCACAGCGGCCCAACTAGGCGTACCTACGACCTGTGCGCACCTGTGGTTATGTGTTGAGATGTCTATTAACGAAATCCAAAGACTGGAGTGGATCCGACGACATCGAATTTTTCACCTAAAAAAATGTACAGTGTATAGTAAGGATTTTGGAGCCTTCCATGGCTCATCTTCCAACTGCCACAGCGGCCCAACTAGGAGTACCTACGACCTGTGCGCACCTGTAGTTATGTGTTGAGATGTCTATTAACGAAATCCAAAGACTGGAGTGGATCCGACGACATCGAATTTTTCACCTAAAAAAATGTACAGTGTATAGTAAGGATTTTGGAGCCTTCCATGGCTCATCTTCAAACTGCCACAGCGGCCCAACTAGGCGTACCTACGACCTGTGCGCACCTGTGGTTATGTGTTGAGATGTCTATTAACGAAATCCAAAGACTGGAGTGGATCCGACGACATCGAATTTTTCACCTAAAAAAATGTACAGTGTATAGTAAGGATTTTGGAGTCTTCCATGGCTCATCTTCCAACTGCCATAGCGGCCCAACTAGGCGTACCTACGACCTGTGCGCACCTGTGGTTATGTGTTGAGATGTCTATTAACGAAATCCAAAGACTGGAGTGGATCCGACGACATCGAATTTTTCACCTAAAAAAATGTACAGTGTATAGTAAGGATTTTGGAGCCTTCCATGGCTCATCTTCCAACTGCCACAGCGGCCCAACTAGGCGTACCTACGACCTGTGCGCACCTGTGGTTATGTGTTGAGATGTCTATTAACGAAATCCAAAGACTGGAGTGGATCCGACGACATCGAATTTTTCACCTAAAAAAATGTACAGTGTATAGTAAGGATTTTGGAGCCTTCCATGGCTCATCTTCCAACTGCCACAGCGGCCCAACTAGGCGTACCTACGACCTGTGCGCACCTGTGGTTATGTGTTGAGATGTCTATTAACGAAATCCAAAGACTGGAGTGGATCCGACGACATCGAATTTTTCACCTAAAAAAATGTACAGTGTATAGTAAGGATTTTGGAGCCTTCCATGGCTCATCTTCCAACTGCCACAGCGGCCCAACTAGGCGTACCTACGACCTGTGCGCACCTGTGGTTATGTGTTGAGATGTCTATTAACGAAATCCAAAGACTGGAGTGGATCCGACGACATCGAATTTTTCACCTAAAAAAATGTACAGTGTATAGTAAGGATTTTGGAGCCTTCCATGGCTCATCTTCCAACTGCCACAGCGGCCCAACTAGGCGTACCTACGACCTGTGCGCACCTGTGGTTATGTGTTGAGATGTCTATAAACGAAATCCAAAGACTGGAGTGGATCCGACGACATCGAATTTTTCACCTAAAAAAATGTACAGTGTATAGTAAGGATTTTGGAGTCTTCCATGGCTCATCTTCCAACTGCCATAGCGGCCCAACTAGGCGTACCAACGACCTGTGCGCACCTGTGGTTATGTGTTGAGATGTCTATTAACGAAATCCAAAGACTGGAGTGGATCCGACGACATCGAATTTTTCACCTAAAAAAATGTACAGTGTATAGTAAGGATTTTGGAGCCTTCCATGGCTCATCTTCCAACTGCCACAGCGGCCCAACTAGGCGTACCTACGACCTGTTCGCACCTGTGGTTATGTGTTGAGATGTCTATTAACGAAATCCAAAGACTGGAGTGGATCCGACGACATCGAATTTTTCACCTAATAAAATGTACAGTGTATAGTAAGGATTTTGGAGCCTTCCATGGCTCATCTTCCAACTGCCACAGCGGCCCAACTAGGCGTACCTACGACCTGTGCGCACCTGTGGTTATGTGTTGAGATGTCTATTAACGAAATCCAAAGACTGGAGTGGATCCGACGACATCGAATTTTTCACCTAAAAAAATGTACAGTGTATAGTAAGGATTTTGGAGCCTTCCATGGCTCATCTTCCAACTGCCACAGCGGCCCAACTAGGCGTACCTACGACCTGTGCGCACCTGTGGTTATGTGTTGAGATGTCTATTAACGAAATCCAAAGACTGGAGTGGATCCGACGACATCGAATTTTTCACCTAAAAAAATGTACAGTGTATAGTAAGGATTTTGGAGCCTTCCATGGCTCATCTTCCAACTGCCATAGCGGCCCAACTAGGCGTACCAACGACCTGTGCGCACCTGTGGTTATGTGTTGAGATATCTATTAACGAAATCCAAAGACTGGAGTGGATCCGACGACATCGAATTTTTCACCTAAAAAAATGTACTGTGTATAGTAAGGATTTTGGAGCCTTCCATGGCTCATCTTCCAACTGCCACAGCGGCCCAACTAGGCGTACCTACGACCTGTGCGCACCTGTGGTTATGTGTTGAGATGTCTATTAACGAAATCCAAAGACTGGAGTGGATCCGACGACATCGAATTTTTCACCTAAAAAAATGTAAGGATTTTGGAGCCTTCCATGGCTCATCTTCCAACTGCCACAGCGGCCCAACTAGGCGTACCTACGACCTGTGCGCACCTGTGGTTATGTGTTGAGATGTCTATTAACGAAATCCAAAGACTGGAGTGGATCCGACGACATCGACAGTGTATAGTAAGGATTTTGGAGCCTTCCATGGCTCATCTTCCAACTGCCACAGCGGCCCAACTAGGCGTACCTACGACCTGTGCGCACCTGTGGTTATGTGTTGAGATGTCTAATAACGAAATCCAAAGACTGGAGTGGATCCGACGACATCGAATTTTTCACCTAAAAAAATGTACAGTGTATAGTAAGGATTTTGGAGCCTTCCATGGCTCATCTTCCAACTGCCACAGCGGCCCAACTAGGCGTACCTACGACCTGTGCGCACCTGTGGTTATGTGTTGAGATGTCTATTAACGAAATCCAAAGACTGGAGTGGATCCGACGACATCGAATTTTTCACCTAAAAAAATGTACAGTGTATAGTAAGGATTTTGGAGCCTTCCATGGCTCATCTTCCAACTGCCACAGCGGCCCAACTAGGCGTACCTACGACCTGTGCGCACCTGTAGTTATGTGTTGAGATGTCTATTAACGAAATCCAAAGACTGGAGTGGATCCGACGACATCGAATTTTTCACCTAAAAAAATGTACAGTGTATAGTAAGGATTTTGGAGCCTTCCATGGCTCATCTTCAAACTGCCACAGCGGCCCAACTAGGCGTACCTACGACCTGTGCGCACCTGTGGTTATGTGTTGAGATGTCTATTAACGAAATCCAGAGACTGGAGTGGATCCGACGACATCGAATTTTTCACCTAAAAAAATGTACAGTGTATAGTAAGGATTTTGGAGCCTTCCATGGCTCATCTTCCAACTGCCACAGCGGCCCAACTAGGCGTACCTACGACCTGTGCGCACCTGTGGTTATGTGTTGAGATGTCTATTAACGAAATCCAAAGACTGGAGTGGATCCGACGACATCGAATTTTTCACCTAAAAAAATGTACAGTGTATAGTAAGGATTTTGGAGCCTTCCATGGCTCATCTTCCAACTGCCACAGCGGCCCAACTAGGCGTACCTACGACCTGTGCGCACCTGTGGTTATGTGTTGAGATGTCTATTAACGAAATCCAAAGACTGGAGTGGATCCGACGACATCGAATTTTTCACCTAAAAAAATGTACAGTGTATAGTAAGGATTTTGGAGTCTTCCATGGCTCATCTTCCAACTGCCATAGCGGCCCAACTAGGCGTACCAACGACCTGTGCGCACCTGTGGTTATGTGTTGAGATGTCTATTAACGAAATCCAAAGACTGGAGTGGATCCGACGACATCGAATTTTTCACCTAAAAAAATGTACAGTGTATAGTAAGGATTTTGGAGCCTTCCATGGCTCATCTTCCAACTGCCATAGCGGCCCAACTAGGCGTACCAACGACCTGTGCGCACCTGTGGTTATGTGTTGAGATGTCTATTAACGAAATCCAAAGACTGGAGTGGATCCGACGACATCGAATTTTTCACCTAAAAAAATGTACAGTGTATAGTAAGGATTTTGGAGCCTTCCATGGCTCATCTTCCAACTGCCACAGCGGCCCACCTAGGCGTACCTACGACCTGTGCGCACCTGTGGTTATGTGTTGAGATGTCTATTAACGAAATCCAAAGACTGGAGTGGATCCGACGACATCGAATTTTTCACCTAAAAAAATGTACAGTGTATAGTAAGGATTTTGGAGCCTTCCATGGCTCATCTTCCAACTGCCACAGCGGCCCAACTAGGCGTACCTACGACCTGTGCGCACCTGTGGTTATGTGTTGAGATGTCTATTAACGAAATCCAAAGACTGGAGTGGATCCGACGACATCGAATTTTTCACCTAAAAAAATGTACAGTGTATAGTAAGGATTTTGGAGCCTTCCATGGCTCATCTTCCAACTGCCACAGCGGCCCAACTAGGAGTACCTACGACCTGTGCGCACCTGTGGTTATGTGTTGAGATGTCTATTAACGAAATCCAAAGACTGGAGTGGATCCGACGACATCGAATTTTTCACCTAAAAAAATGTACAGTGTATAGTAAGGATTTTGCAGCCTTCCATGGCTCATCTTCCAACTGCCACAGCGGCCCAACTAGGCGTACCTACGACCTGTGCGCACCTGTGGTTATGTGTTGAGATGTCTATTAACGAAATCCGAAGACTGAAGTGGATCCGACGACATCGAATTTTTCACCTAAAAAAATGTACAGTGTATAGTAAGGATTTTGGAGCCTTCCATGGCTCATCTTCCAACTGCCACAGCGGCCCAACTAGGCGTACCTACGACCTGTGCGCACCTGTAGTTATGTGTTGAGATGTCTATTAACGAAATCCAAAGACTGGAGTGGATCCGACGACATCGAATTTTTCACCTAAAAAAATGTACAGTGTATAGTAAGGATTTTGGAGCCTTCCATGGCTCATCTTCAAACTGCCACAGCGGCCCAACTAGGCGTACCTACGACCTGTGCGCACCTGTGGTTATGTGTTGAGATGTCTATTAACGAAATCCAAAGACTGGAGTGGATCCGACGACATCGAATTTTTCACCTAAAAAAATGTACAGTGTATAGTAAGGATTTTGGAGCCTTCCATGGCTCATCTTCCAACTGCCACAGCGGCCCAACTAGGCGTACCTACGACCTGTGCGCACCTGTGGTTATGTGTTGAGATGTCTATTAACGAAATCCAAAGACTGGAGTGGATCCGACGACATCGAATTTTTCACCTAAATAAATGTACAGTGTATAGTAAGGATTTTGGAGCCTTCCATGGCTCATCTTCCAACTGCCACAGCGGCCCAACTAGGCGTACCTACGACCTGTGCGCACCTGTGGTTATGTGTTGAGATGTCTATAAACGAAATCCAAAGACTGGAGTGGATCCGACGACATCGAATTTTTCACCTAAAAAAATGTACAGTGTATAGTAAGGATTTTGGAGTCTTCCATGGCTCATCTTCCAACTGCCATAGCGGCCCAACTAGGCGTACCAACGACCTGTGCGCACCTGTGGTTATGTGTTGAGATGTCTATTAACGAAATCCAAAGACTGGAGTGGATCCGACGACATCGAATTTTTCACCTAAAAAAATGTACAGTGTATAGTAAGGATTTTGGAGCCTTCCATGGCTCATCTTCCAACTGCCATAGCGGCCCAACTAGGCGTACCAACGACCTGTGCGCACCTGTGGTTATGTGTTGAGATGTCTATTAACGAAATCCAAAGACTGGAGTGGATCCGACGACATCGAATTTTTCACCTAAAAAAATGTACAGTGTATAGTAAGGATTTTGGAGCCTTCCATGGCTCATCTTCCAACTGCCACAGCGGCCCAACTAGGCGTACCTACGACCTGTGCGCACCTGTGGTTATGTGTTGAGATGTCTATTAACGAAATCCAAAGACTGGAGTGGATCCGACGACATCGAATTTTTCACCTAAAAAAATGTACAGTGTATAGTAAGGATTTTGGAGCCTTCCATGGCTCATCTTCCAACTGCCACAGCGGCCCAACTAGGCGTACCTACGACCTGTGCGCACCTGTGGTTATGTGTTGAGATGTCTATTAACGAAATCCAAAGACTGGAGTGGATCCGACGACATCGAATTTTTCACCTAAAAAAATGTACAGTGTATAGTAAGGATTTTGGAGCCTTCCATGGCTCATCTTCCAACTGCCACAGCGGCCCAACTAGGCGCACCTACGACCTGTGCGCACCTGTGGTTATGTGTTGAGATGTCTATTAACGAAATCCAAAGACTGGAGTGGATCCGACGACATAGAATTTTTCACCTAAAAAAATGTACAGTGTATAGTAAGGATTTTGGAGCCTTCCATGGCTCATCTTCCAACTGCCACAGCGGCCCAACTAGGCGTACCTACGACCTGTGCGCACCTGTGGTTATGTGTTGAGATGTCTATTAACGAAATCCAAAGACTGGAGTGGATCCGACGACATCGAATTTTTCACCTAAAAAAATGTACAATGTATAGTAAGGATTTTGGAGCCTTCCATGGCTCATCTTCCAACTGCCACAGCGGCCCAACTAGGCGTACCTACGACCTGTGCGCACCTGTGGTTATGTGTTGAGATGTCTATTAACGAAATCCAAAGACTGGAGTGGATCCGACGACATCGAATTTTTCACCTAAAAAAATGTACAGTGTATAGTAAGGATTTTGGAGCCTTCCATGGCTCATCTTCCAACTGCCACAGCGGCCCAACTAGGCGTACCTACGACCTGTGCGCACCTGTGGTTATGTGTTGAGATGTCTATTAACGAAATCCAAAGACTGGAGTGGATCCGACGACATCGAATTTTTCACCTAAAAAAATGTACAGTGTATAGTAAGGATTTTGGAGCCTTCCATGGCTCATCTTCCAACTGCCATAGCGGCCCAACTAGGCGTACCAACGACCTGTGCGCACCTGTGGTTATGTGTTGAGATGTCTATTAACGAAATCCAAAGACTGGAGTGGATCCGACGACATCGAATTTTTCACCTAAAAAAATGTACAGTGTATAGTAAGGATTTTGGAGCCTTCCATGGCTCATCTTCCAACTGCCACAGCGGCCCAACTAGGCGTACCTACGACCTGTGCGCACCTGTGGTTATGTGTTGAGATGTCTATTAACGAAATCCAAAGACTGGAGTGGATCCGACGACATCGAATTTTTCACCTAAAAAAATGTACAGTGTATAGTAAGGATTTTGGAGCCTTCCATGGCTCATCTTCCAACTGCCACAGCGGCCCAACTAGGCGTACCTACGACCTGTGCGCACCTGTGGTTATGTGTTGAGATGTCTATTAACGAAATCCAAAGACTGGAGTGGATCCGACGACATCGAATTTTTCACCTAAAAAAATGTACAGTGTATAGTAAGGATTTTGGAGCCTTCCATGGCTCATCTTCCAACTGCCACAGCGGCCCAACTAGGCGTACCTACGACCTGTGCGCACCTGTGGTTATGTGTTGAGATGTCTATTAACGAAATCCAAAGACTGGAGTGGATCCGACGACATCGAATTTTTCACCTAAAAAAATGTACAGTGTATAGTAAGGATTTTGGAGCCTTCCATGGCTCATCTTCCAACTGCCACAGCGGCCCAACTAGGCGCACCTACGACCTGTGCGCACCTGTGGTTATGTGTTGAGATGTCTATTAACGAAATCCAAAGACTGGAGTGGATCCGACGACATCGAATTTTTCACCTAAAAAAATGTACAGTGTATAGTAAGGATTTTGGAGCCTTCCATGGCTCATCTTCCAACTGCCACAGCGGCCCAACTAGGCGTACCTACGACCTGTGCGCACCTGTGGTTATGTGTTGAGATGTCTATTAACGAAATCCAAAGACTGGAGTGGATCCGACGACATCGAATTTTTCACCTAAAAAAATGTACAATGTATAGTAAGGATTTTGGAGCCTTCCATGGCTCATCTTCCAACTGCCACAGCGGCCCAACTAGGCGTACCTACGACCTGTGCGCACCTGTGGTTATGTGTTGAGATGTCTATTAACGAAATCCAAAGACTGGAGTGGATCCGACGACATCGAATTTTTCACCTAAAAAAATGTACAGTGTATAGTAAGGATTTTGGAGCCTTCCATGGCTCATCTTCCAACTGCCACAGCGGCCCAACTAGGCGTACCTACGACCTGTGCGCACCTGTGGTTATGTGTTGAGATGTCTATTAACGAAATCCAAAGACTGGAGTGGATCCGACGACATCGAATTTTTCACCTAAAAAAATGTACAGTGTATAGTAAGGATTTTGGAGCCTTCCATGGCTCATCTTCCAACTGCCACAGCGGCCCAACTAGGCGTACCTACGACCTGTGCGCACCTGTGGTTATGTGTTGAGATGTCTATTAACGAAATCCAAAGACTGGAGTGGATCCGACGACATCGAATTTTTCACCTAAAAAAATGTACAGTGTATAGTAAGGATTTTGGAGCCTTCCATGGCTCATCTTCCAACTGCCACAGCGGACCAACTAGGCGCACCTACGACCTGTGCGCACCTGTGCTTATGTGTTGAGATGTCTATTAACGAAATCCAAAGACTGGAGTGGATCCGACGACATCGAATTTTTCACCTAAAAAAATGTACAGTGTATAGTAAGGATTTTGGAGCTTTCCATGGCTCATCTTCCAACTGCCACAGCGGCCCAACTAGGCGTACCTACGACCTGTGCGCACCTGTGGTTATGTGTTGAGATGTCTATTAACGAAATCCAAAGACTGGAGTGGATCCGACGACATCGAATTTTTCACCTAAAAAAATGTACAGTGTATAGTAAGGATTTTGGAGCCTTCCATGGCTCATCTTCCAACTGCCACAGCGGCCCAACTAGGCGTACCTACGACCTGTGCGCACCTGTGGTTATGTGTTGAGATGTCTATTAACGAAATCCAAAGACTGGAGTGGATCCGACGACATCGAATTTTTCACCTAAAAAAATGTACAGTGTATAGTAAGGATTTTGGAGCCTTCCATGGCTCATCTTCCAACTGCCACAGCGGCCCAACTAGGCGTACCTACGACCTGTGCGCACCTGTGGTTATGTGTTGAGATGTCTATTAACGAAATCCAAAGACTGGAGTGGATCCGACGACATCGAATTTTTCACCTAAAAAAATGTACAGTGTATAGTAAGGATTTTGGAGCCTTCCATGGCTCATCTTCCAACTGCCACAGCGGCCCAACTAGGCGTACCTACGACCTGTGCGCACCTGTGGTTATGTGTTGAGATGTGTATTAACGAAATCCAAAGACTGGAGTGGATCCGACGACATCGAATTTTTCACCTAAAAAAATGTACAGTATATAGTAAGGATTTTGGAGCCTTCCATGGCTCATCTTCCAACTGCCACAGCGGCCCAACTAGGCGTACCTACGACCTGTGCGTACCTGTGGTTATGTGTTGAGATGTCTATTAACGAAATCCAAAGACTGGAGTGGATCCGACGACATCGAATTTTTCACCTAAAAAAATGTACAGTGTATAGTAAGGATTTTGGAGCCTTCCATGGCTCATCTTCCAACTGCCACAGCGGCCCAACTAGGCGTACCTACGACCTGTGCGCACCTGTAGTTATGTGTTGAGATGTCTATTAACGAAATCCAAAGACTGGAGTGGATCCGACGACATCGAATTTTTCACCTAAAAAAATGTACAGTGTATAGTAAGGATTTTGGAGCCTTCCATGGCTCATCTTCCAACTGCCACAGCGGCCCAACTAGGCGTACCTACGACCTGTGCGCACCTGTAGTTATGTGTTGAGATGTCTATTAACGAAATCCAAAGACTGGAGTGGATCCGACGACATCGAATTTTTCACCTAAAAAAATGTACAGTGTATAGTAAGGATTTTGGAGCCTTCCATGGCTCATCTTCCAACTGCCACAGCGGCCCAACTAGCCGTACCTACGACCTGTGCGCACCTGTGGTTATGTGTTGAGATGTCTATTAACGAAATCCAAAGACTGGAGTGGATCCGACGACATCGAATTTTTCACCTAAAAAAATGTACAGTGTATAGTAAGGATTTTGGAGCCTTCCATGGCTCATCTTCCAACTGCCACAGCGGCCCAACTAGGCGTACCTACGACCTGTGCGCACCTGTGGTTATGTGTTGAGATGTCTATTAACGAAATCCAAAGACTGGAGTGGATCCGACGACATCGAATTTTTCACCTAAAAAAATGTACAGTGTATAGTAAGGATTTTGGAGCCTTCCATGGCTCATCTTCCAACTGCCACAGCGGCCCAACTAGGCGTACCTACGACCTGTGCGCACCTGTGGTTATGTGTTGAGATGTCTATTAACGAAATCCAAAGACTGGAGTGGATCCGACGACATCGAATTTTTCACCTAAAAAAATGTACAGTGTATAGTAAGGATTTTGGAGCCTTCCATGGCTCATCTTCCAACTGCCACAGCGGCCCAACTAGGCGTACCTACGACCTGTGCGCACCTGTGGTTATGTGTTGAGATGTGTATTAACGAAATCCAAAGACTGGAGTGGATCCGACGACATCGAATTTTTCACCTAAAAAAATGTACAGTATATAGTAAGGATTTTGGAGCCTTCCATGGCTCATCTTCCAACTGCCACAGCGGCCCAACTAGGCGTACCTACGACCTGTGCGTACCTGTGGTTATGTGTTGAGATGTCTATTAACGAAATCCAAAGACTGGAGTGGATCCGACGACATCGAATTTTTCACCTAAAAAAATGTACAGTGTATAGTAAGGATTTTGGAGCCTTCCATGGCTCATCTTCCAACTGCCACAGCGGCCCAACTAGGCGTACCTACGACCTGTGCGCACCTGTAGTTATGTGTTGAGATGTCTATTAACGAAATCCAAAGACTGGAGTGGATCCGACGACATCGAATTTTTCACCTAAAAAAATGTACAGTGTATAGTAAGGATTTTGGAGCCTTCCATGGCTCATCTTCCAACTGCCACAGCGGCCCAACTAGGCGTACCTACGACCTGTGCGCACCTGTAGTTATGTGTTGAGATGTCTATTAACGAAATCCAAAGACTGGAGTGGATCCGACGACATCGAATTTTTCACCTAAAAAAATGTACAGTGTATAGTAAGGATTTTGGAGCCTTCCATGGCTCATCTTCCAACTGCCACAGCGGCCCAACTAGCCGTACCTACGACCTGTGCGCACCTGTGGTTATGTGTTGAGATGTCTATTAACGAAATCCAAAGACTGGAGTGGATCCGACGACATCGAATTTTTCACCTAAAAAAATGTACAGTGTATAGTAAGGATTTTGGAGCCTTCCATGGCTCATCTTCCAACTGCCACAGCGGCCCAACTAAGCGTACCTACGACCTGTGCGCACCTGTGGTTATGTGTTGAGATGTCTATTAACGAAATCCAAAGACTGGAGTGGATCCGACGACATCGAATTTTTCACCTAAAAAAATGTACAGTGTATAGTAAGGATTTTGGAGCCTTCCATGGCTCATCTTCCAACTGCCACAGCGGCCCAACTAGGCGTACCTACGACCTGTGCGCACCTGTGGTTATGTGTTGAGATGTCTATTAACGAAATCCAAAGACTGGAGTGGATCCGACGACATCGAATTTTTCACCTAAAAAAATGTACAGTGTATAGTAAGGATTTTGGAGCCGTCCATGGCTCATCTTCCAACTGCCACAGCGGCCCAACTAGGCGTACCTACGACCTGTGCGCACCTGTGGTTATGTGTTGAGATGTCTATTAACGAAATCCAAAGACTGGAGTGGATCCGACGACATCGAATTTTTCACCTAAAAAAATGTACAGTGTATAGTAAGGATTTTGGAGCCTTCCATGGCTCATCTTCCAACTGCCACAGCGGCCCAACTAGGCGTACCTACGACCTGTGCGCACCTGTGGTTATGTGTTGAGATGTCTATTAACGAAATCCAAAGACTGGAGTGGATCCGACGACATCGAATTTTTCACCTAAAAAAATGTACAGTGTATAGTAAGGATTTTGGAGCCTTCCATGGCTCATCTTCCAACTGCCACAGCGGCCCAACTAGGCGTACCTGCGACCTGTGCGCACCTGTGGTTATGTGTTGAGATGTCTATTAACGAAATCCAAAGACTGGAGTGGATCCGACGACATCGAATTTTTCACCTAAAAAAATGTACAGTGTATAGTAAGGATTTTGGAGCCTTCCATGGCTCATCTTCCAACTGCCACAGCGGCCCAACTAGGCGTACCTACGACCTGTGCGCACCTGTGGTTATGTGTTGAGATGTCTATTAACGAAATCCAAAGACTGGAGTGGATCCGACGACATCGAATTTTTCACCTAAAAAAATGTACAGTGTATAGTAGGGATTTTGGAGCCTTCCATGGCTCATCTTCCAACTGCCACAGCGGCCCAACTAGGCGTACCTACGATCTGTGCGCACCTGTGGTTATGTGTTGAGATGTCTATTAACGAAATCCAAAGACTGGAGTGGATCCGAAGACATCGAATTTTTCACCTAAAAAAATGTACAGTGTATAGTAAGGATTTTGGAGCCTTCCATGGCTCATCTTCCAACTGCCACAGCGGCCCAACTAGGCGTACCTACGACCTGTGCGCACCTGTAGATATGTGTTGAGATGTGTATTAACGAAATCCAAAGACTGGAGTGGATCCTACGACATCGAATTTTTCACCTAAAAAAATGTACAGTGTAGAGTAAGGATTTTGGAGCCTTCCATGGCTCATCTTCCAACTGCCACAGCGGCCCAACTAGGCGTACCTACGACCTGTGCGCACCTGTGGATATGTGTTGAGATGTGTATTAACGAAATCCAAAGACTGGAGTGGATCCTACGACATCGAATTTTTCACCTAAAAAAATGTACAGTGTATAGTAAGGATTTTGGAGCCTTCCATGGCTCATCTTCCAACTGCCATAGCGGCCTAACTAGGCGTACCTACGACCTGTGCGCACCTGTGGTTATGTGTTGAGATGTCTATTAACGAAATCCAAAGACTGGAGTGGATCCGACGACATCGAATTTTTCACCTAAAAAAATGTACAGTGTATAGTAAGGATTTTGGAGCCTTCCATGGCTCATCTTCCAACTGCCACAGCGGCCCAACTAGGCGTACCTACGACCTGTGCGCACCTGTGGATATGTGTATTAACTAAATCCAAAGACTGGAGTGGATCCGACGACATCGAATTTTTCACCTAAAAAAATGTACAGTGTATAGTAAGGATTTTGGAGCCTTCCATGGCTCATCTGCCAACTGCCACAGCGGCCCAACTAGGCGTACCTACGACCTGTGCGCACCTGTGGTTATGTGTTGAGATGTGTATTAACGAAATCCAAAGCCTGGAGTGGATCCGACGACATCGAATTTTTCACCTAAAAAAATGTAGTCTATAGTAAGGATTTTGGAGCCTTCCATGGCTCATCTTCCAACTGCCACAGCGGCCCAACTAGGCGTACCAAAGACCTGTGCTCACCTGTGGATATGTGTTGAGATGTGTATTAACGAAATCCAAAGACTGGATTGGATCCGACGACATCAAATTTTTCACCTAAAAAAATGTACAGTGTATAGTAAGGATTTTGGAGCCTTCCATGGCTCATCTTCCAACTGCCATAGCGGCCTAACTAGGCGTACCTACGACCTGTGCGCACCTGTGGTTATGTGTTGAGATGTCTATTAACGAAATCCAAAGACTGGAGTGGATCCGACGACATCGAATTTTTCACCTAAAAAAATGTACAGTGTATAGTAAGGATTTTGGAGCCTTCCATGGCTCATCTTCCAACTGCCACAGCGGCCCAACTAGGCGTACCTACGACCTGTGCGCACCTGTGGTTATGTGTTGAGATGTCTATTAACGAAATCCAAAGACTGGAGTGGATCCGACGACATCGAATTTTTCACCTAAAAAAATGTACAGTGTATAGTAAGGATTTTGGAGCCTTCCATGGCTCATCTTCCAACTGCCACAGCGGCCCAACTAGGCGTACCTACGACCTGTGCGCACCTGTGGTTATGTGTTGAGATGTCTATTAACGAAATCCAAAGACTGGAGTGGATCCGACGACATCGAATTTTTCACCTAAAAATATGTACAGTGTATAGTAAGGATTTTGGAGCCTTCCATGGCTCATCTTCCAACTGCCACAGCGGCCCAACTAGGCGTACCTACGACCTGTGCGCACCTGTGGATATGTGTTGAGATGTGTATTAACGAAATCGAAAGACTGGAGTGGATCCTAGGACATCGAATTTTTCACCTAAAAAAATGTACAGTGTATAGTAAGGATTTTGGAGCCTTCCATGGCTCATCTTCCAACTGCCACAGCGGCCCAACTAGGCGTACCAACGACCTGTGCGCACCTGTGGATATGTGTTGAGATGTGTATTAACGAAATCCAAAGACTGGAGTGGATCCTACGACATCGAATTTTTCACCTAAAAAAATGTACAGTGTATAGTAAGGATTTTGGAGCCTTCCATGGCTCATCTTCCAACTGCCACAGCGGCCCAACTAGGCGTACCTACGACCTGTGCGCACCTGTGGATATGTGTTGAGATGTGTATTAACGAAATCCAAAGACTGGAGTGGATCCGACGACATCGAATTTTTCACCTAAAAAAATGTACAGTGTATAGTTAGGATTTTGGAGCCTTCCATGGCTCATCTTCCAACTGCCACAGCGGCCCAACTAGGCGTACCTACGACCTGTGCGCACCTGTGGATATGTGTTGAGATGTGTATTAACGAAATCCAAAGACTGGAGTGGATCCGACGACATCGAATTTTTCACCTAAAAAAATGTACAGTGTATAGTAAGGATTTTGGAGCCTTCCATGGCTCATCTTCCAACTGCCACAGCGGCCCAACTAGGCGTACCTACGACCTGTGCGCACCTGTGGTTATGTGTTGAGATGTCTATTAACGAAATCCAAAGACTGGAGTAGATCCGACGACATCGAATTTTTCACCTAAAAAAATGTACAGTGTATAGTAAGGATTTTGGAGCCTTCCATGGCTCATCTTCCAACTGCCACAGCGGCCCAACTAGGCGTACCTACGACCTGTGCGCACCTGTGGTTATGTGTTGAGATGTGTATTAACGAAATCCAAAGACTGGAGTGGATCCGACGGCATCGAATTTTTCACCTAAAAAAATGTACAGTGTATAGTAAGGATTTTGGAGCCTTCCATGGCTCATCTTCCAACTGCCACAGCGGCCCAACTAGGCGTACCTACGACCTGTGCGCACCTGTGGTTATGTGTTGAGATGTCTATTAACGAAATCCAAAGACTGGAGTGGATCCGACGACATCGAATTTTTCACCTAAAAAAATGTACAGTGTATAGTAAGGATTTTGGAGCCTTCCATGGCTCATCTTCCAACTGCCACAGCGGCCCAACTAGGCGTAACTACGACCTGTGCGCACCTGTGGTTATGTGTTGAGATGTGTATTAGCGAAATCCAAAGACTGGAGTGGATCCGACGACATCGAATTTTTCACCTAAAAAAATGTACAGTGTATAGTAAGGATTTTGGAGCCTTCCATGGCTCATCTTCCAACTGCCACAGCGGCCCAACTAGGCGTAACTACGACCTGTGCGCACCTGTGGTTATGTGTTGAGATGTGTATTAGCGAAATCCAAAGACTGGAGTGGATCCGACGACATCGAATTTTTCACCTAAAAAAATGTACAGTGTATAGTAAGGATTTTGGAGCCTTCCATGGCTCATCTTCCAACTGCCACAGCGGCCCAACTAGGCGTAACTACGACCTGTGCGCACCTGTGGTTATGTGTTGAGATGTGTATTAACGAAATCCAAAGACTGGAGTGGACTCGACGACATCGAATTTTTCACTTAAAAAAATGTACAGTGTATAGTAAGGATTTTGGAGCCTTCCATGGCTCATCTTCCAACTGCCACAGCGGCCCAACTAGGCGTACCTACGACCTGTGCGCACCTGTGGTTATGTGTTGAGATGTCTATTAACGAAATCCAAAGACTGGAGTGGATCCGACGACATCGAATTTTTCACCTAAAAAAATGTACAGTGTATAGTAAGGATTTTGGAGCCTTCCATGGCTCATCTTCCAACTGCCACAGCGGCCCAACTAGGTGTAGCTACGACCTGTGCGCACCTGTGGTTATGTGTTGAGATGTCTATTAACGAAATCCAAAGACTGGAGTGGATCCGACGACATCGAATTTTTCACCTAAAAAAATGTACAGTGTATAGTAAGGATTTTGGAGCCTTCCATGGCTCATCTTCCAACTGCCACAGCGGCCCAACTAGGCGTACCTACGACCTGTGCGCACCTGTGGTTATGTGTTGAGATGTGTATTAACGAAATCCAAAGACTGGAGTGGATCCGACGACATCGAATTTTTCACCTAAAAAAATGTACAGTGTATAGTAAGGATTTTAGAGCCTTCCATGGCTCATCTTCCAACTGCCACAGCGGCCCAACTAGGCGTACCTACGACCTGTGCGCACCTGTGGTTATGTGTTGAGATGTCTATTAACGAAATCCAAAGACTGGAGTGGATCCGACGACATCGAATTTTTCACCTAAAAAAATGTACAGTGTATAGTAAGGATTTTGGAGCCTTCCATGGCTCATCTTCCAACTGCCATAGCGGCCCAACTAGGCGTACCTACGACCTGTGCGCACCTGTGGTTATGTGTTGAGATGTCTATTAACGAAATCCAAAGACTGGAGTGGATCCGACGACATCGAATTTTTCACCTAAAAAAATGTACAGTGTATAGTAAGGATTTTGGAGCCTTCCATGGCTCATCTTCCAACTGCCACAGCGGCCCAACTAGGCGTACCTACGACCTGTGCGCACCTGTGGTTATGTGTTGAGATGTCTATTAACGAAATCCAAAGACTGGAGTGGATCCGACGACATCGAATTTTTCACCTAAAAAAATGTACAGTGTATAGTAAGGATTTTGGAGCCTTCCATGGCTCATCTTCCAACTGCCACAGCGGCCCAACTAGGCGTACCTACGACCTGTGCGCACCTGTGGTTATGTGTTGAGATGTCTATTAACGAAATCCAAAGACTGGAGTGGATCCGACGACATCGAATTTTTCACCTAAAAAAATGTACAGTGTATAGTAAGGCTTTTGGAGCCTTCCATGGCTCATCTTCCAACTGCCACAGCGGCCCAACTAGGCGTACCAACGACCTGTGCGCACCTGTGGTTATGTGTTGAGATGTCTATTAACGAAATCCAAAGACTGGAGTGGATCCGACGACATCGAATTTTTCACCTAAAAAAATGTACAGTGTATAGTAAGGATTTTGGAGCCTTCCATGGCTCATCTTCCAACTGCCACAGCGGCCCAACTAGGCGTACCTACGACCTGTGCGCACCTGTGGTTATGTTTTGAGATGTGTATTAACGAAATCCAAAGACTGGAGTGGATCCGACGACATCGAATTTTTCACCTAAAGAAATGTACAGTGTATAGTAAGGATTTTGGAGCCTTCCATGGCTCATCTTCCAACTGCCACAGCAGCCCAACTAGGCGTACCTATGACCTGTGCGCACCTGTGGTTATGTGTTGAGATGTCTATTAACGAAATCCAAAGACTGGAGTGGATCCGACGACATCGAATTTTTCACCTAAAAAAATGTACAGTGTATTGTAAGGATTTTGGAGCCTTCCATGGCTCATCTTCCAACTGCCACAGCGGCCCAACTAGGCGTACCTACGACCTGTGCGCACCTGTGGTTATGTGTTGAGATGTCTATTAACGAAATCCAAAGACTGGAGTGGATCCGACGACATCGAATCTTTCACCTAAAAAAATGTACAGTGTATAGTAAGGATTTTGGAGCCTTCCATGGCTCATCTTCCAACTGCCACAGCGGCCCAACTAGGCGTACCTACGACCTGTGCGCACCTGTGGTTATGTGTTGAGATGTGTATTAACGAAATCCAAGGACTGGAGTGGATCCGACGACATCGAATTTTTCACCTAAAAAAATGTACAGTGTATAGTAAGGATTTTGGAGCCTTCCATGGCTCATCTTCCAACTGCCACAGCGGCCCAACTAGGCGTACCTACGACCTGTGCGCACCTGTGGTTATGTGTTGAGATGTCTATTAACGAAATCCAAAGACTGGAGTGGATCCGACGACATCGAATTTTTCACCTAAAAAAATGTACAGTGTATAGTAAGGCTTTTGGAGCCTTCCATGGCTCATCTTCCAACTGCCACAGCGGCCCAACTAGGCGTACCAACGACCTGTGCGCACCTGTGGTTATGTGTTGAGATGTCTATTAACGAAATCCAAAGACTGGAGTGGATCCGACGACATCGAATTTTTCACCTAAAAAAATGTACAGTGTATAGTAAGGATTTTGGAGCCTTCCATGGCTCATCTTCCAACTGCCACAGCGGCCCAACTAGGCGTACCTACGACCTGTGCGCACCTGTGGTTATGTTTTGAGATGTGTATTAACGAAATCCAAAGACTGGAGTGGATCCGACGACATCGAATTTTTCACCTAAAAAAATGTACAGTGTATAGTAAGGATTTTGGAGCCTTCCATGGCTCATCTTCCAACTGCCACAGCAGCCCAACTAGGCGTACCTATGACCTGTGCGCACCTGTGGTTATGTGTTGAGATGTCTATTAACGAAATCCAAAGACTGGAGTGGATCCGACGACATCGAATTTTTCACCTAAAAAAATGTACAGTGTATTGTAAGGATTTTGGAGCCTTCCATGGCTCATCTTCCAACTGCCACAGCGGCCCAACTAGGCATACCTACGACCTGTGCGCACCTGTGGTTATGTGTTGAGATGTCTATTAACGAAATCCAAAGACTGGAGTGGATCCGACGACATCGAATTTTTCACCTAAAAAAATGTACAGTGTATAGTAAGGATTTTGGAGCCTTCCATGGCTCATCTTCCAACTGCCACAGCGGCCCAACTAGGCGTACCTACGACCAGTGCGCACCTGTGGTTATGTGTTGAGATGTGTATTAACGAAATCCAAAGACTGGAGTGGATCCGACGACATCGAACTTTTCACCTAAAAAAATGTACAGTGTATAGTAAGGATTTTGGAGCCTTCCATGGCTCATCTTCCAACTGCCACAGCAGCCCAACTAGGCGTACCTACGACCTGTGCGCACCTGTGGTTATGTGTTGAGATGTCTATTAACGAAATCCAAAGACTGGAGTGGATCCGACGACATCGAATTTTTCACCTAAAAAAATGTACAGTAAGGATTTTGGAGCCTTCCATGGCTCATCTTCCAACTGCCACAGCAGCCCAACTAGGCGTACCTACGACCTGTGCGCACCTGTGGTTATGTGTTGAGATGTCTATTAACGAAATCCAAAGACTGCAGTGGATCCGACGACATCAAATTTTTCACCTAAAAAAATGTACAGTGTATAGTAAGGATTTTGGAGCCTTCCATGGCTCATCTTCCAACTGCCACAGCGGCCCAACTAGGCGTACCTACGACCTGTGCGCACCTGTGGTTATGTGTTGAGATGTCTATTAACGAAATCCAAAGACTGGAGTGGATCCGACGACATCGAATTTTTCACCTAAAAAAATGTACAGTGTATAGTAAGGATTTTGGAGCCTTCCATGGCTCATCTTCCAACTGCCACAGCGGCCCAACTAGGCGTACCTACGACCTGTGCGCACCTGTAGTTATGTGTTGAGATGTCTATTAACGAAATCCAAAGACTGGAGTGGATCCGACGACATCGAATTTTTCACCTAAAAAAATGTACAGTGTATAGTAAGGATTTTGGAGCCTTCCATGGCTCATCTTCCAACTGCCACAGCGGCCCAACTAGGCGTACCTACGACCTGTGCGCACCTGTGGCTATGTGTAGAGATGTCTATTAACGAAATCCAAAGACTGGAGTGGATCCGACGACATCGAATTTTTCACCTAAAAAAATGTACAGTGTTTAGTAAGGATTTTGGAGCCTTCCATGGCTCATCTTCCAACTGCCACAGCGGCCCAACTAGGCGTACCTACGACCTGTGCGCACCTGTGGTTATGTGTTGAGATGTGTATTAACGAAATCCAAAGACTGGAGTGGATCCGACGACATCGAATTTTTCACCTAAAAAAATGTACAGTGTATAGTAAGGATTTTGGAGCCTTCCATGGCTCATCTTCCAACTGCCATAGCGGCCCAACTAGGCGTACCTACGACCTGTGCGCACCTTTGGTTATGTGTAGAGATGTCTATTAACGAAATCCAAAGACTGGAGTGGATCCGACGACATCGAATTTTTCACCTAAAAAAATGTACTGTGTATAGTAAGGATTTTGGAGCCTTCCATGGCTCATCTTCCAACTGCCACAGCGGCCCAACTAGGCGTACCTACGACCTGTGCGCACCTGTGGTTATGTGTTGAGATGTGTATTAACGAAATCCAAAGACTGGAGTGGATCCGACGACATCGAATTTTTCACCTAAAAAAATGTACAGTGTATAGTAAGGATTTTGGAGCCTTCCATGGCTCATCTTCCAACTGCCACAGCGGCCCAACTAGGCGTACCTACGACCTGTGCGCACCTGTGGTTATGTGTTGAGATGTCTATTAACGAAATCCAAAGACTGGAGTGGATCCGACGACATCGAATTTTTCACCTAAAAAAATGTACAGTGTATAGTAATGATTTTGGAGCCTTCCATGGCTCATCTTCCAACTGCCACAGCGGCCCAACTAGGCGTACCTACGACCTGTGCGCACCTGTGGTTATGTGTTGAGATGTGTATTAACGAAATCCAAAGACTGGAGTGGATCCGACGACATCGAATTTTTCACCTAAAAAAATGTACAGTGTATAGTAAGGATTTTGGAGCCTTTCCATGGCTCATATTCCAACTGCCACAGCGGCCCAACTAGGCGTACCTACGACCTGTGCGCACCTGTGGTTATGTGTTGAGATGTCTATTAACGAAATCCAAAGACTGGAGTGGATCCGACGACATCGAATTTTTCACCTAAAAAAATGTACAGTGTATCGTAAGGATTTTGGAGCCTTCCATGGCTCATCTTCCAACTGCCACAGCGGCCCAACTAGGCGTACCTACGACCTGTGCGCACCTGTGATTATGTGTTGAGATGTCTATTAACGAAATCCAAAGACTGCAGTGGAGCCGACGACATCGAATTTTTCACCTAAAAAAATGTACAGTGTATAGTAAGGATTTTGGAGCCTTCCATGGCTCATCTTCCAACTGCCACAGCGGCCCAACTAGGCGTACCTACGACCTGTGCGCACCTGTGGTTATGTGTTGAGATGTGTATTAACGAAATGCAAAGACTGGAGTGGATCCGACGACATCGAATTTTTCACCTAAAAAAATGTACAGTGTATAGTAAGGATTTTGGAGCCTTCCATGGCTCATCTTCCAACTGCCACAGCGGCCCAACTAGGCGTACCTACGACCTGTGCGCACCTGTGGTTATGTGTTGAGATGTCTATTAACGAAATCCAAGGACTGGAGTGGATCCGACGACATCGAATTTTTCACCTAAAAAAATGTACAGTGTATAGTAAGGATTTTGGAGCCTTCCATGGCTCATCTTCCAACTGCCACAGCGGCCCAACTAGGCGTACCTACGACCTGTGCGCACCTGTGGTTATGTGTTGAGATGTCTATTAACGAAATCCAAAGACTGCAGTGGATCCGACGACATCGAATTTTTCACCTAAAAAAATGTACAGTGTATAGTAAGGATTTTGGAGCCTTCCATGGCTCATCTTCCAACTGCCACAGCGGCCCAACTAGGCGTACCTACGACCTGTGCGCACCTGTGGTTATGTGTTGAGATGTCTATTAACGAAATCCAAAGACTGGCGTGGATCCGACTTCATCGAATTTTTCACCTAAAAAAATGTACAGTGTATAGTAAGGATTTTGGAGCCTTCCATGGCTCATCTTCCAACTGCCACAGCGGCCCAACTAGGCGTACCTACGACCTGTGCGCACCTGTAGTTATGTGTTGAGATGTCTATTAACGAAATCCAAAGACTGGAGTGGATCCGACGACATCGAATTTTTCACCTAAAAAAATGTACAGTGTATAGTAAGGATTTTGGAGCCTTCCATGGCTCATCTTCCAACTGCCACAGCGGCCCAACTAGGCGTACCTACGACCTGTGCGCACCTGTGGTTATGTGTTGAGATGACTGGAGTGGATCCGACGACATCGAATTTTTCACCTAAAAAAATGTACAGTGTATAGTAAGGATTTTGGAGCCTTCCATGGCTCATCTTCCAAATCCAAAGACTGGAGTGGATCCGACGACATCGAATTTTTCACCTAAAAAAATGTACAGTGTATAGTAAGGATTTTGGAGCCTTCCATGGCTCATCTTCCAACTGCCATAGCGGCCCAACTAGGCGTACCTACGACCTGTGCGCACCTGTGGTTATGTGTTGAGATGTCTATTAACGAAATCCAAAGACTGGAGTGGATCCGACGACATCGAATTTTTCACCTAAAAAAATGTACAGTGTATAGTAAGGATTTTGGAGCCTTCCATGGCTCATCTTCCAACTGCCACAGCGGCCCAACTAGGCGTACCTACGACCTGTGCGCACCTGTGGTTATGTGTTGAGATGTCTATTAACGAAATCCAAAGACTGGAGTGGATCCGACGACATCGAATTTTTCACCTAAAAAAATGTACAGTGTATAGTAAGGATTTTGGAGCCTTTCCATGGCTCATATTCCAACTGCCACAGCGGCCCAACTAGGCGTACCTACGACCTGTGCGCACCTGTGGTTATGTGTTGAGATGTCTATTAACGAAATTCAAAGACTGGAGTGGATCCGACGACATCGAATTTTTCACCTAAAAAAATGTACAGTGTATAGTAAGGATTTTGGAGCCTTCCATGGCTCATCTTCCAACTGCCATAGCGGCCCAACTAGGCGTACCTAGGACCTGTGCGCACCTGTGGTTATGTGTTGAGATGTCTATTAACGAAATCCAAAGACTAGAGTGGATCCGACGACATCGAATTTTTCACCTAAAATAATGTACAGTGTATAGTAAGGATTTTGGAGCCTTCCATGGCTCATCTTCCAACTGCCACAGCGGCCCAACTAGGCGTACCTACGACCTGTGCGCACCTGTGGTTATGTGTTGAGATGTCTATTAACGAAATCCAAAGACTGGAGTGGATCCGACGACATCGAATTTTTCACCTAAAAAAATGTACAGTGTATAGTAAGAATTTTGGAGCCTTCCATGGCTCATCTTCCAACTGCCATAGCGGCCCAACTAGGCGTACCTACGACCTGTGCGCACCTGTGGTTATGTGTTGAGATGTCTATTAACGAAATCCAAAGACTGGAGTGGATCCGACGACATCGAATTTTTCACCTAAAAAAATGTACAGTGTATAGTAAGGATTTTGGAGCCTTCCATGGCTCATCTTCCAACTGCCACAGCGGCCCAACTAGGCGTACCTACGATCTGTGCGCACCTGTGGTTATGTGTTGAGATGTCTATTAACGAAATCCAAAGACTGGAGTGGATCCGACGACATCGAATTTTTCACCTAAAAAAATGTACAGTGTATAGTAAGGATTTTGGAGCCTTCCATGGCTCATCTTCCAACTGCCACAGCGGCCCAACTAGGCGTACCTACGACCTGTGCGCACCTGTGGTTATGTGTTGAGATGTGTATTAACGAAATCCAAAGACTGGAGTGGATCCGACGACATCGAATTTTTCACCCAAAAAAATGTACAGTGTATAGTAAGGATTTTGGAGCCTTCCATGGCTCATCTTCCAACTGCCACAGCGGCCCAACTAGGCGTACCTACGACCTGTGCGCACCTGTGGTAATGTGTTGAGATGTCTATTAACGAAATCCAAAGACTGGAGTGGATCCGACGACATCGAATTGTTCACCTAAAAAAAATGTACAGTGTATAGTAAGGATTTTGGAGCCTTCCATGGCTCATCTTCCAACTGCCATAGCGGCCCAACTAGGCGTACCTACGACCTGTGCGCACCTGTGGTTATGTGTTGAGATGTCTATTAACGAAATCCAAAGACTGGAGTGGATCTGACGACATCGAATCTTTCACCTAAAAAAATGTACAGTGTATAGTAAGGATTTTGGAGCCTTCCATGGCTCATCTTCCAACTGCCATAGCGGCCCAACTAGGCGTACCAACGACCTGAGCGCACCTGTGGTTATGTGTTGAGATGTCTATTAACGAAATCCAAAGACTGGAGTGGATCCGACGACATCGAATTTTTCACCTAAAAAAATGTACAGTGTATAGTAAGGATTTTGGAGCCTTCCATGGCTCATCTTCCAACTGCCACAGCGGCCCAACTAGGCGTACCTACGACCTGTGCGCACCTGTGGTTATGTGTTGAGATGTCTATTAACGAAATCCAAAGACTGGAGTGGATCCGACGACATCGAATTTTTCACCTAAAAAAATGTACAGTGTATAGTAAGGATTTTGGAGCCTTCCATGGCTCATCTTTCAACAGCCACAGCGGCCCAACTAGGCGTATCTACGACCTGTGCGCACCTGTAGTTATGTGTTGAGATGTCTATTAACGAAATCCAAAGACTGGAGTGGATCCGACGACATCGAATTTTTCACCTAAAAAAATGTACAGTGTATAGTAAGGATTTTGGAGCCTTCCATGGCTCATCTTCCAACTGCCACAGCGGCCCAACTAGGCGTACCAACGACCTGTGCGCACCTGTGGTTATGTGTTGAGATGTCTATTAACGAAATCCAAAGATTGGAGTGGATCCGACGACATCGAATTTTTCACCTAAAAAAATGTACAGTGTATAGTAAGGATTTTGGAGCCTTCCATGGCTCATCTTCCAACTGCCACAGCGGCCCAACTAGGCGTACCTACGACCTGTGCGCACCTGTGGTTATGTGTTGAGATGTTTATTAACGAAATCCAAAGACTGGAGTGGATCCGACGACATCGAATTTTTCACCTAAAAAAATGTACAGTGTATAGTAAGGATTTTGCAGCCTTCCATGGCTCATCTTCCAACTGCCACAGCGGCCCAACTAGGCGTACCTACGACCTGTGCGCACCTGTAGTTATGTGTTGAGATGTCTATTAACGAAATCCAAAGACTGGAGTGGATCCGACGACATCGAATTTTTCACCTAAAAAAATGTACAGTGTATAGTAAGGATTTTGGAGCCTTCCATGGCTCATCTTCCAACTGCCACAGCGGCTCAACTAGGCGTACCTACGACCTGTGCGCACCTGTGGTTATGTGTTGAGATGTGTATAAACGAAATCCAAAGACTGGAGTGGATCCGACGACATCGAATTTTTCACCTAAAAAAATGTACGGTGTATAGTAAGGATTTTGGAGCCTTCCATGGCTCATCTTCCAACTGCCACAGCGGCCCAACTAGGCGTACCTACGACCTGTGCGCACCTGTGGTTATGTGTTGAGATGTCTATTAACGAAATCCAAAGACTGGAGTGGATCCGACGACATCGAATTTTTCACCTAAAAAAATGTACAGTGTATAGTAAGGATTTTGGAGCCTTCCATGGCTCATCTTCCAACTGCCACAGCGGCCCAACTAGGCGTACCTACGACCTGTGCGCACCTGTGGTTATGTGTTGAGATGTCTATTAACGAAATCCAAAGACTGAAGTGGTTCCGACGACATCGAATTTTTCACCTAAAAAAATGTACAGTGTATAGTAAGGATTTTGGAGCCTTCCATGGCTCATCTTCCAACTGCCACAGCGGCCCAACTAGGCGTACCTACGACCTGTGCGCACCTGTGGTTATGTGTTGAGATGTTTATTAACGAAATCCAAAGACTGGAGTGGATCCGACGACATCGAATTTTTCACCTAAAAAAATGTACAGTGTATAGTAAGGATTTTGCAGCCTTCCATGGCTCATCTTCCAACTGCCACAGCGGCCCAACTAGGCGTACCTACGACCTGTGCGCACCTGTGGTTATGTGTTGAGATGTCTATTAACGAAATCCAAAGACTGAAGTGGTTCCGACGACATCGAATTTTTCACCTAAAAAAATGTACAGTGTATAGTAAGGATTTTGGAGCCTTCCATGGCTCATCTTCCAACTGCCACAGCGGCCCAACTAGGCGTACCTACGACCTGTGCGCACCTGTGGTTATGTGTTGAGATGTCTATTAACGAAATCCAAAGACTGGAGTGGATCCGACGACATCGAATTTTTCACCTAAAAAAATGTACAGTGTATAGTAAGGATTTTGGAGCCTTCCATGGCTCATCTTCCAACTGCCACAGCGGCCCAACTAGGCGTACCTACGACCTGTGCGCACCTGTAGTTATGTGTTGAGATGTCTATTAACGAAATCCAAAGACTGGAGTGGATCCGACGACATCGAATTTTTCACCTAAAAAAATGTACAGTGTATAGTAAGGATTTTGGAGCCTTCCATGGCTCATCTTCCAACTGCCACAGCGGCCCAACTAGGCGTACCTACGACCTGTGCGCACCTGTGATTAAGTGTTGAGATGTCTATTAACGAAATCCAGAGACTGGAGTGGATCCGACGACATCGAATTTTTCACCTAAAAAAATGTACAGTGTATAGTAAGGATTTTGGAGCCTTCCATGGCTCATCTTCCAACTGCCATAGCGGCCCAACTAGGCGTACCTACGACCTGTGCGCACCTGTGGTTATGTGTTGAGATGTCTATTAACGAAATCCAAAGACTGGAGTGGATCCGACGACATCGAATTTTTCACCTAAAAAAATGTACAGTGTATAGTAAGGATTTTGGAGCCTTCCATGGCTCATCTTCCAACTGCCATAGCGGCCCAACTAGGCGTACCTACGACCTGTGCGCACTTGTGGTTATGTGTTGAGATGTCTATTAACGAAATCTAAAGACTGGAGTGGATCCGACGACATCGAATTTTTCACCTTAAAAAATGTACAGTGTATAGTAAGGATTTTGGAGCCTTCCATGGCTCATCTTCCAACTGCCACAGCGGCCCAACTAGGCGTACCTACGACCTGTGCGCACCTGTGGTTATGTGTTGAGATGTCTATTAACGAAATCCAAAGACTGGAGTGGATCCGACGACATCGAATTTTTCACCTAAAAAAATGTACAGTGTATAGTAAGGATTTTGGAGCCTTCCATGGCTCATCTTCCAACTGCCATAGCGGCCCAACTAGGCGTACCTACGACCTGTGCGCACTTGTGGTTATGTGTTGAGATGTCTATTAACGAAATCCAAAGACTGGAGCGGATCCGACGACATCGAATTTTTCACCTTAAAAAATGTACAGTGTATAGTAAGGATTTTGGAGCCTTCCATGGCTCATCTTCCAACTGCCACAGCGGCCCAACTAGGCGTACCTACGACCTGTGCGCACCTGTGGTTATGTGTTGAGATGTCTATTAACGAAATCCAAAGACTGGAGTGGATCCGACGACATCGAATTTTTCACCTAAAAAAATGTACAGTGTATAGTAACTATTTTGGAGCCTTCCATGGCTCATCTTCCAACTGCCATAGCGGCCCAACCAGGCGTACCTACGACCTGTGCGCACCTGTGGTTATGTGTTGAGATGTCTATTAACGAAATCCAAAGACTGGAGTGGATCCGACGACGTCGAATTTTTCACCTAAAAAAATGTACAGTGTATAGTAAGGATTTTGGAGCCTTCCATGGCTCATCTTCCAACTGCCATAGCGGCCCAACTAGGCGTACCTACGACCTGTGCGCACTTGTGGTTATGTGTTGAGATGTCTATTAACGAAATCCAAAGACTGGAGTGGATCCGACGACATCGAATTTTTCACCTAAAAAAATGTACAGTGTATAGTAAGGATTTTGGAGCCTTCCATGGCTCATCTTCCAACTGCCATAGCGGCCCAACTAGGCGTACCTACGACCTGTGCGCACCTGTGGTTATGTGTTGAGATGTCTATTAACGAAATCCAAAGACTGGAGTGGATCCGACGACATCGAATTTTTCACCTAAAAAAATGTACAGTGTATAGTAAGGATTTTGGAGCCTTCCATGGCTCATCTTCCAACTGCCACAGCGGCCCAACTAGGCGTACCTACGACCTGTGCGCACCTGTGGTTATGTGTTGAGATGTCCATTAACGAAATCCAAAGACTGGAGTGGAGCCGACGACATCGAATTTTTCACCTAAAAAAATGTACAGTGTATAGTAAGGATTTTGGAGCCTTCCATGGCTCATCTTCCAACTGCCACAGCGGCCCAACTAGGCGTACCTACGACCTGTGCGCACCTGTGGTTATGTGTTGAGATGTCTATTAACGAAATCCAAGGACTGGAGTGGATCCGACGACATCGAATTTTTCACCTAAAAAAATGTACAGTGTATAGTAAGGATTTTGGAGCCTTCCATGGCTCATCTTCCAACTGCCACAGCGGCCCAACTAGGCGTACCTACGACCTGTGCGCACCTGTGGTTATGTGTTGAGATGTCCATTAACGAAATCCAAAGACTGGAGTGGAGCCGACGACATCGAATTTTTCACCTAAAAAAATGTACAGTGTATAGAAAGGATTTTGGAGCCTTCCATGGCTCATCTTCCAACTGCCATAGCGGCCCAACTAGGCGTAACTACGACCTGTGCGCACTTGTGGTTATGTGTTGAGATGTCTATTAACGAAATCCAAAGACTGGAGTGGATCCGACGACATCGAATTTTTCACCTAAAAAAATGTACAGTGTATAGTAAGGATTTTGGAGCCTTCCATGGCTCATCTTCCAACTGCCATAGCGGCCCAACTAGGCGTACCTACGACCTGTGCGCACTTGTGGTTATGTGTTGAGATGTCTATTAACGAAATCTAAAGACTGGAGTGGATCCGACGACATCGAATTTTTCACCTTAAAAAATGTACAGTGTATAGTAAGGATTTTGGAGCCTTCCATGGCTCATCTTCCAACTGCCACAGCGGCCCAACTAGGCGTACCTACGACCTGTGCGCACCTGTGGTTATGTGTTGAGATGTCTATTAACGAAATCCAAAGACTGGAGTGGATCCGACGACATCGAATTTTTCACCTAAAAAAATGTACAGTGTATAGTAAGGATTTTGGAGCCTTCCATGGCTCATCTTCCAACTGCCATAGCGGCCCAAATAGGCGTACCTACGACCTGTGCGCACCTGTGGTTATGTGTTGAGATGTCTATTAACGAAATCCAAAGACTGGAGTGGATCCGACGACATCGAATTTTTCACCTAAAAAAATGTACAGTGTATAGTAAGGATTTTGGAGCCTTCCATGGCTCATCTTCCAACTGCCATAGCGGCCCAACTAGGCGTACCTACGACCTGTGCGCACTTGTGGTTATGTGTTGAGATGTCTATTAACGAAATCCAAAGACTGGAGTGGATCCGACGACATCGAATTTTTCACCTTAAAAAATGTACAGTGTATAGTAAGGATTTTGGAGCCTTCCATGGCTCATCTTCCAACTGCCACAGCGGCCCAACTAGGCGTACCTACGACCTGTGCGCACCTGTGATTATGTGTTGAGATGTCTATTAACGAAATCCAAAGACTGGAGTGGATCCGACGACATCGAATTTTTCACCTAAAAAAATGTACAGTGTATAGTAAGGATTTTGGAGCCTTCCATGGCTCATCTTCCAACTGCCATAGCGGCCCAACTAGGCGTACCTACGACCTGTGCGCACCTGTGGTTATGTGTTGAGATGTCTATTAACGAAATCCAAAGACTGGAGTGGATCCGACGACATCGAATTTTTCACCTAAAAAAATGTACAGTGTATAGTAAGGATTTTGGAGCCTTCCATGGCTCATCTTCCAACTGCCACAGCGGCCCAACTAGGCGTACCTACGACCTGTGCGCACCTGTGGTTATGTGTTGAGATGTCTATTAACGAAATCCAAGGACTGGAGTGGATCCGACGACATCGAATTTTTCACCTAAAAAAATGTACAGTGTATAGTAAGGATTTTGGAGCCTTCCATGGCTCATCTTCCAACTGCCACAGCGGCCCAACTAGGCGTACCTACGACCTGTGCGCACCTGTGGTTATGTGTTGAGATGTCCATTAACGAAATCCAAAGACTGGAGTGGAGCCGACGACATCGAATTTTTCACCTAAAAAAATGTACAGTGTATAGAAAGGATTTTGGAGCCTTCCATGGCTCATCTTCCAACTGCCATAGCGGCCCAACTAGGCGTAACTACGACCTGTGCGCACTTGTGGTTATGTGTTGAGATGTCTATTAACGAAATCCAAAGACTGGAGTGGATCCGACGACATCGAATTTTTCACCTAAAAAAATGTACAGTGTATAGTAAGGATTTTGGAGCCTTCCATGGCTCATCTTCCAACTGCCATAGCGGCCCAACTAGGCGTACCTACGACCTGTGCGCACTTGTGGTTATGTGTTGAGATGTCTATTAACGAAATCTAAAGACTGGAGTGGATCCGACGACATCGAATTTTTCACCTTAAAAAATGTACAGTGTATAGTAAGGATTTTGGAGCCTTCCATGGCTCATCTTCCAACTGCCACAGCGGCCCAACTAGGCGTACCTACGACCTGTGCGCACCTGTGGTTATGTGTTGAGATGTCTATTAACGAAATCCAAAGACTGGAGTGGATCCGACGACATCGAATTTTTCACCTAAAAAAATGTACAGTGTATAGTAAGGATTTTGGAGCCTTCCATGGCTCATCTTCCAACTGCCATAGCGGCCCAAATAGGCGTACCTACGACCTGTGCGCACCTGTGGTTATGTGTTGAGATGTCTATTAACGAAATCCAAAGACTGGAGTGGATCCGACGACATCGAATTTTTCACCTAAAAAAATGTACAGTGTATAGTAAGGATTTTGGAGCCTTCCATGGCTCATCTTCCAACTGCCATAGCGGCCCAACTAGGCGTACCTACGACCTGTGCGCACTTGTGGTTATGTGTTGAGATGTCTATTAACGAAATCCAAAGACTGGAGTGGATCCGACGACATCGAATTTTTCACCTTAAAAAATGTACAGTGTATAGTAAGGATTTTGGAGCCTTCCATGGCTCATCTTCCAACTGCCACAGCGGCCCAACTAGGCGTACCTACGACCTGTGCGCACCTGTGATTATGTGTTGAGATGTCTATTAACGAAATCCAAAGACTGGAGTGGATCCGACGACATCGAATTTTTCACCTAAAAAAATGTACAGTGTATAGTAAGGATTTTGGAGCCTTCCATGGCTCATCTTCCAACTGCCACAGCGGCCCAACTAGGCGTACCTACGACCTGTGCGCACCTGTGGTTATGTGTTGAGATGTCTATTAACGAAATCCAAAGACTGGAGTGGATCCGACGACATCGAATTTTTCACCTAAAAAAATGTACAGTGTATAGTAAGGATTTTGGAGCCTTCCATGGCTCATCTTCCAACTGCCATAGCGGCCCAACTAGGCGTACCTACGACCTGTGCGCACTTGTGGTTATGTGTTGAGATGTCTATTAACGAAATCTAAAGACTGGAGTGGATCCGACGACATCGAATTTTTCACCTTAAAAAATGTACAGTGTATAGTAAGGATTTTGGAGCCTTCCATGGCTCATCTTCCAACTGCCACAGCGGCCCAACTAGGCGTACCTACGACCTGTGCGCACCTGTGGTTATGTGTTGAGATGTCTATTAACGAAATCCAAAGACTGGAGTGGATCCGACGACATCGAATTTTTCACCTAAAAAAATGTACAGTGTATAGTAAGGATTTTGGAGCCTTCCATGGCTCATCTTCCAACTGCCATAGCGGCCCAAATAGGCGTACCTACGACCTGTGCGCACCTGTGGTTATGTGTTGAGATGTCTATTAACGAAATCCAAAGACTGGAGTGGATCCGACGACATCGAATTTTTCACCTAAAAAAATGTACAGTGTATAGTAAGGATTTTGGAGCCTTCCATGGCTCATCTTCCAACTGCCATAGCGGCCCAACTAGGCGTACCTACGACCTGTGCGCACTTGTGGTTATGTGTTGAGATGTCTATTAACGAAATCCAAAGACTGGAGTGGATCCGACGACATCGAATTTTTCACCTTAAAAAATGTACAGTGTATAGTAAGGATTTTGGAGCCTTCCATGGCTCATCTTCCAACTGCCACAGCGGCCCAACTAGGCGTACCTACGACCTGTGCGCACCTGTGGTTATGTGTTGAGATGTCTATTAACGAAATCCAAAGACTGGAGTGGATCCGACGACATCGAATTTTTCACCTAAAAAAATGTACAGTGTATAGTAAGGATTTTGGAGCCTTCCATGGCTCATCTTCCAACTGCCATAGCGGCCCAACTAGGCGTACCTACGACCTGTGCGCACCTGTGGTTATGTGTTGAGATGTCTATTAACGAAATCCAAAGACTGGAGTGGATCCGACGACGTCGAATTTTTCACCTAAAAAAATGTACAGTGTATAGTAAGGATTTTGGAGCCTTCCATGGCTCATCTTCCAACTGCCATAGCGGCCCAACTAGGCGTACCTACGACCTGTGCGCACTTGTGGTTATGTGTTGAGATGTCTATTAACGAAATCCAAAGACTGGAGTGGATCCGACGACATCGAATTTTTCACCTAAAAAAATGTACAGTGTATAGTAAGGATTTTGGAGCCTTCCATGGCTCATCTTCCAACTGCCATAGCGGCCCAACTAGGCGTACCTACGACCTGTGCGCACCTGTGGTTATGTGTTGAGATGTCTATTAACGAAATCCAAAGACTGGAGTGGATCCGACGACATCGAATTTTTCACCTAAAAAAATGTACAGTGTATAGTAAGGATTTTGGAGCCTTCCATGGCTCATCTTCCAACTGCCACAGCGGCCCAACTAGGCGTACCTACGACCTGTGCGCACCTGTGGTTATGTGTTGAGATGTCTATTAACGAAATCCAAGGACTGGAGTGGATCCGACGACATCGAATTTTTCACCTAAAAAAATGTACAGTGTATAGTAAGGATTTTGGAGCCTTCCATGGCTCATCTTCCAACTGCCACAGCGGCCCAACTAGGCGTACCTACGACCTGTGCGCACCTGTGGTTATGTGTTGAGATGTCCATTAACGAAATCCAAAGACTGGAGTGGAGCCGACGACATCGAATTTTTCACCTAAAAAAATGTACAGTGTATAGAAAGGATTTTGGAGCCTTCCATGGCTCATCTTCCAACTGCCATAGCGGCCCAACTAGGCGTACCAACGACCTGTGCGCACCTGTGGTTATGTGTTGAGATGTCTATTAACGAAATCCAAAGACTGGAGTGGATCCGACGACATCGAATTTTTCACCTAAAAAAATGTACAGTGTATAGTAAGGATTTTGGAGCCTTCCATGGCTCATCTTCCAACTGCCATAGCGGCCCAAATAGGCGTACCTACGACCTGTGCGCACCTGTGGTTATGTGTTGAGATGTCTATTAACGAAATCCAAAGACTGGAGTGGATCCGACGACATCGAATTTTTCACCTAAAAAAATGTACAGTGTATAGTAAGGATTTTGGAGCCTTCCATGGCTCATCTTCCAACTGCCACAGCGGCCCAACTAGGCGTACCTACGACCTGTGCGCACCTGTGGTTATGTGTTGAGATGTCTATTAACGAAATCCAAAGACTGGAGTGGATCCGACGACATCGAATTTTTCACCTAAAAAAATGTACAGTGTATAGTAAGGATTTTGGAGCCTTCCATGGCTCATCTTCCAACTGCCATAGCGGCCCAACTAGGCGTACCAACGACCTGTGCGCACCTGTGGTTATGTGTTGAGATGTCTATTAACGAAATCCAAAGACTGGAGTGGATCCGACGACATCGAATTTTTCACCTAAAAAAATGTACAGTGTATAGTAAGGATTTTGGAGCCTTCCATGGCTCATCTTCCAACTGCCACAGCGGCGCAACTAGGCGTACCTACGACCTGTGCGCACCTGTGGTTATGTGTTGAGATGTCTATTAACGAAATCCAAAGACTGGAGTGGATCCGACGACATCGAATTTTTCACCTAAAAAAATGTACAGTGTATAGTAAGGATTTTGGAGCCTTCCATGGCTCATTTTCCAACTGCCACAGCGGCCCAACTAGGCGTACCTACGACCTGTGCGCACCTGTGGTTATGTGTTGAGATGTCTATTAACGAAATCCAAAGACTGGAGTGGATCCGACGACATCGAATTTTTCACCTAAAAAAATGTACAGTGTATAGTAAGGATTTTGGAGCCTTCCATGGCTCATCTTCCAACTGCCATAGCGGCCCAACTAGGCGTACCTACGACCTGTGCGCACTTGTGGTTATGTGTTGAGATGTCTATTAACGAAATCTAAAGACTGGAGTGGATCCGACGACATCGAATTTTTCACCTTAAAAAATGTACAGTGTATAGTAAGGATTTTGGAGCCTTCCATGGCTCATCTTCCAACTGCCACAGCGCCCAACTAGGCGTAACCTACGACCTGTGCGCACCTGTGGTTATGTGTTGAGATGTCTATTAACGAAATCCAAAGACTGGAGTGGATCCGACGACATCGAATTTTTCACCTAAAAAAATGTACAGTGTATAGTAAGGATTTTGGAGCCTTCCATGGCTCATCTTCCAACTGCCATAGCGGCCCAAATAGGCGTACCTACGACCTGTGCGCACCTGTGGTTATGTGTTGAGATGTCTATTAACGAAATCCAAAGACTGGAGTGGATCCGACGACATCGAATTTTTCACCTAAAAAAATGTACAGTGTATAGTAAGGATTTTGGAGCCTTCCATGGCTCATCTTCCAACTGCATAGCGGCCCAACTAGGCGTACCTACGACCTGTGCGCACTTGTGGTTATGTGTTGAGATGTCTATTAACGAAATCCAAAGACTGGAGTGGATCCGACGACATCGAATTTTTCACCTTAAAAAATGTACAGTGTATAGTAAGGATTTTGGAGCCTTCCATGGCTCATCTTCCAACTGCCACAGCGGCCCAACTAGGCGTACCTACGACCTGTGCGCACCTGTGGTTATGTGTTGAGATGTCTATTAACGAAATCCAAAGACTGGAGTGGATCCGACGACATCGAATTTTTCACCTAAAAAAATGTACAGTGTATAGTAAGGATTTTGGAGCCTTCCATGGCTCATCTTCCAACTGCCATAGCGGCCCAACTAGGCGTACCTACGACCTGTGCGCACCTGTGGTTATGTGTTGAGATGTCTATTAACGAAATCCAAAGACTGGAGTGGATCCGACGACGTCGAATTTTTCACCTAAAAAAATGTACAGTGTATAGTAAGGATTTTGGAGCCTTCCATGGCTCATCTTCCAACTGCCATAGCGGCCCAACTAGGCGTACCTACGACCTGTGCGCACTTGTGGTTATGTGTTGAGATGTCTATTAACGAAATCCAAAGACTGGAGTGGATCCGACGACATCGAATTTTTCACCTAAAAAAATGTACAGTGTATAGTAAGGATTTTGGAGCCTTCCATGGCTCATCTTCCAACTGCCATAGCGGCCCAACTAGGCGTACCTACGACCTGTGCGCACCTGTGGTTATGTGTTGAGATGTCTATTAACGAAATCCAAAGACTGGAGTGGATCCGACGACATCGAATTTTTCACCTAAAAAAATGTACAGTGTATAGTAAGGATTTTGGAGCCTTCCATGGCTCATCTTCCAACTGCCACAGCGGCCCAACTAGGCGTACCTACGACCTGTGCGCACCTGTGGTTATGTGTTGAGATGTCTATTAACGAAATCCAAGGACTGGAGTGGATCCGACGACATCGAATTTTTCACCTAAAAAAATGTACAGTGTATAGTAAGGATTTTGGAGCCTTCCATGGCTCATCTTCCAACTGCCACAGCGGCCCAACTAGGCGTACCTACGACCTGTGCGCACCTGTGGTTATGTGTTGAGATGTCCATTAACGAAATCCAAAGACTGGAGTGGAGCCGACGACATCGAATTTTTCACCTAAAAAAATGTACAGTGTATAGAAAGGATTTTGGAGCCTTCCATGGCTCATCTTCCAACTGCCATAGCGGCCCAACTAGGCGTACCAACGACCTGTGCGCACCTGTGGTTATGTGTTGAGATGTCTATTAACGAAATCCAAAGACTGGAGTGGATCCGACGACATCGAATTTTTCACCTAAAAAATGTACAGTGTATAGTAAGGATTTTGGAGCCTTCCATGGCTCATCTTCCAACTGCCATAGCGGCCCAAATAGGCGTACCTACGACCTGTGCGCACCTGTGGTTATGTGTTGAGATGTCTATTAACGAAATCCAAAGACTGGAGTGGATCCGACGACATCGAATTTTTCACCTAAAAAAATGTACAGTGTATAGTAAGGATTTTGGAGCCTTCCATGGCTCATCTTCCAACTGCCACAGCGGCCCAACTAGGCGTACCTACGACCTGTGCGCACCTGTGGTTATGTGTTGAGATGTCTATTAACGAAATCCAAAGACTGGAGTGGATCCGACGACATCGAATTTTTCACCTAAAAAAATGTACAGTGTATAGTAAGGATTTTGGAGCCTTCCATGGCTCATCTTCCAACTGCCATAGCGGCCCAACTAGGCGTACCAACGACCTGTGCGCACCTGTGGTTATGTGTTGAGATGTCTATTAACGAAATCCAAAGACTGGAGTGGATCCGACGACATCGAATTTTTCACCTAAAAAAATGTACAGTGTATAGTAAGGATTTTGGAGCCTTCCATGGCTCATCTTCCAACTGCCACAGCGGCGCAACTAGGCGTACCTACGACCTGTGCGCACCTGTGGTTATGTGTTGAGATGTCTATTAACGAAATCCAAAGACTGGAGTGGATCCGACGACATCGAATTTTTCACCTAAAAAAATGTACAGTGTATAGTAAGGATTTTGGAGCCTTCCATGGCTCATTTTCCAACTGCCACAGCGGCCCAACTAGGCGTACCTACGACCTGTGCGCACCTGTGGTTATGTGTTGAGATGTCTATTAACGAAATCCAAAGACTGGAGTGGATCCGACGACATCGAATTTTTCACTTAAAAAAATGTACAGTGTATAGTAAGCATTTTGGAGCCTTCCATGGCTCATCTTCCAACTGCCACAGCGGCCCAACTAGGCGTACCTACGACCTGTGCGCACCTGTGGTTATGTGTTGAGATGTCCATTAACGAAATCCAAAGACTGGAGTGGAGCCGACGACATCGAATTTTTCACCTAAAAAAATGTACAGTGTATAGAAAGGATTTTGGAGCCTTCCATGGCTCATCTTCCAACTGCCATAGCGGCCCAACTAGGCGTACCAACGACCTGTGCGCACCTGTGGTTATGTGTTGAGATGTCTATTAACGAAATCCAAAGACTGGAGTGGATCCGACGACATCGAATTTTTCACCTAAAAAAATGTACAGTGTATAGTAAGGATTTTTGAGCCTTCCATGGCTCATCTTCCAACTGCCATAGCGGCCCAACTAGGCGTACCTACGACCTGTGCGCACCTGTGGTTATGTGTTGAGATGTCTATTAACGAAATCCAAAGACTGGAGTGGATCCGACGACATCGAATTTTTCACCTAAAAAAATGTACAGTGTATAGTAAGGATTTTGGAGCCTTCCATGGCTCATCTTCCAACTGCCATAGCGGCCCAACTAGGCGTACCTACGACCTGTGCGCACCTGTGGTTATGTGTTGAGATGTCTATTAACGAAATCCAAAGACTGGAGTGGAGCCGACGACATCGAATTTTTCACCTAAAAAAATGTACAGTGTATAGTAAGGATTTTGGAGCCTTCCATGGCTCATCTTCCAACTGCCATAGCGGCCCAACTAGGCGTACCTACGACCTGTGCGCACCTGTGGTTATGTGTTGAGATGTCTATTAACGAAATCCAAAGACTGGAGTGGATCCGACGACATCGAATTTTTCACCTAAAAAAATGTACAGTGTATAGTAAGGATTTTGGAGCCTTCCATGGCTCATTTTCCAACTGCCACAGCGGCCCAACTAGGCGTAACTACGACCTGTGTGCACCTGTGGTTATGTGTTGAGATGTCTATTAACGAAATCCAAAGACTGGAGTGGATCCGACGACATCGAATTTTTCACCTAAAAAAATGTACAGTGTATAGTAAGCATTTTGGAGCCTTCCATGGCTCATCTTCCAACTGCCACAGCGGCCCAACTAGGCGTACCTACGACCTGTGCGCACCTGTGGTTATGTGTTGAGATGTCCATTAACGAAATCCAAAGACTGGAGTGGAGCCGACGACATCGAATTTTTCACCTAAAAAAATGTACAGTGTATAGAAAGGATTTTGGAGCCTTCCATGGCTCATCTTCCAACTGCCATAGCGGCCCAGCTAGGCGTACCAACGACCTGTGCGCACCTGTGGTTATGTGTTGAGATGTCTATTAACGAAATCCAAAGACTGGAGTGGATCCGACGACATCGAATTTTTCACCTAAAAAAATGTACAGTGTATAGTAAGGATTTTGGAGCCTTCCATGGCTCATCTTCCAACTGCCACAGCGGCCCAACTAGGCGTACCTACGACCTGTGCGCACCTGTGGTTATGTGTTGAGATGTCTATTAACGAAATCCAAAGACTGGAGTGGATCCGACGACATCGAATTTTTCACCTAAAAAAATGTACAGTGTATAGTAAGCATTTTGGAGCCTTCCATGGCTCATCTTCCAACTGCCACAGCGGCCCAACTAGGCGTACCTACGACCTGTGCGCACCTGTGGTTATGTGTTGAGATGTCCATTAACGAAATCCAAAGACTGGAGTGGAGCCGACGACATCGAATTTTTCACCTAAAAAAATGTACAGTGTATAGAAAGGATTTTGGAGCCTTCCATGGCTCATCTTCCAACTGCCATAGCGGCCCAACTAGGCGTACCAACGACCTGTGCGCACCTGTGGTTATGTGTTGAGATGTCTATTAACGAAATCCAAAGACTGGAGTGGATCCGACGACACCGAATTTTTCACCTAAAAAAATGTACAGTGTATAGTAAGGATTTTGGAGCCTTCCATGGCTCATTTTCCAACTGCCACAGCGGACCAACTAGGCGTACCTACGACCTGTGCGCACCTGTGGTTATGTGTTGAGATGTCTATTAACGAAATCCAAAGACTGGAGTGGATCCGACGACACCGAATTTTTCACCTAAAAAAATGTACAGTGTATAGTAAGGATTTTGGAGCCTTCCATGGCTCATTTTCCAACTGCCACAGCGGCCCAACTAGGCGTACCTACGACCTGTGCGCACCTGTGGTTATGTGTTGAGATGTCTATTAACGAAATCCAAAGACTGGAGTGGATCCGACGACACCGAATTTTTCACCTAAAAAAATGTACAGTGTATAGTAAGCATTTTGGAGCCTTCCATGGCTCATCTTCCAACTGCCACAGCGGCCCAACTAGGCGTACCTACGACCTGTGCGCACCTGTGGTTATGTGTTGAGATGTCCATTAACGAAATCCAAAGACTGGAGTGGAGCCGACGACATCGAATTTTTCACTTAAAAAAATGTACAGTGTATAGAAAGGATTTTGGAGCCTTCCATGGCTCATCTTCCAACTGCCATAGCGGCCCAACTAGGCGTACCTACGACCTGTGCGCACCTGTAGTTATGTGTTGAGATGTCTATTAACGAAATCCAAAGACTGGAGTGGATCCGACGACATCGAATTTTTCACCTAAAAAAATGTACAGTGTATAGTAAGGATTTTGGAGCCTTCCATGGCTCATCTTCCAACTGCCACAGCGGCCCAACTAGGCGTACCTACGACCTGTGCGCACCTGTGGATATGTGTTGAGATGTGTATTAACGAAATCCAAAGACGGGAGTGGATCCGACGACATCGAATTTTTCACCTAAAAAAATGTACAGTGTATAGTAAGGATTTTGGAGCCTTCCATGGCTCATCTTCCAACTGCCACAGCGGCCCAACTAGGCGTACCTACGACCTGTGCGCACCTGTGGTTATGTGTTGAGATGTCCATTAACGAAATCCAAAGACTGGAGTGGAGCCGACGACATCGAATTTTTCACTTAAAAAAATGTACAGTGTATAGAAAGGATTTTGGAGCCTTCCATGGCTCATCTTCCAACTGCCATAGCGGCCCAACTAGGCGTACCTACGACCTGTGCGCACCTGTAGTTATGTGTTGAGATGTCTATTAACGAAATCCAAAGACTGGAGTGGATCCGACGACATCGAATTTTTCACCTAAAAAAATGTACAGTGTATAGTAAGGATTTTGGAGCCTTCCATGGCTCATCTTCCAACTGCCACAGCGGCCCAACTAGGCGTATCTACGACCTGTGCGCACCTGTGGATATGTGTTGAGATGTGTATTAACGAAATCCAAAGACGGGAGTGGATCCGACGACATCGAATTTTTCACCTAAAAAAATGTACAGTGTATAGTAAGGATTTTGGAGCCTTCCATGGCTCATCTTCCAACTGCCACAGCGGCCCAACTAGGCGTACCTACGACCTGTGCGCACCTGTGGTTATGTGTTGAGATGTCTATTAACGAAATCCAAAGACTGGAGTGGATCCGACGACATCGAATTTTTCACCTAAAAAAATGTACAGTGTATAGTAAGGATTTTGGAGCCTTCCATGGCTCATCTTCCAACTGCCACAGCGGCCCAACTAGGCGTACCTACGACCTGTGCGCACCTGTGGTTATGTGTTGAGATGTCTATTAACGAAATCCAAAGACTGGAGTGGATCCGACGACATCGAATTTTTCACCTAAAAAAATGTACAGTGTATAGTAAGGATTTTGGAGCCTTCCATGGCTCATCTTCCAACTGCCACAGCGGCCCAACTAGGCGTACCTACGACCTGTGCGCACCTGTAGTTATGTGTTGAGATGTGTATTAACGAAATCCAAAGACTGGAGTGGATCCGACGACATCGAATTTTTCACCTAAAAAAATGTACAGTAAGGATTTTGGAGCCTTCCATGGCTCATCTTCCAACTGCCACAGCGGCCCAACTAGGCGTACCTACGACCTGTGCGCACCTGTAGTTATGTGTTGAGATGTGTATTAACGAAATCCAAAGACTGGAGTGGATCCGACGACATCGAATTTTTCACCTAAAAAAATGTACAGTGTATAGTAAGGATTTTGGAGCCTTCCATGGCTCATCTTCCAACTGCCACAGCGGCCCAACTAGGCGTACCTACGACCTGTGCGCACCTGTAGTTATGTGTTGAGATGTGTATTAACGAAATCCAAAGACTGGAGTGGATCCGACGACATCGAATTTTTCACCTAAAAAAATGTACAGTGTATAGTAGGGATTTTGGAGCCTTCCATGGCTCATCTTCCAACTGCCACAGCGGCCCAACTAGGCGTACCTACGGCCTGTGCGCACCTGTGGTTATGTGTTGAGATGTCTATTAACGAAATCCAAAGACTGGAGTGGATCCGACGACATCGAATTTTTCACCTAAAAAAATGTACAGTGTATAGTAAGGATTTTGGAGCCTTCCATGGCTCATCTTCCAACTGCCACAGCGGCCCAACTAGGCGTACCAACGACCTGTGCGCACCTGTGGTTATGTGTTGAGATGTCTATTAACGAAATCCAAAGACTGGAGTGGATCCGACGACATCGAATTTTTCACCTAAAAAATGTACAGTGTATAGTAAGGATTTTGGAGCCTTCCATGGCTCATCTTCCAACTGCCACAGCGGCCCAACTAGGCGTACCTACGACCTGTGCGCACCTGTGGTTATGTGTTGAGATGTGTATTAACGAAATCCAAAGACTGGAGTGGATCCGACGACATCGAATTTTTCACCTAAAAAAATGTACAGTGTATAGTAAGGATTTTGGAGCCTTCCATGGCTCATCTTCCAACTGCCATAGCGGCCCAACTAGGCGTACCTACGACCTGTGCGCACCTGTGGTTATGTGTTGAGATGTCTATTAACGAAATCCAAAGACTGGAGTGGATCCGACGACATCGAATTTTTCACCTAAAAAAATGTACAGTGTATAGTAAGGATTTTGGAGCCTTCCATGGCTCATCTTCCAACTGCCATAGCGGCCCAACTAGGCGTACCTACGACCTGTGCGCACCTGTGGTTATGTGTTGAGATGTGTATTAACGAAATCCAAAGACTGGAGTGGATCCGACGACATCGAATTTTTCACCTAAAAAAATGTACAGTGTATAGTAAGGATTTTGGAGCCTTCCATGGCTCATGTTCCAACTGCCACAGCGGCCCAACTAGGCGTACCAACGCCCTGTGCGCACCTGTGGTTATGTGTTGAGATGTCTATTAACGAAATCCAAAGACTGGAGTGGATCCGACGACATCGAATTTTTCACCTAAAAAAATGTAAGGATTTTGGAGCCTTCCATGGCTCATCTTCCAACTGCCACAGCGGCCCAACTAGGCGTACCTACGACCTGTGCGCACCTGTGGTTATGTGTTGAGATGTCTATTAACGAAATCCAAAGACTGGAGTGGATCCGACGACATCGAATTTTTCACCTAAAAAAATGTACAGTGTATAGTAAGGATTTTGGAGCCTTGCATGGCTCATCTTCCAACTGCCACAGCGGCCCAACTAGGCGTACCTACGACCTGTGCGCACCTGTGGTTATGTGTTGAGATGTCTATTAACGAAATCCAAAGACTGGAGTGGATCCGACGACATCGAATTTTTCACCTAAAAAAATGTACAGTGTATAATAAGGATTTTGGAGCCTTCCATGGCTCATCTTCCAACTGCCACAGCGGCCCAACTAGGCGTACCTACGACCTGTGCGCACCTGTGGTTATGTGTTGAGATGTGTATTAACGAAATCCAAAGACTGGAGTGGATCCGACGACATCGAATTTTTCACCTAAAAAAATGTACACTGTATAGTAAGGATTTTGGAGCCTTCCATGGCTCATCTTCCAACTGCCACAGCGGCCCAACTAGGCGTACCTACGACCTGTGCGCACCTATGGTTATGTGTTGAGATGTCTATTAACGAAATCCAAAGACTGGAGTGGATCCGACGACATCGAATTTTTCACCTAAAAAAATGTAAGGATTTTGGAGCCTTCCATGGCTCATCTTCCAACTGCCACAGCGGCCCAACTAGGCGTACCTACGACCTGTGCGCACCTGTGGTTATGTGTTGAGATGTCTATTAACGAAATCCAAAGAATGGAGTGGATCCGACGACGTCGAATTTTTCACCTAAAAAAATGTACAGTGTATAGTAAGGATTTTGGAGCCTTCCATGGCTCATCTTCCAACTGCCACAGCGGCCCAACTAGGCGTACCTACGACCTGTGCGCACCTGTGGTTATGTGTTGAGATGTCTATTAACGAAATCCAAAGACTGGAGTGGATCCGACGACATCGAATTTTTCACCTAAAAAAATGTACAGTGTATAGTAAGGATTTTGGAGCCTTCCATGGCTCATCTTCCAACTGCCACAGCGGCCCAACTAGGCGTACCTACGACCTGTGCGCACCTGTAGTTTTGTGTTGAGATGTCTATTAACGAAATGCAAAGACTGGAGTGGATCCGACGACATCGAATTTTTCACCTAAAAAAATGTACAGTGTATAGTAAGGATTTTGGAGCCTTCCATGGCTCATCTTCCAACTGCCACAGCGGCCCAACTAGGCGTACCTACGACCTGTGCGCACCTGTGGTTATGTGTTGAGATGTCTATTAACGAAATCCAAAGACTGGAGTGGATCCGACGACATCGAATTTTTCACCTAAAAAAATGTAAGGATTTTGGAGCCTTCCATGGCTCATCTTCCAACTGCCACAGCGGCCCAACTAGGCGTACCTACGACCTGTGCGCACCTGTGGTTATGTGTTGAGATGTCTATTAACGAAATCCAAAGAATGGAGTGGATCCGACGACGTCGAATTTTTCACCTAAAAAAATGTACAGTGTATAGTAAGGATTTTGGAGCCTTCCATGGCTCATCTTCCAACTGCCACAGCGGCCCAACTAGGCGTACCTACGACCTGTGCGCACCTGTGGTTATGTGTTGAGATGTCTATTAACGAAATCCAAAGACTGGAGTGGATCCGACGACATCGAATTTTTCACCTAAAAAAATGTACAGTGTATAGTAAGGATTTTGGAGCCTTCCATGGCTCATCTTCCAACTGCCACAGCGGCCCAACTAGGCCTACCTACGACCTGTGCGCACCTGTGGTTATGTGTTGAGATGTGTATTAACGAAATCCAAAGACTGGAGTGGATCCGACGACATCGAATTTTTCACATAAAAAAATGTACAGTGTATAGTAAGGATTTTGGAGCCTTCCATGGCTCATCTTCCAACTGCCACAGCGGCCCAACTAGGCGTACCTACGACCTGTGCGCACCTGTAGTTATGTGTTGAGATGTCTATTAACGAAATCCAAAGACTGGAGTGGATCCGACGACATCGAATTTTTCACCTAAAAAAATGTACAGTGTATAGTAAGGATTTTGGAGCCTTCCATGGCTCATCTTCCAACTGCCACAGCGGCCCAACTAGGCGTACCAACGACCTGTGCGCACCTGTGGTTATGTGTTGAGATGTCTATTAACGAAATCCAAAGACTGGAGTGGATCCGACGACATCGAATTTTTCACCTAAAAAAATGTACAGTGTATAGTAAGGATTTTTGAGCCTTCCATGGCTCATCTTCCAACTGCCATAGCGGCCCAACTAGGCGTACCTACGACCTGTGCGCACCTGTGGTTATGTGTTGAGATGTCTATTAACGAAGTCCAAAGACTGGAGTGGATCCGACGACATCGAATTTTTCACCTAAAAAAATGTACAGTGTATAGTAAGGATTTTGGAGCCTTCCATGGCTCATCTTCCAACTGCCACAGCGGCCCAACTAGGCGTACCTACGACCTGTGCGCCCCTGTGGTTATGTGTTGAGATGTCTATTAACGAAATCCAAAGACTGGAGTGGATCCGACGACATCGAATTTTTCACCTAAAAAAATGTACAGTGTATAGTAAGGATTTTGGAGCCTTCCATGGCTCATCTTCCAACTGCCACAGCGGCCCAACTAGGCGTACCTACGACCTGTGCGCACCTGTAGTTATGTGTTGAGATGTCTATTAACGAAATCCAAAGACTGGAGTGGATCCGACGACATCGAATTTTTCACCTAAAAAAATGTACAGTGTATAGTAAGGATTTTGGAGCCTTCCATGGCTCATCTTCCAACTGCCACAGCGGCCCAACTAGGCGTACCTACGACCTGTGCGCCCCTGTGGTTATGTGTTGAGATGTCTATTAACGAAATCCAAAGACTGGAGTGGATCCGACGACATCGAATTTTTCACCTAAAAAAATGTACAGTGTATAGTAAGGATTTTGGAGCCTTCCATGGCTCATCTTCCAACTGCCACAGCGGCCCAACTAGCGGTACCTACGACCTGTGCGCACCTGTAGTTATGTGTTGAGATGTCTATTAACGAAATCCAAAGACTGGAGTGGATCCGACGACATCGAATTTTTCACCTAAAAAAATGTACAGTGTATAGTAAGGATTTTGGAGCCTAAAAAAATGTACAGTGTATAGTAAGGATTTTGGAGCCTTCCATGGCTCATCTTCCAACTGCCACAGCGGCCCAACTAGGCGTACCAACGACCTGTGCGCACCTGTGGTTATGTGTTGAGATGTCTATTAACGAAATCCAAAGACTGGAGTGGATCCGACGACATCGAATTTTTCACCTAAAAAAATGTACAGTGTATAGTAAGGATTTTGGAGCCTTCCATGGCTCATCTTCCAACTGCCACAGCGGCCCAACTAGGCGTACCTACGACCTGTGCGCACCTGTGGTTATGTGTTGAGATGTGTATTAACGAAATCCAAAGACTGGAGTGGATCCGACGACATCGAATTTTTCACCTAAAAAAATGTACAGTGTATAGTAAGGATTTTGGAGCCTTCCATGGCTCATCTTCCAACTGCCACAGCGGCCCAACTAGGCGTACCTACTACCTGTGCGCACCTGTAGTTATGTGTTGAGATGTCTATTAACGAAATCCAAAGACTGGAGTGGATCCGACGACATCGAATTTTTCACCTAAAAAAATGTACAGTGTATAGTAAGGATTTTGGAGCCTTCCATGGCTCATCTTCCAACTGCCATAGCGGCCCAACTAGGCGTACCTACGACCTGTGCGCACCTGTAGTTATGTGTTGAGATGTCTATTAACGAAGTCCAAAGACTGGAGTGGATCCGACGACATCGAATTTTTCACCTAAAAAAATGTACAGTGTATAGTAAGGATTTTGGAGCCTTCCATGGCTCATCTTCCAACTGCCACAGCGGCCCAACTAGGCGTACCTACGACCTGTGCGCACCTGTGGTTATGTGTTGAGATGTCTATTAACGAAATCCAAAGACTGGAGTGGATCCGACGACATCGAATTTTTCACCTAAAAAAATGTACAGTGTATAGTAAGGATTTTGGAGCCTTCCATGGCTCATCTTCCAACTGCCACAGCGGCCCAACTAGGCGTACCTACGACCTGTGCGCACCTGTGGTTATGTGTTGAGATGTGTATTAACGAAATCCAAAGACTGGAGTGGATCCGACGACATCGAATTTTTCACCTAAAAAAATGTACAGTGTATAGTAAGGATTTTGGAGCCTTCCATGGCTCATCTTCCAACTGCCATAGCGGCCCAACTAGGCGTACCTACGACCTGTGCGCACCTGTAGTTATGTGTTGAGATGTCTATTAACGAAGTCCAAAGACTGGAGTGGATCCGACGACATCGAATTTTTCACCTAAAAAAATGTACAGTGTATAGTAAGGATTTTGGAGCCTTCCATGGCTCATCTTCCAACTGCCACAGCGGCCCAACTAGGCGTACCTACGACCTGTGCGCACCTGTGGTTATGTGTTGAGATGTCTATTAACGAAATCCAAAGACTGGAGTGGATCCGACGACATCGAATTTTTCACCTAAAAAAATGTAAAGTGTATAGTAAGGATTTTGGAGCCTTCCATGGCTCATCTTCCAACTGCCACAGCGGCCCAACTAGGCGTACCTACGACCTGTGCGCACCTGTAGTTATGTGTTGAGATGTCTATTAACGAAATCCAAAGACTGGAGTGGATCCGACGACATCGAATTTTTCACCTAAAAAAATGTACAGTGTATATTAAGGATTTTGGAGCCTTCCATGGCTCATCTTCCAACTGCCACAGCGGCCCAACTAGGCGTACCTACGACCTGTGCGCACCTGTGGTTATGTGTTGAGATGTCTATTAACGAAATCCAAAGACTGGAGTGGATCCGACGACATCGAATTTTTCACCTAAAAAAATGTACAGTGTATAGTAAGGATTTTGGAGCCTTCCATGGCTCATCTTCCAACTGCCACAGCGGCCCAACTAGGCGTACCTACGACCTGTGCGGACCTGTGGTTATGTGTTGAGATGTCTATTAACGATCCGACGACCAACTAGGCGTACCTACGACCTGTGCGCACCTGTAGTTATGTGTTGAGATGTCTATTAACGAAGTCCAAAGACTGGAGTGGATCCGACGACATCGAATTTTTCACCTAAAAAAATGTACAGTGTATAGTAAGGATTTTGGAGCCTTCCATGGCTCATCTTCCAACTGCCACAGCGGCCCAACTAGGCGTACCTACGACCTGTGCGCACCTGTGGTTATGTGTTGAGATGTCTATTAACGAAATCCAAAGACTGGAGTGGATCCGACGACATCGAATTTTTCACCTAAAAAAATGTACAGTGTATAGTAAGGATTTTGGAGCCTTCCATGGCTCATCTTCCAACTGCCACAGCGGCCCAACTAGGCGTACCTACGACCTGTGCGCACCTGTGGTTATGTGTTGAGATGTGTATTAACGAAATCCAAAGACTGGAGTGGATCCGACGACATCGAATTTTTCACCTAAAAAAATGTACAGTGTATAGTAAGGATTTTGGAGCCTTCCATGGCTCATCTTCCAACTGCCATAGCGGCCCAACTAGGCGTACCTACGACCTGTGCGCACCTGTAGTTATGTGTTGAGATGTCTATTAACGAAGTCCAAAGACTGGAGTGGATCCGACGACATCGAATTTTTCACCTAAAAAAATGTACAGTGTATAGTAAGGATTTTGGAGCCTTCCATGGCTCATCTTCCAACTGCCACAGCGGCCCAACTAGGCGTACCTACGACCTGTGCGCACCTGTGGTTATGTGTTGAGATGTCTATTAACGAAATCCAAAGACTGGAGTGGATCCGACGACATCGAATTTTTCACCTAAAAAAATGTACAGTGTATAGTAAGGATTTTGGAGCCTTCCATGGCTCATCTTCCAACTGCCACAGCGGCCCAACTAGGCGTACCTACGACCTGTGCGCACCTGTAGTTATGTGTTGAGATGTCTATTAACGAAATCCAAAGACTGGAGTGGATCCGACGACATCGAATTTTTCACCTAAAAAAATGTACAGTGTATAGTAAGGATTTTGGAGCCTTCCATGGCTCATCTTCCAACTGCCACAGCGGCCCAACTAGGCGTACCTACGACCTGTGCACACCTGTAGTTATGTGTTGAGATGTCTATTAACGAAATCCAAAGACTGGAGTGGATCCGACGACATCGAATTTTTCACCTAAAAAAATGTACAGTGTATAGTAAGGATTTTGGAGCCTTCCATGGCTCATCTTCCAACTGCCACAGCGGCCCAACTAGGCGTACCTACGACCTGTGCGCACCTGTGGTTATGTGTTGAGATGTGTATTAACGAAATCCAAAGACTGGAGTGGATCCGACGACATCGAATTTTTCACCTAAAAAAATGTACAGTGTATAGTAAGGATTTTGGAGCCTTCCATGGCTCATCTTCCAACTGCCACAGCGGCCCAACTAGGCGTACCTACGACCTGTGCGCACCTGTGGTTATGTGTTGAGATGTGTATTAACGAAATCCAAAGACTGGAGTGGATCCGACGACATCGAATTTTTCACCTAAAAAAATGTACAGTGTATAGTAAGGATTTTGGAGCCTTCCATGGCTCATCTTCCAACTGCCACAGCGGCCCAACTAGGCGTACCTACGACCTGTGCGCACCTGTGGATATGTGTTGAGATGTGTATTAACGAAATCCAAAGACTGGAGTGGATCCGACGACATCGAATTTTTCACCTAAAAAAATGTACAGTGTATAGTAAGGATTTTGGAGCCTTCCATGGCTCATCTTCCAACTGCCACAGCGGCCCAACTAGGCGTACCTACGACCTGTGCGCACCTGTGGTTATGTGTTGAGATGTGTATTAACGAAATCCAAAGACTGGAGTGGATCCGACGACATCGAATTTTTCACATAAAAAAATGTACAGTGTATAGTAAGGATTTTGGAGCCTTCCATGGCTCATCTTCCAACTGCCACAGCGGCCCAACTAGGCGTACCTACGACCTGTGCGCACCTGTGGTTATGTGTTGAGATGTCTATTAACGAAATCCAAAGACTGGAGTGGATCCGACGACATCGAATTTTTCACCTAAAAAAATGTACAGTGTATAGTAAGGATTTTGGAGCCTTCCATGGCTCATCTTCCAACTGCCACAGCGGCCCAACTAGGCGTACCTACGACCTGTGCGCACCTGTGGTTATGTGTTGAGATGTCTATTAACGAAATCCAAAGACTGGAGTGGAGCCGACGACATCGAATTTTTCACCTAAAAAAATGTACAGTGTATAGTAAGGATTTTGGAGCCTTCCATGGCTCATCTTCCAACTGCCACAGCGGCCCAACTAGGCGTACCTACGACCTGTGCGCACCTGTGGTTATGTGTTGAGATGTCTATTAACGAAATCCAAAGACTGGAGTGGATCCGACGACATCGAATTTTTCACCTAAAAAAATGTACAGTGTATAGTAAGGATTTTGGAGCCTTCCATGGCTCATCTTCCAACTGCCACAGCGGCCCAACTAGGCGTACCTACGACCTGTGCGCACCTGTGGTTATGTGTTGAGATGTCTATTAACGAAATCCAAAGACTGGAGTGGATCCGACGACATCGAATTTTTCACCTAAAAAAATGTACAGTGTATAGTAAGGATTTTGGAGCCTTCCATGGCTCATCTTCCAACTGCCACAGCGGCCCAACTAGGCGTACCTACGACCTGTGCGCACCTGTGGTTATGTGTTGAGATGTCTATTAACGAAATCCAAAGACTGGAGTGGATCCGACGACATCGAATTTTTCACCTAAAAAAATGTACAGTGTATAGTAAGGATTTTGGAGCCTTCCATGGCTCATCTTCCAACTGCCACAGCGGCCCAACTAGGCGTACCTACGACCTGTGCGCACCTGTGGTTATGTGTTGAGATGTCTATTAACGAAATCCAAAGACTGGAGTGGATCCGACGACATCGAATTTTTCACCTAAAAAAATGTACAGTGTATAGTAAGGATTTTGGAGCCTTCCATGGCTCATCTTCCAACTGCCACAGCGGCCCAACTAGGCGTACCTACGACCTGTGCGCACCTGTAGTTATGTGTTGAGATGTCTATTAACGAAATCCAAAGACTGGAGTGGATCCGACGACATCGAATTTTTCACCTAAAAAAATGTACAGTGTATAGTAAGGATTTTGGAGCCTTCCATGGCTCATCTTCCAACTGCCACAGCGGCCCAACTAGGCGTACCTACGACCTGTGCGCACCTGTGGTTATGTGTTGAGATGTCTATTAACGAAATCCAAAGACTGGAGTGGATCCGACGACATCGAATTTTTCACCTAAAAAAATGTACAGTGTATAGTAAGGATTTTGGAGCCTTCCATGGCTCATCTTCCAACTGCCACAGCGGCCCAAATAGGCGTACCTACGACCTGTGCGCACCTGTGGTTATTTGTTGAGATGTCTATTAACGAAATCCAAAGACTGGAGTGGAACCGACGACATCGAATTTTTCACCTAAAAAAATGTACAGTGTATAGTAAGGATTTTGGAGCCTTCCATGGCTCATCTTCCAACTGCCACAGCGGCCCAACTAGGCGCACCTACGACCTGTGCGCACCTGTGGTTATGTGTTGAGATGTCTATTAACGAAATCCAAAGACTGGAGTGGAACCGACGACATCGAATTTTTCACCTTAAAAAAATGTACAGTGTATAGTAAGGATTTTGGAGCCTTCCATGGCTCATCTTCCAACTGCCACAGCGGCCCAACTAGGCGTACCTACGACCTGTGCGCACCTGTAGTTATGTGTTGAGATGTCTATTAACGAAATCCAAAGACTGGAGTGGATCCGACGACATCGAATTTTTCACCTAAAAAAATGTACAGTGTATAGTAAGGATTTTGGAGCCTTCCATGGCTCACTTCCAACTGCCACAGCGGCCCAACTAGGCGCACCTACGACCTGTGCGCACCTGTGGTTATGTGTTGAGATGTCTATTAACGAAATCCAAAGACTGGAGTGGAACCGACGACATCGAATTTTTCACCTAAAAAAATGTACAGTGTATAGTAAGGATTTTGGAGCCTTCCATGGCTCATCTTCCAACTGCCACAGCGGCCCAACTAGGCGTACCTACGACCTGTGCGCACCTGTGGTTATGTGTTGAGATGTCTATTAACGAAATCCAAAGACTGGAGTGGATCCGACGACATCGAATTTTTCACCTAAAAAAATGTACAGTGTATAGTAAGGATTTTGGAGCCTTCCATGGCTCATCTTCCAACTGCCACAGCGGCCCAACTAGGCGCACCTACGACCTGTGCGCACCTGTGGTTATGTGTTGAGATGTCTATTAACGAAATCCAAAGACTGGAGTGGAACCGACGACATCGAATTTTTCACCTTAAAAAAATGTACAGTGTATAGTAAGGATTTTGGAGCCTTCCATGGCTCATCTTCCAACTGCCACAGCGGCCCAACTAGGCGTACCTACGACCTGTGCGCACCTGTAGTTATGTGTTGAGATGTCTATTAACGAAATCCAAAGACTGGAGTGGATCCGACGACATCGAATTTTTCACCTAAAAAAATGTACAGTGTACAGTAAGGATTTTGGAGCCTTCCATGGCTCATCTTCCAACTGCCACAGCGGCCCAACTAGGCGTACCTACGACCTGTGCGCACCTGTGGTTATGTGTTGAGATGTCTATTAACGAAATCCAAAGACTGGAGTGGATCCGACGACATCGAATTTTTCACCTAAAAAAATGTACAGTTTATAGTAAGGATTTTGGACCCTTCCATGGCTCATCTTCCAACTGCCACAGAGGCCCAACTAGGCGTACCAACGACCTGTGCGCACCTGTGGTTATGTGTTGAGATGTGTATTAACGAAATCCAAAGACTGGAGTGGATCCGACGACATCGAATTTTTCACCTAAAAAAATGTAAAAAATGTAATGTATAGTAAGGATTTTGGAGCCTTCCATGGCTCATCTTCCAACTGCCACAGCGGCCCAACTAGGCGTACCTACGACCTGTGCGCACCTGTGGTTATGTGTTGAGATGTCTATTAACGAAATCCAAAGACTGGAGTGGATCCGACGACATCGAATTTTTCACCTAAAAAAATGTACAGTGTATAGTAAGGATTTTGGAGCCTTCCATGGCTCATCTTCCAACTGCCACAGCGGCCCAACTAGGCGTACCTACGACCTGTGCGCACCTGTGGTTATGTGTTGAGATGTCTATTAACGAAATCCAAAGACTGGAGTGGATCCGACGACATCGAATTTTTCACCTAAAAAAATGTACAGTGTATAGTAAGGATTTTGGAGCCTTCCATGGCTCATCTTCCAACTGCCACAGCGGCCCAACTAGGCGTACCTACTACCTGTGCGCACCTGTGGTTATGTGTTGAGATGTCTATTAACGAAATCCAAAGACTGGAGTGGATCCGACGACATCGAATTTTTCACCTAAAAAAATGTACAGTGTATAGTAAGGATTTTGGAGCCTTCCATGGCTCATCTTCCAACTGCCACAGCGGCCCAACTAGGCGTACCTACGACCTGTGCGCACCTGTGGATATGTGTTGAGATGTGTATTAACGAAATCCAAAGACTGGAGTGGATCCGACGACATCGAATTTTTCACCTAAAAAAATGTACAGTGTATAGTAAGGATTTTGGAGTCTTCCATGGCTCATCTTCCAACTGCCACAGCGGCCCAACTAGGCGTACCTACGACCTGTGCGCACCTGTAGTTATGTGTTGAGATGTCTATTAACGAAATCCAAAGACTGGAGTGGATCCGACGACATCGAATTTTTCACCTAAAAAAATGTACAGTGTATAGTAAGGATTTTGGAGCCTTCCATGGCTCATCTTCCAACTGCCACAGCGGCCCAACTAGGCGTACCTACGACCTGTGCGCACCTGTAGTTATGTGTTGAGATGTCTATTAACGAAATCCAAAGACTGGAGTGGATCCGACGACATCGAATTTTTCACCTAAAAAAATGTACAGTGTATAGTAAGGATTTTGGAGCCTTCCATGGCTCATCTTCCAACTGCCACAGCGGCCCAACTAGGCGTACCTACGACCTGTGCGCACCTGTGGTTATGTGTTGAGATGTCTATTAACGAAATCCAAAGACTGGAGTGGATCCGACGACATCGAATTTTTCACCTAAAAAAATGTACAGTTTATAGTAAGGATTTTGGAGCCTTCCATGGCTCATCTTCCAACTGCCACAGAGGCCCAACTAGGCGTACCTACGACCTGTGCGCACCTGTGGTTATGTGTTCAGATGTGTATTAACGAAATGCAAAGACTGGAGTGGATCCGACGACATCGAATTTTTCACCTAAAAAAATGTACAGTGTATAGTAAGGATTTTGGAGCCTTCCATGGCTCATCTTCCAACTGCCACAGCGGCCCAACTAGGCGTACCTACGACCTGTGCGCACCTGTGGTTATGTGTTGAGATGTCTATTAACGAAATCCAAAGACTGGAGTGGATCCGACGACATCGAATTTTTCACCTAAAAAAATGTACAGTGTATAGTAAGGATTTTGGAGCCTTCCATGGCTCATCTTCCAACTGCCACAGCGGCCCAACTAGGCGTACCTACGACCTGTGCGCACCTGTGGTTATGTGTTGAGATGTCTATTAACGAAATCCAAAGACTGGAGTGGATCCGACGACATCGAATTTTTCACCTAAAAAAATGTACAGTGTATAGTAAGGATTTTGGAGCCTTCCATGGCTCATCTTCCAACTGCCACAGCGGCCCAACTAGGCGTACCTACTACCTGTGCGCACCTGTGGTTATGTGTTGAGATGTCTATTAACGAAATCCAAAGACTGGAGTGGATCCGACGACATCGAATTTTTCACCTAAAAAAATGTACAGTGTATAGTAAGGATTTTGGAGCCTTCCATGGCTCATCTTCCAACTGCCACAGCGGCCCAACTAGGCGTACCTACGACCTGTGCGCACCTGTGGATATGTGTTGAGATGTGTATTAACGAAATCCAAAGACTGGAGTGGATCCGACGACATCGAATTTTTCACCTAAAAAAATGTACAGTGTATAGTAAGGATTTTGGAGTCTTCCATGGCTCATCTTCCAACTGCCACAGCGGCCCAACTAGGCGTACCTACGACCTGTGCGCACCTGTAGTTATGTGTTGAGATGTCTATTAACGAAATCCAAAGACTGGAGTGGATCCGACGACATCGAATTTTTCACCTAAAAAAATGTACAGTGTATAGTAAGGATTTTGGAGCCTTCCATGGCTCATCTTCCAACTGCCACAGCGGCCCAACTAGGCGTACCTACGACCTGTGCGCACCTGTAGTTATGTGTTGAGATGTCTATTAACGAAATCCAAAGACTGGAGTGGATCCGACGACATCGAATTTTTCACCTAAAAAAATGTACAGTGTATAGTAAGGATTTTGGAGCCTTCCATGGCTCATCTTCCAACTGCCACAGCGGCCCAACTAGGCGTACCTACGACCTGTGCGCACCTGTGGTTATGTGTTGAGATGTCTATTAACGAAATCCAAAGACTGGAGTGGATCCGACGACATCGAATTTTTCACCTAAAAAAATGTACAGTTTATAGTAAGGATTTTGGAGCCTTCCATGGCTCATCTTCCAACTGCCACAGAGGCCCAACTAGGCGTACCTACGACCTGTGCGCACCTGTGGTTATGTGTTCAGATGTGTATTAACGAAATGCAAAGACTGGAGTGGATCCGACGACATCGAATTTTTCACCTAAAAAAATGTACAGTGTATAGTAAGGATTTTGGAGCCTTCCATGGCTCATCTTCCAACTGCCACAGCGGCCCAACTAGGCGTACCTACGACCTGTGCGCACCTGTGGTTATGTGTTGAGATGTCTATTAACGAAATCCAAAGACTGGAGTGGATCCGACGACATCGAATTTTTCACCTAAAAAAATGTACAGTGTATAGTAAGGATTTTGGAGCCTTCCATGGCTCATCTTCCAACTGCCACAGCGGCCCAACTAGGCGTACCTACGACCTGTGCGCACCTGTGGTTATGTGTTGAGATGTCTATTAACGAAATCCAAAGACTGGAGTGGATCCGACGACATCGAATTTTTCACCTAAAAAAATGTACAGTGTATAGTAAGGATTTTGGAGCCTTCCATGGCTCATCTTCCAACTGCCACAGCGGCCCAACTAGGCGTACCTACGACCTGTGCGCACCTGTGGTTATGTGTTGAGATGTCTATTAACGAAATCCAAAGACTGGAGTGGATCCGACGACATCGAATTTTTCACCTAAAAAAATGTACAGTGTATAGTAAGGATTTTGGAGCCTTCCATGGCTCATCTTCCAACTGCCACAGCGGCCCAACTAGGCGTACCAACGACCTGTGCGCACCTGTGGTTATGTGTTGAGATGTCTATTAACGAAATCCAAAGACTGGAGTGGATCCGACAACATCGAATTTTTCACCTAAAAAAATGTACAGTGTATAGTAAGGATTTTGGAGCCTTCCATGGCTCATCTTCCAACTGCCACAGCGGCCCAACTAGGCGTACCTACGACCTGTGCGCACCTGTGGTTATGTGTTGAGATGTCTATTAACGAAATCCAAAGACTGGAGTGGATCCGACGACATCGAATTTTTCACCTAAAAAAATGTACAGTGTATAGTAAGGATTTTGGAGCCTTCCATGGCTCATCTTCCAACTGCCACAGCGGCCCAACTAGGCGTACCTACGACCTGTGCGCACCTGTGGATATGTGTTGAGATGTGTATTAACGAAATCCAAAGACTGGAGTAGATCCGACGACATCGAATTTTTCACCTAAAAAAATGTACAGTGTATAGTAAGGATTTTGGAGCCTTCCATGGCTCATCTTCCAACTGCCACAGCGGCCCAACTAGGCGTACCTACGACCTGTGCGCACCTGTGGTTATGTGTTGAGATGTCTATTAACGAAATCCAAAGACTGGAGTGGAGCCGACGACATCGAATTTTTCACCTAAAAAAATGTACAGTGTATAGTAAGGATTTTGGAGCCTTCCATGGCTCATCTTCCAACTGCCATAGCGACCCAACTAGGCGTACCTACGACCTGTGCGCACCTGTGGTTATGTGTTGAGATGTCTATTAACGAAATCCAAAGACTGGAGTGGATCCGACGACATCGAATTTTTCACCTAAAAAAATGTACAGTGTATAGTAAGGATTTTGGAGCCTTCCATGGCTCATCTTCCAACTGCCATAGCGACCCAACTAGGCGTACCTACGACCTGTGCGCACCTGTGGTTATGTGTTGAGATGTCTATTAACGAAATCCAAAGACTGGAGTGGATCCGACGACATCGAATTTTTCACCTAAAAAAATGTACAGTGTATAGTAAGGATTTTGGAGCCTTTCCATGGCTCATCTTCCAACTGCCACAGCGGCCCAACTAGGCGTACCTACGACCTGTGCGCACCTGTGGTTATGTGTTGAGATGTCTATTAACGAAATCCAAATACTGGAGTGGATCCGACGACATCGAATTTTTCACCTAAAAAAATGTACAGTGTATAGTAAGGATTTTGGAGCCTTCCATGGCTCATCTTCCAACTGCCACAGCGGCCCAACTAGGCGTACCTACGACCTGTGCGCACCTGTGGTTATGTGTTGAGATGTCTATTAACGAAATCCAAAGACTGGAGTGGATCCGACGACATCGAATTTTTCACCTAAAAAAATGTACAGTGTATAGTAAGGATTTTGGAGCCTTCCATGGCTCATCTTCCAACTGCCACAGCGGCCCAACTAGGCGTACCTACGACCTGTGCGCACCTGTGGTTATGTGTTGAGATGTCTATTAACGAAATCCAAATACTGGAGTGGATCCGACGACATCGAATTTTTCACCTAAAAAAATGTACAGTGTATAGTAAGGATTTTGGAGCCTTCCATGGCTCATCTTCCAACTGCCACAGCGGCCCAACTAGGCGTACCTACGACCTGTGCGCACCTGTGGTTATGTGTTGAGATGTCTATTAACGAAATCCAAAGACTGGAGTGGATCCGACGACATCGAATTTTTCACCTAAAAAAATGTACAGTGTATAGTAAGGATTTTGGAGCCTTCCATGGCTCATCTTCCAACTGCCATAGCGGCCCAACTAGGCGTACCTACGACCTGTGCGCACCTGTGGTTATGTGTTGAGATGTCTATTAACGAAATCCAAATACTGGAGTGGATCCGACGACATCGAATTTTTCACCTAAAAAAATGTACAGTGTATAGTAAGGATTTTGGAGCCTTTCCATGGCTCATCTTCCAACTGCCACAGCGGCCCAACTAGGCGTACCTACGACCTGTGCGCACCTGTGGTTATGTGTTGAGATGTCTATTAACGAAATCCAAAGACTGGAGTGGATCCGACGACATCGAATTTTTCACCTAAAAAAATGTACAGTGTATAGTAAGGATTTTGGAGCCTTCCATGGCTCATCTTCCAACTGCCATAGCGGCCCAACTAGGCGTACCTACGACCTGTGCGCACCTGTGGTTATGTGTTGAGATGTGTATTAACGAAATGCAAAGACTGGAGTGGATCCGACGACATCGAATTTTTCACCTAAAAAAATGTACAGTGTATAGTAAGGATTTTGGAGCCTTCCATGGCTCATCTTCCAACTGCCACAGCGGCCCAACTAGGCGTACCTACGACCTGTGCGCACCTGTGGTTATGTGTTGAGATGTCTATTAACGAAATCCAAAGACTGGAGTGGATCCGACGACATCTAATTTTTCACCTAAAAAAATGTACAGTGTATAGTAAGGATTTTGGAGCCTTCCATGGCTCATCTTCCAACTGCCATAGCGGCCCAACTAGGCGTACCTACGACCTGTGCGCACCTGTGGTTATGTGTTGAGATGTCTATTAACGAAATCCAAATACTGGAGTGGATCCGACGACATCGAATTTTTCACCTAAAAAAATGTACAGTGTATAGTAAGGATTTTGGAGCCTTTCCATGGCTCATCTTCCAACTGCCACAGCGGCCCAACTAGGCGTACCTACGACCTGTGCGCACCTGTGGTTATGTGTTGAGATGTGTATTAACGAAATCCAAAGACTGGAGTGGATCCGACGACATCGAATTTTTCACCTAAAAAAATGTACAGTGTATAGTAAGGATTTTGGAGCCTTCCATGGCTCATCTTCCAACTGCCACAGCGGCCCAACTAGGCGTACCTACGACCTGTGCGCACCTGTGGTTATGTGTTGAGATGTCTATTAACGAAATCCAAAGACTGGAGTGGATCCGACGACATCTAATTTTTCACCTAAAAAAATGTACAGTGTATAGTAAGGATTTTGGAGCCTTCCATGGCTCATCTTCCAACTGCCACAGCGGCCCAACTAGGCGTACCTACGACCTGTGCGCACCTGTGGTTATGTGTTGAGATGTCTATTAACGAAATCCAAAGACTGGAGTGGATCCGACGACATCGAATTTTTCACCTAAAAAAATGTACAGTGTATAGTAAGGATTTTGGAGCCTTTCCATGGCTCATCTTCCAACTGCCACAGCGGCCCAACTAGGCGTACCTACGACCTGTGCGCACCTGTGGTTATGTGTTGAGATGTCTATTAACGAAATCCAAAGACTGGAGTGGATCCGACGACATCTAATTTTTCACCCAAATAAATGTACAGTGTATAGTAAGGATTTTGGAGCCTTCCATGGCTCATCTTCCAACTGCCATAGCGGCCCAACTAGGCGTACCTACGACCTGTGCGCACCTGTGGTTATGTGTTGAGATGTCTATTAACGAAATCCAAAGACTGGAGTGGATCCGACGACATCGAATTTTTCACCTAAAAAAATGTACAGTGTATAGTAAGGATTTTGGAGCCTTCCATGGCTCATCTTCCAACTGCCACAGCGGCCCAACTAGGCGTACCTACGACCTGTGCGCACCTGTGGATATGTGTTGAGATGTGTATTAACGAAACCCAAAGACTGGAGTGGATCCGACGACATCGAATTTTTCACCTAAAAAAATGTACAGTGTATAGTAAGGATTTTGGAGCCTTCCATGGCTCATCTTCCAACTGCCACAGCGGCCCAACTAGGCGTACCTACGACCTGTGCGCACCTGTGGTTATGTGTTGAGATGTCTATTAACGAAATCCAAAGACTGGAGTGGATCCGACGACATCGAATTTTTCACCTAAAAAAATATACAGTGTATAGTAAGGATTTTGGAGCCTTCCATGGCTCATCTTCCAACTGCCACAGCGGCCCAACTAGGCGTACCTACGACCTGTGCGCACCTGTGGTTATGTGTTGAGATGTCTATTAACGAAATCCAAAGACTGGAGTGGATCCGACCACATCGAATTTTTCACCTAAAAAATGTACAGTGTATAGTAAGAATTTTGGAGCCTTCCATGGCTCATCTTCCAACTGCCACAGCGGCCCAACTAGGCGTACCTACGACCTGTGCGCACCTGTGGTTATGTGTTGAGATGTCTATTAACGAAATCCAAAGACTGGAGTGGATCCGACGACATCGAATTTTTCACCTAAAAAAATGTACAGTGTATAGTAAGGATTTTGGAGCCTTCCATGGCTCATCTTCCAACTGCCACAGCGGCCCAACTAGGCGTACCTACGACCTGTGCGCACCTGTGGTTATGTGTTGAGATGTCTATTAACGAAATCCAAAGACTGGAGTGGATCCGACGACATCGAATTTTTCACCTAAAAAAATGTACAGTGTATAGTAAGGATTTTGGAGCCTTCCATGGCTCATCTTCCAACTGCCACAGCGGCCCAACTAGGCGTACCTACGACCTGTGCGCACCTGTGGTTATGTGTTGAGATGTCTATTAACGAAATCCAAAGACTGGAGTGGATCCGACGACATCGAATTGTTCACCTAAAAAAATGTACAGTGTATAGTAAGGATTTTGGAGCCTTCCATGGCTCATCTTCCAACTGCCATAGCGACCCAACTAGGCGTACCTACGACCTGTGCGCACCTGTGGTTATGTGTTGAGATGTCTATTAACGAAATCCAAAGACTGGAGTGGATCCGACGACATCAAATTTTTCACCTAAAAAAATTTACAGTGTATAGTAAGGATTTTGGAGCCTTTCCATGGCTCATCTTCCAACTGCCACAGCGGCCCAACTAGGCGTACCTACGACCTGTGCGCACCTGTGGTTATGTGTTGAGATGTCTATTAACGAAATCCAAAGACTGGAGTGGATCCGACGACATCGAATTTTTCACCTAAAAAAATGTACAGTGTATAGTAAGGATTTTGGAGCCTTCCATGGCTCATCTTCCAACCGCCACAGCGGCCCAACTAGGCGTACCTACGACCTGTGCGCACCTGTAGTTATGTGTTGAGATGTCTATTAACGAAATCCAAAGACTGGAGTGGATCCGACGACATCGAATTTTTCACCTAAAAAAATGTACAGTGTATAGTAAGGATTTTGGAGCCTTCCATGGCTCATCTTCCAACTGCCACAGCGGCCCAACTAGGCGTACCTACGACCTGTGCGCACCTGTGGTTATGTGTTGAGATGTCTATTAACGAAATCCAAAGACTGGAGTGGATCCGACGACATCGAATTTTTCACCTAAAAAAATGTACAGTGTATAGTAAGGATTTTGGAGCCTTCCATGGCTCATCTTCCAACTGCCACAGCGGCCCAACTAGGCGCACCTACGACCTGTGCGCACCTGTGGTTATGTGTTGAGATGTCTATTAACGAAATCCAAAGACTGGAGTGGATCCGACGACATCGAATTTTTCACCTAAAAAAATGTACAGTGTATAGTAAGGATTTTGGAGCCTTCCATGGCTCATCTTCCAACTGCCACAGCGGCCCAACTAGGCGTACCTACGACCTGTGCGCACCTGTGGTTATGTGTTGGGATGTCTATTAACGAAATCCAAAGACTGGAGTGGATCCGACGACATCGAATTTTTCACCTAAAAAAATGTACAGTGTATAGTAAGGATTTTGGAGCCTTCCATGGCTCATCTTCCAACTGCCACAGCGGCCCAACTAGGCGTACCTACGACCTGTGCGCACCTGTGGTTATGTGTTGAGATGTCTATTAACGAAATCCAAAGACTGGAGTGGATCCGACGACATCGAATTTTTCACCTAAAAAAATGTACAGTGTATAGTAAGGATTTTGGAGCCTTCCATGGCTCATCTTCCAACTGCCACAGCGGCCCAACTAGGCGTACCTACGACCTGTGCGCACCTGTGGTTATGTGTTGAGATGTCTATTAACGAAATCCAAAGACTGGAGTGGATCCGACGACATCGAATTTTTCACCTAAAAAAATGTACAGTGTATAGTAAGGATTTTGGAGCCTTCCATGGCTCATCTTCCAACTGCCACAGCGGCCCAACTAGGCGTACCTACGACCTGTGCGCACCTGTGGTTATGTGTTGAGATGTCTATTAACGAAATCCAAAGACTGGAGTGGATCCGACGACATCGAATTTTTCACCTAAAAAAATGTACAGTGTGTAGTAAGGATTTTGGAGCCTTCCATGGCTCATCTTCCAATTGCCACAGCGGCCCAACTAGGCGTACCTACGACCTGTGCGCACCTGTGGTTATGTGTTGAGATGTCTATTAACGAAATCCAAAGACTGGAGTGGACCCGACGACATCGAATTTTTCACCTAAAAAAATGTACAGTGTATAGTAAGGATTTTGGAGCCTTCCATGGCTCATCTTCCAACTGCCATAGCGGCCCAACTAGGCGTACATACGACCTGTGCGCACCTGTGGTTATGTGTTGAGATGTCTATTAACGAAATCCAAAGACTGGAGTGGATCCGACGACATCGAATTTTTCACCTAAAAAAATGTACAGTGTATAGTAAGGATTTTGGAGCCTTCCATGGCTCATCTTCCAACTGCCATAGCGGCCCAACTAGGCGTACATACGACCTGTGCGCACCTGTGGTTATGTGTTGAGATGTCTATTAACGAAATCCAAAGACTGGAGTGGATCCGACGACATCGAATTTTTCACCTAAAAAAATGTACAGTGTATAGTAAGGATTTTGGAGCCTTCCATGGCTCATCTTCCAACTGCCACAGCGGCCCAACTAGGCGTACCTACGACCTGTGCGCACCTGTGGTTATGTGTTGGGATGTCTATTAACGAAATCCAAAGACTGGAGTGGATCCGACGACATCGAATTTTTCACCTAAAAAAATGTACAGTGTATAGTAAGGATTTTGGAGCCTTCCATGGCTCATCTTCCAACTGCCACAGCGGCCCAACTAGGCGTACCTACGACCTGTGCGCACCTGTGGTTATGTGTTGGGATGTCTATTAACGAAATCCAAAGACTGGAGTGGATCCGACGACATCGAATTTTTCACCTAAAAAAATGTACAGTGTATAGTAAGGATTTTGGAGCCTTCCATGGCTCATCTTCCAACTGCCACAGCGGCCCAACTAGGCGTACCTACGACCTGTGCGCACCTGTGGTTATGTGTTGAGATGTCTATTAACGAAATCCAAAGACTGGAGTGGATCCGACGACATCGAATTTTTCACCTAAAAAAATGTACAGTGTATAGTAAGGATTTTGGAGCCTTCCATGGCTCATCTTCCAACTGCCACAGCGGCCCAACTAGGCGTACCTACGACCTGTGCGCACCTGTGGTTATGTGTTGAGATGTCTATTAACGAAATCCAAAGACTGGAGTGGATCCGACGACATCGAATTTTTCACCTAAAAAAATGTACAGTGTATAGTAAGGATTTTGGAGCCTTCCATGGCTCATCTTCCAACTGCCACAGCGGCCCAACTAGGCGTACCTACGACCTGTGCGCACCTGTGGTTATATGTTGAGATGTCTATTAACGAAATCCAAAGACTGGAGTGGATCCGACGACATCGAATTTTTCACCTAAAAAAATGTACAGTGTATAGTAAGGATTTTGGAGCCTTCCATGGCTCATCTTCCAACTGCCACAGCGGCCCAACTAGGCGTACCTACGACCTGTGCGCACCTGTGGATATGTGTTGAGATGTGTATTAACGAAATCCAAAGACTGGAGTGGATCCGACTACATCGAATTTTTCACCTAAAAAAATGTACAGTGTATAGTAAGGATTTTGGAGCCTTCCATGGCTCATCTTCCAACTGCCACAGCGGCCCAACTAGGCGTACCTACGACCTGTGCGCACCTGTAGTTATGTGTTGAGATGTCTATTATCGAAATCCAAAGACTGGAGTGGATCCGACGACATCGAATTTTTCACCTAAAAAAATGTACACTGTATAGTAAGGATTTTGGAGCCTTCCATGGCTCATCTTCCAACTGCCACAGCGGCCCAACTAGGCGTACCTACGACCTGTGCGCACCTGTAGTTATGTGTTGAGATGTCTATTAACGAAATCCAAAGACTGGAGTGGATCCGACGACATCGAATTTTTCACCTAAAAAAATGTACAGTGTATAGTAAGGATTTTGGAGCCTTCCATGGCTCATCTTCCAACTGCCACAGCGGCCCAACTAGGCGTACCTACGACCTGTGCGCACCTGTGGTTATGTGTTGAGATGTCTATTAACGAAATCCAAAGACTGGAGTGGATCCGACGACATCGAATTTTTCACCTAAAAAAATGTACAGTGTATAGTAAGGATTTTGGAGCCTTCCATGGCTCATCTTCCAACTGCCACAGCGGCCCAACTAGGCGTACCTACGACCTGTGCGCACCTGTGGTTATGTGTTGAGATGTCTATTAACGAAATCCAAAGACTGGAGTGGATCCGACGACATCGAATTTTTCACCTAAAAAAATGTACAGTGTATAGTAAGGATTTTGGAGCCTTCCATGGCTCATCTTCCAACTGCCACAGCGGCCCAACTAGGCGTACCTACGACCTGTGCGCACCTGTGGTTATGTGTTGAGATGTCTATTAACGAAATCCAAAGACTGGAGTGGATCCGAAGACATCGAATTTTTCACCTAAAAAAATGTACAGTGTATAGTAAGGATTGTGGAGCCTTCCATGGCTCATCTTCCAACTGCCACAGCGGCCCAACTAGGCGTACCTACGACCTGTGCGCACCTGTGGTTATGTGTTGAGATGTCTATTAACGAAATCCAAAGACTGGAGTGGATCCGACGACATCGAATTTTTCACCTAAAAAAATGTACAGTGTATAGTAAGGATTTTGGAGCCTTCCATGGCTCATCTTCCAACTGCCACAGCGGCCCAACTAGGCGTACCTACGACCTGTGCGCACCTGTGGTTATGTGTTGAGATGTCTATTAACGAAATCCAAAGACTGGAGTGGATCCGACGACATCGAATTTTTCACCTAAAAAAATGTAGTGTATAGTAAGGATTTTGGAGCCTTCCATGGCTCATCTTCCAACTGCCATAGCGGCCCAACTAGGCGTACCTACGACCTGTGCGCACCTGTGGTTATGTGTTGAGATGTCTATTAACGAAATCCAAAGACTGGAGTGGATCCGACGACATCGAATTTTTCACCTAAAAAAATGTACAGTGTATAGTAAGGATTTTGGAGCCTTCCATGGCTCATCTTCCAACTGCCATAGCGGCCCAACTAGGCGTACCTACGACCTGTGCCCACCTGTGGTTATGTGTTGAGATGTCTATTAACGAAATCCAAAGACTGGAGTGGATCCGACGACATCGAATTTTTCACCTAAAAAAATGTACAGTGTACAGTAAGGATTTTGGAGCCTTCCATGGCTCATCTTCCAACTGCCATAGCGGCCCAACTAGGCGTACCTACGACCTGTGCGCACCTGTGGTTATATGTTGAGACGTCTATTAACGAAATCCAAAGACTGGAGTGGATCCGACGACATCGAATTTTTCACCTAAAAAAATGTACAGTGTATAGCAAGGATTTTGGAGCCTTCCATGGCTCATCTTCCAACTGCCACAGCGGCCCAACTAGGCGTACCTACGACCTGTGCGCACCTGTGGTTATGTGTTGAGATGTCTATTAACGAAATCCAAAGACTGGAGTGGATCCGACGACATCGAATTTTTCACCTAAAAAAATGTACAGTGTATAGTAAGGATTTTGGAGCCTTCCATGGCTCATCTTCCAGCTGCCACAGCGGCCCAACTAGGCGTACCTACGACCTGTGCGCACCTGTGGTTATGTGTTGAGATGTGTATTAACGAAATCCAAAGATCCGACGACATCGAATTTTTCACCTAAAAAAAATGTACAGTGTATAGTAAGGATTTTGGAGCCTTCCATGGCTCATCTTCCAACTGCCACAGCGGCCCAACTAGGCGTACCTACGACCTGTGCGCACCTGTGGTTATGTGTTGAGATGTCTATTAACGAAACCCAAAGACTGGAGTGGATCCGACGACATCGAATTTTTCACCTAAAAAAATGTACAGTGTATAGTAAGGATTTTGGAGCCTTCCATGGCTCATCTTCCAGCTGCCACAGCGGCCCAACTAGGCGTACCTACGACCTGTGCGCACCTGTGGTTATGTGTTGAGATGTGTATTAACGAAATCCAAAGATCCGACGACATCGAATTTTTCACCTAAAAAAAATGTACAGTGTATAGTAAGGATTTTGGAGCCTTCCATGGCTCATCTTCCAACTGCCACAGCGGCCCAACTAGGCGTACCTACGACCTGTGCGCACCTGTGGTTATGTGTTGAGATGTCTATTAACGAAATCCAAAGACTGGAGTGGATCCGACGACATCGAATTTTTCACCTAAAAAAATGTAGAGTGTATAGTAAGGATTTTGGAGCCTTCCATGGCTCATCTTCCAACTGCCACAGCGGACCAACTAGGCGTACCTCCGACCTGTGCGCACCTGTGGTTATGTGTTGAGATGTCTATTAACGAAATCCAAAGACTGGAGTGGATCCGACGACATCGAATTTTTCACCTAAAAAAATGTACAGTGTATAGTAAGGATTTTGGAGCCTTCCATGGCTCATCTTCCAACTGCCACAGCGGCCCAACTAGGCGTACCTACGACCTGTGCGCACCTGTGGTTATGTGTTGAGATGTCTATTAACGAAATCCAAAGACTGGAGTGGATCCGACGACATCGAATTTTTCACCTAAAAAAATGTACAGTGTATAGTAAGGATTTTGGAGCCTTCCATGGCTCATCTTCCAACTGCCACAGCGGCCCAACTAGGCGTACCTACGACCTGTGCGCACCTGTGGTTATGTGTTGAGATGTCTATTAACGAAATCCAAAGACTGGAGTGGATCCGACGACATCGAATTTTTCACCTAAAAAAATGTAGTGTATAGTAAGGATTTTGGAGCCTTCCATGGCTCATCTTCCAACTGCCACAGCGGCCCAACTAGGCGTACCTACGACCTGTGCGCACCTGTGGTTATGTGTTGAGATGTGTATTAACGAAATCCAAAGACTGGAGTGGATCCGACGACATCGAATTTTTCACCTAAAAAAATGTACAGTGTATAGTAAGGATTTTGGAGCCTTCCATGGCTCATCTTCCAACTGCCACAGCGGCCCAACTAGGCGTACCTACGACCTGTGCGCACCTGTGGTTATGTGTTGAGATGTCTATTAACGAAATCCAAAGACTGGAGTGGATCCGACGACATCGAATTTTTCACCTAAAAAAATGTACAGTGTATAGTAAGGATTTTGGAGCCTTCCATGGCTCATCTTCCAACTGCCACAGCGGCCCAACTAGGCGTACCTACGACCTGTGCGCACCTGTGGTTATGTGTTGAGATGTCTATTAACGAAATCCAAAGACTGGAGTGGACCCGACGACATCGAATTTTTCACCTAAAAAAAATGTACAGTGTATAGTAAGGATTTTGGAGCCTTCCATGGCTCATCTTCCAACTGCCACAGCGGACCAACTAGGCGTACCAACGACCTGTGCGCACCTGTGGTTATGTGTTGAGATGTCTATTAACGAAATCCAAAGACTGGAGTGGATCCGACGACATCGAATTTTTCACCTAAAAAAATGTACAGTGTATAGTAAGGATTTTGGAGCCTTCCATGGCTCATCTTCCAACTGCCACAGCGGCCCAACTAGGCGTACCTACGACCTGTGCGCACCTGTGGTTATGTGTTGAGATGTCTATTAACGAAATCCAAAGACTGGAGTGGACCCGACGACATCGAATTTTTCACCTAAAAAAATGTACAGTGTATAGTAAGAATTTTGGAGCCTTCCATGGCTCATCCTCCAACTGCCATAGCGGCCCGACTAGCGTACCTACGACCTGTGCGCACCTGTGGTTATGTGTTGAGATGTCTATTAACGAAATCCAAAGACTGGAGTGAATCCGATGACATCGAATTTTTCACCTAAAAAAATGTACAGTGTATAGTAAGGATTTTGGAGCCTTCCATGGCTCATCTTCCAACTGCCATAGCGGCCCTACTAGGCGTACCTACGACCTGTGCGCACCTGTGGTTATGTGTTGAGATGTCTATTAACGAAATCCAAAGACTGGATTGGATCTGCCGACATCGAATTTTTCACCTAAAAAAATGTACAGTGTATAGTAAGGATTTTGGAGCCTTCCATGGCTCATCTTCCAACTGCCACAGCGGCCCAACTAGGCGTACCTACGACCTGTGCGCACCTGTGGTTATGTGTTGAGATGTCTATTAACGAAATCCAAAGACTGGAGTGGATCCGACGACATCGAATTTTTCACCTAAAAAAATGTACAGTGTATAGTAAGGATTTTGGAGCCTTCCATGGCTCATCTTCTACCTGCCATAGCGGCCCAACTAGGCGTACCTACGACCTGTGCGCACCTGTGGTTATGTGTTGAGATGTCTATTAACGAAATCCAAAGACTGGAGTGGATCCGACGACATCGAATTTTTCACCTAAAAAAATGTACAGTGTATAGTGAGGATTTTGGAGCCTTCCATGGCTCATCTTCCAACTGCCATAGCGCCCAACTAGGCGTACCTACGACCTGTGCGCACCTGTGGTTATGTGTTGAGATGTCCATTAACGAAATCCAAAGACTGGAGTGGATCCGACGACATCGAATTTTTCACCTAAAAAAATGTACAGTGTATAGTAAGGATTTTGGAGCCTTCCATGGCTCATCTTCCAACTGCCATAGCGGCCCAACTAGGCGTACCTACGACCTGTGCGCACCTGTGGTTATGTGTTGAGATGTCTATTAACGAAATCCAAAGACTGGAGTGGAGCCGACGACATCGAATTTTTCACCTAAAAAAATGTACAGTGTATAGTAAGGATTTTGGAGCCTTCCATGGCTCATCTTCCAACTGCCACAGCGGCCCAACTAGGCGTACCTACGACCTGTGCGCACCTGTAGTTATGTGTTGAGATGTCTATTAACGAAATCCAAAGACTGGAGTGGATCCGACGACATCGAATTTTTCACCTAAAAAAATGTACAGTGTATAGTAAGGATTTTGGAGCTATCCATGGCTCACCTTCCAACTGCCATAGCGGCCCAACAAGGCGTACCTACGACCTGTGCGCACCTGTGGTTATGTGTTGAGATGTCTATTAACGAAATCCAAAGACTGGAGTGGATCCGACGACATCGAATTTTTCACCTAAAAAAATGTACAGTGTATAGTAAGGATTTTGGAGCCTTCCATGGCTCATCTTCCAACTGCCACAGCGGCCCAACTAGGCGTACCTACGACCTGTGCGCACCTGTGGTTATGTGTTGAGATGTCTATTAACGAAATCCAAAGACTGGAGTGGATCCGACGACATCGAATTTTTCACCTAAAAAAATGTACAGTGTATAGTAAGGATTTTGGAGCCTTCCATGGCTCATCTTCCAACTGCCACAGCGGCCCAACTATGCGTACCTACGACCTGTGCGCACCTGTAGTTATGTGTTGAGATGTCTATTAACGAAATCCAAAGACTGGAGTGGATCCGACGATATCGAATTTTTCACCTAAAAAAATGTGCAGTGTATAGTAAGGATTTTGGAGCCTTCCATGGCTCATCTTCCAACTGCCACAGCGGCCCAACTAGGCGTACCTACGACCTGTGCGCACCTGTGGTTATGTGTTGAGATGTCTATTAACGAAATCCAAAGACTGGATTGGATCTGACGACATCGAATTTTTCACCTAAAAAAATGTACAGTGTATAGTAAGGATTTTGGAGCCTTCCATGGCTCATCTTCCAACTGCCACAGCGGCCCAACTAGGCGTACCTACGACCTGTGCGCACCTGTAGTTATGTGTTGAGATGTCTATTAACGAAATCCAAAGACTGGAGTGGAGCCGACGACATCGAATTTTTCACCTAAAAAAATGTACAGTGTATAGTAAGGATTTTGGAGCCTTCCATGGCTCATCTTCCAACTGCCAAAGCGGCCCAACTAGGCGTACCTACGACCTGTGCGCACCTGTGGTTATGTGTTGAGATGTCTATTAACGAAATCCAAAGACTGGAGTGGATCCGACGACATCGAATTTTTCACCTAAAAAAATGTACAGTGTATAGTAAGGATTTTGGAGCCTTCCATGGCTCATCTTCCAACTGCCACAGCGGCCCAACTAGGCGTACCTACGACCTGTGCGCACCTGTGGTTATGTGTTGAGATGTGTATTAACGAAATCCAAAGACTGGAGTGGATCCGACGACATCGAATTTTTCACCTAAAAAAATGTACAGTGTATAGTAAGGATTTTGGAGCCTTCCATGGCTCATCTCCCAACTGCCATAGCGGCCCAACTAGGCGTACGTACGACCTGTGCGCACCTGTGGTTATGTGTTGAGATGTGGATTAACGAAATCCAAAGACTGGAGTGGATCCGACGACATCGAATTTTTCACCTAAAAAAATGTACAGTGTATAGTAAGGATTTTGGAGCCTTCCAAGGCTCATCTTCCAACTGCCACAGCGGCCCAACTAGGCGTACCTACGACCTGTGCGCACCTGTAGTTATGTGTTGAGGAGTCTATTAACGAAATCCAAAGACTGGAGTGGATCCGACGACATCGAATTTTTCACCTAAAAAAATGTACAGTGTATAGTAAGGATTTTGGAGCCTTCCATGGCTCATCTTCCAAATGCCACAGCGGCCCAACTAGGCGTACCTACGACCTGTGCGCACCTGTGGTTATGTGTTGAGATGTCTATTAACGAAATCCAAAGACTGGAGTGGATCCGACGACATCGAATTTTTCACCTAAAAAAATGTACAGTGTATAGTAAGGATTTTGGAGCCTTCCATGGCTCATCTTCCAACTGCCATAGCGGCCCAACTAGGCGTACCTACGACCTGTGCGCACCTGTGGTTATGTGTTGAGATGTGTATTAACGAAATCCAAAGACTGGAGTGGATCCGACGACATCGAATTTTTCACCTAAAAAAATGTACAGTGTATAGTAAGGATTTTGGAGCCTTCCATGGCTCATCTTCCAACTGCCATAGCGGCCCAACTAGGCGTACCTACGACCTGTGCGCACCTGTGGTTATGTGTTGAGATGTGTATTAACGAAATCCAAAGACTGGAGTGGATCCGGCGACATCGAATTTTTCACCTAAAAAAATGTACAGTGTATAGTAAGGATTTTGGAGCCTTCCATGGCTCATCTTCCAACTGCCACAGCGGCCCAACTAGGCGTACCTACGACCTGTGCGCACCTGTGGTTATGTGTTGAGATGTCTATTAACGAAATCCAAAGACTGGAGTGGATCCGACGACATCGAATTTTTCACCTAAAAAAATGTACAGTGTACAGTAAGGATTTTGGAGCCTTCCATGGATCATCTTCCAACTGCCACAGCGGCCCAACTAGGCGTACCTACGACCTGTGCGCACCTGTGGTTATGTGTTGAGATGTCTATTAACGAAATCCAAAGACTGGAGTGGATCCGACGACATCGAATTTTTCACCTAAAAAAATGTACAGTGTATAGTAAGGATTTTGGAGCCTTCCATGGCTCATCTTCCAACTGCCACAGCGGCCCAACTAGGCGTACCTACGACCTGTGCGCACCTGTAGTTATGTGTTGAGATGTCTATTAACGAAATCCAAAGACTGGAGTGGATCCGACGACATCGAATTTTTCACCTAAAAAAATGTACAGTGTATAGTAAGGATTTTGGAGCCTTCCATGGCTCATCTTCCAACTGCCACAGCGGCCCAACTAGGCGTACCTACGACCTGTGCGCACCTGTGGTTATGTGTTGAGATGTCTATTAACGAAATCCAAAGACTGGAGTGGATCCGACGACATCGAATTTTTCACCTAAAAAAATGTACAGTGTATAGTAACGATTTTGGAGCCTTCCATGGCTCATCTTCCAACTGCCACAGCGGCCCAACTAGGCGTACCTACGACCTGTGCGCACCTGTGGATATGTGTTGAGATGTCTATTAACGAAATCCAAAGACTGGAGTGGATCCGACGACATCGAATTTTTCACCTAAAAAAATGTACAGTGTATAGTAAGGATTTTGGAGCCTTCCATGGCTCATCTTCCAACTGCCACAGCGGCCCAACTAGGCGTACCTACGACCTGTGCGCACCTGTGGATATGTGTTGAGATGTCTATTAACGAAATCCAAAGACTGGAGTGGATCCGACGACATCGAATTTTTCACCTAAAAAAATGTACAGTGTATAGTAAGGATTTTGGAGCCTTCCATGGCTCATCTTCCAACTGCCATAGCGGCCCAACTAGGCGTACCTACGACCTGTGCGCACCTGTGGTTATGTGTTGAGATGTCTATTAACGAAATCCAAAGACTGGAGTGGATCCGACGACATCGAATTTTTCACCTAAAAAAATGTACAGTGTATAGTAAGGATTTTGGAGCCTTCCATGGCTCATCTTCCAACTGCCACAGCGGCCCAACTAGGCGTACCTACGACCTGTGCGCACCTGTGGTTATGTGTTGAGATGTGTATTAACGAAATCCAAAGACTGGAGTGGATCCGACGACATCGAATTTTTCACCTAAAAAAATGTACAGTAAGGATTTTGGAGCCTTCCATGGCTCATCTTCCAACTGCCACAGCGGCCCAACTAGGCGTACCTACGACCTGTGCGCACCTGTGGTTATGTGTTGAGATGTCTATTAACGAAATCCAAAGACTGGAGTGGATCCGACGACATCGAATTTTTCACCTAAAAAAATGTACAGTGTATAGTAAGGATTTTGGAGCCTTCCATGGCTCATCTTCCAACTGCCATAGCGGCCCAACTAGGCGTACCTACGACCTGTGCGCACCTGTGGTTGGAGTGGATCCGACGACATCGAATTTTTCACCTAAAAAAATGTACAGTGTATAGTAAGGATTTTGGAGCCTTCCATGGCTCATCTTCCAACTGCCACAGCGGCCCAACTAGGCGTACCTACGACCTGTGCGCACCTGTAGTTATGTGTTGAGATGTCTATTAACGAAATCCAAAGACTGGAGTGGATCTGACGACATCGAATTTTTCACCTAAAAAAATGTACAGTGTATAGTAAGGATTTTGGAGCCTTCCATGACTCATCTTCCAACTGCCACAGCGGCCCAACTAGGCGTACCTACGACCTGTGCGCACCTGTGGTTATGTGTTGAGATGTCTATTAACGAAATCCAAAGACTGGAGTGGATCCGACGACATCGAATTTTTCACCTAAAAAAATGTACAGTGTATAGTAAGGATTTTGGAGCCTTCCATGGCTCATCTTCCAACTGCCACAGCGGCCCAACTAGGCGTACCTACGACCTGTGCGCACCTGTGGTTATGTGTTGAGATGTCTATTAACGAAATCCAAAGACTGGAGTGGATCCGACGACATCGAATTTTTCACCTAAAAAAATGTACAGTGTATAGTAAGGATTTTGGAGCCTTCCATGGCTCATCTTCCAACTGCCACAGCGGCCCAACTAGGCGTACCTACGACCTGTGCGCACCTGTAGTTATGTGTTGAGATGTCTATTAACGAAATCCAAAGACTGGAGTGGATCCGACGACATCGAATTTTTCACCTAAAAAAATGTACAGTGTATAGTAAGGATTTTGGAGCCTTCCATGGCTCATCTTCCAACTGCCACAGCGGCCCAACTAGGCGTACCTACGACCTGTGCGCACCTGTGGTTATGTGTTGAGATGTCTATTAACGAAATCCAAAGACTGGAGTGGATCCGACGACATCGAATTTTTCACCTAAAAAAATGTACAGTGTATAGTAAGGATTTTGGAGCCTTCCATGGCTCATCTTCCAACTGCCACAGCGGCCCAACTAGGCGTACCTACGACCTGTGCGCACCTGTGATTATGTGTTGAGATGTCTATTAACGAAATCCAAAGACTGGAGTGGATCCGACGACATCGAGTTTTTCACCTAAAAAAATGTACAGTGTATAGTAAGGATTTTGGAGCCTTCCATGGCTCATCTTCCAACTGCCATAGCGGCCCAACTAGGCGTACCTACGACCTGTGCGCACCTGTGGTTATGTGTTGAGATGTCTATTAACGAAATCCAAAGACTGGAGTGGATCCGACGACATCGAATTATTCACCTAAAAAAATGTACAGTGTATAGTAAGGATTTTGGAGCCTTCCATGGCTCATCTTCCAACTGCCACAGCGGCCCAACTAGGCGTATCTACGACCTGTGCGCACCTGTAGTTATGTGTTGAGATGTCTATTAACGAAATCCAAAGACTGGAGTGGATCCGACGACATCGAATTTTTCACCTAAAAAAATGTACAGTGTATAGTAAGGATTTTGGAGCCTTCCATGGCTCATCTTCCAACTGCCACAGCGGCCCAACTAGGCGTACCTACGACCTGTGCGCACCTGTAGTTATGTGTTGAGATGTCTATTAACGAAATCCAAAGACTGGAGTGGATCCGACGACATCGAATTTTTCACCTAAAAAAATGTACAGTGTATAGTAAGGATTTTGGAGCCTTCCATGGCTCATCTTCCAACTGCCACAGCGGCCCAACTAGGCGTACCTACGACCTGTGCGCACCTGTGGTTATGTGTTGAGATGTGTATTAACGAAATCCAAGGACTGGAGTGGATCCGACGACATCGAATTTTTCACCTAAAAAAATGTACAGTGTATAGTAAGGATTTTGGAGCCTTCCATGGCTCATCTTCCAACTGCCACAGCGGCCCAACTAGGCGTACCTACGACCTGTGCGCACGTGTGGTTATGTGTTGAGATGTCTATTAACGAAATCCAAAGACTGGAGTGGATCCGACGACATCGAATTTTTCACCTAAAAAAATGTACAGTGTATAGTAAGGATTTTGGAGCTTTCCATGGCTCATCTTCCAACTGCCACAGCGGCCCAACTAGGCGTACCTACGACCTGTGCGCACCTGTGGTTATGTGTTGAGATGTGTATTAACGAAATCCAAAGACTGGAGTGGATCCGACGACATCGAATTTTTCACCTAAAAAAATGTACAGTGTATAGTAAGGATTTTGGAGCCTGCCATGGCTCATCTTCCAACTGCCACAGCGGCCCAACTAGGCGTACTTACGACCTGTGCGCACCTGTAGTTATGTGTTAAGATGTCTATTAACGAAATCCAAAGACTGGAGTGGATCCGACGACATCGAATTGTTCACCTAAAAAAATGTACAGTGTATAGTAAGGATTTTGGAGCCTTCCATGGCTCATCTTCCAACTGCCACAGCGGCCCAACTAGGCGTACCTACGACCTGTGCGCACCTGTGGTTATGTGTTGAGATGTCTATTAACGAAATCCAAAGACTGGAGTGGATCCGACGACATCGAATTTTTCACCTAAAAAAATGTACAGTGTATAGTAAGGATTTTGGAGCCTTCCATGGCTCATCTTCCAACTGCCACAGCGGCCCAACTAGGCGTACCTACGACCTATGCGCACCTGTGGTTATGTGTTGAGATGTGTATTAACGAAATCCAAAGACTGGAGTGGATCCGACGACATCGAATTTTTCACCTAAAAAAATGTACAATGTATAGTAAGGATTTTGGAGCCTTCCATGGCTCATCTTCCAACTGCCATAGCGGCCCAACTAGGCGTACCTACGACCTGTGCGCACCTGTGGTTATGTGTTGAGATGTCTATTAACGAAATCCAAAGACTGGAGTGGATCCGACGACATCCAATTTTTCACCTAAAAAAATGTACAGTGTATAGTAAGGATTTTGGAGCCTTCCATGGCTCATCTTCCAACTGCCACAGCGGCCCAACTAGGCGTACCTACGACCTGTGCGCACCTGTGGTTATGTGTTGAGATGTCTATTAACGAAATCCAAAGACTGGAGTGGATCCGACGACATCGAATTTTTCACCTAAAAAAATGTACAGTGTATAGTAAGGATTTTGGAGCCTTCCATGGCTCATCTTCCAACTGCCACAGCGGCCCAACTAGGCGTACCTACGACCTGTGCGCACCTGTAGTTATGTGTTGAGATGTCTATTAACGAAATCCAAAGACTGGAGTGGATCCGACGACATCGAATTATTCACCTAAAAAAATGTACAGTGTATAGTAAGGATTTTGGAGCCTTCCATGGCTCATCTTCCAACTGCCACAGCGGCCCAACTAGGCGTACCTACGACCTGTGCGCACCTGTGGTTATGTGTTGAGATGTCTATTAACGAAATCCAAAGACTGGAGTGGATCCGACGACATCGAATTTTTCACCTAAAAAAATGTACAGTGTATAGTAAGGATTTTGGAGCCTTCCATGGCTCATCTTCCAACTGCCACAGCGGCCCAACTAGGCGTACCTACGACCTGTGCGCACCTGTGGTTATGTGTTGAGATGTCTATTAACGAAATCCAAAGACTGGAGTGGATCCGACGACATCGAATTTTTCACCTAAAAAAATGTACAGTGTATAGTAAGGATTTTGGGGCCTTCCATGGCTCATCTTCCAACTGCCACAGCGGCCCAACTAGGCGTACCTACGACCTGTGCGCACCTGTGGTTATGTGTTGAGATGTGTATTAACGAAATCCAAAGACTGGAGTGGATCCGACGACATCGAATTTTTCACCTAAAAAAATGTACAGTGTATAGTAAGGATTTTGGAGCCTTCCATGGCTCATCTTCCAACTGCCATAGCGGCCCAACTAGGCGTACCTACGACCTGTGCGCACCTGTGGTTATGTGTTGAGATGTCTATTAACGAAATCCAAAGACTGGAGTGGATCCGACGACATCCAATTTTTCACCTAAAAAAATGTACAGTGTATAGTAAGGATTTTGGAGCCTTCCATGGCTCATCTTCCAACTGCCACAGCGGCCCAACTAGGCGTACCTACGACCTGTGCGCACCTGTGGTTATGTGTTGAGATGTCTATTAACGAAATCCAAAGACTGGAGTGGATCCGACGACATCGAATTTTTCACCTAAAAAAATGTACAGTGTATAGTAAGGATTTTGGAGCCTTCCATGGCTCATCTTCCAACTGCCACAGCGGCCCAACTAGGCGTACCAACGACCTGTGCGCACCTGTGGTTATGTGTTGAGATGTCTATTAACGAAATCCAAAGACTGGAGTGGATCCGACGACATCGAATTGTTCACCTAAAAAAATGTACAGTGTATAGTAAGGATTTTGGAGCCTTCCAAGGCTCATCTTCCAACTGCCACAGCGGCCCAACTAGGCGTACCTACGACCTGTGCGCACCTGTAGTTATGTGTTGAGGAGTCTATTAACGAAATCCAAAGACTGGAGTGGATCCGACGACATCGAATTTTTCACCTAAAAAAATGTACAGTGTATAGTAAGGATTTTGGAGCCTTCCATGGCTCATCTCCCAACTGCCATAGCGGCCCAACTAGGCGTACCTACGACCTGTGCGCACCTGTGGTTATGTGTTGAGATGTGGATTAACGAAATCCAAAGACTGGAGTGGATCCGACGACATCGAATTTTTCACCTAAAAAAATGTACAGTGTATAGTAAGGATTTTGGAGCCTTCCATGGCTCATCTTCCAACTGCCACAGCGGCCCAACTAGGCGTACCTACGACCTGTGCGCACCTGTGGATATGTGTTGAGATGTCTATTAACGAAATCCAAAGACTGGAGTGGATCCGACGACATCGAATTTTTCACCTAAAGAAATGTACAGTGTATAGTAAGGATTTTGGAGCCTTCCATGGCTCATCTTCCAACTGCTACAGCGGCCCAACTAGGCGTACCTACGACCTGTGCGCACCTGTGGATATGTGTTGAGATGTCTATTAACGAAATCCAAAGACTGGAGTGGATCCGACGACATCGAATTTTTCACCTAAAAAAATGTACAGTGTATAGTAAGGATTTTGGAGCCTTCCATGGCTCATCTTCCAACTGCCATAGCGGCCCAACTAGGCGTACCTACGACCTGTGCGCACCTGTGGTTATGTGTTGAGATGTCTATTAACGAAATCCAAAGACTGGAGTGGATCCGACGACATCGAATTTTTCACCTAAAAAAATGTACAGTGTATAGTAAGGATTTTGGAGCCTTCCATGGCTCATCTTCCAACTGCCACAGCGGCCCAACTAGGCGTACCTACGACCTGTGCGCACCTGTAGTTATGTGTTGAGATGTCTATTAACGAAGTCCAAAGACTGGAGTGGATCCGACGACATCGAATTTTTCACCTAAAAAAATGTACAGTGTATAGTAAGGATTTTGGAGCCTTCCATGGCTCATCTTCCAACTGCCACAGCGGCCCAACTAGGCGTACCTACGACCTGTGCGCACCTGTGGTTATGTGTTGAGATGTCTATTAACGAAATCCAAAGACTGGAGTGGATCCGACGACATCGAATTTTTCACCTAAAAAAATGTACAGTGTATAGTAAGGATTTTGGAGCCTTCCATGGCTCATCTTCCAACTGCCATAGCGGCCCAACTAGGCGTACCTACGACCTGTGCGCACCTGTGGTTGGAGTGGATCCGACGACATCGAATTTTTCACCTAAAAAAATGTACAGTGTATAGTAAGGATTTTGGAGCCTTCCATGGCTCATCTTCCAACTGCCACAGCGGCCCAACTAGGCGTACCTACGACCTGTGCGCACCTGTAGTTATGTGTTGAGATGTCTATTAACGAAATCCAAAGACTGGAGTGGATCTGACGACATCGAATTTTTCACCTAAAAAAATGTACAGTGTATAGTAAGGATTTTGGAGCCTACCATGACTCATCTTCCAACTGCCACAGCGGCCCAACTAGGCGTACCTACGACCTGTGCGCACCTGTGGTTATGTGTTGAGATGTCTATTAACGAAATCCAAAGACTGGAGTGGATCCGACGACATCGAATTTTTCACCTAAAAAAATGTACAGTGTATAGTAAGGATTTTGGAGCCTTCCATGGCTCATCTTCCAACTGCCATAGCGGCCCAACTAGGCGTACCTACGACCTGTGCGCACCTGTAGTTATGTGTTGAGATGTCTATTAACGAAATCCAAAGACTGGAGTGGATCCGACGACATCGAATTTTTCACCTAAAAAAATGTACAGTGTATAGTAAGGATTTTGGAGCCTTCCATGGCTCATCTTCCAACTGCCACAGCGGCCCAACTAGGCGTACCTACGACCTGTGCGCACCTGTGGTTATGTGTTGAGATGTCTATTAACGAAATCCAAAGACTGGAGTGGATCCGACGACATCGAATTTTTCACCTAAAAAAATGTACAGTGTATAGTAAGGATTTTGGAGCCTTCCATGGCTCATCTTCCAACTGCCATAGCGGCCCAACTAGGCGTACCTACGACCTGTGCGCACCTGTGGTTATGTGTTGAGATGTCTATTAACGAAATCCAAAGACTGGAGTGGATCCGACGACATCGAATTATTCACCTAAAAAAATGTACAGTGTATAGTAAGGATTTTGGAGCCTTCCATGGCTCATCTTCCAACTGCCACAGCGGCCCAACTAGGCGTACCTACGACCTGTGCGCACCTGTGGTTATGTGTTGAGATGTGTATTAACGAAATCCAAAGACTGGAGTGGATCCGACGACATCGAATTTTTCACCTAAAAAAATGTACAGTGTATGGTAAGGATTTTGGAGCCTGCCATGGCTCATCTTCCAACTGCCACAGCGGCCCAACTAGGCGTACTTACGACCTGTGCGCACCTGTAGTTATGTGTTGAGATGTCTATTAACGAAATCCAAAGACTGGAGTGGATCCGACGACATCGAATTTTTCACCTAAAAAAATGTACAGTGTATAGTAAGGATTTTGGAGCTTTCCATGGCTCATCTTCCAACTGCCACAGCGGCCCAACTAGGCGTACCTACGACCTGTGCGGACCTGTGGTTATGTGTTGAGATGTCTATTAACGAAATCCAAAGACTGGAGTGGATCCGACGACATCGAATTTTTCACCTAAAAAAATGTACAGTGTATAGTAAGGATTTTGGAGCCTGCCATGGCTCATCTTCCAACTGCCACAGCGGCCCAACTAGGCGTACCTACGACCTGTGCGCACCTGTGGTTATGTGTTGAGATGTCTATTAACGAAATCCAAAGACTGGAGTGGATCCGACGACATCGAATTTTTCACCTAAAAAAATGTACAGTGTATAGTAAGGATTTTGGAGCCTTCCATGGCTCATCTTCCAACTGCCATAGCGGCCCAACTAGGCGTACCTACGACCTGTGCGCACCTGTGGTTATGTGTTGAGATGTCTATTAACGAAATCCAAAGACTGGAGTGGATCCGACGACATCCAATTTTTCACCTAAAAAAATGTACAGTGTATAGTAAGGATTTTGGAGCCTTCCATGGCTCATCTTCCAACTGCCACAGCGGCCCAACTAGGCGTACCTACGACCTGTGCGCACCTGTGGTTATGTGTTGAGATGTCTATTAACGAAATCCAAAGACTGGAGTGGATCCGACGACATCGAATTTTTCACCTAAAAAAATGTACAGTGTATAGTAAGGATTTTGGAGCCTTCCATGGCTCATCTTCCAACTGCCACAGCGGCCCAACTAGGCGTACCTACGACCTGTGCGCACCTGTGGTTATGTGTTGAGATGTGTATTAACGAAATCCAAAGACTGGAGTGGATCCGACGACATCGAATTTTTCACCTAAAAAAATGTACAGTGTATGGTAAGGATTTTGGAGCCTGCCATGGCTCATCTTCCAACTGCCACAGCGGCCCAACTAGGCGTACTTACGACCTGTGCGCACCTGTAGTTATGTGTTGAGATGTCTATTAACGAAATCCAAAGACTGGAGTGGATCCGACGACATCGAATTGTTTACCTAAAAAAATGTACAGTGTATAGTAAGGATTTTGGACCCTTCCATGGCTCATCTTCCAACTGCCATAGCGGCCCAACTAGGCGTACCTACGACCTGTGCGCACCTGTGGTTATGTGTTGAGATGTCTATTAACGAAATCCAAAGACTGGAGTGGATCCGACGACATCGAATTTTTCACCTAAAAAAATGTACAGTGTATAGTAAGGATTTTGGAGCCTTCCATGGCTCATCTCCCAACTGCCATAGCGGCCCAACTAGGCGTACCTACGACCTGTGCGCACCTGTGGTTATGTGTTGAGATGTGGATTAACGAAATCCAAAGACTGGAGTGGATCCGACGACATCGAATTTTTCACCTAAAAAAATGTACAGTGTATAGTAAGGATTTTGGAGCCTTCCATGGCTCACCTTCCAACTGCCACAGCGGCCCAACTAGGCGTACCTACGACCTATGCGCACCTGTAGTTATGTGTTGAGGAGTCTATTAACGAAATCCAAAGACTGGAGTGGATCCGACGACATCGAATTTTTCACCTAAAAAAATGTACAGTGTATAGAAAGGATTTTGGAGCCTGCCATGGCTCATCTTCCAACTGCCACAGCGGCCCAACTAGGCGTACCTACGACCTGTGCGCACCTGTAGTTATGTGTTGAGATGTCTATTAACGAAATCCAAAGACTGGAGTGGATCCGACGACATCGAATTGTTCACCTAAAAAAATGTACAGTGTATAAGTAAGGATTTTGGAGCCTTCCATGGCTCATCTTCCAACTGCCATAGCGGCCCAACTAGGCGTACCTACGACCTGTGCGCACCTGTGGTTATGTGTTGAGATGTCTATTAACGAAATCCAAAGACTGGAGTGGATCCGACGACATCGAATTTTTCACCTAAAAAAATGTACAGTGTATAGTAAGGATTTTGGAGCCTTCCATGGCTCATCTTCCAACTGCCACAGCGGCCCAACTAGGCGTACCAACGACCTGTGCGCACCTGTGGTTATGTGTTGAGATGTCTATTAACGAAATCCAAAGACTGGAGTGGATCCGACGACATCGAATTGTTCACCTAAAAAAATGTACAGTGTATAGTAAGGATTTTGGAGCCTTCCATGGCTCCTCTTCCAACTGCCACAGCGGCCCAACAAGGCGTACCTACGACCTGTGCGCACCTGTAGTTATGTGTTGAGATGTCTATTAACGAAATCCAAAGACTGGAGTGGATCCGACGACATCGAATTTTTCACCTAAAAAAATGTACAGTGTATAGTAAGGATTTTGGAGCCTTCCATGGCTCATCTTCCAACTGCCACAGCGGCCCAACTAGGCGTACCTACGACCTGTGCGCACCTGTGGTTATGTGTTGAGATGTCTATTAACGAAATCCAAAGACTGGAGTGGAGCCGACGACATCGAATTTTTCACCTAAAAAAATGTACAGTGTATAGAAAGGATTTTGGAGCCTGCCATGGCTCATCTTCCAACTGCCACAGCGGCCCAACTAGGCGTACCTACGACCTGTGCGCACCTGTAGTTATGTGTTGAGATGTCTATTAACGAAATCCAAAGACTGGAGTGGATCCGACGACATCGAATTGTTCACCTAAAAAAATGTACAGTGTATAAGTAAGGATTTTGGAGCCTTCCATGGCTCATCTTCCAACTGCCATAGCGGCCCAACTAGGCGTACCTACGACCTGTGCGCACCTGTGGTTATGTGTTGAGATGTGTATTAACGAAATCCAAAGACTGGAGTGGATCCGACGACATCGAATTTTTCACCTAAAAAAATGTACAGTGTATAGTAAGGATTTTGGAGCCTTCCATGGCTCATCTTCCAACTGCCACAGCGGCCCAACTAGGCGTACCAACGACCTGTGCACACCTGTGGTTATGTGTTGAGATGTCTATTAACGAAATCCAAAGACTGGAGTGGATCCGACGACATCGAATTGTTCACCTAAAAAAATGTACAGTGTATAGTAAGGATTTTGGAGCCTTCCATGGCTCATCTTCCAACTGCCACAGCGGCCCAACTAGGCGTACCTACGACCTGTGCGCACCTGTAGTTATGTGTTGAGATGTCTATTAACGAAATCCAAAGACTGGAGTGGATCCGACGACATCGAATTTTTCACCTAAAAGAATGTACAGTGTATAGTAAGGATTTTGGAGCCTTCCACGGCTCATCTTCCAACTGCCACAGCGGCCCAACTAGGCGTACCTACGACCTGTGCGCACCTGTGGTTATGTGTTGAGATGTGTATTAACGAAATCCAAAGACTGGAGTGGATCCGACGACATCGAATTTTTCACCTAAAAAAATGTACAGTGTATAGTAAGGATTTTGGAGCCTTCCACGGCTCATCTTCCAACTGCCACAGCGGCCCAACTAGGCGTACTTACGACCTGTGCGCACCTGTGGTTATGTGTTGAGATGTCTATTAACGAAATCCAAAGACTGGAGTGGATCCGACGACATCGAATTTTTCACCTAAAAAAATGTACAGTGTATAGTAAGGATTTTGGAGCCTTCCATGGCTCATCTTCCAACTGCCACAGCGGCCCAACTAGGCGTACCTACGACCTGTGCGCACCGGTGGTTATGTGTTGAGATGTCTATTAACGAAATCCAAAGACTGGAGTGGATCCGACGACATCGAATTTTTCACCTAAAAAAATGTACAGTGTATAGTAAGGATTTTGGAGCCTTCCATGGCTCATCTTCCAACTGCCACAGCGGCCCAACTAGGCGTACCTACGACCTGTGCGCACCTGTGGTTATGTGTTGAGATGTGTATTAACGAAATCCAAAGACTGGAGTGGATCCGACGACATCGAATTTTTCACCTAAAAAAATGTACAGTGTATAGTAAGGATTTTGGAGCCTTCCATGGCTCATCTTCCAACTGCCATAGCGGCCCAACTAGGCGTACCAACGACCTGTGCGCACCTGTGGTTATGTGTTGAGATGTCTATTAACGAAATCCAAAGACTGGAGTGGATCCGACGACATCGAATTTTTCACCTAAAAAAATGTACAGTGTATAGTAAGGATTTTGGAGCCTTCCATGGCTCATCTTCCAACTGCCACAGCGGCCCAACTAGGCGTACCTACGACCTGTGCGCACCTGTAGTTATGTGTTGAGATGTCTATTAACGAAATCCAAAGACTGGAGTGGATCCGACGACATCGAATTTTTCACCTAAAAAAATGTACAGTGTATAGTAAGGATTTTGGAGCCTTCCATGGCTCATCTTCCAACTGCCACAGCGGCCCAACTAGGCGTACCTACGACCTGTGCGCACCTGTGGTTATGTGTTGAGATGTGTATTAACGAAATCCAAGGACTGGAGTGGATCCGACGACATCGAATTTTTCACCTAAAAAAATGTACAGTGTATAGTAAGGATTTTGGAGCCTTCCATGGCTCATCTTCCAACTGCCATAGCGGCCCAACTAGGCGTACCAACGACCTGTGCGCACCTGTGGTTATGTGTTGAGATGTCTATTAACGAAATCCAAAGACTGGAGTGGATCCGACGACATCGAATTTTTCACCTAAAAAAATGTACAGTGTATAGTAAGGATTTTGGAGCCTTCCATGGCTCATCTTCCAACTGCCACAGCGGCCCAACTAGGCGTACCTACGACCTGTGCGCACCTGTAGTTATGTGTTGAGATGTCTATTAACGAAATCCAAAGACTGGAGTGGATCCGACGACATCGAATTTTTCACCTAAAAAAATGTACAGTGTATAGTAAGGATTTTGGAGCCTTCCATGGCTCATCTTCCAACTGCCACAGCGGCCCAACTAGGCGTACCTACGACCTGTGCGCACCTGTGGTTATGTGTTGAGATGTGTATTAACGAAATCCAAGGACTGGAGTGGATCCGACGACATCGAATTTTTCACCTAAAAAAATGTACAGTGTATAGTAAGGATTTTGGAGCCTTCCATGGCTCATCTTCCAACTGCCACAGCGGCCCAACTAGGCGTACCTACGACCTGTGCGCACCTGTGGTTATGTGTTGAGATGTCTATTAACGAAATCCAAAGACTGGAGTGGATCCGACGACATCGAATTTTTCACCTAAAAAAATGTACAGTGTATAGTAAGGATTTTGGAGCCTTCCATGGCTCATCTTCCAACTGCCATAGCGGCCCAACTAGGCGTACCAACGACCTGTGCGCACCTGTGGTTATGTGTTGAGATGTCTATTAACGAAATCCAAAGACTGGAGTGGATCCGACGACATCGAATTTTTCACCTAAAAAAATGTACAGTGTATAGTAAGGATTTTGGAGCCTTCCATGGCTCATCTTCCAACTGCCACAGCGGCCCAACTAGGCGTACCAACGACCTGTGCGCACCTGTGGTTATGTGTTGAGATGTCTATTAACGAAATCCAAAGACTGGAGTGGATCCGACGACATCGAATTTTTCACCTAAAAAAATGTACAGTGTATAGTAAGGATTTTGGAGCCTTCCATGGCTCATCTTCCAACTGCCACAGCGGCCCAACTAGGCGTACCTACGACCTGTGCGCACCTGTAGTTATGTGTTGAGATGTCTATTAACGAAATCCAAAGACTGGAGTGGATCCGACGACATCGAATTTTTCACCTAAAAAAATGTACAGTGTATAGTAAGGATTTTGGAGCCTTCCATGGCTCCTCTTCCAACTGCCACAGCGGCCCAACAAGGCGTACCTACGACCTGTGCGCACCTGTAGTTATGTGTTGAGATGTCTATTAACGAAATCCAAAGACTGGAGTGGATCCGACGACATCGAATTTTTCACCTAAAAAAATGTACAGTGTATAGTAAGGATTTTGGAGCCTTCCATGGCTCATCTTCCAACTGCCACAGCGGCCCAACTAGGCGTACCTACGACCTGTGCGCACCTGTGGTTATGTGTTGAGATGTCTATTAACGAAATCCAAAGACTGGAGTGGAGCCGACGACATCGAATTTTTCACCTAAAAAAATGTACAGTGTATAGTAAGGATTTTGGAGCCTTCCATGGCTCATCTTCCAACTGCCACAGCGGCCCAACTAGGCGTACCTACGACATGTGCGCACCTGTGGTTATGTGTTGAGATGTGTATTAACGAAATCCAAAGACTGGAGTGGATCCGACGACATCGAATTTTTCACCTAAAAAAATGTACAGTGTATAGTAAGGATTTTGGAGCCTTCCATGGCTCATCTTCCAACTGCCACAGCGGCCCAACTAGGCGTACCTACGACCTGTGCGCACCGGTGGTTATGTGTTGAGATGTCTATTAACGAAATCCAAAGACTGGAGTGGATCCGACGACATCGAATTTTTCACCTAAAAAAATGTACAGTGTATAGTAAGGATTTTGGAGCCTTCCATGGCTCATCTTCCAACTGCCACAGCGGCCCAACTAGGCGTACCTACGACCTGTGCGCACCTGTGGTTATGTGTTGAGATGTGTATTAACGAAATCCAAAGACTGGAGTGGATCCGACGACATCGAATTTTTCACCTAAAAAAATGTACAGTGTATAGTAAGGATTTTGGAGCCTTCCATGGCTCATCTTCCAACTGCCATAGCGGCCCAACTAGGCGTACCAACGACCTGTGCGCACCTGTGGTTATGTGTTGAGATGTCTATTAACGAAATCCAAAGACTGGAGTGGATCCGACGACATCGAATTTTTCACCTAAAAAAATGTACAGTGTATAGTAAGGATTTTGGAGCCTTCCATGGCTCATCTTCCAACTGCCACAGCGGCCCAACTAGGCGTACCTACGACCTGTGCGCACCTGTAGTTATGTGTTGAGATGTCTATTAACGAAATCCAAAGACTGGAGTGGATCCGACGACATCGAATTTTTCACCTAAAAAAATGTACAGTGTATAGTAAGGATTTTGGAGCCTTCCATGGCTCATCTTCCAACTGCCACAGCGGCCCAACTAGGCGTACCTACGACCTGTGCGCACCTGTGGTTATGTGTTGAGATGTCTATTAACGAAATCCAAAGACTGGAGTGGATCCGACGACATCGAATTTTTCACCTAAAAAAATGTACAGTGTATAGTAAGGATTTTGGAGCCTTCCATGGCTCATCTTCCAACAGCCACAGCGGTCCAACTAGGCGTACCTACGACCTGTGCGCACCTGTAGTTATGTGTTGAGATGTCTATTAACGAAATCCAAAGACTGGAGTGGATCCGACGACATCGAATTTTTCACCTAAAAAAATGTACAGTGTATAGTAAGGATTTTGGAGCCTTCCATGGCTCATCTTCCAACTGCCACAGCGGCCCAGCCAGGCGTACCTACGACCTGTGCGCATATGTGGTTATGTGTTGAGATGTGTATTAACGAAATCCAAAGACTGGAGTGGATCCGACGACATCGAATTTTTCACCTAAAAAAATGTACAGTGTATAGTAAGGATTTTGGAGCCTTCCATGGCTCATCTTCCAACTGCCACAGCGGCCCAACTAGGCGTACCTACGACCTGTGCGCACCTGTGGTTATGTGTTGAGATGTCTATTAACGAAATCCAAAGACTGGAGTGGAGCCGACGACATCGAATTTTTCACCTAAAAAAATGTACAGTGTATAGTAAGGATTTTGGAGCCTTCCATGGCTCATCTTCCAACTGCCACAGCGGCCCAACTAGGCGTACCTACGACATGTGCGCACCTGTGGTTATGTGTTGAGATGTGTATTAACGAAATCCAAAGACTGGAGTGGATCCGACGACATCGAATTTTTCACCTAAAAAAATGTACAGTGTATAGTAAGGATTTTGGAGCCTTCCATGGCTCATCTTCCAACTGCCACAGCGGCCCAACTAGGCGTACCTACGACCTGTGCGCACCGGTGGTTATGTGTTGAGATGTCTATTAACGAAATCCAAAGACTGGAGTGGATCCGACGACATCGAATTTTTCACCTAAAAAAATGTACAGTGTATAGTAAGGATTTTGGAGCCTTCCATGGCTCATCTTCCAACTGCCACAGCGGCCCAACTAGGCGTACCTACGACCTGTGCGCACCTGTGGTTATGTGTTGAGATGTGTATTAACGAAATCCAAAGACTGGAGTGGATCCGACGACATCGAATTTTTCACCTAAAAAAATGTACAGTGTATAGTAAGGATTTTGGAGCCTTCCATGGCTCATCTTCCAACTGCCACAGCGGCCCAGCCAGGCGTACCTACGACCTGTGCGCACCTGTGGTTATGTGTTGAGATGTGTATTAACGAAATCCAAAGACTGGAGTGGATCCGACGACATCGAATTTTTCACCTAAAAAAATGTACAGTGTATAGTAAGGATTTTGGAGCCTTCCATGGCTCATCTTCCAACTGCCACAGCGGCCCAACTAGGCGTACCTACGACCTGTGCGCACCTGTGGTTATGTGTTGAGATGTGTATTAACGAAATCCAAAGACTGGAGTGGATCCGACGACATCGAATTTTTCACCTAAAAAAATGTACAGTGTATAGTAAGGATTTTGGAGCCTTCCATGGCTCATCTTCCAACTGCCATAGCGGCCCAACTAGGCGTACCTACGACCTGTGCGCACCTGTGGTTATGTGTTGAGATGTCTATTAACGAAATCCAAAGACTGGAGTGGATCCGACGACATCGAATTTTTCACCTAAAAAAATGTACAGTGTATAGTAAGGATTTTGGAGCCTTCCATGGCTCATCTTCCAACTGCCACAGCGGCCCAACTAGGCGTACTTACGACCTGTGCGCACCTGTGGTTATGTGTTGAGATGTCTATTAACGAAATCCAAAGACTGGAGTGGATCCGACGACATCGAATTTTTCACCTAAAAAAATGTACAGTGTATAGTAAGGATTTTGGAGCCTTCCATGGCTCATCTTCCAACTGCCACAGCGGCCCAACTAGGCGTACCAACGACCTGTGCGCACCTGTGGTTATGTGTTGAGATGTCTATTAACGAAATCCAAAGACTGGAGTGGATCCGACGACATCGAATTTTTCACCTAAAAAAATGTACAGTGTATAGTAAGGATTTTGGAGCCTTCCATGGCTCATCTTCCAACTGCCACAGCGGCCCAACTAGGCGTACCTACGACCTGTGCGCACCTGTGGTTATGTGTTGAGATGTCTATTAACGAAATCCAAAGACTGGAGTGGATCCGACGACATCGAATTTTTCACCTAAAAAAATGTACAGTGTATAGTAAGGATTTTGGAGCCTTCCATGGCTCATCTTCCAACTGCCACAGCGGCCCAGCCAGGCGTACCTACGACCTGTGCGCACCTGTGGTTATGTGTTGAGATGTGTATTAACGAAATCCAAAGACTGGAGTGGATCCGACGACATCGAATTTTTCACCTAAAAAAATGTACAGTGTATAGTAAGGATTTTGGAGCCTTCCATGGCTCATCTTCCAACTGCCACAGCGGCCCAACTAGGCGTACCTACGACCTGTGCGCACCTGTGGTTATGTGTTGAGATGTGTATTAACGAAATCCAAAGACTGGAGTGGATCCGACGACATCGAATTTTTCACCTAAAAAAATGTACAGTGTATAGTAAGGATTTTGGAGCCTTCCATGGCTCATCTTCCAACTGCCATAGCGGCCCAACTAGGCGTACCTACGACCTGTGCGCACCTGTGGTTATGTGTTGAGATGTCTATTAACGAAATCCAAAGACTGGAGTGGATCCGACGACATCGAATTTTTCACCTAAAAAAATGTACAGTGTATAGTAAGGATTTTGGAGCCTTCCATGGCTCATCTTCCAACTGCCACAGCGGCCCAACTAGGCGTACCTACGACCTGTGCGCACCTGTGGTTATGTGTTGAGATGTCTATTAACGAAATCCAAAGACTGGAGTGGATCCGACGACATCGAATTTTTCACCTAAAAAAATGTACAGTGTATAGTAAGGATTTTGGAGCCTTCCATGGCTCATCTTCCAACTGCCACAGCGGCCCACACCTACGACCTGTGCGCACCTGTAGTTATGTGTTGAGATGTCTATTAACGAAATCCAAAGACTGGAGTGCATCCGACGACATCGAATTTTTCACCTAAAAAAATGTACAGTGTATAGTAAGGATTTTGGAGCCTTCCATGGCTCATCTTCCAACTGCCACAGCGGCCCAACTAGGCGTACCAACGACCTGTGCGCACCTGTGGTTATGTGTTGAGATGTCTATTAACGAAATCCAAAGACTGGAGTGGATCCGACGACATCGAATTTTTCACCTAAAAAAATGTACAGTGTATAGTAAGGATTTTGGAGCCTTCCATGGCTCATCTTCCAACTGCCACAGCGGCCCAACTAGGCGTACCTACGACCTGTGCGCACCTGTGGTTATGTGTTGAGAAGTCTATTAACGAAATCCAAAGACTGGAGTGGATCCGACGACATCGAATTTTTCACCTAAAAAAATGTACAGTGTATAGTAAGGATTTTGGAGCCTTCCATGGCTCATCTTCCAACTGCCACAGCGGCCCACACCTACGACCTGTGCGCACCTGTAGTTATGTGTTGAGATGTCTATTAACGAAATCCAAAGACTGGAGTGGATCCGACGACATCGAATTTTTCACCTAAAAAAATGTACAGTGTATAGTAAGGATTTTGGAGCCTTCCATGGCTCATCTTCCAACTGCCACAGCGGCCCACACCTACGACCTGTGCGCACCTGTAGTTATGTGTTGAGATGTCTATTAACGAAATCCAAAGACTGGAGTGGATCCGACGACATCGAATTTTTCACCTAAAAAAATGTACAGTGTATAGTAAGGATTTTGGAGCCTTCCATGGCTCATCTTCCAACTGCCACAGCGGCCCAACTAGGCGTACCTACGACCTGTGCGCACCTGTGGTTATGTGTTGAGATGTCTATTAACGAAATCCAAAGACTGGAGTGGATCCGACGACAACGAATTTTTCACCTAAAAAAATGTACAGTGTATAGTAAGGATTTTGGAGCCTTCCATGGCTCATCTTCCAACTGCCACAGCGGCCCAACTAGGCGTACCTACGACCTGTGCGCACCTGTGGTTATGTGTTGAGATGTCTATTAACGAAATCCAAAGACTGGAGTGGATCCGACGACATCGAATTTTTCACCTAAAAAAATGTACAGTGTATAGTAAGGATTTTGGAGCCTTCCATGGCTCATCTTCCAACTGCCATAGCGGCCCAACTAGGCGTACCTACGACCTGTGCGCACCTGTGGTTATGTGTTGAGATGTCTATTAACGAAATCCAAAGACTGGAGTGGATCCGACGACATCGAATTTTTCACCTAAAAAAATGTACAGTGTATAGTAAGGATTTTGGAGCCTTCCATGGCTCATCTTCCAACTGCCACAGCGGCCCAACTATTCGTACCTACGACCTGTGTGCACCTGTAGTTATGTGTTGAGATGTCTATTAACGAAATCCAAAGACTGGAGTGGATCCGACGACATCGAATTTTTCACCTAAAAAAATGTACAGTGTATAGTAAGGATTTTGGAGCCTTCCATGGCTCATCTTCCAACTGCCATAGCGGCCCAACTAGGCGTACCTACGACCTGTGCGCACCTGTGGTTATGTGTTGAGATGTCTATTAACGAAATCCAAAGACTGGAGTGGATCCGACGACATCGAATTTTTCACCTAAAAAAATGTACAGTGTATAGTAAGGATTTTGGAGCCTTCCATGGCTCATCTTCCAACTGCCACAGCGGCCCAACTAGGCGTACCTACGACCTGTGTGCACCTGTAGTTATGTGTTGAGATGTCTATTAACGAAATCCAAAGACTGGAGTGGATCCGACGACATCGAATTTTTCACCTAAAAAAATGTACAGTGTATAGTAAGGATTTTGGAGCATTTCCATGGCTCATCTTCCAACTGCCACAGCGGCCCAACTAGGCGTACCTACGACCTGTGCGCACCTGTGGTTATGTGTTGAGATGTGTATTAACGAAATCCAAAGACTGGAGTGGATCCGACGACATCGAATTTTTCACCTAAAAAAATGTACAGTGTATAGTAAGGATTTTGGAGCCTTCCAACTCTGGCCTTCCAACTGGCTCATCTTCCAACTGCCACAGCGGCCCAGCTAGGCGTACCTACGACCTGTGCGCACCTGTTGTTATGTGTTGAGATGTCTATTAACGAAATCCAAAGACTGGAGTGGATCCGACGACATCGAATTTTTCACCTAAAAAAATGTACAGTGTATAGTAAGGATTTTGGAGCCTTCCATGGCTCATCTTCCAACTGCCACAGCGGCCCAACTAGGCGTACCTACGACCTGTGCGCACCTGTAGTTATGTGTTGAGATGTCTATTAACGAAATCCAAAGACTGGAGTGGATCCGACGACATCGAATTTTTCACCTAAAAAAATGTACAGTGTATAGTAAGGATTTTGGAGCATTTCCATGGCTCATCTTCCAACTGCCACAGCGGCCCAACTAGGCGTACCTACGACCTGTGCGCACCTGTGGTTATGTGTTGAGATGTGTATTAACGAAATCCAAAGACTGGAGTGGATCCGACGACATCGAATTTTTCACCTAAAAAAATGTACAGTGTATAGTAAGGATTTTGGAGCCTTCCATGGCTCATCTTCCAACTGCCACAGCGGCCCAACTAGGCGTACCTACGACCTGTGCGCACCTGTAGTTATGTGTTGAGATGTCTATTAACGAAATCCAAAGACTGGAGTGGATCCGACGACATCGAATTTTTCACCTAAAAAAATGTACAGTGTATAGTAAGGATTTTAGAGCCTTTCCATGGCTCTTCTTCCAACTGCCACAGCGGCCCAACTAGGCGTACCTACGACCTGTGCGCACCTGTGGTTATGTGTTGAGATGTCTATTAACGAAATCCAAAGACTGGAGTGGATCCGACGACATCGAATTTTTCACCTAAAAAAATGTACAGTGTATAGTAAGGATTTTGGAGCCTTCCATGGCTCATCTTCCAACTGCCACAGCGGCCCAACTAGGCGTACCAACGACCTGTGCGCACCTGTGGTTATGTGTTGAGATGTCTATTAACGAAATCCAAAGACTGGAGTGGATCCGACGACATCGAATTTTTCACCTAAAAAAATGTACAGTGTATAGTAAGGATTTTGGAGCCTTCCATGGCTCATCTTCCAACTGCCACAGCGGCCCAACTAGGCGTACCTACGACCCGTGCGCACCTGTAGTTATGTGTTGAGATGTCTATTAACGAAATCCAAAGACTGGAGTGCATCCGACGACATCGAATTTTTCACCTAAAAAAATGTACAGTGTATAGTAAGGATTTTGGAGCCTTCCATGGCTCATCTTCCAACTGCCACAGCGACCCAACTAGGCGTACCTACGACCTGTGCGCACCTGTGGTTATGTGTTGAGATGTCTATTAACGAAATCCAAAGACTGGAGTGGATCCGACGACATCGAATTTTTCACCTAAAAAAATTTACAGTGTATAGTAAGTATTTTGGAGCCTTCCATGGCTCATCTTCCAACTGCCACAGCGGCCCAACTAGGCGTACCAACGACCTGTGCGCACCTGTGGTTATGTGTTGAGATGTCTATTAACGAAATCCAAAGACTGGAGTGGATCCGACGACATCGAATTTTTCACCTAAAAAAATGTACAGTGTATAGTAAGGATTTTGGAGCCTTCCACGGCTCATCTTCCAACTGCACAGCGGCCCAACTAGGCGTACCTACGATCTGTGCGCACCTGTGGTTATGTGTTGAGATGTCTATTAACGAAATCCAAAGACTGGAGTGGATCCGACGACATCGAATTTTTCACCTAAAAAAATGTACAGTGTATAGTAAGGATTTTGGAGCCTTCCATGGCTCATCTTCCAACTGCCATAGCGGCCCAACTAGGCGTACCTACGACCTGTGCGCACCTGTGGTTATGTGTTGAGATGTCTATTAACGAAATCCAAAGACTGGAGTGGATCCGACGACATCGAATTTTTCACCTAAAAAAATGTACAGTGTATAGTAAGGATTTTGGAGCCTTCCATGGCTCATCTTCCAACTGCCACAGCGGCCCAACTAGGCGTACCTACGACCTGTGCGCACCTGTGGTTATGTGTTGAGATGTCTATTAACGAAATCCAAAGACTGGAGTGGATCCGACGACATCGAATTTTTCACCTAAAAAAATGTACAGTGTATAGTAAGGATTTTGGAGCCTTCCATGGCTCATCTTCCAACTGCCACAGCGGCCCAACTAGGCGTACCTACGACCTGTGCGCACCTGTGGTTATGTGTTGAGATGTCTATTAACGAAATCCAAAGACTGGAGTGGATCCGACGACATCGAATTTTTCACCTAAAAAAATGTACAGTGTATAGTAATAATTTTGGAGCCTTCCATGGCTCATCTTCCAACTGCCATAGCGGCCCAACTAGGCGTACCTACGACCTGTGCGCACCTGTGGTTATGTGTTGAGATGTGTATTAACGAAATGCAAAGACTGATGTGGATCCGACGACATCGAATTTTTCACCTAAAAAAATGTACACTGTATAGTAAGGATTTTGGAGCCTTCCATGGCTCATCTTCCAACTGCCACAGCGGCCCAACTAGGCGTACCTACGACCTGTGCGCACCTGTGGATATGTGTTGAGATGTGGATTAACGAAATCCAAAGACTGGAGTGGATCCGACGACATCGAATTTTTCACCTAAAAAAATGTACAGTGTATAGTAAGGATTTTGGAGCCTTCCATGGCTCATCTTCCAACTGCCACAGCGGCCCAACTAGGCGTACCTATGACCTGTGCGCACCTGTGGATATGTGTTGAGATGTGTATTAACGAAATCCAAAGACTGGAGTGGATCCGACGACATCGAATTTTTCACCTAAAAAAATGTACAGTGTATAGTAAGGATTTTGGAGCCTTCCATGGCTCATCTTCCAACTGCCACAGCGGCCCAACTAGGCGTACCTACGACCTGTGCGCACCTGTGGTTATGTGTTGAGATGTCTATTAACGAAATCCAAAGACTGGAGTGGATCCGACGACATCGAATTTTTCACCTAAAAAAATGTACAGTGTATAGTAAGGATTTTGGAGCCTTCCATGGCTCATCTTCCAACTGCCACAGCGGCCCAACTAGGCGTACCTACGACCTGTGCGCACCTGTGGTTATGTGTTGAGATGTGTATTAACGAAATCCAAAGACTGGAGCGGATCCGACGACATCGAATTTTTCACCCAAAAAAATGTACAGTGTATATATGGTAAGGATTTTGGAGCCTTCCATGGCTCATCTTCCAACTGCCACAGCGGCCCAACTAGGCGTACCTACGACCTGTGCGCACCTGTGGTTATGTGTTGAGATGTCTATTAACGAAATCCAAAGACTGGAGTGGATCCGACGACATCGAATTTTTCACCTAAAAAAATGTACAGTGTATAGTAAGGATTTTGGAGCCTTCCATGGCTCATCTTCCAACTGCCACAGCGGCCCAACTAGGCGTACCTACGACCTGTGCGCACCTGTGGTTATGTGTTGAGATGTGTATTAACGAAATCCAAAGACTGGAGTGGATCCGACGACATCGAATTTTTCACCTAAAAAAATGTACAGTGTATAGTAAGGATTTTGGAGCCTTCCATGGCTCATCTTCCAACTGCCACAGCGGCCCAACTAGGCGTACCTACGACCTGTGCGCACCTGTGGTTATGTGTTGAGATGTCTATTAACGAAATCCAAAGACTGGAGTGGATCCGACGACATCGAATTTTTCACCTAAAAAAATGTACAGTGTATAGTAAGGATTTTGGAGCCTTCCATGGCTCATCTTCCAACTGCCACAGCGGCCCAACTAGGCGTACCTACGACCTGTGCGCACCTGTGGTAATGTGTTGAGATGTGTATTAACGAAATCCAAAGACTGGAGTGGATCCGACGACATCGAATTTTTCACCTAAAAAAATGTACAGTGTATATATGGTAAGGATTTTGGAGCCTTCCATGGCTCATCTTCCAACTGCCACAGCGGCCCAACTAGGCGTACCTACGACCTGTGCGCACCTGTGGTTATGTGTTGAGATGTCTATTAACGAAATCCAAAGACTGGAGTGGATCCGACGACATCGAATTTTTCACCTAAAAAAATTGTACAGTGTATAGTAAGGATTTTGGAGCCTTCCATGGCTCATCTTCCAACTGCCACAGCGGCCCAACTAGGCGTACCTACGACCTGTGCGCACCTGTGGTTATGTGTTGAGATGTCTATTAACGAAATCCAAAGACTGGAGTGGATCCGACGACATCGAATTTTTCACCTAAAAAAATTGTACAGTGTATAGTAAGGATTTTGGAGCCTTCCATGGCTCATCTTCCAACTGCCACAGCGGCCCAACTAGGCGTACCTACGACCTGTGCGCACCTGTGGTTATGTGTTGAGATGTCTATTAACGAAATCCAAAGACTGGAGTGGATCCGACGACATCGAATTTGTCACCTAAAAAAATGTACAGTGTATAGTAAGGATTTTGGAGCCTTCCATGGCTCATCTTCCAACTGCCACAGCGGCCCAACTAGGCGTACCTACGACCTGTGCGCACCTGTGGTTATGTGTTGAGATGTCTATTAACGAAATCCAAAGACTGGAGTGGATCCGACGACATCGAATTTTTCACCTAAAAAAATGTACAGTGTATAGTAAGGATTTTGGAGCCTTCCATGGCTCATCTTCCAACTGCCACAGCGGCCCAACTAGGCGTACCTACGACCTGTGCGCACCTGTGGTAATGTGTTGAGATGTGTATTAACGAAATCCAAAGACTGGAGTGGATCCGACGACATCGAATTTTTCACCTAAAAAAATGTACAGTGTATATATGGTAAGGATTTTGGAGCCTTCCATGGCTCATCTTCCAACTGCCACAGCGGCCCAACTAGGCGTACCTACGACCTGTGCGCACCTGTGGTTATGTGTTGAGATGTCTATTAACGAAATCCAAAGACTGGAGTGGATCCGACGACATCGAATTTTTCACCTAAAAAAATGTACAGTGTATAGTAAGGATTTTGGAGCCTTCCATGGCTCATCTTCCAACTGCCACAGCGGCCCAACTAGGCGTACCTACGACCTGTGCGCACCTGTGGTTATGTGTTGAGATGTCTATTAACGAAATCCAAAGACTGGAGTGGATCCGACGACATCGAATTTTTCACCTAAAAAAATGTACAGTGTATAGTAAGGATTTTGGAGCCTTCCATGGCTCATCTTCCAACTGCCACAGCGGCCCAACTAGGCGTACCTACGACCTGTGCGCACCTGTGGATATGTGTTGAGATGTGTATTAACGAAATCCAAAGACTGGAGTGGATCCGACGACATCGAATTTTTCACCTAAAAAAATGTACAGTGTATAGTAAGGATTTTGGAGCCTTCCATGGCTCATCTTCCAACTGCCACAGCGGCCCAACTAGGCGTACCTACGACCTGTGCGCACCTGTGGATATGTGTTGAGATGTGGATTAACGAAATCCAAAGACTGGAGTGGATCCGACGACATCGAATTTTTCACCTAAAAAAATGTACAGTGTATAGTAAGGATTTTGGAGCCTTCCATGGCTCATCTTCCAACTGCCACAGCGGCCCAACTAGGCGTACCTACGACCTGTGCGCACCTGTGGTTATGTGTTGAGATGTCTATTAACGAAATCCAAAGACTGGAGTGGATCCGACGACATCGAATTTTTCACCTAAAAAAATGTACAGTGTATAGTAAGGATTTTGGAGCCTTCCATGGCTCATCTTCCAACTGCCACAGCGGCCCAACTAGGCGTACCTACGACCTGTGCGCACCTGTGGTAATGTGTTGAGATGTGTATTAACGAAATCCAAAGACTGGAGTGGATCCGACGACATCGAATTTTTCACCTAAAAAAATGTACAGTAAGGATTTTGGAGCCTTTCCATGGCTCATCTTCCAACTGCCACAGCGGCCCAACTAGGCGTACCTACGACCTGTGCGCACCTGTAGTTATGTGTTGAGATGTCTATTAACGAAATCCACAGACTGGAGTGGATCCGACGACATCGAATTTTTCACCTAAAAAAATGTACAGTGTAGAGTAAGGATTTTGGAGCCTTCCATGGCTCATCTTCCAACTGCCACAGCGGCCCAACTAGGCGTACCTACGACCTGTGCGCACCTGTGGTTATGTGTTGAGATGTCTATTAACGAAATCCAAAGACTGGAGTGGATCCGACGACATCGAATTTTTCACCTAAAAAAATGTACAGTGTATAGTAAGGATTTTGGAGCCTTTCCATGGCTCATCTTCCAACTGCCACAGCGGCCCAACTAGGCGTACCTACGACCTGTGCGCACCTGTAGTTATGTGTTGAGATGTCTATTAACGAAATCCACAGACTGGAGTGGATCCGACGACATCGAATTTTTCACCTAAAAAAATGTACAGTGTAGAGTAAGGATTTTGGAGCCTTCCATGGCTCATCTTCCAACTGCCACAGCGGCCCAACTAGGCGTACCTACGACCTGTGCGCACCTGTGGTTATGTGTTGAGATGTCTATTAACGAAATCCAAAGACTGGAGTGGATCCGACGACATCGAATTTTTCACCTAAAAAAATGTACAGTGTATAGTAAGGATTTTGGAGCCTTTCCATGGCTCATCTTCCAACTGCCACAGCGGCCCAACTAGGCGTACCTACGACCTGTGCGCACCTGTGGTTATGTGTTGAGATGTCTATTAACGAAATCCAAAGACTGGAGTGGATCCGACTACATCGAATTTTTCACCTAAAAAAATGTACAGTGTATAGTAAGGATTTTGGAGCCTTCCATGGCTCATCTTCCAACTGCCACAGCGGCCCAACTAGGCGTACCTACGACCTGTGCGCACCTGTGGTCAAGTGTTGAGATGTCTATTAACGAAATCCAAAGACTGGAGTGGATCCGACGACATCGAATTTTTCACCTAAAAAAATGTACAGTGTATAGTAAGGATTTTGGAGCCTTCCATGGCTCATCTTCCAACTGCCACAGCGGCCCAACTAGGCGTACCTACGACCTGTGCGCACCTGTGGTTATGTGTTGAGATGTCTATTAACGAAATCCAAAGACTGGAGTGGATCCGACGACATCGAATTTTTCACCTAAAAAAATGTACAGTGTATAGTAAGGATTTTGGAGACTTTCCATGGCTCATCTTCCAACTGCCACAGCGGCCCAACTAGGCGTACCTACGACCTGTGCGCACCTGTGGATATGTGTTGAGATGTGTATTAACGAAATCCAAAGACTGGAGTGGATCCGACGACATCGAATTTTTCACCTAAAAAAATGTACAGTGTATAGTAAGGATTTTGGAGCCTTCCATGGCTCATCTTCCAACTGCCACAGCGGCCCAACTAGGCGTACCTACGACCTGTGCGCACCTGTGGTTATGTGTTGAGATGTCTATTAACGAAATCCAAAGACTGGAGTGGATCCGACGACATCGAATTTTTCACCTAAAAAAATGTACAGTGTATAGTAAGGATTTTGGAGCCTTCCATGGCTCAGCTTCCAACTGCCACAGCGGCCCAACTAGGCGTACCTACGACCTGTGCGCACCTGTGGTAATGTGTTGAGATGTGTATTAACGAAATCCAAAGACTGGAGTGGATCCGACGACATCGAATTTTTCACCTAAAAAAATGTACAGTAAGGATTTTGGAGCCTTTCCATGGCTCATCTTCCAACTGCCACAGCGGCCCAACTAGGCGTACCTACGACCTGTGCGAACCTGTGGTTATGTGTTGAGATGTGTATTAACGAAATCCAAAGACTGGAGTGGATCCGACGACATCGAATTTTTCACCTAAAAAAATGTACAGTGTATAGTAAGGATTTTGGAGCCTTTCCATGGCTCATCTTCCAACTGCCACAGCGGCCCAACTAGGCGTACCTACGACCTGTGCGCACCTGTAGTTATGTGTTGAGATGTCTATTAACGAAATCCACAGACTGGAGTGGATCCGACGACATCGAATTTTTCACCTAAAAAAATGTACAGTGTAGAGTAAGGATTTTGGAGCCTTCCATGGCTCATCTTCCAACTGCCACAGCGGCCCAACTAGGCGTACCTACGACCTGTGCGCACCTGTGGTTATGTGTTGAGATGTCTATTAACGAAATCCAAAGACTGGAGTGGATCCGACGACATCGAATTTTTCACCTAAAAAAATGTACAGTGTATAGTAAGGATTTTGGAGCCTTTCCATGGCTCATCTTCCAACTGCCACAGCGGCCCAACTAGGCGTACCTACGACCTGTGCGCACCTGTGGTTATGTGTTGAGATGTCTATTAACGAAATCCAAAGACTGGAGTGGATCCGACTACATCGAATTTTTCACCTAAAAAAATGTACAGTGTATAGTAAGGATTTTGGAGCCTTCCATGGCTCATCTTCCAACTGCCACAGCGGCCCAACTAGGCGTACCTACGACCTGTGCGCACCTGTGGATATGTGTTGAGATGTGGATTAACGAAATCCAAAGACTGGAGTGGATCCGACGACATCGAATTTTTCACCTAAAAAAATGTACAGTGTATAGTAAGGATTTTGGAGCCTTCCATGGCTCATCTTCCAACTGCCACAGCGGCCCAACTAGGCGTACCTACGACCTGTGCGCACCTGTGGTTATGTGTTGAGATGTGTATTAACGAAATCCAAAGACTGGAGTGGATCCGACGACATCGAATTTTTCACCTAAAAAAATGTACAGTGTATAGTAAGGATTTTGGAGCCTTCCATGGCTCATCTTCCAACTGCCACAGCGGCCCAACTAGGCGTACCTACGACCTGTGCGCACCTGTGGTTATGTGTTGAGATGTCTATTAACGAAATCCAAAGACTGGAGTGGATCCGACGACATCGAATTTTTCACCTAAAAAAATGTACAGTGTATAGTAAGGATTTTGGAGCCTTCCATGGCTCATCTTCCAACTGCCACAGCGGCCCAACTAGGCGTACCTACGACCTGTGCGCACCTGTGGTTATGTGTTGAGATGTCTATTAACGAAATCCAAAGACTGGAGTGGATCCGACGACATCGAACTTTTCACCTAAAAAAATGTACAGTGTATAGTAAGGATTTTGGAGCCTTTCCATGGCTCATCTTCCAACTGCCACAGCGGCCCAACTAGGCGTACCTACGACCTGTGCGCACCTGTGGTTATGTGTTGAGATGTCTATTAACGAAATCCAAAGACTGGAGTGGATCCGACGACATCGAATTTTTCACCTAAAAAAATGTACAGTGTATAGTAAGGATTTTGGAGCCTTCCATGGCTCATCTTCCAACTGCCACAGCGGCCCAACTAGGCGTACCTACGACCTGTGCGCACCTGTGGTAATGTGTTGAGATGTGTATTAACGAAATCCAAAGACTGGAGTGGATCCGACGACATCGAATTTTTCACCTAAAAAAATGTACAGTGTATAGTAAGGATTTTGGAGCCTTTCCATGGCTCATCTTCCAACTGCCACAGCGGCCCAACTAGGCGTACCTACGACCTGTGCGCACCTGTGGTTATGTGTTGAGATGTCTATTAACGAAATCCAAAGACTGGAGTGGATCCGACGACATCGAATTTTTCACCTAAAAAAATGTACAGTGTATAGTAAGGATTTTGGAGCCTTCCATGGCTCATCTTCCAACTGCCACAGCGGCCCAACTAGGCGTACCTACGACCTGTGCGCACCTGTGGATATGTGTTGAGATGTGGATTAACGAAATCCAAAGACTGGAGTGGATCCGACGACATCGAATTTTTCACCTAAAAAAATGTACAGTGTATAGTAAGGATTTTGGAGCCTTCCATGGCTCATCTTCCAACTGCCACAGCGGCCCAACTAGGCGTACCTACGACCTGTGCGCACCTGTGGTTATGTGTTGAGATGTGGATTAACGAAATCCAAAGACTGGAGTGGATCCGACGACATCGAATTTTTCACCTAAAAAAAATGTACAGTGTATAGTAAGGATTTTGGAGCCTTCCATGGCTCATCTTCCAACTGCCACAGCGGCCCAACTAGGCGTACCTACGACCTGTGCGCACCTGTGGTTATGTGTTGAGATGTCTATTAACGAAATCCAAAGACTGGAGTGGATCCGACGACATCGAATTTTTCACCTAAAAAAATGTACAGTGTATAGTAAGGATTTTGGAGCCTTTCCATGGCTCATCTTCCAACTGCCACAGCGGCCCAACTAGGCGTACCTACGACCTGTGCGCACCTGTGGTTATGTGTTGAGATGTCTATTAACGAAATCCAAAGACTGGAGTGGATCCGACGACATCGAATTTTTCACCTGTACAGTGTATAGTAAGGATTTTGGAGCCTTCCATGGCTCATCTTCCAACTGCCACAGCGGCCCAACTAGGCGTACCTACGACCTGTGCGCACCTGTGGTAATGTGTTGAGATGTGTATTAACGAAATCCAAAGACTGGAGTGGATCCGACGACATCGAATTTTTCACCTAAAAAAATGTACAGTAAGGATTTTGGAGCCTTTCCATGGCTCATCTTCCAACTGCCACAGCGGCCCAACTAGGCGTACCTACGACCTGTGCGCACCTGTGGTTATGTGTTGAGATGTCTATTAACGAAATCCAAAGACTGGAGTGGATCCGACGACATCGAATTTTTCACCTAAAAAAATGTACAGTGTATAGTAAGGATTTTGGAGCCTTTCCATGGCTCATCTTCCAACTGCCACAGCGGCCCAACTAGGCGTACCTACGACCTGTGCGAACCTGTGGTTATGTGTTGAGATGTGTATTAACGAAATCCAAAGACTGGAGTGGATCCGACGACATCGAATTTTTCACCTAAAAAAATGTACAGTGTATAGTAAGGATTTTGGAGCCTTTCCATGGCTCATCTTCCAACTGCCACAGCGGCCCAACTAGGCGTACCTACGACCTGTGCGCACCTGTAGTTATGTGTTGAGATGTCTATTAACGAAATCCACAGACTGGAGTGGATCCGACGACATCGAATTTTTCACCTAAAAAAATGTACAGTGTAGAGTAAGGATTTTGGAGCCTTCCATGGCTCATCTTCCAACTGCCACAGCGGCCCCAACTAGGCGTACCTACGACCTGTGCGCACCTGTGGTTATGTGTTGAGATGTCTATTAACGAAATCCAAAGACTGGAGTGGATCCGACGACATCGAATTTTTCACCTAAAAAAATGTACAGTGTATAGTAAGGATTTTGGAGCCTTTCCATGGCTCATCTTCCAACTGCCACAGCGGCCCAACTAGGCGTACCTACGACCTGTGCGCACCTGTGGTTATGTGTTGAGATGTCTATTAACGAAATCCAAAGACTGGAGTGGATCCGACTACATCGAATTTTTCACCTAAAAAAATGTACAGTGTATAGTAAGGATTTTGGAGCCTTCCATGGCTCATCTTCCAACTGCCACAGCGGCCCAACTAGGCGTACCTACGACCTGTGCGCACCTGTGGTTATGTGTTGAGATGTGTATTAACGAAATCCAAAGACTGGAGTGGATCCGACTACATCGAATTTTTCACCTAAAAAAATGTACAGTGTATAGTAAGGATTTTGGAGCCTTCCATGGCTCATCTTCCAACTGCCACAGCGGCCCAACTAGGCGTACCTACGACCTGTGCGCACCTGTGGATATGTGTTGAGATGTGGATTAACGAAATCCAAAGACTGGAGTGGATCCGACGACATCGAATTTTTCACCTAAAAAAATGTACAGTGTATAGTAAGGATTTTGGAGCCTTTCCATGGCTCATCTTCCAACTGCCACAGCGGCCCAACTAGGCGTACCTACGACCTGTGCGCACCTGTGGTTATGTGTTGAGATGTCTATTAACGAAATCCAAAGACTGGAGTGGATCCGACTACATCGAATTTTTCACCTAAAAAAATGTACAGTGTATAGTAAGGATTTTGGAGCCTTCCATGGCTCATCTTCCAACTGCCACAGCGGCCCAACTAGGCGTACCTACGACCTGTGCGCACCTGTGGTTATGTGTTGAGATGTGTATTAACGAAATCCAAAGACTGGAGTGGATCCGACGACATCGAATTTTTCACCTAAAAAAATGTACAGTGTATAGTAAGGATTTTGGAGCCTTTCCATGGTTCATCTTCCAACTGCCACAGCGGCCCAACTAGGCGTACCTACGACCTGTGCGCACCTGTGGTTATGTGTTGAGATGTGTATTAACGAAATCCAAAGACAGGAGTGGATCCGACGACATCGAATTTTTCACCTAAAAAAATGTACAGTGTATAGTAAGGATTTTGGAGCCTTTCCATGGCTCATCTTCCAACTGCCACAGCGGCCCAACTAGGAGTACCTACGACCTGTGCGCACCTGTGGTTATGTGTTGAGATGTGTATTAACGAAATCCAAAGACTGGAGTGGATCCGACGACATCGAATTTTTCACCTAAAAAAATGTACAGTGTATAGTAGGGATTTTGGAGCCTTTCCATGGCTCATCTTCCAACTGCCACAGCGGCCCAACTAGGCGTACCTACGACCTGTGCGCACCTGTCTGTAGTTATGTGTTGAGATGTCTATTAACGAAATCCAAAGACTGGAGTGGATCCGACCACATCGAATTTTTCACCTAAAAAAATGTACAGTGTATAGTGAGGATTTTGGAGCCTTCCATGGCTCATCTTCCAACTGCCACAGCGGCCCAACTAGGTATTAACGAAATCCAAAGACTGGAGTGGATCCGACGACATCGAATTTTTCACCTAAAAAAATGTACAGTGTATAGTAAGGATTTTGGAGCCTTTCCATGGCTCATCTTCCAACTGCCACAGCGGCCCAACTAGGAGTACCTACGACCTGTGCGCACCTGTGGTTATGTGTTGAGATGTGTATTAACGAAATCCAAAGACTGGAGTGGATCCGACGACATCGAATTTTTCACCTAAAAAAATGTACAGTGTATAGTAAGGATTTTGGAGCCTTTCCATGGCTCATCTTCCAACTGCCACAGCGGCCCAACTAGGCGTACCTACGACCTGTGCGCACCTGTAGTTATGTGTTGAGATGTCTATTAACGAAATCCAAAGACTGGAGTGGATCCGACGACATCGAATTTTTCACCTAAAAAAATGTACAGTGTATAGTAAGGATTTTGGAGCCTTCCATGGCTCATCTTCCAACTGCCACAGCGGCCCAACTAGGCGTACCTACGACCTGTGCGCACCTGTGGTTATGTGTTGAGATGTCTATTAACGAAATCCAAAGACTGGAGTGGATCCGACGACATCGAATTTTTCACCTAAAAAAATGTACAGTGTATAGTAAGGATTTTGGAGCCTTTCCATGGCTCATCTTCCAACTGCCACAGCGGCCCAACTAGGCGTACCTACGACCTGTGCGCACCTGTGGTTATGTGTTGAGATGTCTATTAACGAAATCCAAAGACTGGAGTGGATCCGACTACATCGAATTTTTCACCTAAAAAAATGTACAGTGTATAGTAAGGATTTTGGAGCCTTCCATGGCTCATCTTCCAACTGCCACAGCGGCCCAACTAGGCGTACCTACGACCTGTGCGCACCTGTGGTTATGTGTTGAGATGTGTATTAACGAAATCCAAAGACTGGAGTGGATCCGACGACATCGAATTTTTCACCTAAAAAAATGTACAGTGTATAGTAAGGATTTTGGAGCCTTTCCATGGTTCATCTTCCAACTGCCACAGCGGCCCAACTAGGCGTACCTACGACCTGTGCGCACCTGTGGTTATGTGTTGAGATGTGTATTAACGAAATCCAAAGACTGGAGTGGATCCGACGACATCGAATTTTTCACCTAAAAAAATGTACAGTGTATAGTAAGGATTTTGGAGCCTTTCCATGGCTCATCTTCCAACTGCCACAGCGGCCCAACTAGGAGTACCTACGACCTGTGCGCACCTGTGGTTATGTGTTGAGATGTGTATTAACGAAATCCAAAGACTGGAGTGGATCCGACGACATCGAATTTTTCACCTAAAAAAATGTACAGTGTATAGTAAGGATTTTGGAGCCTTCCATGGCTCATCTTCCAACTGCCACAGCGGCCCAACTAGGCGTACCTACGACCTGTGCGCACCTGTGGTTATGTGTTGAGATGTCTATTAACGAAATCCAAAGACTGGAGTGGATCCGACGACATCAAATTTTTCACCTAAAAAAATGTACAGTGTATAGTAAGAACTTTGGAGCCTTCCATGGCTCATCTTCCAACTGCCATAGCGGCCCAACTAAGCGTACCTACGACCTGTGCGCACCTGTGGTTATGTGTTGAGATGTCTATTAACGAAATCCAAAGACTGGAGTGGATCCGACGACATCGAATTTTTCACCTAAAAAATGTACAGTGTATAGTAAGGATTTTGGAGCCTTCCATGGCTCATCTTCCAGCTGCCACAGCGGCCCAACTAGGCGTACCTACGACCTGTGCGCACCTGTCTGTAGTTATGTGTTGAGATGTCTATTAACGAAATCCAAAGACTGGAGTGGATCCGACGACATCGAATTTTTCACCTAAAAAAATGTACAGTGTATAGTAATTATTTTGGAGCCTTCCATGGCTCATCTTCCAACTGCCACAGCGGCCCAACTAGGCGTACCTACGACCTGTGCGCACCTGTGGTTATGTGTTGAGATGTGTATTAACGAAATCCAAAGACTGGAGTGGATCCGACGACATCGAATTTTTCACCTAAAAAAATGTACAGTGTATAGTAAGGATTTTGGAGCCTTCCATGGCTCATCTTCCAACTGCCACAGCGGCCCAACTAGGCGTACCTACGACCTGTGCGCACCTGTCTGTAGTTATGTGTTGAGATGTCTATTAACGAAATCCAAAGACTGGAGTGGATCCGACGACATCGAATTTTTCACCTAAAAAAATGTACAGTGTATAGTAATTATTTTGGAGCCTTCCATGGCTCATCTTCCAACTGCCATAGCGGCCCAACTAGGCGTACCTACGACCTGTGCGCACCTGTGGTTATGTGTTGAGATGTGTATTAACGAAATCCAAAGACTGGAGTGGATCCGACGACATCGAATTTTTCACCTAAAAAAATGTACAGTGTATAGTAAGGATTTTGGAGCCTTTCCATGGCTCTTCTTCCAACTGCCACAGCGGCCCAACTAGGCGTACCTACGACCTGTGCGCACCTGTGGTTATGTGTTGAGATGTGTATTAACGAAATCCAAAGACTGGAGTGGATCCGACGACATCGAATTTTTCACCTAAAAAAATGTACAGTGTATAGTAAGGATTTTGGAGCCTTTCCATGGCTCATCTTCCAACTGCCACAGCGGCCCAACTAGGCGTACCTACGACCTGTGCGCACCTGTGGTTATATGTTGAGATGTGTATTATCGAAATCCAAAGACTGGAGTGGATCCGAGGACATCGAATTTTTCACCTAAAAAAATGTACAGTGTATAGTAAGGATTTTGGAGCCTTTCCATGGCTCATCTTCCAACTGCCACAGCGGCCCAACTAGGCGTACCTACGACCTGTGCGCACCTGTGGTTATGTGTTGAGATGTGTATTAACGAAATCCAAAGACTGGAGTGGATCCGACGACATCGAATTTTTCACCTAAAAAAATGTACAGTGTATAGTAAGGATTTTGGAGCCTTTCCATTGCTCATCTTCCAACTGCCACAGCGGCCCAACTAGGCGTACCTAAGACCTGTGCGCACCTGTGGTTATGTGTTGAGATGTGTATTAACGAAATCCAAGGACTGGAGTGGATCCGACGACATCGAATTTTTCACCTAAAAAAATGTACAGTGTATAGTAAGGATTTTAGAGCCTTTCCATGGCTCTTCTTCCAACTGCCACAGCGGCCCAACTAGGCGTACCTACGACCTGTGCGCACCTGTGGTTATGTGTTGAGATGTGTATTAACGAAATCCAAAGACTGGAGTGGATCCGACGACATCGAATTTTTCACCTAAAAAAATGTACAGTGTATAGTAAGGATTTTGGAGCCTTTCCATTGCTCATCTTCCAACTGCCACAGCGGCCCAACTAGGCGTACCTAAGACCTGTGCGCACCTGTGGTTATGTGTTGAGATGTGTATTAACGAAATCCAAAGACTGGAGTGGATCCGACGACATCGAATTTTTCACCTAAAAAAATGTACAGTGTATAGTAAGGATTTTGGAGCCTTCCATGGCTCATCTTCCAACTGCCATAGCGGCCCCACTAGGCGTACCTACGACCTGAGCGCACCTGTGGTTATGTGTTGAGATGTGTATTAACGAAATCCAAACACTGGAGTGGATCCGACGACATCGAATTTTTCACCTAAAAAAATGTGCAGTGTATAGTAAGGATTTTGGAGCCTTCCATGGCTCATCTTCCAACTGCCACAGCGGCCCAACTAGGCGTACCTACGGCCTGTGCGCAACTGTGGTTATGTGTTGAGATGTGTATTAACGAAATCCAAAGACGAATTTTTCACCTAAAAAAAACGTACAGTGTATAGTAAGGATTTTGGAGCCTTCCATGGCTCATCTTCCAACTGCCACAGCGGCCCAACTAGGCGTACCTACGACCTGTGCGCACCTGTGGTTATGTGTTGAGATGTGTATTAACGAAATCCAAAGACTGGAGTGGATCCGACGACATCGAATTTTTCACCTAAAAAAATGTACAGTGTATAGTAAGGATTTTGGAGCCTTCCATGGCTCATCTTCCAACTGCCATAGCGGCCCCACTAGGCGTACCTACGACCTGTGCGCACCTGTGGTTATGTGTTGAGATGTGTATTAACGAAATCCAAAGACTGGAGTGGATCCGACGACATCGAATTTTTCACCTAAAAAAATGTACAGTGTATAGTAAGGATTTTGGAGCCTTTCCATGGCTCATCTTCCAACTGCCACAGCGGCCCAACTAGGCGTACCTACGGCCTGTGCGCAACTGTGGTTATGTGTTGAGATGTGTATTAACGAAATCCAAAGACGAATTTTTCACCTAAAAAAACGTACAGTGTATAGTAAGGATTTTGGAGCCTTCCATGGCTCATCTTCCAACTGCCATAGCGGCCCAACTAGGCGTACCTACGACCTGTGCGCTCCTGTGGTTATGTGTTGAGATGTCTATTAACGAAATCCAAAGACTGGAGTGGATCCGACGACATCGAACTTTTCACCTAAAAAATAGTAAGGATTTTGGAGCCTTTCCATGGCTCATCTTCCAACTGCCACAGCGGCCCAACTAGGCGTACCTACGACCTGTGCTCACCTGTGGTTATGTGTCGAGATGTCTATTAACGAAATCCAAAGACTGGAGTGGATCCGACGACATCGAACTTTTCACCTAAAAAAATGTACAGTGTATAGTAAGGATTTTGGAGCCTTCCATGGCATGGCTCATCTTCCAACTGCCACAGCGGCCCAACTAGGCGTACCTACGACCTGTGCGCACCTATGGTTATGTGTTGAGATGTCTATTAACGAAATCCAAAGACTGGAGTGGATCCGACGACATCGAATTTTTCACCTAAAAAAATGTACAGTGTATAGTAAGGATTTTGGAGCCTTCCATGGCTCATCTTCCAACTGCCACAGCGGCCCAACTAGGCGTACCTACGACCTGTGCGCACCTGTGGTTATGTGTTGAGATGTCTATTAACGAAATCCAAAGACTGGAGTGGATCCGACAACATCGAATTTTTCACCTAAAAAAATGTACAGTGTATAGTAAGGATTTTGGAGCCTTCCATGGCTCATCTTCCAACTGCCACAGCGGCCCAACTAGGCGTACCTACGACCTGTGGTCACCTCTGGTTATGTGTCGAGATGTCTATTAACGAAATCCAAAGACTGGAGTGGATCCGACGACATCGAATTTTTCACCTAAAAAAATGTACAGTTTATAGTACTATTTTGGAGCCTTTCCATGGCTCATCTTCCGACTGCCACAGCGGACCAACTAGGCGTACCTACGACCTGGGTGCACCTGTGGTTATGTGTTGAGATGTGTATTAACGAAATCCAAAGACTGGAGTGGATCCGAAGACATCGAATTTTTCACCTAAAAAAATGTACAGTGCACAGTAAGGATTTTGGAGCCTTCCATGGCTCATCTTCCAACTGCCACAGCGGCCCAACTAGGCGTACCTACGACCTGTGCGCACCTGTGGTTATGTGTTGAGATGTGTATTAACGAAATCCAAAGACTGGAGTGGATCCGACGACATCGAATTTTTCACCTAAAAAAATGTACAGTGTATAGTAAGGATTTTGGAGCCTTCCATGGCTCATCTTCCAACTGCCATAGCGGCCCAACTAGGCGTACCTACGACCTGTGCGCACCTGTGGTTATGTGTTGAGATGTCTATTAACGAAATCCAAAGACTGGAGTGGATCCGACGACATCGAATTTTTCACCTAAAAAAATGTACAGTGTATAGTAAGGATTTTGGAGCCTTCCATGGCTCATCTTCCAACTGCCATAGCGGCCCAACTAGGGGTACCTACGACCTGTGCGCACCTGTGGTTATGTGTTAAGATGTGTATTAACGAAATCCAAAGACTGGAGTGGATCCAACGACATCGAATTTTTCACCTAAAAAAATGTACAGTGCACAGTAAGGATTTTGGAGCCTTCCATGGCTCATCTTCCAACTGCCACAGCGGCCCAACTAGGCGTACCTACGACCTGTGCGCACCTGTGGTTATGTGTTGAGATGTGTATTAACGAAATCCAAAGACTGGAGTGGATCCGACGACATCGAATTTTTCACCTAAAAAAATGTACAGTGTATAGTAAGGATTTTGGAGCCTTCCATGGCTCATCTTCCAACTGCCATAGCGGCCCAACTAGGCGTACCTACGACCTGTGCGCACCTGTGGTTATGTGTTGAGATGTCTATTAACGAAATGCAAAGACTGGAGTGGATCCGACGACATCGAATTTTTCACCTATAAAAATGTACAGTGTATAGTAAGGATTTTGGAGCCTTTCCATGGCTCATCTTCCAACTGCCACAGCGGCCCAACTAGGCGTACCTACGACCTGTGCGCACCTGTGGTTATGTGTTGAGATGTCTATTAACGAAATCCAAAGACTGGAGTGGATCCGACGACATCGAATTTTTCACCTAAAAAAATGTACAGTGTATAGTAAGGATTTTAGAGCCTTTCCATGGCTCTTCTTCCAACTGCCACAGCGGACCAACTAGGCGTACCTACGACCTGGGCGCACCTGTGGTTATGTGTTGAGATGTGTATTAACGAAATCCAAAGACTGGAGTGAATCCAACGACATCGAATTTTTCACCTAAAAAAATGTACAGTGTATAGTAAGGATTTTGGAGCCTTCCATGGCTCATCTTCCAACTGCCATAGCGGCCCAACTAGGGGTACCTACGACCTGTGCGCACCTGTGGTTATGTGTTAAGATGTGTATTAACGAAATCCAAAGACTGGAGTGGATCCAACGACATCGAATTTTTCACCTAAAAAATAGTAAGGATTTTAGAGCCTTTCCATGGCTCTTCTTCCAACTGCCACAGCGGACCAACTAGGCGTACATACGACCTGTGCGCACCTGTGGTTATGTGTTGAGATGTCTATTAACGAAATCCAAAGACTGGAGTGGATCCGACGACATCGAATTTTTCACCTAAAAAAATGTACAGTGTATAGTAAGGATTTTGGAGCCTTCCATGGCTCATCTTCCAACTGCCACAGCGGCCCAACTAGGCGTACCTACGACCTGGGCGCACCTGTGGTTATGTGTTGAGATGTGTATTAACGAAATCCAAAGACTGGAGTGGATCCGACGACATCGAATTTTTCACCTAAAAAAATGTACAGTTTATAGTACTATTTTGGAGCCTTTCCATGGCTCATCTTCCGACTGCCACAGCGGACCAACTAGGCGTACCTACGACCTGGGCGCACCTGTGGTTATGTGTTGAGATGTGTATTAACGAAATCCAAAGACTGGAGTGGATCCGACGACATCGAATTTTTCACCTAAAAAAATGTACAGTTTATAGTACTATTTTGGAGCCTTTCCATGGCTCATCTTCCGACTGCCACAGCGGCCCAACTAAGCGTAGAAACTAAATGCGGTTTCCCCTACCCAATCCGCATTTAGTTACTGGACACTAGCCGGTGTCCAGAAACTAAATGCAGTTTCCCCTACCAAATCCGCATTTAGTTTCTGGACAGCAGCTAGTGTCCAGAAACTAAATGCGGTTTCCCCTGCCCAATCCGCATTTATTTTCTGGACAGCAGCTAGTGTCCACAAACTAAATGCGCTTTCCCCTACCCAATCCGCATTTAGTTTCTGGACAGCAGCTAGTGTCCAGAAACTAAATGCGCTTTCCCCTACTCAATCCGCATTTAGTTTCTGGACACTAGCCGGTGTCCAGAAACTAAATGCGGTTTCCCCTACCCAATCCGCATTTAGTTTCTGGACAGCGGCTAGTGTCCAGAAACTAAATGCGGTTTCCCCTACCCAATCCGCATTTAGTTTCTGGACAGCAGCTAGTGTCCAGAAACTAAATGCGGTTTCCCCTGCCCAATCCGCATTTATTTTCTGGACAGCAGCTAGTGTCCACAAACTAAATGCGCTTTCCCCTACCCAATCCGCATTTAGTTTCTGGACAGCAGCTAGTGTCCAGAAACTAAATGCGGTTTCCCCTGCCCAATCCGCATTTATTTTCTGGACAGCAGCTAGTGTCCACAAACTAAATGCGCTTTCCCCTACCCAATCCGCATTTAGTTTCTGGACACCGGCTAGTGTCCAGAAACTAAATGCGGTTTCCCCTACCCAATCCGCATTTAGTTTCTGGACAGCAGCTAGTGTCGAGAAACTAAATGCGGTTTCCCCTACCCAATCCGCATTTATTTTCTGGACAGCAGCTAGTGTCCAGAAACTAAATGCGGTTTCCCCTACCCAATCCGCATTTATTTTCTGGACACTAGCCGGTGTCCAGAAACTAAATGCGGTTTCCCCTAACCAATCCGCATTTAGTTTCTGGACAGCAGCTAGTGTCCAGAAACTAAATGTGCTTTCCCCTACCCAATCCGCATTTAGTTTCTGGACAGCAGCTAGTGTCCAGAAACTAAATGCGCTTTCCCCTACTCAATCCGCATTTAGTTTCTGGACACTAGCCGGTGTCCAGAAACTAAATGCGGTTTCCCCTACCCAATCCGCATTTAGTTTCTGGACAGCGGCTAGTGTCCAGAAACTAAATGCGGTTTCCCCTACCCAATCCGCATTTAGTTTTGTGGACAGCAGCTAGTGTCCAGAAACTAAATGCGGTTTCCCCTGCCCAATCCGCATTTATTTTCTGGACAGCAGCTAGTGTCCACAAACTAAATGCGCTTTCCCCTACCCAATCCGCATTTAGTTTCTGGACAGCAGCTAGTGTCCAGAAACTAAATGCGGTTTCCCCTGCCCAATCCGCATTTATTTTCTAAATGCGGTTTCCCCTGCCCAATCCGCATTTATTTTCTGGACAGCAGCTAGTGTCCACAAACTAAATGCGCTTTCCCCTACCCAATCCGCATTTAGTTTCTGGACACCGGCTAGTGTCCAGAAACTAAATGCGGTTTCCCCTACCCAATCCGCATTTAGTTTCTGGACAGCAGCTAGTGTCGAGAAACTAAATGCGGTTTCCCCTACCCAATCCGCATTTATTTTCTGGACAGCAGCTAGTGTCCAGAAACTAAATGCGGTTTCCCCTACCCAATCCGCATTTAGTTTCTGGACAGCAGTGTCCCCTACCCAATCCGCATTTAGTTTCTGGACAGCATCTAGTGTCCACAAACTAAATGCGGTTTCCCCTACCCAATCCGCATTTATTTTCTGGACACTAGCCGGTGTCCAGAAACTAAATGCGGTTTCCCCTACCCAATCCGCATTTAGATTCTGGACAGCAGCTAGTGTCCAGAAACTAAATGCGGTTACCCTACCCAATCCGCATTTATTTTCGGGACACTAGCCGGTGTCCAGAAACTAAATGCGGTTTCCCCTTCCCAATCCGCATTTAGTTTCTGGACAGCAGCTAGTGTCCAGAAACTAAATGCGGTTTCCCCTACCCAATCCGCATTTAGTTTCTGGACAGCAGCTAGTGTCCAGAAACTAAATGCGGTTTCCCCTGCCCAATCCGCATTTATTTTCTGGACAGCAGCTAGTGTCCAGAAACTAAATGCGGTTTCCCCTACCCAATCCGCATTTAGTTTCTGGACAGCAGCTAGTGTCCAGAAACTAAATGCGGTTTCCCCTACCCAATCCGCATTTATTTTCTGGACAGCAGCTAGTGTCCAGAAACTAAATGCGGTTTCCCCTACCCAATCCGCATTTAGTTTCTGGACAGCAGTGTCCCCTACCCAATCCGCATTTAGTTTCTGGACAGCATCTAGTGTCCACAAACTAAATGCGGTTTCCACTACCCAATCCGCATTTATTTTCGGGACACTAGCCGGTGTCCAGAAACTAAATGCGGTTTCCCCTTCCCAATCCGCATTTAGTTTCTGGACAGCAGCTAGTGTCCAGAAACTAAATGCGGTTTCCCCTACCCAATCCGCATTTAGTTTCTGGACAGCAGCTAGTGTCCAGAAACTAAATGCGGTTTCCCCTGCCCAATCCGCATTTATTTTCTGGACAGCAGCTAGTGTCCAGAAACTAAATGCGGTTTCCCCTACCCAATCCGCATTTAGTTTCTGGACAGCAGCTAGTGTCCAGAAACTAAATGCGGTTTCCCCTACCCAATCCGCATTTAGTTTCTGGACAGCGGCTAGTGTCCAGAAACTAAATGCGGTTTCCCCTACCCAATCCGCATTTAGTTTCTGGACAGCAGCTAGTGTCCAGAAACTAAATGCGGTTTCCCCTGCCCAATCCGCATTTATTTTCTGGACAGCAGCTAGTGTCCACAAACTAAATGCGCTTTCCCCTACCCAATCCGCATTTAGTTTCTGGACAGCAGCTAGTGTCCAGAAACTAAATGCGGTTTCCCCTGCCCAATCCGCATTTATTTTCTGGACAGCAGCTAGTGTCCACAAACTAAATGCGCTTTCCCCTACCCAATCCGCATTTAGTTTCTGGACACCGGCTAGTGTCCAGAAACTAAATGCGGTTTCCCCTACCCAATCCGCATTTAGTTTCTGGACAGCAGCTAGTGTCGAGAAACTAAATGCGGTTTCCCCTACCCAATCCGCATTTATTTTCTGGACAGCAGCTAGTGTCCAGAAACTAAATGCGGTTTCCCCTACCCAATCCGCATTTATTTTCTGGACACTAGCCGGTGTCCAGAAACTAAATGCGGTTTCCCCTAACCAATCCGCATTTAGTTTCTGGACAGCAGCTAGTGTCCAGAAACTAAATGTGCTTTCCCCTACCCAATCCGCATTTAGTTTCTGGACAGCAGCTAGTGTCCAGAAACTAAATGCGCTTTCCCCTACTCAATCCGCATTTAGTTTCTGGACACTAGCCGGTGTCCAGAAACTAAATGCGGTTTCCCCTACCCAATCCGCATTTAGTTTCTGGACAGCGGCTAGTGTCCAGAAACTAAATGCGGTTTCCCCTACCCAATCCGCATTTAGTTTCTGGACAGCAGCTAGTGTCCAGAAACTAAATGCGGTTTCCCCTGCCCAATCCGCATTTATTTTCTGGACAGCAGCTAGTGTCCACAAACTAAATGCGCTTTCCCCTACCCAATCCGCATTTAGTTTCTGGACAGCAGCTAGTGTCCAGAAACTAAATGCGGTTTCCCCTGCCCAATCCGCATTTATTTTCTGGACAGCAGCTAGTGTCCACAAACTAAATGCGCTTTCCCCTACCCAATCCGCATTTAGTTTCTGGACACCGGCTAGTGTCCAGAAACTAAATGCGGTTTCCCCTACCCAATCCGCATTTAGTTTCTGGACAGCAGCTAGTGTCGAGAAACTAAATGCGGTTTCCCCTACCCAATCCGCATTTATTTTCTGGACAGCAGCTAGTGTCCAGAAACTAAATGCGGTTTCCCCTACCCAATCCGCATTTAGTTTCTGGACAGCAGTGTCCCCTACCCAATCCGCATTTAGTTTCTGGACAGCATCTAGTGTCCACAAACTAAATGCGGTTTCCCCTACCCAATCCGCATTTATTTTCTGGACACTAGCCGGTGTCCAGAAACTAAATGCGGTTTCCCCTACCCAATCCGCATTTAGGTTCTGGACAGCAGCTAGTGTCCAGAAACTAAATGCGGTTACCCTACCCAATCCGCATTTATTTTCGGGACACTAGCCGGTGTCCAGAAACTAAATGCGGTTTCCCCTTCCCAATCCGCATTTAGTTTCTGGACAGCAGCTAGTGTCCAGAAACTAAATGCGGTTTCCCCTACCCAATCCGCATTTAGTTTCTGGACAGCAGCTAGTGTCGAGAAACTAAATGCGGTTTCCCCTACCCAATCCGCATTTATTTTCTGGACAGCAGCTAGTGTCCAGAAACTAAATGCGGTTTCCCCTACCCAATCCGCATTTAGTTTCTGGACAGCAGTGTCCCCTACCCAATCCGCATTTAGTTTCTGGACAGCATCTAGTGTCCACAAACTAAATGCGGTTTCCCCTACCCAATCCGCATGTATTTTCTGGACACTAGCCGGTGTCCAGAAACTAAATGCGGTTTCCCCTACCCAATCCGCATTTAGATTCTGGACAGCAGCTAGTGTCCAGAAACTAAATGCGGTTTCCCCTACCCAATCCGCATTTATTTTCTGGACAGCAGCTAGTGTCCAGAAACTAAATGCGGTTTCCCCTACCCAATCCGCATTTAGTTTCTGGACAGCAGTGTCCCCTACCCAATCCGCATTTAGTTTCTGGACAGCATCTAGTGTCCACAAACTAAATGCGGTTTCCCCTACCCAATCCGCATTTATTTTCGGGACACTAGCCGGTGTCCAGAAACTAAATGCGGTTTCCCCTTCCCAATCCGCATTTAGTTTCTGGACAGCAGCTAGTGTCCAGAAACTAAATGCGGTTTCCCCTACCCAATCCGCATTTAGTTTCTGGACAGCAGCTAGTGTCCAGAAACTAAATGCGGTTTCCCCTGCCCAATCCGCATTTATTTTCTGGACAGCAGCTAGTGTCCAGAAACTAAATGCGGTTTCCCCTACCCAATCCGCATTTAGTTTCTGGACAGCAGCTAGTGTCCAGAAACTAAATGCGGTTTCCCCTACCCAATCCGCATTTAGTTTCTGGACAGCGGCTAGTGTCCAGAAACTAAATGCGGTTTCCCCTACCCAATCCGCATTTAGTTTCTGGACAGCAGCTAGTGTCCAGAAACTAAATGCGGTTTCCCCTGCCCAATCCGCATTTATTTTCTGGACAGCAGCTAGTGTCCAGAAACTAAATGCGGTTTCCCCTACCCAATCCGCATTTAGTTTCTGGACAGCAGCTAGTGTCCAGAAACTATATGCGGTTTCCCCTACCCAATCCGCATTTAGTTTCTGGACAGCGGCTAGTGTCCAGAAACTAAATGCGGTTTCCCCTACCCAATCCGCATTTAGTTTCTGGACAGCAGCTAGTGTCCAGAAACTAAATGCGGTTTCCCCTACCCAATCCGCATTTAGTTTCTGGACAGCAGTGCCCCCTACCCAATCCGCATTTAGTTTCTGGACAGCATCTAGTGTCCACAAACTAAATGCGGTTTCCCCTACCCAATCCGCATTTATTTTCGGGACACTAGCCGGTGTCCAGAAACTAAATGCGGTTTCCCCTTCCCAATCCGCATTTAGTTTCTGGACAGCAGCTAGTGTCCAGAAACTAAATGCGGTTTCCCCTACCCAATCCGCATTTAGTTTCTGGACAGCAGCTAGTGTCCAGAAACTAAATGCGGTTTCCCCTGCCCAATCCGCATTTATTTTCTGGACAGCAGCTAGTGTCCAGAAACTAAATGCGGTTTCCCCTACCCAATCCGCATTTAGTTTCTGGACAGCAGCTAGTGTCCAGAAACTAAATGCGGTTTCACCTACCCAATCCGCATTTAGTTTCTGGACAGCAGCTAGTGTCCAGAAAGGCTCCAAAATCCTTACTATACACTGTACATTTTTTTAGGTGAAAAATTCGATGTGGTCGGATCCACTCCAGTCATCACTAGCTGCTGTCCAGAAACTAAATGCGGATTGGGTAGGGGAAACCGCATTTAGTTTCTGGACACCGGCTAGTGTCCAGAAACTAAATGCGGATTGAGTAGGGGAAAGCGCATTTAGTTTCTGGACACTAGCTGCTGTCCAGAAACTAAATGCGGATTGGGTAGGGTAAACCGCATTTAGTTTGTGGACACTAGCTGCTGTCCAGAAAATAAATGTGGATTGGGCAGGGGAAACCGCATTTAGTTTCTGGACACTAGCTTGGGTAGGGGAAACCGCATTTAGTTTCTGGACACCGGCTAGTGTCCAGTAACTAAATGCGGATTGGGTAGGGGCACCAAAAATAGTTGTATCGTTCACAAATTCAATGTGCAAAGAAAAAATGATACACTTTGCCAAAGTAAAAGGCCGCTATTAGTGAAGAATGCTAAACTAAACCTGAATTTGCACGACATCAGCGAAAGTAAAAAAACCGAAATTTTAAACAGCAAGGTCTACATAAACAGCCAGCTAACGGCAGCGAACAAACAACTATTATGGCAAGCGAAAACAAAAGCCAGGACTGTTGCTTGGAAGTTTGTGTGGATCCGAGATGGTAAAATTCTGGCACGCAAAGACGAAGGCACAACAGTTCTGCGAATCGCTGATGTCGACGACGTAAACAAAATAGCATAATACCGATCTCTGTCACACGTCAAAACAACAGAACAAATCGATATCACTAATATGGCTGACATCAATGATGCCTATGCAAATGAGTGTGTTCAAATGTCAACTATCAATTATAGGGTACATAATACGTTTAATGACACCAACAATAATGAGATGGAAAATTTAGAATTTTTATGTGTATATTTAAATATTAGGTCACTAAGGAAAAACTGGGATTTATTTATGTGTAACATTAAGAGCGTAATTCGTTTTGTAAAAATAATTATTTTGGTTGAAACCAATATTTGTGATGAGGAGAACTGTTTTTATCAGCTAGACGGGTTCAACACAGAATTCGTAAACAGACAAAATAGAAATGGCGGTGGAATTGCACTGTATGTAAGAAAAGAAATATCTTATGAAAAAATTGATTATAATACTACGCACTACGAAAACATACAGATTCAAATCAAAGTAATCGAAAAAGAACTAAACATATTAGCAATTTATCGACCACCAAAGCTGAGTGAAAGCAACTTCATCGAAGAATTGGAAAATCACATAAACTCAATCAACGCAAGACAAAATATCATAGTTATGGGAGACATAAATATAAACATAGATGTTCAGGTAGATGAAGAATTAAACACAGCGAGATATTTAGAGATGATCAATTCCAAAGGCCTACAAAACTTAGCTCTTTCTAATACAAGAGTTGATCTAAATAGAGGTTCAAGCACTACTATCGATCACTGTTTAGTAAGAAGTTCATATGATAAAATCTATGCAGCTATTGTGGAAACAAACGTATCGGATCACTACACATTAATGTGCGGTATACCAAAAGACACTAACTCCCATAGCAAGACATTGCAAAAAACTATACTAAGTGAAAATAGAGTACATGAACTACTATCGACGATTGACTGGAGTATTTTAGAAGATGCAACAAGTGTTGATGATTTTTATGAAAAGATTGTCCACACTTTCAATAAAGTCTATGAAAAATCTCGTATAAATATCAGAATAAGAAAAAGAGAAAAACAAAATCCGTGGATGACAGTCGAAATAATAAATCTATGCAAGGAAAGAGATAAGCTTTATAACAAATGGAGAAACAATAGAAGGTGCAAGAGCTATGAAGCTTTATACAAAAATGTCCGTAACTACGTCAATAAAAGAATAAAAAATGTAAAATCAGAGTACTACATGAACAAATTTGCGGAATACAGAAAAGATCCAAAGAATACCTGGAGGCTAATAAATAACATCTTAGGAAAAACGCCTAACAATATTGATGAAATAATCACTCGAAACTTCCAATCAGATACAAATATAGATAGCATAACAAATAAATTCGCTAAGCAATTTTCGGAGGAAATTAAGTCCATTATTCATAGATGTGACTTAAGAACACACAATTTTAACGAATCAAGTGTAACTCAATCCATGTTCCTAGAATATGTATCGGACGGTGATATTCGCAACATTATAAGCAAAATGAGTGTTAATAAGTCTCCTGGGGTAGACAATATCAGAGTTAAAGATTTCAAGTACAATGCCAATGCTTTAGTACCGGTAACTACCCAGCTTGTAAACATGTCATTGGAAGAAAGACGGTTCCCAAAGACACTCAAAATAGCAATAGTTCGACCCATATATAAATCAGGAAAAAAAGATGATCCTTCGAACTACCGTCCAATCTCTATTCTACCAGTGATAGATAAGATAATGGAAGAAGTAATGGCAAACAGATTGCAAGACTATATTGCCAAGTATAAAATCATTAATGAAAATCAGTATGGGTTCTTGAGAAACAGAAATGTTAACCAACTACTCAAAGAGTTTGCAAACATAATCAACACTAATTTAAATAAGAACCATCACTCGCTGGTAATCTTTATTGATTTTAAAAAGGCCTTCGACACACTTTGTCATAAACGAACTATCAGTAAACTGGAAAAAATAGGCATCCGAGGTGCAATATTGGATTGGTTTGCTAGCTATCTATGTGACAGAAAGTTTAAGGTCAAAGTTTCGAACTGCTTCAGTAACCCGCAAAATGTTGAACTGGGTGTGCCACAAGGATCTATCCTAGGACCCCTACTATTTATTATCTATGTGAATGATATGCTATCAGTACTGCAAAATAGCATAGGATTCCAATATGCTGATGATACGGCTATTGTGGTGAGCAACAAAAATATAGACCGTGCTACTCAGACTATGCAATCTGAGTTTGATAATATTGTACGTTGGTGTCATGATAATGGACTTATTATTAATGTTAAAAAAACCAAAGTAATGCATATTCGGCCACCCCATATAGTTCGTACACCAATCAAAATACGGTTTCACAGTTTTGAGTGTTTGCACAAAAATCCAAATTCTTTGATCCTTACGGATACTTGCACAGATTATATAGACACAGTTGACGTATATAGATACCTTGGAGTTGAAGTAGACTACAATTTTAAGTGGGATCACCACATCAAGTATCTATGCAAACGACTTCGGCAGTCTACTTACGCTCTTTATCATCTGAGCAATTATACCCCATTCAGTGTCCTAAAGCAAGCATACTACTCATTGGTGGAGTCGATACTGCAATACGGAATTATTGCATGGGGGAACGCAGCGCAATACAGGATAATGGAGGTACAGAGGGCCCAGAATAGAATATTTAAAATCCTTTTACGGGCAAAATTTGGAGAGAGGTATTGTCAGCATTCAATAGATGATCTTAGTTTATTAACCATTAAAAAACTTTTTCTCTTTAATTTAATAAATGAAACGTATTCCGATCATCGATTTAAACAACCAATTGATCATGAGGTCAACACGAGACAAAGAGCGGAAGGTCTTCTTAAAATCCCAAGGATACACAACACCTACGGAAAAAAACAATTATCTTTTGCAGTACCAACTACCTTTAATCAACTGCCACGAGCCCTATGGAACATTCATGCTGTGCATATAAGAAAGAAGGAGATTAAGAAATATGTACTATTGAACAACATAAATCTCGAATAAATCTAACAATAATCACAATTTATTATATATTCCCATCTATTATAAGAATTACTCAATAATGTATGCTAAAAAATTGTATGTATAATCTTCTGCAGAAAAGCCCTTAGGCTTCGCAGATTCGTATTGTCTTAATTATATTGCATGTGTAAATGTCTTTAAATTTATAATGTATATGTAAGCCGACTGGCATTTTACATGGATTCTCTTCTACCGCTTCAAGGTTTAATCCAGCATTGCAGGGATAACTTCATGGAAATGTTAGGAGGCATATTTAAACACTTTTATATTTTTGTTCTTATATATTTGTTATTACATTGGGACAATAAACTAAACTAAACTAAACCGGCTAGTGTCCAGAAAATAAATGCGGATTGGGTAGGGGAAACCGCATTTAGTTTCTGGACACCGGCTAGTGTCCAGAAAATAAATGCGGATTGGGTAGGGGAAACCGCATTTAGTTTCTGGACACTAGCTGCTGTCCAGAAACTAAATGCGGATTGGGTAGGGGAAACCGCATTTAGTTTGTGGACACTAGCTGCTGTCCAAAAACTAAATGCGGATTCCGGCTAGTGTCCAGTAACTAAATGCGGATTGGGTAGGGGAAACCGCATTTATTTTCTGGACACTAGCTGCTGTCCAGAAACTAAATGCGGATTGCGTAGGGGAAACCGCATTTAGTTTCTGGACACTAGCTGCTGTCCAGAAACTAAATGCGGATTGGGTAGGGGAAACCGCATTTAGTTTCTGGACACCGGCTAGTGTCCAGAAAATAAATGCGGATTGGGTAGGGGAAACCGCATTTAGTTTGTGGACACTAGCTGCTGTCCAGAAACTAAATGCGGATTGGTTAGGGGAAACCGCATTTAGTTTCTGGACACTAGCTGCTGTCCAGAAACTAAATGCGGATTGGGTAGGGGAAACCGCATTTAGTTTCTAGACACTAGCTGCTGTCCAGAAACTAAATGCGGATTGGGTAGGGGAAACCGCATTTAGTTTCTGGACACTAGCTGCTGTCCAGAAACTAAATGCGGATTGGGTAGGGGAAACCGCATTTAGTTTGTGGACACTAGCTGCTGTCCAGAAACTAAATGCGGATTCCGGCTAGTGTCCAGTAACTAAATGCGGCTTGGGTAGGGGAAACCGCATTTAGTTTCTGGACACCGGCTAGTGTCCAGAAAATAAATGCGGATTGGGTAGGGAAACCGCATTTAGTTTCTGGACACTAGCTGCTGTCCAGAAACTAAATGCGGATTGGGTAAGGGAAACCGCATTTAGTTTGTGGACACTAGCTGCTGTCCAGAAACTAAATGCGGATTGGGTAAGGGAAACCGCATTTAGTTTGTGGACACTAGCTGCTGTCCAGAAACTAAATGCGAATTGGGTAGGGGAAACCGCATTTAGTTTCTGGACACTAGCTGCTGTCCAGAAACTAAATGCGGATTGGGTAGGGGAAAGCGCATTTAGTTTCTGGACACTAGCTGCTGTCCAGAAACTAAATGCGGATTGGGTAGGGGAAAGCGCATTTAGTTTCTGGACACTAGCTGCTGTCCAGAAACTAAATGCGGATTGGGTAGGGGAAACCGCATTTAGTTTCTGGACACCGGCTAGTGTCCAGAAACTAAATGCGGATTCCGGCTAGTGTCCAGTAACTAAATGCGGATTGGGTAGGGGAAACCGCATTTAGTTTCTGGACACTAGCTGCTGTCCAGAAACTAAATGCGGATTGGGTAGGGGAAACCGCATATAGTTTCTGGACACCAGCTAGTGTCCAGAAAATAAATGCGGATTGGGTAGGGGAAACCGCATTTAGTTTGTGGACACTAGCTGCTGTCCAGAAACTAAATGCGGATTCCGGCTAGTGTCCAGTAACTAAATGCGGCTTGGGTAGGGGAAACCGCATTTAGTTTCTGGACACCGGCTAGTGTCCAGAAAATAAATGCGGATTGGGTAGGGAAACCGCATTTAGTTTCTGGACACTAGCTGCTGTCCAGAAACTAAATGCGGATTGGGTAAGGGAAACCGCATTTAGTTTGTGGACACTAGCTGCTGTCCAGAAACTAAATGCGAATTGGGTAGGGGAATCCAAGCAATCCAAGTTGAAGTTCAGAACAGTGCGGTTGTGTTTTTTTCAGCAGTGCTATATTTCAATAGAATTTACCTAAATAAATTAAATAAGAAGCGAACACAAAGCCAAAAAAGGCAGTTAGATATTATTTATTTAGTCAACCGTTTATATTAGAAATTACAATTGATATTACTGAGGAAAAGCGAACAAAATTAAACATTCTGGTAAGATGAAATCGTGTTGTAGATGTGATGATCCGTTACCACTTGACGGCGAATATATCAACTGCTCGGCCTGCAAGGGAGATTTACATTTTGAATGCTGCTCAATTTCACAAAATTCTTACCGAAAGATGTCCCAGCAGACAAAGAAAAATTGGACATGCCCTTCTTGCAGAGTAAAAGATAAAACACCACATGAAGATAATGTCCAAACTGCAAAGAGAACCAGAACAGCGGAGTCCCCGAAGACAGCTGCAGCAGCCGTTGTACTGTCCGATAACAGTTCTATAAACAAAGAACTGAAAGTAATAAAGGAAATGTTAAAGGAATATTCAAAAGCAGTAGAGTTCACAACAAGTAAATACGACGAAATTGATATTTTACTTGCACAAAATAACTCCTTAATACAAGCACTGAGAAAAGAACTGGCAGATTACAAAAAACAAATCGAATATAAAGACGAACAAATCACATATCTCCAGACACAGGTCAACACACTGGAACAAAAGCAAATTGACAGGAATGTAGAAATTAAAAACGTTTCGATGTCTAACAACGAAAACGCTTTTGATTTGGTCAAGGCAATAGGTGATGCACTTGATACACAGATAGGAGAATCCGATATTGAGGAAATATACACGTATAATGACAGAAAGAACCAACAAATGAAAAATATTGTTGTAAGCTTCACGAGAAAAACAACAAAAGCTACGTTCATGGATCGAGCCAAACAAAAACGAAACCTGAAGTATGGTCAGGTGTGCACCAAACTACAAAAACAAATAAACCCGGTGTACGCAAATCAAAACATTTATATAAACGAACACCTCACATCACACTTCCGAAAAATTGTATGGTTAGCAAAAAATAAAGCAAGAACTGCCAACTGGAAGTTTGTTTGGTTTCGGAACAACAAGGTTCTTGCTAGAAAGACAGAAGGAGATCCCATTATCGAAATACGATCAATCAACGATATTGACAAAATGACATAAACGATCACGACAAACGTCAAAATCGTAATAACACTGTTGCGCAAAAAAAAATCGTCACTATGGAGAATGAACTCGATAATATAATAAGTACCGATTTTAAAAATATTAAATCTCAAGAAGAGGCCTGTGTATATGTAAAAAACAATATAAGTGAATTCTCATCTATGTCACTAAATGTAAGGTCCTTGAGGAAAAACTGGAATGCGTTGATGCTATATATTAATGAGTTTTTGTCGTATATAGATGTCATTATGTTGTGCGAAATAAATATTAGAAAAGAAGAAAATAACCAATATCAGATTGAAGGATACAGCAGTGAGTTCTTTAATCGAAGCAAGGAGGAGGTGGAATATGTATATACGTGAAAAATAATATTGTATATGACAAAGTAGAAAGAGTGACATGTATGTATGAAAATGTCTCTATCAATGTTAAACGTGGAAATTTTGAAGCGTCAATCATCTCTGTGTACAGACCACCAAAGAAGAATGTTAAATGTTTTGTTCGTGAATTAAGTAAGCATGTTGATGAAGTCGGAACTAAATGTAACCTTTTTATAATGGAGGACGTCAACATAAATTTAAAAGATAAAACTAATTCAGATGTCTGTGATTATTTGTCGATGATAGCGTCAAAAGGTCTGCATAATTGTATATATTCGCACACTCGTGTTGACCCAATCAGAGATACAAAAACATTAATAGACCACAATCTCGTAAGAGTGAGCAATGCCGAAATTAACTCAGCGGTGATTGAACTATGCATCTCAGATCACTATGCGCTATACTGTGGAGTTAAAAGAGACAACAAACTTCAAATAGATTCCAAAAATGAAAGCCAAATCCTAAGTCACCTTGTAGCACAAAAGGTACATGAATTCAAGTGGAATGAGCTGAATATATATACAAATGTAAATGATCTATATGAGAAGTTCAAAGAGGCAATGAATTTTCTGACCACAACATCAACAGTGAAAAGGAAGAAAAGAACTACGGAGCATAGTTGGATTACCGCTGAGTTGAAAAACGACACAATGAAGATTATCACAGAGAATACAGAAGATATCGAAACGAGCTGAACAAGAAGATAGCTAGAACAAAATCGAACTTTTACAAACAGCAATTTGAGATTTGTAAGAATAACCCCAGGGAGACCTGGAAGCTTGTAAATTCGATACTTGGTAAGAAGAAATGTAATCTGGATGAGGTTTTAATCAAGAATTTCTCGAATGAAAGCAACATTAAAGACCTGACCAACAAATTCGCGAAAGCTTTAACTTCAGAAGTACGAACAATTGTTCATGAATGTAGCCACCAAACACTCCAGTACAACACAAGCAGTGTACAACATTCAATCTACGTTGAAGATGTATCAGTTGAGGAGGTATGCAACATACTGAGTTCGTTGAAAAGCGACAAATCGGCGGGAGTAGATGGAATAAGACCAAAAGATCTGAAAAACAGCGCTCAAACCCTATCTCCAGTACTTACAAAATTGATCAACATGAGCTTAGATCAAGCATCTGTACCAAACATGCTTAAAAAATCTATAGTTAGACCGATTCACAAAAGTGGAAAGAAAAGTGAAATCCTTAACTACAGACCAATCTCAATCCTATCAGTAGTCGATAAAGTTCTAGAAGAGGTGTTGGCCAGAAGACTATACAACTTTATAGAAAAACACAACAGCCTCAACAAGAATCAATTTGGATTCCGCAAAGGAAAAAATATAAACAGACTACTTGGAGATTTCGCGAACAAAATGTACCTAAGTTTGGACAAAAACCATAGCTCAGTAGTTCTGTTTATTGACTTTAAGAAAGCCTTCGACACTTTTAGCCACAGACAAATCTTAAGGCAGCTGGAGAAGATTGGTGTACGGGGTCACATCTTAACATGGTTTGCAAGCTACCTAAGTAACAGATCATTCCAGGTCAAAATTGGTGATTACGTTAGCAATGAAGAAAATATCGATTATGGTGTTCCACAAGGATCGAAGCTAGGTCCGCTTCTGTTTATTATATACGTCAATGATCTACTGTCAGTGCTGAAGTATAGTACGGGTTATGCGTATGCGGACGACACAGCGATCGTAGTTAGCCATAGGAGCGTTGACGAAGCGGTGAAACTTATGCAATTAGATTTTAATAGAATCGCTGCTTGGTGTCACGACCATGGATTAATTATCAACGCACTTAAGACAAAGTTAATGCACATTCGCCCGCCGCATATTCCCAGAACGAAACTTAAGATAAAAATGCACAGCGTAGATTGTTTGCACAGATATGGCTGTGATGGAATAACAGAAGACGATGATGACTGCACCGTAAACATTGAGTATGTGTCAACGTATAAGTACCTAGGACTGACAATGGACTACAACTTTAAATGGAACCACCATATAGAGATATTGAGGAAGAAATTGTGTCACTCTGCATACGCCCTTTTCCATCTTCGTCAACTGTGTACGCCAAGAGTACTCAAACAGTGCTACATGGGCCTGGTGGAATCACATCTACGGTATGGAATAACAGCGTGGGGAAGAGCATCTCAATTGCAATCGCTACGAAAAGTGCACAGAAGACTTCAAAAGCTTGTGGTGGAAACAGGAAGTAGCAGAGAAGTTCAGCAACAAAGAAGCCAACCAACACGCATGCTTAACATCTGCCAAATACATAATTTGGAAATCTTGGCCAATTTCGATGATGACAACACATACAGGATCCAAACACAGCAGACGGTGAACACTAGAAGACGACAGCAGCAGCTATGTGAAGTTCCGAGGTACTGGAATGAATATGGTCGAAGGACAATTAAAGTGGCAATTCCGACAATCCTTAACGAACTCCCAAGGGAAGTTCGCAACCTACCCAAAAGAGAAATTATAAAAAAAGTTAAAGAAATCTACTTAAACTCTTCAAACTAAAATATTCAAATTTAATTTAAATACGAAAATCGTAAACTATTGTATTATTATTACTATTCGTTACTTGTATTGCCCACGTTTTTGCTTTTTTAACTACACATAATTGAATTTAATGAATTTCAACATTTATAATTGTAATTTTTTGTGATTAGTCATCTGCAGACAAGCCACTCAGGCTTTGCAGATAAACAAGTGTAAACACTCCAAAATGAATTATAAATAAAAATGAAATTGAATTGAATTGAATTAGTGTCCAGAAAATAAATGCGGATTGGGTAGGGGAAACCGCATTTAGTTTCTGGACACTAGCTGCTGTCCAGAAACTAAATGCGGATTGGGTAGGGGAAACCGCATATAGTTTCTGGACACCGGCTAGTGTCCAGAAAATAAATGCGGATTGGGTAGGGGAAACCGCATTTAGTTTCTGGACACTAGCTGCTGTCCAGAAAATAAATGCGGATTCTTTAGGGGAAACCGCATTTAGTTTCTGGACACTAGCTGCTGTCCAGAAACTAAATGCGGATTGGGTAGGGGAAACCGCATTTAGTTTCTGGACACCGGCTAGTGTCCAGAAAATAAATGCGGATTGGGTAGGGGAAACCGCATTTAGTTTCTGGACACTAGCTGCTGTCCAGAAAATAAATGCGGATTCTTTAGGGGAAACCGCATTTAGTTTCTGGACACTAGCTGCTGTCCAGAAACTAAATGCGGATTGGGTAGGGGAAACCGCATTTAGTTTCTGGACACCGGCTAGTGTCCAGAAAATAAATGCGGATTGGGTAGGGGAAACCGCATTTAGTCTCTGGACACCGGCTAGTGTCCAGAAAATAAATGCGGATTGGGTAGGGGAAACCGCATTTAGTTTCTGGATACTAGCTGCTGTCCAGAAACTAAATGCGGATTAGGTAGGGGAAACCGCATTTAGTTTCTGGACTCCGGCTAGTGTCCAGAAAATAAATGCGGATTGGGTAGGGGAAACCGCATTTAGTTTCTGGACACTAGCTGCTGTCCAGAAACTAAATGCGGATTGGGTAGGGGAAACCGCAGCAGCTAGTGTCCAGAAACTAAATGCGGATTGGGTAGGGGAAACCGCATTTAGTTTCTGGACACCGGCTAGTGTCCAGAAAATAAATGCGGCTTGGGTAGGGGAAACCGCATTTAGTTTGTGGACACTAGCTGCTGTCCAGAAACTAAATGCGGATTGGGTAGGGGAAACCGCATTTAGTTTCTGGACACTAGCTGCTGTCCAGAAACTAAATGCGGATTGGGTAGGGGAAACCGCATTTAGTTTGTGGACACCGGCTAGTGTCCAGAAAATAAATGCGGATTGGGTAGGGGAAACCGCATTTAGTTCCTGGACACCGGCTAGTGTCCAGAAAATAAATGCGGATTGGGTAGGGGAAACCGCATTTAGTTCCTGGACACCGGCTAGTGTCCAGAAAATAAATGCGGATTGGGTAGGGGAAACCGCATTTAGTTTCTGGACACCGGCTAGTGTCTTTTTGGGTAGGGGAAACCGCATTTAGTTTCTGGACACTAGCTGCTGTCCAGAAACTAAATGCGGATTGGGTAGGGGAAACCGCATATAGTTTCTGGACACTAGCTAGTGTCCAGAAAATAAATGCGGATTGGGTAGGGGAAACCGCATTTAGTTTCTGGACACTAGCTGCTGTCCAGAAACTATATCTGGACACTAGCTGCTGTCCAGAAACTAAATGCGGATTGGGTAGGGGAAACCGCATTTAGTTTCTGGACACTAGCTGCTGTCCAGAAACTATATCTGGACACTAGCTGCTGTCCAGAAACTAAATGCGGATTGGGTAGGGTAAACCGCATTTAGTTTCTGGACACCGGCTAGTGTCCAGAAAATAAATGCGGATTGGGTAGTGGAAACCGCATTTAGTTTCTGGACACTAGCTGCTGTCCAGAAACTAAATGCGGATTGGGTAGGGGAAACCGCATTTAGTTTCTGGACACTAGCTGCTGTCCAGAAACTATATCTGGACCTAGCTGCTGTCCAGAAACTAAATGCGGATTGGGTAGGGTAAACCGCATTTAGTTTCTGGACACCGGCTAGTGTCCAGAAAATAAATGCGGATTGGGTAGGGGAAACCGCATTTAGTTTGTGGACACCGGCTAGTGTCCAGTAACTAAATGCGGATTGGGTAGGAGAAACCGCATTTAGTTTCTGGACACTGGCTAGTGTCCAGAAAATAAATGCGGATTGGGTAGGGGAAACCGCATTTAGTTTGTGGACACTAGCTGCTGTCCAGAAACTAAATGCGGATTGGTTAGGGGAAACCGCATTTAGTTTCTGGACACTAGCTGCTGTCCAGAAACTAAATGCGGATTGGGTAGGGGAAACCGCATTTAGTTTCTGGATAGCAGCTAGTGTCCAGAAACTAAATGCTGTTTCCCCTACCCAATCCAGAAACTAAATGCGGTTTCCCCTACCCAATCCGCATTTAGTTTCTGGACAGCAGCTAGTGTCCACAAACTAAATGCGGTTTCCCCTACCCAATCCGCATTTAGTTTCTGGACACTAGCTGCTGTCCAGAAACTAAATGCGGATTGGGTAGGGGAAACCGCATTTAGTTTCTGGACACTAGCTGCTGTCCAGAAACTATATCTGGACACTAGCTGCTGTCCAGAAACTAAATGCGGATTGGGTAGGGTAAACCGCATTTAGTTTCTGGACACCGGCTAGTGTCCAGAAAATAAATGCGGATTGGGTAGGGGAAACCGCATTTAGTTTGTGGACACTAGCTGCTGTCCAGAAACTAAATGCGGCTTGGTTAGGGGAAACCGCATTTAGTTTCTGGACACTAGCTGCTGTCCAGAAACTAAATGCGGATTGGGTAGTGGAAACCGCATTTAGTTTCTGGACACTAGCTGCTGTCCAGAAACTAAATGCGGATTGGGTAGGGGAAACCGCATTTAGTTTCTGGACACTAGCTGCTGTCCAGAAACTATATCTGGACACTAGCTGCTGTCCAGAAACTAAATGCGGATTGGGTAGGGGAAACCGCATTTAGTTTCTGGACACTAGCTGCTGTCCAGAAACTAAATGCGGATTGGGTAGGGGAAACCGCATTTAGTTTCTGGACACTAGCTGCTGTCCAGAAACTAAATGCGGATTGGGTAGGGGAAACCGCATATAGTTTCTGGACACCAGCTAGTGTCCAGAAAATAAATGCGGATTGGGTAGGGGAAACCGCATTTAGTTTGTGGACACTAGCTGCTGTCCAGAAACTAAATGCGGATTGGTTAGGGGAAACCGCATTTAGTTTCTGGACACTAGCTGCTGTCCAGAAACTAAATGCGGATTGGGTAGGGGAAACCGCATTTATTTTCTGGACACTAGCTGCTGTCCAGAAACTAAATGCGGATTGGGTAGGGGAAACCGCATTTAGTTTCTGGTCACCGGCTAGTGTCCAGAAAATAAATGCTTCTGGACACTAGCTGCTGTCCAGAAACTAAATGCGGATTGGGTAGGGGAAACCGCATTTAGTTTCTGGACACCGGCTAGTGTCCAGAAACTAAATGCGGATTGGATAGGGTAAACCGCATTTAGTTTCTGGACACCGGCTAGTGTCCAGAAACTAAATGCGGATTGGGTAGGGGAAACCGCATTTAGTTTCTGGACACCGGCTAGTGTCCAGAAACTAAATGCGGATTGGATAGGGTAAACCGCACTTAGTTTCTGGACACTAGCTGCTGTCCAGAAACTAAATGCGGATTGGGTAGGGGAAACCGCATTTAGTTTCTGGACACTAGCTGCTGTCCAGAAACTAAATGCGGATTGGGTAGGGGAAACCGCATTTAGTTTCTGGACACCGGCTAGTGTCCAGAAAATAAATGCGGATTGGGTAGGGGAAACCGCATTTAGTTTCTGGACACTAGCTGCTGTCCAGAAACTAAATGCGGATTGGGTAGGGGAAACCGCATTTAGTTTCTGGACACTAGCTGCTGTCCAGAAACTAAATGCGGATTGGGTAGTGGAAACCGCATTTAGTTTCTGGACACTGGCTAGTGTCCAGAAAATAAATGCGGATTGGGTAGGGGAAACCGCATTTAGTTTCTGGACACTAGCTGCTGTCCAGAAACTAAATGCGGATTGGGTAGGGGAAACCGCATTTAGTTTCTGGACACTAGCTGCTGTCCAGAAACTAAATGCGAATTGGGTGGGGGAAACCGCATTTAGTTTCTGGACACCGGCTAGTGTCCAGAAAATAAATGCGGATTGGGTAGGGGAAACCGCATTTAGTTTCTGGACACCGGCTAGTGTCCAGAAAATAAATGCGGATTGGGTAGGGGAAACCGCATTTAGTTTCTGGACACCGGCTAGTGTCCAGTAACTAAATGCGGATTGGGTAGGGGAAACCGCATATAGTTTCTGGACACTAGCTGCTGTCCAGAAACTAAATGCGGATTGGGTAGGGGAAACCGCATTTAGTTTCTGGACACTGGCTAGTGTCCAGAAAATAAATGCGGATTGGGTAGGGGAAACCGCATTTAGTTTCTGGACACTAGCTGCTGTCCAGAAACTAAATGCGGATTGGGTAGGGGAAACCGCATTTAGTTTCTGGACACCGGCTAGTGTCCAGAAAATAAATGCGGATTGGGTAGGGGAAACCGCATTTAGTTTGTGGACACTAGCTGCTGTCCAGAAACAAAATGCGGATTGGGTAGGGGAAACCGCATTTAGTTTCTGGACACTAGCTGCTGTCCAGAAACTAAATGCGGATTGGGTAGGGGAAACCGCATTTAGTTTCTGGACACTAGCTGCTGTCCAGAAACTAAATGCGGATTGGGTAGGGGAAACCGCATTTAGTTTCTGGACACCGGCTAGTGTCCAGAAAATAAATGCGGATTGGGTAGGGGAAACCGCATTTAGTTTCTGGACACTAGCTGCTGTCCAGAAACTAAATGCGGATTGGGTAGGGGAAACCGCATTTAGTTTCTGGACACTAGCTGCTGTCCAGAAACTAAATGCGGATTGGGTAGGGGAAACCGCATTTAGTTTCTGGACACTAGCTGCTGTCCAGAAACTAAATGCGGATTGGGTAGGGGAAACCGCATTTAGTTTCTGGACACCGGCTAGTGTCCAGAAAATAAATGCGGATTGGGTAGGGGGAACCGCATTTAGTTTCTGGACACTAGCTGCTGTCCAGAAACTAAATGCGGATTAAGTAGGGGAAACCGCATTTAGTTTCTGGACACCGGCTAGTGTGAAGAAACAAAATGCGGATTGGGTAGGGGAAACCGCATTTAGTTTCTGGACACTAGCTGCTGTCCAGAAACTAAATGCGGATTGGGTAGGGGAAACCGCATTTAGTTTCTGGACACCGGCTAGTGTCCAGAAAATAAATGCGGATTGGGTAGGGGGAACCGCATTTAGTTTCTGGACACTAGCTGCTGTCCAGAAACTAAATGCGGATTAAGTAGGGGAAACCGCATTTAGTTTCTGGACACTAGCTGCTGTCCAGAAACTAAATGCGGATTGGGTAGGGGAAACCGCATTTAGTTTCTGGACACCGGCTAGTGTCCAGAAAATAAATGCGGATTGGGTAGGGGAAACCGCATATAGTTTCTGGACACCGGCTAGTGTGAAGAAACAAAATGCGGATTGGGTAGGGGAAACCGCATTTAGTTTCTGGACACTAGCTGCTCTCCAGAAAATAAATGCGGATTGGGTAGGGGAAACCGCATTTAGTTTCTGGACACTAGCTGCTGTCCAGAAACTATATCTGGACACTAGCTGCTGTCCAGAAACTAAATGCGGATTGGGTAGGGGAAACCGCATTTAGTTTCTGGACACTAGCTGCTGTCCAGAAACTATATCTGGACACTAGCTGCTGTCCAGAAACTAAATGCGGATTGGGTAGGGTAAACCGCATTTAGTTTCTGGACACCGGCTAGTGTCCAGAAAATAAATGCGGATTGGGTAGTGGAAACCGCATTTAGTTTCTGGACACTAGCTGCTGTCCAGAAACTAAATGCGGATTGGGTAGGGGAAACCGCATTTAGTTTCTGGACACTAGCTGCTGTCCAGAAACTATATCTGGATACTAGCTGCTGTCCAGAAACTAAATGCGGATTGGGTAGTGGAAACCGCATTTAGTTTCTGGACACTAGCTGCTGTCCAGAAACTAAATGCGGATTGGGTAGGGGAAACCGCATTTAGTTTCTGGACACTAGCTGCTGTCCAGAAACTATATCTGGACCTAGCTGCTGTCCAGAAACTAAATGCGGATTGGGTAGGGTAAACCGCATTTAGTTTCTGGACACCGGCTAGTGTCCAGAAAATAAATGCGGATTGGGTAGGGGAAACCGCATTTAGTTTGTGGACACCGGCTAGTGTCCAGTAACTAAATGCGGATTGGGTAGGAGAAACCGCATTTAGTTTCTGGACACTGGCTAGTGTCCAGAAAATAAATGCGGATTGGGTAGGGGAAACCGCATTTAGTTTGTGGACACTAGCTGCTGTCCAGAAACTAAATGCGGATTGGTTAGGGGAAACCGCATTTAGTTTCTGGACACTAGCTGCTGTCCAGAAACTAAATGCGGATTGGGTAGGGGAAACCGCATTTAGTTTCTGGATAGCAGCTAGTGTCCAGAAACTAAATGCTGTTTCCCCTACCCAATCCAGAAACTAAATGCGGTTTCCCCTAACCAATCCGCATTTAGTTTCTGGACAGCAGCTAGTGTCCAGAAACTAAATGCGGTTTCCCCTACCCAATCCGCATTTAGTTTCTGGACACTAGCTGCTGTCCAGAAACTAAATGCGGATTGGGTAGGGGAAACCGCATTTAGTTTCTGGACACTAGCTGCTGTCCAGAAACTATATCTGGACACTAGCTGCTGTCCAGAAACTAAATGCGGATTGGGTAGGGGAAACCGCATTTAGTTTCTGGACACCGGCTAGTGTCCAGAAACTAAATGCGGATTGGATAGGGTAAACCGCATTTAGTTTCTGGACACCGGCTAGTGTCCAGAAACTAAATGCGGATTGGGTAGGGGAAACCGCATTTAGTTTCTGGACACCGGCTAGTGTCCAGAAACTAAATGCGGATTGGATAGGGTAAACCGCACTTAGTTTCTGGACACTAGCTGCTGTCCAGAAACTAAATGCGGATTGGGTAGGGGAAACCGCATTTAGTTTCTGGACACTAGCTGCTGTCCAGAAACTAAATGCGGATTGGGTAGGGGAAACCGCATTTAGTTTCTGGACACCGGCTAGTGTCCAGAAAATAAATGCGGATTGGGTAGGGGAAACCGCATTTAGTTTCTGGACACTAGCTGCTGTCCAGAAACTAAATGCGGATTGGGTAGGGGAAACCGCATTTAGTTTCTGGACACTAGCTGCTGTCCAGAAACTAAATGCGGATTGGGTAGTGGAAACCGCATTTAGTTTCTGGACACTGGCTAGTGTCCAGAAAATAAATGCGGATTGGGTAGGGGAAACCGCATTTAGTTTCTGGACACTAGCTGCTGTCCAGAAACTAAATGCGGATTGGGTAGGGGAAACCGCATTTAGTTTCTGGACACTAGCTGCTGTCCAGAAACTAAATGCGAATTGGGTGGGGGAAACCGCATTTAGTTTCTGGACACCGGCTAGTGTCCAGAAAATAAATGCGGATTGGGTAGGGGAAACCGCATTTAGTTTCTGGACACCGGCTAGTGTCCAGAAAATAAATGCGGATTGGGTAGGGGAAACCGCATTTAGTTTCTGGACACCGGCTAGTGTCCAGTAACTAAATGCGGATTGGGTAGGGGAAACCGCATATAGTTTCTGGACACTAGCTGCTGTCCAGAAACTAAATGCGGATTGGGTAGGGGAAACCGCATTTAGTTTCTGGACACTGGCTAGTGTCCAGAAAATAAATGCGGATTGGGTAGGGGAAACCGCATTTAGTTTCTGGACACTAGCTGCTGTCCAGAAACTAAATGCGGATTGGGTAGGGGAAACCGCATTTAGTTTCTGGACAGCGGCTTGTGTCCAGAAAATAAATGCGGATTGGGTAGGGGAAACCGCATTTAGTTTGTGGACACTAGCTGCTGTCCAGAAACAAAATGCGGATTGGGTAGGGGAAACCGCATTTAGTTTCTGGACACTAGCTGCTGTCCAGAAACTAAATGCGGATTGGGTAGGGGAAACCGCATTTAGTTTCTGGACACTAGCTGCTGTCCAGAAACTAAATGCGGATTGGGTAGGGGAAACCGCATTTAGTTTCTGGACACCGGCTAGTGTCCAGAAAATAAATGCGGATTGGGTAGGGGAAACCGCATTTAGTTTCTGGACACCGGCTAGTGTGAAGAAACAAAATGCGGATTGGGTAGGGGAAACCGCATTTAGTTTCTGGACACTAGCTGCTGTCCAGAAACTAAATGCGGATTGGGTAGGGGAAACCGCATTTAGTTTCTGGACAGCAGCTAGTGTCCAGAAACTAAATGCGGATTGGGTAGGGGAAACCGCATTTAGTTTCTGGACACTAGCTGCTGTCCAGAAACTAAATGCGGATTGGGTAGGGGAAACCGCATTTAGTTTCTGGACACTAGCTGCTGTCCAGAAACTAAATGCGGATTGGGTAGGGGAAACCGCATTTAGTTTCTGGACACTAGCTGCTGTCCAGAAACTAAATGCGGATTGGGTAGGGGAAACCGCATTTAGTTTCTGGACACCGGCTAGTGTCCAGAAACTAAATGCGGATTGGGTAGGGGGAACCGCATTTAGTTTCTGGACACTAGCTGCTGTCCAGAAACTAAATGCGGATTAAGTAGGGGAAACCGCATTTAGTTTCTGGACACCGGCTAGTGTGAAGAAACAAAATGCGGATTGGGTAGGGGAAACCGCATTTAGTTTCTGGACACTAGCTGCTGTCCAGAAACTAAATGCGGATTGGGTAGGGGAAACCGCATTTAGTTTCTGGACACCGGCTAGTGTCCAGAAAATAAATGCGGATTGGGTAGGGGGAACCGCATTTAGTTTCTGGACACTAGCTGCTGTCCAGAAACTAAATGCGGATTAAGTAGGGGAAACCGCATTTAGTTTCTGGACACTAGCTGCTGTCCAGAAACTAAATGCGGATTGGGTAGGGGAAACCGCATTTAGTTTCTGGACACCGGCTAGTGTCCAGAAAATAAATGCGGATTGGGTAGGGGAAACCGCATATAGTTTCTGGACACCGGCTAGTGTGAAGAAACAAAATGCGGATTGGGTAGGGGAAACCGCATTTAGTTTCTGGACACTAGCTGCTCTCCAGAAAATAAATGCGGATTGGGTAGGGGAAACCGCATTTAGTTTCTGGACACTAGCTGCTGTCCAGAAACTAAATGCGGATTGGGTAGGGGAAACCGCATTTAGTTTCTGGACACTAGCTGCTGTCCAGAAACTAAATGCGGATTGGGTAGGGGAAACCGCATTTAGTTTCTGGACACTAGCTGCTGTCCAGAAACTAAATGCGGATTGGGTAGGGGAAACCGCATTTAGTTTCTGGACACCGGCTAGTGTCCAGAAAATAAATGCGGATTGGGTAGGGGAAACCGCATTTAGTTTCTGGACACTAGCTGCTGTCCAGAAACTAAATGCGGATTGGGTAGGGGAAACCGCATTTAGTTTCTGGACACTAGCTGCTCTCCAGAAAATAAATGCGGATTGGTTAGGAGAAACCGCATTTAGTTTCTGGACACTAGCTGCTGTCCAGAAACTAAATGCGGATTGGGTAGGGGAAACCGCATTTAGTTTCTGGACACTAGCTGCTGTCCAGAAACTAAATGCGAATTGGGAGGGGGAAACCGCATTTAGTTTCTGGACACCGGCTAGTGTCCAGAAAATAAATGCGGATTGGGTAGGGGAAACCGCATTTAGTTTCTGTAGTGTACAGAAACTAAATGCGGATTGGGTAGGGGAAACCGCATTTAGTTTCTGGACACCGGCTAGTGTCCAGACAATAAATGCGGATTGGGTAGGGGAAACCGCATATAGTTTCTGGACACCGGCTAGTGTGAAGAAACAAAATGCGGATTGGGTAGGGGAAACCGCATTTAGTTTCTGGACACTAGCTGCTGTCCAGAAACTAAATGCGGATTGGGTAGGGGAAACCGCATTTAGTTTCTGGACACCGGCTAGTGTGAAGAAACAAAATGCGGATTGGGTAGGGGAAACCGCATTTAGTTTCTGGACACTAGCTGCTGTCCAGAAACTAAATGCGGATTGGGTAGGGGAAACCGCATTTAGTTTCTGGACAGCAGCTAGTGTCCAGAAACTAAATGCGGATTGGGTAGGGGAAACCGCATTTAGTTTCTGGACACTAGCTGCTGTCCAGAAACTAAATGCGGATTGGGTAGGGGAAACCGCATTTAGTTTCTGGACACTAGCTGCTGTCCAGAAACTAAATGCGGATTGGGTAGGGGAAACCGCATTTAGTTTCTGGACACCGGCTAGTGTCCAGAAAATAAATGCGGATTGGGTAGGGGGAACCGCATTTAGTTTCTGGACACTAGCTGCTGTCCAGAAACTAAATGCGGATTAAGTAGGGGAAACCGCATTTAGTTTCTGGACACCGGCTAGTGTGAAGAAACAAAATGCGGATTGGGTAGGGGAAACCGCATTTAGTTTCTGGACACTAGCTGCTGTCCAGAAACTAAATGCGGATTGGGTAGGGGAAACCGCATTTAGTTTCTGGACAGCAGCTAGTGTCCAGAAACTAAATGCGGATTGGGTAGGGGAAACCGCATTTAGTTTCTGGACACTAGCTGCTGTCCAGAAACTAAATGCGGATTGGGTAGGGGAAACCGCATTTAGTTTCTGGACACTAGCTGCTGTCCAGAAACTAAATGCGGATTGGGTAGGGGAAACCGCATTTAGTTTCTGGACACTAGCTGCTGTCCAGAAACTAAATGCGGATTGGGTAGGGGAAACCGCATTTAGTTTCTGGACACCGGCTAGTGTCCAGAAAATAAATGCGGATTGGGTAGGGGAAACCGCATTTAGTTTCTGGACACTAGCTGCTGTCCAGAAACTAAATGCGGATTAAGTAGGGGAAACCGCATTTAGTTTCTGGACACTAGCTGCTGTCCAGAAACTAAATGCGGATTGGGTAGGGGAAACCGCATTTAGTTTCTGGACACCGGCTAGTGTCCAGAAAATAAATGCGGATTGGGTAGGGGAAACCGCATATAGTTTCTGGACACCGGCTAGTGTGAAGAAACAAAATGCGGATTGGGTAGGGGAAACCGCATTTAGTTTCTGGACACTAGCTGCTGTCCAGAAACTAAATGCGGATTGGGTAGGGGAAACCGCATTTAGTTTCTGGACACTAGCTGCTGTCCAGAAACTAAATGCGGATTGGGTAGGGGAAACCGCATTTAGTTTCTGGACACTAGCTGCTGTCCAGAAACTAAATGCGGATTGGGTAGGGGAAACCGCATTTAGTTTCTGGACACTAGCTGCTGTCCAGAAACTAAATGCGGATTGGGTAGGGGAAACCGCATTTAGTTTCTGGACACCGGCTAGTGTCCAGAAAATAAATGCGGATTGGGTAGGGGAAACCGCATTTAGTTTCTGGACACTAGCTGCTGTCCAGAAACTAAATGCGGATTGGGTAGGGGAAACCGCATTTAGTTTCTGGACACTAGCTGCTCTCCAGAAAATAAATGCGGATTGGTTAGGAGAAACCGCATTTAGTTTCTGGACACTAGCTGCTGTCCAGAAACTAAATGCGGATTGGGTAGGGGAAACCGCATTTAGTTTCTGGACACTAGCTGCTGTCCAGAAACTAAATGCGAATTGGGAGGGGGAAACCGCATTTAGTTTCTGGACACCGGCTAGTGTCCAGAAAATAAATGCGGATTGGGTAGGGGAAACCGCATTTAGTTTCTGGACACTAGCTGCTGTCCAGAAACTAAATGCGGATTGGGTAGGGGAAATCGCATTTAGTTTCTGGACACTAGCTGCTGTCCAGAAACTAAATGCGGATTGGGTAGGGGAAACCGCATTTAGTTTCTGGACACCGGCTAGTGTCCAGAAAATAAATGCGGATTGGGTAGGGGAAACCGCATTTAGTTTCTGGACACTAGCTGCTGTCCAGAAACTAAATGCGGATTGGGTAGGGGAAACCGCATTTAGTTTCTGTAGTGTCCAGAAACTAAATGCGGATTGGGTAGGGGAAACCGCATTTAGTTTCTGGACACCGGCTAGTGTCCAGAAAATAAATGCGGATTGGGTAGGGGAAACCGCATTTAGTTTCTGGACACTAGCTGCTGTCCAGAAACTAAATGCGGATTGGGTAGGGGAAACCGCATTTAGTTTCTGGACACTAGCTGCTGTCCAGAAACTAAATGCGTATTGGGTAGGGGAAACCGCATTTAGTTTCTGGACACTAGCTGCTGTCCAGAAACTAAATGCGGATTGGGTAGGGGAAACCGCATTTAGTTTCTGGACACTAGCTGCTGTCCAGAAACTAAATGCGGATTGAGTAGGGGAAACCGCATTTAGTTTCTGGACACTAGCTGCTGTCCAGAAACTAAATGCGGATTGGGTAGGGGAAACCGCATTTAGTTTCTGGACACCGGCTAGTGTCCAGAAAATAAATGCGGATTGGGTAGGGGAAACCGCATTTAGTTTCTGGACACTAGCTGCTGTCCAGAAAATAAATGCGGATTGGTTAGGGGAAACCGCATTTAGTTTCTGGACACTAGCTGCTGTCCAGAAACTAAATGCGGATTGGGTAGGGGAAACCGCATTTAGTTTCTGGACACTAGCTGCTGTCCAGAAACTAAATGCGGATTGGGTAGGGGAAACCGCATTTAGTTTCTGGACACCGGCTAGTGTCCAGAAAATAAATGCGGATTGGGTAGGGGAAACCGCATTTAGTTTCTGGACACTAGCTGCTGTCCAGAAACTAAATGCGGATTGGGTAGGGGAAACCGCATTTAGTTTCTGGACACCGGCTAGTGTCCAGAAAATAAATGCGGATTGGGTAGGGGAAACCGCATTTAGTTTCTGGACACTAGCTGCTGTCCAGAAACTAAATGCGGATTGGGTAGGGGAAACCGCATTTAGTTTCTGGACACAAGCTGCTGTCCAGAAACTAAATGCGGATTGGGTAGGGGAAACCGCATTTAGTTTCTGGACACCGGCTAGTGTCCAGAAAATAAATGCGGATTGGGTAGGGGAAACCGCATTTAGTTTCTGGACACTAGCTGCTGTCCAGAAACTAAATGCGGATTGGGTAGGGGAAACCGCATTTAGTTTCTGGACACTAGCTGCTGTCCAGAAACTAAATGCGGATTGGGTAGGGGAAACCGCATTTAGTTTCTGGACACTAGCTGCTGTCCAGAAACTAAATGCGGATTGGGTAGGGGAAACCGCATTTAGTTTCTGGACACCGGCTAGTGTCCAGAAAATAAATGCGGATTGGGTAGGGGAAACCGCATTTAGTTTCTGGACACTAGCTGCTGTCCAGAAAATAAATGCGGATTGGGTAGGGAAACCGCATTTAGTTTCTGGACACCGGCTAGTGTCCAGAAAATAAATGCGGATTGGGTAGGGGAAACCGCATATAGTTTCTGGACACTAGCTGCTGTCCAGAAACTAAATGCGGATTGGGTAGGGGAAACCGCATTTAGTTTCTGGACACTAGCTGCTGTCCAGAAACTAAATGCGGATTGGGTAGGGGAAACCGCATTTAGTTTCTGGACACTAGCTGCTGTCCAGAAACTAAATGCGGATTGGGTAGGGGAAACCGCATTTAGTTTCTGGACACTAGCTGCTGTCCAGAAACTAAATGCGGATTGGGTAGGGGAAACCCCATTTAGTTTCTGGACACCGTCTAGTGTCCAGAAAATAAATGCGGATTGGGTAGGGAAACCGCATTTAGTTTCTGGACACCGGCTAGTGTCCAGTAACTAAATGCGTATTGGGTAGGGGAAACCGCATTTAGTTTCTGGACACTAGCTGCTGTCCAGAAACTAAATGCGGATTGGGTAGGGGAAACCGCATTTAGTTTCTGGACACTAGCTGCTGTCCAGAAACTAAATGCGGATTGGGTAGGGGAAACCCCATTTAGTTTCTGGACACCGTCTAGTGTCCAGAAAATAAATGCGGATTGGGTAGGGGAAACCGCATTTAGTTTCTGGACACCGGCTAGTGTCCAGAAAATAAATGCGGATTGGGTAGGGGAAACCGCATTTAGTTTCTAGACACTAGCTGCTGTCCAGAAACTAAATGCGGATTGGGTAGGGGAAACCGCATTTAGTTTCTGGACACTAGCTGCTGTCCAGAAACTAAATGCGGATTGGGTAGGGGAAACCGCATTTAGTTTCTGGACACCGGCTAGTGTCCAGTAACTAAATGCGGATTGGGTAGGGGAAACCGCATTTAGTTTCTGGACACTAGCTGCTGTCCAGAAACTAAATGCGGATTGGGTAGGGGAAACCGCATTTAGTTTCTGGACACTAGCTGCTGTCCAGAAACTAAATGCGGATTGGGTAGGGGAAACCGCATTTAGTTTCTGGACACCGGCTAGTGTCCAGTAACTAAATGCGGATTGGGTAGGGGAAACCGCATTTAGTTTCTGGACACTAGCTGCTGTCCAGAAACTAAATGCGGTTTCCCCTACCCAATCCGCATTTAGTTTCTGGACACCGGCTAGTGTCCAGAAAATAAATGCTGATTGGGTTGGGGAAACCGCATTTCGTTTCTGGACACTAGCTGCTGTCCAGAAACTAAATGCGGATTGGGTAGGGGAAACCGCATTTAGTTTCTGGACACTAGCTGCTGTCCAGAAACTAAATGCGGATTGGGTAGGGGAAACCGCATTTAGTTTCTGGACACTAGCTGCTGTCCAGAAACTAAATGCGGATTGGGTAGGGGAAACCGCATTTAGTTTCTGGACACCGGCTAGTGTCCAGTAACTAAATGCGGATTGGGTAGGGGAAACCGCATTTAGTTTCTGGACACTAGCTGCTGTCCAGAAAATAAATGCGGATTGGGTAGGGGAAACCGCATTTTGTTTCTGGACGCTAGCTGCTGTCCAGAAACTAAATGCGGATTGGGTAGGGGAAACCGCATTTAGTTTCCGGTGTCCAGAAACTAAATGCGGATTGGGTAGGGGAAACCGCATTTAGTTTCTGGACACCGGCTAGTGTCCAGAAAATAAATGCGGATTGGGTAGGGGAAACCGCATTTAGTTTCTGGACACTAGCTGCTGTCCAGAAACTAAATGCGGATTGGGTAGGGGAAACCGCATTTAGTTTCTGGACACTAGCTGCTGTCCAGAAACTAAATGCGGATTGGGAAGGGGAAACCGCATTTAGTTTCTGGACACTAGCTGCTGTCCAGAAACTAAATGGGGATTTTTTTTTTTTTTTTTTTTTTTTTTCATTTTTATTTATAAGAGATTTATAGATTGGGTAGGGGAAACCGCATTTAGTTTCTGGACACCGGCTAGTGTCCAGTAACTAAATGCGGATTGGGTAGGGGAAACCGCATTTAGTTTCTGCACAGCACCTAGTGTCCACAAACTAAATGCGGTTTCCCCTACCCAATCCGCATTTATTTTCTGGACACTAGCCGGTGTCCAGAAACTAAATGCGGTTTCCCCTACCCAATCCGCATTTAGTTTCTGGACAGCAGCTAGTGTCCAGAAACTAAATGCGGTTTCCCCTACCCAATCCGCATTTAGTTACTGGACACTAGCTAGTGTCCAGAAACTAAATGCGGTTTCCCCTACCCAATCCGCATTTATTTTCTGGACACTAGACGGTGTCCAGAAACTAAATGCGGTTTCCCCTACCCAATCCGCATTTAGTTTCTGGACAGCAGCTAGTGTCCAGAAACTAAATGCGGTTTCCCCTACACAATCCGCATTTAGTTTCTGGACAGCAGCTAGTGTCCAGAAACTAAATGCGGTTTCCCCTACCCAATCCGCATTTAGTTTCTGGACAGCAGCTAGTGTCCAGAAACTAAATGCGGTTTCCCCTACCCAATCCGCATTTAGTTTCTGGACAGCAGCTAGTGTCCAGAAACTAAATGCGGTTTCCCCTACCCAATTCGCATTTAGTTTCTGGACAGCAGCTAGTGTCCAAAAACTAAATGCGGTTTCCCTTACCCAATCCGCATTTAGTTTCTGGACAACAGCTAGTGTCCAGAAACTAAATGCGGTTTCCCTACCCAATCCGCATTTATTTTCTGGACACTAGCCGGTGTCCAGAAACTAAATGCGGTTTCCCCTACCCAATCCGCATTTAGTTACTGGACACTAGCCGGAATCCGCATTTAGTTTCTGGACAGCAGCTAGTGTCCACAAACTAAATGCGGTTTCCCCTACCCAATCCGCATTTATTTTCTGGACACTAGCCAATCCGCATTTAGTTTCTGGACAGCAGCTAGTGTCCAGAAACTAAATGCGGTTTCCCCTACCCAATCCGCATTTATTTTCTGGACACTAGCCGGTGTCCAGAAACTAAATGCGGTTTCCCCTACCCAATCCGCATTTAGTTTCTGGACAGCAGCTAGTGTCCAGAAACTAAATGCGGTTTCCCCTACCCAATCCGCATTTATTTTCTGGACACTAGCCAATCCGCATTTAGTTTCTGGACAGCAGCTAGTGTCCAGAAACTAAATGCGGTTTCCCCTACCCAATCCGCATTTTAATTTCTGGACACTAGCCGGTGTCCAGAAACTCAATGCGGTTTCCCCTACCCAGTCCGCATTTAGTTTCTAGTGTCCAGAAACTAAATGCGGTTTCCCCACCCAATCCGCATTTATTTTCTGGACACTAGACGGTGTCCAGAAACTAAATGCGGTTTCCCCTACCCAATCCGCATTTAGTTACTGGACAGCAGCTAGTGTCCAGAAACTAAATGCGGTTTCCCCTACCCAATCCGCATTTATTTTCTGGACACTAGCCGGTGTCCAGAAACTAAATGCGGTTTCCCCTACCCAATCCGCATTTAGTTTCTGGACAGCAGCTAGTGTCCAGAAACTAAATGCGGTTTCCCCTACCCAATCCGCATTTATTTTCTGGACACTAGCCAATCCGCATTTAGTTTCTGGACAGCAGCTAGTGTCCAGAAACTAAATGCGGTTTAACCTACCTAATCCGCATTTAGTTTCTGGACAGCAGCTAGTGTCCAGAAACTAAATGCGGTTTCCCCTACCCAATTCGCATTTAGTTTCTGGACAGCAGCTAGTGTCCAAAAACTAAATGCGGTTTCCCTTACCCAATCCGCATTTAGTTTCTGGACAACAGCTAGTGTCCAGAAACTAAATGCGGTTTCCCTACCCAATCCGCATTTATTTTCTGGACACTAGCCGGTGTCCAGAAACTAAATGCGGTTTCCCCTACCCAATCCGCATTTAGTTACTGGACACTAGCCGGAATCCGCATTTAGTTTCTGGACAGCAGCTAGTGTCCACAAACTAAATGCGGTTTCCCCTACCCAATCCGCATTTAGTTTCTGGACAGCAGCTAGTGTCCAGAAACTAAATGCGGTTTCAACTACCCAATCCGCATTTTGTTTCTGGACAGCAGCTAGTGTCCAGAAACTAAATGCGGTTTCCCTTACCCAATCCGCATTTAGTTTCTGGACAGCAGCTAGTGTCCAGAAACTAAATGCGGTTTCCCTACCCAATCCGCATTTATTTTCTGGACACTAGCCGGTGTCCAGAAACTAAATGCGGTTTCCCCTACCCAATCCGCATTTATTTTCTGGACACTAGCCGGTGTCCAGAAACTAAATGCGGTTTCCCCTACCCAATCCGCATTTAGTTTCTGGACAGCAGCTAGTGTCCAGAAACTAAATGCGGTTTCCCTTACCCAATCCGCATTTAGTTTCTGGACAGCAGCTAGTGTCCAGAAACTAAATGCGGTTTCCCTACCCAATCCGCATTTATTTTCTGGACACTAGCCGGTGTCCAGAAACTAAATGCGGTTTCCCCTACCCAATCCGCATTTAGTTTCTGGACAGCAGCTAGGTTTCCCCTACCCAATCCGCATTTATTTTCTGGACAGCAGCTAGTGTCCAGAAACTAAATGCGGTTTCCCCTACCCAATCCGCATTTAGTTACTGGACACTAGCCGGTGTTCAGAAACTAAATGCGGTTTCCCCTACCCAATCCGCATTTAGTTTCTGGACAGCAGCTAGTGATGACTGGAGTGGATCCGACGACATCGAATTTTTCACCTAAAAAAATGTACAGTGTATAGTAACGATTTTGGAGCCTTTCCATGGCTCAACTTCCAACTGCCACAGCGGCCCAACTAGGCGTACCTACGGCCTGTGCGCACCTGTGGTTATGTGTTGAGATGTGTATTAACGAAATCCAAAGACGAATTTTTCACCTAAAAAAACGTACAGTGCACAGTAAGGATTTTGGAGCCTTCCATGGCTCATCTTCCAACTGCCATAGTGGTCCAACTAGGCGTACCTACGACCTGTGCGCACCTGTGGTTATGTGTTGAGATGCGTATTAACGAAATCCAAAGACTGGAGTGGATCCGACAACATCGAATTTTTCACCTAAAAAAATGTACAGTGCACAGTAAGGATTTTGGAGCCTTCCATGGCATGGCTCATCTTCCAACTGCCACAGCGGCCCAACTAGGCGTACCTACGACCTGTGCGCACCTGTGGTTATGTGTTGAGATGTGTATTAACGAAATCCAAAGACTGGAGTGTATCCGACGACATCGAATTTTTCACCTAAAAAAATGTACAGTGTATAGTAAGGATTTTGGAGCCTTCCATGGCTCATCTTCCAACTGCCATAGTGGTCCAACTAGGCGTACCTACGACCTGTGCGCACCTGTGGTTATGTGTTGAGATGTGTATTAACGAAATCCAAAGACTGGAGTGGACCCGAAGACATCGAATTTTTCACCTAAAAAAATGTACAGTAAGGATTTTGGAGCCTTCCATGGCTCATCTTCCAACTGCCACAGCGGGCCAACTAGGCGTACCTACGACCTGTGCGCACCTGTGGTTATGAGTTGAGATGTATATTAACGAAATCCAAAGACTGGAGTGGATCCGACGACATCGAATTTTTCACCTAAAAAAATGTACAGTGTATAGTAAGGATTTTATAGCCTTTCCATGGCTCTTCTTCCAACTGCCACAGCGGCCCAACTAGGCGTACATACGACCTGTGCGCACCTGTGGTTATGTGTTGAGATGTGTATTAACGAAATCCAAAGACTGGAGTGGATCCGACGACATCGAATTTTTCACCTAAAAAAATGTACAGTGTATAGTAAGGATTTTGGAGCCTTCCATGGCTCATCTTCCAACTGCCACAGCGGCCCAACTAGGCGTACCTACGACCTGTGCGCACCTGTGGTTATGTGTTGAGATGTCTATTAACGAAATCCAAAGACTGGAGTGGATCCGGCGACATCGAATTTTTCACCTAAAAAAATGTACAGTGTATAATAAGGATTTTAGAGCCTTTAAATGGCTCTTCTTCCAACTGCCACAGCGGCCCAACTAGGCGTACCTACGACCTGTGCGCACCTGTGGTTATGTGTTGAGATGTCTATTAACGAAATCCAAAGACTGGAGTGGATCCGACGACATCGAATTTTTCACCTAAAAAAATGGGCAGTGAATAGTAAGGATTTTGGAGCCTTCCATGGCTCATCTTCCAACTGCCACAGCGGCCCAACTAGGCGTACCTACGACCTGTGCGCACCTGTGGCTATGTGTTGAGATGTGTATTAACGAAATCCAAAGACTGGAGTGAATCCAACGACATCGAATTTTTCACCTAAAAAAATGTACAGTGTATAGTAAGGATTTTGGAGCCTTCCATGGCTCATCTTCCAACTGCCACAGCGGCCCAACTAGGCGTACCTACGACCTGTGCGCACCTGTGGTTATGTGTTGAGATGTGTATTAACGAAATCCAAAGACTGGAGTGGATCCGACGACATCGAATTTTTCACCTAAAAAAATGTACAGTGTATAGTAAGGATTTTGGAGCCTTTCCATGGCTCATCTTCCAACTGCCACAGCGGCCCAACTAGGCGTACCTACGACCTGTGCGCACCTGTGGTTATGTGTTGAGATGTGTATTAACGAAATCCAAAGACTGGAGTGGATCCAACGACATCGAATTTTTCACCTAAAAAAATGTACAGTGTATAGTAAGGATTTTAGAGCCTTTCCATGGCTCTTCTTCCAACTGCCACAGCGGACAAACTAGGCGTACCTACGACCTGGGCGCACCTGTGGTTATGTGTTGAGATGTCTATTAACGAAATCCAAAGACTGGAGTGGATCCAACGACATCGAATTTTTCACCTAAAAAAATGTACAGTGTATAGTAAGGATTTTAGAGCCTTTCCATGGCTCTTCTTCCAACTGCCACAGCGGACCAACTAGGCGTACCTACGACCTGTGCGCACCTGTGGTTATGTGTTGAGATGTCTATTAACGAAATCCAAAGACTGGAGTGGATCCGACGACATCGAATTTTTCACCTAAAAAAATGTACAGTGTATAGTAAGGATTTTGGAGCCTTCCATGGCTCATCTTCCAACTGCCATAGCGGCCCAACTAGGCATACCTACGACCTGTGCGCACCTGTGGTTATGTGTTGAGATGTGTATTAACGAAACCCAAAGACTGGAGTGGACCCGACGACATCGAATTTTTCACCTAAAAAAATGTACAGTGTATAGTAAGGATTTTGGAGCCTTCCATGGCTCATCTTCCAACTGCCACAGCGGCCCAACTAGGCGTATCTACGACCTGTGCGCACCTGTGGTTATGTGTTGAGATGTGTATTAATGAAATCCAAAGACTGGAGTGGATCCGACGACATCGAATTTTTCACCATGTACAGTGTATAGTAAGGATTTTGGAGCCTTTCCATGGCTCATCTTCCAACTGCCACAGCGGCCCAACTAGGCGTACCTACGACCTGTGCGCACCAGTGGTTATGTGTTGAAATGTGTATTAACGAAATCCAAAGACTGGAGTGGATCCGACGACATCCAATTTTTCACCTAAAAAAATGTACAGTGGCTCATCTTCCAACTGCCACAGCGGCCCAACTAGGCGTACCTACGACCTGTGCGCACCTGTGGTTATGTGTTGGGATGTGTATTAACGAAATCCAAAGACTGGAGTGGTTCGGACGACATCGAATTTTTCACCTAAAAAAATGTAGTGTATAGTAAGGATTTTGGAGCCTTCCATGGCTCATCTTCCAACTGCCACAGCGGCCCGACTAGGCGTACCTACGACCTGTGCGCACCTGTGGTTATGTGTTGAGATGTGTATTAACGAAATCCAAAGACTGGAGTGGATCCGACGACATCGAATTTTTCACCTAAAAAAATGTACAGTGGCTCATCTTCCAACTGCCACAGCGGCCCAACTAGGCGTACCTACGACCTGTGCGCACCTGTGGTTATGTGTGGAGATGTGTATTAACGAAATCCAAAGACTGGAGTGGATCCGACGACATCGAATTTTTCACCTAAAAAAATGTACAGTGTATAGTAAGGATTTTGGAGCCTTCCATGGCTCATCTTCCAACTGCCACAGCGGCCCAACTAGGCGTACCTACGACCTGTGCGCACCTGTGGTTATGTGCTGAGATGTGTATTAACGAAATCCAAAGACTGGAGCGGATCCGACGACATCGAATTTTTCACCTAAAAAAATGTACAGTGTATAGTAAGGATTTTGGAGCCTTTCCATGGCTCATCTTCCAACTGCCACAGCGGCCCAACTAGGCGTACCTACGACCTGTGCGCACCAGTGATTATGTGTTGAAATGTGTATTAACGAAATCCAAAGACTGGAGTGGATCCGACGACATCGAATTTTTCACCTAAAAAAATGTACAGTGTATAGTAAGGATTTTGGAGCCTTTCCATGGCTCATCTTCCAACTGCCACAGCGGCCCAACTAGGCGTACCTACGACCTGTGCGCACCTGTGGTTATGTGTTCAGATGTGTGTTAACGAAATCCAAAGACTGGAGTGGACCCGACGACATCGAATTTTTCACCTAAAAAAATGTACAGTGTATAGTAAGGATTTTGGAGCCTTCCATGGCTCATCTTCCAACTGCCACAGCGGCCCAACTAGGCGTACCTACTACCTGTGCGCACCTGTGGTTATGTGTTGAGATGTCTATTAACGAAATCCAAAGACTGGAGTGGATCCGACGACATCGAATTTTTCACCTAAAAAAATGTACAGTGTATAGTAAGGATTTTAGAGCCTTTCCATGGCTCTTCTTCCAACTGCCACAGCGGCCCAACTAGGCGTACCTACGACCTGTGCGCACCTGCGGTTATGTGTTGAGATGTCTATTAACGAAATCCAAAGACTGGAGTGGATCCGACGACATCGAATTTTTCACCTAAAAAAATGTACAGTGTATAGTAAGAATTTTAGAGCCTTTCCATGGCTCTTCTTCCAACCGCCACAGCGGCCCAACTAGGTGTACCTACGACCTGTGCGCACCTGTGGTTATGTGCTGAGATGTGTATGAACGAAATCCAAAGACTGGAGTGGATCCGACGACATCGAATTTTTCACCTAAAAAAATGTACAGTGTATAGTAAGGATTTTAGAGCCTTTCCATGGCTCTTCTTCCAACCGCCACAGCGGCCCAACTAGGCGTACCTACGACCTGTGCGCACCTGTGGTTATGTGCTGAGATGTGTATGAACGAAATCCAAAGACTGGAGTGGATCCGACGACATCGAATTTTTCACCTAAAAAAATGTACAGTGTATAGTAAGGATTTTAGAGCCTTTCCATGGCTCTTCTTCCAACTGCCACAGCGGCCCAACTAGGCGTACCTACGACCTGTGCGCACCTGTGGTTATGTGTTGAGATGTCTATTAACGAAATCCAAAGACTGGAGTGGATCCGACGACATCGAATTTTTCACCTAAAAAAATGTACAGTGTATAGTAAGGATTTTAGAGCCTTTCCATGGCTCTTCTTCCAACTGCCACAGCGGCCCAACTAGGCGTACCTACGACCTGTGCGCACCTGTGGTTATGTGTTGAGATGTCTATTAACGAAATCCAAAGACTGGAGTGGATCCGACGACATCGAATTTTTCACCTAAAAAAATGTACAGGATTTTGGAGCCTTCCATGGCTCATCTTCCAACTGCCATAGCGACCCAACTTGGCGTACCTACGACCTGTGCGCACCTGTGGTTATGTGTTGAGATGTGTATTAACGTAATCCAAAGACTGGAGTGGATCCGACGACCTCGAATTTTTCACCTAAAAAAATGTACAGTGTATAGTAAGGATTTTGGAGCCTTCCATGGCTCATCTTCCAACTGCCCAACTAGCGGCCCAACTAGGCGTACCTACGACCTGTGCGCACCTGTAGTTATGTGTTGAGATGTGTATTAATGAAATCCAAAGACTGGAGTGGATCCGACGACATCGAATTTTTCACCTAAAAAAATGTACAGTGTATAGTAAGGATTTTATAGCCTTTCCATGGCTCTTCTTCCAACTGCCACAGCGGCCCAACTAGGCGTACCTACGACCTGTGCGCACCTGTGGTTATGAGTTGAGATGTATATTAACGAAATCCAAAGACTGGAGTGGATCCGACGACATCGAATTTTTCACCTAAAAAAATGTACAGTGTATAGTAAGGATTTTGGAGCCTTTCCATGGCTCATCTTCCAACTGCCACAGCGGCCCAACTAGGCGTACCTACGACCTGTGCGCACCTGTGGTTATGTGTTGAGATGTCTATTAACGAAATCCAAAGACTGGAGTGGATCCGACGACATCGAATTTTTCACCTAAAAAAATGTACAGTGTATAGTAAGGATTTTAGAGCCTTTCCATGGCTCTTCTTCCAACTGCCACAGCGGCCCAACTAGGCGTACCTACGACCTGTGCGCACCTGTGGTTATGTGTTGAGATGTGTATTAATGAAATCCAAAGACTGGAGTGGATCCGACGACATCGAATTTTTCACCTAAAAAAATGTACAGTGTATAGTAAGGATTTTGGAGCCTTTCCATGGCTCATCTTCCAACTGCCACAGCGGCCCAACTAGGCGTACCTACGACCTGTGCGCACCTGTGGTTATGTGTTGAGATGTCTATTAACGAAATCCAAAGACTGGAGTGGATCCGACGACATCGAATTTTTCACCTAAAAAAATGTACAGTGTATAGTAAGGATTTTAGAGCCTTTCCATGGCTCTTCTTCCAACTGCCACAGCGGCCCAACTAGGCGTACCTACGACCTGTGCGCACCTGTGGTTATGTGTTGAGATGTGTATTAATGAAATCCAAAGACTGGAGTGGATCCGACGACATCGAATTTTTCACCTAAAAACATGTACAGTGTATAGTAAGGATTTTGGAGCCTTCCATGGCTCATCTTCCAACTGCCATAGCGGCCCAACTTGGCGTACCTACGACCTGTGCGCACCTGTGGTTATGTGTTGAGATGTGTATTAACGTAATCCAAAGACTGGAGTGGATCCGACGACCTCGAATTTTTACCTAAAAAAATGTACAGTGTATAGTAAGGATTTTGGAGCCTTCCATGGCTCATCTTCCAACTGCCATAGCGGCCCAACTAGGCGTACCTACGACCTGTGCGCACCTGTGGTTATGTGTTGAGATGTCTATTAACGAAATCCAAAGACTGGAGTGGATCCGACGACATCGAATTTTTCACCTAAAAAAATGTACAGTGTATAGTAAGGATTTTAGAGCCTTTCCATGGCTCTTCTTCCAACTGCCACAGCGGCCCAACTAGGCGTACCTACGACCTGTGCGCACCTGTGGTTATGAGTTGAGATGTATATTAACGAAATCCAAAGACTGGAGTGGATCCGACGACATCGAATTTTTCACCTAAAAAAATGTACAGTGTATAGTAAGGATTTTATAGCCTTTCCATGGCTCTTCTTCCAACTGCCACAGCGGCCCAACTAGGCGTACATACGACCTGTGCGCACCTGTGGTTATGTGTTGAGATGTGTATTAATGAAATCCAAAGACTGGAGTGGATCCGACGACATCGAATTTTTCACCTAAAAAAATGTACAGTGTATAGTAAGGATTTTGGAGCCTTTCCATGGCTCATCTTCCAACTGCCACAGCGGCCCAACTAGGCGTACCTACGACCTGTGCGCACCTGTGGTTATGTGTTGAGATGTCTATTAACGAAATCCAAAGACTGGAGTGGATCCGACGACATCGAATTTTTCACCTAAAAAAATGTACAGTGTATAGTAAGGATTTTAGAGCCTTTCCATGGCTCTTCTTCCAACTGCCACAGCGGCCCAACTAGGCGTACCTACGACCTGTGCGCACCTGTGGTTATGAGTTGAGATGTATATTAACGAAATCCAAAGACTGGAGTGGATTCGACGACATCGAATTTTTCACCTAAAAAAATGTACAGTGTATAGTAAGGATTTTATAGCCTTTCCATGGCTCTTCTTCCAACTGCCACAGCGGCCCAACTAGGCGTACCTACGACCTGTGCGCACCTGTGGTTATGTGTTGAGATGTGTATGAACGAAATCCAAAGACTGGAGTGGATCCGACGACATCGAATTTTTCACCTAAAAAAATGTACAGTGTATAGTAAGGATTTTGGAGCCTTTCCATGGCTCATCTTCCAACTGCCACAGCGGCCCAACTAGGCGTACCTACGACCTGTGCGCACCTGTGGTTATGTGTTGAGATGTGTATTAACGAAATCCAAAGACTGGAGTGGATCCAACGACATCGAATTTTTCACCTAAAAAAATGTACAGTGTATAGTAAGGATTTTAGAGCCTTTCCATGGCTCTTCTTCCAACTGTCACAGCGGACAAACTAGGCGTACCTACGACCTGGGCGCACCTGTGGTTATGTGTTGAGATGTCTATTAACGAAATCCAAAGACTGGAGTGGATCCAACGACATCGAATTTTTCACCTAAAAAAATGTACAGTGTATAGTAAGGATTTTGGAGCCTTTCCATGGCTCATCTTCCAACTGCCACAGCGGCCCAACTAGGCGTACCTACGACCTGTGCGCACCTGTGGTTATGTGTTGAGATGTGTATTAACGAAATCCAAAGACTGGAGTGGATCCAACGACATCGAATTTTTCACCTAAAAAAATGTACAGTGTATAGTAAGGATTTTGGAGCCTTTCCATGTCTCATCTTCCAACTGCCACAGCGGCCCAACTAGGCGTACCTACGACCTGTGCGCACCTGTGGTTATGTGTTGAGATGTCTATTAACGAAATCCAAAGACTGGAGTGGATCCGACGACATCGAATTTTTCACCTAAAAAAATGTACAGTGTATAGTAAGGATTTTGGAGCCTTCCATGGCTCATCTTCCAACTGCCATAGCGGCCCAACTAGGCATACCTACGACCTGTGCGCACCTGTGGTTATGTGTTGAGATGTGTATTAACGAAATCCAAAGACTGGAGTGGACCCGACGACATCGAATTTTTCACCTAAAAAAATGTACAGTGTATAGTAAGGATTTTGGAGCCTTTCCATGTCTCATCTTCCAACTGCCACAGCGGCCCAACTAGGCGTACCTACGACCTGTGCGCACCTGTGGTTATGTGTTGAGATGTGTATTAACGAAATCCAAAGACTGGAGTGGATCCAACGACATCGAATTTTTCACCTAAAAAAATGTACAGTGTATAGTAAGGATTTTAGAGCCTTTCCATGGCTCTTCTTCCAACTGCCACAGCGGACAAACTAGGCGTACCTACGACCTGGGCGCACCTGTGGTTATGTGTTGAGATGTCTATTAACGAAATCCAAAGACTGGAGTGGATCCAACGACATCGAATTTTTCACCTAAAAAAATGTACAGTGTATAGTAAGGATTTTAGAGCCTTTCCATGGCTCTTCTTCCAACTGCCACAGCGGACCAACTAGGCGTACCTACGACCTGTGCGCACCTGTGGTTATGTGTTGAGATGTCTATTAACGAAATCCAAAGACTGGAGTGGATCCGACGACATCGAATTTTTCACCTAAAAAAATGTACAGTGTATAGTAAGGATTTTGGAGCCTTCCATGGCTCATCTTCCAACTGCCATAGCGGCCCAACTAGGCATACCTACGACCTGTGCGCACCTGTGGTTATGTGTTGAGATGTGTATTAACGAAATCCAAAGACTGGAGTGGACCCGACGACATCGAATTTTTCACCTAAAAAAATGTACAGTGTATAGTAAGGATTTTGGAGCCTTTCCATGTCTCTTCTTCCAACTGCCATAGCGGCCCAACTAGGCGTACCTACGACCTGTGCGCACCTGTGGATATGTGTTGAGATGTGGATTAACGAAATCCAAAGACTGGAGTGGATCCGACGACATCGAATTTTTCACCTAAAAAAATGTACAGTGTATAGTAAGGATTTTGGAGCCTTCCATGGCTCATCTTCCAACTGCCATAGCGGCCCAACTAGGCGTATCTACGACCTGTGCGCACCTGTGGTTATGTGTTGAGATGTGTATTAATGAAATCCAAAGACTGGAGTGGATCCGACGACATCGAATTTTTCACCTAAAAAAATGTACAGTGTATAGTAAGGATTTTGGAGCCTTCCATGGCTCATCTTCCAACTGCCACAGCGGCCCAACTAGGCGTATCTACGACCTGTGCGCACCTGTGGTTATGTGTTGAGATGTGTATTAATGAAATCCAAAGACTGGAGTGGATCCGACGACATCGAATTTTTCACCATGTACAGTGTATAGTAAGGATTTTGGAGCCTTTCCATGGCTCATCTTCCAACTGCCACAGCGGCCCAACTAGGCGTACCTACGACCTGTGCGCACCAGTGGTTATGTGTTGAAATGTGTATTAACGAAATCCAAAGACTGGAGTGGATCCGACGACATCGAATTTTTCACCTAAAAAAATGTACAGTGGCTCATCTTCCAACTGCCACAGCGGCCCAACTAGGCGTACCTACGACCTGTGCGCACCTGTGGTTATGTGTTCAGATGTGTGTTAACGAAATCCAAAGACTGGAGTGGACCCGACGACATCGAATTTTTCACCTAAAAAAATGTACAGTGTATAGTAAGGATTTTGGAGCCTTCCATGGCTCATCTTCCAACTGCCACAGCGGCCCAACTAGGCGTACCTACTACCTGTGCGCACCTGTGGTTATGTGTTGAGATGTCTATTAACGAAATCCAAAGACTGGAGTGGATCCGACGACATCGAATTTTTCACCTAAAAAAATGTACAGTGTATAGTAAGGATTTTAGAGCCTTTCCATGGCTCTTCTTCCAACTGCCACAGCGGCCCAACTAGGCGTACCTACGACCTGTGCGCACCTGCGGTTATGTGTTGAGATGTCTATTAACGAAATCCAAAGACTGGAGTGGATCCGACGACATCGAATTTTTCACCTAAAAAAATGTACAGTGTATAGTAAGAATTTTAGAGCCTTTCCATGGCTCTTCTTCCAACCGCCACAGCGGCCCAACTAGGTGTACCTACGACCTGTGCGCACCTGTGGTTATGTGCTGAGATGTGTATGAACGAAATCCAAAGACTGGAGTGGATCCGACGACATCGAATTTTTCACCTAAAAAAATGTACAGTGTATAGTAAGGATTTTAGAGCCTTTCCATGGCTCTTCTTCCAACTGCCACAGCGGCCCAACTAGGCGTACCTACGACCTGTGCGCACCTGTGGTTATGTGTTGAGATGTCTATTAACGAAATCCAAAGACTGGAGTGGATCCGACGACATCGAATTTTTCACCTAAAAAAATGTACAGTGTATAGTAAGGATTTTAGAGCCTTTCCATGGCTCTTCTTCCAACTGCCACAGCGGCCCAACTAGGCGTACCTACGACCTGTGCGCACCTGTGGTTATGTGCTGAGATGTGTATGAACGAAATCCAAAGACTGGAGTGGATCCGACGACATCGAATTTTTCACCTAAAAAAATGTACAGTGTATAGTAAGGATTTTAGAGCCTTTCCATGGCTCTTCTTCCAACTGCCACAGCGGCCCAACTAGGCGTACCTACGACCTGTGCGCACCTGTGGTTATGTGTTGAGATGTCTATTAACGAAATCCAAAGACTGGAGTGGATCCGACGACATCGAATTTTTCACCTAAAAAAATGTACAGTGTATAGTAAGGATTTTAGAGCCTTTCCATGGCTCTTCTTCCAACTGCCACAGCGGCCCAACTAGGCGTACCTACGACCTGTGCGCACCTGTGGTTATGTGTTGAGATGTCTATTAACGAAATCCAAAGACTGGAGTGGATCCGACGACATCGAATTTTTCACCTAAAAAAATGTACAGGATTTTGGAGCCTTCCATGGCTCATCTTCCAACTGCCATAGCGACCCAACTTGGCGTACCTACGACCTGTGCGCACCTGTGGTTATGTGTTGAGATGTGTATTAACGTAATCCAAAGACTGGAGTGGATCCGACGACCTCGAATTTTTCACCTAAAAAAATGTACAGTGTATAGTAAGGATTTTGGAGCCTTCCATGGCTCATCTTCCAACTGCCATAGCGGCCCAACTAGGCGTACCTACGACCTGTGCGCACCTGTAGTTATGTGTTGAGATGTGTATTAATGAAATCCAAAGACTGGAGTGGATCCGACGACATCGAATTTTTCACCTAAAAAAATGTACAGTGTATAGTAAGGATTTTATAGCCTTTCCATGGCTCTTCTTCCAACTGCCACAGCGGCCCAACTAGGCGTACATACGACCTGTGCGCACCTGTGGTTATGTGTTGAGATGTGTATTAATGAAATCCAAAGACTGGAGTGGATCCGACGACATCGAATTTTTCACCTAAAAAAATGTACAGTGTATAGTAAGGATTTTGGAGCCTTTCCATGGCTCATCTTCCAACTGCCACAGCGGCCCAACTAGGCGTACCTACGACCTGTGCGCACCTGTGGTTATGTGTTGAGATGTGTATTAATGAAATCCAAAGACTGGAGTGGATCCGACGACATCGAATTTTTCACCTAAAAAAATGTACAGTGTATAGTAAGGATTTTATAGCCTTTCCATGGCTCTTCTTCCAACTGCCACAGCGGCCCAACTAGGCGTACATACGACCTGTGCGCACCTGTGGTTATGTGTTGAGATGTGTATTAATGAAATCCAAAGACTGGAGTGGATCCGACGACATCGAATTTTTCACCTAAAAAAATGTACAGTGTATAGTAAGGATTTTGGAGCCTTTCCATGGCTCATCTTCCAACTGCCACAGCGGCCCAACTAGGCGTACCTACGACCTGTGCGCACCTGTGGTTATGTGTTGAGATGTGTATTAATGAAATCCAAAGACTGGAGTGGATCCGACGACATCGAATTTTTCACCTAAAAAAATGTACAGTGTATAGTAAGGATTTTATAGCCTTTCCATGGCTCTTCTTCCAACTGCCACAGCGGCCCAACTAGGCGTACATACGACCTGTGCGCACCTGTGGTTATGTGTTGAGATGTGTATTAATGAAATCCAAAGACTGGAGTGGATCCGACGACATCGAATTTTTCACCTAAAAAAATGTACAGTGTATAGTAAGGATTTTGGAGCCTTTCCATGGCTCATCTTCCAACTGCCACAGCGGCCCAACTAGGCGTACCTACGACCTGTGCGCACCTGTGGTTATGTGTTGAGATGTCTATTAACGAAATCCAAAGACTGGAGTGGATCCGACGACATCGAATTTTTCACCTAAAAAAATGTACAGTGTATAGTAAGGATTTTAGAGCCTTTCCATGGCTCTTCTTCCAACTGCCACAGCGGCCCAACTAGGCGTACCTACGACCTGTGCGCACCTGTGGTTATGTGTTGAGATGTGTATTAATGAAATCCAAAGACTGGAGTGGATCCGACGACATCGAATTTTTCACCTAAAAAAATGTACAGTGTATAGTAAGGATTTTGGAGCCTTCCATGGCTCATCTTCCAACTGCCATAGCGGCCCAACTTGGCGTACCTACGACCTGTGCGCACCTGTGGTTATGTGTTGAGATGTGTATTAACGTAATCCAAAGACTGGAGTGGATCCGACGACCTCGAATTTTTACCTAAAAAAATGTACAGTGTATAGTAAGGAATTTAGAGCCTTTCCATCGCTCTTCTTCCAACTGCCACAGCGGCCCAACTAGGCGTACCTACGACCTGTGCGCACCTGTGGTTATGTGTTGAGATGTGTATTAACGAAATCCAAAGACTGGAGTGGATCCGACAACATCGAATTTTTTCACCTAAAAAAATGTACAGTGTATAGTAAGGATTTTGGAGCCTTTCCATGGCTCTTCTTCCAACTGCCACAGCGGCCCAACTAGGCGTACCTACGACCTGTGCGCACCTGTGGTTATGAGTTGAGATGTATATTAACGAAATCCAAAGACTGGAGTGGATCCGACGACATCGAATTTTTCACCTAAAAAAATGTACAGTGTATAGTAAGGATTTTATAGCCTTTCCATGGCTCTTCTTCCAACTGCCACAGCGGCCCAACTAGGTGTACCTACGACCTGTGCGCACCTGTGGTTATGTGTTGAGATGTGTATTAACGAAATCCAAAGACTGGAGTGGATCCGACAACATCGAATTTTTCACCTAAAAAAATGTACAGTAAGGATTTTGGAGCCTTCCATGGCTCATCTTCCAACTGCCACAGCGGCCCAACTAGGCGTACCTTCGACCAGTGCGCACCTGTGGTTATGTGTTGAGATGTGTATTAACGAAATCCAAAGACTGGAGTGGATCCGACAACATCGAATTTTTTCACCTAAAAAAATGTACAGTGTATAGTAAGGATTTTGGAGCCTTTCCATGGCTCTTCTTCCAACCGCCACAGCGGCCCAACTAGGCGTACCTACGACCTGTGCGCACCTGTGGTTATGTGTTGAGATGTGTATTAACGAAATCCAAAGACTGGAGTGGATCCGACAACATCGAATTTTTCACCTAAAAAAATGTACAGTAAGGATTTTGGAGCCTTCCATGGCTCATCTTCCAACTGCCACAGCGGCCCAACTAGGCGTACCTTCGACCAGTGCGCACCTGTGGTTATGTGTTGAGATGTGTATTAACGAAATCCAAAGACTGGAGTGGATCCGACGACATCGAATTTTTCACCTAAAAAAATGTACAGTGTATAGTAAGGATTTTAGAGCCTTTCCATGGCTCTTCTTCCAACCGCCACAGCGGCCCAACTAGGCGTACCTACGACCTGTGCGCACCTGTGGTTATGTGCTGAGATGTGTATGAACGAAATCCAAAGACTGGAGTGGATCCGACGACATCGAATTTTTCACCTAAAAAAATGTACAGTGTATAGTAAGGATTTTAGAGCCTTTCCATGGCTCTTCTTCCAACTGCCACAGCGGCCCAACTAGGCGTACCTACGACCTGTGCGCACCTGTGGTTATGTGTTGAGATGTCTATTAACGAAATCCAAAGACTGGAGTGGATCCGACGACATCGAATTTTTCACCTAAAAAAATGTACAGTGTATAGTAAGGATTTTGGAGCCTTCCATGGCTCATCTTCCAACTGCCACAGCGGCCCAACTAGGCGTACCTACGACCTGTGCGCACCTGTGGTTATGTGTTGAGATGTGTATTAACGAAATCCAAAGACTGGAGTGGATCCGACGACATCGAATTTTTCACCTAAAAAAATGTACAGTGTATAGTAAGGATTTTGGAGCCTTCCATGGCTCATCTTCCAACTGCCCAACTAGCGGCCCAACTAGGCGTACCTACGACCTGTGCGCACCTGTAGTTATGTGTTGAGATGTGTATTAATGAAATCCAAAGACTGGAGTGGATCCGACGACATCGAATTTTTCACCTAAAAAAATGTACAGTGTATAGTAAGGATTTTGGAGCCTTTCCATGGCTCTTCTTCCAACTGCCACAGCGGCCCAACTAGGCGTACCTACGACCTGTGCGCACCTGTGGTTATGTGTTGAGATGTGTATTAACGAAATCCAAAGACTGGAGTGGATCCGACGACATCGAATTTTTCACCTAAAAAAATGTACAGTGTATAGTACGGCTTTTGGAGCCTTCCATGGATCTTCTTCCAACTGCCACAGCGGCCCAACTAAGCGTACCTACGACCTGTGCGCACCTGTGGTTATGTGTTGAGATGTGTATTAACGAAATCCAAAGACTGGAGTGGATCCGACGACATCGAATTTTTCACCTAAAAAAATGTACAGTGTATAGTAAGGATTTTGGAGCCTTCCATGGCTCATCTTCCAACTGCCACAGCGGCACAACTAGGCGTACCTACGACCTGTGCGCACCTGTGGTTATGTGTTGAGATGTGTATTAACGTAATCCAAAGACTGGAGTGGATCCGACGACCTCGAATTTTTCACCTAAAAAAATGTACAGTGTATAGTAAGGACTTTAGAGCCTTTCCATGGCTCATCTTCCAACTGCCACAGCGGCCCAACTAGGCGTACCTACGACCTGTGCGCACCTGTGGTTATGTGTTGAGATGTGTATAACCGAAATCCAAAGACTGGAGTGGATCCGACGACATCGAATTTTTCACCTAAAAAAATGTACAGTAAGGATTTTGGAGCCTTCCATGGCTCATCTTCCAACTGCCACAGCGGTCCAACTAGGCGTACCTACGACCTGTGCGCACCTGTGGTTATGTGTTGAGATGTGTATTAACGAAATCCAAAGACTGGAGTGGATCCGACGACATCGAATTTTTCACCTAAAAAAATGTACAGTAAGGATTTTGGAGCCTTCCATGGCTCATCTTCCAACTGCCACAGCGGTCCAACTAGGCGTACCTACGACCAGTGCGCACCTGTGGTTATGTGTTGAGATGAGTATTAACGAAATCCAAAGACTGGAGTGGATCCGACGGCATCGAATTTTTCACCTAAAAAAATGTACAGTGTATAGTAAGGATTTTAGAGCCTTTCCATGGCTCATCTTCCAACTGCCACAGCGGCCCAACTAGGCGTACCTACGACCTGTGCGCACCTGTGGTTATGTGTTGAGATGAGTATTAACGAAATCCAAAGACTGGAGTGGATCCGACGACATCGAATTTTTCACCTAAAAAAATGTACAGTGTATAGTAAGGATTTTGGAGCCTTCCATGGCTCATCTTCCAACTGCCACAGCGGCCCAACTAGGCGTACCTACGACCTGTGCGCACCTGTGGTTATGTGTTGAGATGTGTATTAACGAAATCCAAAGACTGGAGTGGATCCGACGACATCGAATTTTTCACCTAAAAAAATGTACAGTGTATAGTACGGCTTTTGGAGCCTTCCATGGATCTTCTTCCAACTGCCACAGCGGCCCAACTAAGCGTACCTACGACCTGTGCGCACCTGTGGTTATGTGTTGAGATGTGTATTAACGAAATCCAAAGACTGGAGTGGATCCGACGACATCGAATTTTTCACCTAAAAAAATGTACAGTGTATAGTAAGGATTTTGGAGCCTTCCATGGCTCATCTTCCAACTGCCACAGCGGCACAACTAGGCGTACCTACGACCTGTGCGCACCTGTGGTTATGTGTTGAGATGTGTATTAACGTAATCCAAAGACTGGAGTGGATCCGACGACCTCGAATTTTTCACCTAAAAAAATGTACAGTGTATAGTAAGGATTTTAGAGCCTTTCCATGGCTCATCTTCCAACTGCCACAGCGGCCCAACTAGGCGTACCTACGACCTGTGCGCACCTGTGGTTATGTGTTGAGATGTGTATAACCGAAATCCAAAGACTGGAGTGGATCCGACGACATCGAATTTTTCACCTAAAAAAATGTACAGTAAGGATTTTGGAGCCTTCCATGGCTCATCTTCCAACTGCCACAGCGGTCCAACTAGGCGTACCTACGACCTGTGCGCACCTGTGGTTATGTGTTGAGATGTGTATTAACGAAATCCAAAGACTGGAGTGGATCCGACGACATCGAATTTTTCACCTAAAAAAATGTACAGTAAGGATTTTGGAGCCTTCCATGGCTCATCTTCCAACTGCCACAGCGGTCCAACTAGGCGTACCTACGACCAGTGCGCACCTGTGGTTATGTGTTGAGATGAGTATTAACGAAATCCAAAGACTGGAGTGGATCCGACGGCATCGAATTTTTCACCTAAAAAAATGTACAGTGTATAGTAAGGATTTTAGAGCCTTTCCATGGCTCATCTTCCAACTGCCACAGCGGCCCAACTAGGCGTACCTACGACCTGTGCGCACCTGTGGTTATGTGTTGAGATGAGTATTAACGAAATCCAAAGACTGGAGTGGATCCGACGACATCGAATTTTTCACCTAAAAAAATGTACAGTGTATAGTAAGGATTTTGGAGCCTTCCATGGCTCATCTTCCAACTGCCACAGCGGCCCAACTAGGCGTACCTACGACCTGTGCGCACCTGTGGTTATGTGTTGAGATGTGTATTAACGAAATCCAAAGACTGGAGTGGATCCGACGACATCGAATTTTTCACCTAAAAAAATGTACAGTGTATAGTAAGGATTTTGGAGCCTTTCCATGGCTCTTCTTCCAACTGCCACAGCGGCCCAACTAGGCGTACCTACGACCTGTGCGCACCTGTGGTTATGTGTTGAGATGTGTATTAACGAAATCCAAAGACTGGAGTGGATCCGACGGCATCGAATTTTTCACCTAAAAAAATGTACAGTGTATAGTAAGGATTTTAGAGCCTTTCCATGGCTCTTCTCCAACTGCCACAGCGGCCCAACTAGGTACCTACGACCTGTGCGCACCTGTGGTTATGTGTTGAGATGTGTATTAACGAAATCCAAAGACTGGAGTGGATCCGACGACATCGAATTTTTCACCTAAAAAAATGTACAGTGTATAGTAAGGATTTTGGAGCCTTCCATGGCTCATCTTCCAACTGCCACAGCGGCCCAACTAGGCGTACCTACGACCTGTGCGCACCTGTGGTTATGTGTTGAGATGTGTATTAACGAAATCCAAAGACTGGAGTGGATCCGACGACATCGAATTTTTCACCTAAAAAAATGTACAGTGTATAGTAAGGATTTTGGAGCCTTTCCATGGCTCTTCTTCCAACTGCCACAGCGGCCCAACTAGGCGTACCTACGACCTGTGCGCACCTGTGGTTATGTGTTGAGATGTGTATTAACGAAATCCAAAGACTGGAGTGGATCCGACGGCATCGAATTTTTCACCTAAAAAAATGTACAGTGTATAGTAAGGATTTTAGAGCCTTTCCATGGCTCTTCTCCAACTGCCACAGCGGCCCAACTAGGTACCTACGACCTGTCCGCACCTGTGGTTATGTGTTGAGATGTGTATTAACGAAATCCAAAGACTGGAGTGGATCCGACGGCATCGAATTTTTCACCTAAAAAAATGTACAGTGTATAGTAAGGATTTTAGAGCCTTTCCATGGCTCTTCTCCAACTGCCACAGCGGCCCAACTAGGTACCTACGACCTGTGCGCACCTGTGGTTATGTGTTGAGATGTGTATTAACGAAATCCAAAGACTGGAGTGGATCCGACGGCATCGAATGTTTCACCTAAAAAAACGTACAGTGTATAGTAATGATTTTAGAGCCTTTCCATGGCTCTTCGTCCAACTGCCACAGCGGCCCAACTAGGCGTACCTACAACCTGTGCGCACCTGTGGTTATGTGTTGAGATGTGTATTAACGAAATCCAAAGACTGGAGTGGATCCGACGACATCGAATTTTTCACCTAAAAAAATGTACAGTGTATAGTAAGGATTTTGGAGCCTTCCATGGCTCATCTTCCAACTGCCACAGCGGCCCAACTAGGCGTACCTACAACCTGTGCGCACCTGTGGTTATGTGTTGAGATGTGTATTATCGAAATCCAAGGACTGGAGTGGATCCGACGACATCGAATTTTTCACCTAAAAAAATGTACAGTGTATAGTAAGGATTTTGGAGCCTTTCCATGGCTCATCACCCAACTGCCACAGCGGCCCAACTAGGCGTACCTAGTTGGCTGCACTCTCCCTTACCTTGCTGTCTTGCGGCCGCTGGCCTGACAAGTAAGTGAGTCCGTATGCTACACTCCTTGCTCATGTTTCTTGGTAGTCGCTGGCAGCATTTTTCAGCCCGTCACAGTTTTGATTCAAGTTCCTGAAGTCAGCGTGCCCAGGACCGTCAATGCATCGTTCACTTGATACGGAAACCGCCAACACTTATACTTTGCGCATTGAATCATTCATCAGGGGAGTAGGTTCTTCAAAATTCCGTTGTTTCAAAATCGCAGAGCCCCACATTTATACAATCGTTGAAAATTGCGACAGTTATTCGTTTTTGCCCAAAAATTGCTAGTTTTTCCGTATTTTGTGCAAGTTTTCGAAAGCCTAACGCATGGGTAGGAGGAAAGAAGGCAAGCGGAAGCCTCCGCAGTTAAACTACACGTAAGTTTAAGCACTTGTGGTCCGAATTGGATAAAGTCCTAACATTCATATTGCAGAGCACCGAAGCCCGGGAGACCCATTCTTTGGATGCACATTCTGCCGGGCCTGGCACTGTTACGCTTTCAACCGCAATTGAGAGAAGGGAAGGCTGCTGCAATGGCACGGAGAATTAAGGTACGTTTATTTGAGGCTTCAGTTGGAGAATGTGCACTCTGAGGTGGCCATGTCCAACCAATCCTTCTCATCGTCTTTACAGAACCCCTCAGCATGCATAGTGGCTGCAGTGTATGCAGCGGTTGAAAATTTCGATCACTGGTCGCCTGCGCTGGTGGAGAACGTTTTCCAAATCGGCAACGAAGTGCACCGGGTCACCCTGCAGCAGCTGAAGCTGCGTTGGAACTCCAGCTACCCCGTACAGTGCGTGTGTCCCACGTTCTACGTCAACGCCAACAAAGTCTCAATCCTGGTTAAGTCGTGCCAAATTCCAAGTCCACTCCACGGCAGTGTAACCTCTAGCATTGAGGACGACCAGGTCTCGGCCGTCGAAAATCTGTTGAGCAGCAATCACGGTTTGCTGCTGCAGTGCGGCGGTAGGACGAGCTCCTACTGGAAGGACAAAGGCAGGTTCTACGCGCTGGTCCCAGAGGGATTTGGTAGCGTCGAAAACTACACTCCGTCACTGCTGCGTGCCACTGACTTGAGAACCCTGCTCAAGCACAGTTTGGCCCTTGCGCAAGGAGCGTGCGACTTGTACTCAATCAAGGTCCTTGCCAAATCCACAGTTCCCACGACCATTGAGAACATACAGGCGGACTTCAGTTTGCCGGAGATAGACGAGTCGGACCTTCAGACGGGCCCAGCCGAGACGCCTGCTCCTGAGACAGTAACGCCTGAGCCACAAACTTCAGCACTCCAGCTGGCGGGAGCAAAGCGGAAAGACAAGAAAAAGGCGGAAGAACCCGATCCCGTCGACGCCACAAATCCGGATGTGATCATCTCCTTCAGCGAGGACTACAAGGCGATCGACGATACGAGAGGCATTCTAACAGGAAACGCATTCGTCAATCAACCCGAGCTAATCCTGCACACGGTCATAGCTGCCGCAGTATTCCTGCACCATCTGCCAGCGAATCTGTGGACCAAGCCAATTATCAAGGACATCGTGGCGCTCGGGAAGAGGATCTACAACCAGAGCGCGGATGAGGATCTGCTGGACAACGAGGACTGGGCGGATCGAGTCTACTTCCCCATCAAATTCGCACGCCGCAACTACCTCGCGGACTTTGAGAAGACCGTCTTTGGCAAGGTGACTTCAACGGACCCGGAGGTCCTGAACGCCGAAAGGGGCCTCTACAAGTTCTTCCAGGGGAACGACGTCGGCCTGCTAATCGGGCCGCAACTGGTCCTAGTGTGGCAGATGAAGAACAACTACTTCATGTTCGACCCAAAGGAACGCGACGTTATCGGCCGGAAATGGACGCGAATGTATTCGGCGGAGTTGGGGGAGAGCAACAGTGCCGGGAGCGCCTGCATCTCGTGGTTTCAGAGTCTCAAGAAACTCAGCGAGGTGTACACGGACACTATCGCGCTGAAGCACAGAAAGGATCCGTACCGCATTGTCAAGCTGAGAGTGTACGAGACAGGCGCCAAGTTGGAGCCGGAAGGCGAGTGGGTTGCCATGGCCCCGCACAAGTGGATCATGGTCGGCACTAAGACGATCTGCGACTACAGCTTCGCCGACGACAACCGTCGCGTGGGGAAGGCCCTGTGCATGGGCATTGCTGCGCTGTTGCGCGCCAACGAATTGCCAGAGAACGAGTGGAACGCTGCCGTCATTGACGCGGTTCTCGTGGAGGGAATGGAGTTGTTCAAGCAGTCGCAGGCGGGCATGCCGCCGGAGCAGCCCTTCACGATTAACAGCGTGAAGAAGCTGGTCGACATCGGGGAGAGGCGTGTGCGACTGTTCATTGCCGAGTGCATGATTCGCGGGTTCATGCTGGTCGAGCAGCCGGCGCCGAAGCAGGGCGCTAAGGCAGGCGCTGCTGTTCTGAGGGATGGTAACTTGTTCTCTCCACACATTGTCTGCACTCTCACTCTCAATCCGTTTCGCTCAAGGTCTCAACGAGTTCTTCAACTCCACCCGCTTCGGACTGTTCACGGTGAAGAGCGTAGCCCTGGCCGTCTGGAGAGGACGCGACAACTTCTACTACCTGTTCTATCCTTACGAGAAACTCCTCGGACTGCCTGCTCAGTGTCTGTGTTGTAAGTGTGTTCAGTGCGCTTCCAGTTGTCGATCTGAGTGCAGCCTCTTCTCTCGCAGCCAATGATTCCAGCCTGCCGCCAATGGGACTGGCCCATACTCTGCGGTTCAAGAACATCGACGAGATGCTCAGCTTTTTGTCGTGCTCGCTGAATACCAAGGAGAATGACGAGGTAAGTCTTGCAGTCCGTCCTGCCGTCAGACCTTTGCTCAGACTGCTCCACTACAGTATTGCTTGAATCCCGTGGACCTCTTCCTGTCGGAGGCTGGCGGCAGACCACCGCTGCGTGCGTACGAGGAGTTCGGCGAGTCGGGGGGAATTCTGCGACCCTACAAGGACCTCCACGAGGGCCATGAGATGTTCGGAGTGCGGGCGGACAAGCAGACGCTCGCCAATCTGCTGACAGCTATCGGCTTCAATCGCCTGACGCCAGCCACGCATTGGGCCAAGGAGGAGATCGCCGACATCCTTCACATTGGCGACAAGATCTTCTGCAAGATATTCATGGCCCTGGATGAGTGCCAAGCGCGAGACTACGCCCTGCAGTGGGAGGACATCGTGCCGACGATCGGCATGAACAAGTTCGTGTTCGTCCGCGAGGCGGTTGTTGGTCTCATGGAGATCACGCCCGAGCCCATGGGCGAGGGGCTGGAGGAGGAATTGGAGCCAGTTGACGCGGAGGAGGAAGAGGACGTTGAGCAACAGGACGATGAGCTGTCTGTGCGACAAGGAGGCGGCATAGTGGAAGAGCAACCCAAGGATCTGAAGGGCATCCTCAACGCCTGGGATGCCAAGAAGCGAGACTTCACCGAAGCCGTTATCGAGACGGACTTCTACACGATGGCCATTTGGAGGAAGGACGACTTGTACTTCGTGTTCGATCCAAAGGCGTCCGGTGCCAAGGGCGAGTTGACAGAAAGGCGCCTCGAAAGCGGGAAGGATCGTGCCGCTGGCGAGTACGCAACAGAGACTAAGGACCACCCGCTACTTCTGGACAAACGAAACTACAACCACTTCGAGAACGAGGGCTCGGCCTACACCGCCTGGTTCTCCAGTTTCGACGAGTTCTACGACCACCTCCTCAACAAAGTCCCGGGCGAGTACCGCCATGACAAGTTCACGCTGCACGAACTGACGATCAGCAACATGCCAGTGGGCGTCGACGACATCCCGCTGCGACCCGGCTTCCGGCCGATCAGCCAACAGCATGCTGTCCTGCGCGGCTCCATGACCCTGCACCACCCGTCGCTGGACAACAGCGGCAAATCGGAGTTCACCAACTGCCTGGTGGCGCTGGCGTTCGCGAGGATCACGCCGTCCACCAAAATGACCACCACCTTGCTGGACGTGGTCCTCAAGTACGGCGATCGGCTGTACTCGAAGAGCATGAAGTCCTTGAAGGCCATGGACAAGGAGAAGTTCTGCACAACCGACAAACTGAGGCTGGCCGACATAGCGCCGGTGTTCAGCATCTACAAGATCAAATTCCGATGGAAGGCGGTCGCCGAGTCTAGTGGCAACTTTCTGGCCACGGATGTGAAGAAGAGTACCGGCAAGTTGGGCTCGATCGAGCAGGGCTCCGCTGCCCTCCTCGTCCACAAGGGATACTCGATGGCGTTTTGGCGCAGTGAGTCCGCGTTTTTCTTGTATGACCCCTTCGAGACCAATCCCGCGGGAGTTCTGGCCGAGAACGGGTTGCCTAGTCTGTCGCGATTCCCGAAGCTGGACAACCTCCTAAGCTACATGCTGCAGAAGTTCCTGTGCGTCAATGGACTCAACACGTTCACGTGTCACATTGTAAGTGACCGAATCTTCGCCTCGGATTCTACATTTGTCCCCTTTTCAGATCCAAATCAGAAGCAGTCCCGTGGAGGAGATTCAACTGGCAGCGCTGGGCGCTGAGGAGGACGCCGAGAAGTCAGAGTTCCTCTCGATGATTCCCAGTGGTCAGGAGGCGTTCCAGCCGTTCGCGGCAAATACGCGCATCCTCCGTGCATCGATATCCGAGGACATCATGCCCGAACACGGCCTCGCTCTGGCCGCTCTGGTCCACTCTCGGTTGCAATTCGTGCAGCTGTGGGGCTGCAACATCGGCTCGAGGGTACGAGGTGCACCAACCCTCAGAAGGAGCTTCTGATTTTCATGTCCCATTTCAGATCTGCTTTCTGTCCAAGTACCTGCTGCAGAAGACCGGCTGTGACATGGCCTTGCAGCCGGCCACTTTCGACGACCTACGGCGCAGCTTTGCCATCGACAACGACATCCTGTGCCACATAGTGTTCGCCAAGAGTGTTCAGGGCCCGGTCTACAGCACGAAGCGAACGGAAATAGTGGGCATCAGCCTCAAGAACGCCCTGATCTTGTTCTTTAGGAGCTGCCAGCACGTGCTTATCACCATTCCAGGCACAGCCACCTCGTTCGCGGTGTGGAAGGAGAACGGGAGGTTCCACTTGTTTGGCGTCGATCGCGTCAGGAATGAAGTGTACGTCGTGGAGTCGGCCACCTTGGAGTCCCTGTTCGAGCCGCTTTTCAAGAACCTCAAGGGTGAGCCGGACACGAATAACTGGTACGAGCTGCGTAGCGTGAGTGTCACGACGGTACCCATAAAGGAGGGCATCTGCAGGCCCCTGACAACGTGGAAGAGGAACACCGGTGATCCACTTGACACCAAGTCGCCGGGCCACAAGTCGATGGCGTCCAGGAAGGCGCACTTCTACGACCATATCGCTGAGAGACCGGAAGCTGCACATGTAAGGCCACCAGTGAGCGAGTTCATTCGTCTTGGTAGCAACGTGGAGCTCCTCTACTCCAAGGGTGTGCTCAGGACGCACAGGTTCTATGGGTCCGAGGATTTGTTTCCCGTAAGGAACGGCGTGTGTTATTTGAGACGCCCTTGTTCACTGAGTCTCTTTGCAGAGCTTGCAAGCGGCTTGTGTAGAGGCAGCCGCTCTGTCGCAGGTTAGGCCGCCCATGCTCTGGACGAGGAAGACCTTGGAGAAACTCTTAGCGTCCGGCATCAGTCTGTACGTCAACACAGTCGCAGGTACGTACAATAGACCGGAAAAGAGTCGGGGGAGTCTAACTGGTTCCTCCTTCCAGTCAAGGGCCAGTCTGCGGTCAAAATGGTCGACTTCAGGGGAAAGCTTCACGTTGGCCACTTCTCTCTCGAGGTTTGTCCACTTGCGCCAACAGTGCAGGCAGCCACCAAGGAAGATCTGCTGATGTGGCTCACGTGGGTGCTGAGGAAGTACCGAACAGCCTACCTGTACACGGAGAACTTTTGCTTCACGCTGATGCTGAACAACAACGACTGCTATCTGTATCACCCCGGCAGCGTGCAGGTCCTCTGCGACGACATTCGGAGTGACAGTTCATGCTTGATCAGATTTTGCTCGATTTCTGAGATTCTGGACAAGCTGCTGACCAAGGGGGCGATTTCGGTCTCCCAGAACGTGTGCATCGGTCCTGTCTGTGTGTTCAAGCAGTCTTAGGCAACATTGTCTTCGACGACGCGCATCGAGCGCTTTCTGTGTTCATGAAGTCAATAAATGTACATTTTGAACGAACTTAGTTTTTGACTGGCTCGAAGCCGGGGGACGCATCTGATGATGCTTCTCATATTCTCATGGGATTCCAATTTCGACAGCATTTTAGGACGCGATTTCGAAGACGTTTTCCGGTGCGATTGTAACGACTTATTCCGCCGACAGCATTTTTGTCCCAATTTGACGTACCCTTTCCTCACTTTTATGAGAGCTGTCGACTTCGACGGAACTTTTTTTTGGCATTTAACGTTTCCTGCAGTGATTTCAAAGTTTATTGTTGCGACTTCATTGACGCTTCACTGTTCCGATCAATGTTCCGCAGTGGCCTGCAGGATCCACAAAAGGGGTCGCGGGGGAAAGAGCGCACTAAAGATCCCCAGGCCACTCGATCCACCACCATCGACTCCAACCCATGAGGAGTTAGCTATGCCCAAGCGCAACCAGGTGAGTTTTTGGACTTGGTGCAACCACCTCGTCCTGCGTCTGTCCAGTCGGTCGCCTACATGATGGCGTGTTATTCAAGGCACACCTCGAAAGTCGTGATGAGTGACCAAACCGTCTTATCACAAGTAGCTGCTCAACGCTGGTTCAATGGCGTATTCCCGTTTTTCTTACCCTATCACAGGCAGTAGAATAAAACTCATCTCGGCAGCTTGTATTTTCGATCTTACTCCATCGGTCATTACCTAAAATTAATGACCGTAGATTAGAAGTAGAACAAATACTAAGTTGAGAACCGCTAACTTGACATTGAAACCAAGCTCGGCCTTCCTGATTGCAGATCTTCCGAGTTGTTTCAAAATTGAGCCAGCTTGGCTCAAGCTCCCATTCCCACTCGTGAAAAACGATTGAACTTCTCCAACTGCTTCAATGGGACTCTGCAGTATCTTCCTTTTGAAAATCGACAGCTTCGCCATTCTGATCTGGGAGATGGCATTCCATATCGAAAATGGACATGGTGCTTCTCCTTCTGGCTTAATCCATTCTATGCATCAGGGGATGCGTTGCGATGTAAGCCAAAGTTGGCCTTCTTGAGTACCAGCTGCTTTCGGTGAAGTTGACGCCATTCAGTTGAGGTTGTGCTGGTGTTGGCGAGCAGGCAAAGTTTTTTTTGGTGTGCGTCTCTGTTGTTCATCGGGCTGTGAAGTGGGTACTTTTGTGATTGGTGCTCAAGTGGGGCATGCACCTCGTCATCAGTTGTTATTCTCGAAGCACTATTTTGACGCTCCAACATTCGCCTGCTGATCTGTCTCCGCCTCGGAGGGAGGGGCTTTGGAAGTACCTACATAATAGTGATTTTGGGCATTTTTTTCGGATATATGGACAACGACTAACTGTGCTGAATGGTCTGTGTACGGATGGTGGGCAATATCGGTCTCAGGTTCAAGCGATTTCCGTAACGATTCTAAATCGATTTGAACGAGACTTTCTGACGTGATTACGGCGAGGATTTTTGTTACGATTCCCAGTAGGCTGGTGTAAGTCGCAAACGAACTAGTTCAAAAAGGAGCACTAACGAGTGAACTAAGTGAACTAGTTCAATAAACAGATTTCAACTAAATTGAGCGCTCTCTGGACTGAAATTAACTGTACAAGCAGCAACGAATCGACTTCATTCTGACGACGTTCTTCGATGCGATTTCGTCGGCGTTTCAACGACTCAGTCGTCTCGCTTTCCGATGCACCTCTGACTACGTTTTTTCAACGCAAATACGACGTCGTTTGAGACGATTTTAATGTGATTTCCGCTGCTTCTCCAACGACGCTTACGAGATTTCACACTTTCCGATGCGATTCACACATGATGACGAATTGGCCATGAGACGCGATTAAAGCTACATTTCCGATCAAGTTTTTCGTCAGTACTCCGACGAATTTTTGGCGAGTCTTTTGCCAAGTGTTGTTTACCAAAAAAGAAGGGGAATGTGTGAATGAATCTGCAGCGTTGTCCTCTTGCAGCAGACTTCACCAGTCAGTTCATGTTGTGCACAGCTATAGCTGAAGCCGCAATCAACCATGTTGTCTTGCTGGGCTGTTTAACGCAAAACAGAGTCTTGTTGGTGACACGATTACATTCAACTCCTGCAGTTGGGCACTCTTCAGCTTCATAGAGAAAGACATTAGGACACAACCATAAGGGCCGTAAGAAGACATTAGTCAACTTAAGCACGCCAAACGCACATAAATGAGAAACTGGCCATAAATGATAATAACCACATCGTTCAGTTTCGTCAAATTTCTTTCACTTCTGCTAACGTACTTCAGTGAGAGCGCAATTAAGTGCTGTCAACCTAGTAAATGTCTCGGAGTATATCCCAAATATCCCAAGTTCCCAGAAGCAATTGTGAGCACTTAGAAATTTGCTTACTTTTCGTTCGGTTCGGGCACAAGTTTACGTTTACTTACACAAGGAAAGGCTGCCCGTTAACTGAAGACAACGCAAACCACATCTTCCTCCAAGCCAACGACAAACTTTAACCGTGCCAAAGCACATCGTCTACACTCCGCGCTAAACGGTTCATTTCGTATTCACACCCGCAGAAAAAAAAAGTCATCATTAAAATCGAAACCTCCACCCTTCCGTAATCACAAGGTTCCATCGCATTACCAGGATAAGCTGATGTCTCTTTTGTTATCGCACTTCCGTTTACAGATCGTTTGCCGTGACGGTAAACCTCATTTCCAATCACCGTCGATCTCGTTAAAGCAATCCCAACCGAAAAGCGGTACACATTCCCTTCGTTCCAGCGCATGAATCGCATGCACTCCATCCGCCTTCCAGCCGAAACTGCATCACTCCCCCGCCGCAGCTAGAGGGAGACGGAGACGCCAACTTGGCGCACATTTGCCTGTTCGGCTTCCAAGTTTCAACGTTCCAACGGGAAATATCCCTTTTCTCAGTTGTTCCATCCCTTAAGCGTTTCCATTTTCCAAGGTTCTTCTCGGCAATTTCACCAGTTTTTCGGTGCTCCTCAGTTTCTTTCTTCTCGTCGCCCTGTTATGTACGCGTTGAACGGTTCGGTTTCGTTTTGGTGTTCCAAATAATTGTTTCTATTCCCCCTTCCCCGCCCTCTAACGCGCACACTTACACACACACACACACGCAGTCACACTAGAGCGAATCTCATTTCCTTCTTGGACTTTTTATGTAACAAAGCGACACATCCTTTTCGTGCGAAATCAGCAGAAAATTTTAGAAAGAAACTCGTTCACAGGAGCACGCGAATCGAGGAAAACTCGTGGAAATCCGCGTCGCGTTCTGCACTCGAGGGGATTCGCTGCGGAAAATTCAGTTTTTTTTTTGTTTTTCCTCCGAATGAAAATGCATTTCGTGTGAACGAATGGGATAAACGAACGAAGGGATGAAGGGAAGAGTCCACCAGTGAAGTGGTGAATGCGAGAAGTTGAAGTGAGACGAGGGTGTAGTGTGAATTGTGAAGAAAAAGAAAATTGTTTAAACAATTTCCTTTTGTTTTTCGTGTCAAAAAGGTGAGGAGGATGTGATAGAAAAACACAGAAAGAGATAGAGAGAGGTGATGATGAAAAGGAAAATCCATCAAGACGAAAAAAAAAAGAAAAATAATGATATGAACGCCCACACACATACATACCCGCATGCGGTGGTTGCAGTCTGTTCTGGTTCGAAGGGTAGAAAACATAAATTATGACACCTTCGTGCTCGCGTCCCGCGCACCCGCGTTCAACCATTCATTCAGCCATACGTCGGTGTGTGTTTATTTTTTGTTGCTGCTTCTGATTGCATCACACGAACACACATGTAAATCTATCCAGCTAATGGGCTACAAATTTATATGCATACACATGTGTGGTTAAGTGTTTGCTTTTGGTTCCCTTTTTGTTCGTTCGTTCGTTCGACTCGGCTTCTCTCTTTTCGGCTGTTGGTTCATTTTTTTTCTTCTTTTCTTTCGGTTTTTGTTTGGTCCTCTGTCCTGCTGTCGTTCTCGTTGTCGTCGTCGCTCGATTGTTCGCGGAGTGTCGGGAATTCGAGTTCTGTCATACAGTCGAGATGAAAAGTAAACACTTTCCGATGGATTTTGTTTTGTTGATGACTGAAACTTCGAGTTCAGAGTTTGAGTGGAAATGTGTTTTCGGGCGGAGATCAACAATATTTGGTAGATGCATGAAGTCACCATGGGAAAGTTGTGTATGCGCTTTGTTAGGCGCTCGCATCTCTGCCCACAGCCAGGGAACTCCTGAGGCTATATAAATGTTGGTGTTGTCCATGCCAACCAACTTTCCCGCTGATGTTACCCCGCGTTAACCGACGAATTTGACAGATAATGATGGATTTTTGACAGTTCATTGAAAGGGATATTCCTTTACTTTTGCGCTGTCAAAAATTCAAGTCGCAAGAAAAGTAGAAGTTGGATATCACTGAATGACTGATTTCTAGCTCCAACTCGGGAATCTACCTCTGGTGAGGTATTTTGTTCAATTTCCGCGAAGAGAATGAAAGTGGACATGGCTCCCCCACTCGTAAGGCAATACCGTCGAATGCAGCACTAGGGGTTGCTATAGAGGCTGGACCCACGTCCGAATCGGACTGTGAAACCCATATTATCAGTTTTGACGTTCTGACATCTGTCGTAGCTTTGTCACTGACCCCATCTAGGGATTGCTTTAGATTTACCCATCAAACTGGCTCACTCAAGGCCCCACCGCAGACAAGTTTACGATCAGCAAAGCCTGACAGAAGAGCTACCTTTTTTATTGAATCCATCTACTTCCCGAAACGAAAGCCATTTCCAGCTGGCCTGTTGGAATGTATTTTCGGTGACATAAATCTGTTTCTGGTTTGGAATCAGCTTTTCGGTTCAGACGTCTCTGAAACATGCGTTTGTTATAGTAAGCTAGTCTCAAATACGTCCCTCTTCACAGGTTGGAAGCAGAAAGTATATATACCATAAGCGGCAAGCAGTCAGTTACTAGTACCCTTCGACGATGTGATATATTTCCCTGGTGATTCACTCCATCTAAACTTTTCTTTGATGTTTGGCACTCTTCAGGATTTTACGGCCAGCTCGATCTTTTCAATCTGTTTTTATGTTTGCTGCTTTGAATGTCCTTGAAATCTGCACCATGAAGATCCAGCCCTCGTTCTGAACACACCTCAGATTTTATCACCTTGACAAAGTGCAGAAAATGTTGCATCTTTGGATCTCGGCCTAGTTTCACTCGTGCTGTGCCTTGCGTGCTATGGTTCTCTTACGAGTCCCCTTCAATTGTCAGAGTTTGAGCTGTTTCTAGACAGGAATACTCCCTGACCATTGTCAGCAACTCGAAGGAGATGCAGTATGAGGAAAGTTATTCATTTCGGGAATCGAACTTCGACACCGTCATAACGCCCAGCAATGTCCCAGATTTTTCCATTCAACAATTCTGCCAAGTCGTTAAACAAAACGTGGGTTCTTTCTAGAGCCCGACAAGTGCGGAGGCAATGAAGAGTTGTCTACTTCTCTTCCACATCCGTGCAACTACATTAAAGACCGTTGTAAGGCGCTCCCCATTCTTCTAGATCGAATGTCGATGAGTAAGCCTACCACTGATGTCGTCCCTATTTACCTTTACTAGTAACTTAGCTTTGTATTGATTCTGTGCATTTGCACATTTGTTTTTTAGATTCGCCTTTATTCTGTTCTCGAAATGTTCGGAACTCTGCTTGAAAACGTCGATGAGTAGCCTTGTCTGAAAATTCTTAATCGATCACTTTCGTCGTCTAAATATCGTCGAGCTAGCGTTGACAGCTAATGTTCCCTGCAGTGACCGTGGTGTCCTGTAATTTTCCAAACCCTTTTAGAGTCTTCCACAGCGGGTAACGCTCACTCAGAGTCAAGCTGTGATTAGGACTATCGCTCGTTTCGTCTCATCGAAACCTCAACAGGCGCCAGACCACATTTTCCACCTCGAACTCCTTGCTGCGGTTGTTTACTAAAGTTCAAGTGCCGTCACATGGCATCGCCGCCACCGCAAAAGTGTTTACATACTTGCCCATCCCGCTGTTTTTCGAGCTCCGTCCATTTGCCACGGTCTTCCGACGGAGTTGAAAACGGTCTTATTCGAGTTCACCCATATTCCTCTTTCCAGGCATCTTCATTCATCTTCTGCTTTGTGAATGACAGCAGCAGTAGCAGCAGCCGCCGCGGTATTGTCGTCTTCGTTTTGTTTGTCGTTTGCTTCTCGATTTCCTCACGAGATTGTTTGATTGCCGTCGTTTCAAAAACGAAATATCCCTTCAAAGGGCATACGACGAGGAGAGCACGAGCGCGTGAGAGAGAGCGAATGAGCGGGAGAGTGTTGGGAAATTTTGATGTGGGAAATTTTCCCCAGCGCTTTCTGATTTCTCCTTTTTTCCCGATTTTCCTCTCGTAGTTTACATGCATTTTCTCGTTCTTCGTATCTCAATTCTCAATTGTCGTTTGTCGTCGGTTCGCCTCGTTCGTTCGTCATCGTTGCCGTCGTCGTTTCAAGAACTAGAACAGCGATTGGATTTTCCTCATCACAAAATAGAAGAAAAAACAAAAAAAAAAACAGAAACTTTTCATCGGATCTCTTTCTCTCGGAGTGTGTGTGCCTTTTTTATCTGCTCGTTCGGTTTTTCGGTGATTCCTCGAGGAAGATATATCGTTCCGAAAATTAGTTGTTGTTTTTTTTTTGTTTGGTGAAGAAGAAGACGTATCTGATTCGGGATCTCTTTTAATTGCCATTCTAATTTTGGGAACATCAATATAAAAGTCTTCACGTTTATCTAATTTTTCCGTTCGTTTCGTTTTTTTTTCCTCCCCGTGTCCCCTTGTCGATAGGGAAGTGTGTTCACATGAGATCCGTGATGAGGAAGTGATGAAACGTCGAAAACTCCCACTCCTCCACCTCCATCTCTCCTGGTCTGTTCGGGAGAATAATAATGCTTGATGAATAAATGAAGGAAAATAAAAAAAAAAAAAAACAAAATTCAATACCGTCACAGGCGATGATGAAAAAAAAAGAAGTGCTGTGCTACGACGAGTGTGATATGAATTCCGAAGTGTGATTTAACAACCATCTCCAGTGCAGTGAAGTGTTTCGTTTTGTATTTATATTTCACTTCCTTCGAAAACGAGGCGCGGCGGTAGTGCGTTTTTCCAACTTCAAATCTCTTGTGGAAAAATAACGAAAAAAGGAATAAATTCACTCAAAAAAAAAAAGAAGGAGAAGACGAAAAAAAACAGGGAGGAGTAGTTTGGTGAAAGAAAACAACGAAAAAGTGACATAAAGAACAAAAGGAGGAAAGGATATCACAGAGCGGTTGTGCGCCCGTGTGTTCATGCAATACACATGCAAAAACTACGAAAACATCATCAGCAAGCGGCAGAGAAGCATTAGCGAAAAGCCAGGATCCACAGGAGCAGCAGTGACAGCAGGAGCAGCCAGGAATAGTCAGTCATCCGTCGAGTGGTCCTGTGTGTGATTTGTATGCACCACCAGTGGACGAGAGGAGACGAAATTTCAAAAGAGAAAGAAACAATAAATAAAATAACGAACGACAACAACATTATTTACGATGCATAATAAACGGCGACAAATTGTTGGACTATTTGCTGTGGTGTTCTACTTGAATGTATTCACCTCGAAATCAGTGCATGGTGAGTTTGAATTTCACTTCCTTTTCTTTCTCATTTTTTGTGTGTTGTTTTCCTCTTGTGTGTTTTTTTTTCCCTTTCTTCTCCTTGTCAGAAGGAGGAACCCCTCTTGAATACAATATATTTTTCTAGGATGGTTCCTTTCCACTTGACAAAGTGTTTTTCTGGTTCAAAAATAAATTTAAAACCGAGGAAGGAGAGTGGAAGAACACAAAAAAAAAACACAACAAATTGCTTTCCACATGTGGTACGGGGAGCGGAGGCAGAGATCGTTTGGTTTTGGAAAAAAAAAAAAAAAAACTGTAAAAGAAACCGTCTTTCAAGTGCTGCCAGGCGTCTGTTTCGAATGTTGAGTGTTCAATTTTCTGCTCTCTTTGTTGTTGTTACGGAAATTTATTTCTTTAAACATTTTTTTTCCCATGTAGTAGGTACCCTTCTCAGGGTTTCTCTGTGTCACACCGTCGCTGGTCACGCTGAAATTGTTGGCGGTTGGTTTTGGGTTTTTTTTTGTTTTGTTTCAGGAGAGCAAAGCAAAAAAAAAAAAAAACGAAAAGAAATAAAATGAATGAGCATGAAAAAGGGATCAAGGTTGTTTCACAGTTTTTTTTCCGTTTATGTAAGCAATGGCTATGCTCTCGCCATAAACGGTCTGTGTGTGTGTGTGTGTGTTCGAGAGAGCTGTGTGTTCTAGGGAAGGTCCTTCTTTTTTTCTGTGCTTCGGTTCCTTCACATTTTTATTCTTTTTAAATGGCCAAATGGGAAATATTGCGCAATATTCTGCAAAGAATAGTAGTCAGTTCCGGTTATTATACTAAATTTCCTTTTTAACTGTTAAAAGATTTCATCTTTTCTTCTTGCGGCTTTGTGTGCTGTGCTTGCAGCCGCTGTTGGGGAATGTGTGCTAAATTCTTTGGGCAATAATTTCGAAGGACACAATTCATTTGATGACGAGATTCCTCGTGGGACCTTTTTTTTTTTGTTCTTTCTTGTAAATGGATATGATGTGTTAAGGAGGACACTAAATGTGGGACAGATGTTGTCAGATAGTTGCCAACTGCCATGTGACATCTGCGAGGGAACTGTCATCACATTCGGACTCTTGCAATCGTTACCCTTATCCAGGTAGCCGAGTCTTCCTTTTGCCACGAGTCTTGCATCGAATCATTGATTAACTCTCCACATCCTTTGAGATGTTCAAAAATTTGATTCATCAAGGCCGCAGGTAATTGAAGGTCGCACAGTTCATCGCCGAATCGACTTCACCTTTCCACACCATTTCATGTTCGAGTCTCATCACTTGGAGACAAATGCATTTATTTTTAGCCCACATCATGGAGGAGCGTCTGGATTATGTGCTCAACTTCAAAGCGATTCGGTTGAGAGAACATTTCAGAATTGTATCTCTTTTCGTCGGGCAGGAATTTTTATCTCAACAAGGGACGCATTTTGCGCGTTTCTTTACGAAGATACATAAGCGCTGATTGACGGGAGAACAAGTCTCTTAAGTGGGCTGTCCCATAAATTGGACTCAAGTTATATTCAGTTCTCATGGCTCGCTGAAGGGTCAGCTGTTAGATTCCGTCAAGTATGAGTCTAGACACATTTATGTTTAGAATTAAGGGATTTCGTGATTATTTATAGGTCCCCGAACCGTGGGAGTATGCACTGATGGCTGTCTTATCTGCTCTTTGAGTTTGACGTAAATCCTGATCGTTTCGTGGTGATGTTTGCGTTTAATCCTGGGCGATATGACAATCAAATTATGGGCATTTCATGAATTCGTGAAGCCGGCGTTGTAGAATTCATTGAACTCATGTCAAATGGGTTCAACATTCGCGACAAATGGATGATGCGTTAATGCTGTTTGTTAGCCCTTTAGAGAAGAAGCTGTGGGCTGGGAGATTCGTAATCTTGTTACAATAATCATTCGACATCAGCTCGCTGGGCAAACATAGAGAAGGGGAGGGTTTCCGTCTTGGTCAAGCAACTGTCACTGAAGTTGGAGGAACGTTGTCCTTTCCAATTATCGCCGCGAACTTGTGTGCTATTCGAACTGAGAATCTCGACATGTGTTCATCATCAAAATATAACCGAAAAACGAGGAATTAGTTGCTCCTAGGACTATTGCAAGTCTTGTTACTCAACTGGACGGGTTTTTTTTGGGCCGAGGCATTGGAAATGTGACACAGCAAGGATCGACCACATCTAGGGGTATTTACAGAATGTTTGAGGACACCAGAATTGCACGATTTGGCATGGCTTCACATGTGGTCAACATGCGGGACTAGGGCTGTAACAGTGCTACCAGTTCGTAGTCAATTCCACTTAAGCAGCTGCCAGCTTAAAAAGTCCAGAGCCTTCTTTTTGTGGGAAGGATTTGCATCTCATGTACATGACGATGTTTAAGTTACAAAATGAATGACGTACTCTTGAAAATATCGGAAAGCTTGATAATTACTGAACGCAGGCAAGGAGCGTGCACATTTGTGTGATCAGCAGGGACCCTAATCGTGTCCAAGCCCAAGGGCACACATCTAGCTAAGGTAAGGTAGAAGTTGTTGACATGAGGGAACAGTCTCACTAAACCCTGGATATGCCCATTGTCTTACCACACGACGCAGGTATTCCTAATCTGTGTACCAGCTATTGTCAAGCAACCACCTAAGCGAATTTTTCTTCGAATGGAGAGGGCCTTCCTCCTCCTCTTTGTCTCAGCAGCAAGTCGTTCTAAAAAATGCCGTCAATCTCAAAAAGGTCTTCTTTTCCCTCTAAATATTCCATGGTCGTGCCCTTGGCTGTAGGAACAGTAGGAATCTCGTCCTTGTCCTTGATCCGAGGCACTAATTGGATGTCGAGGCCCAAACCCACCCGGAAGGCGTGTATGCCAATGGCACAGTGTCCCGATACAACACTAATCATAGTCCTATGTGCTCGCCTTCCTTAGGGTATGTAGGCTATGTTTGCGTTTAGAGCTGTTAACCTGATGCATTAAGATCACCAATTTACGACTGGCTTCGTTAATCGTTTCAAGCATTACAGAATGTATTCGTGCAGCGAGATGAATGGTCGATCACACGCAAAAGTCTCTGGCCTGCATGTTTATTTAGGCGACAGGGTAACTCAGATTAAATGCTGACGTGATTTGTAGGTTCAACTGGGAAAAGCGTTCTCTATAATATCTCTGCATTTAACCCACCAGTAGCTGCCTGATCGTGTGTCCTGAGTCCACTCCTAACCTATCTACGATGTGAACATGTTTTGGTGGTGTCCATATTTGGTACTGAAGGCCTGGTCAACGTCGTTCTCAAAGAAATAAGGACCGTTGACGTCGCAGCACAAAATCCGCACCAAACAGTGTCTTTTTCGGGACGTATCGGGCGCTTTTTTATCTCATGTGGATTGGTTTCGTCTCAAATTCGACAATTTCGTTTGTAGGCATACCTATTTATCCAGAAATGGGACTCATCGTATGGCGACAGTAACATGGAACGTTGCCCGAACAGAGCACCCATTTCGATAAAACAATTTTATCATTTGCACATGTTGTTGAACGCTATGTACGCCGATGGTGATTTGGCAAAGCAGACTGAATAAATGAAAGCCAATTTGACAGATGTAGCTTCAATAATATGGCCGCTATCAACTGTCAAAGTTCGGGTGTCCCTGTCAAAGGACCCCTTAGCAGACACGTCGTCCAGATAGTCAATGCCTTGGGTCCCAAATTGAAGGCAGCTTTGTTTAAAACTCAAAGGCAAGAGACTAACTCAATCGCTGAGAAACATGCATTTTGCTTCGGAGCGGGCTACACTAAATTCTCTGCCAGCCTCCCATCAATTCATTCTTTTGAAAGACCTCTTAATTGAGTCGACGCTCAGTGCATTAACAACTTTCAATCGACTTCACTTGCTCCATAGCAAGCAATAAGCTAGATGAAGTGGAGAAGTACTCACACTGGCCTATTGCGTTGGGTTCCGCATTTCGACATTTTGTGGTGTTTCCGCTGACCTACAAATTCCATCTCCATCTAAGCACTCGTACATAGTTACACAATCTAGTAAACACAATGAGACCACATTGGTTGTAGAGGAGATTTCAGAGGCTCTTGAGCGGAAGTAAAGAGGAGAGCTTTCTGTTTTTCCTGGCGTTTTCAATTGTGGTCAAAAGTGCAAATTTATATCTGTTTTCTGATGTGACAACGGGCAGTGGCTGAACGTAATCAAGAAAGAAGTCATCAGCTAGATTGGGATTGGCAGAAATATTCGGTTTAAGAGACGTAGCACAGCTTATGTCGGTTATGGAGGACACTTTTGATCCAAAAAAGTCTTGTACTTATGCGTATTATTGATGCTTTCGAAGAATCTAATGAAAGTCTAGAGCCTAGGCCTTGTAAACATAGCTACCTCCTTCTGGTTTCCCTCTTTTACGTTGACTCACTGCTGTTGGTTCAAATAGAGGGCGAGTCTAGGCGGTCCTGTCTGGTAAAAGACAAGGAATAACTTTTTCTTTTGTTGCCCGACAAGCCCGTTCCAGTAAGTCACTTAACACAAGGTTCGTGTTCGCCTACCCAAACACATGTCATTTCCTCGCGAAGTCATTTAACATTCAAACACTGCCTTCAGTTACAGCTGAACGCTTTTTCCGGGTGACCTTACCTTTCAGCGCGAAAATGTAACACAAATAAAAAAACAAACAAAAAACTAGAAGGTCACGTCAACTCGACAAGCCTCAACCGCCCCGCATTACTGAAAAAGGACCATGTGCTAATTCACATCCAGATTTTCAGTCGCAAACCACGCACACATCCCGCATGACAGGGCTTACGTCAGACTCCACGTTTAGTGGAGACACTTGAAAACTCAATCAAATTCAATATCCCATCCCCCACAAAAAAAAAAGAAAAAAAATCATCCATCTCCGTGCAGACTTCAGCAAGAGTACGCTCCCTTTGCATTATTTAAACAGAAACCCATTTCGGATCCATTCTCCAAGTGCCATATGTTCCACCAGAAATCAATCGAAATTAAATCCGTCTCTCTGCCATTAGGGACGGACGGTCGGTCGAATCAAATTTGAATGAGCCGCTGCGACGGCGACGGGGAGGTGAATGTCCAACAATCCAGTCCAATTGTATCAATAACCAAGCACTCATAACCGCACACATGTACGATGTGTACGAGTATGCATGTATTGGGGGGGCGGGAGAGGGGGCCGGTCTTAAGGGGCCCATTCTTTAAATGACATTTGACAAGTGGTGCCATGCATAGAGACACTATCTCTCCACTATCCGCTTACCAAGGGCACTGGCAAGTGTTAGATATAAATTATCCAAGGAAATCATCTGAAATTGATCCATACAACCGCAGATGTGGGTGTGTGTGCGTGCGGGAATGTGTTTTAGGGCATTAAAGGAAGGAAATGTGTACACCATCCAATCTCTAAGTATAGACTTGTCAGTAAATTGTCAAAATGGATATGAATTAGTCGGCTCGGATGTGTCTCTGTCACTTTCGATTGATACTCAATTGCATCATATTTCGGAGAAGGGAGAGGTCGCGTCTCATTCCGCCCGTTTTTCCAACTTCATTGACAGGTGTCAAAAGAGTTTGCCAAATTGAATCTGACATTTACACGTGTTACCAGACACACTCGTATTGGGTTTTTTTTTTCTTTCTAACTTTCCTTCTTCTTCTTCCTCTTCGTTGACAGCCCTCTCGATGATGGTGTATTGGCAATTTTTGTTGTTTGTACTAGATTTTAATACGTTTTGCTTTTGCCTCGAATTCAACGGTAAGTGCGGTATTGTCGTCTTCCTGTCAGAACTTGACAGGTGTAGCACAATTGGATCGCAAAGTGGAGTGGAATGGAGTTGAGTAACCAGAAGGAGAAAGAAACAAAATATGGTTCCTGTTGTGCAAACATTTTTGTGTGTGTTTTCAATGTTTTTCAGGTTATGTACCCGAACCGGGCGCGAGAGTACACTCTTTCTTTTCTATTATTGGCTTGTGTGGATCTCCATTGGAACTGGGCATGGAGCACTACACTCGAGATGTTTCCTCTGCAGGTGTTCCTTTACCATTTACAATTTGTACTCGTCGGTTTTTGTTGCGCTGTTAGGAACAACAAAGAGCCCAACACTTAAACAGTCTGGAAGCACTGGCGCCGTATCGTATTGAGATGATTTTTGTGTGTGGCATGCGGGTAATACATAAAAACTGAACAGAAAAAAAAACGAAGTTAAAATATTTTGTGTATACAGAAATACAGATCTTGCTGTGTACTGGCGGCAGGAGGGGGTGACCGACTTCAAATTCAAATAATAATAAGGGATATGAATATATGTATCCATTCGAGAGGCAGACACAGAGTTTCAATGTGTTCCCGTACGTCTTTCGGTGGAAATGGCCCGTTTTTTTTTCTCTTCAATTGGGGGGAAAATTGTGCTGGCTGTGAATGACATTCGTGAGATGGCGGGCGAACGGGGGAACTGGCTTTTATTGGGAGTTGACCCCATAGCGAGCGGTTGCCCCGTGTGTTGTTCCCCGGTTTGGTGGAAAAATGAACCAGAATTAAGTGACATGGATGCGTGGGACACTGGAAGATTGAAGTCAAGATTAGAGATGCAAATAAGCTCCGGATCAGCGTCGTGTCCAATTAGGTGGATGAAGATATTATTTCTGAACAAACAACTGTTTTTCTTTTCTCCCTCCGATCTGCTGGGCTGTGCTACCTACAAGATGTTTATCGGATGTTTGAAGTTCACACAGGCACACAGCGACAGCGGGACAGATGTGTGGCTGGGTTTGGATGTCAGCTCGACACCTTTGCTCGGGACAAAATTGATTTGATTTGAGGTTGAACCTATTTTGTATGCTCTTTCATTCGTTCGGATGCTGCTGGTGGTGTCGTCGACGATGGGAATGGGTGGAGATATGAATTTCATTATTGTTCTCGGCATCTGGACCCATTAGGTGGGATCATTTTATGGTAATGGGAGAACAAATATTTGATTATGGCTCCGGGGGGAAGGGGGAATCTTGTTGTCTCACAAGACTTTGTGAATCATTCGGCAGAAGCAGTCGGGATGGTGTCAGATTTTGTCCAGTTGTTGGAAATACACGTGATGTGTCATGGCTGTAACTGTGGACTGCCACAGCGACGCAATTAGACCAATGTTATATCAGCACGTGATATCTGCATTTTCATAGACAGTTAAGACGCCTTCCAGGCTCTGAAGCATCTAAACTCTAAGCTCTAACTTCTAAACTCGAAGTTCAATATAAAATAGGCCTGTTTTGGTACCGGACCATGAGACTTACCCATCAGCTATGCAGCGAGCAAGGTAGAATCCGCGCTCCCCTTCTCCACTACAGTGGAACAACTAGGAATCCCTATCGCCAAACTTTAAATATGACCAACTCAATATTGTTGATTGGCATCAGAGGTCTATACTGAACTGGTCGAAGTTTAACCCGGAACGGTCATAAAAGCCACCAACTGTACTTAAACACCCCAAAATCGTAGCATAACGTGTCTTTTGGGGAGAACATGCCGGAAGCCTAGTAGTTCTGATGCTTTGTATGAGCTGCAAGGATGAGGAACAAGTTGAGAGCATCTCACATCTTCCGCGAGACTGTCGCTCGGACACAAAATGCTAGCAAACTACTTTCTCGATGATCTCTGCGTCGTAAGTAAAGGGTGATTTTTTAGCTATTATCTTTTTGGCAACACTGGCTTAAACAGCTGACGCACGTTTCGTGTTTTGTTTCACTGTCAAACATCTTCAGTTTGGTCTATAATTTAACCATGAATCGTCTTACAAACGAACAACGCTTGCAAATTATTGAATTTTATTATCAAAATGCGTGCTCTGTTAAGAAAGTTCATCGCGCGCTTCTTCCATTTTATGGTCAGCTCATTTTTGGCTCAATGGGTACGTAACTTTTTTTGCCCAAAATGCAAGTGCTTGACTTGCATGACATGTGGTTTCAACAAGACGGTGCCATATGCCACACAGCACGCGCAATAATGGACTTATTGAGGGGCGAGTTCGGTGAACATTTTATTTCACATTCGGGGCCGGTCAATTGGCCGCCTAGATCGTGCGATTTAACGCCTTTAGACTATTTTTTGTGGGGCTATGTTGAAGCTCATGCCTATACAGACAAGCCCGCTTCAATTGACGCATTGGAAGACAACATTGAAGCATTTATTCGTGAGATACCGGCCGAAAAGTTGGAAAGAGTATGCCAAAATTGGACTAAGCGGATGGACCATTTGAGGCGCAGTCAAGCCAACATTTGCATGAAATAATCTTCAAACATTAAATTATATGGACCGTACTATCGATGCAAATAAAGATTTCATGCATTTTTCTGAATTTTATGTGTTTTTTTTTTTGAAAAACTTTCCTATAGCTTTTAAAAAATCACCCTTTAAATTGTTCATCAGCCTTCGCACATGACATTGACACATACTACAGTTAATTATCTTGGTGATAACATAGGTGAGGCACATGGCACTCAGTTTGAGGTCAATTGGTCTGATGTTATCTGCGCCAGGACCTTTTTTACAATTCAGCTGACTCAGTATCTTAAATACTTAATTCTCGGTTGCTTCCTCAAAGGAGATGCTTTGCTAAAGTTGACTGCTCACGTGGTTCGACGTCTTTGTGTCGCAGGTATGGACGATGTTTGCGGCTTGGTTGGAGAGTTGATCTGCAAATTTATCCACGATGTCTCTCAGGCCAACAGATGCATTTGGAAAGCTAGTTAAAACAACTTCGTCAACTGAGCGCTTCCTTCTTCCAAGAAGTTCACTAATGATACCCCAGGTTTTCCTCGGGTCATTATTAGCATCAGTGAATTTTTGCTTGTAAATGGTGGTTAAATTTTAAGGGCCGATGTTGATTTTGAATAGAGCACAAATTATTTAGGAAATTATTGTCATTTCTTTTTTTATGATAATATTGGTATGGTTCAATTATGTATGAAACAAAATATCGGCCAAATGGCCGCCGCGACCTCGGCGGCACACCTCCATCCGATGGTCCAAATTTTCGATGACGCTGAAGCATAATTGAGGTTCTATGCCGTTAATGTGCCGAATTGTCTCATCCTTTAGCTCTTGAATTGTTGCTGGCTTATCGACGTACACCTTTTCTTTCAAATAACCCCAAAGAAAAAAATCCAACTGTGTCAAATCACATGATCTTGGCGGCCAATTGACATCGCCACCACGTGAGATAACACGACCATTGAATTTGTCACGCAAAAGAGCCATTGTTTCGTTAGCTGTGTGGCAAGTGGGACCGTCCTGTTGAAACCACATATTCGTATCTTCCAATTCGGGCCATAAAAAGTTCGTTATCATTTCACGATAGCGAACACCATTCACAGTAACTGCCTGACCGGCCTCATTTTGGAAAAAATACGGCCCGATGATGCCGCCAGCCCATAAACCAAACAGTCACTCTTTGTGGGTGCATTGGTTTTTCGACAATCACTCTTGGATTATCATTCGCCCAAATGCGGCAATTCTTCTTATTGACGAATCCACTGAGCTGAAAATGTACCTCATCACTGAAGATGATTTTCTTCGAAAATTGATCATCCACTGTTGCCATTTCTTACCACCATTCTGACCATTGACGACGCTTGAAAGAAATGGTCAAGAGGCTTTAGTTCTTGAGTCAATTGCACCTTGTAAGCATGTAAATGCAAGTCTTTATGCATAATGTTCATCAACGACGAGCGTGAGAGGTGCAATTGTTGGGCACGACGACGAGTTTAGGTGGACGGCTCTTCAGCCACACTATCGCGAACAGCAGCAATATTTTCTGCAGTACGAGCTGTACAAGCATGCACTGGTGTTTTCACATCTCCTACAGACCCGGTTTGCTCACATTTCTGGACGATTTTTCCACATTTGGACGATTAAATTGACCGAAAAAATCACGAAGTGTACGATAGGCATTTTGATTTCAACGCCCATTTTCATAATAAGCCTGAATAACCTTAACGCGTTGCTCGATTGTGTATCTTTCGATGGTTCAAACTGAGTTAGTCTGAAATTGAGAAATGTCAAATGAAATGCAGAAAAAACTTGACGTTTAGGTGTGGTTCACATTCAACATCGGCCCTTAAAATTTAAGCACCCTTCAGTACTGGGCTTTCATTAGTTCTGGCTTTCGTATGTTTTACACATCGGGCTATTCTTTCACTTCCTATAACATTCCAAATAAAGCAATTGCATGGATAAACAAGATCTCTTGATCTTGATTAAATGCCCATCGTAGAGTTGTATAACGTTTTTTGTTTTTTCGGAACGGCGATTGATGACTTGTCACGAACGAACACTGTCATCATTCACCTCAGCGCCAAGGTTTCGCGTTATCGCGTGACTGATAGCTGCGAGGATACACTAATCATTGCACGTAATCAAACAAAACCAATCCGATTCGATAAAAATTTACCATTAAGTCATTTTCAGTGGCAGTAAAACTTTATGATGGAAATTTTGTTGAACATAACCTCTTATTTGTGGAAGAAACATTGGCGACTGTATCTTATTGTTAGCACGCAGTCTAGTAGGCGGTTTACGTTGTCGAGCGTATGATGGTGGAGGCATGTGGGAGGATACGTATTCTGTACACTAGTAGAGTCTTTGCCAGGAAAGGGGCATCTGGTTAAGTTAGCCTTCCCCTAGTGCCCACAAATTAGAGCTTCAGTTATTCGAATTTCCCTAAAATCTACAAGGCTGACACATAGCATCTGTGCTCGACATTCGAAAATTGAGATTGGTTTCGATTCTACGCCAGACTTCGTCATCTTCCTCAAAAATTTGTGTTCATCTCAAACCTAGCGAACATGTGTTGTGTTACTTGTGACCTTCGACTGAATCGGCGAGTCTGGCAACTCATCTGTTCCCGTTTGCTGCTTGATTTCGAAACATGTGCTGGCTTTGATGTGGCATTCGATGGAAGGGGAAAACAAGAGATAAACCAGCGCGGCGGTGTCTGACTGATGTTCTGCTGTCTGTTTTCTTTCCGCATTTCGCGATTGGCACTCGCATCCTCATCGTCTTTACGAGGTGTCAAGAGATTGAATCGCATTTACGGCCGATTCTTGTTCGCAAATGGCGATCTTCACATCTGTGCAGTGACGAATAATTCGCTTCCCCTTAAGTTCACTCTTCACAGAAGCTGCCATAACTGAATTTAAAGCGACGACGAAAACTTGTCTCCCGTGACAGTTTATTTTTACGACACATCCGCACGCCAAGTCGTGTTCCATTGTGCGTGTCATCAGATAAAGAGTTTCCTCATCTGTCAGGACACCGCTTCGTCATTGTTTTATAAGCTCAGGCGTTGCCCGTCAAGACTCTTAAGCATTTCCTTTCCGTTGTCCATGTCGTGTCGTTTCAGATTAAATGAGAAAGAGGATCCAAGGAAATTCCTGTACACTTGTCCCACTTAAATTATTCTCGCAACGATTCACTTTCATTGCGTGAGTGTGCCATTATCAAGCCATACTTTGGGTCATCCCCCCCGAGAGGAATGCCGCCGTCCCGAGAAATGACTTTAAGACGTGTCTTACTTATGATTTCCTTCAAAATCCCTCAAAAACACTGAAGCGTACGAATGAACAAACACGTACACGGTACAGTCAGACCTTCAAAGATCCGCATGCACAATTTCTTTTTATAAGCCACTACGCATTTAATGACGCACTACATTGCCCATCGCGTACCACACCCCGTGCCGGCCTGCCGGAGCTGGAAGTTCAACCAGGCTGAAAATTTACAACAGGAATCCTTCAGATTGTATATGTATGCCGACGACGAAGATGTGGCTGAGGGGTTGGTAACCGGGAAAATGCGGAGAAAACCGGGAGCAAAGCCAGAGAATACCCTCCAGAGCACACATATAATTTCCGAGCACGTGTTCTAAATTTCCTCGTAGATCCCGACAACGACGACGACATCAGTGCGGAGCCCCAACCTCGGGTGCACGGAACGGGGCTGGGGGAGTTGAACCAAGAACCAACAAATAAACATTCACACTCGTTTAACAACCATAATTCCCAAAGAGACATGGCAGACGACTGCGACCACCACCACGGCGACGACGACGACGACGACGACGCCGACGAAGATGATGATGATGGCAATGAAGAGCCCGAACCTGGGCGTGGGGGGATGTTTGGTAGTTGGGGACGAAGGGAGCGTCGATGGAAATGACGATGTAGCCACCACCAACCACCACTCATACAAGCGACGACGCACTCTCTGGCAAGGGATCAAAGCAAACAATTTATCTGTTCCATGTGAGGTAGCAGGCGTGTGTATTCGAACGTGTTGGCTGCGCAAACTTCGCGCGACGTCACCAGAGTACACACACCGGGCCAACGCACTCCACCATCCACCATCCACAGCAGCAGCCTAGTTCTGCAAGTCCGCCTCCTCCAGACGGCGTTGCTTGGAGGGGGAGGGGACGACGTCTCTGGTGACGGAAATTGAATCATACATTCCATTCCAATGGTGACCTCGACACAAGCATCGGCCTTCACCTCACCTCACCTCACCCCACCACCACCAGCACCACCATCAGCAGCGGCAGCAGCACCCTACCCGGGGACAGTTTATAAGTCAATTAAAAGTATAAAATGGAAACTTATTCTTGGACCGAATTCAAAATTCGTCAACACGGGCTTTGTTGTACACACGAATGAATGAGTACATCAGTGCTGACTCGCCCCTTGCCCTCTCTCCGTGTGTCTCCCTGGCTCCCATCTTACTGTGATAAATGATCGAGTTTCTGGGTCAGAACTCTGGTCCAGCAAAACTGATGGAACACAAACTTTAAATGGACTTCTTGTTGTCGTTGTTGTTTTGGGCAATTTTGAATTGGAACTTTCGTGAGAGAGCTCCAGCAGCACTGTGAGTCGTCATATCAGATTTGTGCTGTGCTGCCCATTTTCAGTTCAGTTGGACTGTGTACCAGTGCCAGCACACCCCTCAGTCCGCCCGCCACCACCATTAGGTCAAGGAGGAGAACGATATCAAAATCTGGGGTATTACAAAGTTCAACAATCTGAGCAATGTTCCTCTGTTGCAGTGTTGCTGGTTCGGTTGCTTTTTTTTCCCTCTTTTCTTTTCTTTTTCCCCCCCATTGTTTGCTTGGACAGAATTGTCTGTTGTTCTCGCAAATGCATTGCACACAACCCTTTGCCCCTCTGCCCGAGAGTGAGGGAGACAGAGAGCAGTGGATAGAAGAGTTTGGCTGAGTTCATGGCCCTCTGCATAACATTGAAGAAAATAAGGGTGCAACAAACAACACAAACAAAGCGCAAGCAGCAGCAGCAGCAGAGTGGAGGAGCGTGTGGCGCAAATTAGGTAAAGCTTATTTGTTTCATCTGATGAGACACGACCGCTCGCGCGGGCGCGGGTTTTCATTTTCACCCCTAGAGAAACTTTTGTGCACAGGGGTTGTGAAGGTCTCCGGCTTCAGTTTAGCCTCCACCTGAACATTGCTTCACCCGAAAATATTTGCCACTCGCGGCGTGGGTGTATGTTACAATGCCACCATTCATCTGTTCCCATTCCTCCGGCCCATCATCCTTCCCCACAAATTGCGCGCCGCCCAGCAGAGCAAAAGACAATGAATGCTTTAATTAACTCATTTGGAGACCCTTTCCATCTCTCTGCGTCTCTCTGTGTGTCATTTTCTATTGCTCACGCATCCTCCCCCCCCCGTCGTCGTCGTCCGTCCCCGGAGCGGGGCGATCAATTCGACTGGAAGAACTCATGAAATAATTATGCCGGATCAGGTTATGTATTACCCCAGCATATTCGGATACAATCCTCCGTTCACTCCCGCTCATTAAGATAAAAGCACCGAACAACGGAGCGCGGAGTGGAGGGTGCTGTTCTGTGTTGTTGATGGAAAACAATCACACGCAGAAATCATCCAGAGACCGAGCGAGCGAGGGAGATGGAATAACGAAAGGAAAAATGAAAAAAAAAATACCCGGCATCGATAAAACAAATCGAGGGGTTGACAAAGGGAATAAAAATGGCTGAAGCATACTTTCACAGTCAGCGACATGGAATTGTGGTCAGTTCTGTGAAGTGAGGGGGGCAATGCACAATCGGATTTTAAATCTGTATTCATTGATTTTTCAGATCTGAATTGGGACTTAGGACAGGGGGAATGGACTTGGAATGGATTATTCGAACTCATTCAGCCGATTTCGTACTTTTGTGTGTGAATCTGCCATATGCGCTGATTTTGATTGAGTTCAGAACGACCATTTGACAGCCGTCCAACAGGTATAGATGGCAGATTAGTTTGCAATGCATTCAAACGCTGACATTCCCCCCCATTCGCCTTCAGTTAATTGTGAGATTCTTAAAGAGCCATCAACAATGGACGTCAGGGCAATCGAGCGAATACACAGAAATATTGATACACTGTGACCATAATAATTCGCTCAGTTTCGTTAAGTTTGATGTGGTTGTGGGCCTGTGCGTCGACTCCTACGCACTTGAACCTCTACGTCTAGGTTCAAATCCCAGTACGACAAAAATAATTTTCACGGCCCCACATCTCTCGAGTCATGGACAATGCTCAAAGACTAAAACTGTCTAGGAAAGGCTTTCAAACTTGGCAGTCGACATAAAACTGTAGGTCGCTCCACTCGTGAGAGAACAATAGCACGCAAAACGGGAGTGGTTGCTGACAATCTGGGCCCTGGCCCTCTACGGGCTGTAGCGCTAAACATATTATTATTTCGTTAAGTTTCGTTAATTTTTTCCTTTGTGTAGTATGAGGGCACGGATCACAGGTAAATGACAGTTGCTGTTGTAGAATTATGCCGAAATTCCTAGAATCAATTATGGGCAGTTTGACAATGCTTCTGGCCACTCTTCGTTCAGTTCTGACATGAGCCAAGTTAGTTTTTAAGGCGACACCTTTAGTAAAGTTGATCCTCTCGGGTCCACTGCACTCGTTCGAGTTGCTTTCACTGCTTGGACATTCTTAAAATCGTCGAATGCACGAGATTGTCCACATTGAACGAGATTATTGACATTTATCGTTAAGTGGAACCCAGTTGCTGGAGGGTTTAATTCAAATGTGAAATCAGAACAGTTGGCTTGCAAAATTCCTGTTGAAGCCTAGGACTGTCCAAGGGCAATCGTTTCTACTATACTAGACATTGGCAAAAGGTATTCAAAGGAGTTGGGTTAAGCTCCTCATCTTGCACCTTTGGGTGGAAAAGTCGTTTTGTTTTCTTGCCTTATAGTGAATCAAGACATGCGCTACAGTCCGAGATGGATCTAGTTTCCTATCCTAGCTTCTACACAGCAACCACTCGTGTTGTGAGGTCCAATCGCCCTAGTGGAAGGGACCTACAATCCCTAAATCAGACATGTTTACATAGCAGCAGAAGGAAATGCAGCAAATTGACTTAATATGTTTGATTTGCTCCTACTATCTCACATCAATTCAAGTGTTCGTGAAGACATTTCATTGGACATCGCTGTTATCGCGCGTCAGTTTGTTGCTACAAGACAACGCTTAAGGCCTACACAAGAAAGGAAGGGCCTACACAGAATAACACTGCTGCTATCTTATGAGGTAAAGTGTAAACTAGGAGCTGTCTTAAGTTAGTTTGGCAAGAAGATCAAGAATAGTGTTGAAACATGGATCCCCTGCTATGAGGTCGTCAAACTACGAAGTTGTAGAACGATCCTAACCGTCTTTTTTGAATCAGAGTCATTTGTGTGTCTCCTAATTCCTGCGTTATCTCAAAATGAGGGACACAAGGAGGTTTTAAGGAGGAGGACTAGACGTCATCAACTTGACAGTGAGAAGAATGATCTGAAGCCACGTCCTCGGCAAATCTTCAGTCATGGCCAGAATCGGTGATTATAATACCTGCTTCCACATGATCACACCAAGTTGGCACATGGCCTTCTTCACTTCTGTACGTCAACAGAGACACGACCGTCCTCTGTTGCGTTCTACGGAGTAGCAACGTTTTACATTTCCGGTCTGGACAATGCACCTTTTGCGTTGGATCCATAGACGCCTGGCTAACCTCAAGTGTCTGCACAGACCCTACAATTCGGTGGTGCATCTCTTCCTCCAATTGAACTATAATCTAGGTACTTGCAGTGAGGGCAAGTCTTTTAAAGTTTTTAAAACACATTTCAATGAAAGCGTGTTTAGCTACGGATTGCTAATATTTCGTTGGCGTTGGCATTAAGTCTTGCGTCACGCAGTCGTGCCCCCATTTTATAGCTTATCCCGGCGTCGAATGAAAGCTTTGTTGTGTGCTAACTCAGAGCATTTCTCACATCCATTGTTGTCTTGTTACTCTGGGTCTTTCGAGTGCTGCAATCGAGGACACAATACGCCTGATATCCTTCCCACGTCCCACATTTGCATCACTCAGGGAGCAGGAGTGTGCACTGGTCAACATCTTACCATTCATTGAGCTGACATCTTATTGCCACTGCTCTAAGTGGAAAAGTGCTCGTCGCGACTTTAACAAAGCAATCACCCGTTGCATGTGGAAGGATGTTCATTTCATTCTGCGGACAACAGTGCATTGCACACTTAAGACCAGACCCTCTCAATTTCCTCTAATCCCAACACCCAATGATATCTGTCGCATCCTCTGTTAACTGAAGTTACCACCCGCCCTTAAGGATGTGTCACCCTTTGTCAACCACTCTCGCACACTGTCACCAATTCCTTGCCGCTGAGTGTGTCTCCTCGTACACATCAAAATGACAAAGAGATACAGATACACAGCCAGACAGAGAGATCCCCCATTATGTCGTGGGAGAGTTATTCGCTATCAAATAAATTCCGTTTAATGTCTTATTAAAGTGAGAGTAAGTAAGTGTTAAGAATTACTGCCGATGTATATGTGCGTACGTTTCATTAATCTTGCTTAACGATCTGAAGGGCTGTTTGGTGTAATTTGAAAGAAAGTGACTGCCTGCCCGAGAAATGACGACGACAGCGTCGACAGTGGTCACCAAACACACAGCATTTCGGACAGAACTCTCAAGTCGGAATCTTAATCACATCAAAATGAGATGGAGGCGACGCGGCGGGACACTTCGAGTGCAATTCGCCGGCTAACGACGAGTGCGTTTCGCACAGTAGCCGTTCAAGATGCTGCTTGACGCTGTAAACCATTGATTGGCGAAGTGGCCCATAAAAAGGGTGAATTTCCTGCTTTCGAGATGATGCCATAATCAACTGAATGGAATGAACGTAAAAAAAGCAAAAAAAAGCAGCTGGTGGTGCTTATTCTTTGTTTGGCTTAATAAATTGCGAAGCGGTGATTTGGGAGAGCAATTGCGGGACATAAGGCTTAATGAGTGCTGAATAGGAGTTAGGAGTGATCAGTAATGAGCAGGCCAAGGACTACGCAGTTCAGTGGACTGCAGCTGTAAAAGAAAAGAGTCGAAATCAAACGGGAGAGGGCGCGTGAATGGAAAAGGATTTGAAGAGGTCACTGAGGTCTTGGCATCACTCATTCGTGGCAACATGTTTCGGGCACATTTTGATGCTGAAATGCATGCAATCGTTGAAGGGTGGTTCTTCAATCCACACGAGGTAGTCGAAATCAACCCACAGTTGAATGTTTGGATGATTGAAATGTAATTGGAGTCCATTTCTGTTTGGATCGCTGTAAGAATGAGCAGCGAATCCTAGCCTTAATGTGTGCATGACAAGTCTTAACCTCAAATCTCAGGTTCCAAAGGGACTCCTTGCAGAACTCCAATTGAATATGCTCCGACTAACAATCTTAGGCTTTCACTTGGACTTCTTGTAAAGGGTGGGCCAACACAAGTTTCTTTTTAAAAATGCAATAAAATGAACAAAATTAATTTTGTCCAATGTAATATGGCTTTATTAGTGAGAACAAACGTTCCCATTAAATACAACGCCGTTCAAGGCGCTGTCTCGGCTTACTTCGCAGTAGCCCATTCCGTCACCTCAATTTTCCAAGACCTTGTTGCTGGTGTCGGGCTGAAGCTCACGGATTGCTTGGATGATATTGGACTTAAGTGCTTAAATCGCTTCCGGATTGTTGCCATAACATACATAGGTCATTTACTGTTACTCACAAAAAAAAGTGCAAAGGCGTCAAATTGCAGCTCCGAGACGGCCAACTGACATCGCCAAGACTGCTGATAACACGATTTGGGAATTTGGTACGCAAAAGATCAATTGTGGCATAGGCTGTGTGGCATGGCGCGCATGAACCAGAGGTCGTCCAAATCCATGTGTTCAATTTCAGTAAAAAAAAAGTTCGGGTAGCGTGGCTCTGTAAGGCCCATCGTCGACAGAAACGGCCACAGCAGCAACATTCTCATCTGTGCGCATCGTACGACGACGGGGACCATGAATGTTGTCCACTAGCATACCAGGCTCACGAACTTTTTGCGCAAACTTCTGTACAGCAGTCGCGGTGGTGCGCATAATTTTGTCGACCAAAACTTCTTTAAAAAAAAAGCACTGTTTGGACTACACAGCACTCACTTTTTCAATCAATTTTCAATATTTCCCAGCGTTGTTCAAGTGTATAGCGAATCATTTCGTTCCGTTCCATTTTCGTACTGACTTTCTGTCAAGATTTCGAGCGGAAGACAGCTGTCAGTGTCAAAATAACATGATTTAAAAAAATCATTAGATGGCCCACCCTCTACATCTTTAGCGCATCTCCTATCCATCTCTCTCTCTAATGAGTGGAAAGTACTTAGTTTAGCTAGAATGGACTGCCAGCGAAATCGCCAACACACTAAGACATTATCTTGGTCCATTTTGATAATCCTTGGATTCGATTCAACAGAGGAACGATTGAAGAATTCGAAGGATTATGGGGGACTGCTACAAGATATGAGAGACCCCTTTGAATACATTGGCTCTGCCGTTTTGTGTGAGTGTCTGAAACGCCATTGGTGGGCCATTCGGCCGGGGAAGTCCACCATCGACCAAATCATTAGACTATTGCATATCCTCCAAAAATGTCCTAGAAATGGAGATCGACATTCACCAGTCACCACATATTTGTCAATTTAAAGTCTGCACACGTCTGGATGGTGAGGGACGAGCTATACAGCGCCATTCCTTTCAAACTCGTCAGGTTGTCTGGCGAAATATCGCTGTTCCATCAAGGTCGGACGGTAACTCACCGACCTTCTACGCCAAAAAAGGACTTAGACAATGCTTAGACAAGTGCCAAGGCAAGTGACTTTTTCACCATCGTTCTTAAGAACATCTTGCAGAACTCACGCACCAGCAAAAGAGACACAATCATCGAAAGATCCGTACTATTGACGATATTGACATGATTCGTCCAACACAGCGAGGCGTTTGCTGACATTGAATCGGAGGCGGCCAAAATGGGCTAAGCGTTGAATGAGAGCAACACGATGTACATATATGCTGTCTTCAAGGAAGGACACACCATCGACGACTTGGCCCCAACGTCCCCATAGGCTGATGTACTTTTGAGCTAGTCAAGGACTAGTCATGCCGAGAAAATGATTCAACCACGAAGTGTATGGACTGTACAGAGAAGTGAGCCTAGCCAGGCATCTACAGATTCCACGTCCAAGGTGACTAGGCCACGTAGAGCGCATGGAAAACACTGCTCCAGTCCGAAGAGTCTTCGACATCGCACCAGAGGGACGCCAATTAAACCGGTGGCACACACATGTGGTGAAGGGCATAAGCCAACTTGGCCTTTACTAGGCAGATGACAGCTCGCTAAAGATCGTGCCAGCTGGAGTGGCTGGCACTCCAGTTGAAGCCCACCTCCAGCTCGGTAGCGCCAGCCGAAGAAAATTCACTCAATCTGACACTATCCATTGAGTTCAACAACAGTTCTCAAAATGACGTCGAAGAACAAAAGTCGGCCTTGCCAAAACGCTAAACTTGCCCGTATTTCTCATGGAGCCAGGCGATTACCAACCAGACAGCAGAAGCGATTCCATCGCACAGCATCGCCTCAAATTTTAGTCATGCCCTTGATGAAGATGAGCGGCTGAATAGACAAGCCAGAGGATGCACTACTAAACCCAAATCTCATAAACAGATATGATCCACCGAGACTTGCCTTCTAGCCTCCGAGTATGTCCAAACCTCCACCAGCATCGCGGGACCACAAAGAGCTTGGCCCCGATTAATTGAAACCAGCCCCACGGCCGAATCGCCAAGCTCATTCCATTCCGCCCATTCCGCCGAGCAATGAGGAATGCCATCGAAAACAGCTAGCAGATCGTTTCACATGAAAAAACGAGCCTCAATTTCAAACACCGCCTTCTGACCCATGAACCTTATCTTGTCCGATGTAAAATCTTAAACGAACAAAGCACAGGTCATGCGCCTAAGTGACCCCCTAACGTCACAGTGCCTCCCCCCTCCACATGACGTATGTTTCGCGTTCATAAAACAACAACCGAATGGGTCGTTCACTACTAGCTTATCCTTCGAATCTTATCTAGATAAAGACAAGCATAACATCAGAACCGTCCCATCAGCGCCCAACGACACCAATCCTTTAATGGCCGCTCATAAAAACTCGAAGCACTCCATTTCATATTTTTTTTTTTTCGAATTTTTTGTTTTGGTCTACCGTGGAGCGGCCGTACGCCATTGACGAGAGTCCAAGGCCCTAGACGCGGCGCGGCTGTGTGCATTTGTGCCGTCGCGTCCTCCGACAGTAGCAAGTAGCATACAACATCTAGAGCGAAGGTCACTACTGTCGTTATGTCGTTTTTATGTACTTACGTATCGTGTCCCCGGTTTTACGATAGGTTTTTCGGGAGAGATATAATTTATAACTCACCGAGCGTGCATCGCGCGGACTGTGGATCATAAATCTGCTTCGCCTTGTTATGCGATCGTAAGAGGGTTGATGTGCTGGTTCCCGTTCTCTGGTCTGCCCTTGTTCTCTTCATTTTTTTTTTTTTGCTTATATTTCATGGCGCATTACGATTTTATAAGAATGAAGAATCAAAAGAGGGTCCACTCTGGATGGGTTTCTGCCATCATCAGCAGGGGGTTGAGTGCGCATTTCACGGGCAAACTATGAAGTTGAACAGAAGGTTTGCATGTATTTCGCCGATATAGGGGTTTCGTGTTCCCTGGGATGAGATGGGCTGAAATACCTTCGGTTGAGGAAGCACCCCTCTGGGACTGACTTTCGGTACACATTATTTGCAGCTCATCCACATTCGATAGGGTGACGCCGGCGAATTGTTGTGTGCTATGTGAAGTGAATCTCTGGTCACCTTCTATGAGAGAAGGGCGTTTGGAACAAAAAAAAATGGGATGCTTACGACGTAGATTTGTAGGTTTTTTTTTTCTTTCTTTTTGTTGTGTCACCGATTTGGGTAGCTGGTTCATTGAATTTAAAATTCAGACAGCGGACAATGTGGCAACATAAAGATGCCAGCGATCCCCCCTGCCGAGACAATCATTGAATCCAATCTGATCGAAGTAGATGCGGAACGTGCAGGATGTGCGGTGACGTGGAAATTCGTCTTCTACATCGTCACATGAATGGGTTCCCGGGAAGAACTGTTGCTGTGGCATCTCTTGGTGAATGCGGGTTCGACGAAACCAACTGCTGTTGGACCTGGTTTTCTGGTTGAAGTAAGATACATAGGTGCTGATCGACATAAACTCTTTTCTCGAGAAACAGATTACTTTTTTTTTTTTTTTTTAGTTTTTGGGCGATTTGATCTGACATCAATGAGCTGTCGTTGCTTTCGCTTCTAGTGATCACAATACCGTCAGGAAATGAGGTTAAAATCGAAAAGAGAAGAAGATTCGTTGGGTGAGCAGCATTTTTGTGGAAGATGCAGTTGTTGCATCCTTCGCGATGCTCACCGCAGCTAGAACGTGGAAATTGTCAATCTAATGGCTCCACTTGAGAATACAGCTTCATAATATGTCAAGAATCACCGAAAGATTGTGGTAGAGCTCAATGAACTTTCCTCGAACTAAGTGCGTCTGGTGGCCTGTTTTAAATAAAAGCGCTCCCTACAATGCGCTAAGAGAAGTTCAACGGCAAGGCCTACCTGTGGATTGACATGGTTATTTAGAAGTACTGCTTCAGAAGCGCTTGATGTCATCTTCAATCTCACTTAGTATCCATCTTTCCAAAAGACTGACCATTTTAGTGCTTTTCAGGCGCAGATCTCGGCGATTCGCAACACTGTTCAGTGACATGGATGCTTGAATACGTGGAGGATTGCCAGCTAATTCGTGTTACGGACATACTTAGCAGTTTAATGGTCGCACGGTAGTTGGATTTCCTGGTTTTTAGTTTTTGTCTCTGATGTCGAAGTCTAGGGAGCGACTGCTGCTGGCCCGATTGGGAAGAGGAACATAATTGTATATAAGTTGATCAGCGAAGGATATCCTGCGACGTCTTCAATTGGATTCCGCATGCACACTGCCGTCTGCGGCACCCAGGCACGCTCCCAAACGTCTTGTACGTTCCAAACACGATTATTTCTTGTCACGCCTAGAAGTAGGCAACATTGTAACAACTGAACGTGCTGATCGTGGGCATACGTTCCACTTCTTAAAGAAAAGCACAACATTTTCCAGCCACCTCTCTACACAAAGCAAGTACCCACCACATCTGCTACGAAAATGTGCAAACACTGTAATATCTATTGAGCTCGGCTTTGGATGAGATCGGCAAAGCGCTCACTATTCGAGGCATTCCAGGCAACTGTGAAGTGGATGAGCTAGCTAGACTTGCAACAACCTTGCTTCCCTTTCCACTGATTTAATCCCTTTAGGAATGCTAATAACACTGGGTTGTGGGAAGGCGCCACGTGCCAAAACTGTCTCCATTGCCTAGACTGGACCGTGAACGCTTCAAGCCGACGATCTTACTAAACAGATTAAACACTAATGGTGGCTGGTGTCATTGCAGGCAAACTAGGAGGCTAGTCGTCATCACAAGTGACATCTGCAGAAGCTACTGGATGGGACATAAGAAATTCCCAATTCCAGAAATATCACTTTGACCTGTAACCCAGTTAAGGACGCTTTGAGTTCGTATTCTGCCGACGCTAACACAGCTCGGCATTCCTGTATCCATTCCATTTCTTAACCTTCTGCGAAAATGTCATGAAAACAAAAACCCTTGCTGTCACTGCATGTCAAAAAATGTTGTTATAAATTATTCCAGATAAAAACCCGAAAATTATTGCCCTTCATATAATACCTCTGTTCGCGTACGACCTTAAACAAGAGAACCTACTCGGAAATTCCCAGAAACGTCCCCGATCAGACCCAATTATCGCACAAATATTTGCGACCCTTTTTGGCAAAGCAAAGAGAACAATCATTTCTCCGTGCTCGCACCCATTTCGGGGGTTTTCTTTGTGTGAGCAACGAATGCAATGCGTCAATATGAAAGAGATTAGCGTTCCTCAAAACCCTTCAGTCGTTCCACGGGCAAGGGGCGTACGAGCATGAACACGGGAATCCAATTATCCCTAAACCCTACCTCCGCCGTGGAAAATTGTTAATTTACAAAAGCACATAAAGAGGCGTTGCATAGCGCACAGTGCAGAGATACTAAGTGTCTGCAAACAAAAGTATATCCCTCGAATGATTGAGGATTGATGTGGAAAAATGCATTCGTGACTGCAACATCTGCTAACGTTCCCAAAAACTGAGGTAAACGACACTAGAAATTACTTGCACTTGGGGTTGATATTTCATCAATGAAAGGGGCAATGCCGGCGGTAATTGAGTCGTGTTCTTTTGTGCTGTGTTCTGTTGTGTTGTCTTACCCAGACAAACCACGCGGTCAGGGACCAGTGACCTTGTCATTGAAATAATGTCTGAGAGCTCAATCAAATATGCAGCCGTGACTAGACGGTGTCTTAGAGGATTATCGTTTTGTTTGCATGCGGGGGAGTGGATCATACAATTTTGAAGAGCTCGAATGGTATGGAAGGTCACCCGTACGCCGGGAAACAATGGAGGTTAACCTTATTGAAGTTGATGTGAAAGTGTGTTGTGACCTTTTCTCTCTCTCGCAACAATCGATTTATGGGCTTTTGGGCTGAAAAATGTATGTAATGTTGGACGGGCTTGCAATGAGTTGCAGCCTGTAGCCAGGCATTGAGGGAGGCTTGTTTCAGTTCAAAGACAACGAGGTTAATCGCTTGAATTTGAATTTCCGAATGGGTTCACGATTTTCCATCTTTTTTGAGTTCAACGACATTCAGAGGAAATGATTCAGCAAACAGGACTTGACTGAGGGAAGCATGGCTTGTTTGACGATACAGGGATTGACTGGGGAAACAGAAATTAACTGACGAAACGAGGTTTGATAGATGGACTCTAACGTCAGCGAATATATCATATCATTCTAATTCAACACGTTTCGTCTTCGAGCCAACGAAACTCGGGACGCCCTCGTCAAAGGTCGCTGTATAGCGGAAGAGGCGGGTTGTAAAAAAGACCATCCAACTCCCCATTCAAGCTGGCTGCTTCGGGATGTTATCTAGCCGGTGATTTGGGGGTATTTACCGACCGCCGACTAGATAACATCCCCAACAAATCGTCCACTTCCACCTCCACACTAGCTGCGATTCTTGATCGATCGATTCGTTTGCAATGCTGACAGCTTTCGCGAACAATCTTCGGATGGACTTAACTGTGGAAGCAAGCTGCCAACGCCCATGGAGAGTGATCACCACTGTTGAACAAGAAACGCACAATCGTATCTCTGACGGTTCCATATGCCAGAGAGCGAACCAGGAACCAATAGGTAGCATTTCCTTCTACCCTCTGGTAAATGTCACTTCAACCAGACCTTCACTGGCTCTCTGATTTCGACGGACGGATGCGAGGACGCCTTCTTTAAAGAGCGACTCCGTAAACTATATATTTTGTGGACGCATTTTTGATTTCCATAAAATGTTTCGATTGAGACTACCGAGAGTCCCCGATTAGCTCTAAAAACATTTATTTCCCGATGGTCCGTCGCTGGGCCTTGGATTTAATTTCAGTGGACCACCTCCAAAGCAGCAGCCTGGGAACACAAATGACGTCGCACCGCGCTGGGAAAGTTTAAATCTCGTCCAGCAACTGTGCAAAGCCCCCGCTTTGTCCATCCAACTTCGGCTTCGGTTAAAGCTCCGGCTGTGGTGTGAGGATATGCGGAGAATTATGAAAATCCCTTGGTTACTAGAAAAAGAAAAACATGTTTTGCGCAACGAAACGAATCCCCCCGAAATGCCTTTCCCATTTCCTCGCAACACCACAGCGCACCTGACGACAGCTTCATTTTTTCACACAAAAAAAGATCCCTTATTGGTTCGTTCCCTCATTTAAGCTCATTATTTCCGACAGCAATCGTCAGCTTATCCCCATACCCCCCCCCTCAGTGGGCTCTTATTCCGTCTAAATCACTCCTCTGGGTGCAGCAACCCTCTCCGAGATCCCTTGGTATCCAATCAAAAAAGAGATTCATATTTACTTATCCCGATTTTGAATCCTTTTTCGCCTTCCGTTCGCGCCCCCCGTCCGTCTCGGTGTCGGTGTCTCCGCCCGGAAAAGTCGGCCACCATAAAATCGTATTCCCCGGTTGAAAAGGGCAAAATGCCGACAAAAATTCCTTGGAATACCAAGTCGTCGCCTCTTCATCTGCGCCGTCTCTACACGCCCCGCTCCTCGATTCGAGCCAAGTGGCAGAACAAAGCCATCCCACATTCCGTGTGTATTTCTGCCGAAAATTCCCAATGTCAATGACATTAATTCCCGCACACACCTTAGAAATGTTGGTACGTGCACACGCACAGCGCACGTTCTCGCTTGCAGCCTCTAGCAGCAACCCGGCAACTCTGCAGGCCTGCGGCCCTGTGGCCCTGCAGCCCTCCAGCCCTCCCGGACACGACGACACGCAGGAAAATCCATTTTTGCTCAACTGGAAAATACCGTGCGTAACTCCTTTCGAGGGAATAATAACCACCGCTGCTGTCGAGCTTCTACTACTATTGCTGCCGTCGACGCCGTAGCCGTGCACCGTGCCCCACGCCGCACCGCAGCAACGAGCCTGGCTCTTTAGTTGAATCTGCCACAGCGTCACGATGGTGAATGGAATGGAAATTCCCTTTGGGTTTTGATCCAAATCAATATGTGCTCGCCTGGCTGTTCGGTATCGGGCGGGCAGAGGCGGCTCACAGGACACAAAGGAGAGGCGGGCGTCATATCGTGCCATCCACTATCCACGCCGAACGTCGTCATCATCGTTGCAAATGAAATTTTGTGTCTGCTCTGGACGACCGACGACGAGGACGACAATGGAGACGAAGCCACATCGACTGTGTGGTGCTCTGGTGGATATTTTTTTTTTCTTTTTTTTTTTTGGGTCGTCGCCGGTTCTCGTCAGTCTCGCCGTCGTCGTTGGTGGGCGGGCAGGGTGCGGATAATGGGAAATCCAGGTGAGAGGTACGAGGGAATGAAATTATCATTCATCCATTCAAAAAAAGGAAGAGACGTGCGACGTGAAACTCCGTTTTATTGTTGTTCATCCTCGTGTGGCATGGCCATTTTGGGAGGCAGGGTGGCCAAAACGTCTTCTTTCAATCATCCTCTCCCCTCCATCTCTCTCTCTCTATAACACACATCTACTCTCCAGTGACGGGGCAAGTGCATCAGTTTATTGCCACATCAAAGTAAGGGGGCACGCCCCCTCGTGCAGAACATATGGCCGACCGGCGTAAAATATGAGGGGCGACTTAACCCTCACAACAGATCGTTTTTCGTCGTGTCCTCTCATCATCCTGAGTAGACCGAGGAGTCAGAAGTACTCTGCAGAAAATATGCCAGCGACCAGCTCATGGGGCTCGTTCAAGAGGGGCGCGCGGAAACGGGCCCCCTGCCAGGGGATGAATGCATAGATGGGAAGTGGGGAACCTTTGGTAGCACGAGCGCACGCCACATGCATACGAATTTATTGGATAGCGTAGTTTTGTTGTTTCCAACCATTTATTCTCGTGCGACTTGGATTTGCTCCTCCTGCTGCTGACGACGACGACGACGACGACGAGGAGGGCAGTGGGTGGGTGTGTGGGGCGGTGTGGGGAGGGGAGGAAGCAACAAAAAAAACTTTTCTTCACTCAGCCTAATATGAAAACGCTGCGGTGAGTTGTAGCGGGGCGGGGAAGAGTGTGGGGGGGGGAAACCTTAATTTTCCTTTCCTTTTTCACCCGCCCCATTGGCTGTCGTTCTGTTGGCCGCTCTCCGGTTCACGCCTCAACCACCACGGCAACCCATATCCTTCCATATCCTTTCATCCTGTGTTTACTAGAGTTCGGCAATAAATCGTTGCAGCGTTGTGTAGTTATAATTATTGTGTCTGCCATTCCAGCGGCAAGCGATATTAAACAGCATTCAGGTGTTATGCTGGCGCTGGCGCTGCTGCTGGTGCTGGCTTCGTGTGTTCAGGCAATAGATTATGCTCCACCTGGTTATTGAAAGATTTCATTTCGAAAGAACGTAAAAAGAAGTGTGGAGGGGTAGAGGGAACGGAAAGCTACGCTAATGTCGGACAAGATTGACACACGCTGGAATGCCAAGTTTGGGAAAGAGTGTTGAAAGTAATTATTGCGGTGTTTCAACCGAACGAAGACGGCTGTTTCGACGGGTTTCGATGTCAAATCTGGTAAACTGAAATGTGTGTGCGCCCATTCCTTGGTTCGTCAGTGCAGAGAGTCTAGACGGAAAGGAAGTGGTCTCGTGTGTGTGTGTGTTCGTCGAATTTATTGTTACGTTCAGGCGGAAGCATTAGCAGTCAATGGCTAATCATTTCCTTATTTTCATTTGTGGCTCCTGTTTGTTTTCGAATTCCTTAAGTCACAACAAAATGGCTGTCCGAGTGGGGGAGGGACGGGCCGAAAACTGAAAAGGAAGGGTGTGCATTATGCCTTGATGGGCATTTTTGCAGTCCAGATTCGAGGTGTGTCAAGGTTAGGGCCTGTGGGATTGATTTATTTTTTTGCCTCCAAACTGCCGGCCAACGCCCAGGCAGAGCAGAGCGGTGTATGCCCTCAAGATGAAGACGACTGCTTTGTTTGCGCGTGAAATTGATTCTCGGAGGCTGGATGCTTTTCGGAGATAGATTTATGGTTAGGAGGTGCCTGTCTGTCCTCTTAGGAGCGTGTAGCTCGATTTACAGGAAAAATGTTGACCTCCAGCCTAGTACGGCGGCTCCTTCATCTCAGTGAAAAGATGTAGCGGTAATGTTATCGCTTTAGTGGACGACGCAGACGGTGCTGTTTGCGGGAAACGTCCTAGAAGGTGAGGCCTACGAGCAAATCCTGCTAAAACCGCGATGATCATTTGGACGAGGACCCATCAGATTCCACTTGTCACCGCACCAAAGCTAAAAGGCGCCCTTCTCAAATTGTCGGGCATTTCTAGACAGGAGTACTCTTTGAACTCAACGTCGCCAATAAGATCCTGCCAGCGGACTGTGTCAGCGTTTGAAGCCGTTTTGCACCGTATCAGCACGTGCGGCTTCCGGTCCGGCAACCAAGATGTGGATGTAGCCCGGACGGCAATAATCCGTTGACTGCTATGTCGACCAATGCACCAGCTAAGAGGGTGCTCGAATGTGAACCTCCTGGAAGACCGAACTTCCGGTATAAAGACCAAGTTATCGGTGACGCAAGACAGCTTGGTATTGATGAACAGAAGCGACGCGCCCTGACCCCGATGGAAGGCAGCAATAGCTCAGGCTCAGACCCGCCGTGGCCTGTGACTTGGTTGAATAGAGCACGACTGGCGTCAAGGTGTTATAAATATAATGTCGGCTTAGCTGTTCTTCAAAAGAGGGCTCTACCGTTCTTGAGCTCAAAGAAACTCACTAAAAATGTTGTTTTCTGATGTTTCTGACATGGAGCTTGGTGACTAGCTGTAGACCTTGACTAAGTGGGTCCAGAAGTCACGTTCCCAAGTCGGCTCCAGTGCCAACACAAAGAGATTTCTGGTCTAAATGACTTCATCTGCCTGGTAATTTGCCTGGCTTGAGACACCTACCACTGCGAGAACTGAAACAAGAATTGGGGAAACTGACGAATGTACACGTACCTGAGGTACACGTCGCCCAATGCCACCTTTAAGTAACATGAGCACTTTTAAGACAGATAGTATTGAGGTCCCGGCGCACAAAATCCGCTGTCTGCGTGGAATTTAACCACACAAATGGAGAGGAACTCGTACCTCCCCTTCTACGGAACAGAGAAACCCACGCTTTCAACAAAACCGTATTTTGCGTGAATTGACAGCTGTTTGATATGCCTGATTGCAATTTAATAGCCACAACCGATCGGATCATATGATTGGTGGTTGGGATTAAATTACACGACAGGAAATGATGGGGTTCCTGCTGAAAGATGATGACGTTCCCGACCACGTTTGCACAATAGATTACAGCGTAGTAGACTTCTGTGTGTGTGCGATGCTGAGCTGTGTAAATAATCTTCCAAGTTTGATCCGTCTCCTGGTCCTTGTAATTCTACGAAACCGCTCGTTTTGGTTTTGCGCAGACATGCACTTCGTTCTGCACAGACTTCAGGGAACCAACGAAGTAATGTTCATTATTTGTGATGTTTCCCTGACGCACATAACTGGAAACGACAACAATGTTGCACAAGATACACTTTTTGAAGCACTCTTCTGAATGTTGCTCTGGTTGTGGAATCATCTCAGCTGTCGCCCAAAGCCTCGTTCTCGGTACAAGTCATTCGATGAAGCTGTCATTAGGCCACGCTCTTTGATTCGCTTCGAGTAACGTTTCAATGGCAAATTGCTTCAAAGGCGCAACACATCTTTGCTTCTCATTTTAATGCTAAGCTGACTCACTTGAAGACGAAGATCTTTTATTTTGTTCCCAGAACTCTGGTTTGACAGACATCTCAAAAGGTCCTACACACATTTGTCAGCACGTATTTAAATAACTGCACGCTTCATTTGTTGCACGCCCTGCCGCCGATGTTTTTCTTTTCAAATTCTTGCGGAAATAATTGCTGCAGAGGATGGTTCACATCTGGCCGTGGGGTAACCTGATATCGATGACGAACAGCTGCATCCTTTCGTTGCAATCCTCATGCGTGAAATCACGATTTTCCTCTGATCTGATCGGGCTGTGTGTCACACTTCAATGAACTTGCCCCTGATCCCCTGAACACGCCAACCCTGTGTGTGTTCTTAGTGTGCATTTTGTAAATGCAGTTCCACAGACTTATCTCCGATTCTCTTTTGTTGTCAAAAGATGCATTTGTTCCGAAGCCAAAAACCATCCAAAATTAACCCGCTTTTCTTCATTCATTTGCAGCTCAACAACGACCACGAATATTGGAGCATCCCGCCGATGCGATAGCAGCCCGCGATGAACCGCTCACACTCAACTGCAAGGCAACTGGTCGGCCACAACCGGAAATATCTTGGTATCACAATGGAACACCATTGGTTCCGTCCGAACGAAGGGTAATCCTGCCAGAAGGTTCTCTCTTCTTTCTAAGGTAAATGATGTCGTTGTCCCCTCAGTCCGACATCTCACACACACACCTCTCCTTTCCAGAGTTATGCACAACAAACGCGAGCAGGACGCCGGAATCTATTGGTGTGAGGCGAAGAGCTCAGCGGGTATAGCCGCCAGCAAAAATGCGACCCTTCAAATTGCCCTGCTCAAGGACGAATTCCGCTCGGAGCCATCGGATTCCATCGCCTTGGTGGGCGGTCCAGTTGTGATGAATTGTACACCGCCGCGGGGCATACCGGAGCCGTCGGTTCTTTGGTACAAAGACGGGAAGCTGCTGGACTTGAGTGGGAAAAGGTTTGTAGCTCGCGAATATCCATGTTTGATGGAAGGTGACGAATAATATGTGCTCCTTTCGTTCTCAGGCTGTCGATGGTGGAAGGCGGGTCGCTGATGATCTCGGAAGTGCAGGTCTCCGACGCGGGGAAGTACGAATGTTCGGCGCAGAATATGGCCGGCAGGAAGAACTCTCCGCCGGCAGCGCTGAAAGTGCTTACACCACCTCGCATTGTTCGCGGTCCCACGGACACTGAGGTCATAGAGAGTGAACGGGTGGACATTCCGTGCGAGCTGATGGGAGATCCTAAGCCCGTGGCGTCATGGCACCGCGATGGAGGATCCCTGCCCGAGGGACGGTCGAGGATTCTGCTGGACAACACTTTGCGGATCGAAGATGCCCGCGCCGAAGATCAGGGCACGTACACTTGCAAGGGTTTCAACGAGGGTGGCAACATTTCGCTGTCCATCAAATTGAGTGTATTCGGTAAGTCGCCACGCACTTAGCTTGTTCGCAAGAGTGTTCGCTCAATTTCTCCTCTCATTTAGCCACGCCGCGAATCACAGACGCGCCTACGGATGTGGACGTCGCCGAAGGGGATACCGTGAATCTGCCCTGCAAGGCATCGGGGCGACCGAAAACCATCACAATTTGGGACAAAATCCTTTCCGAGGGCATCGTGGCCAATCTGCAGGAGGAAATCTCACACATGCTCGAAGAGGAAGCGCGTCAAGAGCTCTTGGCCAAGGCGAAGATAATGAGCTTCCGGTCGAAGAGACAACACGTATCGTTGGCCAATCGCACTCGCCGGAGCATAGTGATTTCCGACGAAGAAAAGGACGACGACGTGGACGTGAATAGCCTTGTAACCGAGAACACATCATTCATCGACGTATCCTCGTCGGCACCGCCAGAGCTGCCCAACTTCGAAATCAGCAAAACAGGCGAACTGGTCATAAAGAACATTCAAAAGAAGGACGAGGTAAGTGAAGCACACACAAGCATTTAGATTGCGGATTTGTAACACGCAACTTCTAGGGTTGGTACGCGTGCACAGCAATAAACGAGGCCGGCAGCGTGGTGAAGAAGATTTATATTCACGTGAAATCGCCATCAGATCCGGATGGGGACTTCCAAATCCCCGAATCATTCAACAGTCGCTGGGAGAATACGCAAAATATATTGATAACCACGGTGATCCCGGTTTCGTCGAGTTCCCTCGACGTCACTTGGGAGTACGCGCAAACGAATATGTTCCCCAGCAAGGGCATGACCTTGTACTATCGTCCGATATATTTAAACGGAGCAGAGGTTCGCATATTGTCCAAGGAGTACTTGTCGACGCCGACGACGTTTGAGAAGAAGATCCATCGCTTGGAGGATTTGAAGCCATACACAAATTATGAGATCTTCGCCACCGTGCCCAAGGGACTGGGGGGAACCATTTCGAATCTGCGGAAGGGAAAGACTCTCGACGGGCCTCCTTCTGCGCCGCCAACTGACGTGCGAGTGGGAGTGATTAACAACACAGCCGCGTACGTCCGATGGTCGCCGCCGCCGACGCATTTAATCAACGGAGAGCTGACGGGATACAAGGTGAGTCTGGGAGCCAGAATCCGCGTGTGCCTGTGTTCTCAACTTGTCTCATTTCATTTCAGATCCAAATCAAGTCGAATGTGACCAACAAACTTCTGGGACAGATGTCCCTCAACGCGAGCACGCAGTCGGTTGTAATCAATAGCCTCAGCCCTGGTGGCCGTTACATCGCTCGTGTGGCACCCTTGACAGCCGGCGGCCTGGGACCGTACAGTCCACCCGCACCGCTTCATATCGACCCATCTTTTATCGCTCGACCACCAAAGTAAGGCTCGCATCAAGATTCCCCCTCCCAAACCTAACCTCTAATCGATTCTCTCTTTGTCTAGAACGGATCCGGCGTTGAGTGCCTGGTCGATGTCATGGATGCCGGGAATCGCTTTAGGAATTCTGGGCATCTGCCTCATTAGCGGTGCTATATTCGCCGTATTCTGGGCGAAACGCAATAAGCGCAACCTGAAGGCATCATATCCAGCACCGGTGCTCACGTCGACGTTGGCAGATAAATCGCACACATTGTGGATGCAAAACAATACGACAATCAAGCCAACACACACCTACGCAGTGCCACCGCCACCTCCGTCGGCACCGCAATCAGAATATGCGGAGCTAACCACAGTCAATATGCCAAAGATAAACATGGGACAATCAGCCCCACCCGAGCCCTATGCAACAGTCACCCTGCAACGGGGGGCCGGCAACGGAATGGGCGTCGGTTTGAGTTCGATTGCCGATGACTGTCGCAAGTGTTCGGCGAGTCCCAGCTCAAGTGAATACAATGCGCCCATTCGAATGCCAATGAATATGTGCGACATGCTGCCACCTCCACCAGATCATCCGTACAATAGTTATAAAACCATGAACAACATGACGATACGCACGAATCCCGCCGCCCTGTCACCGCAAGTGATGCGTCGCGGAATGCAGGGAATGCCACAGCCTCATCAACCGCCTGTGTGGGGATCACTGCCACCGCCACCGATTCCGAACTTCCCACAAAACTGGATGCAGGAGCGCCAGACTGGCGGCTACCATCATCCCCAGCAGCACCCGCAACACCCCCAACACCCGCAACACCCGCAACACCCGCAGCACCCTCAACACCCACAAATGCAGCAACACCCGCAGCACCCACAACACCCACAGCAGACCCCCTCGTCGCATCAATACCGCCACCAGCAGGATCCACACCATCAGAACATCTACAGCGAAAACGAATACGAATCAGGTTCGGTGTTGTACGAGCAATTCTGTCGCGACAACGAGGCCTCATACTTCAACGAGGGCGGCGAGCCAACCGAGGAGTACTATCGCAACGTGAACATGGAATTCTTCGAGGATCAAGAATTCGAACCGGCAACACCACCACCGCCTTGTCCCCCAGACACAACGTCCAAAGTGAACCCGAACCTGCGTCTGTTGGCTGCCGCAAATGGCGCCCGACACGCGGATGCATCGCAATTGAATCTCCCCCGACGGATATACAGAAATCATCATGGTGGCCCCAGCACACCCGGTGACTCATCGTCCTGCGAGCGAAACACCAATCACACTGGTCCCTCGAACGGCAGCAATAGCTCGGACGACAGCGAATCCGAGGGTGATAATCGTTGGGCGCCACGCTCGCGACGCAGCCGCTCGCGATCAAAGAGCAACGAACGAAGGTTTCGCGGCGATCAGTGAGATGTGCGACGATGCGAAGTGATAGTAGACAAGTAGAACTGGTACAATGCACACCCGCGCGCAGTAACTTCAAATACAAGCATTTATTTTGTTTACTCGCGCGGAAAATCTCTCTCTCTCTCTCTCTCTCTCTCTCAAATCCGCAACACTGAATACTCGGAAAATTTTGTGAAAACCAACATATTCATTAGTTTTAGTTCGATGAAGAAGAAGACGAAGGAAACGGTGAAGACGAGGAACGAAACCCAGTCGATGCGAGTAGGTTTTTGTTCGTTTCGTTTCAAGTAGTAGTTAGTTAGCAGGCGATCGATGTGGTTATACGAAAAGAGCTGCACGGCGTCGGTGGGTTACACACACACGCCGACGCGTCCGTGAATGCAGAGGCGAAAGTTCTGTAAAGATGTTTTTGTTTAGTTTTTATTTTTTTAGTTCTTTTCTTTCTGTCTGTAAATTAATTGAGAAACAAAACAAAAGAAAACGTAAAACTAAAGTAAGAGGCTTTTTACATGAATTCATTATATATATATAAATATACACTATATATATACAAACATGCATACATATTATTCCCTAAAAGCAAGAGCAAGAGGTTAAGGTTAAGTTTTATTCTTATTTTTCTTTTGATGTGAAAGAATGGAGAATCGATTTTGTGTATAGTAAGCTGAGAGATGTGCATTTAACTGTTTGAGTTCCTTTAGTTTTTAGTTTTATTTTATCGATCCTTCAGATATGAACAGTCCTGTTTATTTTTTTTTCTTAAGTTTTGTTTAAGTCCTGCCCGCCGGAGGGCGGAATTTGGTTGTAATCAGAAAAGAGACACAAACACACGCAGTACAGTGTACTGCAGGAGGATTCGGTTGGGGTCTTGTACACGCTTGTTAATTTAAAAGATTCACGGGACTGAAGAGGAGATATGAAGGGCAGTTGACAGTTGCCACTAATGAGACCCTGGCAGTGGCACCAACTGACAAACGTTTAAAGTGGCGGCACATTCATTGAATGACATTGGAACTGAAGAGCTTTCCCCTAAAGCAGTCTTCGCCAAAGCGAACATCGATAGGGTAGTACATCCACTAAGCACCACAGGCGCATTGTTGAAGCGGGACAGTTTTCCATTCTTCGCCTATTGTCGTTCATTTTGACAAGATCACGTTCGGTTCTGCCACCAGAGAAGACGGAAATCGATATGGAGAACTGTCTTCAGGTTTAGCCAGCTTGTTCTGCAAAGAATACACCAGATTTTGCTTCTAAGCATGAACCTGCAGTTAATGTGGAGATGCCATGCAAAAAATGCAGCTTTCAATAAAACGCAACGTGTCCGAATGCTGGAGCATGGAGTCAAAACCTCTTAAAAACATTTATCAGCTTCTACTCTTTAGCCTTAGGCATCTAAGACGTCCACTTTACGTTTCGGATAACAATTTCACTCGAAATGCTGCGAGATAGACAGCAGATGAGGATAGAAATGCCAACACAAGATCAGTCACACTTCTTTCTATTCATTTCATTCGTTGGTTAACTTCCAGACATGGTGACGTCGTCTCATCATGCTGATTCCTAGATCGACTGTGTCTCATAAATGGAAACCGTTCACACAGTCATTTCTGATAGCGCATGTTGGCTTAATAAAGGGAAGTGGTTGCATGATCTCTGATTGCCCACGTTCCACTAATAAAGGGAACCTTGAAGTAGTTGCTTTAGTATTGCGGCTATGAATCCAGAACCAGTGCGCTGAATGATGGTTGCTTCCATTCCAGAAAGGTATCTTTCCATCCATTCATACTATCCTGGGAACTGTCTTCTTCGCCAGAGTGAAGTTCTCTTCGGCTTGACTCGAATTGGTGTCGCCAAGTGTGAGGGTTCAATATAGGAGGGATCTTACAAATCACTAGCGATGAACATGATTTCCTGGCATATTGAACAATTCGACAGTTTATTGTCCAAGAATGATCTTAAAAACAAGAATTTTGTGTTGCACTCGTTTTAGTCAAGATTTAATTGGCGCTGGGAAAGGCGATAATTGACTTTTGATAGTCACACCACAGACTATCAACTGTACAAAGCTCGATGCGATGCCCAATTTTCGCAAATTGGTTTAGCCGATTCCTCCCATGTTTGTGAAATTAAATCCCTATTCAATCAATGTCCATCTCATTGCCTCGCTTGTGTATACCACATCAATACAATTCGAATTATACTCTTCAACCAATAATGGTGCACCGTAGTCAGTCACCTGGTTGCTGGGATGCGCTCCACTGTCACGTAAAATGTTGCTTCCTCATCAAACTTAATGTCGACAAGTTCACTTCACCGAACTTACAGACTTTTTTGTGGTCTTCATTACTAAGGCAATGCACACCACACCAAAGCAATTCGATTTATTCTTTGCAAACGATTACGGCTTACGTCGTAGTCTGTTGGATTGCTGAATTGTGTTCCACAGCACAGCTTTCTCAGCTTCCTCATTTACGCCACTCTTGGGAAATGAAACTTACATCGCGCACGTAATAGTTGAAGCTGTAGTCTATGGTGGATTCTATCAGCTCGTGCTCCATGTTCAATTCTATGACCTCCGCAATGATATCGCCACATCGATGCAGTACACAATGTTATGGATGTTCATTACCCTGTAAACATTCCCTGTGCCTGTCACTCCTCCCTTTATGCTGACGTTTGTTGAAGCGGGCCCATATTATGATTCGCTCATCTTACTGTCACTGCATCTGTTCTATTTGAATGTTAACTGATTCGAGGTTCGCACAACGGTGTTGCTTTGACATGGCGATCGGTCATAATCATCGTAAGATGAAGACATCGATTTACGATGGTGTGGAGAATGTGAGTAATTTCAAGAATTCAGCAGCCAACGTGAACTGGCCTACTTCTGAACTAGGAAGTCCTCTTTTACCTCTAAATGAGTTTATTTCCGGGCATTTGAACAGTCGACTGAAAACCGTACATTAACTCTATTTGTCATTTTGCGTGTAATGGGCAGTCAGAGCAGCTGAAAAATAGAACTCTGCAGATCGATCTGGCTTCTATCTGAATTTTTGAACGCAGGCTTAAAGCTGTCTTCAAGTCTGATTAGTCAAGTTGGACAGTGGAGAGCGCCTTGCAACGAACAACAGCAGTCACCTTCTAAGCAACCATGGGAACTTTCCTCTTCAACAGCACACTTGACCATGTCGCACAATGCATGTCCGAACCGAATCAAACCAAGCATCGTTGGAACAGTAAAATCACACCTTGTGCCACAATGAATTCCTTTCTCGTGTTGAAAGGAAACGCGTGACAACCAACAATCAACGAGACTCTTCCCATCTCATGTCCACGGGCTTCGAAATCTCCTCTCAAATCATCCCCATTTCTACAAACTAGTCGCAAAGATGCCATAAAGTCTGTGTACAAAGACACATCAACCAATTCCCTTTGACGAGAAAGAAAACAAATTCAATAAAAAAATATTTTCCACAACCGATCCTATATACTTATCTCACTCAAACAATAAACAATACAATTCACAACAAGAGACTGTAATAGTTATGTAATAGTTATTAATCGTACCGTCATTTGCATTTTGTTTGTCCTACGACATGTGTAGCTATGTAGCAAACCCAACAGTATTTTATTTTTGTTTTCTTCGTTCTTATTGAAAAAAAAAATGATTATTTACACACAATACAATACACGTACATATTATATTTTATACTTAAAAATAAACAAAAAAAAATATATCTATATAAAGAAAGAATCTTTAAACAATAGCAACACGCAGATGATTTGTTTGTTTTTTTTTTCCTTTTACATGAAATATACATATTTATTAAATCACTGATATATTTTCTTTTTTGTTTCGATGTATACAGTTTATTTTATTTTCCATCGGCTGTAGAGCAAAAGCACAATGTTTTGGTTATAAGATGAGAATAAAAAGAGAACTCGAAGAGAATGGAGACACCATTGGGGGGGGGATTTTATGGTTAAATTGTGTTCAAGGGGAATTTGTCACCTTGGCGAGTGATGAATGAGGAGGAAAGATGTGCCAATGTGGGAATGGGAAGGTTGTTCCATGGGTGCCTTCGCAAACTACAGCCGCTGCTCACTTTGACGAACGATTTGCTAAGGTATTTACCAGCTTCTGCTATTTGGTCTTTCGAGTTGGGAAGGTCTTTACAACATTTATCGGCTTCTACTCTCTGGGCTTAGGCGTCTACGACGACCATTTTACGATTCTAAGTCTATAAGGCATTTACCAGCTTCTGCTCGTTGGTCTTTTAAGCTGGGAAGGTCCTTAAAACATTTATCAGCTTCTACTCTCTGGGCTTAGGCGTCTAAGACGACCATTTTACGATTCGGATAACAATTTTACTTCCAAATTTCTGTGCCTGCGCGTAGAAAGATAGTGGATGAGGATAGAAATGCCAACACAAGATCAGTCCCACTTCTTTCTATTTATTACATTCGGTGGTTAACTTTCAGACGTGCCTACGTATCTGTGTTCTCTAATCAGACGTCCATCATAATTATCCGCCACCGCGTAGTGTTCTGGGAACTATGTCAGTGCTCTCTTCTGCTTCATAGGAACTGGCGTCGTGTTGACCAATCCACACCATGTCTAGATTGCTCATGTTCACTGCCAATGCGCCGATACAATGATTCCTTTCTTGTGTTTTCACTTGAGACCGTAGCCAAAGATTTCATAGTGCTGCGAATCTGTTCCATATCAGGTTCGCTACTCAACTCTTTTCTCACCGATTTTCAAAGTTTGTCCAAGCTGAAGATGAATATGCTCTGAAGTCAGATTTCACATTTTCGCATTTTTGAAGGTCACATGGGGGGGGTCTATCTAAAGACAGCTTTATTGATACAGCGAAGTTCAACTTCTGTTTCTTTGTGGGATATGTAGGCAGCTGTCTGTTTTGTGCTGCTGCACGTCCTACCTACGTTAGGAGTGGATATTGTGGTATACACCGTGACCCATGTTTAATGTGATGCCACAAAACCGGAAATTCGATTCACAAGGCATAATCTTTAACTAGTAACCGGACAAAGAAGCACCAAGCTTCGAAGTTTCTGGGGTTTTATCACGTCCACTTCGCTTCATTTAACCATTTGAATAGGTATGGATAGATCCTCTGCAGAAGCTATTGTGTGTAGCGCATATTCCTTTTATTTGCCTGCCTATCAAGAGAGAGGGGAGTTCGAGGAGAGTCCTTGTCTTGAATTGTTTGACATTCATGATGCCGCCTCTTAGACACAGAGGGCGATTTGATTACTTGCTTGCTCCTGAACTGATGGTAATGACAATCCTGCTCCCCTGTTTTACTAATACATACCTCGGCTATTTCGTTGCCAGGAATGCCTTAGTGCCCACGTTCGCTGAGCCCAGCTCAGAATGAAATTCCATTCCATTTGACCAATGTCTCGTGTAGAGGCACATGGCAAAGTTTTACCATCTTCGATGTCATTGATGATTTCGTCGCCTGTGTTGTTCACGTACTTCAGTGTCATCATTCGCTGTGAACCGTCTGGAAATGATATGTAACTCTGGGACTATAAACTTCTGTGGCAAGACATGGCTACATTCTTGAGTTCAAATAAGTAGCTGTCTCTCTGTTGGTAAATGAGTTGTACTCTCCCTTTACTAAATTGAAACAGACAACCAAAAAACAACAATGAAAAGCAAAATAAGATTTAACCATTGAATTAGTTTCTAGTTTGCAGGTTAGCTTACTTCCGAGTGATCTTGATGTCTAAGGATACAGACAAAATCCGAGACGAGTTGATTTTGAACCATGAAGCGTAGTGAAAATAAAAATGAAACCTCCCAGAAAAAAAATGTTTCAGACTGAAAAAGTGTGCCGTGGAGTCAGTGATAAGCTAATTCTTACCTAAAGTCCATATGGCACTACCTTTTCTCCGCGTTTTTAGTGCAGCTTAGCAGAAAAGATATAGCGATTATTTCACAAAGGATGTGCTTGTTTCCAATGAATGCACATCAAGTGAATTCTTTTTAATAAATGACAAATAGACAGTCTATCCATTAAATCTAGTTCTCAGCTCTACTCACAAATAAGACGTTAGCCTCACATAGCTAGTTGATCTTGATTTCAAAATTCGTCAAGGGTCCTCGCTGATACTGAAACCACAAGGAGGTTGCCTCTGTTTGGCAGAGGAGCCATTTCAGAGATGAATGACATTCAAAAGGCCCCAACTCTTTTGTGTTTTTGCTCAAAAGTCGATGTGTGCTGTCCAACACTGTGGCAAGTGTCCCCATTTTGTTTTTCTTTCCGTTAATTAACCTTTCAGTTACGTTTTGGTGTAACAGTAAATAGTCAGTGTAAACTAAGCGTTGTTTATTTTTTTTGGCTTGAAAGTGTTCATGAACTGGTTGCCTTTTGAAAAAATAAAAATAAAATAATGAAAAAATAATTTGTTGATTGTACGTTAATTATTGTTCGTTGGATGGATATGATGAGTGTGATGTGATGTGATGACATGCAACATTTGGATGGATGGGATGTGCACTATAATGCTCCTTATAATTTCTAAGACATTTGCTTTATCGCGATAAATGAAACGTAAATGCAAAAGAAATAAAAACAAACAAAAAACAATTGATTTGTTGCCAAAAATAAATAAAAAAAAAAAAACAACATAGAAAACAAAACAAAAAAAAAAGAGACAATGAAAAGCAATAATTTGTACGCGTGCTTTAAACATTTTTTCATTTAATTTTATCAATTTGGTTTTGTGTTTGTTGTAAATGTAAAGAAAACATATTGTATACATTTTTTCTGTTTGCCACATAAGTAAAGAAAAAAAATAAAATAAAATACATTTATAAAAGTAAGACAAGAAAAAGAAAATCAAGTAAAATACAACAACAAACAAACAAACAAAAACCTTTTTGGAATCATGTGATATAAATTTATATACATACATTACTAAAATATTAAAATAATAAATAAAACATATTATTATAAATATTTAACAAACACACACTCGTACTGTTGATGGAGAAAATAGCAAAACATTTTCAGAATTCATACACACCCATACAAGATATTAGGAAAATTATTCATTCATTCCCGATACATGAGACGACACACGCCCACACACACACACCCACACAAACAAAGGAAAATTTTAATTATTAAATTAAATTAAACAACAACAAATGGAATAGAAGAAGAAGAAAAAATCAAAAGTATCGTTTTTTAAGGTGAAACATGAAAAACAAAAACAAAACAAAAAAATACAAAAGAAACCAGAAAAAAAAATAAGCTATATATTATTACTATATATAAGCCATTTAGTGCCATGTATATAAACAAAACAAATAAAGACAAACAAATGGAATACTAACATTTATACAATATATTACAACAAAAAAAAACAAATATATTATATATACACAATATATATATATACTAAAAAGAAAAACCAAAACCAAGGAATAATAACAATTAATAATAATGATAAACAACCTTAACAATAATTAAGAAGTAGAAAGACGTTAAAACAAAAAAAAATATATATATATATATTGATTATTAATTTTATTACAACAAAAATAGCTTTTAATAAGAAAACAAACAACAAAACAAAAAAAAGAAAATGACGACGACATTGAGACGAGGTGATGTGTTTTGATTTTCTTTTGTAAACAAGAACATAGTACATATATATATATATACATAAATTTATTAATTTGCTTTATTAAATATACTACAAAAGTATAAATGAAAGAATACTCACGCAATATAATATTTAGAATGTATTATAAACAAGAAAACAAAACCAGAAACTATTTATACCTAGACGAGAATTTTTGTTTTTGTTTGTTTGCAAATAACGGTTAGATGTGGCATGTACAATTTGCATTGTGAATGAAAGACAAAAGTTATTGCAAGTTAATTGAAAGCAATTTTTTTTGGAGAAATTGCAGAGAATGCAAGAAAACAAAAGTCCGCTGAAGAAAGTTGTTTCTTTTCGTGTTTTTTTTTTTGTTCGTCCTTGGAGAGGAAGAAATGCATACGTACGTATCTAGAATGTATTTAAATAAGCAAAAGAGAAAAATGTAAGAAATTTTAAAGCTTTTTTTTTTGTTCGTTGTGGAGATTTACACCGAAAGAAGGGATGCAATGCGACGCTGATGAATAATTGAAATGCGAGCCAGCTGAACTTTTATGAATAGCGATCAAATTGATGGGAGTGAGTAGTTCATTTATGCCCAAGTGCAAAGCGTGATTTATTTATTCATTTTTTTTTTGCAAAGAAGTCCGTAATTCGTTTTGCAATGAAGCCCTTTTTAAGAAGTTCTACGAGGCATTTGGTTCTTTTCCCTTTTCTCAACTCAATCGAATTCAATTGAAATATGCAACTGAAACTTTTGCAACTGTCTGGAGGGGTGAGTGGGAAGATATCGCGGAAAAAATGTTCCAATTAGCAGCCTTCACAATCTATGCGAGTACTGCGGGAGTGTTCACATTCTCATTGTCAACTTTTAGTCAATAAACGGTCGAAAGGAATCCGAAACTTGTAAAGATAGATTTTTCCATGAGGAGAGTTGCAAAAATGTACATAATCTCTACATGAATTGATCAATTAAGGCTTTGCCAGCCATTTAGCTTGCGACATGACCACGTTTTAAGTGGTTTAAGGGATATGGAGAGTCCAATTTTGAGTCCTTCTGCATACTTTTTTGTAGAATATCACTTATAACCCTTGTAGCATTGTCTTCCAATCGACGCTGGCTTGCCATCAGACGCAAGTGATTCGATGTATCCACATAAAAAGCAGTTTTGTTCAAAAACATACCCATTCAGCTAGACATTATGTAGCTTTTTTTATGACAATTTTCGATGAAAAAGCGGAGCTTCCTCCAGTTTTTCTGTCACAGATCGACCGGTGTTAGAAAGACACACACTGTCCCTATGGCATGACAAACCTTTAAAGGAACATCAACGAATTTGAGTCAAAGAATAGTATACTCCTTGCCTTCGTCATTCTCCAAGGAAAACAGCCCTGCTTAATTAGGAGGTCGTCATGGAGTAAACGAGTGAAAGCTATGCCTAGTGATTTACGCATCTCTGTCAGGACTGTGATAAGCTGATGGTTTCAAATTGACAGAACCAACGCCGTAGACTTGTTGGCTGATGCCGAGGTCCACCGCGGATTGTAGCGCCATTAGGGGAAGAAGAACGCCGTACACTCAGGTGTTGATTAGCCAGAGTCGCGTTTGTTTGTTTTCTCGTTTCAAATTGCATGTGCACTTCGCCTCCGCTGCATGGCGAAGCCTACAGATCAAGTTTGATTTTACTTCTTCTCCAAAGGGACTGAACCTCAATCAGTTAGTCTCAAGGGTGAATGACCAGATCATTAAAGCGAACACAAAGCCGTGGAACTAGAGGGGAGAAATTCAAAAAGTCCAGACTAATATAACACACCGGAAACTGATCTCTCAAGTTCAAAGAGGCTGTCACAGCACATAACAAACTTGTCAGTTTCTATTGCAATCACTCGTCTTAAGCACGCTAGAAATTATTCGTAAAAAAAAAACAATTCTGCGGCAGACGCTTACTTCTACTTCGACTGACTTTAAAAACACTCACAGATCTGAATACAATCGATTTAGACTCAAACATGTTTGCACTCTAACATGCATTCGATGGTTCTTTTACGAGTACCGGGGATCATTCTTATGCTTTTCTTGCGAATTGTCTTCCGTTGTGTATGACAAGATTGTTGAGAGGCATCTGTTTTGCTTGCCTTAAGTAAGCTAAAATAGCTTAGAGGTCCACTTATCCTAGGCTCGTATACCACTGCGCGCATTGTGCTGACACGTGGATTTCACATCGCTTACCCCACTTGTAGATACAACTTTCCCTACAACGTAATCGACTAGTAATACGCGTGCAGCATCCTGAGGGCACAAGCGTTGTCTGTTAAAATGTACGGCTGTTGACTGTAGGGACCCCTGAAGGAACCTAGAGACAGAGAGGTACATAAATGAGCTAGAATCCACTAGAGCTCTCACTTTTTCTGTACCTGTCAGTCTCTAGGGTCGTCCTCGGCCTAAGCTCTACAACTCTTCCTCTAGACTGCTAACGCCATGCACGTTTTAGAGACAGTCTCCTGCGAAAACACCGATTAGTGGACCTTTGTAGGAACTACTCGTGTTATACCATTTTATGGCGACCTCTTTTGGCGTTCGACGTTAGTTACGATCATTGTGGAGCTCAGTAAACCACTTCTTAAGCTTTGAAATTTATTGTGCAGAGTGTCAGTAGTATTTATAAAGCTCATCCTTGGTAAAAAATATGAGGCATCACACAAAGTTCCATTTTCGTGGTTGTCTACTTTCAATGGATGTCAAACACAAACTGAATTACGCAGCTTGCAATTGATGGGAGCTGTGTGCAGTTGCTATGCGGCGAATTCAAAAAGTCATTGACAGTGGTTCGCTCCAGATAGCAGTCACACTTAGGCCATTGTGATACCACGCGGATTGACTCCCTCTTACACCTTATACCAGAAGACTTATCCTTTTGCTCCTCTTCCTATTACGCTTCTCTGCTTAATTTCCTCTTCATTCTGCCATTCCACGTCCCTAACATCGTCCAAATTATCGAGAAAACCGCTTCAGAAAACCACCACTTTTTCCAAGATTACAACCAGGCCTTACTTTAATGCCAAAAAGACACAATTTCAAATACGTGGCAATGTATGCTTTTCTTCACACATGTGTTGTCCAAACAATGACGAATATTTTCGCTCGCATTTCAAGCCATTTGACGATAAAATAGTTGATGAATCCTCTCTCATTCCCCAGCCGAATGCTACAAATTAGGATATCCAGGATTTCGCTTCCAAACCACCAAATAAGGCACTCCCGACACCATGGTTCGCCTTATTATGCTTCTACATTCAATTCCCCGACCTTTCTGATATCCCACGTCCTTAGGTTCGTCCTAGTTATCGAGAATATCGTCTCACACAACTACGAACTCATCAAATCCACTTCGACGAAAATGCGTTCGTTTTCAGCAAAAAAATGCGACCATGTTGTGTTGTCAGTTTACTGCACTTTTTCGTGCGAAATGTGTCAATTTTTCAAAACTCAATTTTCTCTGCGTTTAAACGGGCATTCCACCTCTAATGAATGCGGCTGAATGGGAGAAGGTTACTCTAAGTTAATTCAATCAAAGGATTCATTGGACGGCCTTGAAAATATGAGAAATCTGTGTTTTTCGATTTTCATGACGTCACAGTTGAACTAATTGCCGTTGGTATGGAGGCATTGGGTATCTGGCAACGATTGTTCCGCATGCAAATTAATGAATTAATTCGAAAAAATGTTTTGTGTTGTTTAAGGAGGAAACATCGAAGGAAAGGGGATTGAAATTATGTGCGTTTACACGAGTACTTGGAGCTTTTTTTGTTGAAAGAGTTTAGCATTCAATTGCTTTTATTTTAAATGCATTAATTCATTCGTCGACTGTTCCGCTATGGGATCATGGCGTTGCCATGTACAAATGGTTTTAGGACCTACCTCCTCCTCATCCATTCAGCTTCTGCTGAAATCATCTACTCGAACGACACTCGTAGCACATATTTCAGTTTGCTTCTAAATTTTTTTCTAAAACTCGGTTGCCAAGATGAATGCATGAACGTCCCTCTGCAGTTGATGCTTAATTCCTCACAGAAATAAAGGAGGAAAACAATTTCAAAGACGCATATATAAATTGGACGCATAATCAAACGGAAGTCTTCGTTAGCTATACTGGAACGCAAATCTTGAACTGGAACGCTACCGCTTTCTGAGGCTTCTTATACATATCTTCTGATGACTTACTCCTCTTCTTCTTCTTCTTCTTCTGGTGCTACAGTCCTGGGTAGATTTGGGCTTCAGCCAAGCTTCTCCGGCTGGCACGATCTTTAGCCAGCTGCCACCCAATTTCGCCCGCAAATGTTGGTTGAGGTCATTCTCCACTTGTTGCACAAATCGGGAAAAAAATTAATCAAAATCGTGAATTCTACGTATAAGCACGTGCACTTCGACAAACTCATCAGTTTCCCAAGTCCGAAGTGCCCAAGTTTCAAGTGGGAACCCTCAGTCAATCACCGCAAAACTCTCGCACCGCAGTCATTCGCCGTCGAAGTTCAAAATCTCCCTAACCCCCACGAAAACCGTCTCCACAATAGCATTTTGAAATCGTGTGAATACCTTCTAAATTCATTATAATCTACACCAACAAAAACACAAAAAAAGAAGTACATCTAAATACGCCAGTAAATTTTTCTTAGCCTCTTACAAGAAACCATTTCACAAAATATATTAATTAGAACAAAAACATACAAATAAAAGATGAAAGATGAAATATTTTTGTATATCAAGCGCTGCTGGATGAAGATTCAGCAGCGGCACAAAACCGAAAACAAAATAAAAGAAAATAGAAAACAACTAAAAAATACACATATATTGTTAAGCAAATAAACTAACGGCAGAATAGAATTTTCTTTTTCAAATTGGCTGAACAAGAAAGGATAATAAAAATCTTTAACAAAACACATATATATATACATATATATATAAAGCTACGCTTCCATGAAATAAAACAAAACAAATTAAATAAATAAAAATATTTATATACATATATTTACCCAAAAATAAAAAGAAAACAAAAAAAAAAATGAATAAAAATAAGAACAAAAAGGAATCTCAACTCATTAACAGTTAGAAATGAATTCATTATCATTTGCGTTTGAATTCCGTTTTCTAGTCACACGGTAGAATTCAAAGAAAACAAAATATAATAATAATTAAAGAGGAACAAAAAAAAAGAAGAAAATAATCAAATAAAATTATAGAATACAAATATACACTCTCACATTTGAATTATTATTATTGCTGCAGTACAAAATGTATAAAAATAGAAAACAAAATGAACTAAAAAAGAAAACAAGTTGAATGTACAACTTGAATATGAAGTGTAGACAATTGATTTTGAACAGAAGAATTTTCGGTGGAGGAAGGCTACACAGTGGAGAGCGGTCGAAAGTGGTCGCCAGAAAGTAATCACATTCAAGTTCTACTCATAGATTTTGTTTCCTAGCATTTGCGAAACAAGGGAGATCACGACAGGAGACTAGACATCGTGCAACTTCTGCAGTACCAGATGCATTGACGAAAAATAGGTAAAAAGAGTACTACACCCACTCTGCTTCTGTTCAGCTCAGTTCTTTAGCAGATATAAACTTCTGAGAGTTTAATTAAGTGAGATACCCTGGCGGTCGTGGCGATATGGGTCTGTGCGTCGACTTCTACGCACTTCAACCTCGGCGTCTAGGTTCGAAACTCAGTACGACAAAAATACTCACAGACAATGCTCAAAGTGTACAACTGTCTAGAAAAAGCTTTTTCAACTTGGCCGTTCGGAGTCGGCATAAAACTGTTCGTCCCTTCTCCTCGTGAGAGAACAATATAACGCACAAAACGAGTGGTTGTTGTAGAAGCTGGGCCCTGGCAATCGCCGGGCTTAATCGCCACCCATATTATTATAATTATTATAAAGTGGGGGGTACCTCATATTTACATCGCTTCATCCTTAGCTCCGGTTGATTCCCCACTTTAACTGATTCGAGTGGCAAGTGCAATGGACTATCCAGGCCAAAGTACATTCCATCAGCCAGCGCAAGCTGCCTAGCATGCCTCAGATGCACTAAACAGAGGAAATGTAGTACAAATTAGACAAATTTAAAGTAGATCAGTTCAGTTACCCGATCCCTTGGTTCGCCAAGAACATGTTGTCTGGTTCTTCCAATGGAACAGAGTTTCCATTTAACTTCTATCCATGCCGCGCCTTGTTTTGATTGACAATGAGACGATAATTAACTTCATCATATGTATCATCGTATGTAGAAGCCAAGAATGCCTAGACTGACCGTGATCACTGATCTATCAGTGACCCGTATCCATTCTAGAGATTTCTAAAGTCAAAGAACTACCAGTGGGCCACTCCAGGTATCCGCTGCCTCGCTAACTTCAAAATCAATATTTTTCTGGCTTGGGACAAGTGAGCAAAAGATAAATATCTGCCTTTGATTGTTGCTCAAGTACCCTAGGTTCCTCTAGGTTTACCTAGCGCGAAAAGTGCGGTCTGCTAACAGCCAGCAGATCCGCAGACCTGAAATTTCTCCTCATTTTCATCACCATCTAGACATCAACACCGCCAGCTTCGGTAGCTTTGTGATGGTCTACACATTCTACTCATGCTGAATAGGAAAAGATTCTTCGAAATTTTGCGGTCGTAATCAGTATAGACTTCATGCCCTTTTGGTTGTGGAACTCGTCAAGATGGTCCGCGCGAGAAGGAACGAAGTATTGGGCGACTGCTAAGTTTCGCCAGGGCAGGCTGTGGCAGCTTCTCTAAATGCACACAGGCCCTCATCTGGGCTCTCTTCGACCGGTGTTGGAGATTTTGTTGTACACAAGTCTCCCTACTGTGACCCGTGATTGAATATAAGTCTGCCACAAATTGTGGGGGGAAATATCAGCGCTTGCAACATGGAGAGGCAATGATGGTTCCAAAGGTGTAATTGTATGCTCTTCAGGAGGTTTCATATTATTCGCTAAATCAGTGAAGAGCTTATTCGCTACGGCGAAACACAACAAGTCTGTCATTACAATAAAATGGCAACTCAAATAAGAATAGGATACGCAAAGGCAGAGTGTAGAAATCTACAACAGCTCGATGAAGCACAATGCAAATGGCTACAAAGTACTTTAGCGTGATTGCTAGATTTGATGAGCGTCTGACTAGAAAATAGGGAGAAAACTAAAAGAAAACAATTCCATTTCGAGCTTTGAAATATCAAAGGACTGTGCTCGTGGTTTCAACATCGTGGTTGCCAAGAACCGATTTGATTGACGAACTTTGATTGGCCTCGGTACAAGTTCCGATCTCTCTTCAAATTGGGAAGTAACCCTCGCTTGTTTTCTGACATAGCCTAACTTTTCTTTTTTCTCGTTTCTTGAATGCCACCCGGAACTGGAGGCGGACCTATGAGCCAGCAATGTACGGGTCATATTCAAGAATGAATTCAATTCTTGTCACGAAAAATTTGGCGATTTAGCAACCACTCCGGCTTGTGAATCGATTGAACTTAGAGCTCTGCCTCTCACCAGATAGAGACTGTGACACCGTCAACTGATTCCTCCTCAATAGACCCCGTATAAAACCGTCCACTAATTGCTTTTTGGCAATTCCTTGGATGTGTCTCTTCAATGTCACACGATATTCTCTTCTATAAGACCCTAGTATCACACTCGAGAATCCAATTCAATGTTAACCAAGCCTAGTCTTCGTCTTCGATCCTGTGGGATGAGGCAGCAGAAAATGTCCGCCCTTAAGGAGGTGGAGAAGGACCTAAGTGAAAAAATGATGGCACGTGCTAGCTGCAGAGGCTTGTTGTTGAAGTCTAGTAAAACGACTGTGTTTTCCCAAAACGCAAGTTTTGTGTAGAACTTATTTGACTTTGAGGCGACCATTTTAGTAAAAATTAACAAAACATAACAGATCTACAGAATAACCAAAGAAACCCTCTAACATTTGTGACCCTTCTCCACTCGTATGAACCCCGTTCCCTTCGGTCCCATTCGTTTCGATTCCGTTCTTATGTCATCGGTTGAATTTGCTTTCCGTTGTTACAACAGAAAAGTATACAAAATACTCTTAACATATCTAATTTGTAAATTGCAGCCATATCATTGTTACTAGATGAGAAAAATAACACAAAATATAACATGTCTAAAGCTAAAGCGAAGCAAAAAACAGAACTGCAGTTTGAACGAGTCTATGAACGAATTAAATCGTTTCCTTATTTCGATTAATTTTGCCCCTCCCCCTCCCATCGAACGAGGATATATGTAAAGACAACTACTTATGAATTCATATGATTTTGTTTTTTCTTTTTCACATTTATATATACTCACACATATAATAGATCGGAGATATTAGAGAAGAAAAAAAAATGAAAAACTAAACAAAATAAGATAAGAGACACAAACAAAAAAAAAATAAAAACAAACCCAAGAGCTTCCAACGAATGAAAATCTTCAGCAAAAACCCTTGGAGAATCCTTGAAGGTGCTTCAAGTTTGTACATTTATTTAAAGCCTTCAACTACTCATGTGGAAGCTCTTTAATGCTTCTAATAAACAAGAAAAAACAAAATTTGATTATTTAACTAAATTGATTGAACATTTTGTTAGAAAGAACAAAAAGAGAAGCTGGAAAAATAATTGCTTTTATATACAAAAAAAAAATAAGAACGAAGACATCAATGAAATCAAATACAAACAAAAGTTAAGTGAAAAATGAAAAAAAAAAAAGAAGGAAAAGGAAACAATTGATTTAACATCAAACTATTTGTAAAAATTAAGTGCTTTTAAACAATTAATTTTAATTGTAGAATTGTTGAAGACGACTAGTCTTGTAGAAGTTATGTATATGAACTGTTTCTCGTTTGTTTACTTATTTTATTCTTGTGAATATTCATTCGATTTGTTTCTTTTTTAGTGAATTGAAAGTAGTTCATTTGTTTTGTGAGAGCGAGGTTGGGTTTGATTTGGGGGAAGTATTGCAATGTCGATTTGTAATGAAAGGCTGGCACCACTTTCCCTAGCATTGACGTTCCAAATTTGAACCTTCTGTGATACCGTCAAGAATATTAGACATCGAACATGACATTCAGTTTCATTCAATACGTCTGTAACAGGCAGAGATAAAGTAGTAAAGCGATAGTCAACTTCTAACTCTCTTGCCCCTCGATTTCATCTGACAGCGTTTTTTTTATAAAATGTTTCCAGACAGTGTTTATGAATACGATTGATCACAGAGCAACTGCAGGCTCTGTAGTATGCGTGACTTTAGAGCAAATCAGATATAGGCGATGGGTTTTTTTAATAAAGATCCAAACTCGAGTTGGACATCTCTTTACCACTCCATCGCTGGTAACAGCGCTCAGTCGATGAATTGGTGTGTTGCACTTCAAAATTGAACTGTGCTTGCTTCGCTAATCCCTTGCACTGGTCTCCAATAACATTCTTTACTGATGTATGCAAGGATTCTAACTGACAGCAGAGTAATTCTGAAAATTGATCAGATTTCCAAGCAAGTAAATACAACTGAAGTCGAATTTCAGGTGATTTTTGTTCGCTTCGAACTCCATTAGAAGTGGTATTCATTTTGTGCCGCGACACTGTGACAATCCAGAACAATTTAAGATCCATTAGAAGGTGTTTTAAGTTATCAACGACCTGCTTGTTCTGCTCTTCGCTGTCAAATTGTCTTTGGGCTCATTTACAAAGTTCAAGATCTGTCATTAGCTGTGATCTGTGCTTAGAAGTCACTCGGTTGACAGTGCTTTCTTGCCAGAAATTGCCTGAAGGTCGTCTTAATTGTCGTCCAACAACTACGGCTTTATACATCTCGTAGATGATGTATGCCCTGCATTCTCCTTCCTCAAAAGCCAGGCAATCGTTGGGAAATGTTTGTTTTAAGAGGCAGCTTATTTATCATGCCTAGTCGGGCCATGCGCAAGGACTTACAAGATTCGAGTTTTTCGAAGGACTTTTCACTTATTTTCTTGGTAGGAGCATAATTGTTTCGAAAAGGCCGAATGTAGCTTCAGGTCTTCGTCGAATCTCCATTTGCGGTGCTAAATGGCAATGAATGGTTACATACTGCAATGTTCGAGTTTGTTTCTAGCCACTAGCACATACTCGTATGTACGTCGTTTCATCGTTGCAAACCGCCTTGTTGCACGTTTTCCTTCAACTGCCTTAAATGTCTCTACTTTGGAACACTGATGTTCACACCTGGACCTCTTTCAAAAAGGCAGTGACATCAGCTTGCTTCACTATCAACTGAATTCAATTCAGTTAAAAGCATCATACGACAACGCGTCTCTGGACGAAATTCCGTCCGATCCTGGAACGGATCAGAGGTACAAGGTCCAAATTGAATCGATATCCTAGTAAATTCTGAATTGGACAACCTCCTGGCTGATGACTGGTGTCGTAAATGGCTTTGAAGTTGATGGAGACGTGGACTGCATCGGTTTGTAAGTCGTTGCTTTTCTCATGATTGGGCGACTTATGAAAATGTGGTCTATTTCCGACTTGTCATTCCTACAGAACGCTAGATAAGATCTTACAGACTGTGTGCATAGAGTAGACATTTTTAGACCTCTGAGCCAAAGCTTTGTCTCATGATTTCAATGATTCATTCTCGTGTTGTGGGATTCATTGACTCTTGGTCCCTCCATTTTTTCGTTGAAAACAGTTCGTCACACGCCATCATAGGCGCAAATCAGACTGGTGATCTTGTTCCTTTTTGTGATGTCTTCAGATGTTTGCATCTTTAACTGAATCACTGACACAGCAGCTAAATCATACACCACTCCATGCTGACTTGTATTTAGTCAACCATTCATTTGAGTCTCCAGTACGAATCCAGGTTTTCATAATTCCAGTCTAATAGCCAGTCTAGTAGCCAGTCGCCGCAAAACTTATTGCCACAGACATTGTAGACCTTTGTTCGTCTTCTCGCACTTTAGACAGAAAGAGTTTAGCGTTCAAGGCAGTCTTGATAACGCCCATTACTCATAACTAAATCGAGAAAATGGCGATCGAAGTCTATTCTTGATTGCCTCACCTTAGCACTTGTGCTTTCCTCTAAAGTAGTCAGCAAAGTTTATGAACACAATGCTGTTCCACAAATATCTGGTCTTTCAATGGGATGGACAGCAAATGTACGAATGCAGATGAAATGGCTCTGGCAGTGAATAAGGTCAAAAGTAGGCACGTTTTGGTTGTTCTTGGCTGTTCTGATAGTCAGGCGGCGAATGGATGCACTCATGTTTTCCCGTCAATCACTCAACGAGATGGTCGATCATTTTCGCATCCATCATATGTGCGTGCCGGGACAATGACACAGACAATCCAGAAAATAGCGAGGCGGTCCAACTCGCTAGAAAGGCCACTAGTTCAGTGCTCGGATGGAGTTTTGCCATCAATTCCTTGCATTATTACAAAACATCCGATGTTTGGCACAGTTCATTCACTATCAGTTCATTCACTGGATGGCATAAATATGCCCAATTCTCAATCCGAGACGATCACACAGCCGGGAGCAGGTACGCCGATTGTCTGGCATTATCATTGAACACTGCGCCACACCGTTAATACTGAGTCTGCTGTACAACGACATCTGTAGAAGCTGCAGAGACGAGGAAGAGGAAGGAAACTAGTGCGCACCTTGTCTGCAATTGCAGCGGCGGAGGAGGAAAGGAAACATCTTCAATAACTTGGCTGTCACCTGTTGGCTTACTTCTTTAATAACTTGGCCGAACTAAGCATTGTCAACCAAGTCACCTTAGGGCTTACTTCTTCAATAACCTAACCGAACTGAGCAAGGCCAGCAATTCTATCATCGCTTTGACAACTGGTTTGCGGAGTACGATCGTGGTAACACAACCGGCATACTGTTGCTTGCTGGCAGTCAGCGATTCTAACCTAACCTAAGCATGTTTTGGCACGATATCGATACGACTTGACAATAATGTCACAATAGGCAACTATTAATGCGATGTAGTGAAGAACTTCGTCTAGTTCGGCTCTGAACAACGACTTCCCGTGAATCAGCATCATGGCCCTTTCGCGAAAGACAACGAAACTGATGTATATGCTCTTCATCCATTGCTCTTGCTCTGGAAAAGGGAATCCAATTCAGATTCAAACATCATCCACAAGGCATTTCGTCGTCAAACACGACACGAAGCGCTAGAAACCCAAAGTCAACTCCCAGTCAAACTCTCCAAACTAGTCCTGTAATATACGATAATTTCTTATTTTCCTTATGCAACGGTTACATTGACATATACATATATCTAAAGAGAAACGCGTTTCAGTTCATAGTCCTCTAAGATTTTGATATCATTAAGTTCATGATTAGGTATTCGATTTTGAGAACCAAGAGCAGATACCACGTAGATAACATCAATAACATTAAACAATATTTTACTAGAAGAGATGAAAACAAATATTATATATATATATACTGTATATTTCCATAGTTAAAATTATTACTTAAAAAAAAAAAACAAAAACAAAAAAAAAGAAGATACAAGAAAACAAAAAAAAAATAATAATTTCATCACCTACCTACTTACTACCTTTTACTCAAGTCATTCTCAAAAGTTAAACCAAAAAACAAATACAAAACACTAAGTAATAGAAGGAAAGTGTGTAAACAAAATCGAAAGAAATCAAACAACAAACAAAACAAATCATCCTAATCATTCGCGTATCTAGTCACTATCTACGATAAATTAAACCTCAGCCAGTAAATGAAAGAAAAAAATAAAAAGAAAACAACAAACAAACAAAAATATATATATATATATAAATAAATAAAGAACCACACAAATTAACGGTCTTCTCATTGTAAACAAACAAGACAAATTCACCAAATTATTATATACTAGATAAAAAAAACCAAAAACAAAAAAAATGACACATTTACAAAAGCATTTATAAACTAGACGACAGTAAAGTGAGCGAAGAAGTGAAGATAAAGAAAACGAAAAAAGGAAAAACAAAAACCAAACAAAAATTCAAGGTAATATTACTTATATTATGTATTGTTAAAATTCAATTATTATTAAATTACTGATTAAATTACGAGAAAATTTAAAATGATGAAAAAGAAAAAAATGAAAACAAAAAAAGTAAATCCAAAAAAAAAAAAGAACAAAAAACCAAACCGAAATAACAATTGAAAATGCTATCCTCATCTTGTAAGCAATTTTTTAAGTAGAAAAATAAAAATTTCAACAAAAAATAAATCAATTGAATGACTTTTTATTTGCCGATGAAAGGCGCCCCTTCTGCAGTTGCACATGGACCAGATTAGGTCCATTCGCACAGTCAAATAATTATGGCCAGAAAATCGGGAACTGGAACAGAGTTAGCTGGTGTGTGCCAGGCTAGCCCATCTGTTGCATAGTTGCCTCTGGTACACTGGACACAGTAGAGAGCATTTCCCGACATCGAAAATTTCACCATAAGAATAACATAAGCAATTTTTAGCTTTTTTCCCAGTTCATCTTCCAACTGCCGCTGCGGCCCAACTAGACGTACCTGCAACTTCTGTACACCTCTAATTATGTGTTTCTACGTGTATTATTCGAATCCGATACACTAGACGCTAATGGATATACCAATATCGTGACATTGTATTAAACTATATAGTGCCCAAGACCAAAGTACGCTGAAGTAGCTAAATATAGGGAAAGAGTGGCAGTGGTTGACTTTGGCAATCTAGAGCGTAAGCTCTCGGACGACCAATGGAAACACACCGAGCTGAGAATCGTGAGTGGTGTGAATGACGCCATCCTGAAGAAGGAGAAAATCATCCCCCTCTTCGGACAACTGACCACACTCAAGGGTTACAAGCTCCTTCAATGCGACAATAAGGAAACCCTTGAATGGCTTGAACAACTCATTGCCAAGACGGTTGCCCCATGGTCAAACGCCGACCTACGTGTCGTAGATAAAGGGGCAATCCTTAATATGACTAGACCCAAAGGCCGCATCCACTACCAGTGAGCATACGTCCCGAAGGACTGGATAGAGCGTAGCCTACAGAATCTCAACCCAGACATGCAGAGTCAGGACTGGGAAATTATAGAGATGGGTGAACACACCGAGAACGGTATGGACGTGGACATACTGCTAAACCACAAATCGCTGCAACCGTTGCGTTTACAGGACTTCAAAGTCAGAGTGGGTATTACCCGCTGTAAACTTCGAATCCTGGCAACATGCAGCAAGAACGGTAAAGAACCTCCTGGCCGCCAAGAAAGTGGTACAAATAAACCTACACCACAGTAAGGCGTCCAGCGCCAATCTAATCTTCCTCCTCTCAACGGGGAATGGAATGGATGGACATCGCCCTTGTACAAGAGCCATGACTTTGCCGGGGTCGAGTACAGGGGCTGAACAATAAAGGAGTGGCCACCTACTTCTCAAATCCAAACGGTAACGTAAGTAGGATAAGAACCTGTATCGTAGCTAGGAAAAAAATTAACCTATTCCTCCTACCCACATTCAGTGACGAAGACCAAACTACGGTCAAATTTGAGCGCCAACAGGACTCCCCGCTGCTGATGGCATCAACTTACATGCCATACGACGCAGCGAATAATCCCCCCTGCGAGATAACAAGGAGACTTGTCAGAAAAGCCAGGAAAGAAAGATGGGACCTTATTCTAGGCTGTGATGCAAACTCACATCACATGGGGTGGGGTAGCTCGGACTCAAATGACAGAGGTTTCATCCTTACTAACAACCTTAGCATCGAGAACATTGGTGACGAACCCACCTTCGTGACCAGCAATAGGCAAGAGGTTATTGACCTGCCTCTGAGTATCAAATCCAACACTCCCTCAGTTAGCCACTGGAAAGTGTCAGGAGCCCCTTCGTTCTCGGATCACAGAATCATAACCTTCACGGTAAACACTGTAAGACCAAAGCCCAGTAAATTCAGAAACCCCAAGAACACAGACTGGGGTAGATTTAAGTGTGAAATCAGGAAACACCTAATCAGAGAGATCAATAAGGAACGTTGATGACCTAGAGCTCATGGCAAACGATCTCTCCTCATCCTTCCGAGAATCCTACGAGAAAGCCTGTCCTCTAAGAACATCAACAAAAAAGAAATCCCCCTCATGGTGGTGCAAAGACCTTCTAGTTCTAAGGAGAAAATCAAGAACTTTATTCAATGCAGCTAAAGCCTCCAGGTCAGCTAGTGATTGGACTGCTTATAAGGATAGCCTCAGGAATTTTAAAAAAGCTGTAGCTATAGCCAAAAGATACTCCTGGCGATCCTTCTGCAATGATATTGCAAAAACCTCGGAAACGGCCAGACTAAGGAAGCTCCTTTCAAAAAGCCCCACGATTCCAGGTTACATCAAAGATAAGGACTCAGTAACTGGACTCAGTCATCGTATGACACATTGCGACTTCTTATGGAAACTCATTTCCCGGGCAGCTCGCAAAGTAGACTCTCGACAGCTGTAGAGATCCCAGTTAGTGATAACAACGTTCCGAGCAATATTTTCAGCGCAAGCAGAATCAGATGGGCCATCGATTCCTTTCATTCATATAAATCACCGGGAGTCGATGGAATTATTCCCATCATGCTGCAAACGACAAAAGACATTATTACTCCTGTACTGGAAAAACTATTCCACAGTAGCCTGGTCTATGGATATATTCCGGCTACATGGAGAGAAGTAAAAGTAGTGTTCATTCCCAAAGCCGGCAAGACCAGCCACTGCACGGCAAAGGACTACAGACCTATAAGCCTTACTTCGTCTTGAAGACGTTCGAAAAGCTCCTCAATATCTACATCTGCAGTAGCTTCCCGCAAAATATCATCTCAAGGGCACAGCATGCGTATATGAAGGGCAAAGGCGTAGAAACCGCACTACACGAAGTGTAGTTGCTTTCCTAGACATAGAGGGAGCCTTCAATAATGTAGAGACCACGGCAATTAAGTCCGCCCTTGAAAAAGACAAAGTGGATCAATCACTTACTACAGTGATAGTAAGTCTGCTCAGCAAGAGAATCATTAATGCTACCTTAGGAGACTCCTCAATTAAAGTTGCAGCTGCAAGATTAACTCCTCAAGGAGGGGTTCGAGAAACGCAATGAGTACCCTCCTAATGTGGGCGAAATCCTGTGGTCTAGAAATCAACCCTCAAAAAACTGAGTTGGTACTATTCACCAACAAAAGGGTCATTCCACGCCTTAACCCCCCCCGCAACAATTGAAGGCACGACCCTCAATCTGGCGGATAGCGCGAAATACCTAGGGATCATCCTAGACAAGAAACTAACCTGGAAACTCAACCTAATGGAAAGAGTCAAGAAGGCAGCTTGTGCCCTATACCTGAGCAACAGGATATTCGGCAAAAAGTGGGATCCGAACCGCAAGACAATTCTGTGGATGTACACAGCCAATCTTGACATACGGCAGCGTGGTATGGTGGCAGGCCGCACTGAAATCCACCAACCTCGGGCTGCTTACTAGAATACAGAGACTAGCATGTCTTGGAGTTACTGGCGCTATCTCCACTACCCCAACCGCGGGTACTACTAAACCTTCTCCCACTTGACCTTTACATGCAAGCTAACGCTGCTAAAAGTGCCATTAGAAGCGTTCAATCAAAATGCTGGCTGTCATGTACCATTGGTCGTGCTAGTATACTGAAAAGACTACAAATAGAACAGTCCGAAAGTGACAATACACTCCCTTTCCTCGACTTTGAAATACCCTTTAGATGCTATTTCCCGACGAGGGAACACTGGACCACAAAAGAACCCATCAATAATTCGAGCATCCAAGTATACACTGAAGGATCGAAGATGGAAACAGGCACTGGTGCGGGCATTTTCTCCGAATTGTTAAACATACACTGCTCTATCAGGATCCCTGATTATGGCAGCGTCTTTCAAGCGGAGGTCCTGGCAGTCAAAGAAGCGGCCAGAATGATAACAATGTTGGAAATTACCATTCTAATTGACAGTCAAGCGGCCATTAAAGCAATTTCGGCGAAAGAAATCAAGTCCAAGCGGGTCGCGAACTGCCGCGAGGAGCTCAAAACTCTAAGCGTGCAACACTCGATAACTCTATGCTGGGTCCCAGGACACAGGGACATAGCCGGCAACGAGGCAGCTGATGAACTTGCCAGAAAAGGGGCCGTAATAGACCCATCCCAGGCAATCGAACGGATTCAACCCCCACTGGCAGATGTCAGGAAGAAGGTGGATGATAAAATTCTAGAACTAGCAAGAAAAAGATGGTTCAACCTTACCACCTGTAAGACTACTAAGATGCTATGGCCAGATCTAAAACCGACAAACTCCTCCAGTGTGGCAAAAGCCTGCTGAGGATGGTAGTCGGAGCTCTAACGGGTCATAATCATCTGAAATACCATGAAAAATGGGACTATCCCATGACTACATATGCAGAGGATGCGGCGATGTGGAGAAAAGAGAGGACACTCCTCACTATCTCTGCTACTACCCAAGCCTCAGCCATCTGCGATACAGGACCATGGGAGAATTCTTCTTCCATGACCTGCAAGAAATCCATAACATCCGACTATCTAATCTTTTCAGGTTCATTAGGATGTCGGGCTGGCTCGACGACGAGAGGTCAACAACGAATACAACGTCTCGATGAGTGCGATAAGGGTAGAAGGAGGAACATTTCCCCTTCTGGGCAACACAATGGGTCCACACGGACCTAAGTGAGACGTGCTTTCCGCACGTCTACCCACATTCCTATCCTATCCTATATAGTGCTTCGGGGATCGTCACGAACTTCGGCTGAAAAACGCCACAATGTTTTGCGGGTCCTTTAAAAAAACGAATGCCAAACTATGTAGAGAAAACGCCACTTCCAAGTCATACATCCGTGATGCCAATCGATGTGCAATCAGTGTCATGTCTGAAGGATCCTATTTTCTACAGTCCAGCTGATGCCTCTATTCTTCTGCGATCTGTTTGGTTCCCAGCAAAGTCTGCTATTCAGAATGAGCCAGAATAAGCTGTCTTTAGACGAGAGTTCCCAGCTGGTCCTTCTTATCTTAGAAGGGTCTATTTGTGGGATTCTCTGCATTCTGGCGGAGAGAATAGTTTCCGTTTTGTTTGCATCATATCTGTCAATGTTGTAGGATTCATGCCTCTCCAGTGATCGAAACATATCGTTCATCGGTAGAGTCCAGAGATCATATGAACTACTGTGGAATGCAGAGGCACAGGCAGAACCCAGCTTTGCGTAGATAACCAAGCTTGCTATCAGTTGACACACCAGTGGTATCAACCTGTTTCATCTTCAACCGCAAATGTCTCCAGCGTTGCATGAGACGCATCAGCGAGTGCAGGGCAGTTTGCATTCCCCTTGTAGTACGCGTCAAATAGCTTTCTTTTCTGAATTTTCACGGCGCGTACATGCCAAATGGAAGCCTACGGCATCTGTTAAACAGTTTTATACGCGTGTTCCTTTATGGCGACTACAAGATGAGGCTCAATCACCATTAATACGAGCTGTACTAATTCTAGTCAGCGCTAGCTGTCATGGATCAGTTAGAGTATGTAGACAACAACCAAAGGTTGTCCCGTCCCCCCCGTAAGACATGACAGGGATCTCGTTGGTCGATTGACCGTCTCCACATCAGATTGATTCTTGTTGTTACACCTTCGATTCCAAGAATAATCAAAAACACCCCTTGCAACATGTTTTGTCTGCAGGATTGTAATAAGATTTCATTTCATTTCTGTCAACATGTATCCCTACCATCTGTCAAATAGCCCACATTTGAGACAATTTTGTTTTGTTGACAGCACGTGCATCATTTTGTGTAATAATCGACGATAGCTGCTGATTTTTATTGTTTATTTGTTAGACATTTTACAAAACTCCAAGCGAACCTGGGCGAAATCATGGCTGATCAATATAAGTAAGAATAACCCAACCCTTCCCCACTGAAATCGCAAAGACTTGTTCAATTCGTCTCAGGTTAATTCATCCGATCAAATTCTACCGCGACCACTTGGACAATGAAATCCGGCCCGATGGGAGAAAATTCGATAAGCTACGTCCGATAGGTATCAATATTGGATCCATAAGCACAGCGGACGGTTCGGCGGTAGTCAAGATGGGCAACACAAGTGTAATCTGTGGCATCAGGGCCGAACTGGCAAAACCACGCGCAATCACGCCGGAGAACGGCTTCTTTATACCCATCGTTGATTTGCCGCAAATGTGCTCGCCAAAGTATCGCTCCGGTGCGGGATCAAATGATGATTCAGATGTGTTTAGCAGTGCCGTTCATGATATCCTCACCAGTTCGGATTGCTTGAAATTGAAAGACTTATGCTTGCACAGAGAGAAGCTTGTTTGGGCGCTGTACTGTGATATAATCTGCTTGGATCATGATGGGTGTGTCGTTGATGCTGCAGTGGTTGCATGCGCCACAGCTTTGAGGAACCTAGAACTGCCAACAGTTACGTACGATCCTAAGATCAATAGCACGCATGTGGATACGAGTGTGAAGAAGAAATTGAACATAGGACCGGTTCCAGTGTCGACGACTTTCATGGTGTTCGAAGAGTAAGAAACCACCGCAAACTTGTCGAAGCACTGAATGCAACTTCTTCCATTTCAGCACCCTGATGATCACAGACCCAACCGCCGAAGAGGAGGGACTGTCCAGTGCGATGGTGAACGTCGCCATAAGCAACGGGGAGGTGTGCTTCATCCTCAAACCTGGCGGCACTCCGTTCAACAAGGACCAGATGGATACCTGCATAAAGCAAGCCCTCGAACGGGAGAAGCAAGTTGTCAACCTGATCAGTGAAGTGTGTAAGGGAACCGCGGAGAATAAATAAATCCAACTGACTTGTAGTTTTGTTTCAATTTTATTTTTTGTTCTAAAAAAAAAAAAGTTTTACGAATTCGATTCCCAAGCCCCACAACATCAAGGAATTGAGAGAAAAATCTTAAGCAGCCTGAGCTCTCCTTTAGACGGGCGATACAGAGTAGTGTTCGGGGAATTTGAATGTGTGAACGCCGTGGGCAAATACACTCGGCAGAAGACCGGCATTGGGTATGATGTTCCAAGACAGGTAAAGAGTCACGTTGTTGTTCCTGAAATAAAGAAAATGTACATATTCCCCGGCTCCAGAATATTGCCCAAAGTTTCTCACTCACTTCAAACCAACGCCATCATCCCAGAAGTAATATTTTGTGTTCATGTTCTTGAAGTCCAGAACCGTGTTCTCCCCACGCAGCATGATCTTGTCCCACAAGACCACTTGATTCAGTTCGTTGTCCCTTGTCTGGTACTCAGCTGTCAGGTAGACGAACAGCTGCTTTACATTCCAGTTGAACAGACTGGTGAGATTTGTCTGCAAATCAAAAGTAAGATATCCCAGATCGTGCTTCTCTCGAGATGCACCGTAATCTGCGACGTTTTTCCTGTAAAAATGCACAAACAAATTGCAAAACGATCCCCCGATGTGAATTATTCATAATCTTACACTAAAACTTTGACTGTGTTTATCTTCGCCTCCGTGCGATAGTCAAGGAACACAGTCGAGATGAAGCAGCAGAATGTTAAGCAGGCTAGAACACTTAGAGAGTACGCCACTGTGGCATTACCACGAGTCAGTACTGTATGCATTTTTGTTAACTTTATCGATTATTCAATGCGAATGAGTCCTATAACTAACTTAAGGATGTAGTATTTATTATTTTCTAAGCAGATTTAAGGAAGTTTTCTTTTTGTTGATGGGGCACGCCAGAGATAGACACGTCTTCCCTTTTGCTTCTAGATGACGTTTCATGGAAAAAAAAGAAAAAAATGTTGCCGTTCAGTGACAACAATGCCAATCAGTTTTGGTTCGTCATGTTGGTGCGACTGCGTGAATTTCGGTTGTATGCACATTGCCGGTGTAAGGGTTCGATGACATTTTGAAAAAGTTGAAGAAAATTCAGTTTTTGCGTTTCGTTACACAATTTAGTGAGGAGAGCTGAAGGTTGTTGTAAAGACAAATGTGATTAGTGCTTTAGAGAGATGTTGTGCTTAGCCAACAGTTCACAAAAGAGTGGCTTTAAAAGAGATAAATGTCATGATGCGTCTAAAATGGGTCTGACGGAAATTCGGTAATGAAGCCCTCTCCCCCATGACTTAACTAAGTCTTTAGGGGAAGCTGATCACCTCAGACCTTCTCCAGAGGCAGGGACATTTTAAGAAGGGGAGAGTAAAGTTCGTCGTCCATTCGAGAGATAAGCTCTGTGTACCTTCTTGGTTCTTCTTCTCCGCCTTTGGGGGCATCTAGAAAAGCTTCAACCACGAACTGTACACCGAAAGGGACAGTCTAACCAGGCGTTTACTGACTCAGCTCAAGATCAAGTGCCCACATCGAACCAAAACCCAATTTGACACTTAACACTTAACATTTTAATTTATTTGTGAAATATTCTATCGATTAACACTGCATAAGCTGCAGAAACATGAAACGTACGTATGTAATCCTATTTATTGCATTGTTTGTACTGTCCATAAACACACTCTAGTTGAACATCTTGCACCGCTCGCACATCGGCTGTTCCAATGTCCCACATTCACTGCAAAGCAAACAAAAACAAAAAACAGACCTCAATACATGTTTACGTCAAGCTGCCAACAGCACTTACAACAATAAAATGCAACTAGCGCACAAAAATCCGCCGCATCCACTGCACGACGATGCACAGAACTCACAGAGTCCCAAGTTGCAGTTGAAACAATCGGCCGCCACGAAGGCATCCTTGCCACAGCATTTCGACTTTGATTTCTCATCAAAATATCCCTTCGGCTGAAAGCAAAACTGGTCAATCAACTGCCGCAAATAGCTGCTGTTGAATGAACTCACCTTGTTTTTCGAGGGAAACACTAAACTTCCACTGCCAGTCAGTGTCACCAATTGATACATCTCCGCTGGACTGAGCGCTTTGCTGTTGTTATTGTTGTTCTCCAGATTTTGTACACCCTTGAATAGCATGCTGATGGTTTTGCCTGAAAAGTGAATGCAGTTAATTCAGTTTGTTGACCTTTTAAGGGCACACAAATTCGAATGCTCACTGTGGATCTTTTTCATCTTTTCCTCACTCAACGAGTCGATCTTTTGTTGATTGACGAACATTTTACTTTGCAGCTCGTAGGGAAATTCTTCGGAACGTAGACGCTTTCTACAAATTGCCTCCATGGCGAGAAAATCGAGGATAAATGGCTTTTAAAGGGCACCGAAAACCGCGCGTAATGTGATAAACAAAATTTTTTTTCCTTCTTACGAGTGGATGGCATTCGGTTGACAGTAGACTGGGTGACGGACAGTGTTGCCAGGTGCATCACGCGCTGCTGCGATGGTCTGTATCGACATTGGCTAAGAAAATCGAGAGAATTTCCTGGACTAAGCATAGAACTTGTTGTGGTGTCTTCCCATTCGCTCCAAGTTCTTGTATGTCTAGTTTTTGACCCTCGATTGTGTTTCTGCGCACTGAACCACCCCATGAATCCGCTCGTGGAACGTATCTCTCTAACTCGTCCTATCAACAATGTTGCTACAAGCGTCGTCCTTTCAGTTTGTAAACTACGTCCAAGTGAATTCAACGTATTTCTACGCATTCCGCCAGCAACTGATATCAATAATTTACTATCGTTAATTTCACAAATCCCTGAGTCTCCAATGTTGGTGTTTGTGCTTTGTGTGCTCCTCGCGTTGTTTATATTTTCACTCTATTTTCAATTGAGCTGTGAATTGCTGAAGTCATAAGGAGCAACCCAGTCAAATGCATAATCGGGTAAGTCTTGAGTAAGAGATATAAATAGTTTAATTAGAAAATCGCGTCAAGGATGGGGTTGGAAGAGTTAGTCATATTTATGACCGATATCAATTGTTGGATTGCATGCAGCCGGTGGCAGTCGTGTTGACATGGGCCACGCATCTCATGGAAAGTATGATACAAAGAGGAATCATATATCAAGCAGCGCACCCATTCCGTGTAAGTGCTGCGATGTAACATGCCATCAACGCACACATCCTGTGTGCCATGTCTTATTGAATAAACATCCAGCCGTTGCACCTTCCTCGAGGTATTTATACTCCTTTTAAAGGCCGCACCTGAATCTCGCGTTTGTGAACATATTTGATCCGGACTTTAACTACATTTTACTGATTTGGCTTTTTCCTTTATTTTTGTCGTTGACTTTTGCAGTCGAGCCGGAGAGGGGGTGGTAGTTTGCTTTCTCCATCTCTTTGGTGAGGATGTCCTCCTTTCTTTTGTGTGGGGGAGGGAATGAATCGCTGAATAGGTATCAATTTACGTCCCCACGGGGGGGAGGCGGAAATGAGTGGGTGTGTGGTGGGTGAAGGAATTTTAAAAATTGCTCGACTGTGACGTTGATAAGCTTCGTTGTTTGCGTTTCTTGTCTTCAGCTGGTGGGAGTTTGCAGGGTGATTATCTTAGATGCTTGCATTGTTATACAATAATCAAACTTGAATGGTGACATATCCTTTCTGGGATGTGGTCGAACTAAACTCGCTCAACGTCTGTTAACTCTCGTCATACAAGAGAGATTTGGGCGATTTTCGAGTCTCGACTTTAAGCAATTTCTGCCAGCTTGCAACTTTGAATGAAGTCTCTCTGCAGTCATTTCAAAGGATTCTTGGATTTGTCCTTCGCCTATGCAGCTGCCACCACAGATTCTGTTGCCAGCAACGATCTCACCACCTGATCTGTCTTGGATTAAGATCGCTGCCACGGACAAGTGGGCAATTTTCTCGATGCGCCGCATGAGATATCGCTTACGAACCCTTATAGCCTTCTTGAGCGATCAGTTTGTCCTACAATCAGAAACCTCTCATCTTCTGCGGCTAGCTGACACATAATGGAAAACAAACAAAAGAACCCACTCCGCTCCAATGTCTTATCGTTTAATTTCTAATCACCCAACAAACGCCCTAAAAGATCCCCAACCAATCAGACCAAAAAAATCCATTACAGAAAAATAATTACAAACAGCTCCATCTAGTTGTCAATAGCATAGCACGCGCATATGTCACACAACACTGATTGCACTGACATATCGCACTGGAGAATTTCCAGCCAATTCCCACGGCTGCTGTCATTTCAGAAAGTTTTCTGATGACGGCCGTGTGCACGGTGACGGTCACCTGTATCTTTATTTGAATTTAGAATTATTATTTTTTGCCTTCACTTCACAATCCACAAGCCCATCTACGAATTTGTGCGAACAAAAAAAGAAAAAACAAGGAAAAAGTTCAGCAAAAGAAACTTAATGCCCGTCTTTATCCAGTGAGATTGTGTGTTTTTTTTTATCTGGTGAAATGTGTTAAGTACTGATAACGCAAAATATAATCCAAAGTGCAATTAGGAAGAGGTGAGGAACGTTGTGCGTATTGTGAGAAGGCTTAGATATCCAGAGGCCAGTGTGTAAAACGAGCAAAACATATCTTGACCAACCCCCCGCCGATTGGCAGCGCCCCACAACACATGTTGACGAGACAAGACCAGATCGAAGCTGAATTGTTGCTTTTGCTTATGTTCAGTGACGTCATTGAGTTTTTTTTTTCTCTTCATTTTCTTCTTTTTTTCCATTACTTTGCATTGACTGCGAGGAGTATTCCATTTCATTGGCTGTGTGTGACCCCTTTTTATGTTAATTTAAGCTGAATTATTATTTTGTTCTGTTGCAATGCACACATATTGTCTCGAATTTATGTTAATCTGTGGGGGCTCTGGCCGTTGGGGGTGTCCAAAGTCGATCCTCTTCTTCGGTTTTGGTTTAATTAAGAGTGAAACAAAGCGACAGCGAAAGTGAAGGGCGGTTCCAGAAGACTCGCTCGTGAACAAAGCCAAAAGAATCGACAACGCGAAAACGTTTCGCGTGAACGTGAAACGATTCATTTTAATCGCCCGCGGGTATGCTTCATCGTTGCGCTTGTCGCCTCTGATTCATGGTCAATTTCTGCACCATCGAAGACGACGGACCGCCGATGTGTGTTGTGCTCGTTTGTTGGCCTCTGCCGTTGTTCTGTAGTGTCGAAGTCTTGCTCAATCTCATGTGAATTATTTGATGGAAAGAAATTACATTTTTGCAGTTATTGTCGTGAAACAACACGGAAATTTTGAAGATCACGATCCGTTGGAACGATGACATCCTACGTGCGGACATTGTACGACTTCAGCGGGGAGCCGGGCACCTCGGAGATAACCATCAAGAGCGGAGATGTGCTCACTGTGACCCGCACCGATGTGGGTGAGGGCTGGTGGGAGGGCAAGAACTCAGCAGGGCAGACGGGACTGTTTCCTGCCGCGTACGTTGAAGTGATGTCGGCAGCGGAAGTGGCTGAGGAATTAAATGGTACCCAAAGTGCCGCATTTTCGCACACAGCCACAGCGCCGAGCACACAACCGCCTCGCTACGACCAAACGGCCGACGACTACAATGAGGGCGATGATTGGGAGGACGACTGGGACGAGGACAATGAAACGTATTCAGAGATTGGTCCATCACCGGGACACAATAATGCAGGTGCCAGCAGCAAGCATGCTTCAGGTGGCTATCCCCTAACACATTCGGCGAGTAGTTACGATAGTAAAAATTTACCAGCCGCACCAAACGACGATACAATTTCGCTTTCATCGATGAGCACCAGCGCTCCGACGACTGTCAAAAAGTCCGGGATGTTCGGCAAGACCTCAGACGCGTACATCCTTGGTCTGGCCAACAAGGAGAAGCTGGCCGACACTGATGTGGTGTACATCCTTCAAGTGGACAACTTCTATCAGTGGCAGCCGAATAACCAACCCTACACCGTTCGTGTGGCTAGTCCCAAGAAGGAGAGCAAGTTCAGGGGAATGAAGAGCTTTATTGCGTACCAACTGACGCCGAGTTTTAATAACATTTCGGTAAGTGTTTCCCCTTTTAATTGTCGGTGGGGTTGATAGAAGCGATTGGCATTCGAGTGTGGACAGTGGGCGGGGTGAGTCTGATTGCGTGCGAGGTAAATTCAATTATTCAATGTCAGCCTCAGGGGGAACAGTGGGAATATACCTGTTCGCCGATAAGAGCAGAGTTAATGAAATCACCTTCAGCCGAAGCGTCGTGCCCATAACCTCACTCGTGGTTATCATTGATTGCTTCCATTGTTTACTGCTATTCCCGGTGGAAAAAGAAAATTCATTAATTCTATCATCTCCAGAGCATGTATGTACATATTTCCCCAACTTCCTCCCACGTGATTACTCACTGAAAAGCGCTCATGTTTGCTTGTCTAATCTCTGCGCGCTGAAATGACTCACTGTCGTGGAAATGTTTGAAGATCGCATCGAATCTTTGATTTTGATCAGCAATCCAATTGGAGCCAACGTCATAAAACGAATCTAATGCGCAGTGTGTGTGTCGATTCGTGATGTTGCCATTCGCTGCGTCATGTCGGGCTGGGCATGCTTTGATGAACAGCTGTGTGTTGGACAAGTGAAAATTACAGGCTTGCTAGTGGCTGGTGCTTGTGCGGGAAAGTTGTCAAACATTGTTTGTCGTTAATTGCGTACTTTCCTTTGTTAACGGCGAGAGCTACGTTTAACTTCGTTCACTTGCTGTGACGCACATTTAAGGTTAGTCCTAGTTGCGGTTGCGCTTTGCACGTGGTTCTAATCGCAACGTGGAGGGACTGACGTTGTGTGCGGACCATTGAGTGCGTGAGAGGAACCGTACCCGGCCACAGTAGCTCTTGAGAGCGATCCACAGCACGTCCATCATGCTTTCCACAAACTGTCTTCCAACACCCACTTCTTCTTCACAAAATCAACCACAGATTGATGTATTTCTTGATTTTAGGTATCCCGACGATATAAACACTTCGACTGGCTGCACGAGCGACTGGTCGATAAATTCTGCCTCATTCCCATTCCACCACTTCCCGACAAACAGATCTCTGGCCGCTATGAGGATCAGTTTGTGGAGCACCGACGTGTTCAACTGCAGGAGTTCGTCGACTGGGTCTGCCGACATCCGGTACTCTCGAAATGCGAAGTGTGGTATCACTTTCTCACATGTACGGACGATAAGATTTGGAAATCGGGCAAGAGAAGAGCAGAACGTGACACGTACGTCGGTGTGACATACTGCTGGGCGATATCCGCCCCAGAGAAGAATCTACTGCATTCGTATGTGGACGCACAGATGGAGAGCTTCTCCACGTTCTCCCATCTAATGGATGGTGCAGTGAAAAACCTGCTCACCATCGCGGCAGAACAAACGAAACGTCATCAGATTCAGTCGAAGAAGGACTACCAACGAATCGGCGACGGAATGTCCGATCTGGCCAAGGCACTAAACGTTGACGAACGTCGCGCCCCATCGACCGGCCAATCACTGGCCGAGAGTGTCGGTCGCGTCGGTGGCTTGTTCATAAGCATTGGTCAGTTATACGGCGAGCAGCCCAAAATGGACTGGATACCACTTTCGGATCGACTGCATATATACCGGTAAGTCTGTGATGGAAGGCGTTCACTTGTTCCCCAGCTAAATGCGATTTTCACTCATTTCAGGGGAGTACTGAACAGTATTCCGGACATTCTGTCAACTCACAAAGGTGCCGTGCAAAAGCGCAAGGACTGCGAACGTCTGGTAGCTGAACAAAAGATGGGCAACGCTCAGCTGGCCGAAGTGAATCGTCGCATCGATGTGATGTCATACTCGGTCATGGCCGAAATGACAAACTTCCGCGAGGAGCGCGACAAACACCTCAAGGAGACCCTGAAGAATTTCATTGAGGAACAAATCAAATTCTACTCCAACATCGTGGCTCGACTGCAGGAGGCCCATCGGCAATTCGTCTAAAATTCATCTCTGCATCGATTACTTTTCTAAACATTTTTCATATTTTGTATACATTTGCGTCAGCAAGACAAACACATACTTTCTAGTGCTTAGGAATTGTGTATACTTTGAAGGGCTTTTTCTTCCACTTCTCCTTCCTTCTCTCCCTCTTGTCCTTCCCGTCTCTACCACACCCCACACTGAACGCATTCCAAAACCATGCTATTAGGACTATTCTACCAAAAAAAAACCACACACGCACCAGCAGCAGCAGCTCTTGTGTTTTCTGCTTATTTTCGTTTCGGCCAACGAAGCTCGCCATGTTTTTTTTTTGTTCGATACTAGAACACCCCGCAGCTTGCTCAAACGAAATAGAGTCTATTTCCAAACTAAACCATTTGCCTTTTGGAAGCCTTTGAATATATATTCTTTTTATACCAATATTCGATATAAGTCAAACATTTCAGTGTACAATTGCTTTGTTACAATATTTGTGTTTCATTTTGTTTATTAGAATTTTTTTCTTTTTTTTTTTTTTGGAACGAATCCACTGTCGATCGGGAGTGTAACACTCGGAACGTGATTTGTCTAGGTTATTAAGTATTATTATAAAACGAAGGATAACAGCAAAATAATAAAGAAATATATATTTATATACTTTACAGTACAATAATTGTGTGTTTTTTGTATTGCCAGTGGGGGGTTCAGTGTTCAGTGTTCTTATTTACTGTTGAGTAGGATGGAATGACCCTTCTTACGGCTAGAGACAAGTGCGGACATTCGACGCACCGAATATGGGTGAATAACCTGGTGTAAGCCAAGAATGATGTAAAGGGTGATTTTTTAAAAGCTATAGGAAAGTTTTTCAAAAAAAAAAAACAAAATTCAGAAAAATGCATGAAGTCTTTATTTGAATCGATAGTACGGTCCATATAATTTAATGTTTGAAGATTATTTCATGCAAATGTTGACCTTGACTGCGCCTCAAATGGTCCATCCGCTTAGTCCAATTTTGGCATACTCTTTCCAACATTTCGGCCGGTATCTCACGAATAAATGCTTCAATGTTGTCTTCCAATGCGTCAATTGAAGCGGGCTTGTCTGTATAGACATGAGCTTTAACATAGCCCCACAAAAACTAGTCTAAAGGCGTTAAATCACCGAACTCGCCCCTCAATAAGTCCATTGTTGCGCGTGCTCTGTGGCATGTGGCACCGTCTTGTTGAAACCACATGTCATGGAAGTCAAGTTCTTGCATTTTGGGCAAAAAAAAGTTGGATATCATCTCACGGTAGCGCTCACCATTCACAGTTACGTTACGATTCGCATCATCTTTGAAGAAGTACGGTCCAATGATGCCACCAGCCCATAAACCGCACCAAACTGACTTTCTGGATGCATTGGTAGCTCTTGCAATGCTTCTGACTGATCATCATCATCAATCCAAAATCGACAATTCTGCTTATTTACGTACCCATTGAGCCAAAAATGAGCTTCGATTAAACTGACCATAAAATGGAAGAAGCGCGCGATGAACTTTCTTGACAGAGCACGTGCATCAGCTGTTTAAACCAGTGTTGCCAAAAAGATAATAGCTAAAAAATCACTCTTTATTACAGACGCATGTCCGCCATGTTGGTTTACTTTTCTGACATTTTGCCTACATCACAGGCGACAAGAGCATATTATTTCCTTCTGAAGGAAGTAGACTTTGGTATAAAATGTCTACTATTCTAGAACTTACAATTCGAAATGGGTATCTACGTTGCTATATTTAAGTCCTTACTTACGTTGGTGACTTTGACTTTGAAATACCCTTCAGATGCTATTTCCCGACGAGGGAAGAATGGACCACAAAATAACCCATCAATAATTCGAGCATCCAAGTATACACTGATGGATCGAAGATGCAATCAGGCACAGGTGCGGGCATTTTCTCCGAATTGAATGGTTTTTATTTCATCTCATGTCTGATTCGAAAGAAGATTCGTGCGCGTCTTCACTTTCTTTTAGTAAATTCCCGATGAATTTAACACTCTTCTGCTCCCTCGCCTCGCCATCGCCAGAGTCCATGCCGGATTACGAGGAATCCTTCTCGAGGGCAGCCAAATCTTCACGGGCCTTTGAGAATTCACCTTCTTCCATACCTTCTCCTACATACCAGTGGACGAAGGTACGCTTGGCGTACATCAGATCAAACTTATGATCGAGACTAGCCCATGCTTCGGGCTAAACGTGCACTGCTCTATCAGGATTCCTGAATATGGCTGTGTTTTTCAAGCGGAGGTCCTGGCAGTCAAAGAAGCGGCTGATATTGCCATTATAATTGACAGTCAAGCGGCCATTAAAGCAATTTCGGCGAAAGAAATCAAGTCCAAGCTGGTCGCGAGCTGCCGCGAGGAGCTCAAAACTCTAAGCGTGCAACACTCGATAACTCTATGCTGGGTCCCAGGACACAGGGACATAGCCGGCAAGGAGGCAACTGATGAACTTGCCAGAAAAGGGGCCGTAATAGACCCATCCCAGGCAATCGAACGGATTCAACCACCACTGGCAGATGTCAGGAAGAAGGTGGATGATAAAATTCTAGAACTAGCAAGAAAAAGATGGTTCAACCTTACCACCTGTAAGACTACTAAGATGCTATGGCCAGATCTAAAAACGACAAACTCCTCCAGTGTGGCAAAAGCCTACTGAGGGTGGTAGTCGGAGCTCTAACGGGTCATAATCATCTGAAATACCATGAAAAATGGGACTATCCCATGACTACATATGCAGAGGATGCGGCGATGTGGAGAAAAGAGAGGACACTCCTCACTATCGCTGCTACTACCCAAGCCCAACCATCTGCGATACAGGACCATGGGAGAATTCTTTTTCCATGACCTGCAAGAAATCCATAACATCCGACTATCTAACTTTTTCAGGTTCATTAGGATGTCGGGCTGGCTCGACGACGAGAGGTCAACAACGAATACAACGTCTCGATGAGTGCGATAAGGGTACAAGGAGGAACATTTCCCCCTCTGGGCAACACAATGGGTCGACACGGACCTAAGTGAGACGTGCTTCCGCACGTCTAACCACATTCCTATCCTATCCTACGTTGGTGTATGATGCTTAATCACGGATAAGTACTGGATTATGCTATTATATTACTGTTCCAACCGTAAAGCCACAGTCCACAGTGGTACGTTCATCCATTGATATTAGAATGCAGATATAATTGCAAGCTTGTTGCAAGAAAATGCAGCCCCCTCTAATAGTTCCTGAGTCGCTCGACTAGATTCGAGTTCTCTTTAGGTCAGGGTGTAGGTGCCTCAATGAAAATGTGGAACTCATCGAGAACTCATCGAAGTCGTAGAGTATAGCTTGGATCGTTGTAGGGAATTAGTTACTCAAGGAGCTAATGTAACCAGTCCACCGAGTTTTCTTTTTAGTGTCCTCTGATTCTTGAGCAACTACTTACTTACTTATCAGGCCGGCGACCCATGGACGGTCCGAGCCCGAGCAATTGCTGCTTCCAGTCATCAAGACCAAGCTGTCTTGCATCCGCGATTACTTGGTCTTTATACCGGAGATTCGGTCTTCTTCCTCTCCTTCTCGAACCAGTAGGCTCAGATTCAAAGACCCTCTTCGCTGGAGCATAGTTGTCCATGCGCTCGATGTGGCCGAGCCAGTGCAGTCGACGGATTTTTGTCTTCCGGACTACATCCAAATCCTGGTACAGCTCGTAGAGTTCGCGGTTATGTCTTCTCCTCCATTCGCCTTCCTCGCAGACGGGACCATAAATCCGTCGTAGAACTTTTCTTTCGAAGGTACCAAGAATCAGCTCTGCAGTTTTGATTGGCGTCCAGCTTTCGGCTCCATAGGGCAGGACTGGCAAAATAAGAGCATGATTTTTGTCCTTCGAGTCAGGCTGTTGTTTTGATAAACCGAAGTAGCATCGGTTGCCAAGGGCGATTCTACGACGGATCTCCACTGTGATGTCATTTGTGGAGTTCACGTTTGCCCCGAGGTAGATCGATCGTGAAATTTTGTCCAAGGTAGTATGTGACAGAACGTTTTTTGGTCGACAGCATATATTTTGTTTTGTCCTCATTGACCTTGAGACCAGTTCGTTTGGCCTGTTCTTCAATCGCCGTAAAAGCCTCCACTACGGCACGTTGAGAACGCGCTACCATGTCGATATCATCTGCGTACCCCAACAGTTGGACCGACTTGTAGAAGATAGTGCCTTCCGTGTTTACAGCTGCCCTCCGCACTATCTTCTCTAGTACCAGACTGAAGAAGTCACACGACAGCGCATCTTCTTGCCGAAATCCAGTGCAAGTTTCAAACGGCTCAGAAATCCTTGAGCCGAACTGCACGATGCATCGCGTATGTGTTAGCGTGGTGCGACACAACCGGATCAGTTTTCCCGGGATCCCGAATTGGGCCATCGCATCGAATAGCTCCTTGCAATGAATGCTGTCGTATGCGGCTTTGAAATTCTTGAGCAACAAAGCACCGAAATGCTATGAACGGATACGCCTGTGCGAAGGCCCCGGTAAACCTGTTCAGTACACCCTGTGTTTGGGGGTTAGTTGTAAATCAGAGCATTCTTACTTACTTACTTCCTGACTTCAGAGGTTAGCGACCCTGTAGCTGCCTTCCCTTGGTGACAGTCGTGGACAGGCTGCTTGCAGTCATCATCAAGACCAAGTTGCATAGCGTCGCCCATCACTTGATGTTTAACGGTCTGTACATCCCTGTAGAACCATGAGTCTCGGATTCGAGGACCCTGGCGTTCACTCGCTCGATGTAACCGAGCTAGAAATACCGACGGCTGTGTTACCTTCCGAGCCCAATGCAACCCAATTTTGTACAACTCTTGCCAAATAAAAGTCTCGTTTCACAGAGAGTCGCGCTTTCCTAAGATGATACAAATTTATTCCAACATAACTACAATAAAACAAAAATAAGTAAATAAATAAATAAATAAGAAAGCCTTAAGGCAGTCGATGTGGTTTCTTAAATTAATCAGTCAGTCGATCCCTTAGAGGGGCTCTCGAATCGAGGTCGCAACAGAAGAACCGGGGGCGTCATCGCACATCTCTCAGTTTCTGAAGTAGATTATGTAGTGGTCCGGATCGTTGACAACCATGATGAAGCGTCCTCGAATCTTGTTGATCACCTCCCATGCGGTTACTTGATGCACGTTCGTTGTGTACGGGAACTCACTGATGGTCGAGGCGTACAGCTGGCCCTGAACTTCGTGCTTGCGACTCTCCATGTAGCCCATTTTGAAGTTGTTCGGCCAGAACTGATGGACGGGCTCAATCACGCTGCACTGCTCTGGAACGATTTCGGCGAAGAAATCATGATTGAACGCCGAGTTGTAGAAACGCGGACAGAGCCCGTGAGACTTGAGCCGGCCGGGGAGAACGCTGGCGCCCAGTTGGTACATGCCACAGACGCCCATGTTCCAGTTCTGATGACAGTTCCGCGACAGAGTGCCCTTGTCCTTGCTGGTGTGAATGCACTGGACATTCTGCGCGGCCACAGTGGGATCGAAGTTGTCAAAGAAGTCGAATCCCGGTCCAGCCATGTCGCATGCTGAAAGAATCATCATCAGACGTGTGCGCCATCGGGGACGTCGTACCCTCAACTTACCATCGATCTCGGCGAGTTTCTGATGACCATACGCCGTTCCGGCCCGAATGGCTATCCGTGCGCCGAGACTGAACCCGAAAATGTAACCGTTGTTGGGATCGTAGCCCTTGTCTTCGAGTTCCTGCAGTTTATCCTTGAGAATCTGGGCCAAGAAGTTGACATGATGGGCCAGCATGAGGTAGTGCGGAATGGAAGCGGCCAGCTCGTAGTCCATGCACATGATGCAGCCACCGCGATGCTGCTCTAGATCTACAAGGGCGAGATGGATAAAGTGGATGAGAGGCGGAAGCTATGAGCTGAACGGAGCCGGTTTACTCTGCTTTAGGTCGATGGCCCATTCCTCGCGGCAGCTCTCCCTCCATCCGTGAATGATGATCGCGTATTTCTTATTTTCTTCGGTGCTTGAACTGCAGCTTCTGCAAGGAAAATTACATGACATGGGTTTTAGGAGGAGTTTGCGTAAGAGCCTGGTCCTATTGCCATCGGAAATTGGCCCTGAAGACAGAGCAGAGCGGAGGGGAGTTGAGTGGCGGTAGATCGTGTGGTATTGAATGGATATTTGATGGAAGTGTGGACGAAGGGCGATGGCATTAAGCTTCGCACGATTCTTTCTTGTTCAAAGAGCCAAAGAGCAAAGAAAATGGTACGGAAAAAGTTCCTCTTAAGATTTGCATCGAAGCACTAGTATGAGGCCACGTCCCGCGTGGGAATCACATATTCTGAAGCTGAATTTATCCAATTCGTGCGCAAGAGAGTTCTCCGATAGCAATGACCCTAAAGCATCAGCAGCGACTATCACTGCGTTGTCCATGGCAAATTTAAAAAGAGGACACAACTGACTCCAAAAGTCTTTCAGATGATAGGAGAATAAAACGTGGAATCGCCCTTGACTATCGGAGCTACTTCGATTTGTCGAAACAACTGGGTTCACTTCTGCATCGAAGGACGAAGATCATCCTCTACAAAACTCCTATTTTGCCAGCAAACTTGGTGCCTTCAAGTACAAAATTCTACGTCCGATATATGGTCCAGTCTGCGTAGAAGGTGAGTGGAGGACGAGACATAACCACGAACTCTCCGAACTGCACCAATGAAGATGTAGTCCGAGGACAAAATCCTTCGACTGCAATGGCTTGGCCATATCGAGGGCACGGACACACTACCGCTCCAGCTAAGAGGGTCTTCGAGTTCGAGTCTCCTGGTTCGAGAAGGAAAGGAAGACCAAACCTCCGGCATAAAGATCAAGCCATCGTGGGCGCAAGACAGTTTGGTCTTGATGACCGACAGCGATGAAAGGCGGCGATTGATCACGCTCAAACCATCCATGAGTCGCAGGCCTGGTAAGTAAGCAAGAAAGGGCCGCATTTTGTGTCAAACACCAATGATCTGGCGGTAAATCTGGCTAAATCGTCGTAAAGTTGAGTGGAATGTGCACAAATGCATAAAGCCAATAAGCTGGGTGCGTTGCATATCAACTAAAGTCAAGATTATGTTTTTATAGCTTCTGCTTTGGGTACAATCACATACAACGAGCACAAGTGGGGGATGTGTAGATCGAAAAATGAAGCATTTTCTTCTCGAACGGCACGGAGGCTACAGAAAATTCCTTTGTTTTATTTGTCTGTTGCTGCAAGGAGTGCCATAAGGATGACACAATTGGTTTGCTCCTAAGTTCCACTGGACAAGCGAGCATCCTAGATAGACTACAAGTTGACCAAATCGTTCATTGACTTTGAAATTCCCAACCAGGGAGGAGTGGGCCACTAATGAACTCATCAACAATTCAACCATCCCCGTATACACAGATGGGTCGAAGGAAGAAGCTAAAAGGCACAGGCGCGCCCTGGACTTGTTAAGCAAGCACTGCTCGACTAGAACCCTTGACATATGGCAGGAGGTCCTGGCCGCGGCCCCAGAATGATGTTGCCATTCTAAATGACAGTCAAGCGGCCGTCAAAGCATTTTCAAGGTGGTCGTATGCTGCTGCAAAGAACACAAGATTCTCCGCACGATGGTCCCAGAACATAACCGGCAATGAAGTAGCGGACGGCAATGAAGCAACGAACTTGCCAGGAAAGGGGCCAATACCGACCCATGCCAAGCAATCGCTGACACCTCTCGTGGAAGATAATGGTGGATAACATGATCATAGAAACAGCAAATAAAATGTGGAACTCTTTGTGAGGCCACTTGAATGCTTTCGCTCAAGTTGAGCAGTGCTAAAACCAACTCCTTCAGTGTGACAAAAAAAATGGAATATGGGACTAGCCAACGACTTCATATGCAAACGCTGTGGCGACGAAGAGGAAAGAGAGGATTCTCCTTACAACATCTGCCACCGCTCCAGTCTCTGTCAGTTAAGATACTGCGCGAACATTTCTTCCAAGACCTACAGGATCTACAGAAAATTGAAAAGGACATTAGGGTGGCTAAGTAATACATCAGCATAACGAGTACGAAGTGAGAGCTAAGAGGTTATACTCCCTAACTGGTCCAGCAGCACCTAAGTCCGTCTTCCCGCATACCTTTCCTAACCTGTTTGTCTGTGGGATAGGCTTGTGTATTTTACTTCAGTTCAGAGAGCGCTCAATTTAGTTCAAATCTGTTTATTAATCTAGTTCGTACTTCTAGTTCATTTAGTTCACTGTTCAGGAAATTGAGTCTTGTGCGATTTGCGCCGGTTGCAGTCAAATATAATAAAATGGATGGCGCCACAGCCCGTAGAGGTCCAGGGGATAGATTTTCAGCAACCACTTGTGTTGTGCGTGGTATTGTTCTCCCACGGGTGGAAGGGGCCTGCAGTTTTATGACAATACTCCGAACGGCCAAGTTTGAGGAACTTATTCTAGACAGTTACATATATTCTTTGAGCACTGTCACTGACTAGAAAGAGGTGGGACCGTGAAATTTATTTTTGTCGTACTGTGATTCGAACCTAGAAGCCGATGTTCAAGTGTTTAGGAGTCGACGTTAAATTACCCTTCACATACACCATCGGCAACGCAACGATGCTTGATGTGCTTGTACTGCGGTAGTTAAACAAAAATAACACTGATGTGCAAAATACACACGCAAAGCAAAGCACTAGTTATTCTTACTGAATTACATCTATGCAGAGTAAGGTATACCTGAGCTTGTTGAACTACTGAACTAAATGAACTAAAATTAAATTGACATTGTTAACTAGTTCACTTAGTTAACTTGTAAGAGCTCTTCTTTGAACTAGTTCGATGGACTAGACCCAAGCCTACTAGAGCCAAGTCTGAGCACAGGGTTAAAAACTACTTGTCTTCCCTGACAGAATGTAATAAACCCACTAGTGCCTAGGGATCGCATATTACTGCCACCTAGAGTTTTGCAATTTGATTGTTTTAAATACATCTCTAAAAACGTCCATAATTTGAGTACAGAGGAACTGAATACACTTTTCAGAGCTACTCAATGCCGAACAGGGCACTGAGGATGACAAACCCGTAGTCTTGAGTGAGGCGGAGAATTGCTCAAAGGTGGAGGAAGTGATTTTTGGCGATTAATTCGCTAAAAGTTGGTAAATCCGCCGGTATGGATGAAATCGGACAAGAAATGCTTAAGAAATGAGTAAAGAGTAAGTTTCGTGCCATTAAGGTAGTCTGGGAATGCGGTGAGACACCTGACGATTGGCAAACTGTTGTGATTGTGCGGATAAAAAAGATTGCTCCAGCTACAAGCGAATATCTAAGTCTCCCCGGGAAGATCTAAGCTAAGCTGTTAGAGGCGCGGTCTAGAGCTATGGACGAGTCCATGATTGGGGATGAACAGTGCGGCTTTCGTGCCGGCAGAAGCATAGCCAGCTGGCCGCTCTAAGAATGGTACTCGAGAAGGCTTGACAGTATGCCAAAACGATCTACAGCTGTTTTAGATCCGTAAAAGGTAAAAAACCGAGTGCATCGAGGTAAACTCTGATGTGTTCTGTCATCGTTTGAGGGCCAATAAAACTCTGTACACAAAATGGAGCAGCTGCGTTCGGGTTAACGGTGCTAAATCAACACCTTTCACCGTGGACGTTGGACTTCGCCAAGGGTGCGTCTTGTCACCTTTGCTGTTCATTTTATGTATGGACAGCATCCGAGTCGAGGAATGCTTCACATTGGAAGAGTTGATGGTAATGCCATCTTATTTTTGCCGACGACTTAGTTATCCTCCCAGACGGAGCGGCAATGCGCACTTGGTAGGTTTGTGGCCGCTAATGCTGGCATGAAGTTTAACGTAACAAAGGCCATTTCCAGAACTCCTATTCAATGTACTTTACATATTAGTTCAGTCCCATCGAAGCAGGTGAAGAATTTTAAGTATCAGGGAATCTTTTTCACAAGTGATGGGAGGAGTAATGCTGAGCTTTCCCGAAGGATTGACCAGGCAGGGTCAATTTTGAAGCATCATACGAGCGACATCACGGCGAAATTGACGTTGCCTATGGTCAGCCAAGAAACTTGTGTAGGCTTCTCTTAACAAGTGGAGGGGCAACCCGGAATGGCGAAGTTTGAGAACCTTTTTCGGGACAGATGCACTCTTTAAGCATTGTCAGTGACTTGAAAGAGGTGCCCACCGCCGCTTATCAGTTGTACCGGGAAGTGAAGCTGGGTTTAAGTACGTAGTAGTTGATGAGTCTTAGTGACAGATAACAGATGAGTTACAACTCTGTAGTTCGAGTCAGAAAACCAGGAACTAGAGAGATTGCCGACTTGACAGCTGATTGACCTCTTGTCCATCGACGAATTTGAGAGACTTTTTGACAGTTATTCACGAATTTTTAACGGTTATTCACGAAATAATGGAAAGGGCGTTCTCTGATTGGTTTGTTGGGTTAACGAAATAAACAATATAAAAGAGGTAGAAGTCGGATGTCTCTATACTACTTTATTTCTGGTTTAAGCAATCGTCAGATGACCAGGGAAGGATTAAGATAGCTTCACCGAGGGACTGTCTCAGTCCCACTTCAGAATATCCCTTAGTTGAACCGTCACACTGCCATCCAATTGACAAGAGGCTCAACAACAAAATGTACACGTCAACCAGAAGTGTGTCTCAAATCGAAAGTGCCCTTCAACAAGGACTTCAGTTGTGCCATAACACTCCTCCACCACGCAGCCACACAAAGCCATTCACCACTTTGGTAATACACAACAAAAGCTCCCGCTGAGGATTCCTCCAGAGAACAGAAAAACTCTCACTTTTATCCACACACAAAATTACACCAAATCTCACGTCACGCGTCTGCCCTAGGTCCAATGCCAGTCTCTCTCCGAATCACTTTTTCTCGTGAAAATCTCGTTTTGTCACTTTTTTGTATCTTGTATCTGCGTTTTTTTTTTCTGTATTTTTTTGTTTTTTTGCGTCTAATTGGTCCTCTTGGGCTCTTCAGTTCTTCACTTCGTTGGCGTGGCATTCTTTTTCGCATTTTTATTCAAATGAAGTACATGTGGAGTCTCTTTCACTTTCGAGCTATATTCGGAACAACGCCAACGCTGTGCGCGCAAACTTACTCGTTCTCCTCGAAGGTAGTCACCCGCCGATACCACGAACTGAAGAAGTATCCCTCGGCCAGCGACACCAGCGCCAGGATGCACACGAGTGCCAGGACTGCACGTTTTGTCATATTTAACTCTTGGCGACGGTTCAATTTTCGCGAACAACCAGACAAGGCGCTGTGTTTGAAACTCTTTCAAGAAAAAAAAAAAACCGAAAAAAAAACAAAAACAAAAAATAACCGCCTAAACAAACCCGAAGCTGGACTCAGACTAAAGCGAAGAGAAATCTCGAATTAAAGAAACTTTTATCGTCGACACTGGTCCACGAATATATCGGTTCTGGTGATGGATGCGGCAGATACATCAAGGCCCGCCAGCGAAAGGGGTGGGGAATGCGACTGATGGCGGATGGCAGACGATAGAAGAGTCAAGCTGAGGAACAGAGACCAAAACAAAAATTCCAACATGCTAATTTGATTCTTCATTGGTCGCATCCGAGAAACCGGCTGATTGGTTTTATTATGCCGAAAGCTGCGCTCTTAAGCTCGCCGATGAAAGAGACGCGCCCTCGACGCGTAGACGGCGACGACGACGACAACGGTGACGATGACAGAAGGCCGGCAGAATCCATCAATGTCATGCGGAGCAGGCAGTCCGTCTGGTGATCTATATGCGATGGAATGCACTCGCTGGAGCTTGGATTCTGTGCGATGCTACTGGTGGCGATTGTGATTTCTGCATGTCGCAGTTTGGCTATCGGTCACATCGCTCCGGCTGCGAAGAAAGTACTTGGGCTTGGGCTTGTTTTGAAGTCCAAAGGCCTACTTGGCGGGCACTTTCACTTTTGAAGCTTTTTTTCTCGATGATTTCTAAATATCTGCGTGCGAACATCGATTGATTTTAGATTAATCATCGCAAGCCGACGTCAATGCGGTGGACATTCTCCTGGTTGGTAGAGGTTTGGCTTTGTGACGCCTGAGGGGTGGGGAATCGATGTGCAATTTGGACATACCTGCTCTGAGTTCGAAGAGGAAGACGAAATGTTTTTGGGATATTTTGTCTTTCAATGCAACAGTGCTGCGAAACTAGAGACTATGTGGCTGAACCTCGTGCTCTTTCTAATGAGCCAACAGTGTTTCACTAAATAGACAGCCACTCGATCAGTTCATCAAGACAAAAGTGGGGCGTGACTTATGGCCGTCTACCCACGAACCTAGACACACAGCCAGCAAAGATTGATCCGAACCTGGTTCTTAGAACAGATTACCATCCATACATCCTTAGTCAGAACTATTTGCTGACGTTTACTAAATTTCCTGCAGCGCGTGTCATCAAACGACATTTGACATATTTCCTTCAACAATCTTCAAAAAATGATTCCCATAACCAGAGTGTCTGCACAGGAAGCCACAGATTCTCTTACTCTCATTTTAATGATGCCATATTTTGGGGCAGTCACAATCGGACGACGACAAGGTTTTGGATGATCCCTTGCATCGTCTTCAATCACTTTGGGATCCTCTTGGGCTTCTCTCTGCAAGGAATGCTGGTGCTGGAAGTCTTTCTTGCAAGTGTATGCGGGCTGGATCCTACTCTTCGGAGCTTATTAATTTGATTTTCTAACTACACGCAAGGCAGTCATTAAGTCGCAAAAGACACTACTTGAAGTCGATTTCAGTTGAATAGCGGATAGTTTTGCCAGAGATCGGTTCTAAGTATCTTGCGACGAAGCTGCGTACTGACGAGTAGCATATTCAGCGCTGGACATTGTCTGCGGCTTAAACTACATTTGAAGTCGCTCTTTTCGAACCTCATATCAACCTTAAGCTCAAGTAGTCTCTGTTGGACATAGAATAACATCGACAGTAGGCTATGGCATCTTTGATGAATATATCGAGAAGAAGGTGGTCATAGAGGAACAACCTGTAGACCTGTTTTTCGGACTCGTTCAAAGGTCTTAATGGGAAAAAAAGCGTACGACTTATAAATAGTTTTGATATCCAATTCACTTTACGAATAAAAATCAATTTCCATCAAATAGCGAAAAGAAGAGCCACGAAAATTACCCCAGACTGATGGATGAAATGATTTTGAAGATGGTCTCCAGTAGTCCTGTAGCTACATTTGTAAGGGTACCTCGTACTAGCAAAAGTCTTAGTACACGAAATGAAATCATTGAATACTGGAGGAGATAGTGCGCCGGGCAGCTGTAAACACGGAAGGTTCTCTCGCATCTTCTGCATATCAGTCCGGCTGTTGGGCTACGCAGATGACATTGACATCGTCGCGCGTTCCCAACGCGACGTAGTGAAAGCTTACAGGCGAAACGAGCTTAATGGCAATTAAGATAAAACAAAGTATATGCTGTCGAGCAAGAAACGTTTCGCCGCACATTACCTGGAGCAAAACATCACAATTGACAGCTACATTGTGAGTTAGTGAAGAAGTTTGTCTCTCCGACAGAGAAACGGATGGGACGGAGGTGACTGGAGGAGGAGACATAAGCGCGACCTCCGAGCTGTACAAGGATGTGAATGTATTCCGGAAGGCTAAAAACCATCGATTGCACTGGCACGGCGACATCGAGCGCTGGACACCATCGCTCCAGCTAGTAGGGAGGAGGAGAAGACCGAATTTCCGGCATAACGACCAAGTCATCACGGACGCAAGACAACTTGGCCTTGATGACTGGAAGCAGCGTGCCCAGGACCCGGTGGAAGGCTGATAAGGAAGTATGTTTAATTTTCACCTAAAAAGTCCACTCAGAAGCAAAGTCTGGAAAATATCTCGAGACCACGTTTAATGGTCTGTATCTCGAGAATGGGGGATCCTACGTCCAAAGTGGCCACAAGCATATTTGAAGGAAATTCCATGGTCTGGAGGATGAGTTCTTGGCGACAGCGATTTGCTTGTCATTTGTGGCTGGAACTTAAAGAAGAGTGGAACGTGATCCGAGCACAGAGTTGGTTGCTTACGTAAATGAGAGTCAAGCTCAAAATCGGCCTCAGACACAGATCCTTGTTGGATTAGAAAGGGATCGGGATTTGTGGAGCAGATCAGAGTTCAGGTGCTCTAGTGAAAAGTTCCAGACTGGAGTCTCTGGGCAAGAGTGGGTTAACTAGGTGGCGGTTGTTATCAGAAATTAAGGCGGTCAGTGCCAGAGTTCTGAAGTTGTTGATTCCCGAAACCTTATTGGCTCTGGGTACTCTTTGAGTTTAAAGAGAATTCGTCGCGCTTCTTACTTACTTAAATTTAGTTGGTTCTTGAGTGAAACCAATGCATTGCTCCATACGAGACATCCATTGAGAGAAATTCCACATTCGAGACATCCAATGAAACAGACGCAGAAGCAAGCGAGGATGCTTTCAAAATTTGTTGTCCTGACGACCCACGAAGGGCGAACACAATCCTTTGCTGTTTCGAAGTCCGGAAGAGAATTCTTCTCTTGGCATTCCCCAGCATCTTGACCCATCTTCACCTCATCCTCGCCGATAGTTTCCCCTCCCCTACCGCACCGTCAGGCGTTCATCACTCACACACTCACCTAGATCCATCAGTCGCATCACTGGGCAGCAAGCAAACAAACAAACAAACGGATAACAATTCTCGAGAAGATGCAAATAAAGAGGCACTTCTGTGAAAGGAAGGCCCCCCCATCACACGTCGCTTCACACTTAAATATGAAAATTAACATTGAACCTCGGTGTGTGTCCATGTCCACTGGGCGACACCAACCATCGACTAGCTGAGGTTGAAGTTGATCCAGCTGAGAACGTAAGACCGCCGGAATGCGGAAGGACGCCGCGCCGCTTGCTGCTTCAGTTGAACGATCAGGCCCAGTGATTGAATGACGCGACGATGGCTATTAGTCGCACTTGGCGAAGAAGGCGTGCAAATTGGCCGTGCCCGTGGTGTGATCAATTGAAGATGCCTTCGCTCGGCGGAGAAACAAAAGATTTCATTTAAGCACGACGAGGTTGTAAATTCAGCGCTTCCGCGAGTGACTTTTAACATCCGTCGGCGGCGAATCCGTGCAGCTGGTGAACGTGTGAAGCCGAGTCATGCAAGATCAAGGTTGACGCCGAGGTGAGTGTTGCATAACAGTGGATGGAGTTGTCCACTACATACACTACATAAACTGCGCCCCCTTTCCAAGCCAATTTGTCATGGCAGACGTCAGACACCAAATACAGCACCAATTGAACACAAGCCACGCCGCGCCGTGCACTGTCACCCATGCTCAGTCGCAGTATCTAGCGCAATTCAATCAATTCCCCATCGATCGTGCCTGAGTTGTTGCCTGAAATAGGGGCGCCCGCGACACTTGAAAGTGCATGTCGCCCCGAAATCACCGCCCGCTCCCCGAGGTGACGATCAATCACATTTGGAGCAACGACCCAAAGGTCAACACACTCCCTCCCTCCACGCCACTCGCCGTTCAACTCACAGCACAGTCGCTTCATTTTGTGTCCAGAGCAATCTGAATCTAGGACGCACTCCGTACACCACTCCGACGGCAGCTCAAGTGCGCAATCTGACGTGGGTCCGTTTGCATGGAGCCGCACTCGAGTGGCTGTGTTTATCTGCAACTCCCCGAAGAAAGCACTTGAGACGCAATTGCCAATATGTTCGGCGCGCTGCTCCTAATTGGTGGTCCCACCGTCAGATGCAGTACGCACCGCGCATGTCCCGCGGGAGCTCGACAATTTAATCATCCGAACCACGCCGTCTGCGTCTGTCGCGAACGAGGCGAGATAATAATATTCAAATGTGTGCGCACCACGGCAGCCGACACGATGCCATGCCATGCCGTGGCATGCTTGCGCTTATCTAGTGAGTTCCAATTAGGATAATGGGATTTGGATACGCAGCTCGGTCGGGAGATAACCCAGAAATGGCTTAATTTAATTTTCACTTCATCCGAAGCAGCTTCCCATTCAGAGCGGTTGATCGTGCCTCACGGATTGGGAGGCGATTTTCTGAAGTATTTCCCGGGCAGATTTATGTCGGTGATCCCCTCTGGTGGGATGAGGGATTTATTAAGTGCAACTTAAGTGGATTTTTCCGCAAGCAGGCGGGCCACGACGTCAGTTTGGGCGCACTGCCACTTGGTGGCTGTGAAATTGACGAGACGTTGGGATGGATGGTGGATGGATGAACGATTGTTAAATGGAGACGCGACATTATGAAGAGACAATCTGTGGATCAGTAGTCGCATTCTCTGCCGCTGCTCTGCTTCAGCAGCACAGACACTCTACGGTCGACCATTAGCTGGTCATAGGCTTGAAGTGTTTAGGAACCACAGGAGTGTTTCGAAGACAAGTTGGCATACATGCGAAAGATCCTACTCCCCTGTCTATCGACAGCAACAATCCGAATCCGAATTAATCAAACAAAAAAAGCCCCTCAATGGTGGAACGGAGAAAGGAAGATTCCTTGTCAGTGCAGTCCTTTTCCGGTGCCTGGAACGTCTTTAATGTCAAACGAGATAAAAACTGCTGAGTCGGTCAAGCTAAGATCCTAAGACCCACCTCTATATGCAGCCGTCAGTTGGGACGAGCGTCTTAAGGATCAGCCAGTCTTTTGGTTGGATGGCACGTAGGTTTGCTCATTCAAGCATCTTAGGTAAACGATCGATAAATCGGATGGAAAGTGATCACAAACGCGTCCTGCCTCCAAACCTTTATCAGGTTCTTCCCAACCAAGGCTGAATTGGTTACAAATGAACCCACCAGAGATCAGTTTAGAATCGAATTGCAAATCCAATTGGAATCAAAGGTGTACGCGGAATCAAGTGTGTTTCCCTTCATGATCGTTACCTCGATTTTGTTCCTCTTGTACAACCCATGCAGTGAAGGCAACGACACCGCGACCGGGATTGATCTATTGTTTCGGAGGGTTGGAGTTATCCCAAAAGACGATCTACTTCCCTCATGAAAGGTAGTAAGTAGTGGAGTTTTTTAAATCGACTGAAGTGGATATTTCCTTATGGAAGATACGTTTCCCTAACCATATTCGTGCCGGCCATTCGCACAAAATGTACTAGGAAGTCTCATCCTCTTCGAGCAAAGCCGACAGACAATGTCTTGACACAGGTCTAAATTGTTAAGGTGGTAGTTCAGGCCACAATGGCATGTAAGAAGGCTTGTTAGCAGTCTAAAGTTTTCTTTGTTCAGTTTGAGGCTTGATTAAACGTTCGGATTGGGTTCGGATTGAAGGCCATGACCATGTGTCCACTGGTCTAGGCGAAGTTTCGTTAATCAGAGTTGTGACTGCGGTCCAATTAATATTACAGTACGGTTCAGGACCGATAAATGCAGATTCCGAGCCAGCCCTCGCGAGCTCATCTGCGGATTCGTTGCCTGCAATCCCCCTGTGTCCAGGGACACATCCAACTTCACTTCGTTTTGTCGGGCAAGGGATTGTAGAGCGTCATAGCAACATTTCACTGTTTTGAAGTCCAAAAGGTTAGACGAGAGTGCCTTTAGTGCTGCTTGACTGTCTGAGAATATCAGTATTTATCAATATTAGCGCCCTTAATGCCTTTGTGGAGGTTTTGTCTGGCGCGGATCTTGATGGCGTGGATTTCCGCTGTGGGATACGACCTCATTGGTACGGAAATCCTTGTGTTGGGTCCGAAAACTCCTGCTCCTACTCCGGGTTCCATCTTTGATCAGTCTGTCTACCATACCAGACTTCTAGGGTCTTGTGCTGGTACACCATTGGACCAACTTGCGCGGTCCAATATTTCAACTTCGAAACGCCTTCCGAAATAGTGTTGCCTCACCATTACATTGTACAAAACATGTCTCTATCGGGGATCGAGTTGAGTATGCCGAGGGGACCAGTTAAGTTGCCTGGTTTATAATTATACTCATATCTAGCAGCTGTCATTTTTGAGTTGTCTCTCTGGATTCTAGTGAAAGCCTAGCGCCGGATAATCTTCCATCGCTTTTTTTAAAAATGTGTAAGGATTGATTAGTCAAGCCCATGACTATCATTTTTAATATGTCACTGGCTCGCGGCGAATATCTGGATTGCTGGAAGGATTCGTTCAGCATCCCAATTCACAAATCTGGACCCAGATCAAGTACAGACCAATAGCTGAGGTCCAATCAATCCCGAAATTATTCGTGGCTATTGTTAAGAAGAAAATATATGCTGAAGTCCGTAAGCATTTATCACAATTTCAACATGGCTTTATGAGCGCAAGATCAACTTCGACCAACTTGGTTATTTTTACAAATTTTTGCATACGTTCCATGGAAGCGAGACTTCAAGTTGACTCGATATACAGTGATTTCTCGAAAGCATTTGACCGAATTCAACATAATATACTCATAAAGAAGTTAGAAAAGATTGGTTTCCATTGTAAATCTATCTTGAAATATCTATCTTACAAATCGTAGACGGTTTGTAAAAATAAGAAATGATCTGTCACAGGTAATTTTCAAATTCTCTTGGGTACCACAAAGAAGTCACCTTGGCCCTCTTTTGTTTCTTCTTTTTATTAACGATTTGCCTTCCCATGTTTCCCATTCTAACTGCCTTTTATACGCTGACGATGTAAAACTTTATAAACCAGTGCGATCATTGGCCGATGCGATGGAGTTACAAAACGATATCGCATCTGTACAGAATTGGTGCGAATTGAATGGACTCCAGTTCAATATTAGTAAATGCTCAGTTATGACATTTTCAAGAATTGTATCTCCTATAATCTATGAATATAAGATTGATAATACAATCGTAAAGAGAGTATCTTCACATAAAGATCTAGAGGTTATATTCGACATTCAACTGACTTTTTCTATGCATAATATAGTCTATATATTATTTCGAAGTCCAACTCCATGTTGGGATTTTTGTTTCGAAATGCAAAAGATTTTCAAGATTCATACACTCTTAAATCTGTCTATATATCTTTAATTCGTTCTACATTAGAATACTGTTGTTTAATATGGAATCCTTTGTATAACCATAGCGCTATTCGTATTGAGAGAATACAAAAGAGATTTACTAGGATTGCTCTTCGAAATTTGTAGTGGAATTCAAATATTCCAGATTATAATGCTAGACATCAGCTTATTGATCTAAAGCAATTGCATGTAAGAAGGACTTATTATTCAGTTATTTTCGCTCATGACTTTATAACTGCTCACATTGATTGTCCGGTGCTACTTTCTATGTTCAATGTTTACACCCCGTCTCATTGTCTGAAGCCTACAGAATTCTTGTATGTTTCGAAGCATAGTACAAACTATGGACGAAATGATCCACTAACTACCGCATAAAATTCAACTTAGTTGCCAATTTTATAGATTTTAATGAGTTTTTTTTTATATGTTTGTAAAAATAAAATTTAGAATTTGTTGTATATCAATTTAGTCTAATTAAATCAGAATTGTATGTTATTTAATGCTTTATTATGCAATACTTTTTCAGACTACTGATAATAATAATAGCATTGCATAATAACAATAATATTATGCAATGCTATTATTATTATCAGTAGTCTTAAAAAGCTTGCACTTGAAGGACGGAAGAGATAAATAAATAATGAAGATTGGTAAGGGAATTAGCCCGACTTTAGCTTCTAGAGCTGTTGTGGGGCAGGTGCACATGGCACCTCTTATTCCAAGACAAGCAAGACGTTGTAGTTTCTGCAACTTATTTGCCGTCATTAGTTGGAGTGTTTGGGTCACCAAACAATGGCTGCATATGTAATAATGGGTCTCGCCATCATTGTGTACAACCAATGAATGATTTTGGGAGAAAGACACCAAGTCTTGGCGTATAGACGTCTACTGGCCGACTGTGCTCTGGTAGCACGCTCTATGGCGGACTTAATATGTGCGTTCCATTTAAGTTAATCTAGGATTACTCCCAGATATTGAGCTCGCTGGAATATGTTAGTGTTGTATTGTTGATTATCATGGGTCCAAGGTGGACTCGTGTTCCCCTTGAGAAGGGCACTAGAACGGTATTACGGGGATTGATAGATAATCCTTCTGTGTTACACCATTCTACGACTTGTATTAGTGCACTTTGCATAACATCTGATACTGTACTGGCAAATGACCTCGATAAATGAGTTGCATTTCGTGCGTCAAATTCATCTTGTGCGTGTGAAGGGGAAAGCTAACCTTCTGTGTGACGTTATTCTGCACATTCTTACTTTCTATTTAAGGCCATTTGGCTATAGCTAATCCTATCACAACACCCCGAGAAGTTGACTCATTTCGCCACCTTCTGGTTCCATTCTTCTGCTTGTTGGAGTGTTGCGGCTTAAATCCCTGTTGCTGATATCAAACTAATCGCCACTCTTGCAACCCCATGGGACAACCACTCTCCCACTCATCCAAATTGTTCCCCCATCCACCAATCACACTACCAACTGTTCGAACTTCAAACAAATGCCACCCCAATTCTCAATTCTCAACCGAATGCTGTCGTCGTCGCACTAAATTCGAACCACGCACCCTCTTCCAACAGAAGCGATGCTCCCACTCGCACTCGCATGTCACATCCAACGTCCAACATCCAACCCGCAACCAGCCAGTCAAACATGTTTTGTTTACAGTCCCACTTTCCACTGCGTTCCACAAATTCATTCATAGCCGTGGCTGTTTCGTTGGCCAGCCGTCGCCGTCAGTCAGCTTAAACGCCTCGCCGTGTGTTGACGGTGTTCGCCAGAGTGAATTTATTCCCATCGCGCGCACTTCGACAATTTACCGAATTTCGCGAAAAATCTTGAACTCAAAAAACCTCCGCGAATCAGTGCCAGTGACAGTGGGTCGTATGACAAACCGTGTGACATAACCCCGCGCGTTTGACGTCGTCTTACGTGATTCGTTTCGAGCGCGACGATATCTGAAATATTTCGCTATCAGTTCGCGCGATAAGGTCGACTCCCCTCGGGTCGCCTCCCCTGCGCGCTAGTGTCCGCGACTCGGCCGCGAATTCTGCGCCCCAAACGAATAGTTCGACGCAGCCAATCTTCCGCACTATCGAATCGGACCGGTTGACGAAAAATAAAGCAAAAAAACAGGAGAAAACAACAACAAAGCCAACAGAGGAAAGACAAAAAAAAGTTCAAGGTTGCTGCCAATGTGAGTGGAATACCATTAGACAGACACACAAACGCGTAGACACGTAGCTACAGACACTCTCCGCACTCTATTTACTTAGTGAATTGGTTTATGATTTATTGGCCGATTGCCGTGCCGGAGTTAATTAAGTTTTCTGCCCCGACGCACGGCCCGGTGTGGCTTGCGCTAGTCCACGTACGAGCGTCGTATGCTAATTTACGAGTGTATCGAATGGATTCTATTCGACTGTCTACGACTGACGGGACGGCGTAGAGTTAGAATCAATCAGCACTTTTCTGGCAGTTAGAAGATTTATTCTCTTGACGGCGGCCTCTGATGGGCCCGGTTGTGGGCTGTTAAATATGCACGAGGCGACGGGCCCTTAAAAATGAGATGCGACTGGTGAAACTAGTCCCCGATGGGAGATGGCTCGCGCTTGGGCGAGCTGATGCTTATCTCGGGATGACACCGGGAAACGTCGTCGCTAAAGACCTAGTCGCAATATATGTGATGAATACTTAGGACCCACGCATCTGGTCGAAACAACGGCGCGGCGGCGTCTGTTAGCCGGACTTGATTGAGGTTAGAGGGGGAGTTGTTGGCGGGTTCATTAAGGCGCGTAGGTGGCGATAACACGGTTACGTGGTGATACTACGAGAGCCATTATCAGGAATTTATGGAGAGTGGAAATGCAGCCCCCCTTTTCGTTTGCACAGCTGTGGCCAGTCGGTGGTAGATAGGCAGACTGAGCTTCGTCGGGTGGGGCCGTGCTATAGGTGAATTTTGCGCAATTCTATGCGTGAACTTCAAGCGTCGCCGTGTTGTTCGAGGAAAATTTATGTGAATTTGGGGGAATTATGGCATTTTTCCTGGGAATTAGAGCGTCTGTGTTTGATTTGGTTTGATCAGTTACTGAAAAAAATCAGCAGTAGTTGAAAGTGCAAGTAGCGAACGAGTGTGGCCGCTTTTTTTGAACTCGAAATGATGTCGAAATGCCGTCATAGTCAAGGGGGGACAATGGGGTCTTCCCTGAATTGGACTCTGCCTAATTGACAGCGCAGGAAGAGCCGTAAAAAGACTAATTTTAAGGCCCATCTATCGTCTGATGATCAGACTTCCGATCAGATCTTGCAACTAGAGGAGTATTAGACTCAAAACACTGCACGAATTCCGTTCACATCTGCTGAACTGTTTCAAATCTAACCGCTGTGCAGGCAGCCACCGAATGTATCCGGCGGAGAGGAAGGTTGACAAGTGTGTAGAGTGCGGCGGAAGGCGTTTCCACAATCTTTGCATCCGGTTATGAAGGTTGCAGTTGCCAACTTTATCGCAACTATGTGTCTGAGTGTAGACAGCGCACATTGCACTCGATCTAACGAACTGTGAAACATGGCATCTGCCTGGTTTCAGCAAAGAAGGGAGATTAGGCCGCACTCCACAAGTCTTAAAAGGATTAGAGGCTAATCTTTGTTTACGTAAAATAAACTTTAGATCAATTCAAAAGCATTACAGACAACCACTCAAGGGTGGTCTTGACCAGCACAACCTTCTTGACTTAGATCCACGATTTCATAGGAAGAAGGTACCTAGGCCATGGCTCACTTAAGCCAATGTATTCGGTCCACTGTGCCCTTGTTTGGGAATGGCTTACTACCGTGAGAGCTACTTTGAGTCCTAAAACTAACCATACATGAATCTTTGGAGATTTTTCATTTCTGCATCGTCCAGCTGCACGAAAAAGAGCTTTCCTAGGAACTGCTTCCTTTTCGTCGCTAGGGCTAGGCAATCGCAGAGCAGATGTTAGATGGATTCTGTTTCTTCCTCGTCTCTGCGGTTTTTGCGGAAGTCACACGCATTGCATGCGTACCTAGCGCTTGTCGCAGCGCCCGGTAAGGGCTCCTATTAGCATGCGTACTTCCTTGCAACTAAAGCCGATCAATTCGATGTCATTTGCCATGGCGGCATAGGTTGTAGAAGAGATGCCGATCTATGATGTAGATCAGTGAGCCGTTGCCGATATTAAGACTGTCCTGTTCATGTAACCCCAAGCAAGCGAATGTGAATTGCTACATCGCCTAAGCGCTACAGGCGGTTGGTGGAATCTATGCCTCTTACTCCTGCTTCTTCAAATCTCTCCCTGTTACCATTGTCTACCTGGTTTCCTCTCCATTGTGATACCCCACATCCTTGACTTCGTTTTAATTATCAACACAATCGTTTCAAAAAACCACCACTTCGTCCGAGATCATGGCCACGTTTAACTTAAATGTCCAAAAGAAACAGCTTCAAATACGTGCCATTGAATGTTGTTCCTCACACACTTGTTTGCTAAACATTGACGAATATTTCTCCTCGCATTTCAAGCCATTTGACGATAAAATAGTTCATCAATCCTTTCCCATCCTCAAGTCGAATGCGACAAAAGGGGATCTCCCGGTTTTGGCTCACAAACCACCAAAGAAGGCGTTCCCGTCAAAATGTCCCACCTTATTACGCTTCTACATTCAATTCCCCGTTCATTCTGATATCCCACGTCCTTAGGTTCGCTCTAGTTATCGAGAAAATCGTCTCACAAAACTACGAACCCATCAAATTGCCATCGACGAAAATGCGTTTTTTTCCAACAAAAAAATGTGTTGTCAGTTTACTGCACTTTTTCGTGCGAAATGTGTCAATTTTTCAAAACTCAATTTTCTCTGCATTTAAACGGACATTTCACCTCAAAAGAATGGGGCTGAACGGGAGAAGGATACTCTAAGTTACTTCAATCAAAGAATTCATTGGACGGCCTTGAAAATATGAGAAAAGTGTGTTTTTCCATTCTCATGACGTCACCGTTGAACTGATAGCCGTTGGTTGGAGACCGAAGGCATTACTTCGATTGGCAACGATTGTTCCGCATGGAAATCAGTGAATTAATTTGAGAACATGTCTTTCGTTGTTTAACGAGGAAAAATCGAAGGAAAGGCTGCTGAAATTGTGTGCGTTTACACAAGCATTTGGTGCGTTTTTTTGGTTAAAAGTGCTAGACAGTCAATTGCTTTCATTTGAAATTTATTCATCGCGTGTTCCGATTCGGAATCAGGGCGTTGCCATGTACAAATGGTGTGTTTGGTGGTTTTAATGACTGGCTGCAGATAGGAGTCACACTTAGGCCAGTGTAGGCCCATTGTGGTAACACGAGGATTCATCTACTCCTGTACCTGGAATTGCTTGTGACAAAGCGGATTAGATGCCTAATGCCGATGCGATTCAGTTCGCTCAGGTTATTGAAAAAGTAGGCCTCTAGGTGAGAATTCCTTCATCTAGCCAGGACACTGCACGAGCAGAGGAGGGGATGTGTAGTCTCTAGCTCCTCGTCATCCAAGCAGCTTCTGCAGAAATCATTGCACGGGATGTCCATGTGGGCTTGTGAGCCAATTGCCCAGTACCCTGCATTGACACGGATAAGGGTCTTGAGTGCAGATCGGCTGAGTTTGAGCAGACTAGCTTAAGATTTCAGTGCTGGGCATATTTTATTTGTTTCAAGAGTGGTGCTTTTTAGTTGAATGAGCCCCTAAGAGATGATTGGCTGTAGCCAGAGGCACAGAGAGTGGAGTGAGCAGAGAGTTTGTAGCACACCCAGCGACCACATCGGCTTTTCAATTGACTCGGTATGTCACAGTGTCCCTGCACCCACATGAGGTGAAATTCTTAGCCATCGCGTCACGAGACAGCCGACAATAAAGGGACATTGTCTAGAGACTTGATTGCGGCCTGGCTGTCCGCACAGATAGTGATGTCCCTCTAACTGGGGTTCTTAAACCAGGACAGTGCCCTTTTTATCGATTTGGGTTCTGCCTGGAAAATGCTACAGTGGTTGTGGTGTTGCAAGGAAAGGGCAATGTTGACACTGACTCCTTCCTCCATCATCGATTGATTCGCAGGGGATCGCCCAGCGTCTTATTGCCAGACATCCACTTCGATTTGGTAGGACTGCTGGTAGAGAAGTTTAGCTCGAAGATGGTTTGGGGCAGTCGGTGCCGTTGGGAAGGGATTTGAATTCGTTAAGAATAGTGGGATGGCCGATGCTGACTTCAGGCTGTGTTGGCTGCTCCCCATCTGCCCAACAAGTCCAGCGGCGAGATGTGTGGATTTTTAGTTATGTCCCCGTGGCTAGTCGACTTCCACGATGTTCTTCCTGCAAGTCCTCCTGAACCGAAGGCAAATGCCTCTATGAACATTTCATCGCGATGCAACTGGAACTGGTGCCCCCATTATTTAATCCTTTGCTAACATCAGGGTTAGTCACGTGACCTCACGTCATTGTCATGCAGATGGAATATGAAAGCATAGGAAAAGTATGAATTTTGACAATAAAAATGCTACAGATATAATTGTACATACATATATATGTGTTTGTGTGGCGTCACGTGATATGAGAAATAAAAAGTAAAGTGTCAACAAATATCAGTTTTGTCAATGTCTTTTACCCAAAATCTTGTGGTTCTGATAGTCAGGAGATCCTGTGAAGTCACGTGAGTTGACGTGATATCACGTGATACGTAAATATGTACATGTGTACAATATGCCGATCGTTAGAACTAGTATGATGCCGTTGAAGATTTCGCAAAACTTCCATTTCGTAAATAGAGATGCTATGCCTTCACGTGAGTTGACGTAATATCACGTGACACATACATATGTATATACTATATGCCGATCCATCGAAGTGGCGTGTTACATTGATGCCGTTGAAGTGTTCAGTTTTGAAAACAATGAGCAAATGAAGTCACGTGAGTTGACGTGATATCACATGATACATACATAAATATGTTAATACCATGTCACGATTCTTCGAACTGGCGTGATGGACTTCGATTTCCATAACAATGATCTTATAAGGTCACGTGGGGTGACGTGATATCACGTGGTGTACTGAGAAAATTTAGTCTTATTCTATTCGCATTTTCTTAAGCTGTCTGATATCGAAACAAAATGCACATTTCCCTGCACGAGCACTTATCGAGACCACCAGACCAACACTGGACCGATTCAGTTGTAGCCGCCGATAATCTTGCCACCCGAAGAACTTGCCACCATCTTAGGTATTAGTCCTCTTACTGGTGTCATCATTTCATTGTTATAACTCATCAGGCGTTTGTCAAACTCTGTCTAAGTTTGTTGACCAAAGAGAAGCCCAGGTCCGGCGATCCTCTTCGGAAAGTCTCCTCAAAGTTGCCCATGAAGCTAACTAACTCCGAAAACCACTCAACCCTTCCCTCAGCTTCAACAGAAGCCAATCAGAAATTCCATTCAACCAAAAGTTCCCTCTCTCGTCATTAACCCGAACAAGTGGCCAACGACCAAGTCGTCACAGCGTCTCTGTGTAACGACCTAGTTAAGATGTCTCTCCTCGGATTGTTAAGCCATTTCCTATCCCATCCCATTTCTCTAATTAACTCCCCAGAGTCACAGAAGCAGCCATTGCAGCGCTATCCAGCAGTCCCCATCCAAGGGCCGTAAAAATGTTAACAAATCCACGAAAATCGGTGGTTTCTTGAATACAAAATTGAATTTTATTCAAATCATTGCCATCCTCGCTCACTCCCGTGGGATCACAGATTAATTTCCATCACGTCAGCTCGAGACTTGTCGGTCTAGATCAATGAACTCGTTCACTACTTGTGCCCGATAGAAACCGCAAAAAAATACACATAATCTCATGGCTTGCCTTGGGGGCTAATCCAATTCCGTATCTGCGGCTGGGAAGGCATTAAAATCGAATCAACAGAAGATCAAAAGTCACAGCGTCACCATCTAGATCCAGATGTACTCGTTCTCGTACTCGTACTCGTGCCTCTGGTGGCGCAGTCTTGATTTAATGGCGCAATGGACAGAACGTTTGACGCGCGGAATGTGATGTGGCCATCGCTGCGGTATTGCCCCAGAGTGCGTACTCATCCCCGGCATCTGCGTAATCCATTGAACAGAACACGATGCACCTCTGTTCGCCAAACAAATCGCCATTCCCATGTGTGTACTGTGTACAGGCCATCAATCAGGGAGTGGCGACTCCCCATTTTTGCCAGCAGTTCGCAAACGGCGACAGACACGCGGTTCAGAGTTCACCGATAGTGGAACCAAATCCAAATACAAGTCCCGAGGGGAAGCTATCACATAAACAACGGAACACCCATGATTTGTGGTTAAAATTAATTAAAACGAGAACAACAAACAGAGCGGTCTTGAAATCGTTTCCCTATAGGGAAGCCGCCGAAATGAGCTCATCGCGGATGATTGCGAAAATATCCGCCCACCTTGTGCAGTCTACTCGCGCGGAGAATTGGCCCGTTGCTTATTATTGTTGTTCCCCGAGCAGCACAGTACCGTCGTAGTGGTCGTGCTGATGCTGGTGGTGGTGGTGGTGGTGGTTCGGAGATGATTACATTTCCAGCAGCCAGCAGCTAGCAGCCGCAGCAAAACATAAACAAATCGCTCGTTTTGGTGGTGTTTGCTGACGGCTGGAGGAACTGGAGCTGATGCCCCAGCTAGAGCAGTGAACTTTTCACGGAAGTTAATTGAATCACTGTCTTGTAGGTGGATGTGTGGATGTGTGCGGGCGTGGATGCTTGAGCGCATGCAACAGGTTCCGTGGACTTAATTTGGAACGAACTTAAAGTCATAAACGTTTGTTGCGGAATTTATGTAAATTCTCCGTAAGAGGATTACTTGTTTGATTGTTTGCTTTTGCATTGATGACTGGGGTTGACTTTGTGTTTGGCTGCACTTTTCGCAGCCAAGTCCATCGATTGAGGCGATCGCAATTGACGCTGATCGCGGGTGGATTTTGCCTCTTTTCTGTTGCGACAATCTGTCAACATTCAACGAAATCAAGCGACAGTCTGTCTACGAAATGACAGACTTCGGCGCAAGGCGGCACTTCAAATCGATTGAGATTGATTTTATTTCGTTGTGGTACTCGCCAGTTGTGTCTAACCTAGACTTCCATTCGGAAGGCCCTACCCGTCGTCCACCGGCCTCGATGAAGTCACTGAAGTGCTTCGTCTTCTTCTAAGGAGGCCCCCAGGGGAGGAACAGCATCGTTTTCGGCGTCCAATTCTTAGTTCTAGTCTCGGGGAATGGGAAATCGAGCAACCGTTTTTACTGTCTGTTGGAGGGGTTTAAGATTTGAAACATAAATCGGAGCCTTGATGATCCTTGCCACGTTCCAATTGGTTGCGGACACGCTGCTTCCAGTCAGGGTCTTACGACCACGGCTAGGTTAGCTTATTGGGTAGACGCACAGAAGCACGTCTCACTTAGGTCTGCACTGACCCATTGTGATGCCCAAAGGGGTGGGTTAAATTCGTCTTAACCCTTTCTCGTACCGTCATGGTCACTCGATGTTCAACCAACCTGATGTCCTGATTAACCTGTAAATAGATTTGGTTACTTCATACAGGTCTTGACAGAAGTATTCTCCCAGCGTTCCATACCTCAGCTGGCAGAGGCTGGGACGTAGGGAGTAGCATCCTCTTTTTCTTGTACGTCGCCACAGCCCCTGTGACATGGGCAAGTGTAGATAGTGTCGCTTTCCCACATTTCGGTATGAATACGCATTTTGGAAGCGATACACATTCTCTGTCGTCATCCCGATGGGTCCTTATTTCAATTTCCTGTTTAGAGCTTGATGTAGCACAGGTTATTTGATGAAGGTATCTTGGCCAGTTTGCTTTCCTGGCATTTCTGAAGCTGCATCCGGGGTACCCTTGCAGACATGGGTAACTCCCATTTTGGTTTCATGGCACTTCAGATGATTATGGCCAGTTAGCGCTCCAACTATCATCATCAGCAGCATTCTAGGAGTCTATGTTGTACTTGGGCCATAACATCCGAGTGGTCTCACAGGTGGTTACAATGTTCCACCGTTCGTTTGCTATTTCTATGATTCTATCATCCATTTTCCTCTTGACATCTGCCAGGGATGTGTGGATATATAGGATTGCCTGGGTTGGGTCGGTTTCCGCCCCTTTCTTGGCAAGTTCATCTGCTGCTTCATTGCCGGCTATGTCCCTGTTTCCTGAGACCCAGCAGACTGTTATCGAGTGCTGCGTGCTGAGAACCTTGAGCACTTCGCGACAGCATGCGACTAGCTTGGACTTGATCTCTATTCTCGAAATTTAATGGCCGTTTGAAGACCGCGTCTTTGCACCGGAGGGTCGGTCTTCCTCTCCTTCTCGGACAGAGGACTTCGAGTACGAAGACCCTCTGAGCTGGAGCATTGGTGTCCACGCGCTCGATGTGGTCGAGTTGGTGTAGTCGATTGATTGTTGCCCTCCGACTACATCCACTTCTTGGCACAGCTCAGAGAGTTCACGGTTGCGTTTCCTTCTCCACTCATCTTCCTCGCCAACAGGACGACATACAATTCGACACACAATGTTTTTTTTTTTCTTTCATAGGCATCAGCTCTGATGATTTGCTTATCGTCCAGCTTTCGGGACTTGGGGTTTTGTAGAACTCATCTTGGTTCTCCGAGCCAACAAACCAAAGTGACAGCGGTTGCCAAGGGCGAATCTAAGTCGCATTTCCACTAGAACGTCACTTGTGGTGAGCGACGAAATGATGTTTACTAGGCCTTTTCCTTATTAATCAAGTTCTTTACTTTGGGGCCACTGAAGGGTATCTAAGCACCTGCCTTCATGGCTTGGCCTTTCATGGTTTTCATGTCTTGGCGCCCAAATCAGCTTTAGTCTGTTATTTTCTGCCAGGGTATTAATATTGTTTAAAGCCTCAGAGTTGAATGTGTGGCTCTTTAGCGCATTCTGAGAATATATATATATACAGTGGACTCTTCCTAAATCGAACTCTCTCTAAGTCGAATTTCTCGAGTTTTTTGTTAGCCATGTTTGGCAATTTTCCATACAAAATACCATCTTCTAAGTCGAACTCCCCGTAACTCGAACTAACTTTGATATTCCGTCCAAATTCGACTTACTCTACTGTATATTATTTTGATGACCCCGAGATGAAACTGAAAGTCTGAAAACCAGGCGCTGGCTGGTATATGGGCGACAGCGTGGCCGCGGGTGTCTACTTTAAGGATCAAAATATTCAACTGTCATTCAGTTTACCAAATCACTGTAGTGTCTTTCATGCAGAGACTATAGCGATAAAGGAAGATCTCTCTTGGCTATAAAACAATGTATATGAAGCACAGATATCGTCATCTGTTCTGACGGCCAGGCAGCGATAAGATCTCTGCGTGCGGCCATATTCAGCTCAAGCTCAAGCTCAGCTCTTCCCTGAACTGCCGCCTATCTCTCAACGAGATGCCGAAGCATATAGTTTTTAGATCCAACTTGTGTGGGTACCGAGACACTGTGACATTCCAGAGACTTGTGAAAGGGCACAGACTCTGTACGCTTTCCGGATGGAGATCTAACAGCCATGCCAATCGCCACAGTAAAACAACAGCTGAAGCTTGAAACGCGGTCTACTGGCGCGGGATGCCTGATCACTAAGATCAATCATGGCCTATTTTCCATGATCCAAGCCTGATCAGAATTAGTACGCCGAACCTCAGAGCTCTCATCGGCGTTATAATCGGGCGTTGTGCTATTGGAACTTACGCTTCCAGATTAGGCATTCCCTAGGACGCCTTCTGAAGGAACTGCAGAGACGAGGAGGAGGAAGACACTATTGCCCATGTTGCAGCGCTCTCTCCTCCCGTAAAATAGACGCCTACTACTTTGACAACCAGGCGGAACTAAGAAGTAGAAAAAACGTCAGTCACCTCCAACGCTGTATCAGGTTTGTGTGGAATAAGGTGCCTACGCTGGCCTACGTGTGACTGCAGCTTGTCGTCACTGTACCTTAAGCTAACCTAACACGACAGTTTGACTGAAGATGGTGTCGTTCGTGTTTACAGCTCCCCGCGGCTTGCTATCTTGTCCAGTACCCGATTTAAGGAGTCACACGAAAGCGCAGAGCATCTCCTTCCAGACGTGAAATGCCTCGAAAGTCCTTAAATCGAACTGCAGGTGGTCCGTATCAACCTGAAACTCGATATTCTTTTCCAGGATTTGACTTATTTCAACATTTTGGTCAAAAGTCGATTTCCGGAGCCGGAGCCCGCACTGGTGCGTGCCGCATAGGCGCGCAAACCGGCTTTAGAAGTTCACACAGTACGCCACACCTTAGCAAGCCTTTCTCAAATGTCACAAATTCCCTTAATAACTTCAACCAAAACAAATGGCGCCCCATTAAGGGACTTTCCAGGAAGTCAGCACCATCGCCGAATTCCTTTCGTCTTCAGACAAATTCCCCAGAAGCTTTGCAAGTTCCACTCCGTCCCTCGTTGTCAGATGTTTATCGTCAAACCGGTTGCGCAGATTCTTTCGTTGAAACGAAATACCTCTACACCGTGTACGCACGCATTACGCAATGTCCATGTCATGCCTCCGGGGCCAGGCCGCAAATTATTGCCAAACATTTAACGTGAACATCCCATTCATGGCTTAACACAACGCCAGGTCCATCAATCTGGCAGCGCCAATACATCTTCCGGCCGAGCCAGAGACCGCAGCCAGAGACCGAAGCTCCCAGCCGATCGCTCTCCGCATCTGACTACATTCCTCGCAGCCGCACTGGCCGGGCCGAAAACCGAAAACCGAAACAAAGACACGAGGGCAAAAACAGCGATCTGAAGCGGTCTTTAATTGCCCGGTCTTAGCAACCAAATTGCGGCTGTCCAGGCGTAAAATCGCTCCGTCGTGCCATGGTGACCGTCGAGCCTCGGGCGGTTGGCTGTGCCCGTCTCTCGGCGAGTGCTCATTAAAGTTGCCATTCGCCCTTCTGTCACGGAAGGCGGCAAACAAAAAAGTAGGTGTCACATTTGGGAGCTTAAGCACCGGCCGCCATTAGGACGTCGGCTGCCGTATGGCTGGACGCATGCAAGCCCCGTCATTTATTGGTTAATTGCTTGAGGATTTAGCCTCGTTTTTGCACGCACAAGAGGGCGACGGGGCGGTGGACACGTTGTGAGGTCCACTTATGCGGTGCCCACTGGCCATCAATCAAAGTGATTCCGAAGCGGCTCCCTCTCGCCTCGATGTGCGTTTGGGCTTCTGTCCGGCGCGGCGCGTTGGGTGTGGGATCTCGCAGATATGATGGTCAACGTGTCGGCGGTGGCGAGTGACCCGCTTGGGATGTATGGTTCGTTGGGTTTGCTAATAGACAAGTAATGTTCCATGTTAACTGGTCGGACCGGTTGTGAGGGATGCCGTTGGCAACGGCGGCGGTACAGGGGCACGGACAGAAGGCTGCGAAGCTTCGCCTAGTTTAGAAGTCATTGGCGTTGGATGTGTCGGTCCGGAGACAACAAACCGTTGAGTGCCAACCAACTCTGCGAGTGACGCATCTCACGATCAGATCCAGGCCCGGGAGCTAGCGCACGAAGTTCTTATGAAATCCATTACGCATGGTTTTTTTTTTCGCTGAGGTTGCTACAGTCGGGGACATTTTTATTGATTAACGTAAGTGATGGTAGATGAGGTGGGGTACAGGTATGGGATGAGTCATTTTTTGTTCTGATTCTGTTCGGTTCTTGAATCATTGCCAAGGCGGATGCATTGTCACATGCTGTGCTGACTCAAGTCACCACCTGTAGCTGTCGATGCAAAGCATGCATTTCTGCAGAATGTGAATTAAGCTGGCGTTGCAGACAGAGCCAGACAGCCAGAGCCAAAGCCAGACAGCCAGAGTCAAAGCCAGACAGCCAAAGCCAGACAGCCAGAGCCAAAGCCGAAGCCAGACAGCCAGAACCAGACAGCCAGAGCCAGAGCCAGACAGCCAGAGCCAAAGCCAGACAGCCAGAGTCAAAGCCAGACAGCCAAAGTCAAAGCCAGACAGCCAAAGCCAGACAACCAGAGTCAAAGCCAAAGCCAGACAGCCAGAGCCAAAGCCAGACAGTCAGCGCCAAAGAAAGACCGCCAGAGCCAGACAGCCAGAGCCAGAGCCAGAGCCAGAGCCAGAGCCAGAGCCAGAGCCAGACAGCCAGGGCCAGAGCCAGACAGCCAGAGCCAGAAAGCCAGAGCCAGACAGCCAGAACCAGGCAGCCAGAGCCCGATAGCCAGAGCCAGACAGCCAGAGCCAGACAGCCAGAGCCAGGCAGCCAGACAGCCAGAGCCAGACGGTAGACTCAATCAATTAGATCCTGAATCAAGTCTAAGAAGTGCATTATGCATCAAAAAGTGAGGTCAGGAACCCCTACACTCTTTTCCTTTCAGCGCTGTACTCAAAACCAGACTGATTCAAGAGAACAACGTAATCGCCGATCACGCTGATCTGTCCATCCAACCACACACCTCTCCAGACCAAGATAGAGAGACGTGGCCACACTACAAACCTGCATTTCCAAAGAAGGACCTCCTCTCGACAGACGACGACCTTGGCTCGCATTCCTCTAAACACTTGCAACGGCAATTTGCCTGTTCAGCCAAGTGCTTGACAAGTCCGGACAGTCGCTTGTCTGGGCACAAACAAATCACTTTCATGCGCGCATCCACGCCCACTCCATGCGGCCATCTACAGCGGAGCCACCCAGGCTAGTGAAAAGAAAACATCGAAAAGCAAACATCCATAAAATTGAAGTAATCCACTTGTCACGTGGGCTGCAACAAGTTAAGTCCAACTTCCGTTTTTGGCATACATTACCGCGTCGCTGCCACCGTGGGTCGACCCCGTCGAACAACCTAGCTCCACTCCACCGTCGACGGTCGTGTTTGTTTGTTTTTCTAATAGATTCAACAAAAAACACACGCACCGAGCACAAAGCACAACAAACATTCTTGTAATTACCGAGCCGCCATTAGCGTCCGGAAATGAGTGTGCGGAGCGTGGAGACGGGCGCGCATCAGTGTGTCGGCCCACTCATAATCTGGCTAATTGTATCTTTTAACGATCGATTAAATCTTCGATTAAACATGTCCGACTTCTGAGACGGGAGGCCGCCGTCGCCAACGCGGTGTTAAGTAGCCACACTTTCAACGAGGCTCGGTGTTGAGGTTGCGCGCAATCGAGGTGCGCGTGCAGATAGTACGAGGATGCACTTGTCATAAGTTTGACACTTTATTGCGGCAATCTGACGTGTGGTTTATAACTTGACTAGCCAATGAAACTGGATATCTAGTCGGAGAGATAATGCTTTTCGAAAGCGTTTTAAGTGAAATCTAGCACAAGAGGGGGGGCAAGAGGTTGACTTCTGCGAAATGATCGTGCTGAGAGCGGAGAAGAACGACCAACGACCGTGTGTACTTGGGTCATCTGTGATAAACTGATTGCAGAAGCCGTTGGAACGCTCGATCACTCGACTTTTGATTACGATTGCATGCGAATTTCAGTCATTGGCAGACAACTTGTGCGCATGCAGCTTTATTGGGCACTAGTTGGCAATCTGTGGACCATTTGAGGGATGGATGGAGTCATCTTGTTATTATTGTTGACTTCCCTCGATCAGCCAACGCCTTTCATACGGGGAATGTGTCCCCGTAGCCGCTCACAGCTGGATGTTCCAGTCTCACCTAGATCAATATGTTCTTTCCAGTTGTTGCCAATAGGACGAACAAGGCACAGGTGACGAATGAGAAAGACGGTAGTATGCGTGCTGATTCTGCGAACAGAAAGCGCTATGCTTCGATGGTTTGGTCACGAGGCACGATTGTAGCATGTGCGTGCTTTGCTTCCGCGACCCCTTTGAGATTGAGTTGATGGATGCATGAAAACATGAATTACAAGGCACAGCTCATTGGATACGACAGTTCGTGTCGTCTGCCTAGAACACCACAGAATGACCGGATGTCGGGGGATGAATGGCCGACACCCTGGCAAGCTCGTACGGGCGCCTAATAAACGGGCAGAGAAAAGGAGAGAAAGAAAGGACAGAAAAGCATCTAAGATCTCTTAGCTAGTCTGTTCTAGACGAACCTTAAACCAAACATCGGCTATCTTTAAACTACCTTTCTTAGCCCGAAACCGAAACCACACCCTTTCAGCGTCGTTTGATGATCAAGAGATTCGTCAAGACTTTCTTGCTGCCGGACATCGATAGGAGCCACATGTTCGCCAGTCCTCGTGTCAATCGATATGACATTTGTGTGCTTTAAGGTAATAAACCATGTTGCCACACCTGCATCCGACTGACATCAGACTGTTGCTTCGGAACGCATCATCCAAATGGGAGAACAGATATTCAACGCGAACCTTGTTTGTAGCCGATTTAGCCTCGATGGTGACTGCTATCGCTGCTCTGGTAGAAGCCATGAACACCGCTCATTGTTGGGTTGTCGTTGACGTCCCTTTGACAACCGAATACATGCTCATTTTCTTATAAAGTCCACTGGATAGATCGTTACAAATTCCTGGTCAATTGTTCAACATTCGTATTTCCTAACGATTCAAAGACGAAGGCCAAGGAACCCCAAATCCATTTGTTCTTGAATCCAGCTATTATCTTGTGGAAAGATGGACAAATTTTGTGCTGAGCTCGAAGCTTAGCAAATGAACAACTTCAATCCAACTCGCCAACAACGCCTGTTTTCTTCCGTCCTCTCCAAGTCCATTTATTGTTCTTGTATTCAATACTCTTCTCACTTCACTTAAATTGGCTTAGCTTTCAGTTAGCCTCGTAAGAGGGCCTTACTTTCGGTTTCTTTCCCAAGACCGTTTCTCGGTGAACTCACACTCAAGCCCAAGCCTGCATCACCCCAAAAATCCCCTTAACCGTGACCGAGGGGTTTATAACATTTCACCTCTGTGACGTCTCTAATCCGAAATTATTTGAGAGTTTCATTTGACTGAATCTAACCTCAAACTACGCAGCCGTTGCAAGCCACGTGCAATAAATTCTCACGCATTGACCCCAATTCCTGTTCACTTCTCGAGTCGAGATAAACCTCTTAAGTCAATTTGTTCACCGTTCCCTTTCCATTTGTGTCTGTTCAAGTCTAGCTGCGCCAGTCAAGCCACAGATAGATCCACAATTCAGAATCCATCGTGTGTTGTCGTGTCGCAATCGTACTTATCTTAAACAAATTTATCTCGAGCGTCAACACGACGCAGCACTGCAGCAGTCCCACGCGCACTGGGTATCGCAAACGAACTGTCAGAGCCTGTCCAAGACGTCCGAGATGTGATTTTGAGACGAGATCCCGCAAGCGAACTCCAATCCGGGCGCAATGCACGTGAGCATTACGCCATCTCGGGGGCCCCTCAGTCACACACAACGAACGTGTGTTTGCGCCTTAAGACCTATTTGCTGTCACTTCGGTTGCATTTCGGTTCTGAACATCTGAACGTCGCGGTCGCGTCGGAACGTCTGAGCTGAGCGTAGGTGCGCGAGTAATCAACTCCACAAGGCCGACAGCCGACAACCGACACGACTCCCCTTGAGCCGCCTCTGCCTCGGCCTCAGAGCCGAAGTAATCCACTCAAGGAAGAGTTGCCACACATGGTCACAGTGTTATGCACGCTCCATGTTTCGATCCGTGTTCCGATAGCCAGAAGCCTAAGTAGCGCCTTAATTGCTTTGCCCTCCGCTGCCGGTATGGGCCTTGTGTCATCACGACACTTGGATGCAATTAAAGCACGATCGGGCTGCAGACCACTTTCTTTCTCGGCGGCAACCGGAAGTGTGCAGCTCGGCAGACCATTTGAATTTTGGTGGTGGGTGGCGGCATGGATGGCATAAGTGAAATTCTCCTCAAACTAATTGACAGTCTCCTCCTGTCAATGGGCAGCTGTCAGTCAGCGTGTACGCGCACGCCATAATCGGTCAATCCGCTGTCATTCGGTAATCAGCGGAGCAGCATGCCGCTGCAATGCATTTTCGTACGAATTGGCCATGGCACGGGCCATTTTTAGTCCATCCGTCCATCCATCAGATGTCACCGCGGCCGATCGTGGAGTGTGACCAGACCTTAGGACGCTTGGGGAAGTGAGTGTGTTGACGTGGAATGTGTGACACCTTAATGGATCGGAAAGGCGAAACGGCAAATTAATGTCCACTCGAGATCCCATCGAACGAGCTCTTCGTGTGCGGCAGACGTTTGTATCTTCGTAGCGAGCGAGGCTTTATGATATCGTAAAGCGCATAATCGTAAATCTCTGCCGACGGTGTCGCTTGCATTGCACGGCGATTTGTTACACTTGAAGATTGATGCACGAGCCGAGGATGAGCATGTCGATTTGAGCACGACGATGGTACTCAAATTCAGTGGGTGGGTGGATGCCAGACTTCGTCACAATGTCAGAGTCGACCTAGAATGTGGATCTAATTCAAGAGATCTCATTCAGCTCCGATCAAAGCTTGTCCGCGCTTTTGTGTTGAAATTCCCCAATCGAATGCCAGTGGTGAGTCACTCGATTGGGGCCCTCTTAAAACGCTCAAATTTCCCTAATGACTTCCGTCCAAGCGGCAGCTGCAGGGCACAGCATTCATTCGTTGCACAGCTACCACCGTTGGACACACATCATCGCTGACGAAATGAATCGATAAATGTGAAGAGAATCAATTAATTCGCCGAGGAAATCACATATTAGCATGGATCACCACATTAACGGCTACCCACTCGCACTGTCGGAAATGACATGACAACACCCATAAACGTCCGAAGATGCGGTGAAAGCTAAGGTAGCGACTCCCTCAAAGTCGAGCCGAGACCCAATTCGTTGTTCTTCGGAGGGAATCGTCTTCGGTTCCACACTCCATAGAAATGTTCAATCATAGAGAATAAAAGAAATACCGTAAAAGCAGAAGAAGAAACAAAAAAAGCATAACCTAACCGTAACCCATTTTAAACTGTCAAACTGTCAAAAATCGCCGCCAACCCGATGGCAACCGATGGCAGCACTGATTAGCGCTGATTTTCTAATTTTCTGGTAAAATATGTTAATAAGGTCAAAACAAACAATTTCTGATGATCATGGCTGCTCTGCTTGGCTGTGTGCGTATGTGTGTGTCAGTGACAGAGCAAAGACCACGTGATGATTTGTTGAACGGTGAATTGTTTAAAAGCTTGACAGTACCCCCAGGTATGTGCATGCAAGCTTGACGGTGGTCTTGGAGGTTAATGTGATTGAAATGAGATATGTTATCTGGATGGGAGAATGTGTAAATAAGAAACAACAACAAGAAGCGCTGCAGATGTACGCCACACAGTTGGAGGGACAGTTGACAGTTGCAGGAGAGCGAGTGTGTGTGTGTGGAATTATTTATGATGGAATGTGATTCCTTTTGTGTACAGAGACGATATGGGGGATGAGTGGAATTCTGTTGACATTTCGATGAGGATGAGCCCCGGCGGAGGAGGGGAAGTTTGCGGTCTGGGATCTGGACAGCGGTGATTAGATTTATGTATGTCTTAACAGTTGACATGGAGGTCTTTAATGAAGGCGAGAGCGTCGTTTGTTTGTTCAGGGATTAGAATGTGGATCGTGCTGTGAAGCTGCTTAATCCGAAGGTTATCTACAGCTTTTTTTGCTTTTGGGTGGTGTGCTCCTCTGAGGTGGGCAAACAGAAAGTTTGTTCGTTTGAGAGTCGACGGGGAATGCAAGTAGGTAGGCACCCTAGATGGATGAGACATTCCTTCTTTTTTTGAGAAACCAACCAAATTTGCTACTCCAATCTTCCAACTCAGCAAAGAAGTGTTTTAGAAGAAATTGGTGCTCATGTCGATCGGATTCTATTTCTTCGTCAACTTCTACAAAAGTTAGGGCCGCCAAAACGCAATGCCAATGGCATAGTGCCCGTTAAGCACCCCCAGTAGCATGCGTACATGCTTGCGACCGAAACTGACCACCTTTTCTTGTTCAGCGACATGGATCCGATGTCCACACTGACATTAGCTGAAGCTTCATAACCTTGCGTCTTCTTTATAGAGTTTAGCGGTGTTTGATCGAAGACCCAAAAATCGCTGTCAGCCAGTATGGACAATGATGGACGAGAATTCCAAGATCTTCTTCTCCATTTTGTGTCCGAGCTGAAGCCGTTTGTCAACAATCTTGGAAGGCAACCATAATAGATGTCCGAAATACAGCAGATCTTTGACATTCAGCACGTATCTTTGAATTTCATGGTCGCTTTTAGACTAGCTATACATCGCCATGTCCACATGTCAAAGTTCTTGCTCTCGTTGAGCTTGCGATCTTTAGTCCTATTTGTGTAGATTTCAACTACACGCGCTGTACATCGACATGAGTATAGGCAGGCGTTCACAAATCGAATACCTAAAGTGGCTCGGCCAAGTAGAGCTCATGGACAACTTTGTTCCGGCTCGAAGATTCTTCGATTCCGAGCCTGTGGAACAGTGCAGCAGAGAACATTGACGTCTAAGTTGGCACACACATGTGGAGATAACTTTGTATTGTGTTGCCAATTGGAAGCAGCCAGCTAGAGACGCTTGAATGTAGTCCAAAGCCTGCATTTTTTCATTACACCTCTAAGTCGATAGGAATTTAGACCCCTGCTAGAATTTAGGCAGAGGTTGACTGATGGGTTGTAGCAATGAAAAGATGATACAAATATGTCATCCTTGTGGCTCAGATTTTTTTCCTTTGGATAATTAACAAGATAGAACAATAGCACGCTGGGCTGTACGTATTCTACGGGCTGTAGCGCCACCCATATTATTATATTAATTGACCAAAATCCAGTCGAAAATAAGACAACAGGTCCATGATCGCAATGAAATGTTCATAGAGGCATTTGCCTTCGGTTCAGGAGGACTTGTAGGTAGAACATCATAGAAGTCGACTAGCCATGGGAACCTAACTAAAAATACAATCACATCCCGCCGCTGGACTTGTTAGGCAAATAGGGAGCAGCCAGCACAGCCTGAAGTCAGCATCAGCCTTCCAATTACTCTTAACGAATTCAACTTTCTTCCCAACGGCATCGACTGCCCCAAACCATCTTCGAGCTAAACTTCTCTATCAGCAGTCCTTCCAAATCGAATTGGATGTCTGGCAATAAGACGCTGGGCGATCCCCTGCGAATCAATCGAAGATGGAGGAAGGAGTCAGTGTCAACATTGCCCTTTCCTTGCAACACCACAACCACTGTAGCATTTTCCAGGCAGAACCCATATCGATAAAAAGGGCACTGTCCTGGTTTAAGAACCCCAGTTAGAGGGACATCACTATCTGTGCGGACAGCCAGGCCGCAATCAAGTCTCTAGACAATGTCCCTTTATTGTCGGCTGTCTCGTGACGCGATGGCTAAGAATTTCACCTCATGTGGGTGTAGGGACACTGTGACATACCGAGTCAATTGAAAAGCCGATGTGGTCGCTGGGTGTGCCACAACCTTTCCTCTAACTCCACTCTCTGTGCCTCTGGCTACAGCCAATCATCTCTTAGGGGCTGATTCAACTAAAAAGCACCACTCTTGAAACAATTAAAATATGCCCAGCACTGAAATCTTAAGCTGGTCTGCTCAAACTGAGCAGATCTGCACTCAGGACCCTCATCGATGTCATCGCAGGGCACTCGGCAATTGGCTCACAAGCCCACATGGACATCCCGTGCAATGATTTCTGCAGAAGCTGCTTGGATGACGAGGAGCTAGAGACTACACATCCCCTCATCTGCTCGTGCAGTGCTCTGGCTAGACGAAGAACCTCACACCTAGGGGCCTACTTATTCAATAACCTGAGCGAACTGAATGGCATCGGCATTAGGCATCTAATCCGCTTTGTCACAAGCAATTCCAGGTACAGGAGTAGGTGAATCCTTGTGTCACCACAATGGGCCTACACTGGCCTAAGTGTGACTCCTATCTGCAGCCAGTCATTAAAACCACCAAAGACACCATTTGTACATGGCAACGCCCTGATTCCGAATCGGAACAAGCGATGAATAAATTTCAAATGAAAGCAATTGACTGTCTAGCACTTTTAACCAAAAAAACGCACCAAATGCTTGTGTAAACGCACACAATTTCAGCCGCCTTTCCTTCGATTTTTCCTCGTTAAACAACGAAAGACATGTTCTCAAATTAATTCACTGATTTGCATGCGGAACAATCGTTGACAATCGAAGCAATGCCTTCGGTCTCTAACCAACGGCTATCAGTTCAACGGTGACGTCATGTGAATGGAAAAACACACTTTTCTCATATTTTCAAGGCCGTCCAATGTCCTTTGATTGAAGTAACTTAGAGTATCCTTCTCCCAATCAGCCGCATTCATTTGAGGTGAAATGTCCGTTTAAACGGAGAGAAAGTCGAGTTTTGAAAAACAGGCGAATTTCGCACGAAAAAGTGCAGTAAACTGACAACACAATTGGGTCGCATTTTTTTGCTGAAAACGAACGCATTTTGGGCGAAGTGGATTTGATGGTGAGACGTTTTGTGAGACGATTTTCTCGATAACTAGGGCGAATTTAAGGACGTGGGATATCAGAATGGACGGGGAATTGAATGTAGAAGCGTAATAAGGTGGGACATTTTGACGGGAACGCCTTCTTTGGTGGTTTGGGAGCCAAAACCGGGAGATCTCCTTTTGTCGCATTCGACTTGAGGATGGGAGAGGATTGATGAACTATCTTATCGTCAAATGGCTTGAAATGCGAGGAGAAATATTCGTCAATGTTTGGCAAATACATGTGAGAAGAACAACATTCAATGGAACGTATTTGAAGCTGTTTCTTTTGGACATTTAAGTTAAACGTGGCCATGATCTCGGACGAAGTGGTGGTTTTTTGAAACGATTGTCTTGTCTAAGAGGAAGTTAGGAACGTGGAATGACAGAATGGAGAGGAAATCAAGTGGAGACGCGTAATGGGGAGAGATTTGAAGAAGCAGGAGTAAGAGGGTACTTCTTCTTTCCTCTCAGCTGCTTAAAGTGACAGACGGGGTCTAGTTCTTCTGAACTAAGGTGAAACAAAATAAGATTGTCTGTCAAGGAAGGGAGCATATGACTTGGCTGGTAGGCCAAACTGGACAACTCTATCTTTGGCAATCTCAAGGACTTCGATTTCCTCGACTAATCAGTCAATCCAATGAACGATGTGCTTGAATTAATTTTCGTTGTGCTGTCTTCAGTGGACCGCCAAGTTCTCGGCGGACCTTCTAAGTGCCATAAAATGTGCAAAGACAATGCTATCTGAGGCAGATTTCTTAAAATGTCCTATTCACTGCGAGTACAGGAGCGGTACCTCAAACCGAAGTAGCTGCAATACACTAAGCAGCACTTGCGCTCTAAGACCGTGCTGCCTGATTGCCACCAACTACTTCCTGTTCTACTGATTTATGATACCTTTGCCAAGGATGCCTAGTGATATTGCCAACTTTGCTGAACGGACTCCACTCTATGGCATTTTCACTGTGATCCACCAAACCTCCTCTATGAGGGAGGCAAATCACAAATCTGCGAAGTCCTAGTTCAAACTGGAAATTCTGCTCCCATAGAAGACAGATGGGAGATGAGTAATCGGTCCAATGGGGTCTGGCGTTGATTTGAGACTCACTCCAGTACATAGTCCTAGGGCGCAATGATCGACCTCGACTGTGACCATCATCCGACTGGAGCTATAGATCTCAGACCAGTCTTCGACTCCGAGGCTGTGGAATTATGCAACAAAGGACGCATCGACTGTCACGACTAAGACTTGGCGTGTGGAGGTAGCTTGTCAAAGATCGCCCTTACTGCAGAGACGTGTTGGTAGAGGTCCCAGATTATCCCGGACTAAGGCGCTACACATTCTATCTGCCTAGTATGGCTCCCGACGTCAATGCTTCGGAGCATGTAGTAATCGGAATATGTAAACTGGAATCACGGGATCACGGTATTTTAGTGCAAGTGCTGCTTCGTCTATCGCAGCTACTTCAGCTTGAGCTCAATGAAGACCGAGCGCTCCTGTACTCGCAGTGAATAGAACATTTTCCACTTCGACTGCTACGATTTGTTCTTGCCGCTACGGTCTGGAAGTTGTGTAGAGATCCGCAGATTCCGGAGCCAGAGTTGGTGGTAGCCGCTGTTGATGACCGGACTCGAAGATAGTCTGTTATTCGTTGGTCTTGACATAGTATGGAACTGTGGAGAGGCCTCATAAGCCCGGGTTGGTCGCAGAAAGTCCAGTTGGTACTGTCTGCAGTTGTACTAGGACTAGGACGCGTTTTTCAATCCAAAACCCTGCCTCTTTGAGTCTCACTGCCCATGAGGTCGTTCTACTGCGCCAAAATGTGTCAAGGGACATGGGAATTAGAATAGGCTCATGCTTCGGTATCTATCTAAGAGATCCTGTCATTCCCAAGCAGCACGGTGTGTAATAACAATACTTTCTCCCCAGCGCTTGCCGACAGATCACAGATCCGTATGTTAAGATCGGTCTTACTACGGGCCTTGTGTACACCCAGCATGAGAGAGAGAGAGAGAGAGATCTTGCCCGGAGCGACATTCAAACCTCGAGTTTGTGTCCAATTAATAACCAGCTTTACTCTGTCGTGGGCTAGACATCACGTTTCACTCGAGGGCGCGACAGGCGCACTCCATGCGATGCACCTCTATACACTTAGCTTTGCTTCGATGTCTCGACTGTCTGTTATTTTCACGACTCCATCTCCAGCATTTCTTTCCTTAAAGCCCATTAAATTCCCCAGCCCCGCTCAAATTTTGTTCAATTTCGCATATTTTCCGATCACATTCCGCTGCCCCATCACTGACTAACACATCTTCTCCCCCTCTTCTTTGCAGATCTCAATCGCCATCAATTCAGCCGACGACGACTGCCAACAAGGTAAGTTCCTCTCACAATGTCCTCGCGAGAGACAAACAAATAATTTTTCTAGCAAAACCTTCACATTCGTCTGTGATCTTCTAACAAAAGCGCTTACGTAATCTGTCCCGCATTTAAAACATGGCCACAGCCGCCGCCTCGTTCCGCCGTTAACCACCCACCGTCCGCTGAGCAGCGGCTATTTGCATACACTGCGACGCTGCTCGTGTTTTTTTTTTCTTTTCGGCGACATCGAAATATTTTGCGGCACTGCAAAGTATATTGTGTCAACGCAACGTACTCGTGTGTGGACACTGGGCAGGGATCCTAAAATTAGAAAACTTTCTTTAGCTTGACGAGCTGCGAATACGGGCAATCGGTACAACGCAAAGCATTCTCTAAGTCATCGTACAAGATTCCGCTGCCGCGCCGCTGCGGTCTGTCGAACAGCAGAAATAGAACGCGCTCGTACACACGTTCCATGAACATCGATCATCGTACGGGCAAGTGCGCGGCGATACAGCCGCGCCGACCGCCGACTACGCTTCGATTTGCCTCGATTTCTCGTAAATTTTCATCGATTACATGCTGCCGATGTCGAAATGCCATTCCGCGCGTCGAATTAAAAGCGCTTTTGTACATAGTTTGCTTTCAGTAAGTCGGTCAGGGAATTGCCGGCTATCTGGCAGCATTGTTGCGATCCACAAACTGTCATCGCCTGCACCGGCAGTGCAACTGTGTGCAACTGTGACAGATGTAAGGCATATGTTACACTCTAAAATTTCATGACGCAGCGTTGAACGGGGGGCGGTGGGTGATGGGAAATTAGTTTCCTTATTCATGTTCGGGAAGCAATTAAGATAAAGGTCTTGGGGGGTAATTATGAGTCTCGATGGAGTGAGATCGTTCGCCTCGCCCACGTTCTCTTCGGCTTTGCGGCCAGTGGACGTGGAGTGGCGGATTGCGTTGCGGAGCGGTGTTGGCATGCGGAATTGATAGTTGCGCTGGATATGGAATTTTTATTAGACTCTCGGGTCTCAAGTGGCAGAGGAAATGATGTTACTCAGCGGGAAGGTCAATGGAAAATGTTGTTTTGACGTTTAATTGAACGTCAAGTGTTGCGAGTGATGCTCTGCTCAGAGATGATGGCCATTTCAAGTTTGTGGCCGGTGTTGTAAAAATGAATTTGAATTTTTTTTTTGTTTTTTATTATTCCGCGGATGTGTGCTTTGAAAGCTGTGCTCTTTGATGTGGTACTCAAATGTTGGCCAATTGTGTAATAACTTGTGTCAGATGAGTGTCTGACTTGTTTCGAAGGCTTGTGGCATTTTGACGAGGACTTGTGTCAAAAGTTTTCGGATTTTAAATGTGACGCAGGGCGATAGAGATGGAGAAGTTTTTTGGGATTGTTTTGTGAGCGAACGTAAGCAAATGTCAAAATCGAACGAAACGTAAATGTTTCTGGCAATTTACAGAAAATGCCAAAGCCAGCTGTAATTTGCATTACGTATAAAGTGATTAATTTCACCGAGAATAGACCTGCCGCTTACCTTTGCAAAAGTGAACGAAACTTAACGAAAACTGAGCGAAGCGGTTATTATGTACATATTGTGTGTCTCGATTGCTTAGGTTAGATAAGAGCAATAATTTAGCAGAGCAAAAGTGAACGAAACTTAACGATTGCTTAGGTTAGATAAGAGCAATAATTTAGCTGAGCAAAAGTGAACGAAACTTAACGAAAACTGAGCCAAGCGCTTATTATGTACATAGTGTGTTTCTCGATTGCTTAGGTTAGATAAGAGCATAAACCACGACTCACTAAGGCCCAAATGGACCCATTGTGATGTCCTCTCATTCACTTGATGAACGAAGTTCAGCCTTGCATGAAAGAATCTCACAACTGATCGACCATCTTTCAGAACTGACCCCACAACCAAGCAATCGCAGTCCCCGCTCTCGACAGACGCCTGATGTCTGTCATAAACTCAGCCACGACCACTATCCATCGTCCGTCAGGCCGTTCAGAAGGCATCAGCCACGTCGATGAGCGTGCATTAGCCACAACCGATATGGCTTGCCGAATGGCTTGATGCATTTTCACACATGCCCCGTCCGGATGATCAAAGCGATCCACACATCTGACCTCAATCATATCCAGTCATATCCATTACGGGGGCTGACGCTGTTCCCCACCCCCAGTCCCCTCTCGCATCACGGGAGGGAGGACTATAAATAAACTCATCCACGGCGCCACCGAGTAGAGAGGTCTCCTTCCTCATTTGCCATCGATTCCTACGCCCCTGGACTACATCTCTCCGAGCTACAGCCCTGAACAACATCCCCCTTTCCATCGCAAATCGCAGCGATTATTACACGGCCTGCTGCGCAGATTGAGCGTCAACCTGTGACTCCGAGTTAACTGACACGCGCGTTCTTGACTTCAATTTGTTGAACATGCCGGCGATAAGATAAGACGCGCGCTCACTGCACTCGGGGTGCGCATACGAATGCAACGGCCGAACTCCGGATTGCGAAACGGAGATACGCGAACTCGTTCGTTTATCTTGATCGTTAACTTGTTGGTCGACTTGTCGTGTACGAACGTGCATTCGTTCCACGGCACACATGCGAGTGCGCCGCGACGCATTGTTTACCCAAGAGCTGGCCAGTTGGTTGGTGGAGCTATTATTGGAATTCCCTGGCGCTGAGCATCCACTTCACCTGTGCACACTTTGTGTCATCCGGGAAGACACACATCTGATAACACACGAGCTCGCCGGATACACATCAGTGCAGGGCGTTATCAGGATGGGATTTCGGTCCATTCCCCCGTGCGTTGTTGGCATGACATGCAGACGGCTGCCATGGGTGGCGCGCTGAGAATGATTAGCCGGGATGCGGCTAATTGCGGAATTCATAATTATCCACTTGTTGTAAGTGCGAGCGGGAGGAGACTCTTCTGTTGTCCATGGAGACCTTGATGGGACAGGATTTGCGGCCATTCCGTCGCTCCAGGGCGAGTAGGATGAGAAACGCCATCCGTTGGTCTTGACTGACAGGTGACCAGCTGGTGGATGAGTTCAGCTCTCGAATTGAGAATTCAGCTCGGCCACGCAAGGACACACAGCGAGGACAATGAGAGCGAGTTCCAAGCAACTAAGCCGTGTCATGACTCTCTCACATGTCCTCTCTCGGAGGGAGTTCTAATGAACAACGAGATGTTTCCCTGACCTCTGCCCCATGTTCGCTGCTTTCTCCAGAGCCCCCACATGACCACTCCCATCCAATCATATCCAATCAGTTGTCCATGTGAAAGGTGTCAGCTGACCTTCCACAAGCCTGCGTAGGCAGCGATCAAACCCGCTTTCCGATGCCAAGCCTCTTCGACTGACATCACCTACACCCTCGTTTGGACCACACACGCGGTCGGCTGTCGACGTTCAATGACTCAATATGTGTGTACCTTCGAGTCGACAAAATGTTTACAGGACCGCCCAACATGGGGAACGACCGGGAACGTTTAAATACCACAACAACACCATGCGAGTGATTTGCCAATTATTGTTAACCTTTAATCCAATTAACCCGGCGGCGGCTTGTTTGCATTCGAGACTCGACGAGACGGTGGGCCATTTGCCGAACGACGTCGCGGTCGTTCCACCGCGCTCGCACCGACTGGGGGAGCACCTAAATGAGAAATCAGCCAGCCTTTGGTAAAGTCAAAGATGCCATACATGGAAACCAGTCAAGAGGCGGGTGGAGGCACGGCGCGGCGCGGCGGTTGCGGCAGCTAGGTCGAGATCGATTCGCGCACTGCAGTAACGTGTGCGCACGTTGGGCATTACGTAAGTCTAATAAATCGATTAGATCGGCGGCGTAACGAACCGCGACTGACTCCTTCACATCAAAGCGAGAGTATGTTGGCCATAATTGCACAAAAAGCCGTCAATCTGCGGCAATTATGTTGTGTCCCGTTCTGAGTCCGTCCGTCCGTCCGTCTGTCCGTCCGCCTGCGTTGGCCATATTTGTGTGTGCCCACACCCGCCTAAAATTCCGTCACCGACTGCGACGCGAGAAGCTTCAGGTCGACGCTGACGACGACGGCGACGCGGACGCATGGAACGAGAGCGGGACTGGGTCGTGCCGGCAAGACGTTTTCGAGGCGAATGCATGCACGGGCACAAGCACAAGCACAAATAGGCCACCACCATTAGTGGAGGAATCAATGCGCAGCCATCGATGATGGACGCGACGCATTCGACACGGGAAACCAGTGGAGGGTGGACGGCCGGCAGCCCGACAGCGGTTTGTAATTTAAGGGCACTTCGCCGAGTGCGTCCGCATAAGTACATGAGTTATGAGCGTGACGTGTGCGTAGCGATTGGATTCATTAGAATGCGTTTGCGGAAGAGCGCCCAGCACGCCAAAGCAAACACAAACTCTGAAGAGTTTTTTTTTTCTCCATTCGAGTTGTTTATCTGCTGTCTGAGAGTGTGGGGTCCGAGGCGAGGGTGTGGCTGCGGACTGGAGTGTGTTTACAAGCTGAGTTGGCTGAGTTGAGAGGAAACACTTGCTTTGAACTGGATGCGGAGTTGTAAATATTTGTGATGCTAGTTTGCACCTCTGAGTGCGGTGGAGTAGCGAGGAGTGGGTGATTGGGCTCTGGGAAAGACTCGGATTCGGTAATTGTCACTAATGACTTCTGATGAACAGCGGAACGAACGAATTGTATTTGGGCAGTTAAGGATGGATGCATTTGAAGGTCTGTCTGCTTGGCGCCAATGGGTTTTTGGACAAGGATTGGCTAACAGTTCGAAGATGTTCAGTGGAATGCCTGGAATGGCGTTGACAAACCGTCAACTTAGAGTCCAACCTTTATTGACTTTAGTGAACTTAGACATTTGCTTCCAAAAGTATCGTCAAGTTTCGAAAAGCATATAATTACACAAAATTCCAATCATTTGGATGTCGATTTCGCTCCCAGCTAAAAAAGAAAAATTTAACGAAACTGAACGAAGTGGCTATAATGATCATTTCTGTCTATTCGCTTGAGTTGTGCCTTAAATCTGACACAGCAATCATAATTGCTTGCAATTTCCCCCCTCCTTCAAAAATATTTTGAGAACAACCCAAACAAACCCATCATTTACCGCTGTTTCAACAAGAGCAACATGTGAGAGCATATCAAAAAGCAAACACTTGAGCGAGTCATATCTGATCTGCAAACACAGGCACACTCATTCAAAACACCGTTGGCTTACGTTGTTTTTCGCAGAAATTACGTCGACACCGTTATCTGCGGCATGTTCTAGAAGGAAGTAAATACGAGTCAAACTGTGAGGGCGATAAGCTGAAAACACTTACACAATTCATTCCCTTTGACGATAAGGTCCGTGCGATGACATCATCATCGCCAACAACGCGAACACCACTCCAGACGTTAAGACTCTGATGACAGTTAAGAAAAACTTCAAAATTTATGACCCCGCACCCATTCGGCTAGGAGCGTGTTTGAGTGCGAATGCAGTAACCCTTTCCTCTTGCCATGGAGTCACGTACGGCCCAAGTCACGTGTCAGTTTACAATTGAAACGCAACACATCAGGTCGCGCCGCCCACCCCTGCGACGCTGAATTGCTGAGAAGGCAAGTGATGCCCAGAAACGATATCGGTCATTGATTTGTTGTTTATTATTTTGTCAATGCCATTATGCTGGCATTTGAGCACACGGCTAGAGGGTTCCGAATGCAATTTGACACCAATTACGATTGTGCCAAGTTGACACATGGACGACGACTCACAGAGTCGGTGACATTGTTGCGAGTTGACTGCGACTTGGCCGCGACAGCAGCTGGCCCATTGTTGTGTTACGACTGAATGATTGGAGTTAATTATGGGCACACCGCGGGGTTGGATATGACGTTTTTTTTTTCCGCCGAATAATTGAGCTCATTAGCTGTCAGCGTGGCTTGATTTCAGTGGAAGCGGACGCTGTAGTGGAATCGATTTGGACTGAAGTGCGCTCGTTGGAACTGGAGCTGAAAGCGCAATGTGGTCGGACGTTTGAGTAGTGGATTGTTGTTAAGTTGCGGTACACGTGCGAATGGCATCAGACAGAGCTGTCATCTGATAATGTTTGCTGAATGAAATGAAATGGAATCCGTTTGTTCAGCGAACGTATTCAACAAAATTAATTTCAAGCCACTGCAAGTGACAGGCTTGCTCAGAGCTTAAAGTCAAATCGAGACGAAGTCTCCATCAGTTCAATGAAATCGTCGCTGGCTGTTGAACCACACCACAAAACAGGGGGTACCCACCACATCCACATCTCTGACACCCGCGAGGAAGTTTCCCCCCCCCCGCGAAGTGAACGCCTCGCCCCTTTGTGGTTGCTTCGCATCGCATGTGTGTTATGAGGTGTAAGTATCAGCACCATTGACACTGGCAAATGCGAGAACCATGTTAACCAGAGCAGCGGAGTGTTGAGTGTGCGCTCCTAAGCCTCCGAGGCACCACCCCACCACGTTCCGCACCCCAAATACGGGGCGGACGAAGAAGATGTTCAGCCGTTTGTCTTCTTGACTGTCACTACATCACTACTAGTGCGTGTAATGCGAAGTGAATCCGCATTTATAAGGTCTTTCGCGAACCAGATTCCGACACGATAGACGCACGAGCATCTCTGTCCTCGTCCGTGGATTGCGCCGACTCGCCGCGCTGAGATGTATTGCATTTCATCCGGTTCGCTCGGTGACACTGGATATGACTTTTTTGGTTTTGACAACACCAGATGACATCCATAGAGGACGCAGTCTCAGCCGCTGGCACTCTGGGAAGAAGCACTCGTCGATGGCTTGGGGAGTCTGCGAGTGAAAGTTGTTGGCACCGCTGTCACACCGCCACGCCGACCCGCAGAGCAGTTATTAAATTCCATCTATGGCGCGGTTTGTTGTCCATTTGTCCTCAAACAAATGTCACCGGATTCGCCATAACTCGTCGAGTTTCCATCATCATTAAGGCACGCGGTCCATGTGCAACCAGAACCGCGGAGTGGAGGAGTTGTAGCGGCGGCCGCTGCCGCCTCTGGCACGCAATCTTGGGAAATTAGAAGAAAGCGTTTCGCAGTTTCAAGTCGCAATCGATGCGCGTGACTGACTAGCTGGCGGGTGTGTTCAGCGAGTGTGAAATTCCCTTCCGAGCGAGTGGCAGGCGTGCGGGATTGCCTTTAGGATCAGGATTTGATTCGCACAGATGTTTGTTTGCCTTGGCGGCGGATTGAGTCGAACCTGATTGCGGCGGCTGTGTGCAGAGAGCGTGTTGGGTGACGAACGCGAAGGATGGCCTATGGCGGCCGATTGCGTGCGGCAGCGGGTTCATTTAGAGATGAAGCTTGTCGGATATTTAATTAGGAGTCCATCTCATCAGATTAACTAGAGTGATGGATCAGGAATCGCCGCACGCAACCGAGGGAGGCTGCGAGGCTTCCTCTTCCTGACGCGTCATCACTTGTCAGGTGGGTCTGCTGACTGAGAGGATGTTTGACAAACGAGGAGGATTGTCTGCCTGAATCTGCGTTTTTAAACCACGACAAAAGCTTGCGGTTATTGCCTCATCATCACAGACCCTTCCCACGATTAGACTTCACATTCCAGTCAACTGAAGTCACCCCGTCGCGTCGGCTCGCTATCGAAACCCGCAACGACTCGTTTGACATCTCATGGCGCCCGCTGTCGTCGCGCTCCAATCACCGCCAATCACAACGGAATTACAATTCCATCTCAAAGCAATCATTTATTGCGCAGCACCATGAAACATTTTGATTTTTTTCCAATTAAACCCAGAAGCTGTTCCAATTCCTGCCGCAAGTGTGTGAGTGCGCCTCGTCACTCGCGCCGCATTCAGCAGCGGCCCCTCCAACGGTCCATCAATCAAATTAAAATCCAATAAAAATGTATCTCGGCGGCTGAAGCGAAGTCAAATTAAAGCAATTATGCAGTCACCGCGCGCTTCCCGCTGTCAAAAGAGTTGCGCGCACTGTGTGAGCGCTTAGTTTGGCAGCACTTTGATTTGAACGAGCAAACACTCGATCGCCGCGGCTTAGGGTGCCTTGACGTTTAGTGCGGCGAGGGGGATACTGCGAGAGTTCATTGCGTCGGTAATTCGATATACGGGAGGCATGTTCAGAGTTCAAACGATTCCGTTTGTTGTGCGTGCTTTCTGCATCCCGCTAGCCGTGTGCTGTTCCGGCTCTGCCATTGGCGCGGTCGCAGACGCAGTGACACACGCGCAAATCGTTTCAGTGAATCCCGAAGCAGATGTGTAATTCAATAGGACGGCTTGAGGTTTTCGGAATGCATTCCGAAGTTCATTCTCTCTCTCGCGCTATTCACTGGGCAATGAGCTATGGTTACAGTGAGGGAAGCTGTCATAGATACAGTGGAGGCATTTGCTGGGGATTCTCTGTGACATCAGGAGCAGCATCAGCGGGGCATTAATCGATGTGATTGCAAACCGAATTGGTACCTCTTTGGGAGTGCTACTGACGTCCGGAAGTTGACAGTTTGCCGATGTCAGTGACGTTCTGAGGCAACAGTTCCCGCGAATAAAACGCTCTCCGCTTTCGCATAAGTAACCCAGTTCCCCTGCAAACTCACAAGATCTCCGATGGATCTAAAACCCTCCGCATCCCGACCACTTGACACATGTCGAATCTCTGTAATTAGCACACTTAACCCCCCTCCTTTCAACAGCTAACCTATAATCATTCTTTTTCTCATTTCAGACTGAGGCGCCACCCGCGACAGTGTTCCACCCCAGGTCGCTTGGCTCTTTGTTCCGCCGTGTGTCGCATTCGTGAAATATTTGTCAGCGACTCGTTGTTGCCGACACAATGGCATACCGTCGCCAACTGCAGCAGCCACAGTCAATCAATCGAAACTGAATTGAATAGGTTCCCTCGTCGTCGCCCACTCCGCATCGGGCCAACCCTGGCAGTGACGAATTCCTGGGAAAGAGCCAATTAGACGCACACCTCTTCCCTTTTTCGGGACCAACCGCAATTATCATAAATTTTCAGTTCACACCGCGTTCCCAAACATGGCAACCATTAAAATCTAGACCCCGGGGGTGGAGTCCAAAGCGAATCAGTTCACGTTCTGGTCAGAGATGACGGCTCGATCAGTGAGCCAAATTTGAATACATCAAGCTTTTGAAGGAGCGAACATATCCCACAACAAAGAGACAGAGAGACCAGCCACATTTGAAGGCGATTCAGCAGATTCACGAGACACCGCCAATCACGCCATCCAACGACAAGATGCCACACTACAATCCGACAAAGCGAAAACGCAGACGCAGGGACACCCAGTGCTGCGGGAGTATCAGCCTCATCAAGTGCCTGCTGCATATCTTCAACATTCTCTTCATGGTGAGTTCATGCTTTGTTTTCACTTCACTTTTGTCCCCAGCCTGCGATGGGTTTCGCTGTGAGTCGCCGCGGCGCGCGTCTTTCCATGCGATGCCAGGCAGCGGCATTCGGTAAGCTGGGAATTATCATGTCTCTCAGTGAATGGTGAAGTATGAGCGCCCCTGGGAGATTGATGATGACATGAGATTAGACTTAGGGAATACGACAACGAGATACGACGCGAAATGACATACGAATGGACTTAGGTGGGAGATCGGCCGATTGGTGGGACAGTGGTGCGTGGGCAGAAAGGAGGGGGGCGACATATTTGGGAAGCCGACGAGCTCCTAAAGTGGAGTTGGTCGTTTGGTTTTGGAAACAAAAGCTGGGTCAAGCTGGGGATATGCATTTGATTGGGTTTTCTGTTGGTTTTAGGAAACTACTTTATCTGCGCTGAAGGTAACGTAGTGGTGGTGACTGGCTTAGTGATGCCAGCAGCTCATACTCCGGCTGTACTTGAATGATCTTGGCCCCGTTTGGTATGGCATATCTGACTGAAGGCAGATTCACCTAATCTTGCAGTCGCCAGGAGCAACTCAGTGTCTCCATTGGAATGGGAAACGCTGGTCAGTCACACACCAGATGCCATTGTTCTACGTCCCGATCCCCCTTCGGGCAGGGGCTACAATTTACCCGAGGTAAGGCATGCCTGTCGTAAGAGGCGACTAAAATCCCTGAGCTGAGAGTGACCAGTTTTTAGGAAACTACCTTATCTGCGCTGCGCTGTGACCAATTTTTATCAAACTCTTCTACTCCAGTGCTCGTTGAATATGACGGTTATGAGCTCGCAAAGGAAATAAAGGAAAATATGGACAGCGCCATATCTCAATCATAAATTGGTACAAATGGAATACGGCTCTTTGAACGCGACCAGTCCTGGGATGTTAGGGCATCCTACTGCAAGCTTGACCACAGGCTATAGTCTAGTGCCACGGGAGATCAGGAAAGCCCCTGAGACACGCCTAATCGCTTGGGGTTGGCCACCAAGTTGTAGTATCGTGGTTTTAAGCCCAAAGTCGCGGGAAGAGGTGGCGATTATACCTGCATGTCTGAGAGTTAACCCTGGTAAGGCAGATGACTCCGAGGCGTGAATGGAATGTGATCCAAATCTGTGTGGACTTGCAAACCACAACCGGTTGCTACGACGCACAGAGTAGCAGAGGTTTGAGATCGGCCTCACCACTTCACCAAGGTGGACAAATAAGTCCATAAGCTTTCAATTTCAAAACTTAGTACTTGAGATGCCTTCTGAGGGCGTCTGGTCCAGCGATGAAAAATGGTTCTAGAGAAGTAAAAGAAGCCTAATCGGCAGGTGATCACGCAGCTTCTAAAACTCATCCTATTCCCGTGGACCGAATGACTTCTTCATCAAGGCTCCAAGATTACACTCGCCATGTGCATTAGATTCAGGAGGCAGTCAGTTTCTCAGATGAGATTCTGCTTCAAGGAGACAAGCCTTGTCTTGGAACGAAAGTAATGGCACCTTGCTATGAAGCACCGAATCCGTTTACTGACAGGTCGGAGGCATTACTTGTAAAGTCCTTGTAGTTTTTTTCTTGAGTTGGAACAAACTACAGAAGCTGTGTGAGTTAGAGTGTGGTCTTGGAAGGTGAACGGAAACGTCGGCGTAAGATGGAGAGTCTTAGCTGCATGTCGACGAGTATAATGTCGATGTTGTTTAGTTCTTCATATGGAAGGTGTGAACGCTACTAGCCCGCTCCGCACCTTGGCCTTATACTGGACAGTAGATTAAACTGGAAGCTCAGAAGAATTGAAAGAGTAAGAAAGGCCAATACGGCAGTATATATGAACAAATAATCCATTGGGCACAAATGGGGTCTTCAATCTAACATGACACATTGGCTGCGGTGATCAGACCAATCCCCCTTTACGATGCAGCAGTATGGTCGCCCATACTCAAAATCGGCACTCATCTTAGCATACTACGGAAGATACAAAGGCAAGCCAGCATCTGCATAAGTGGTGTTTTGAGAACTACTCCCACTGATGCACACAAAACCCTGCTGAACCTTACTCCCTGATATATATTTGGTAAGCAATTAGCAACCAACAGTGCAATTCGACTGAAGGCATGCTCTCAACGGTGTGATTGCACTTTTGGCCAACAATTCTATAAGACCAGCACCTTACCTCCACCAATCTCAACTACACGTCACCTAGATACTGTCCAGAGAAAAACTTCGAGACCCCGATACCGGGGAGAAAGAGAGAGAGACCCCTGTAGTACATATCCTTTCGCAACGCCATACACTTCTACACAGACGAATCCAAAACGGAAGTTGGAGTAGGAAGTGGTGTATTCTCTGAACATCTTAATTTCATCTTAACAATCGCTTCCTCTTTATTTGACGCTTCATTCCGGGGGTGAACCTGGGCCTCAACCAACAAGCCTATCCAACTAGCACGATCTCTGGCTAGCTGCCACCAGTGTCGCACGCCAGTCCTTCTCCATCTGGGTGCGCCACCTTACACCCGGAAGTCCTCTGTTGCGTTCGGAGTCGAAGACTCTTCGTGCCGAAGCTGAGTTGTCCATACGCTCTACATGGCCCAGCCATTTTAGCCGTTGTATCCATAGACGTCTGACTAGGCTCATGTTGCTGTACTGTCCGTGGTTGAATATGCTCCTGCAAATGCAAACAGTACGAAAGGTCGCACGCAGAACTTTTCTCTCGAGGAGACCAAGCACTTCCTTAACCACCTTCAAGTTACAGCTAAATATTCTCAATAAACAAAAAGTCAATGCCAGATGGAGGACAATACAAGCAAATCTGGCCCTCTCGCGATCCAAAAAGATCGGATAGCCTGATCTCCTTAAAGAGATCCAAATTTAGCATCGCAGTGGGAATAGTCACCGGACACTGCCTATTAGGCTTGCATGCAAAAAGACTAGGAAATGATTTCTGCGAGATGGAGAAGAGGAGAAAAGGGTACAACACCTTCTCTGCAGCTGCCCTGGACTCGCCTCGTTTAGGAAAACCGCATCGGGGTGTTAATTGCAGAAAAAAAAATCTAGGCGACCTCAGCGAAACACCAGTCACATCAATATTATAATTCACTGACAAATCTGGCTGGGTGTCATAGGAAGCCCAATCCCTAGTTTTTGTTAATCCACGTGGCAGTACAACGGCTTAAGTGCATCTAAAGCCACTTTAAACACAACTTAGACTAACCTAGCCCGCACTACCGCATCCATTTTAAACCCAGATCCTAGGGCTAACTTGGTCACTTTTTATTTCTGAGTCAATTAAAAGATGTTCACTGTGTTTAAACAAGACGTCGGAGAACCTCGTGGGGCGCCTGGAGATCAGATAGGAGGTAGGAGGTAAAGTGGATATCCTCCGAATGTATGCTAGTTTCAGACGCAGATGTCTTCTAAAGAATGATTTTTTAAAAGCTAAATGCTTTCAGAAAAATGCATGAAATCTTTATTTGAATCGATAGTACGGTCCATATAATTTAATGTTTGAAGATTATTTCATGCAAATGTTGACCTTGACTGCGCCTCAAATGGTCCATCCGCTTAGTACAATTTTGGCATACTCTTTCCAACATTTCGGCCGGTATCTCACGAATAAATGCTTCAATGTTGTCTTCCAATGCGTCAATTGAAGCGGGCTTGTCTGTATAGACATGAGCTTTAACATAGCCCCACAAAAACTAGTCTAAAGGCGTTAAATCACACGATCTAGGCGGCCAATTGACCGGTCCCGAACGTGAAATAAAATGTTCACCGAACTCGCCCCTCAATAAGTCGATTGTTGCGCGTGCTGTGTGGCATTTGGCACCGTCTTGTTAAAACCACATGTCATGCAAGTCAAGTTCTTGCATTTTTGGCAAAAAAAAGTTGAATATCATCTCACGGTAGCGCTCACCATTCAGAGTTACGTTACTATTCGCATCATCTTTGACGAAGTGCAGTCCAATGATGCCACCAGTCCATAAACCGCACCAAACTGTGACTTTTTCTGGATGCATTGGTAGCTCTTGCAATGCTTCTGGCTGATATTCACTCCAAAATCGACAATTCTGCTTATTTACGTACCCATTGAGCCAAAAATGAGCTTCGTCGCTGAACAGAATTTTTTGCGCGATGAACTTTCTCAACAGAGCAAGCATTTTGATAATAAAATTCAATAATTTGCAAGCGTTGTTCGTTTGTAGAACGAATCATGGTTAAATTATAGACCAAACTGAAGATGTTTGACAGTGAAACAAAACACGAAACGTGCGTCAGCTGTTTAAACCAGTGTTGCCAAAAAGATAATAGCTAAAAAATCACCCTTTATGACCTCTTCGAAAAAATCCCTTGTACTAAGGGACGATTGAAGTCGATACATAAGGCAGTACTCGCGCGACAACTACGTAGTCACCATTTTTTCTGAGGGCCAAGCGGCAATAGAGGCCATGACAGAAAGACACTTTGACATCGAAGCGGAACAAAAAGGCGGACAGCCTCGCAAAGAGGGTTTCGGAGCTGGAAGAATCTCTAGCAATCCCGTACGCGTATACGCCGCTCAGCTCCAAAAGGAAAATACTGGAAGACGAATGCTTTGTGTGGGTATTGGAGCAACAACAACGGCTCACTGGCCGACGCTGAGCAATAAGAGATTAACATCATTGATCGGCCTTTATCCTCTTGTACAACCCATGCCGCCACGGCAAACGACACCATGAACGACACCATCACACACGAATTGATCGGCTTTAGTTGCAAGGAAGTACGCACGCTAATGGGAGTCCTTATCAGAGGAGAGAGTGCCATAGGTACCCATGCAATGCGTCTGACTTCTGCAGATATGTGAGGAAAAACAGAGAACTATCCAACATCTGCTCTGCGATTGCGCAGCCCTGGCAAAGACAAGAAGGCAGGTCCTGGTAAAGCACTTCTTCGTGGAGCTGGAGGACTGGAGCGATGTTGAATTGAAAAACCTCCTAAGATTCATATCCCATATGCCACTGGATCTGGTTAGTCTTAGGACTGAAAGTAGGTCTCACGGTGGTAAACCATCCCCTAGCAAGGGCACGTTGGTCTAAGTGAGCCACAGCCATAAGCCCGGCAGGGCACACAATCCCATACCTACCGCCCTGTGTGCCAAAGATTCACTGTGTTGCCGCAGCCGACTGGGGTTGTCACTTCTGTCGGAATTCCATCGTCCAGAGGCTGGACGTGGCACACAAATTACATCAGTCTACCTCTCGAACGTCAGTGTGTCCTGGAACCAGAAGCCGATCTTCTCTGCCCTTTTGCTGCCCTCGCCGTTTATCAACAATGCCAGAGGTCCTTATCGAAGTGGCTTCGGACCATGTCTTCACTCTGCGATGGACCCTTAACAAGAGTCGGTGTCACCGCGACATTTCCTTGGAAGATCCGACGTGCTCCGCTTTGTCAGGCTTGAGCCTTGAAATCCGATGCATCCACTCTGGTAGCTGTAGCTTCCGGGGATCCCTTCCCAAATTAAGCTCCCCTGCCCTGTTCTATCCTCTCAAAATCCAACTTCTTCCCATTTCTGCAAACTCCTTCCTCCTTCCCACATCCAACCCACCCGGGGTGGGATAGTCCACATGCAACTCCAACTCATAATGCCATCAGTAACAGCTCATTAAAAAGATAGAAACTCCCTCGAACCCGCGCACCCACCTTTCCTTGTTCACACACAGCGAGCGGATAATAAAATTCCATCCCATTACCAGACGGCCGACCGACCACGTCGCCCGGCACACATGCAACCACTACGTGTCGCATTTCCTAATCCAAACACTTGTTCCTCCACTCGTTGGTCTCATAAATATACATGAACCCCACCAGGCGAGGCATGGAGAGGGGGGGAGAGATATAGGAACACCATTCAAAGGCACACGCGCACACTGGATCGCCTTGTCCGTGTCCACTGCCGCAATGACTCGCAGTCACCCACACCTCGCACAACGGCATGGGCACGTCCGATGCACCAAGCACCAGGTCGACCTTAGGCGTCACAATGCATCCTCCCCTAAAAGGGAATACTTGTACGCGTTGTGTCGACGATTTAGTGAGGTCTTCCCGGGGAATTATGTAACGCGACAGAGATCATGTTATGGGAGAGGCGGGGGGGACACAACCTCCATGCACCCATCGTCTGTCGGTATCGCTCTAGGAGAGCACACACGGGAATTCGGTACGGAATGCCATCGTCGACACCTCGGCTACAGTCACGGCCACGGCCAGGGCCAATTAAAGTGCCATAAAAATAATTCATTCCTAAAGAGCGGTTGGGGTCGTTTATGACGCTACACCGTGTGGCACTCCACTTCGCTGGCACACTGGGTCCGATTGATGCGAGGCGAGGGTCGTTAAAACGTAATCGCCACTTTCCTCGGTGCTCTCTGTGACGTTGTCGGACGTTATGGGGCGGCTACCTGTGTCCGCCGTCTTTGATACGGGCAAACGAACGGGTTAACCTGTCGCGGAAGTGCTCGAGCGGGTCAAACTTTTACGATCGCCAGATGGACCAATTTGTGAACTGGAAGCTAATTGGAAAAGAAAGTCGACCGTGAGCTATGGCTTCATTATGGGCGACAAGGGGGGGATGCTAATGTGCCGCATTGACAAAATCACTGATCACTGATGATCGGCGCGCGCTCTTGATCACTGATCCCTCGAAAGGGAGCTGAGAGGGTGAGGACATCGCCATCGAGGGCGTTCTGGTAAGGAACTGTTCGCTTCAGAGGATCGTCACGCATCGTTGGTTGGGCCAGGGCTGATCCCAAGTGTGGGAGCAGTCTGTTGATCATAGAGGATGACTGATCACTGATAATCGCTGCATTCTTGGTCGCTGATTCCTCGAAAGGGAGCAGTGTGTTGGTCGGAAAGAAATTTCTCCTCCAAGTCATCTTGGTCGCATGAGTTCGCACCAAAGAAGGATCACTCGTACAGTGTACAGTCATCTCGAGCACCTTCAACAATCTGAAGCTCCTCTCGTCATCGTCCACCCATCTGACGAAGCAGATCTCTCCCAACTGACAAACAGCCGCACAGTAAAATGTTTCATCACCTATCTGCCCGTCCGATCAACGTCAGCCTCGATCACTGTCGATCTCGATTGAAGAATAAATCCACTTGTTGTCTGTTCCCGCTTCTCCACTCCAATCGCAAACAATAGCGCCTCCGTGGATCCACATCTGAGCCGCATTGAAGCGCAATTAAACCCGAAGGCGTGAAATTCCCCGAAAGATCACTCGCTTCCTGGCTGAGATTCATGAAATTCATGCGAACGCCACTGGTGCTGCTGCCGCGATAAGCATCTGACTAGATCAAGACGCATGCCCCCAGCGGCAGCAAAGACGCACCGGAGAAGGTCTTAATCACCGATAAGCACCCCCAAGGAGAGAGAGGGAGCAGTCGCCGCCAGCGCCGCCACACAGTCGATTATCAGTTTCGATCTACTGACCGACTGGCGCTGGTCCACTAGGGACGAGGCCTTAAATCTCGTGTGGCGCCCTTAATCGCTTCATCGGCAGATCCCACGGAGTGCTTGAAACTCGAGTGATACCGTTTTAATTGCTGTTGTTGTTGTTGCCCCTTTGGCATTCAAGCTAGAGGTGCACTTCCGGCCACGCGTGTGGGTGTCTCCGCCGCAGATCAGGTTGCCATCGGGTGAAAGTCGAACCACGCATGTCGCTCGAGTGCGCCGACGCGGCGCTGTCATTTAAACGTCACTTTGGCTATCCAATTGACTCGTCGGAATGCCGCGACTCACTGAGACCTCGAGTCGAGTGGGGCCACAGTCCCAGCGGTGATCGAGTGTAAACTTGGCACTGCCATCCGACGAGAAACGACAGCGTCGCTGAACACCGCGTCAAGGTGATCACCAAGCACAACACACACACACACCATCGCTCTGCACACGAAGCGCAGTCAGCTGCGCTCCAGTCCGAGGCACCGGCTCGTAGCGGTCTGCTTTGGATTTGCATTTGTGTGCCCCCTCCCACCCGACCGTCCGTGGAACGTGTTGCCAACTGTAATTGTCGACTATTTGCGTTCGATTGCTTTCCGATGGCTCGACGTTTGCTGGTCGTTGTTTGCGTTTTGCTGGCGGGAATGGGGCGGAGGTCTGCCGCCGCGAGGCCAACTCTGGTGACATAAGTGACTGATGACGAGTGATAAATGGGTGGCAAACGTTTACTGAATAACTGCGGGCCTAATCGATTCACAGATGAATAGGTAGCCGCACCCAGTCCGCTGCTGCTGCTGGTCGCTGCTGGAGAATTGATGCTCGTTACGCTGCCGCTGCTGCTGCTGCTGCTGGAGATCTGTTGGCGTTGTGTTGTCAGGTTTGATGTTACGTGACGAGATTGGGGAATCGGTTGCGGATAGTCGAGACGTGGTTTGGTTTCGTTGTGAGTTGACACAGATGAGAGCAGAGAGCGGCGGTCTGCTGGTGCTGCTCTTCGTGTGGTCAAGGTGTTCGTTGTTTGCTGTCAATGTCGATGGGTTCGAATTAGCGAAGTGCTTTGAATTCCTGACGGAATTTCTGTTATGTGGAACGCGACTGGCAATTGGATTTTGGGACGAGATCGATTGAGTGAGAGAATGATTGATGGACAATCTAACGCAGTGACGCAGTGACATTCGGAGCGTTTGTCACTTCCTGTCGCTCCTTCAGCGAGCAGTCGTCTTCTTAGTCAAATTCCGCCATATCCTGAGTTCACAGCTAACCGCTTTCAATCACCTCTCAGCCTCGATTAAGCTCCCCAGACGGCACTTGTCTTGTATAACGTCGAAAACATGCGTTCTCACGAACCGTGATCACGTCTTAATCATCACATCAGATTGTAAATGACGCACAAGAACAATAGAGAACCCTTTCGAGAAACTAAGCCACTTCGCAGCACTCTACGCGGCCAGCGACAAGCTTTAAGCAAACACTCGTCGTGTCCCATGCGCCATGTGAACCACAAACAACGGTCGCTGTCGACCCAATCCATCAGATACCAACTGGAGCGGCAGAAATCTAAGAGATGCTTGTCAGCATGTTTGTTTGCATAGCGCGCCGTGCCCTGGGGCAGTTCTAAGCGGCAGCGGCGGCGGTGGCATAGATCACGCCGCCAATCACAGCTGAGTGCTGTTGTCCAGCATTATCTTCGGACACCCATTGAATGCCAATACACTGGCATCGACGGCCGCCAGCTCCTACCGCCCCTACCACCGGCACCAATCGCAGAGGCAATAATAACAGTTTGATGGCTGTAATTGGTGTTGTTGGGCATGCCCGGACTGGCCGTGCGGACGGTGCGGCGCGGCGGTGTCCGAACATGTTAGCGACACCTACACGGCGGCCGGTAATGGAGCGCTGGCGGGCTGATCGATTTCCTAAACGTGTTCCATAGGTCGCCCGGTTGTGGCCTTTGCGACGCACGCCGTGAATGACAAGTCTCGTTGGAGGATGGAGCTCTAGGAAGTGAGAGCGCTCGGTGCTCGAAAGAAATCGCGCCCGTAGCCGTGGCTAGACTCAATTCACATTTATGACGACTTGACTCCGAGGATGCGAGGCTAAGACGCGTGTGATTAATGGCGGAGGAGTTGGATATTTATGACAGGCTTAGTCCAGCCGGTGCGGATCGTGTTTTACGCGAGGTGTGCTGTACAGTGCCCGAGAACTGGTGCAAGGAACCACCGAACGAGTGGACGTGCTTTGATATAGGGAAGTGGGAAGTTAACGAGGAACAGATGACTGACTAGAGGAAAGGACCAGCCATGGGCAAGTAGTGGGCGAGCAGTGGACGATAAATGACCGAGCAATGGACAAGAAGTTGAGAAGAAGCAAGAGGAGGAGCTTTGGGTGACAGTGGTTCTCTTGGGAAATTGACAGAAAATCAACTAACACGAGCGACTGGACACCCTGACCGAGTACTGGTCAAGCAACGATCAGTCAATGAGGAGAAAAAAATCCAATCTAATCAAGGAACATTGCACCAAAACTTGTCCGTCATTAAAACCCGGTCTTCGTTCGTCCCTTGGGCCCGAACAAGGGCCAGTAATTTGGAAAAAAAAAACTCTCCGTGTCATGCACACTTACAAAGCCCGTCGAGCAGGAGCAGCAATCACGGCAGCACTTGACCGTTTAATTAACCTTCGTGTGCCCTCATCCTTCAATCTGATGACTGCCGCATACGGACGCCCCTTTCGGTAGCCCTACACCGATCATAACAAACGAAATTCAATTCAATCTGTTTGCTGATTGCTTCGACTGCGACCAGAACACGAACGTGACGAGCGAAGCGCGGCTCTGCGGAGTCTGGATGCACGACGACGACGTCGAACGTATCGGAAACAGGTTCGGATGAGGAATACGAATCGATGTTGGTTGGTCTGTCGTTTTGGGTGGCATCGGTGAACATTTCGTCTCTGGTGGCGCAGAGAAGACGCGCAGTTTGCATGTCCGTCGTGACCTAGATTGTTGAGGGAATTCACTTGGGAACGTTATGCCACGTTTGGTGCTTGGGACGCATGAATTCTGGACAGATCGCAGTAGTCCCCTGACATGAGCATTGCTCTGATGGGGATGTGAATGAGCTGAGGGTGGTTGTATTCTCGGAGAAATCGACGGCTTAGTGGCTTAAAGGCTTCTCTCACTTCCAGGGAGACCTACGAAATAATCTGTTAGCCATCGAGAAAGAAATTGGCTCTGCGCATCCAACAGGCGCTGGCGAGAATTTGATGCGAATGAGGCCATCTCTGACGACCCTACAATAGGAGGGCTTGTAGAAGCAGACCCAGGTCCGCATGGGACTCGTCGCCTTGATTTCGAGCCTTGTGGCTTGTTGTGGAGTCTAGACCCAGGTCAACATCGGACTGTAGCGTCGCCTTGATTTCGAGCCTTGTGGCTTGTTGTGGAGTCTAGACCAAGGTGGACCCTAGCTAGACCCAGGTGGACCTTAGCTAGACCCAGGAGTGTAGCGTCGCCTTGATTTCGAGCCTTGTGGCTTGTTGTGGAGTCTAGACCAAGGTGGACCCTAGCTAGACCCAGGTGGACCTTAGCTAGACCCAGGAGTGTAGCGTCGCCTTGATTTCGAGCCTTGTGACCTGTTGTGGAAGCTAGACACAGGCCCACATCGTACTGTGGCGTCGCCTTAATTTCGAGCTTTGTGGCCTGTTGTGGAAGCTAGACCCAGCTCCACATCGGGCTGTAGCATCGCCTTAATTTCAAGCTCTATGGCTTGTTGTGGAAGCTAGACCCAGATGCACATCTGACTGTAGCGTCGCCTTGATTTCGAGCCCTGTGCCTTCCTATGGAAGCTAGACCCAGGTCCACATCGGACTGTAGCGTCGCCTTCATTTCGAGCCTTGTGGCTTGTTGTGGAAGCTAGACCCAGGAGTGTAGCGTCGCCTTGATTTCGAGCCTTGTGGCTTGCTGTGGTAGCTTGGCCCAGTTGGACTGTAGCGTGGCCTTAATTTCGAACCTTGTGTCTTGTTGTAGAAGCGATCCCGGGTCCAAATCGGACTGCAGCTGAGCTTCTCTCCACTTTTACAGACACAGGCCGCAGTACTCGCGTCGACTATGCGGCGTTGGACACTTTGTCGGCACGGAACTCACTTGCTACCTAGTCAAGTAACCACATTTGCCCCTTGAACATTGAACCAGGCGATATTCCCTTAATCTAATCGCTCTCATTCGCACTTGTTGTAATCAAGCGAACATGTGGCTCATCGCACACACCGCCCCGACTGTGTTATGTCATCCCTGCTCGCTCTAACCCCGCTATGACACAACATCCAGCTCGCAGGCATGACTCGTGTAGTCAGCGGATCACACTTCCTCATTGTAGGTCATCACGTTCAACACATTTTAAGGTCGTGTTAAAGAGAAGATAAAAATATGTATTCACGTCTGTTTTCCTTTCATTTTCAGATATCTGGAGTTGCGATTCTAACGCTCGCGTGCTGGACGATCTTCTGGAAACTTGAGTACGCATCGCTGCTGGTGTCAATTGCATACGAAGTGGGAACCTATGGCCTGGCCGTGGCTGGAGCTTTGGCCGTTATCGGTGGATTCCTTGCTTGTTTCGGAATATTCTTCGAACATCGTGCCATCGTTTTGTTTGTAAGTAGATTTACTTTGTTTTTTGTTTTGTTTTGTGAACACAGCCTTCTTTCGGCTGTCGGAACGTGACTACAGCACACTTAGACGGGCAATTAGCATCTCTAGCGAATGCTGCTGACGGGTCCCCTCTAAAGCGACGAGATCACTTGAATCTGATCTGGTTTCCGGAATAAATAACCGCCGACGCAGAGTACGGACAATTTGTCGATGAACCTGGTCCGAATTCAGGAACCAACCTTGAAGACGCAGAGGTTCGCACATGTCTGCTTGAAATTCATGGCATCCCCTCTGCTCCTAGACCTAGACGCAGATCTGCACGGGAGAAGTCACCTCCCTGCGGCGAATGTAAACAACAAATGGTGGCCACCACCCATCGGGGTGAGCAACCTCTAATCAGCTCTTAAGACATCTGCCAAACCGCTGCCATCAAACAGATTCGAATAAATCGTCTCGGGCCACCTCCCAGTCGCGCCTTGTCGGTCACGTCATCGCACGCGTACCGTTTCGCAATCGTGCCTCTGTTCGAATTCCAATTTTGGATTTGCGGAGAGAAAAAATAAAACATTTCGAAAATCTCACGAAACTGTGTGAATAGATTGGATTCCTTCGACAGCCCCATGATCGCCACAGTCACGTCCGCAGCGCTCATCGTCGCCGGCCAAGATCGTGCGAATTGGATTAACAAATGGAAATTAGAATTTCAATTGCGCCTCGGTTCGGTGGCCTCTCTCGCTCTGCGGGAATCGGCTGCCACTCCGTTGACTGATGTGGTCATAAATTTGCATCTCTAGTGGTTCCTCATCCTCAACTGCTCGACGTCGGGTCGTGATGTTGCCCAAAAGTAACTGGAAAGCCGCACCAAATCATAGGGCAACTTCCGTGTCGGCAACATCCACTTACGCTAAATAATTCACTCGCGCTCGCAGATGTGTGCGGTAATTTGGGGTTCGCTCACATGAGCTGGGTCGACACACCAGTTAGCTGGCGGTGAGAGCGCCCTAAGTATGTGGGGGAGTCTGTTATTAGGAAAATTCCAGGCGAACGCTCCGGCGCATACTAAACGTCACGATCGCCGCACTGCAGCGGCCTCTAATCCCGGCGCGGCGTTGTGCACATGAGTAATCTGTGACCTTAACCCTAGGCCACGTAGGGCATCCGGAGCATCCGGAGACGGGGTGGAGGCACTCTGTTGAAACTCCAAAGTCATCCGCTGCACACAAAGCCGATCGCGGCGGTGGTTGGTGTGTGCGTCGTGATCTGACATGGACTTCATGGATGGTCGGTTCCATTGTTCGCGGGTGCATCTACCTGACGCGGCGATGGTGTGTGAAATGTGGCGATCGCAGTGAGAACTGGGACAGGTCGCCGAAAGGATTCCCGCTCTGAGGTGTCAATCGGTTTATGAATCGTGGGTTTCATCTCAAATCCGATGCGACACGGTCGAGTGATTTGAATCCGAGCAGGAACGGGCAATCCATTCAAGGCAGAACATTTGACAATGAACGTCAAAATTGCCTTTGTCTCGTGTGGAATCTGGCGTGTGAACGGTTTCTGCTTTGGATCCAATCATGGACAATGTCAAAGGGAACGGTGGCATTTTAAGACGTGTACGAGTGGAGAATGAGAAGCTGGTGGAGTTCGAAGTTGATTGGCAAATATTTTGACAGATCTTAAGGAACTTAGGCATGATAAAATGTGACCAAAATCAAAATAACCACTTTGTTGTTTAGTTTCGTTAAGTTTCGTGAACTTTTCGTTACTCAAGTGGGTTAGGCGTCTCCTTAGGCCAAGCTATCGAATGATATAATGTAACCAAAATAACCACTTTGCTGAGTTTCGTTGAGTTTCGTCCACTTTTGCTTACTCGAGTGGGAGCGAAATCATCTCTCGATCTGTCAACGTACGTACATGACAATTGGGATTGGAATTTCTTGTAAGTCCGCAGAAGCAATTATGGGCACTTGGAGGTTTGACGATGCTTCTGGGTGCTTTGCATTGGGTTTTGACATGACTTCAAGTTTACTACAGTCAAATATGGTGCGGCCTTAAGTACTCGCATGACTTCAGTTGAATCCCCGTCATCTGACCTGTTTCACATCAGAAACAATAAATCTCGTCCACTTTACGATCTCATTACCTTAAGTCTTCCCGTTTTCACAGATTTGATCAGTCTCCTCAGGCGGAACCAAATGATGGCGACCAACTCCAAGTCACGCCATTAATTGCAGTGTGGCACAAGCCCAACACTCGTTCCATTTCAAGGTGACAAGGGACATGCCAAAATAGTGTCCCAACAGCGCACACAAATCCCAGCCGTGATGGATGGGCTAGTCTGCCACTGAATTGCGTGTAAGTTCAAGGTAACTTGTTGGCATTCCTTCCCTCACATCGACCAACCCCACGTACACCGCATACACCCACTATGCGGGATTATCTGGAGCTCCAATTTCGCACGTTACACCATGGCAATGTGAACACCTCATCCAATCAGTTAAGACCCAAGTTAATTAACCTAAAAGCATCCAGCAACATTCCACCGCCGACACGGCACCGGCGACCGAGCCCCGAATTGTCGCGAATCCGCCGCTACACGGGTTGCGTGTCTGCCGCAAATTACCCCCCAAACGTTTTCATTAATTCGCCTCTATGTGCAAACACTTGAACTTGGAGCACAAAAACCAGTGAACACACGAAGGCGAGCACACCCAGCAGCTGGAGCTGGAGCGTCTTACATAATCCGTCAACGCACAGCGAGCTTGCAAGCGCTGTATGGCCGCACAGGTATCGCTAATTACACGCGCGATATCCACAATCTTGGCAGCACCTCCGACCGGAGTAATTAATTCCCTCCATCAAAGCCCCATAAGAGCCCCATTGACAGCTCACTGGAGATCAATTACGGGCTCTACCGCGGTCCGCGGTCCGCGGTGCATTGCAATGACCTATCCCCCACGTCCCAGTGCTCAGAGCTCAGTGGTCATGGGTAATTTTAGACGCGGTGTCAGGTGGCCGTGACGTGGTGGGACTCCTTGCGATGGAATCTTTAATTGATTGATGCAGTCAAGCGATGCACGTTGCCGCGCTTTGGCTCACGACTGTGGCCGAAGTGTTGACCAGGTTGCGGTGTGTGTCATGGTTCCTGGGAACGGAACGTTCTCTGCGATGATTCAATCACACCGGTGTGTCATGATCGATTTGCATGTACGGCAAGTGGATGGGCAAATGTCAAAGCGACACCTGCAACCGGTTCTGAATGCCAGATCAGTCGGATGATGGATTTGTCTCATTGCGTTGGCAGTCGGAGCATTCGGAGGCGTTTTGTGGGTGGAGTTCCGTTTGAGTTCACGCGAGTGGCGCGTGTGTATGTGGACGACAGGCAGCGGTGATGACGTTTTAACGGTGGAATCGCTGAGAGATGACTTCAGGTTTGAGGAAGTGCTTCGATTGCTTCAATGTCAAGTTCGAATCCAAATCGTTTTGATTCAAGTCTTTTGAGAGTTTAACTGGTCAGCTGGAATAAAGGTGACTTAACATTCATGTTGCTTAGCCAGATGAGGGCATTTTTTAGTAGCAGCCAAGGAAAAGAACGGTCGACGGTATTGAGGAACAGTGGTTCGAGTTAAGCCCCTTGAATGATCACCACATTGACGAATGACTGACAAGTTTGACTAATTGTGCCTGCAGAGCACTGGCCTTGGTTCTGAATTGGTCATTCCTAACATCATTTGCTAAGTTCCATCCCATTCTCAACTCCGAGACAGGAGGAAGACTACTCCAGCACTCGGTCCATAGTTGCTGTAAACTTAGTGTTGCCGGCTAATTATGCAGAAAATACAACAGAATTATGTTTATTAGCACCTTTTCCACGACACTCAACGTTTCTGAAACAGCAGAGAAGACTGTATATTCGTGGGGCGGCGAATCGAACACCGTATGGGCTCTACTGTGTGCACTTCGTAACATCATTGATGTTGCATACTTTTAGGGTCACCATTTTAAACTGATGGTCATCGGGTCTATGGAGACCTGAAAAAAGCCGATTTAGCCCACATTTGCGATCAATAGAGCTTCAATTTCTAACTAAAAACAAAATTATCTTCATTTCAGTACACATTCCTCCTGGCCGTGGTCTTCTCCCTTGAGCTGATCATCGGCGGCTTTGGTTACTACTACGAGTCTCAAATCGAAGATGAATTGAAGAGAACTCTGAACAGTACGTTCCTCACAAGCTACGGCTTCCATGAGAGACGAACAGTAGCGATAGATGGAATGCAACAAGCGGTAAGTACTACACCCTTACAGTTCCATGATCAAATCTCATTGTGTTCCACTTTTGCAGTACAAATGCTGTGGTGCCATACGATTCGAGGACTGGCGATCCAGTGATTGGTTGCACTCGAATGAAACGGATCTTCTTCGAGCGAAAGACGGTCACGTAGTGCCCGATTCTTGTTGCATCACGGTCCGAGAGAACTGTGGACGACGTGATCATCCAAGTAACATTCCCTACACGGTAAGCTCAGTAAAGTCAATCCGGCAACCAGTCCTCCACTCACGACTGTCTCATTTCAGGGTTGCATCTATCAGTTCACAGATAATCTACGTCGCGACATAACCATACTCAGCATGGTCAGTCTGGGTATATGCTTCATTCCCATCATCGTTATGATCCTGTCATGCTGCCTGTATGTGAAGCTAAAAGAACCAGACGATTGACAATTGCCTGCGGCTCGGGTCTACAGTTCAAACTATTTGAACGACTTTAGACCTGAGTCGCAGTATCTCGAAGCTAGCAGCACCAGCACACCGATCAACAGTGCCACCACATCAGACAACATCAGTCTGATCTATGGGACCGGACATTGTCAGGTGCATCCAAAGAAACGTATACGCTTTGCAAATGGCACCAATGGGATGAGGGAAAGCACTAGCCTCTACTATGACGACGACAGTATACATCCGACCGATGTCAGTCTCTAGACGTTGACGAAAACGACGAACCTCTGTGTTCTGAAGGGATGCCATATCAGACGCAGTCAAACAGAAATGCCTTAGATTTTTGAACTGTTTTGCGTCACAATTTGTATAATTGAATATCCCCATGTCGATTGGAGTCGCTATTTGACTCTGATCACTGAGGGGACTGTAAATTATTCACTTAGCTTATAAGCACACACAAACGTACACATTGTAAATTTTAATTGTAATTGTAAATGTGTTTCAAGTAGACAATAGATCGATGATTCATTTTCTTGTACTTAAGTGCCGCACAATGCACCTTATTCGGTGTGGAAGTGAGTTAGAAGGTGTGTGCTTATGGATGAGTGCATGTTCTTCTCAAGAGAGGTTACTTACCATGTAACAAGCTGCAAGTAGCTCCTCCAGTCGTCTCCATCAGTACAAAAGTTGTGATGCCATACGAATCGTGGACTGGCGACACTGCATCACCGACCAACGTCCCCCACTGTGTCTCATTCTTGATGGTTCTGAGCACAAACACCACGTTATCCACTCCAGATTGCATTGTTTCGGCCATAATCCAAACGTTTTTCATAGAATAAGGGTGAGATTCAAAGAATCGATGCTCCACTGCCTTGCGGAATCTGTCCATATCATTAAACTCGAAGAGTTCACGACAATCGCTGCAAATTCGCCTTCTCACAATTCTCCACTGCCTCTTCTCAGCCCTGGTTCCAATAAAGCACATTTGAACCCTGGCTGAGCACCGTCAGCTTCTCATCCACTTCACACACAACTCACAGGACAGAGATAATGGAATAAATCCTCCATTATCTCTGGCACAGGAGGAACTTCTCCAGCTGACAAATCGCTTCCACCCCTTTCGAATATATTCCCAGCTTCCCATTGACATCGTCGGCATCACTTCGTATCGAGGTGAGACTTGAAATCCAACAGCAACCATCAGACAGTTTCACATTTAAGATCCCACACACACAGAAAAGCTTTAATTAATTCAGTCTTAACTTAAATTAATTTATTTTAACGTCTCTTTGTATATTTTTTGATAAGCTACAGACTAATACGCCTTCAATCCAATTTTTTTCTTTTTTTTTTATTTTATCTTGTAAGCCCCTAGGACTTAAAAAATTGTAAAATTTGTTAGAACCTATTTATGTACTTAATAAAAGTTGATAATTGTAATCTAAGGACACTTCTTTTTTTTTTTTGAATGATCAAAGCTCTGGGTGCCTTGTCAGAGTGACAGCCATCAGGAGCTGTCAAAGGCTTTGTCAGCAGCTGCAAGCGAGAAAATCACGCTCGGGGGCAAGCAAAAATGTGAGACATCATGGAGAGCATACGTAAGACGAGCTTCACTTCACCCCTCCCGAGTCCATTTCCATTCACATCATCGCCCTCACTTCGAATCGAGCCTAACCTAAAAGACAAGTCGAACCCTAACATGCTCCTTGTCGGAGCATCAACTTAAAGTCACCAAGGTCATTCGCACTGCCCTCAGACTTTTATACAATCAATCTCCGGAAGCAAACCGGCCACATTAAGAACCAGAATTTAACGTTCCTCTCATAATCAACGCTAATCAACTGTTTGTCTTTATTGAAGCAAATTTTATTATCGTTTCCTCACATTTAACAAATAAAACACATACGATCCAGTCCAGTGGGTCAGCTCTATCTGGGGCACATAGCACTCTTGCCTCCGTCCACGGAGAGTAGGGTGCCGGTGATGAAACTGGCCGAGTCACTGGCCAAAAAGAGAATGGCTGCAGCCACCTCGGACACATGTCCAACACGTCCCATGGCATGGGTCTCCTTGCACCGATGCAGATACTCAAAGTAGGTCTTGTCGTCCATGCCGCCGCGCTTGTGAATGTCGGTAACAACGACACCGGGATTGACGGAATTCACGCGAACATTCTGCAGAGCCAGATCGAGGGCGACGCACTTTGTGAACTGATCCAGGGCTGCCTTGGACACGCCATAGCTTAGGGCGTTTTTGAAGGAGCGCACCCCCGCAACACTGGACACATTCACGATGTTACCTTGGCTCGCGATCAGATGGGGCAACGCCAACTTGGTGAGCTTGAACACCGACCGCAGATTGGTGTTCAAAATCGTGTCGAACTGCTCAATGTCGATGTCCAGAATCGAGCCGGATGCCAGGATCCCAGCGTTGTTCACCAGCACATTGATTTGGCCGAATTCCGCGATGGTCTCGTCGATCACCTTCTGCGGTTCGGTGTTAACGTCTGCCACAACCATGAGGCATTTTATGTCCAGATTTGCTTTTACACACGCCTTCACTGTTAGCTTGAGATTCTCGACGTTTCTGCCAACCGCAACAACGTTAGCTCCAGCCTGGGCGAAGTGCAAGCAGGTCTCCGCGCCAATGCCAGAGCTCGCTCCAGTGACGATCACCACTTTTCCGTCAAAGCCCATGGTTTGGAGGACGAATCAATACTGAATCCGGCCAAATGATTGACACCAACTCGGTGCGTGTGATTGGCGACGACTCGAATTCAGGTCTTTCGATTAGCAACTGCTCGCAGACTGTGTGAAACTGGCAAACCGGTAGATTGGCGAAGCTATCTCTCATCGCATTCTGTTTTGAATTCGTATTTGTCCGCTGGAAGCGGAGATTCTTATCTTATCAGTGTGCCCAGCGAAGGGGGGTGATGTTTATTTTGATCGCAACAGGTTCACGCGTAACACGTTCAGTTAGATCGGAATGGATGACTGATTGACGAGGCTTATCACTGAACTCAAGTGTTGATGAGGTTTCGGTTTCTCGAGAGGATGAACAAACGCAGAGAAGGACCATTGTCATAACTACACACCGATCAAGAGAGAGAAGTGGTAGAAGATCATACAGATTGGGGTCACAGCAGCAAGGCAAGGCAAGGTTCACATTCCTTCTCCCATCCCTCAGTCAGTCAGGAGAAACTTCCCTACTTCCCTGCCCACACATAACACAACAACAACAAAGTCACCATCTGTCCTAAGTTGTTTTTTTATTCTCCATCCATAAACAGGTGAACATTTCACCGCCCTGCTGTTCAAGTAGCAGCCACCATCGATGTCAAAGCTATCGACGTGTCACCATCCCCCGTCAGATCGTGAATCTCTTGCTTCTTCTTTCGCACTCTTCGTGACTGCGCACCCTCCTGATGCATCTTCACGTGCAAGTACCAACCGTTCCGCGATCGCAGCTCCTTCGAGCACAGTGTACACTTGTACATCTTGCTGTCCATGTGCTTCAGCATGTGATCCTTCAGTTCAGTGTGCTGTTTGAATGCCTTCTCGCAAACGGTGCACGAGTACGGCCGCTCATCGGTGTGCGTTCGTATGTGTCGCTTCAAGTCATCGGCTCGATGGAAGAGTCGACTGCACTGCGGGCACATTTTCTCCCTGGAACCGGGCGTGTGCGAGAGCTTTTTGTGGCGTCGCATCGACTGAATGTGTGCGAAAGTCGTCTGGCAATCGACACACTTGAATGGCTTCTCCTTCGGATGCTCGTCTTTGTAGTGCTGGATGATGTCACGTTGTAGATAGAATACCTAAGGAATAGCTCGCATCAAATTCACATCGTACGGCCGAAAAGCATTCACTTACTTTCGCGCAGAAGGGACATGTGAGATCAGCTTCTGAGACTTCCAAGTTCAGGACTTCAATCGGCTCGTCTTGGTCGGACACCTCCTCCAATTGCTCGATTTCCATTAAACAATCCTCTGGCAGTTCCTCGTCGGACTCTTCTTTCAGCGAAATCTGCTCACTTGCCTCTGAATCCTTGTTGCAATCGATGACCTCCAGCTCATCGATTTCCTCCTCCTCTTCTGGCAGAAACGCCTCGTCTTGTTCCTCCACGACTGTGAAGCTGATCTCCTCCTCTTCCTTCACCACATTTACGATGCTCTGAAGGATCTGTTCCGCCCGTTGGCTCTGCGTTCGGAAGGAATACGAGCTGTTGATGAGTTTTAAGCATGCACTGCAGAGAAACCGCGGCAGTCCATCGGTTGATTCGATCTGTAAAGAGGAAGCACCATTCAATGGAATGAACATCAACGTACTTTGTCTGGGGGACAATACCTTTAAGCCAGTGACAGCCTCATACATCTCGTACACCCGTATCAGTCGCCCATTGGTGCTGATGATGCAGAGAGCATCATTCGTCAAGTCATTGTCGGCCGATTCACTCAAGCAGGTGCGGCAGAGCGATGAGACATTCAAGTCATCGCAGATTTCCACAGTCACTGGCTCTTCGGAGAGCAACAAGGAACGCAGACGACCTATTTCTGTGCAAGATTCGTCCATGAATTTGATTTGATTCATGTGACAACAAAAATAAGAAAACACTGCGTGAGGAGATTATTGACTTTTGGTGTTTGTGTACATTTGAGAGTGACGGACGAATGAGTTCCACAAAATGTTGTGGAATGCATTCCACTGTGAAGGGCGGTAACACATTGTGTTGTGCTGCTGCGTGGGTAAGGTAGTGTTGATGTTTTTTTGAATAGATTTTGGTATGTGGGTTTTGTGATTGATTTTTGGGATGTTTTGTGTTCAATTTTGGCAAGGTAAGGCCTGTCATATGACGGACTTGTTTAAACATAACAATGTGCTGCCACACAGGTCATCGAAGCTCAGATTCTTGCAAACTCACTCGTCGAAGGGGCTCTAGAAGAGTCTACGAATATTGAGTGAATGTCGGAATAGCTGCAGGTTCTGCTGAAAATGAAGAATACACTGCTTTCTGGATATCATTCAGATGAGAGCCATGTAACAGAAACATTTTGTGTAGTAAACCCATCCAAATCTTGGCAAGAAAGGAACAGCAAAAGATCTGTTCTGATCTGATCTCTGCAACACAGCGGCACTAGGATTCTCATGCATTTACGTGCTTACCTTAGAGATCGACAGGAAACTCATGGCCATCGAAACAGTCATAAGAGTGCAACCGGCAGAACATTGACTGCAGCAAAGGACATACGGAGTTACTCCAGAATATGAATACGAATGGCAAGTCAAGGGGCGCCTCGTATGAGACACAAATCAGATCTCATACACAAATAACCAAACGGCCATAAGTCATCAATCAAATGCTAGACGATGCAACTTTGCCATCTATCTCTGAGGAAGAAACCTGTCAGTTGCAAACGTACCCTTTGCTGGGTCCCTGGGCACGAAAGAGCTGTTTAACTAGCTTCAATTTGCGAGGGCTCTTGCCCTGGAGGCTCTATCCTTTAGAGCCTGTAGATCCTTTCAGTCGATCACAGGTGTTATTCTCAAGGATGTTCCCTCTAGGCATGCTTCGGTCAGTCCATTGCTCATTTTTTGTTTTCTTCAAATTTAAGGGCTGTGCGCGGAGGTTGGAGTATGCATCAATTGGTCAGTGTGCAGCAGATGGGGGGGTTTAAGTGAAAATGATCATCAATCGGCTTCTTAAAGTCACACAACGACGTTTCCCACATCGCGTCGTCTAAAAATTCACCACAAACCCACCCAATTGAGTGTATTTAGCTCGCTCACCGAACGATGCCCCCTTTTCTTCAGCCCTTTTTCAGAGTCCCTCCCCGTCATGTTTAACCTGGCCCCCAAATACCACCGACTGCAGCACAAACTTTGCGTCGCCGATGGCCTCGTTTGCATCTGATAACGAACAAAAAAAAGAACAATAGCCTTCATCCACAGCTCCCCCCCTCCCCATCAGTGCTAGGCTATAAACACTCACCTCAAGGTGCGAGTTTTGTAACACACTTCCGCGGCACGACACTCACGTGTGCCCACCGCTCCCCAGTCGCCACCCAGTGCAAGGCATTCGAGTCCACCTGTTGCACTCACCCGCGAAATCAATTTTATCGTCACGAATGCCAGTCGTGGAAACCATCACGGGGAACAAGCACTGTTGACAAATATTCCAAGGATATTGTTGCCCCAGTGCCTGATTCAACAGTCCACCCCTCTCCTCGCCGATGCCAACCCATTTCGTTGCACCATTGAAGGGTGCTTACGGTAAGCAGTGCCTGCCAAAGAGTCGCGCATTGACTGCGAACACGCGAACCCTATTTCAGTCTCGTCGATATTCCAAAATTGAACATGGGACCAGTTTAGCGCTGACCGTCAACCAGACAACAGCAGGGCCATGTCGAATCAACTGTTCTTCCTCAGTCTGGCCGACATCTTCTCGGTGTATCCGCAGATCTTCCGCGAAATCATCGCCCACGAGGACAACCGCCGCAAGGAGGAGGGCAAGCTGGCCAAGGACCACATCTACCTGCCCAGCGACGAGGAGTGGCAGCACATCGTCTACTATCGCCTGCTGGACGTGCAGAAGAAGATCAACCAAGCACTGGAGTCTGGACTGTGAGTAAGCCGAATGTCACATCGAACTTTCAAAATTCGCGTCTCGTTTTGGAAGCAAATTCTCGGTGAATGTGAAATAACGATAATGCCCACTTTCTGCAGAACGCTGGAGCAGATCACGCGACGCACAGAGCGCCCCGTCTTCGATCCGTCGTTTGTGATTGAGAAATTCAGCCCGTCGACCACGCCCAATGGGGGCAGGTTCGATGACCGCAAGCGATGTGTGCCTGACCATCCGATCGAGTACATCAACACCAGCGACATGGGTTCGTGGTCGCTGGAGAACATCTGTAAGGCGGCGAAGCTGCTCCAGAAACCCCCGTCGGTGGTCGACTTCGTGGATGAACACGAGATGCGAAAAGTCTATTCGCTCATTTATGATGTCTTTCGATGTGAGTATTCGTGTGTGGGTGTGTGTTCGTTCTCCGGATTGACGTGGCGTGCCTGCTTCCGTTTCATGTCGAACTGTCATCCTGTGATGATGTGGATCGTGTACCTATCGTTGAACGTGTTCAAATTGTGAGAGCAGACAGGGATTCAGTTGCAGGTCGTCCCTCTGAGCGTACTGTAGGCAAAAGGCTGTCAAACTCACTGCCTCTGGTAGAGATGTCTCAGGACTCATTGAAAGGCACGATCTACGACCAAAATATGGATGCCGCTGGAGAAAGTGTAGAAGAAGATCCAAATCCATGGATTCCACGACGAGCACAGCACTTGATGTTGTCTGACGGCGATGACGATGTTTTTCGTTCGGAGTTGAATCCACAAGGTTCAGCTCCCGCTCGAGATTTAAGGCAACTGCAACAATGCGCCGATTGGGTGCTTGGACATCAGCAGGGTCTGGTTGATGCTGTTCGAGCTGTGCTCAAAGCAGTTACTCAAGGGGAAGCCCCCGCAAATTGAACTCCAGGACGAACTCTCTTCGAGATGCTGAAGTGTATCGCAGGTGACGTGTGGAATGTCGAAGCAGGGATCGTGTGATTTATCGTCGCTGGATTTCGTTTTGTTGGGCTTCCTCTAGAGGGACGCTCGAGCCTCGAGAGCAGTACGAAGCTACGCAGACAATCCACAAAGACGTCCTGCCCGATTTGTGCTCGAAAGTCCATCGAGTCCAACAAGCACTTCCGTAGCGGACACGATGTAACATTCCATTCACAATGGCGATTCAAAATGGCCATTTAAACAGTAATTCGATCGAAATTCAAAGCACAAATATTCTTTATTTTAAATTTACTTTCGGAACCGCAAAATGGATGAACCCGTGACTGAACACATTCCCCCTCGAACCATTCGTGGGCGCACACAATCAGACATCGGGTCGTCAGAATGTCGTCGATTCGTTTCTAAATCCGTTCGATTGCTATCGATTTCGGCTGTAACCTCACTCAATCGGAATCCAGTTTTCGTGTCCCCCGACTCGATTGAATCCAATAAATCGCATAACAAAACGGCAATTCCAATTCCAATTCCAATTCGCTGGCAAACATGCAAGCCCCGCCACAGCACAGCACAGCACAGCTCTCCGCCCGGTTTTCGTGGTTGACTATTTCTGATTCAATTGGTTTCCCCTTTTTGTTGTTCCCATTCCAGATAAGGTTGTCATGAGCAAGGCCCTTACGGACACGTCCTTCTACGCCCACCATCCCGACGTAAGCCAGCAGCACTGAGAACTGTGTCAACCTTCACTCAAGATTTTCTCCGTGTTTTTTTCCAGCTCGTAGGACACGACAACCGCGTGTGGCTGATGCTGTTCGAGCTGTTCTCGAGGCAGTTCCTCAAGAGGAAGACCCAGCAGATGCAGCTGCAAGACCAGCTCTATCGCGACGCTGAGGTGCATCGTAAGTGGCCTTGTGGAATGTGGAACCTGAGCGTCAGATTAAGGCTCCATTTCTTTTGCAGACATTGCCGAATGCTTGTGGCAGCACAGAGTTCGCCTTGCAGCGTCCATCTCTCGAATGCGGATAAGGAGAGGGGCTCTTCAGCTGTCGCAGCTGCTGCCGAATCACTTGCAGAACGAGAAGGTGGCAATAGCCGCAGCCAATCCGATTGTCAGCGGATGGATCAATCCCTTTATTCTTGAGTACGTCCAGTGGGGATGCAGTCCTCCCTCTAATCAACCTCTCCCATCCGTAGAAACAAGACAGCCGCGGAGTTGTTCCTCACAACACACGGGCTCAGCGCCAACACGGCCGATGGCAACAGCAACAGCAACAGCAGCACAGACCAGCAGCTGCAGGAGGACCAGTACAAGTGGGACAAGATGTGCCCGTTGTTCCTCTCGATCCTGCCACGGAACAGAAGTTCGTTTGCCCAATCGGAGTTCATCCGCAAGAACTTCTTCGTCATGCAGGTGAGTGCCCTCGACTCCATCTTCATCCACTTCGTCAGCACCCCTCCCTCTGCCCACCCCACAGGACCGGACGTTTGCCATAGCCCCGGCGATAGTGTCGCAGCTGTTCGAGCACTTCGAGCTGGAGGGTGACATTGTGCAGACGCACGTGTCATCGCCCCGTTCCACGGCGTACCTGGCCTCTCTGTTCAGGTCGATAAGTCGCGTCCGCGAGTTCCTGGCCTACGGATGCGGATCGATGCTGGACGAGTACAAGGTGTACATGAAATGCCTTGGCATTCGAAACGTGCAGCTCTTCGCCGAGGCATTCACGTCGATTCCGCTGGAAGCGGCGAAGTTCAACACGGTCGTGGGCATCTTTGCGACGCCTCCGAACTCCTTCAGTGCGGTTTCCGACCCGATCGACTTGATCTGCAGTCGAGGCGGCGACCTGAACATGCTGGAGGTGATGACCGAGTCGGAGATCAGCTGCGACGGCAAGAAGCGAGTCACGCAGATCCTCGAAGAGCAGCGCGAGACGCTGCGGCTGGCCATGTCGCGACCGCAGGTCCAGTTCGTCCTGTATCAGACCCATTCGGTGGTGGACTGCGAGAACGTGGACATGGTCCGGATGGCCGTGGAGAATGTGAACCGGAACGCCTTCGAGAAGCACCTCTTCTACTACAAGGAGAAGAAGCGACTGGAAGCGTTAGCGGAAGCCGAGGCAGCTACCATCCCCATGGCGGCGAATATGCTGCTGCCCAGGAAGCGACAGCCAGGCGCGCCCTCCAGTGCGACGACAAACAAGACTGACGACTCCCAGCAAGCAAAGCGCCGTCTGGACAGTCCCGAGAACTCATTCGTGTCCGACGACACGAGCACCGTGGACGGACAGGAGGACTACACGCAGCTAATTCACGTGCCCAAGTGCGATCAGTTTGAGGTCGCCAGCATCCCGGACGTGTGCCGGAACCAGGACAGCTGCCTGAACATGGAGAGCATGGGCTGCTACATTTCCCTGATCCAACGGAAGCAGATCACCCGCCTGAACGCCAAGTACCTGATCCAGATGGCCGAGGGTCGAGGTCTGTTCGGAAAGGCCGACCGCGACAAGAGCGCCAAGACGAGGGCGCTGAAGAAGCAGGAGAAGTCCGAGGCAAAGAAGCCCGTTGAGACGAAGGCGGCCAAGGTGAAGAAGCACGACGAGGAGACTTTGGTAAGTGACGCTCATCTCTTGTCGCCTCTCCTCTCATCACTCTTCCCCGCAGTTGAACCGTATCATGCAGCCCACCCTGGCTAGCGGGATAAGGTCAAATCTCAGCAGGATGTCCTCGGTCCAGGCCAGGTACCTCAAGTTCAACTCCAGCAGCCGCGAGTGTAGCCGGTTCTTCCTAGAGGTACGTCTCGAGGCGTGCATCCACCCAGCCTCTGCTCAAGTGTGTGTTCTCTTTCAGTCAACCCGGGCGAGAAGCAGGTCGTGGTGGCTGGACTCCGTCGGATACATTCAACGGCTTCAACGGCGGTCCAGGCGGAAGTCCAAGTCGGACCCGGGCGAGCGGTACAGCATCGCCAAGCTGATGAAGTACGCCATGTACCCACTCCACTTGCCAAGCAGGGACCGGCGACCCGGTCTCGCGAAGGAACCCTACCCGGTGACGGTCAACTATTTGGACTTTGCCTTCTGCCACAAGAGACGGGCGCTTTTCAAACGTCAACTGGTCGGGTAAGTCAATCTGAGTGCGGGTGCTACTTAGTCATAACGACACATCCTCTCCCCCCAAGTCCAATGCGTCCTTCGTCGTGGCGGCTCTCTGGCTCAGGCAAGTCGATGAGGTCTTTCCAAACGGTCCTATCCGCGAGGAGAAAACCAAAGCCACTGGGATTGTGCTGAACTGCTCCTTGAAGGAGGGAGGAGCAAGAAATCAAGCGAAGATTAATTTGTTCTGCGCCTAATTGCTAGAATATATTTTTTCCGCAGAGAAATGTGGTTTCGCTGTTGGAACCAAGCCAACGTTTGACACACGGACTTCTTCCGATTCTCAATGATGTCTGAGTCACGTCTCATTTCGGTTCTGCTGGAGCCATTGTTATGCCAGCAGGACCTTTCTTGTAACCGTCATGTCAGTGAGTTGCTCAGCCGTCCTGAAATCCTTATGAATCTGAAAAGAGTTGGATTTTTGTTAGATCCTGCAGGTCTTGTAAGAAATGATCGCCCAGTGTTCTATGCCTGAGACTGGCAGAGACTGGGACAGTAGCGGAGGTAGTGAGGAGCATCCTCTTACTCCTAGTCCTATTTTCTTTTCATTGCACTTCAGACGATTATGGCCAGTTAGCGCTAGTTAGTGCCGTTGCTACCAACTTTTTGTCGCACTCAAGGAGTAGGTATGTCGCTTTTTGCACAGCTCATCTTGGGCCAAAGTATCCGAGTGGTGTCGCAGAGAGTTCCACCTTTTATTAGCTTTTTCAGTGATCGTGTCGTCCACTTTTATCTGGATTTTTCCTGCGTTTGGTCAATTTCGGTCCTTTTCCTGGCAAGTTCATCCGCTGCTTCATTGCTCTGTGACCCGGGACCCAACCTAAAGTAATCGAGTGCTGCGTCCTGAGAACCTTGAGCCCTGCACGACACGATGCGACGAGCTTGAAATTGCTTTGACGGCCACTTGACTGTCAATGTAAGCCGGTGGTACTTCCAACATTGATATCATTCTGAGCGCTTCTTTGACTGCCAGGTCCTCCTGCCATAGCAAGGGATTCTGATGAAGCAATGCATGTGTAACAAATCGCTGACGCGCCTTTGCCATTTCAGTATACGTGGATGGTCGAACAGCTGGTGGGTTCATTCGAAGCACACTCCTTCCATGTTGTTGGAAATAGCACCGGAAGGGTATCAGCCGAATTCGACTCGTTCCATTTGCAATCTATCCCGTATACTTAGACGGCCAGTAGAGCTTGGGAGACAGCCACTGGATGGGTACACAGCAGCACAGTGCACAGTTGGTGGAATTTATCCGCTCTGGTTCCAACTGGGAGTTAGGCCTGTGCACGGCGAAAATATGCACGCCTGCAGCTTCTGGCCGCAGGAGGATGTGGGAGTGATTGTAGATAGAGAGGCGATGCATTGTGGCCTCTCGTTCGCAGTTGACTTTTAGTCATTACGTACTTCTTCCGCTTCATGGAAGTAGAGCACCTGCAAGTTCCCAACCAATTTGAAGAATGAAGAATAAGCTTTACTGCGGATCTTGTTTGAACTCGATAACAGGGTCAAGTGAAGAAATTATGGTTTTAGATCCATCATTTTCTCGTCCTACGTGTGGTGCTGCAGTCCAAGGAAGGCCTGAGTCTCAACTTACAAGCCTCTCCAGCAAGCGCTAACTGCATCCAATTTCGCACAACAAGTTCGCTGTGGTCGATCCTATCCTTTTCCGGTTTAATTCGGTAAGAAGAAGAAATTAAACACAAAATGGGACGTTACTCAAAATCCTGCAAGGCTCGTGGACCAAATCTAAGGGTTCGCTTCAAGAATGCCCACGAGACTGCTCAAGCCATTAAACGCATGCCTTGGTGTCGTGCTCAGCGTTTCCTCAAGGCTGTTGTTGAGAAGAAAGAATGCGTTCCATTCTGTCGCTTCAACGGCGGTGTTGGCCGTGTTGTGCTCAAGTCAAGCAATGGAAGACCACTCATGTCGCTGAATTCCGTCTTCAGTTATTGTGCAACACTGAAGCGAACGCTGACTACAAGGGACTCGATGTTGACCGTCGTTGTCGTTGATCACCTTCAAGTGGATCGTGGCTAATGTCTACTTCGTCGCACATGCCCTGCTCACGGTCGTATCATCGATCACCCAGCCACGTTGAGGTTATCCCCACCAAAAAGAAAGTTGTCGTCGCCAATGCAGCCGACGATGAGCTAGCTAAGAAGAAGCTCTCCAAAAAGAAGACGGAAGCTTCTTCTTGGCGAGCTCATCTTCGGATGCCTTGACGTTGACCTCTTCCATTTCCTTGCACGTATAAGTGCTGGGCAGGATCTATGGTTGATCTCTTCGTCATGTTTAACTCTACAGCGCCTCCAATTGAGGCAGTGTCCAGTGACTTCTGAGGCAATGCATTTGACAGTTTTTTGGTGTTTTTGTATAACCAGTGGGAACTCGACCAGACGGTTCCATCTAGAGCTCAACGTTGCTGTGGCAAATGTCAGGAATTGCAATTTGACAGCTTGTCTTATGGAAGAAGGTCAGACTTTCATTCATCCTCGATCTGATTATGTTATTATGCCTGGGCACCCAGCTTATGGCTGAACAGCATCACTGGTTCCCTGCAGAAATGGGCGGCAATTGATTCCGGTCTGTTTCTAAAGGGTGGTTACATTTTAAGGGCCGATGTTGATTTTGAATAAAACACAAATTATTTACGAAATTATTATCATTTCTTTTTACTATGATAATATTGGTTTGGTTCAATTATGTATGGAACAAAATATCGGCCAAATGGCCGCCGCGACCTCGGCGGCACACCTCCATCCGATATTCCAAATTTTCGATGACGCTGAAGCATAATTGAGGTTATATGTAGTTAATGTTCTGAATAATCTTATCCTTTAGCTCTTGAATTGTTGCTGGCTTATCGACGTACACCTTTTCTTTCAAATGACCCCAAAGAAAAAAATCCAACGGTGTCAAAACACAGGATCTTGGCGGCCAATTGACATCGCCACCACGTGAGATGACACGGCCATTGAATGTGTCGCGCAAAAGAGCCATTGTTTCGTTAGCTGTGTGTCAAGTGGCACCGTCCTGTTGAAACCACATATCGTCCACATTCATATCTTCCAATTCGGGCCATAAAAAGTTCGTTATCATTTCACGTTAGCGAACACCATTCACAGTAACTGCCTGACCGACCTCATTTTGGAAAAAATTCGGACCGATGATGCCGCGAGCCCATAAACCGCTCCAAACAGTCTCTTTGTGGGTGCATTGGTTTTTCGACAATCACTCTTGGATTATCATTCGCCGAAATGCGGCAATTCTGCTTATCGACGAATCCACTGAGGTGAAAATGTGCCTCATCACTGAAGATGAAGTGCACGATATGCATTTTGATTTGAACGCCCATTTTCATAATAAGCCTGAATAACTTTAACGCGTTGCTCGTTTGTGTATCTTTCCATGGTTCAAATTGAGTTAGTCTGAAATTGAGAAATGTCAAATGAAATGCAGAAGAAAACTTGACGTTTAGGTGTGGTTCACATTCAACATCGGCCCTTAAAATTTTTTATATCTGGTTGATGGTGTATTCAGAAGGCCTTAGTTGGGCGCCACACAAGCTGAACCTCCACTTCTACTTGAAATACACACAAATGATAAGAAAGACTGGGTGCCACTTTATGGTCATCCACAATTAGTGTTCTTCAGAATTTGTTTTTTATGTTTAACTGTGATTTGAGGAATCACTTCAAGGCTGCTGAGTGTCTCCGTGTATGGCTCGCGTTACCACCAACTCCAGCAAGAAGTCGTACAGTCCAGCCTAAAATGAACAGAAATGTGTCTCTTGGAAGACGCGGGTCGATCGCAAAAACAACATCATTCTCTTGTAAGCACACGGTCTCAGCCAGATGGCCTGGACTTCTTCTTTCCAGAACTCAAGTCTGGCGGATAAGGTTCGGCCTTTTGTGTAATCGATCCATCTTTAAAGAACGCCAAACCATTCGAGTGTGTTAAGTACTTTCTTTTATTTGTTTCGAATCTACACAAAGTTATTGTTGTAATCTGCAGAGATTTATTTTTTGTTTCAGAAACGACATCGATCCGGGGTATTGGACAGCGTAACAATATATGTACATCTCTGACTGATTCGTTGTATTGCATAATAAAGAGTACAAAGTTGTTAGAAAGTTCAGTGGTGTCTTATTTTCCACGAACCAGATCTATAAGCCGCCTCTGCTGGAATTGTGTGCTTTGCATATACAGGGTGGGCCAGATACAAGTTTCTTTTTAAAAAATGCAATAAAATGAACAAAATTAAATTGTTTTCCATGTATTATGGCTTTATTAGTAAGAACAAACATTCCCATTAACTATGAAATACAACGTCGTTCACGCGGCTGCCATGGCTAGCTTCGCTGTAGCGCATTCTGTCACCCCACTTTTTCAAGACCTTGTTGATGGTTTCGGGCTGTAGCTCACGGATTGCTTGGATAAGTGCTTGAATCGTTTCCAGAACCTCCTTCACGGTTCCACACAAACAAAAAGTCCAAAGAGGACAAATCGCAACTCCGAGGCGGCCAATTGACATCGCGCCAAGACGGCTGATACTACGATTTGGGAATTTGGTGCTAAAAATATCGATTGTGGCATGGGCTGCGTGATATAGCGCATCATCTGCATGAACCAGAAGTCATCCAAATCCATGTCTTCAATTTCAATGAGAAAAAACTCGGTAAGGATTTTGGAGCCTTCCATGGCTCATCTTCCAACTGCCACAGCGGCCCAACTAGGCGTACCTACGACCTGTGCGCACCTGTGGTTATGTGTTGAGATGAGTATTAACGAAATCCAAAGACTGGAGTGGATCCGACGGCATCGAATTTTTCACCTAAAAAAATGTACAGTGTATAGTAAGGATTTTAGAGCCTTTCCATGGCTCATCTTCCAACTGCCACAGCGGCCCAACTAGGCGTACCTACGACCTGTGCGCACCTGTGGTTATGTGTTGAGATGTGTATTAACGAAATCCAAAGACTGGAGTGGATCCGACGGCATCGAATTTTTCACCTAAAAAAATGTACAGTGTATAGTAAGGATTTTAGAGCCTTTCCATGGCTCATCTTCCAACTGCCACAGCGGCCCAACTAGGCGTACCTACGACCTGTGCGCACCTGTGGTTATGTGTTGAGATGTGTATTAACGAAATCCAAAGACTGGAGTGGATCCGACGGCATCGAATTTTTCACCTAAAAAAATGTACAGTGTATAGTAAGGATTTTAGAGCCTTTCCATGGCTCATCTTCCAACTGCCACAGCGGCCCAACTAGGCGTACCTACGACCTGTGCGCACCTGTGGTTATGTGTTGAGATGAGTATTAACGAAATCCAAAGACTGGAGTGGATCCGACGGCATCGAATTTTTCACCTAAAAAAATGTACAGTGTATAGTAAGGATTTTAGAGCCTTTCCATGGCTCATCTTCCAACTGCCACAGCGGCCCAACTAGGCGTACCTACGACCTGTGCGCACCTGTGGTTATGTGTTGAGATGTGTATTAACGAAATCCAAAGACTGGAGTGGATCCGACGACATCGAATTTTTCACTTAAAAACGGTGGAATGGCTCTGTAACGCCCACCGCTGACCGACACGTTGTGCCCAGTCTCATTTTCGAAGAAGGTCACAACAGCCACATTGTCATCTGTGCGTACGGTGCGACAGGGGGGGAGTGTGTCCACTAGCATATCAATCTCACGAACGTTTTGCACAAACTTGCACACAGCAGTCGCGGTGGGTGCTTCGGCCAAAACTTCTTCTTTTCAAAAAACGAACTGTTTGGGCACTCATTTTGGAAATAAGTTTTCAATACTTCCCAACGCTATTCAAGGGTAAAGCTAATCGTTTCGTTCCGCGGAGGTATGATAGTGACCTTCTGTCAAAATTTCCAGAGGGAAACAGTTGTCAGTGTCAGAATAACCTATGATTTAAAAAAAAACCACTAGATGGTCCACCCTGTACATGATGAAGAGGATAATTCATAAATAGTCCCTTGTGCTTGGACATGATGTCTACTCAAACGTATTGGAATTCAGAACTCGTTTTTGGAACCTTGGGGCGCTAAGCTTAAATGAAACATACTTCCATTTGCGGCGCAGAACGTACAGCCATTCGGTAGGAACTGTCGTGGGTAACATGAAATTTAATATCTGACAGCCAAAGCGTTAGTATCAGCCTCCCTCGACTTCAAACTTGCATCGTTCAGAGATGGCCCAGCAGCTCAATATTCCCAAGTGTTGGGTGCTAGTTCACAGAGACATTGCAGATAACTACGGACCGGACAGACTAGCCAGCCATGCAACAACTCTACCCACTCGCTACTCGGATGGCTGGCAGTGAGAACGTGTCAACCGTCCGATTTCAAACTGTCTGCTGATCTCTCTAAGAAGCTGCTTTAAATAAACTAATGATCAGCTATATGGTCGGACACTGCCTCTTGGGAGATCGTCGCGCCATGAAACCGGACCTCATTGAATGTGACTTCTGCAGAAGCTTCACGGATGAGGAGGAGATAGAAAATATGTCAAATCTCCCTTGCAACGCAGCTCACTTATTGCACGAAGTAAGCGAGATGAACTACGAAAAAGCTAAAAAAAATCCTTACACTGTCCATTGTTTTAGGTGAAATTTTCGATGTCGTCAGATGCCCTCCAGGATGGCCGGCCAGTTGGAAGCCCCAGCGGCTCATCTAGACGTACATACCTACGACTTCTGTACACCTGTGGTTATGTGATTCTACGTGTATTAATGGAATCAGTAACTCTCGAGGGCATGGGGAAGAGAGTGCCATAGTGGAGCAATAAATGATCCAAACTGCGGGCCATAAGACGGCACCTGTTTAATGTGGCTAAACGAATTGGAGACTGGGAAAGCTACAAAAGGGTACTCACCACCTCATTATTGAAATAAGGCAAGCTAAGAGAGAAAACTTTAGAAGTTCATGCGAGATAATATCAAATACTCCTGCACCAGCTAGACTACATAAAGCGCTGCTAAAAACCGGGGAGATTCAAATGTCTGTGAACGTGATAGCAGCTACACTGAAAATGAGGAACAGAGGACAAGACTTCTGCTGGAAACTCACTTTCCGGGCAGTCACCAGTATACTGACGGGCCTGGAACCAATTTGCGAGATATTCTTCAAAGGACGCCTGGAATGGGCACAATAAGCTCATGTCAGATATTCAAATCTCCACGGATTGATGAGATTAAACCAGCCCAACTCCTTCCAAAAAGGCAAAAGCAAACTGCTTCCATATCTCAGAATTATAACTAGAAGTTGTGTAGCGCTGGGATATATACTAAACGAGTAGAGAAGGGCAAAGATGGGGAAGAAAGACCCAAGACAACATAAGTCTTACAGACCGATCAGCCTTACATCATCTCTGCTGAAAATTACGGAGAAAGCTGTAGACAACTAAAGGGTGATTTTTTTAAAAGCTATAGGAAAGTTTTTCAAAAAAAAACACACATAAAATTCAGAAAAATGCATGAAATCTTTATTTGAATCGATAGTACGGTCCATATAATTTAATGTTTGAAGATTATTTCATGCAAATGTTGACCTTGACTGCGCCTCAAATGGTCCATCCGCTTAGTACAATTTTGGCATACTCTTTCCAACATTTCGGCCGGTATCTCACGAATAAATGCTTCAATGTTGTCTTCCAATGCGTCAATTGAAGCGGGCTTGTCTGTATAGACATGAGCTTTAACATAGCCCCACAAAAACTAGTCTAAAGGCGTTAACTCACACGATCTAGGCGGCCAATTGACCGGTCCCGAACGTGAAATAAAATGTTCACCGAACTCGCCCCTCAATAAGTCGATTGTTGCGTGTGCAGTGTGGCATGTGGCACCGTCTTGTTGAAACCACATGTCATGCAAGTCAAGTTCTTGCATTTTGGGCAAAAAAAAGTTGGATATCATCTCACGGTAGCGCTCACCATTCACAGTTACGTTACGATTCGCATCATATTTGACGAAGTGCGGTCCAATGATGTGACCAGTCCATAAACCGCACCAAACTGTGACTTTCTCTGGATGCATTGGTAGCTCTTGCAATGCTTCTGGCTGATATTCACTCCAAAATCGACAATTCTGCTTATTTACGTACCCATTGAGTCAAAAATGTGGGTCGATTAAACTGACCATAAAATGGAAGAAGCGCGCGATGATTTTTCTTAACAGAGCACGCATTTTGATAATAAAATTCAATAATTTGCAAGCGTTGTTCGTTTGTAAGACGATTCATGGTTAAATTATAGACCAAACTGAAGATGTTTGACAGTGAAACAAAACACGAAACGTGCGTCAGCTGCTTAAACCAGTATTGCCAAAAAGATAATAGCTAAAAAATCCGTTAGAAAGAGTGAACCGGGCAGACACATGGAACAACACTCATGGTATGAAGCACTAACACTCAAGACTTCTGGCAGCTCACTTATTGAACGAAATAAGCGAGATGAACTAGGAAAAAGCTTGTTGATTTCGTCAGATGCCCTCCAGGCAGTTGGAAGCCCCAGCGACTCAACTAGACGTACCTACGGCCTGTGGTTATGCGATCCTACGTGTCACTAACCCTAGAGGGCGGATTGGGTCTGCGAAACCGAAAGGGGTTTCCGTTCCACTACCATTCACGATCAACAGTGACGCAAGCAATGCACACACCAACCACCAATCAAAAAAAAAAAAAAAAAAAGTAAAAATATTCCAAAAAACTTCATTTACACTTTTATTATTATTAAATAAATAAAACAAACTATCCGGTTTATGTAAAAAAAATAATAATAAAATAAAAGTTCTCACTTGTTACAGGTCAAAGGTCATAACAAACGACATCAAAAAAAAAAAAATATAATAAACTCCATAACAATTGTTAATTACAAAAGAAACGTTATATGTATCTCTCACTAGTACAGTTATCGCTTAAAAAGTACGCATTTGTATAAAAATAGACATCCCATAGAACACTTGTGCAGGTTTCCTTGCCCCATTCAGCACCTCATTACCGACTTGATCCAGTCGGACATTTCGATCTTGATGACGTTATCCTGATCGTGATCCTTCTTTTGGAAGATTTCTGCAACGACAGAGTGGTTGAGCGGAGGGGGGGTGTGGGGGAGAGGGAATGGTAGACTTACCAAAAGCTGTGGTCAGATGGAGGATGGCCGACGTGAAGTCGCTCAGCCGGAGTGTACCGTCCTTTCGAATGTACCTATGCATGAGCACGTTCATGATCTCCGTGTTCAGCTGGAAGCCCACGTCGCAGAGGGCATCTTTGAGGCGCTCGGCGCGAAGCACGCCCGCCTTCTCTTTTGTGTAGATCTTGAAGACGCCCTGCCAAGACTTCAGGTTCACCATGAACGTCTTGAATTGAACGAAGTTAATCCGACCGGTTCCGGTTTTCTGGAAGACAAAGTAGAAGAAGAAGAAGACGAAACCAAATGGATCCAGATCAGAGAAAGTGGAATATTCGGTGTGTGAGGACTAAGCTGATTAGGCTTAGGCGTGCTGCCACACTTTTGAAATAGAAAGTAAGTGGCTGTGGTACACCGTCTGACCTGAGTGCGATTCTGGGAAGCGTAAGCCGTTTACCGAATTGAGCTCATTTGGGAGCGAATGCTGAATCCAAAGAGTACGGCGAATCGCTTCCCAGACTCGTGAGGTCAGTGAGGGTGTGACGGAGGCGACAGTTTCACTCACATCTTGCAGCGCGATCACCTGTCGACAGATGTCGATGTTGGCACACCCCTTGATGTAGTCATTCGGCAGGCACGCCTCGAGCAGCTCCTGAAGCTCGAAGCAGTTGATCGATCTGAAATGAAATCCAAGGCACATCATCGATCCGCGCTCTAGCTAGCCGACAAGCAAATCGAAACATACTTATTCTCGTCGGCGAGCTGCATGAAGACCGGCTCGTACTGGCACTTCTTCACCTTGGCACTGTCCGGCTCGTTGTTCAGATTCAGCGCCGGGAACGGATCGAGCAGCATCATGGTCTGCGTCTCCAGCTGCGACAGGCGCAACGAATTGCCCAGTATTCGAATGGTGAAGCAGGACTCCTCGCCCGGCTCGTAGGTGGTCGCCATCAGCAGGTACTTCCCCACGTCCAGGCAGCACCTGTAGCTCACGTGTCGCGTGTTCCCGTAGTCCGAGTTGATATAGCTAACTTGACTCTTGAAGAACTCCTTTGGTAGGCATTCGGTTAATTTATTCTTATTGACTGGAACAAAACAACTTCGGATTGAGCAACATGCGGCGCCAGCCCCTCCCGCCTTACCTGTGTTCAGTTTGTACATGGTAAAACCGATGACTTTCGGCTCGATGGCCGTGTGCTGATTGAGGGCGATCACCACCTCCTCCTTCTCCTGTATGGTCAGCAGCAGCTGGGGGTTTATGTGGAAGGACTCGTGGTTGCGGCAGCCGCCGGCTGTGACGCCTCGCCGCCACTGGCCTTGGTACATCTTCATTTGCCACCGCTTGGGCCGGTCGGACAGTGAGAGCTCGTCCTTGGCCGTGTCGGTGTCCAGGTGGATGCTCTCGAGGTACGTGAAGGACTGAGTGAAGGCCAGGAAGGAGATCCAAAACTCGCCGACGTCCAGCTGGCCCAGCAGACGGTCACGCTCTTGGATCGACACCCTGTCCCAGGACTGTGACATGGCGGACCATTCTGCGTTGAAGCCGGACTTGGTGCCGAAGGTCTCGCAGGCCATGGGGTCCTTCAGGCGCACCAGCTGCACGGCGTCTCCCAGAAGGGTCTCCACCTAGACGAGGGGGAGGGATGCGCGTGAGTGAAAGACGCCCGTCTGCTTGATGAGAGGGCTTACCTTGTCCAGCGAGCACAGCCGGTAGTTGACGTTGACGCAGATCCCGTTGGCCAGCCGCTCGGGGATGTTCTTGTACTGCCCGGTGGCGGTTTTCGTCGCAATGCAGGTCACGATGCACGTCGTGTCGAGGAATGCGCGCAGCTGGACCGGCCTGATGGGGTCGTTGTTTGTTCGTGTGGGCACGCACTCGACGATGCCGCCCAAGAGATCACTCAGCCCATCCGACCGCGTGCCATACTTCAGCGCTTCATAGGATCCGTGCAGTCTAGAGACGGAGAGAGCGAGGATTTAAAATGTCTCTCAGACGGACGGACCACCGCTTTGGATACTCACTTGGCCACTGCCTTCTCCAGGAGGGACGCCCAGAAGCAGTTCGACTTCTGCGGCTGGAGGAACGCCAGCTTCCCATTGATCGTGGGCAGGCGATCGTCGACGAGCACCTCAACCCATTCGCCGCACCACCAGAGCCGAAAGCGGAACATTCCGTGGGAATTGTCGACGCTCTGGTCGGCTGGCACGACGCGGTAGAAGAGGTTCTTCAGCGAGTACAGGACCCCAAGGCAGGAGACCAGCCACCGATCGCCCATCTTGCCCGGATTTATGTCGAAGTTCTCGCCCTCGTTCATGAAGCAGGCGGTCGGAGCGATCTCGGGTATTCGCTTCCATTGGAATGTGAACGGTGGCGTTTGGTAGTAGAAGACGGACGTCTGGACCGCCGGGAAGTCGGGATCCTCCCATTGGATGGCCTTCTTCTTGCACTCGGTCTTGATGCGTTCGTACTTGGATGTCATCGTTAGTGGATTCGTCTGCAGCCGGTCAAATGCATATCCAGGTTATCGTGGACGGAAGTTCTGAAAGGAGATGGAGAAGAGGGTGAGGATTAGTCTGAGTTTGGATTGGAAGAGAAATGGGTGAAGAGTGGCTTTGAATTATGGCTCTGGCTGTGTGGCCACAACTGTCTGGCTCTAGCTGTCTGACTCTAGCTCTGGCTGCCTGGCTGTCTGGCTCTGACTGCCTGTCTCCGGCTGCCTAGCTTTGGCTGCCTTGCTCTGGCTGCCTGGCCCTGGCTGCCTGGCTGTCTGGCTCTGACTGCCTGGCTCTGGCTGCCTGGCTGTCTGGCTCTGACTGCCTGGCTCTGGCTGCCTGGCTCTGACTGCCTGGCTCTGGCTGCCTGGCTCTAGCTGTCTGGCTCTCTGGCTCTGGCTGTCTAGCTCCAGCTGTCTGGATCTAGCTGCCTGGCTCTGGCTGCCTGGCTCTGACTGCCTGACTCTGGCTGCCTGGCTCTAGCTGTCTGGCTCTCTGGCTCTGGCTGTCTAGCTCCAGCTGTCTGGCTCTGACTGCCTGGCTCCGGCTGCCTAGCTCTGGCTGCCTTGCTCTGGCTGCCTGGCTCTGACTGCCTGACTCTGGCTGCCTGGCTCTAGCTGTCTGGCTCTAGCTGCCTGGCTCTGGCTGCCTGGCTCTGGTCTGAGTCGATTCTATCAGCGTCTACTCTACATTCTCTAGATCCTCGTCATGTAACGCAGATGTAGTGACGTTTAACTCACCAGCAAGCCATTTACGCGAGAACCTCTCCAAATGCCAAGCACTAAAGGTCGCACGCGATCCGAAGCCACACAAGTCGCTCGCTCTCAGCGACACCGCTGTCTGCGACGTTGGCTGTGACATAAGACGAGGCTAAGCGCAAAAATGCGGTTTCAACTTTGGAATTTACCAGCGCGCAGATGCCTCGACAAATTCATCCGAACTTAATCATCCATCGCGCAATTAATTCATACCGCGTTAGCGCTCCCCTCACCCACCAGACCGCTCGCGCTTGTATGTGTGTGTGTGTGTGTGTTCAAGGTATCCGCTATCGAGCTTGCTTCTTTTCAGTGAAAGTGGAGTTGCCCGGTGTGTTGTGCTCGTACTTGTGTGGTTCAACGCTTTTCCTTCGCCCGTCTTTGCCTCTAACAATGCGGTCTCGGTTAATTTAGTTCTCCCTCCCCCCTTACCGTAGGCCCTCGCCGTGCCGCTCACCCGCGGCGGATTAGATTCGTTTTTATTTTTAATTAATTCGATGGCACGGCTATCGCGCTATCTGTGTCAAAGAAATCTCATTCCGTTGGTCGGAAAGCCCGTCGCGCCGATCGGGAGGTCGGGTTCGACGGGTTGTGGCATACCAGTGACACCATTCCGTTGGTGGAACTGGTTCTAAGCCGAATTTAAGCACCGCCAGAACCTGGAACCTGATCGGTCGTCTTGCATAGCAAATGAAGTGACTTCATATGCCAAAAGTGGCTGCTAACAGGAAGCGGCGCGTTGCGCGACTCGCCACAGCACGGAGCTGGCGGGGGGCGGGGCCGTGGAGGTCGGCTGAGCGGGTCGATGGGCAGTTTTCACTTCTTCGACGCGCCGAGGCATGTCGATCGAACGGAACGGTTTGCGCAATTTCGCGCATGAGTGCCAATCATGTGGGGCTCTCATGGTTAAATGAAGTGGCGACGTGTTGCGGCGAAGCCGTTCTGTTTGGAATGCAACGGGCACTGGGGCCACTTAAGGACGGCGATAGGTGAATAGATGGATCAAGTGTGTCCGTGAGGTCACGTTTGTGAGTGCCCGATGGCGATCGTTGCGATTGGAAAGTGAGTGAAGTGCAGGCGAGGGCCACTTCGAGTGGTGGGCCGTTGGGCCCAAGTGGGCGGCCCAATGGATGGTCATTGGGACTCGATGTGGCGCCTAGATTAGGCGGCGGTTCATCTGCTGCTTCTAAGTGGCGTCGTTGCGTGAAGATGAGCGTCATGCGCTGTCGATGGGAATGAAGTCGAAGACAAGTGGCTAAGTGGACGCTCATTTCATTCGAGAGAGTGTATGGATGACTATTCGTTTTCACTGAGGAAGCTTATAGCGACGTGGATGATGGGCAGACACTGACTTTCTGGCACAATTTTCACATTTCGAAGCCCAAAAGGTGGCACGGGAAGGGAGCATGGTAGCGCGACGTATGTGTATTGGATTTTCCATTTTTCTGCCCACAATGTCGTCGTAGGCCACTACAATCCAGGATGAATCGATATGGCAGAAGAGGAGACTTTTTAGGAGCGACGCTGCAATGACCGGGACGAGCAATCTCTTTGACTTGAAATACTCCCGAAACCATACATCCTATGATAAAAAGGTCAAGCGAGACTTTGAAGACTATAAACAGCTCTTCAGGGTGTACTCATCGTGACACACGATTTGTGGCGTTTCGAATCCTTTTTTTCAAGGATAACTCGGTAAAGCATCAATGTGGGTTATCCTTGAAACTTGAGGTCCTGTCGGTTGCACCAACTTACACCTCAGTTTATGTACTTCGAGTGTGTCAAGTTTCAGTTCACCACATTCCGCCGTTTTTGAGATATTCACGATTTTCGAAACCACTTTAGCAAGGAAATGCATGCCGCCACATTCGCCAAAAAGTATGCAGAAAAGTAAACATTTTCTGCTGAGAAAGCGGGCTCCAATGAGTCTGACAGCGAATTTGCTGAGGAGTCAGTTTTGGATGGCTTATATCTCGGAAACGGGGAGTCCTGTGAAAAAGTGGATAAGGACACTTTGGTGGGCTATTGAATGACCTGAGGGATGAGCTCACAACAAAACTGATGCGCCGTCATTTGCGAGAGATATTTGAGAAAAACTGCAAAGAACCACGAAACTTCGACAGAGTTGGAGGCAGGAATGGTTTTTAGTGGAAACTGACTGGTTTTACTGACAGTGGTGGAGAAAGGGTTCTTGGTGGCGACAGAATCTTAGCCGTTGGTGGAGTCGTAGTGCCAGACTCACAGACAATGCCTGAAAGTGACCGAGACACAGTCAATCCCCACGCCACCGTCACTGCCAGAGTCGCAACAGTCGGTTGCCAAGACTTCACAAAGGCAAACAATCAAATCGACCTTCGATCACCAATTGTAATCCAAGCCGCGTACAAACGGCCAGAACCCTTGCGCCGCTCATCAGAATCCCCCCCCGCCCCTCGAGAGATCCCTATCACTCCGGTGTGCCCTTCATTACAACCGTAAGCAATGTTCCAATCGGGCAGCAGTACAATAAATCTTATTTTGTGTTGATGCCAAACGTGAATACACAAGCGTCCGCAGCGGTTCGAAGCTCTGCCAGCACTTGGCCAGTCGCGCAATCGATTTCTCCTGCCGATGATCTTGCCCCATCAGCACTCGCACTCGTTTCCCCATTCCCCAGTGTTCTGCATTCAGTCCACGTTCGTCTACAAAATATTTCACCGAAAAATGCCCTCAGCACTCCTCTCTCCTCGTCAATTTACACATAACCACGGCTTCTCTCTCGCTCGCGCCTCTTTGCGCGGCGACCCTCGACTCTGGCCTGTGGTCAATGACCAGGGTATCGCTGTCAGACATTTGGCATCGACGGCGAGGAAGCCAACCCGATGCCTCTCGCCAGATAATGACTGCTCAGCGAGATGGTCGAGAAACAAACCGCAACCAAATTGGGCAATTAGCCGTGAGTAGCCGCGGCTGCTGGGGTATCTACGGACATCTGCGACTGACAGGCGCAGAGCGCAGTCCGTCCGTCGATCTCGGCCGCAATGTCAACCTCATTTTGACACATCGACATCCGCGTCAACGCGCTTCTGAATGCCTTACAAATGGCCGAACAGTGTTGACAACGCGTCGGGGGGGAATGCCAACAGCAAGAGAGACGCGGCCGAAGCCATTGTTATTCCTCGCCCGTCGTTGACGCTATTGAGCGCACCTCGTTCTGGGGACTCGAGTGGCCGGCCAGCCGGATGGCGGATAAGCCGCAACACAAGAAAAACAACGCGTCAGTGAATGCTGGAATTAGCGCCTCGCTGGAACAGCCCGCGAACCACGCTGCGCAGAGCTGCAGCCCAGCGACTGGGATTTCTTCACGAAATTAGGTGCTGCCGCTCCGGGGCCTTGTCCTCACTCGCTCGGATGATTGAGCTGGGTGTGTTGGGTGTGTTCGTTATGTCACACGCCCGTTGTGCTGACAATTCGCTGACAACGATTGCACTCGAATTTGTTTAATTATCCATCGAAACCGGTCGCCATTTGGGTTGAATGTGGCACTTCAGAGGCTTGCATAAGCAAGCAGCCACACCAAAGCCAACAGTACCATCGCCAGTCATCAGCAGCATCGATATCAACAGCAGCGGCAGCGACTGCTGAGGCGGCGCAACGTTGCCGTATGGAGCCCCTCTCGAGCAATCTGACCTCAAATCGGAGTGCTTCGAGGAGAGACTGCTTTATTTTTGGGGGAAATTATGTAACCGCGACTGTCACGAACAGATGGCGAGGTTGTGCGATTCGTTGACCCACGGGTATGATGTCAGCGATCGCTCAGCGTCTCCCCAGATGGGAGACGGCGTGGAAGATGAATTGAAAGGTCAATAGTTTTCAGGTTTTGACTTGTCGCCGATCGAGTTTCATAGATTTTGCAATTGATCCGTGCGAAGTGGGTTTGTTGTGGGATCAAAATGGCGATCGCTGGTGATGGTACGAAGATCGGAAGGGAGTTGGGATGTCGATCGGTAGCTGCGATGCCACAATAAGAGTCAGCTTTTCACAAAGCTCCACCAAACTAACCAAAAAATTGTTGAGTCACAAAAGCAACGAAAGCAACGGTAGAAAGTCGACTCAAGGTGGGTTGAGATTTCGCCCTAGTCTGAGTCTAAGCAACGACATTGTGGATACCCTCTGGCATCGGTTACAACTGAACAACCGCCTCTAGCGACTCTAGCGTCTCTAGTCTGTGTGCTTTGGCCATAAGAACGTTGTTGATGAAGTCACACGTGAGGTCCTCGATGAGTTCGTTACCGATCTTGATGGAGCAGCTAGGGTTCGGCATCCTGTTCAATCGGACAGTTGACAGTAAGACTAGACATGGCGGCTGGCATTTTGTCTCCATTAACTTCAACTCGACGAAGAGGCGATGGATCTCGATCTGATTTTCTTCAGTCTTTTCGAGGTCTGGCTGATTGGAGGCTTTCCTGGCATAAAACCACACAGATTAATGGTGAACGAGTTAAAGCGTTCACGTCCACACGCCATTCGAGTCACTGACAATCATCCCAAACTTGGCCGTTCGAAGTCGGAATACAACTGTAGGTTACCCTCTCCTCGTGAGCGATCAAGAACACGCACAACACGAGTGGTTGTTGTAGAAGATCAGGTCCACTACGGGCTGTAGCGCCACCCATAGTGTCAATGTTGCTTGGACACGCTTTCCTTCGATCATGGCGCACGAATGAGGTGCTGCATGCACTCAAACTGATCCCGCGTAGTTGCCTTGAAGAATTCAGGCAGTTCGTCATCAACACCAACGTTGTCTCACTTTCGTCTAACTCCCTTGATCTCGGCCAGTTCGAGGGACGGAATTCTGGTCAATTCATCGCCCAGAATGAGTGGATTCGATACCACGAAAGGATGCAATTTACCTGGCAACAGAATCTCGCCTCTCGTCGCCACGGCGATCAACAGTCTGCAAGAATGTCGTGATGTTCATCATTTCCGGAAGAAAGACGGGGAATCCGAGTCTGTGCTGCGTCGGGAATGTGGAATGGATTGAGTGAAAATTATGACAGATTGCGACGTAACTGTCTGCGAACGACCAGTGGAAGGCGGTCACATGCCACGGGACATGGAGAATTGATTCCTCTATGACCAAGCTTAAGTCGCTTAGACTTTCCGAGAATATTTAGTGCAGCTTACTGAATGTTTGGGTGATGATAGAACGTACCCCTTTCAGACGTGCAACATTAGCTTTCCTCTAAGATCTCTTATGAGGTTCTATGCAACAGGGAAACTCGGACAACTACCGCAGATGGGGAAGACTTGGGTTGAATCCACGCCGCAGCGGGGAACGCAATCGGAAGCATGGTCCCTCATTATTACTGTTGTTGAGGGTATATGGCACAGATCTTCGACTCTGCGCCTGTGGGACAACGCAGCAGAGGACGTCCACTCACAATTCGTGGCACACAAGTCAAGGGGAACCTCGGCCAGTTTGGCGTGAAAAACTGGAGACAGCTGGCGAGATATCGTCCTGGCTGGAGAGGCATGTTGGGTGAGACCCAGGTCCACCTCGGACTGTAGCGCCCTGACGAAGAAGACCTTTAGATCGATTGTGTCCACTTTTGCCCTCGTTCGAGTTGCCCAGTTCGTTTCAGAGTTGTATTGAGGGCTTTGGACTCGTGTTGCGCATAGGTGAAGAGCTCTAGAGTATTCTTTCTAAGCCAGAGACATGGTACTGGTCTTCTTCTGATAGCAGGTGCTGGGGCAGGTATATTTGTCTTTTGTGGGCTAGTGCCTCTCAGTACATGGTCTGAAATTTCATTACATTCCTTACAGACATCTGCAGAGACCTTCTTCTGGTACTCCTAGTTTCCTTAGGTGCTCTCTGAGTGCCCTGTTAGGAAGCCGGCTAGGATACGCCGGTTGTTCTTTCTCATTTTGATACGCGCCTCAAACATCTTTCGGTTATACTGACCTAAGAGTTTCTTGGCCTGCTTCATGGAATAAGCTTTGTTTCTGTCCGGTTTCTTCTTTCTACAGGGTTGGCCATCTAGTGGTTTTCTTTTTAAATCATTAAATCGTGAGACTGGTATGTTCCCCGTCGTTATACGGTGTGCGCAGATGAGAATGTGGCCGATAGTATCGCCGTCGATCTCAACCGCTCAACATTTCACGCACGAACCTGAGGAGAATTCCGCACAAAGGTCCAGCAATTGACTCAGCAATTGAACGTGTGTGACCATCCGCTTCGTTTGTTTGGGCCCCAGAGTAGCTTGAAGTGGACACCGGTTTTGGGCGAAAACTCGTCTTTTCTGACGAGGCGCATTTTTATCTCGACGGCTACGTTAACAAACAAAATTGCCTCATCTGGAGCACGGAAAACCCGCAAGTTATTGTCGAGAAGCCAATGCATCCGCAGAGGGTGACTGTTTGATGCGGGTTGTGAAGTGGTGGCATCCTTGGACCAGTTTTCTTCGAAAATGAGGCTGGGAACTACGTTTTGGTCAATGGGCGTTACAGAGCCAAGTTATCTGACTTTATTTTTTTACTGAATTTGAAAACATGGATTTGGACGACATCTGGTTCATTCAGGATGGCGCGGAATGCCACAGAGCCCATGCCACAATCGATCCTTTGATCATTAAATTCGTAGATCATGTTATCAGCCGTCTTGGCGACGTCAATTGGGCGACTCGTAGTTGCGTGATGACCTCTTCAGACTTTTTTTGGCGGCAGGAGTATCTGGGAACGATTCAAGCACTTAAGGCCAATATAATTCAAGCAATCCATGATCTACAGCCCGAAACCATCAACAAGATCTTGGAAAAGTGGGGTGACGGAATGCGCTACTACGAAGCCACCTCCTGCAGCCAGAACATGAACGACGCTGTATTTCATAATTAATGGGAATGCTTGTTCTTACTAATAAAGCCATAATACATGGAAAACAATTTAATTTTGCTCATTTTATTGCATTTTTAAAAAAAAAACTTGTATTTGGCCCACCCTGTAGTTCTCTGACTTCTTCTCTGAAGATGTGATCTGTGAAGGGTTTTGATGCTCGTTTCCTTGCCAGGGAGTGGGTCATTTCATTGCCTTCTACCCCCGTGTGGCCAGGCATCCAGCAGAGTCTTACTCTGTTTCTCCCAATCAGCTCTTTGAGCTTCTGTAGGCATTCCCTCAAGAGCTTGGATTCGATGATGTAGAAGAGTCTAGTTTGACTGTCCGACATTATTGCTATGTCGCAGTTGGTACAGTTTCTATCAAGACTGATTTGAACGCATCTGTCAATGGCATAGATTATCGCTTGAAAGATGCTGGTGCGTTTGCCCATGGGTTCGAAGTACCTCCGCTGCAGTTCCTTCATCAGTTCTTGATCTGTCTGTCTACAAAAGTGTTGCTATTGTCCCTGTCCTTGTCCTTGTTCCGAATACCTCTGCCCCAGGTTCTTTCATTTTACCATGTTGCTGCTAAATCTGTGGACTATGGATTCATTGTTCCAGTCCAAGTGGCCCAGTTCTTAGAGAGCTTTCCAATAAACAGATCGATTGAAGGCGGATCGTACATGAAACCAAGTGGCTCGTTGGTTGCAAGATGAGTGAGGAGTTGGTTGAAGTGGCTGACTGCGAGCGAGCAGCTCCCACACCCGTGTAGGACCGTTGTGATAAAAAAAAAAGTTAATGAAACCGAATGCAAGTTCTTCGGCTACCTCGGCTCTGCAGTAAACAGTACGAACAACGTCAGTACCGAGATCAAACGCAGAGTAACCCTTGCCAACCGCTGTTTCTATGGGCTCAAGAGGCAATGGAGTAATAGAGCCGTCTCTCGAAGGACCAAGCTGCCTTCATATAAGCCATTGATAACCGCAGTCCTGCTGTACGGAGCGGGGGCATGAACAATCTTAGAAGCTGATGAAGAGGTCTCTCCGAGAGAAAAATTCTGCGTGCGGTCTTTGGTCCATGTTTCCGTTGATGGAATCGGGAGGAGAAGATTCAACAGCGAACCGTATAGATTGTACATGAGTCTGGTCAGTCGTCGACGGACTCAACGCCTAAGATGGTTAGGCCACGTAGAGTGCATGGACAACACTGGTCCAGCCCGAAGAGTCTTCAACTCCGAACCTGTGGAACAAGGCATCAGAGGACGCCCGCGTCTAAGGTGTCGCAGCCAAGTGGAGAAGGACCGCAACCAACTTGGCGTACGAAATTAAAGGCAGCTGCAGATCTAGACATCGGGATAGTTGGTTGAGGCCCAGGTCCACCCCGGACTGTAGCACCAAATAAAAAAGAAGAAGTGGCTACGTGGAGCAGATGGATGATTGCTTCGCGAGTAGATATTGGTGGCTCAAAGTGGTATCTGTAAGCTGTAAGGAGTGGACCGGGATGCAGTCAGATCAAATCATACGTTTTGATTCCCTCTTTAGGGATAACTCAATCTTCCTCTTCTGACCCGCATGATCCACTAAAAAGAGGTCATGAAAGTAAACCACGCACACTCGAACCTCATCAGGAGTTATGGCCAAGAGCAACCCAGCGAGTTTTTCTACTTGGTCCAACCACCTCCTCCTGGGTCTACCAAGCGGTCGCCTACCTGATGGAATCCCATTTAAACCACGCCTCGGAAGTCGTGATGACGGGTACATTCGTGCCACTTGCCGAGCATAGCTCCTTGTGTTTGAAGAAGCAGCTGCTCAACATTGAGTACTGTCGTGTTTCTCACCCTATCCCGGCAAGTAATTGCCACAAAAGCACTAAGAAACCTCACATCGGCAGCTTGTATTCGTGATCTTATGCATTCGGTCAATATCAAAATTTCTAGTATATCCTTGACACTGGAGGTCCTGCAGCATCTTAGGACCTGGCAGCATCACCCCTTAGCTCAGAATCGGCCACAAGGAGCTCGCTGTTGATCCAATTTCCAATTTCCAGTTTCCAGAGTTCCGGCTCTGTCGAGTGCTTCGTCTTCTAGTTTCTCCATTTAGAGCTAAGCAGCGTGGATCAGACTCATTTTCCGCTTTTTCGTTCTTGTGGATGCCAGTGTGTCCTGGTACCCAGCAGATGGTCCATCGAGCTCACCAAGAGCGTCTCACTGACACTTTAGCTGCACAACCGTACCAGTTTCGACGTCGAGATGTCCGATGCTAGGGCTTTTATTGGCGCTTGGCTGTCGGAGAAGATGGAGATCGATTTGCGGGTTACGTCGTGGTCTTTTAGCGCAAGTGCCTGCCTCGTGTATAGCAGTCACAGTCACCGACTAGTGCTAGAGGTTTTTTGAATTGATTAGAGAAGTCTCCTGCGCCTGCAAACGCCCTCGTTTTGTAGCCGTCAGTGTACAGGGTACTGCTACTTCCAGTGGTTCTTGCCCATTGTTTCCGGACAGGAAAACGTACGTGGAAGTTTTCCTCTGACGCTAATGTTCGCGGTGGGTAGTCCGTTTGATTGTTGTACTTTCAAACTGGCGTGGCCGTATGGTTTATCTTTCCAGAGTCCCGCCTCTCTGAGCCTCACAGCTGATGAGGCTGCACTGTTGCTACAGAATAGGTCGAGTGGAGGGAGGAACAGGATAGCCTCGAGTGCTGCCATCGGCGTTCTGTTCGGCAAGCCGATCTTTGGCTTTGTTTGAGCTGCCTTAGAAGATATTCTAAATAAAATTAGAAGATATTCAATGCACTCCAATGCTTTCCACCAGACCAGAGGACTGTGTGTCAGGATGGGTCTAACTACCATGAGTCCAGTGCCAGTGTACCACCCGTGGTTTAAGGCCCCATGTTTCCCCGAAGGCACGTTTACACGTGTAGAACGCCACACATGCCTTCTTTAACGTTCAGTCTTCGAGCTTATGCCCACTTATTCACTACCGCTCGCCTGGCGTTGAAGGAATCTTTCCTGCTACGAGGCTGACCACATTCCGCATAAGCGGCTACAGTGAGCCCATCCCATTCCAACATCTTTATGACTTCGTCAACCCCTAATGTCGATCCATAGGAGACGCCAGAGAGACTCCTCCTTGGGGTGTCCCTCTTTTCACCTTCCTGGTGCGGCATAGATCGCCTAGGGATGACAGTCATGATCGCAACATCAGCTCGATCCATTCGCAGAGCTCTGTATCGGCTCCCGCTTTATGGAGGCTTGTCTGAATTACATCATTTGTTGCGTATTTGAGCGCCCCTCTGTATCGAGGAATGTGCTCAGCGTGTATTCATTCTGGTGCAAGGATTTGTCGACGGTGGACACATTGGTTTTGGCGAGCTTGTCCAGTCTTGAACACACTCTGATTCGATGTCGGTGGCAAGCAATGGACTGAGTGAGTCTAGCTCATCGAGTCACAGCGATACAATCAATTGCCGTCGGAACTAGAATAAGTGGCAGAGACACTGTTGTTGACACAGCTACTTCAGTAGAAGTCAAGTTTGCCGAAAAAGACAAGCATTTCATTGAGACGATGCCTAGGAAGGGCTCAATGTCTCCCATGAATACCCATGGCCACGAGTTATGGCTTATGTTATGGCACGAGTTATGATGAGAAGAGAAAGCGAGTCTCGTCGCGCTTCGTATTGCTGACGATCGTAGATTGGCCGGAAATGGGTGAATCGCCATCGTTGGTCAGACCCACTTGCTTACAAGGACCTTCCGTGGCACAAAATCCCCTGCTTCCACGTGACAAAATCCACCACCTAACCTCACTCTCACAGATGCACCATCATACGATACCGATCCAATCGAAATTCCATCGCTCCTAACCTGATTAGCCAACAATAGCCGATTGGTATTCATGGAATTCGCGATCCACCATAGCACACACTTTGCACCAGAAACCCGTTTAAGATCGAGCGTTAATTCACACACGAAACGAGAATCTCAGCCACAGGGTGATGCCGAAGACAAACGCCAACCGTTGTGACTCCGAAGACGCTGTGACGCGACACAAATCGTTAATTGCTTCGATTTCCTGTTCACGTCTTCGTCTTTGGATTTCGCGTCCATAAAACCGCCATAAAAGTTCAGTTCAGCAACTAAGCAGTTAATGGCTGGCATACGAGATTTATTCAATTCCAACGGCTGATTGATGGATAACGTACGCACTCGCCAAACCGTGGAAGGGGGGTGGGGGGTGGTGCCAAGCATTCCTTCGACACTGTCTCAAGTTCACAACGACGTTGACCGTGAAAGTCCATCCATTTTGCGAACGATGCATTTGTGCGCCATGCACATGCGAATTCACAAATCACCGAGCGTCCAAACACCGTTAAGAGCACAACGACCGCATCTTTATTGAAAAATTCGAATCGAGTGGACGCACGGCGACGGTTTCTCAAATGAGACTTTCTTCGGCGCGGCGGCACCCAGACGTGACCGGTTCCATACCGACGACGATGGTCGAATCGCGATATCCACCCGAAACCTATTCATTACAACAACCGACCGCAGGAGGTGTGCCTCACGGTCCATTACATCTTCACGGCCCCAGCGAGTGTGCTTCGAATGGACATTCGGTTGGATGGCGATCGGGCAATTGCCTGCCTCCAAGATACGCCAAAACAATCGATTTGTCAACACGAACACGAGATCCCAACGACGACGACGACGTCGCGGACAGGCAGCGGGCGCAAATTGGTCCCGTACAAGAGCCGCGCGCCGGCCGCTGCTGCTGTCCGAGGGTGTAAAAGCGAAAGCTAAAGCGAAAGTTGTTGGCTTAAGTAATTATTACTCGCAGCGTGCGAGATGCTTTATGAATCTGTGAATTCATGAATCTGTGAATCTGAGAGAGGCGGCGACAAAACGAGCTTAGGCCTGTGCGGGCCACATCTGGGCCGGGAATGTGGAATGGATTGAGTGAAAACGGTGTTAGATGGACCATCAATATGCAATGAGGGCCGACTGTGACTGCGTTGTTCGGTGTTTTTTTTTTCTGCGAATGATTTGTGTTCGGCTATTAACACAGATTGGACGTGAATAATTGAGAGGCCCCTTCAGTACGCCCGTCAACTGTGTCAATGGGATGGCTGTCGGCTTAAATGGCTGGACTTTGTGTGACCACTTCGGCGATACGAATACGAACAGATTCACCGTGTTCGTAGCAAGTTTTCAGAATTTTCGCGCGCGTTCAGTGGCAAACCTTAAACTGCACATACATGACAGCTCAGTTTGACGTATGTGATTGGGACAGGGATGTCAAAACAGGACCACGATTTGGTATCCAATCGCTGAGTCCCCAGCAGTCGAAGAAGTGTACACACCGTTTCTACCTTCAGCAACAAATCCCCACAACTCCTCCAACTGTTCCCGAGATTGATCTCACAAGATCAAGAAATACAAAGGATTGCTACCCGGACAATCTACCAGTGGAACTATTCAAGTTGACAGCAGCAGTCATTACACAGAGCCTGTAGCTGATGATCCGCGCAGGCTAGACTGAACGCCGAATCCCCGGCATCTGGAAAGAAGGTGTCATTGTCACCATCCCCAAAAAAGCAAACTTAAGCGTGTTCAAATACTGCATGCTATCCAGGTGCTACACCTGATTCCTCCAACTGTCGAGGAACATCTGCGACGTAAGACGAAGTCCATTTTCGACCCAACCGCTCATGTGTTGACACAATTCGAATGGTCATCAAACAATCGGTTGGATGGAACTTGTCCATTTTTCTGCTATTCGTTGACTTCGAGAGAGCCTTCCACATGATCCGACGAGTGACTACCTCGAACGTCCTGGAGAACATTGGAGTACCGCCGTCCATCATCCGGCGCATCCAAGACCTCAACCGGGAGGCGTCTTGCAAGGAGCGCGTTAAGAGTACGGACAGCACCTCCTTCATCAACAGCAGTGGAGTAAGGCAAGGATGTATATTGTCACCCCTGCTTTTTCCTCATTGTACCTGGCCTTGTTCTAGATCGCACAAACAACGCCGTTTCCAATGGTCTCTGACAGAGAAACTTCACCACCTCGACTATGCCGACGACATCTCCCTTAGGCAGCGCCCAGGGAAAACTACACACGTTAGACCTGAACGCCAGAAGAGGTGGACTGAAAATCAACGTCGCCAAGGCAAAGCTGTTGAGAATCAGCTCAAGATGGGAGCTACCTCTCCCGATAGACGGGAAATCAAACGAGGATGTCAACAAATTCTGCTACCTTGGCAGCACTTTGTGCAAAGATAAATGCGCAGAAGCTGACGTCTTGTCTCGTATAGACAAGGCCCGCCACGCAGCAGAGATCAAACGTGGAAAGTGGAGCTGAATAGGCCACACACTGCGTTAGCCGGGAATACGCCTATTGCCAGGATGGCCAGCAATTGGACCCCCCAAGGAGTGCGTGGTCCACGCATAACTTGGAGGCGGATCGTGGAGAAAGAGCATCGACTGGACGGCAAATCCTAGACTAGATGGCCACTACTAGATGTTCTCCACTAAAATTCCGAACATTTCGAAGCCCACGGCTATGTTCAATGGCGAGGCGAATAAAGGAAGAATAGAATCAAGGAAGAAGGGAAGCAAGCAAGGGGATACTGAAGCCAGAAGCGAATGACTAACTAGGCGACTGAAGGCAGAACACAAAGGAAGCAAGAGGCGAATGCAATAAAAGCTAAAAGGAAACCACTGACACCACGAACAAGTCAGAAGTCCATTTCCTGTCCAGGACTCGCCCAATCAAAGTCCGGTCCAAGCCTGCTTCTAGACCGAATCAAAGAAAAGATCCGCTCTAGCGGCCTAGGAGAAATCCAAAGCCTCACGAAACTGGCACCACACTCGTCATATACGTGAGCAATCTGTGAAGAGTCACCAACCTCCTCCGGCTGATTCAACTAAACTGCCCCGCAGTCCAGTGCAGGCTCACTTAGACCAACAGTGCACTTAAGTCAGTCCGCCACCACTCAGCTCTCAGATCTGTTGACACACGAATCGATTCCTTTCACCAGAATATTACGTCGAATGTCCGCACGTACATTCCTCGCCGATAACCATGCCGGACCGGTTTCCCAGCCGTGCAGCTACTACGCACATCTCTCATACTCTCCGCAGCGGAGGGAATTCCAATAAAAATTGTACACCATCATAAACAGAACGCTTAAGGTGCCCCCCGCGTCGGTGAGGAACTGGCGAACCAATCTGTAGCCCCTCGGGCTCCTTGCATAACTAGCCGCAATTAAGCCGCCGTTCTCCCGTCACTCCTTCTCTCCCTCCTCTAGGCGCAACCAGAATTTGTCCCTTTTCGCCATTCGCGCACGTTTCCATTGTCCCCCCTCCCACCATCAGTGAGTGGTGGCCTCAAAAAAAACCTTCAGAAACGATGCATCTCGCTCGCTCTGTGCGCCTATACATGACCTAGTCCATTAAGTCGACGACTCTCTTTTGGCTCTTTGTTGGCTTTTTCACCGGATTAACCGCACAACAATGCGCCGATATGCCATTGTTGGTCGAGTTTACGCTTTGCTATGCTCTTTCATTTAATTGAAGGCGCGACCTTAAAACATTTTCATTTGACTCTCTTGCTCTCGCTCTGTTCGCTCGGTTCGGTCGGGGTTCGGTTCGTCATCGGTTTCGAGCCGCGATGTGGGCCCTGTCTTTGTTCTGTCCTCCTTTTCCCGTCTGCACACGTCTCTTCGTGTCATAATTTCGCTACGCGAAGCTTAAACGATTGGCGATTATGAAAAGGCCAAACCGGAGAACTTGTTTGCTGCTTCGGCAACGGCGACAAGTACTTCTGGTTTGCAAAAAAAAAAAATACATCCTCTCCTCGGTCAATGGAGTGATGGGGGGATACTTAAGTTGTTCCTGTGCGTCAGAGAACGAGTGTAACGCAAATTGACTTAAGACCGGCGCAGCTACCATTTGACGGAGGAGGTCGTCACTGCTGTGGCACATAACGTGTCCGTGGCAAGAGGTCCTAGCGGCTTGATGGATTCTGTTGGACGGAGGTGGGGAACGTGCTGCTTCTGCATGTGTGATGTGTGTTTAATGTGTTCAATCTTTGATTTATGCGACTCTGGCATCACTGCAAGAGGCAGCTGGTGGCCAAAGTGGAAAGGTTTGTGGTTGAAATTGTTTTTTTTTTCTCTTTCGACGAGGGATTTGTGGCAAAACATGGCTCGTGGTGATGGATTCAAGACGCAGGGAGTTTCCCTCACCAATGACGTTATTTGGCTATGTTCGAAACTTTGTGATCAAAAATGGAGGCCAACCTTTTTTTTCGAACATTTTTGAGTACAAAATCTGCGCTGAGGTTGCAGTAGACGAGTCTGTCTTGCGGCAGCACTGTCATAAGATCTCACTCAAAGCTAACAGCTGCATTCTAAATGCTCTCCAACAGTTTTTCTGTCAACTGATGCCACTTGTTGTGGCCAGAGCTCAACAACATCGATATATTCGATCTGTGGTTCGAACAAGATGCTACGAAAACGCAAAGCAAGCGACGCAACGCTTGGGATGGGATGGAGACATTTAGCCACTGGGTCTCATCTCATCTCATGACGAGCGTTCATTAATTGGTGGCCGCCTTCATCAATTGTCCACCGGTACGTCAATTCCTCAATCTACGTCAACAAGCCAACCACTTTAGTAGAGCTCGAGGCCAACATTCGAAACAATATTGCCGGAAAAGCGCGGCAAACATTGAACCGCGTCATCCAACCTCTTGAAGCCCAGGTAGCCATTTGAATGATGTGCTATTCCACACATAATGGCATGAATGTAGCTTCAAAACGAGGCTAGATTCATGTTTCATTTAAATTTCATTCTAAATCGTTCATATCTGGTCACTATGTATAAGGCTTTTACAAATCCAGCATCGATTTGCTAAGATGGTGGCCAAGCCGGGAAGGTTTTGCTGTGTGTTTGGTGGGATTGGCAGCGAATCGTCTACTATGAGCTGATCTCTTAATTCGGACCTGTATTGTCAACAATTGGACCGTCTGAGCGAAGCAATCGCTCAGGAATTGCGTCCCTTCAGGACAACGCCAGGCCACTCACATCGATAGCGACTCGCGGAAAAGCTCTTGGAGGTCCTCCTTTGAGGTGCCTATGTATCCACCTTATAGTCCGGACCTAGCACCAAGTGATTACCACCTGTTCTTGTCCATTTACCTTATGAAACGTTTGCCTCAAGGGAAGCTTGTGTTGGGGAACGAGGAACAAAAAGTCATCCCTTTCCTCAATTGACTCAAATATCAACACAAGCTACAGCCTTGAATAAAAGAGAGTGAATCACAGAGGACATGCCATGGACAATCGTCTTTGGATCGCGAAAGCGTCGTTGTTTAGCTCATGTTTCGAAGTTTCGACTTAACACTTGTGAAACAGGGAAACAGAGACAATGGAAGTGTTGACGGAAAAGAGACTGATTCAATTGGAGGTTGCAATTAAAAGTGGTTGCATTTTACATTAATTTTCAAGAAAGTACTCATACTTTGACAGCACTCGTTAGCTTAAGTTTCGCCTTTAATTTAATTGACATGAGTTCACTAATTACTGCATGTACTTTTGGCAATGACACCTCTTTTTGGAATAGTCATGTCTTTCTGCCACACATGTTTTAGCAGCAGTTCCCCTTTTTTGTCAGAAGAGTCATTTTTACTTTGAACTGGCCCATAAATAACTTTCTGCTTCGTGAAAGTAATAACACATGGCTTTGACAGTGACACTTGACAAAATCTGACGTTTTTGGATAAAAAAAATGACGGTCGTTATGAGTCAGTGTCGTTCATAGGATTGTCTTACGAATGACAACTCTCACTATGTCCTGGAAGAACTCTTTCGTTAGTCCTTGAGTTACACGTTCATCGGAAGGCGTCACCGACATGAGACAATAGCTAGCCGTCTACGGATCAAGCGCAGGAGGTGGTTGCAGTCGTGACATCGTGGTTCCGTCTTAAAGAGTTTTCGACTTCGACCAAGGAACGAAAAACGACTGACAAGGACCTCAAGCAACTTGGTGTCTGCAACTGCAGGCAGCAAGGTTAGGTTGGGTTAAAGTGGCTGACTGGATGGACATAGGGCCGTTGTGTAACCACGCCGATCCATTTGAGCCTGTTCCGCAAGGCAGTGCTTTTGACAAGGCTTTAGAGGTGACTAACACTGATGGTGCTTAGTTTATCCAGGTTGTTGAAGTAGTAGGCTTCTAGGTGACTTCTTTTTCGGAAAAAGATGCACAATCGTTTCTGCCTCCCCTAGTCTATGCAGCTTCTGTGGAAGTCATTGTAGCGTGAGTTCCAATGATGCAGTGTCCGGTTATAACGCCGATGAGAGTTCGAAGATTCGGCCTACTCCCTCTGATCAGACTGAGTGACCATTTTGGATCGAGAGTAGGCTCTACTTGTTTAGTGATGAGACATTAAGCGTCAGTAGACCATCTATGATTTGCAGGAGCGTCAAGAGATGTTTTGCAGTGTCGATTGGCATGGATAGCAGATCTCCATCCGGAAAGAGTACGGAGATTGTGCCGCTTCGCAATTCTCTGGAATGCCACAGTGACCCGGCACCAACATGATTCAGATGTTAAAACACTTGGCCATCTCGTTGAGAGATGCTAGGGTGCGAAATCCTTCACGTGGAGGAGTTTAGGTGTCATGACCAGGGTAGGAATCTACCGAGGATAGTGGAGTGTCCAGAAGAGAGTTCATTCCACATGTGCAGCGACTCAAGTCAGATCGGCCAGTATGGGCCACTGTCTGTCTGCCGATTCGAAGTCCATCGGCGCAGGATCGAAGAGTATGTTCCGTGCTGTGGCAAGAGTTTGCCCTTAACGCTCCGCTACTACATACGCATTCCTATCGAGGCGTCGGCAGTCGATGTTCTTATCGAACCAAATCGCGACATCACACAGCAGTATGGGTCTGATTGCAGATGTGAATAGCGAGTGGACCGTGCGGGGCTATAGTACACCCCCCACCTCTAGCCTTTTTAAAACAGTTTAGAACCGTGGAGGCCTTTTTGACACAGAAAAGGAGGAGTCCCACATTAATTGTATATTGCCAGGTGCAGGCAACTAACTGAAGATGGGTATAGCTGCAGATGTTCGTTATTTGAGGCCGAGGTCCACCTTTTACTGAAGAGGCGCCCAAAGTGCAGTACTCTTTACATCGCAAACTGTGCTTATGGCGATCTACATACGATCTACAAGGCCTAACTTTTGCAGGTGCCTTGTTGGAGTCCAACCGTCTAGCATTAATGCAGCTACATACGAGTTTGACTCAGATCAGACTTTTTGCGGAGCCTGGAATGCTCCCATTCAATCGGAAAGCTGTGGTGATTGTGTTAGTATGGACAGAGGTTACAGGGTGGCCCATATAGTGGTTTTATTTTTAATCATGGTTTATTTTGACACTGACAGCTGTTTTCCGCTCGAAATCTTTGCAGAAAGTCAGTATCATACCTCCGCGGAACGAAATGAGTCACTTTAGGCTTGAACAACGTTGGGAAATATTGAAAACTTATTTCCAAAGTGACTACTGTGATGTCCAAAGAGTGCGTTTTTTTTTTTTAAAAGAAGAAGTTTTGGCCGAAATGAAGCACCTACCGCGATTGCTCTGAGACGGGTATACTAGTGGACAACACTGATAGTCCCCGTCGTCGTACAGATAAAAATGTGGCTGCTGTGGCCTACGGACCTACGGACACAACGGTCCTGCCTGTCGAAGCCCTTCCTGCCAAGAGCCGGGTATTTTTCTGTTTCAGTAGGAAGTTTCCTGGACAGTGCTGAGATCTAAGAGCACTGAGTCCTTCGCAGAAGCATGTGACTAGCTTAGACTTGATATCCTTTGCCAAAGTTACGACAATATTTTGGGTCCCTACAGTGCTGGGCTTCAACTAACTTCTACAGCAACCACCCGTGTTGTGCGAGCTATTGTGAAGGGGTCCTACAAATTAATGGAGACGCCGAAGTTCATGGGTAGAGAAGGACCTCAAGAACTTGGTGTATGCAACTGCAGGCAGCTAGGTTAGGTTAGGTTGCAGTGGCTTTTTCTTAGACAGAACGTACTCCTTGAGCATTGTCCTTGAGCATTGTCTGTAACCAGAAAGTGGTGGAACCGTGGATTATGAAAGTTGATCGTGTCAATGATTGAACGCAGACACCCGAGCGTGTGAGTCGACGCACATACCCACTACGCCAAGGTCTCTGATGGGAATGATAATACAAGCTGCTGTCATTGTCAGTATTGATATCATTTTGGCGGCTCCCTTGACTGCCAGGACCTTCACTTGAAATGCACTGCCATAGCCACTTACTCAGTCTGGACGGGGGATGTTCAAGTTTCACAAAATGGGTGTGCCCCTCAGGCTAGCAGCTCTTTAACTCAGATAAACATGAATTGAATCATCGCTCTCAGCTCGCGAATCATGTTTAAACACAAATGAGAAGGAATAAGTCCTAACAATGCACTGTCCCCATTTCAGACGCAAAATGGACACCCTTCAGCACCCTCTCCGTTCCTATATTTTGCATCATCATCAATGGCAATGTCTTACCACTAAAGAGAGCCAAAAAACTGGACAACCTTTGCTGGACGAACTCAAAGAAATCCTTTGTCGAAATTATAACCTCCAACTGAGACACTCCCTTGTTAGCGCAGCCCGTTTGGTGTGCCACCACAAAATTAATTCACGACTGATTTTGTCGCACATTTTCGCAGATTCTAGTGAATATCTGATTTCAGTTTCACACAAGGTCCCTCATCGTTCCATAAATTGCTTGCTTGACAGTGACTTGACGGAAATTTAGCCAAACGCGTGGGAAACCAGTTTCTGTTTCTGCCGATTCAATTTTCAACGCCTTGTGACTGTATGGTGGGGTTGGATAATGGGCTCAAAACGATTGTCCATTCACGGAGGAGGGAGATGGGAGCGAGGAAATGACGACGGGAGGCTGCTGCAATCAATGCGAGGGAACACAATTGACCAGGACGGCCAGGAGACAGCAAGGACGGGATGTTTTTTCGGCTTTTGGTTAACTGTTGTGCCTTTTAATTGACTTTTTGACTCAAGTAGTACTCACTCCTCCGGGCACAAGCAAGGGCAGGAGCTAAATTTCTTTAAGCCATTCGCCTCTCCATCGAGGCAACCTCTGAAACAGTTCATCTAACTGAACTCCTTCCGTCGCGAAAAGGAAATTCCTTACATTTTTGCCAACCACGAGCGTGACACTGCCTTGGAACCAGTTTCGCAAGTGTTCAACTGGCATCCCTCGCACTCGTACTTCTGCCAGACCGCAGCCATTTATCATCTTAAAGTGTTGTTGCCGATCTGCATTCTTTGCCAAGATCGATTTCCCGACCCGATCCATTCGTGTGCCGCCGCACAAGGCGATATATCAAAGTATTTATCCACACGGAGAGGATATCCCAACCAGTCCCATTTATCCTTCCGAATGTCAACAACCCAAGATACTTACAGAGGATCGCTTGCGGCTTCGACTAGCTCCAACTTTAATCCAAATCTGTCGAGTGTATGTGTGTGTGAGTGTGTGTCGGGTCGAAGAGTCGAACAACTTTCCTTGATGTTCGCTGGTACAAGCAACAACACACAGAGAGCGAGAGAGATTTCACTTGGAACCGAGGGGGAAAACTTTCATTCATTCAATTGAATGCAATAGCATCGCGTTTTATGTTAAGTAATCTGCCTGCCATCCGACAGACGATCAATTGATGACAGCGGCGAGGGGATTTAGATACAAATTTACACTCATTACACTCGCGATGCTCGGCGGATGATCCAGGGACACCGGGGCGAGACTACAGCGCTTTGTCTTCACTCGTGTAAACTGGCGCACTCAGGCACACACACGACGCGCGCGCAAAAGATGCAACAACAGCGGCCAGCAGCCAGCAAATACGAGACACTAGCGTCGGACTACAACACGAGAGTCGAACCAGTCCGCGGCGATACGAAATAAATTAAAAACCAGTACAACTTTCTACCAAGTGAAATGTATTAGCTCCCCAGCTCCAGCTACGGCTACTGCTACGGCGACGGCTCCAGCTCCAGAGCTCAATGTTAAGACTATCGGAATCGACAACGACATGAAATCGCAAACACCACGAAGACTATGACGACGACGACGACGACGACGACGACGACGACGACGATGGTGGCGGTGACGGTGACGGTGATGGTGACTACGACGACTACGGCAAGCTACTCAACAGCGGCGCGGCGGTGGTAGCAGCAGCGAACGAACGAATGGGGCTACGGCTACGGTTAGTCGCTGAAGAACCAGATACACATGGTAAAACACATGGAATAGCAAAACGAAATGCCCATACACACGTACACAATGAAAAGATACAGATACGGATACAAATCAAATATAGAGGAGAAACTAAACAAATGTGTAAACTGATATATTTGTAGCAACGGACCGTGATACAGTAATAAATTATAATTTCCACAAGAAGTATCTATCTATCTATTCATCGAGAGAGCCACGAGGTGAGAGAGATACACGGAACAACAACAACAACAAAAGTCCACGATACACGACCACGTTACCAAAGAAGGCAGAGAGAGCGCCAGAGTCTATCTGCGCCAAGAACCGCTGAGCAACTGAATTCGAATCCCAGCCGAGCCGAGTGATCTTGAGCCAGCCACCACCACCACCACCACCAAGCTAAACCTGTCAGCCACCAGCCAGCCATCGGAGAGAATGGCAAACAGAAAGCGAACAGAAAAAAAAAAGACAAGTCTAGCAGGCCACCGCGTGTGTGTACGAGTATCTCGGCTCTAGTCATCGGCAGGGCCGCGAAGCTTTGGCCAGAGGAAGCGGTGCGAGGCGCGCAGCACCTCTCCACAGATGGGTGGCTGTTGTTGATAGCCCCCTTGCCTTGGGATCGCCGAGGAAATGGCCCGTATCACCAGGCGGGGGGGGGGGAGCAGACCAAGGCGAGTATGTGAGGACCTAAAAGAGCGGGCGAGCGAGCGAGCGACTTGAGCCCAGAACCATTGTGTTCGTGTTCGAGTTGAATGTGCCGAACCCGAGGTGCCGGACTTGGCGATGAATGGTGTGTGCAGAATATTTTGACCACTCTCTCGCCGCTGGTTATGTGGGAGTTTGCGCGGAGAATATCAATTATGACATCGACGGATGCGATTTGGAGTCGAGGATCTTTCACTTTGAACGGCGGATTCTTAAATGGAACCTGGATCAAAGATGACATGAGAGACATCCTCATCCACTGCATCAGGGGAGATTATTCAGTCGGATCGGTTGCATTTGGATGTTGAAGCAAATCAAACAAAGCAAACCACGGGCACACTTGTGATTGATCAAAGAAATAGCGTCGCTGTGTCAGTTGGAAGTTGAACCAGCAAAAAGCTAAGAAATCCTTTTTAGTAGGAAATGCCGATGTCGTCGGATGCACTCCAAATGTATTTGATTCGACTAATAGACACTAGAAAGCATATTCAGAGGTGTACAGAAGTCGTAGGCAACCTAGTTGGGGCGCTTTCCACTGACGTCGTTGTCATGTGACGGTCATTCTATGAAATTGGGCACCTTCTTCCTGCAACATCCGAGAAACTATGTACGTCGCTTCGTATGATAGAATGGCTTTAGTTCTTGAGTTGTCTAGTTCTTGGAAAGGTGCAGGAAAAGGCGCAAGGTTCGACTGCGTTTTGGTTCGTTCCCTCTTCGACTCACTGACTTTGTGGCAGGATGTAATATGGTCATAAACAGCACAAGACTGCCTCGCAAAAGAATCCACACAGCAACCTGGCGATCTCCGGACAGTCGAACCGCCAACCAAATCGACCATGTGCAAGACATGCGTCAAATATCCTGGATGCGCAAACATTCAGAGGGGCAAACGTCGACTCTGCTCGAGTCCAGCTCAAATCCAGTTCGAATCCAGCGCGACTGTCAAGAAAGCTGCACCAGACAACAAAGAGGAGTTTTGACATTGGACGTCTGAGCACACCGGAGACTGCCAGAGCCTACGAAGAGCAATTAAGCAAGAGATTCTACGGTATGGCTACGTCGAACACCAACGCCAACGAGATGTGGTTGCATTGCCGCTGGGCCATCAAAGAGGTAGCATCCTTAGGCTACCTACCACCTCCGACAAGAAACCCCTAGTATGATGGCGACTGTAAGCAGAAGAAATTTGCAACCGACGAGGCATACCAAAAAGCGCTGGAACGGAAAACAAAAGCAGCGCAGGTGGTGTACCAGGCTAGAACACCGGGAGGAGAAGAAGCTTCTACGTCCGAAGAAAAGGTCTCTTGCAACCTCCCAACTCTATCAACCTCCTAATCCAGGATGTCACGTGAACCGTGCCAATGGATAAAGTTCGCAGCCGGGGGGTAATACGATGCCACTTTCCGAAGAGTATTAATGGCCTTACCGCGCGGTTCTGGCGTGGCTGACCTTTATTTCCGTAGATTCAAAATTAAACCCAAAAATAACAACAAAAAAATATAAGGCGAGCCAAAAAAGCTAACCTCAGAAGTGGCAGCGAGCTGTGTTGAGCAGGGGCTCGACAGAAACCCAAGATGTGCTAAGCCTGAAGCGGCCAGCCGGAGTGCCGAAGGGATGGTGCAACCTAGTACTAGTCGGAAAGCTGAGAACCTCTGGACAAACGGATAGGCACGTAAACTGCCGATGGGACAAGCGGGATTGAGGCTCTAGCTTCCCTACCACTAGCCGAGGCAGCAAAAGTGGAGACTAAGAACTCTGCGACCCTTCAATGCTCTAACGACGAGGCAAAGAGAATTAGGTGCGACGCCCGCTCCGGGACAATTCGGTGGATTGGATGATCCACTCAGGAGGGGGCTCAGTGGTGCTGGAGTCAGTCGCTACCTGGAGAAGGGCCTAGTGCCTGAGGAAGCGAGGAAAAAGGCAGACGAGCTCAAGGCCCAGGCTAGCTCGGAACCTTCCACCTCAGCAAAAAGGAGCAGTAGCTTAATTTCTCCACCCGTGCCGGTGGCACATAAAAAACGAAGGGTGTCCCCGAAGCAGGACAGGTCGAAGGCGGGACCCTCTAAGCAAACTGCTACCTCTGAGGGCAGAAGCTATGCAACCGTTGCAAAAGCTGCGGGCGCTAACAGAAAGTCCACGGAGTCGACGGTGGCCGAGACGGTAGCAGTTCTCCCTTGTGAATATACAAGGGAGATGCCGTGTTCTGAAGACCGGAACAGCCTAGAGGATGCCCTGGTTATTGAAATGGCCCGATGATGAGAGCATAAGCTCAACAAAAAACCCTTCAAACTGCAGAGTGGCTAAAACAAGTAGCACCCAAATTAGGTAACTGGAAGGGAACGGGCCTGTCTACTAAATGTGGGAAGGATATACTACGACCGTTTATTTACTTACTTACTTATCAGGCAGGCGACCCATGGAGGGTCCGCGCCCGAGCAATTGCTGCCTTCCATCGTTGACGGTCCTGGGCACGCTGCTTCCAGTCATCAAGACCAAGCTGTCTTGCATCCGCGAATACTTGGTCTTTATACCGGAGATTCTGTCTTTCTCTCCTTCTCGAACCAGTAGACTCGGATTTAAAGACCGTCTTTGCTGGAGCATTTTTGTCCATGCGCTCGATGTGGCCGAGCCAGTACAGTCGACGGTTTTTTGCCTTCCGGACTACATCCACATCCTGGTACAGCTCGTAGAGTTCGCGGTTATGTCTTCTCCTCCATTCGCCTTCCTCGCAGACGGGACCATATGTCCGTCGTAGAACTTTTCTTTCGAAGGTACCAAGAATCAGCTCTGCAGTTTTGCTTAGTGTCCAGGTTTCGGCTCCATAGAGCAGGACTGGCAAAATAAGGACATGATTTTGGTCCTTCGAGTCAGCAGTTTTGAGCCCAGTTGTTTTGGCAAACCGAAGTAGCACCGGTTGCCAAGGGCGATTCTACGACGGATCTCCACTGTGATGTCGTTTGTGGAGTTCACGTCTGCCCTGAGGTAGACATACGCCTTTACTGCCTCGAAATTGCAGCTGTTGATCGTGAAATTTTTTCCAAGGTGGTGTGTGACGGAACGTTTTTTGGTCGACAGCATGTATTTCGTTTTGTCCTCATTGACCTTGAGACCAGTTCGTTTCGCCTGTTCTTCAATCGCCGTAAAAGCCTCCACTACGGCACGTTGAGAACGCGCGACGGCGTCGATGTCATCTGCGTACCCCAACAGTTGGACCGACTTGTAGAAGATAGTGCCTTCCGTGTTTACAGTTGCCCCCCGCACTATCTTCTCCAGTACCAGATTGAAGAAGTTACACTACAGCTGTCGTATGCGGCTTTGAAATCTATGAAAGGTGGTGCGTATCGATTTGAAACTCACTGGTCTTCTCCAGGATTTGTCTGAGTGTGAAAATTTGGTTTATAGTCGATTTGCCGGGCCGGAAGCCGCACTGGTACGTGCCGATTAGTGCGGTGCAAAACGGCTTTAGACGTTCACACAGTACGCTGGACAGGATCTTGTAGGCGACGATGCGCAGGGATGTACCTCGATAGTTGTTCGCCTTTTTTGTGGATAAAAAGCGCCGGGCAGGAGCACAAGACTACACTTGCTCTCCCCGAGGCCCAAAATGAGGGCACGATTTTGCTGCAGACAGCTTCATCACAATCAGTGACAGACTGACTATAGAGCACCACTGTGGAAAGTGCTCTATAGTCGTGATGAGGGAACCGGACATGTACCGGTCCTTGGATGTCCTTTGAGGTGATCAAACACCAAAACCATTCCCTTAGCTATAGGTTCGGCAAGGTGACGGTGTCTGGAATCAAGAAGTCGGAGGAGGAGATGCGTCAGTTGACCAAATCAATTCCAACTTCGGAGAGCACAGAGCCTCCTCTCCAGGCTGTAACACTCACTGCCTCTGAGCTGAGGGAGAGATAGAAGAGGAATTCATGTCTCTCTCTCTGAAGACTCACAGTCTGATGGAGAGCATGAAAAGACTGTGGCCTACCATCAGAGCTCTTCAAAGCCAGTGAATTGTTGATGGATTCCTTCGTAGACCACTCATCCTTTGTTGGGAAATAAGTCCGGAAGGGTATTTCGAAGTCGAGAAATGGGAGTGGGTAGTCTATCCAGTGTACTTCCATGACCGGTTGAGCTTCGGAGTCAGCATTTGGATTGAATGCTCCTGGTGGCGTTCTTTGCGGCAGTCGGCTGCATGTCAAGGTCGAGTGTTAGAGGTCTAGGAGGACCTCTAAGCTCGCAAGAATTACTCCTATTCCACTTAGGCAGGCAATCCTCTGTATTCTTGTTAACAGCCATAAGATGGTGGGTTTAAGGTGAGCCTGCTACCGAACTACACTGAAAATCCGTTGCATGCGTCAAAAAGATGACAACTCATAAGGGGCGAGACACAGCAAATACGGCCCACATGTGGAATGTGTCACCACGGATGATATGGGTCAACGGCTGACGCTGCTCTGGCCAGTGTGCCATGCCCTAGACCTCGCAGAGTTGATGTGAATCTCCGCAGAGCCTGACTAGTGATACCAAAATCCAAAGGGGTTTAAATGCAAAAGGGAGAGTCAGTCAATAGTTCACGCACTGCACTCAATCGAAATTCAATTCTGTTCAAAAATTCCCCTCAAATCCGGCAGCAGGCAGCAGTAGCGTCCGACGCAAATTGAAACCTCCAGCTGAATCGCACGATTTTGCACGATCAGACAGCTTCATCACAATCAGTGACAGTCTGTCAGCGCAGATCGAACAATCGAATTCCAATCGAATCACAACAAATCGTTGTTTGAACATTTCACTTCATAAATCCAATCCAATCGTTGGTTCCTCTCACCGCGCTGCAGGTGTCCTAAGCTAAGCTACTCCAACACAAGTGTACCTCCATCCGCTGGCATTGTTACAGACCGGTTTTTCGGTCGGTTTTGTCACAGCCGTCCCTCGTCGCCTGATTGTCATGCACATTTGGCCGCAGATCGGTTTTCAAAAAATTTCCAAATCAACCAAAGATATGGGCCAATATCTTGGTTGGCCACGCAACAGCATTGTTCGACGGCCGAGACCCAGCAGCAATTCACACGTTAATAGATTCAAAAATAAATTCTGCAGCATTCTGCCCGATCCCGATGCCCGTGGATCGTTCATAAGCGGCCATCAAAGAAAGTTTTGTGTATCTGTGGCGTGGTGATTATAAAGTCGACGCGTCCGGCTCTAATTTATTCAGAATTGAACATTTCAAATCGAAAACAACGCAAACGATCGCAGGAAAACCTATAAAAGACAGTTGCTTTCGATGAATACTAAACGGCCGAGTGGTCGAAGTTGTACCGCTGGCTCTGTTCACTGTTGTCTGACGCGACGGACTGGCGGGGGGGGGGGGGGGGGGGGAGGGACACACGCTTCGGACTTGAAAGGGAGTATCTATCAATCGATCTGTGGCGGGCAAATCGGCAGAAGTACGTCAGTGGTTCGCGATGAATTTGTGTGATGTGAGGTGTCGTTGTTTTGGGCCAAGGCTGGCGGTGGTGCGTTGCGGTGGAAATTGCGTCAATTGTCGGAAAATTGATGCCCATTCGGGGAGTAGCAGCGCCTTGATGGGAGTTTCTGATGCGCTGCGGAAATCACGTCTGAATTCGCCGCAATTGAATGCGACAGTAAACGACGTTGTCTCAGCTTAATGCAGTCTCTATGATTTAAGTTACGAGACGCCCAATAGACACACTCTGACTTAAGGTGATCAAAGCTGGCTGAAGCTACATAAGAGACAATGGTGCAGCTTGTGAATGCCAAGAATACTCGACTGGACAGTGTATAGTAGGCAAATTTTAGCTTTTTTATCTTCCAACTGCCACACCGGCCCAACTAGACGTACCTATGACTTCTGTACACCTGTGATTATGTGTTCCTACGTGTATTAATCGAATCAGTAACCCTGGAGGACAAGGGCTAGTGTCCAAGAACTAGTCGTGGATTGGGTCTCCAAAACCACAAGGTGTGCAGAAGTCGTACGTACGTCGAGTTGGTCCGATTAACAACCGTGTTTTCCGCCTTAACCGCCCCTGCCAGCGGCAGAGATCTGGCGAAACAATGAAAACAAACAATGAGTTCCACAATTGCGCCCCCAATCACGTCTGATATCCAAGAGCAAGTCCACATAAACGACCGAGAACAGGCCACGCAATCCGAAACGCATGCACGCCGCAACGCAAATCACTCACCGTTCAGTCAAAGATTCGCACGCGATCCAAGACCACCTCGAGCGTTACCAAATGGCCAGCATCACAGCGACGACTGTGTGCACAGCTCAATCCAAGGCGTCACCGTCATCGTCGTCGTTGTCGTGGGCACATGACACGCAACACTCTGTCTCTGCTGCACGTCATCGATATCGACGATTGGCGCAGAGACAGGCACAGCACAACAGGCACCAGCATTACCAGCAGCAGCAGCATTCCATTCAGAAAGCGAGAGTAGCCAGCAAACAGCAACGAGTTCGCCTCCGCCGAAACCGCCAACACTGCCGCCGCGCCGCGCCATGGGATGGCCTTGAATCTCCACAGATTCGCCGATTAGACACCGCATTCCTCTCGCATCAAGTGGTTCGCTGCGTTTCTGTGGACACGCCATCTGGCAGCCGATCGATTTATTGCTTCCCTCAGCCCTGCAAGGGCCTGCAGACAGTGGCTGTTGCGCCGCCGCCGCCGCCGCTAAGCTATTTTTAATTTCCGACCGACGACGCACGGCGTGAGGAAGTGTGGGAGCGCGTAATTATAGCGCAGTCCCTTGGTCTCGCCTAGGTGGCTGGTGTGAAGTCTGCAGGCGATCGCCATCAATCATGCGGCTTTGTTGGGAACGCTGTTGAGGTGAGTTAATGGATTCCACTTCGCCTGGATGCAGTCGTCACCTGATGTGGGAAAGGTCACGCCAGGCAGTCACTCAATCGGGCGGCTGATTGTGCAGCGCTTTTGCCAGGCAACAGCGACTGGAGGTATGTCGACTTTGGTCAAGGGAATGCACACATGGGAGGACAGGAAGCACTCGCATTGTGGGCGAAGTCTGGGTCGGAATTGAGTCGTGGAGCTGCGCAACAGTGAAGTGAACTAATGATCGTGGAAAGAGAAACGGCCGCTCGCCAGCATCCCCGAGCCAAGAAGGCAAACGGCGGACGCTGATGAAACGTCTTGCCGTCACCTGCAGCTATCAAGCGATTATCCGCCGTAAGTGCCACTCCGACATCAAAGGGGAGACGCGATAAATCATCTCACATCGCGAACGGCGCGCGGGTCGTGTTCGAATGAATTAATTACGAGTGCGGCCAAAGAGATTGATGGCCAGCGGGTCAACGCGGGGCTGGGGACTGATGGGTTGCCTCGAAGTTAAGGTAAACGAACCGCTGTGCCGGAATCGAATCGATTGAACTTTGGAGCTGTGCCACCGCTTTGGTAGCGATTACTCATAGTTCCTGCCATTCAGTCCCTTCATTCGCAGATAAAGAAGAGGACCAAGAACACTTCCTTGCGGTAGCCCAGCTAGAATTGATTTCAGTTCGGAGGCATCTTCGTTCTTCGTAGCGCCCCAGCAATCATCCTCGTCACATGAAGGCCGATCAAAGTCCGCCGCACTGACATTGACGGGAGAAAGCTAACGTCATCGTCCTGACGGAAATCAGTTCTCCAAACTGGTGCCCAACTGCCGGGTGATAGACAAACGTACCCTCTTCAGCTGACGCCGCTAATCAAAGACATCTCCGCTGTTTCTCCTCGTCACCAGGCGTCTAGACGTTGAGCAGTCCTCTATTCCATACTTCCAGGTCAAGCCACAGCCATTGCCACTCCACACATGATTAGCACAGCAGTCTGTGACTGTAACCCAGCCTCACGCTGCGCTTTCCCATTTCACTGCACGCTGTGCGCCGTGTGTACACCCAGTGTGTGCGATAAATTCACTAATCGCTGCGATACGGCGTCAATCAAAGCACAAAGTGGACACATTCCGTGCCGCAGGCAGCAGATCAGTCATCAGGGATTCTAAGCCGAGGAGGCCACTAGCTGACGCTATCGCCCACTGTGCGCTTGCGCAGCAGCGGAACCGAACAGCCCCCCGTCCAGCAATTTATGGGAATTATGAGGAAATTACTACTGGAGCGGGTAAACTAGTTCGATGTGTATTCTGTTCTGCCGTGGCCATGCCCCCGCACCGCTGCTCACCAGCCCGAGGAGAGGCCGCGGCTGAGGGGAGGCCAAAAGAGGGAGAGAGAGAGAGAGACTCGTTATGTAAGCCAGATGCACCTGTGTCGGTGTGCGCACGGAATCCGCTGAATTAATTCGCCCGTAATAGCGCGCAATTGGATCTTATGCTCCAGAAAGGAAAAAAGTGTATCTGTATCTAGACGAGTGGTTCAAGGGGGTTCGAGGAGGTTCGGGACGGTTCTAGGGGTAATGACGGCAATTCTCCGCGCTACCAGCGGTTTCGAGTCGGAGAAAAATGCCTCGAAGTAGTCGTGGCCTACGGAAGTGGTTTCGAAATGGTTGATCGCAGCAGGCGATGGTTCAGAACATGACATGGACTTGGAGGGAATATAACTGACTCTGGCCTTGGCTCTGTGGCTCTGGCTCTGGCTTCGTGGCTCTGGCACTGTGGCTCTGTCTCTGGCTCTGGCTGTCTTGCTCTGGCTGTCTGGCTGTCTGGCTCTGGCTGTCTGGCTGTCTGGCTGTCTGGCTGTCTGGCTGTCTGGCTGTCTGGCTCTGGCTGTCTGGCTGTCTGGCTGTCTGGCTGTCTGGCTCTGGCTGTCTGGCTGTCTGGCTGTCTGGCTCTGACTGCTTGGCTCTGGCTGTCAAGCTGTCTGGCTCTGGTTGTCTGACTCGGCCTAAGTCTGACTCTAGCTCTGGCCTAAGTCTGTCTTATGACCTTCTTCTGTTTCAGTTGACCCTGATTCTGCCTCGGACTCTGAATGCAACTCATGTCAGACATTCCATTGCACCTCATTCGAACGTGTCCAGCCACCTTGACGTCTTAACGAATGCCGATTGACCATCCAATCCACCTGTCCACCTGTCGTTTGTCAATCGCAATCACCTTCAGGGAAACAGTTCGTGAAACCCATCAAAACACACACACACTGTCCCCCCGTCCCGGTCGTGAATTGCAACTTAATTAGGCCACACGTCCGCTGCGCCGGTCTGTGACTGCCAACCGCTGTCGCATTAGCGCATGCGTGTGGCCACACCTCCAATTAGCACGTGCATGCGAGTCATGTTCGTCGAGCAAGGGCTTTAATTACAAGAAATTAGTCCCAGGCCACTCAAATCGGAGACATTGACACGAGCGGTGCCCTTGGCTGGTCACTCTGCTCGTCATGGTCCTCAGCGGCGGTGTGCGTGTCAACGCGGAACCGGTCGAACTGGATGACGCAAGGATGAAGCGGATTGCTTCTCATTTGCAGACGAAAGCATGATCGTTTGATTTACATCACTAGAAATGAAAGCGGTTGGTTTCGCTCCGGATTCGTGTTTAGCGTGCCCCTAACTTCGATTTCAACTGGCTCTGGTTGTGGCTGTGAATGTGGCTCTGACTGTGGCTCTGACTGTGGCTCTGACTGTGGATTTGATTGTGGCTCTGACTGTATCTCTGACTGTGGCTCTGACAGTGACTCTGGCTGGGACTCTGACTGTGGCTCTGATTGTGGCTCTGACTGTAGCTCTGACTGTGGATTTGATTGTGGCTCTGACTGTGGCTCTGTCTGTGGCTCTGACTGTGGCGCTGACTGTGGCTCTGACTGTGGCTGTGACTGTGGCTCTGACTGTGGCTGTGACTGTGGCTCTGACTGTGGCTCTGACTGTGGCTCTAACTGTGACTCTGACTGTGGCTCTGACTGTGGCTCTGACAGTGACTCTGACTGTGGATTTGATTGTGGCTCTGTCTGTGGCTCTGACTGTGGCTCTGACTGTGGCTGTCACTGTGGCCTTGACTATGCCTCTGACTCTGACTGTGGCTCTGACTGTGGCTCTGACTGGGGCTCGGATTGTGGCTCTGATTGTGGCTCTGACTGTGGCTCTGACAGTGACTCTGGCTGGGACTCTGACTGTGGCTCTTATTGTGGCTCTGACTGTGGCTCTGATTGTGGCTCTGACTGTGGCTCTGACTGGGACTCTGACTGTGGATTTGAGTGTGGCTCCGACTGTGTCTGTGACTGTGCCTCTGACTGTGGCTCTGACTGTGGCTCTGACTGGGACTCTGATTGTGGCTCTGATTGTGGCTCTAACTGTGGCTCTGACTGTGGATTTGAGTGTGGCTCTGACTGTGGCTCTGACTGGGACTCTGACTGTGGCTCTGATTGTGGCTCTAACTGTGGCTCTGACTGTGGATTTGAGTGTGGCTCCGACTGTGTCTGTGACTGTGCCTCTGACTGTGGCTCTGACTGTGGCTCTGATTGTGGCTCTGACTGTGGCTCTGACTGGGACTCTGACTGGGACTCTGACTGTGGCTCTGATTGTGGCTCTAATTGTGGCTCTGATTGTGGCTCTGACTGTGGCTCTGACTGGGACTCTGACTGTGGCTCTGATTGTGGCTCTAACTGTGGCTCTGACTGTGGATTTGAGTGTGGCTCTGACTGTGTCTGTGACTGTGCCTCTGACTGTGGCTCTGACTGTGGCTCTGACTGGGACTCTGACTGTGGCTCTGATTGTGGCTCTGACTGTGGCTCTGACTGGGACTCTGACTGTGGCTCTGATTGTGGCTCTAATTGTGGCTCTGATTGTGGCTCTGACTGTGGCTCTGACTGGGACTCTGACTGTGGCTCTGATTGTGGCTCTAACTGTGGCTCTGACTGTGGATTTGAGTGTGGCTCCGACTGTGTCTGTGCCTCTGACTGTGGCTCTGACTGTGGCTCTGATTGTGGCTCTGACTGTGGCTCTGACTGGGACTCTGACTGTGGCTCTGATTGTGGCTCTAATTGTGGCTCTGATTGTGGCTCTGACTGTGGCTCTGACTGGGACTCTGACTGTGGCTCTGATTGTGGCTCTAACTGTGGCTCTGACTGTGGATTTGAGTGTGGCTCCGACTGTGTCTGTGACTGTGCCTCTGACTGTGGCTCTGACTGGGGGTCTGTCTGCGGCTATGAATGTGGTTCTGACTGTGGCTCTGACTGGGGGTCTGTCTGCGGCTCTGAATGTGGTTCTGACTGTGGCTCTCACTGTGACTCTAACTGTGGCTCTGACTGTGGATCTGACTGTGGCTGTCACTGTGGCTCTGCCTTAGACTCATTCTCCGTTTGATTTTCTTGCTCCGACCTTGTCGCTGCCCTTGGCTTAGCTCCAGCCGATTACAGTTCAAGTTCTGCCTCTACAGTCAGCTCAAGGCTGGCTTTGCCTCTCACTCAAGATCTGTGCAAATCTCTGGGTCTGACGTTGTCTTTGTTCCCATTTCAAATCTGGCCTCCTACCCCATGACATCCCCACTCCATGGCGGACATTCACACGGTCATCGGGTTCATCTTCCAAAGTTCACCGGGTCGCTCAACATTCACCGCACGCGGTCCAAGTCCTGGAAGCCATTTAAACACACTTCCATCAAATACCAGAACCATTTCGAGGAAAACCCGTATTTCACTGTCACCTTCCACAAGCTCAAACATTGAGTTAGATGTCTGTGCTAACATTGTGTTATCCAAGTCACACACCAGTGGACGACGATGGAGTCTAATGCTAAGCAGATGTCGAAACCCAGTATTGTCGATGGAATGAATGCTTCTCTATGCATGGTCTGCCGAAGTGGGGAGCACATTTGGTTGCTTTTCAAGGGAAACTGGTCCAAGTCATGGACTTGACTGAAGGAAGGCACTGTAACCTGGAGTCTGAAGTGAGGAGGGAACTTTTGCGACGTTTGACTGTTGAACAGTGAATAGCGAATGTAAGCGATGATTAGCCCGTGTCCACACGTCTTCCGGAGGCAGTTCTGTTAGAAGCTTCACTCCCATCGAAGGTCAAGGTCCCACTGCACTCCAAAGTGCACACCATCGTCTGCTAACTGCACAGACATTCAACGCCAAGACAAACCGTGCCAGTGCGGTCTTCGGCCACTCGAATGAGGAATGTGAACTTCCGGTCGGACGCTATGTCTGCCTTTTGGTCGACTTCCTGTGCCAACTAGTCCACTGTGTCGGTCGCGAGCACCACACTCGGCATTGGGTCTCTGGTGCACTTTGCTCGCCGCCCATAACAGAGTAGCACACACACGCGCACTGCGGCGCAGCGGGGTCCATGCAAGGGCGGCAGCACTCGGCTTTAATTGCCGTGGACTTTCTTGAGGAACTGGCGGCGAAGGTACTCGAACTCGTACGTGCTCGATTGTTGGACAAGTCGTCTGTTTCTTTTTTGTTCTTGTTGCCGTACGACCGCCTCGTTTGCTGTGACTGTGACATCTGCGAATTGGGAACGTCGTTGGCGAGCATGGTTGACATTCGCGGCTACTTCTGGGCGGGCCTGTGGCATACGCCGAAGCTAACCAGAGGCCTTGAAAGAAGCTGAGTCTAGGTCTGAGCTGACCCTCCCGCAGTAGCTGCAGCGGCTGATGGGCGAAGGTGTATCACCAAAAACGGAGATCACTCGACCGGACTTTGGTTGCCTTTGAAACGTTACCGCGGCAGCTAATGAAGTCAATTAACCCAGCCGCCGCCACCGGCACACAGTGCCCGCCGATGACAAGTGATTTTCGCTCCGAGACTCGAATGGATCACTTAATTGAATTCCAGCATAATTGCCCCCGGTCCAGTGCGAGTGAATTATTTCAACGAACTCCCAGATGCTTATCTCACATCCCATCCCCGGACGGAATTACAGCCCGCGTCTTGCAGTCAGACAAATTGAGTGCCATCTCCGCACCGGGCCGGGTGGGCACTCCAGCAATTGAATCTCACGCCTTCAACGCGCTTCAAACGACGCCGCCAATGTCCCTCGCGCAGACAATCACACTCGCTCCCCCCATTCGGGGCGGTCGCGGCCGCAGTAGCGTTGACATTTGGGAGCGCTTGAAACATCAAAAAGGTCGCCTCTAATCCCGTCCAGACATCACTCAACGCTCGCAGGGCAGGGCGCATCACCGGCCAGCGTTTGGAATTCGATGAGCTGTCGTCAATTGCGCGGGCAGTGATTTCGTAATCCGCTGACAACCGATAGCCGAGCCGCGCGACTTCGGCCAGCACGGTCATCAATCAAAACGGCAGCGCGCTCCTGGAATGCTGAGCCGGCCGCCAATTCACTCGGAACGAGAATGCCGGCCCGGTATGCGGGAATATTGTCCGAGGGTGTGCGAGCGAGCATTGGCACGCCATCCACCGCAGGGCGAGGGACTTCGTTCTCATGTGGGTTTCGGGTCAAAAGGTCACCGAATCTTGAAATGCGACATGATCCCCGGGCGAACATAATTAACGAGGAGTCTCTTGGATTCGCCCCCCACACACACAGGCTCACACATCGCCCCGTTCTCCTTGAGCTGATATCCTCCAGCTCATCCAGGGAGTGAGTGAGTGTGTGTGTGTGTTGGCAGCGACGCGTATCTCGTCGCTAAACATGAATAAATTGGAATTGTTTTGTGGGACATGAATATTCGCGCGTCCTCTGGGCTGTGCTTGATGGCAGGGGGCGACTGCCACGCTTGCCGACGTCCGGAATCCCTGACAAATTGGTTCGTCGCCATCTCTGATGGGGTGTGCTAGCAGTCGATAAGAGATGCGCTGGGCACGGCGCACAGGGGTGGAGGGTTGAATTCATGTCCCAGCCGAGGGGTGGGGGAACATTCCTCGGAGTGAGGGGACGCCGAAGAGAACTAATGTGTCCTCGGGGACTTGAGGCTGCCAAGATAGAGGCGGCGGCCTATCGGTTGAAGGCCAAGACGCCAACTGAAGGGGAACTTGGTGGACTGCGCTGTTTAAGGAGACATTTTGGGGAGGATTTACGTTTCGACGAGACCGCTGTGTGGAGGAGGGAGGAGACCGGGCAACGCTGGAAGAGTTCAAGGCGATGGCTGGAGAGTCCAAGAAGATGGCTGAGGAGTCCAAGTCGAAGAGTCCAAGGGGACGACAAAGTAGCCCAAGGCGACGGCTGAGGAGTTCAAGGCGATGGCTGACGAGTTCAAGGCGATGGTTGAGGAGTCCAAAGGGATGGCTGAGGAGTCCAAGACGATGGCTGCGGAGTCCAGGGCGATGGCTGAGAAGTCCAAGAAGATGGCTGGCAAGTCCAAGGAGACGACAAAGGAGCCCAAGGATACGGCTGAGGAGTCCAAGGCGATGGCTGAGGAGTCCAAGACGATGACTGGCAAGTCGAAGTTGACGACAAAGGAGCCCAAGGCGATGGCTGAAGATTCCAAAGCGACCACTGCTGCGTTCAATCTCAGTCAAGACAAGGAGGTGTTTGTTCAATTACCGCTGAGTGGCTGAAAACTTCAGAGAAGCAATGAAAATTAAGAACTCCAAAGAAACCTTCACAAATGCCACTAAATTCTGAAAATGACGCCCGAGTCAACACCGCCAGCTGGCGAGACAGTCCCTGCCGGTGACACGAAGCCTGAAGATGAACCGAAGTAAAAACAGAAAACTTCCACGAAACGGGGGGACTTTCAATGCGCTTCAACGGCGTCTTATGTGCCACCACACCTCAAGCCAACCAACACGTCTCCCGCTCCGTTTCGAATAAATCTTAATCGTAAACAACCCCCGGTACCTGGCAGGCACACCCTCCGCTCAGTCAATTCGTCATCGCCGCCGCCCACCCGTCGACGATGACTCAAGCGACTTCCACTTGCCGGAATTCACCACGAGCCACCCACCCTCCTCAGGGATGCTGCGAGGTCCGGCCCATCATCGCCGCGTCACCGCCACCGCCACCCCTTCAATTATCAAAATTACTCTGACACACCAATTGACTCATTCACGTCCGCCGAGGACCACCACCCGCTTACCGGTGATAGCGTCCCTTCCCTCCACGGCTCGGGGTTTATCCCTTCTCTTAGTCATCGCACTTGTTGCTACGTCTCGGGCAGACAGCCACCTTCCGCGCCCACCCAAGCAGCCAAGGAGTGCACAACTTTCTCCAGGATGCGTAATGGAATTTCATCATTAGATGAGGCTGCCACGCCAGCAGTGGCGTTGGAGTGCTGAGGAGTATCCGTGAAGCAATTTGCGGACATGGACTTGCTCGGCGTGTGCTTGAGTGTTCGCCGCCCGACAGCCGCTCTGCCGATGCCGCCTCAATGGGCGTAGGCAGGGACACGTTTCACCAATAATTTCCTATTTTATGCCCGCTGTGCGTGAGTTCATATCGTATTCTGGTTCCATTTTGCTCTCGATTCGTATCAAAGACACACAAACACACACACACCCGAGTTCAACGAGTTCAGGAAGTCCAGCGGAATGGAGCGAGGCACTTCGGTCATCGTCCTGAAACTGAAATGAGGGCGCCGCCCAGGATATGTCACAGGACCTGACCAAGATCGCCACGACTCGACGAGCGGCGGTGATGTGGCCTCAAATGGAAAATTTCCAATCCATCCCCGCAGGGCGGTGAGGGCGCGTCTCCTCTCCCCAGACGCGCAGAGTTTGTGAAGACACTCTGCTGAGGGACTCCGGGAAGTGGGTTTCTTTGGGGATTTGAACGAGATTTGAAGGAGATTTGAACGAGATGTGATTGAGTCAAGTTGAGTGAATAAAACGATTTAATGCGACGGTGGAGCTGTCAAGCTGCCATCCTGCCGTGAGCATGGTGCCCCGCCGCAGCTAATCGAATTGTGTCTGCGTGTGTGCGTGGCGCTTCTGGGGGAGACGTCTCACTGGCCTTGAGCGCGATAACGAAGTGAATTTCGAGGACTTGTGCGAATCAAGTTGGAGTTGGAGTCGCTGGTGTGGATTAAGGATGGGGTGCTCGGTCTCGACTGTGGGTGGAATTAATGGCGCTCTCCCTCCTTGGATGAGAGGGTCCCATTTCCACCCTCGATTTCGCCTTTCTTCCTCCTACTCCCATATCAGACAGGTGGCCACTGGCCATCAAAAATCATGAAGCGCCCTTCAATCGACTGTCCAACGCCGAGTCAAGCTCAGATTCCCCGACAGTCTGCCTTCATTATTTGCTCGTTAACGATGTCGTCTTAGCCTTAGCCGTCCGTCACTCGGACGCGCACCCGAGTTAATTAATCAAATTATGCGCGTAACTCGTTAACGCCCGCCAGTCCCTGCGGCAGGCACTTCTTTCAAATGACAATTTAATTGATGCCACGGAACCGCCACTCGGAGTGTTCACAAGTTGAGACGTCAAATGTCACAGCCTAGCGATGTGGGCTATCCCCGCGTCTGGATGGATGGCGAGCATAAATTTCAATTTAACCCAATCGCTTAGACGATTTTGAAATGTTGACTCATCGGGCGAACGGGTGGCGGTTGGTGGACTTCTCTTTACCGAGACTCGGAGCAGGCAGTCTGTGGAGTTAGAGGTGCGCCTGAGCTGAAGATGGACTGGATGCAACAAAGTTTGGCTAAGATGTCATCCATTTCTGAGGACTCCGGGGGTCTGTGGTGCGAATTAATGTGCCAAACTGGCAGCGGTTAGTCTGAGATGCTATTTGGTTGAGGCTTCCCGGACGAGTTCTTACTGAAGGCGCAACGTCTTCGAGTTCATTCCACACTCTAGCGCCACTCAAAGAGGATAATGGCGACTTTGCACTGAAGAAGAGGTCTTAGTCATCATGTCGGAGGATTCGACCATGAGACAGATCGCCTGAGTTGTTACTGAGGTCCTGAGCTGAAGGTGGACAACATGCCAGAAGGCTGTGGGACATCGCAGGCAGATGAGAAGGACTTCAACAAGAAATTGATGTGCGGTTCCCAGTTTGGAACCAGTTTCCGCTAGCTGGAGAGGCTTTTTGGCGGACGCGACTAGCTTAGACTGCACCGCCGCCAATGAGAAGGAAGATGAGGTCTTTAAGATGCAGATCGGTAGCCACAACTTATTGCTCGATTTGAAGGCCGAGACGAGCAATACAGCACCATGTCTAGCTTTGACATTCCTACCAAACTCGTCAGGTTGTGCAGAATGACGATGGGGAACTCTCGCTGCTCCATCAAGGTCGGTAACGAACTCACAGAGACTTTCAATGTCAAGGCGACAAGCTGTCATCTGATTTCTTCAACATCATACTTGAGAAGATCGTTCGAAACTGAAAAGTCAAAACCAGAAGCACGATCTTCCAGAAGTCCGTTCAACTGCTCGCTTATGCGGACGACATTGACGTGATTGGGCGAACACAGCGAGCTGTCAATGAGGCGTTTGCTGGCATTGAAGTGGAAGCGGCTAAAATGGGTCTGGATGTAAAAGGAAGGACGCACAACATCGACGTCTGGGACGGAGTGTCGTAATGGGCAGCAGAAACTTTGAGGTAGTCAAGGACTTCGTCTACCTCGGCTCTGCAGTAAACAGCGGCAATAACACCAGTACCGAGATCAAGCGCAGAATTACTCTTGCCAATCACTTTTTTTTTTTTGTTTGGCAATTGAGCAACAGAGCCATCTCTCGCTGATTTTATACAACACTCTGATCATCCCTGTCCTGCTCTATGGCGCAGACACTATTCAAAGCGGATGAAGAAGCTCTTAGTCGTTTTGAGAGAAAAGTTCTACGTGCGATCTTTGGTTTGCGTTGATTGTGTCTGGACGAGGAGATTCAACCACGCATTGTACGGGCTATACAGCGGCATGCACCTGGTTAAGCGTCTTCGGATCCAACGCTTTAGATGGGTAGGTCATGTAGAGCTGATGGACCAATGGGGCCCATTGAGACAACGCAACAGAGGACGTCCTCGAACAAGATGTCGGAAATAAGTGGAGAATGACTTCAACCAACTTGGTGTGCGCCATTGGAGACAGCTTAACCGATCCCTACCGGGGAAACTTTTTAGTATTCTAGCGAACTATCTCTCTGATAGACTGATAGAGTAAAACACGGAAGTGAATATTCTGTCTTTAAAAATGTAAATGCTGGTGTACCGCAAGGGAGAGCTCTTGGCCCTATGCTATACCTGCTGTATACGAGTGATTTACCACAAGAAGAACACACTGTTCTAGGCACATTTGCTGACGACACCGCCATTTTGGTAACAGCCAAAACGGTAGAAGAGTCTACATCAAAATTACAACGTGCACTGGATCAGATACACGAATGGATGAGCTTCTGGCGAATTGTCCCTAACGAAGGCAAATCTGTTCATATCAATTTTACTTATAGGCGCGTTGATAACATGCCAGTCTTTCTAAATCGTGTCCAAATACCTTTCGGTAATGAAGCGAAATGCCTAGGGATGACTCTTGATGTAAAACTCAGGAGTCAAGCAAGGAACACGTTAAAAAGAAACGTGCAGAACTTGACAAAAATACAGACATGTACTGGCTTATTGGTAAGCACTCCAACCTAAGTATTGACAACAAATTGCTTGTATAAAAGGAAATCCTAAAACCAGTTTGGACGTATGGCATACAACTTTGGGATTGTACCAAAGCAAGCAATATGAATATTATACAGACTTTTCAAAACAAGGTGCTTAGAACTATTGTAAATGCACCATGGTATATCAGAAACGACGATATCCACAGAGATCTAGAAATTTGACCAGTCCAAGATGAAATCAAAACAACAAAGCTTACAAACATAAGCGTCGCCTGGAAGAGCATACAAACTCTGCAGTTTATTCGATCCTTGAGGAAACTAACGTCTTGCGCCGACTTCAAAGGACTAAACCCCTTGATCTCGTGTGATAACCTACACCCGCCCATGGTTGCGGTGTTAGCAGGAACATTCATTGGAGAGTTACCTGTCAAACCTATCTAAATCAAGAAATACAAACTACTGGATAAGTGCTTCACTTATTTGTAGTCGAACCTAACATTTAAAGGGAGGTGGTTTTAGTGAGTAAAAATCTCACTCTTCTATGGTCGAACGTTCGCCGTAGAGCCTTGTTGAAGATTTTCACCCAATCACGAAAAAAAAAATTGGAGGCAGCCGGCTGGAGAGGCTTGTTGGTTGGCGCCCAGGTCCACCCCGGACTGTAGAGCGCCAAACAAAGAAGAAGAAGAACAAAGAAGATGCTGGACCAAAGTGGCCGGGTATTAAATCTGTATTAAAAAATATATAATAAATATTTCAAACTTATATTTTTTATTCAATACTAAACATAACCCATAATTGATCAAAACAAACAACATTGGCGTACATAATAAGCTGAATTAGTTATCCAGCTTCAAAGTAGGAAAATGTGTTAGGATGCCGTTGACTGGTGTACTTATCCTCGCGAGGGCCAAGCACGCAACAAAGATCTGCAAGGACTTCACCTCCACCCTCATCAGAATAGCCTATAGCTGTCTGCATTCCAGAAGATTCTACGTTAAAATGGAAGACAGCCAATCGACTGAGAGGAGCAGCAAGGCAGGAGTTGCGCAAAGGTCGAACCTGGGACCGATGCTCTTCAATATCTACACCGCAGATCAACCGCATCCAACCAACACAATGAGCTGTTGTCCATTCGCAGATGACTCACTGACTTATTCCCGCTCGTAGTCACCACGGATCGTTAGGCGAAGGGTCGAAATCCAGACAGCGGAAGAATTTGGCTACTACACCAAATGGGCTATTCGTATCAATGCTAGAATATCGATACTTACTGTGCTTAAGGAGATCATCTCGGGGTGGATGCAGATCAGCAGCTAAATGTCGGAGCACCGAGATAGTGCTCCTTAACGGTACGGAAATAACAGCAGACAAATAGGTCAAGTATCTTGGCGTTAACTTCACGGAAAGGCTGAAGTTCAAGGTCAGGGTAATCTATGCTTCCAACGCATCTATCCTGTGATGCGTAAGTAAAATGGATTAAGTCAGAGGACAAAGCGGCTGCTCTACAAGCAGCTGATCTTAACGTACGGCTTCCCAATATAGCACATCATTTTGAAGACCAAGCTCATCTTCCACAGGGACCGTCGAAAGCACCACAGCAACAAGCCCAAGCGGTCTCAAAATGGTTGTTAAGAATCCCATTGTCTACCACCATCTCCAGCTTCTAACGAGTTTCCATTTCCTCCGCACTAACATTCCCCCGAGACCACGTCAACACTGTTCTTGCCACTTGAGCGCCATGCACATTTGCACTCTCTCCCTCTCGCCCCGGCATTTCACTCAATTGTGCATTCTCCTTTGAGTGGGAAAAATTTCGCGCAGCATCATGCCTCCATCGTCCCTCGCCGATAGATCCACGCCGTCGCTGTAACGCTGTCCCAGTCAATTTCACCACGCATCCGAGTCACTATCGCTCTCTCTCTCTTTCTCTCCCCCTCCGACAGCACACTTTACCCCATCACGCCACAGCGGCACCATCCGTCACCTAAGCCTTCGATCTTAAGAGCACAGAACAAAGCCGTGCCAGTGAATCCAGTTTCCATTCTCATGCTCTTCCACCATCGCTTGCATCGATTGCAGGCGCACGCGAAACGCCCCGGAATCGAAACCGAGCCCATCGATCAGGGCCGGCTGCCGGCTGAGCATCGGAGCCGGATTGAACCCACACCCGAATGTAGGCGAAGTCCCGAATTGTTGCTCACATTTTCCCAGCGGGGAAGGGGAAACGATTGCGATTGCCCCTCGTCATCGTCGTCGTCGTCGTCAAGAAGCCAAGTTCAATGGGAAAAGGACCGACCGCACCCTGGTTGCTAAGCGACACTCTTTCTCTTGCTCATCTCCACCCAGTTGGCCGTGCGTGTGCGCGCCTCAATGCGTGTGTGTGTGTGTTTGCATTCGAATTCACCACCCACTCACGCTCTCGCTTGCACCCGCTGTACGCCGCCGGCGAACACCCGAACACCCACACAGAAGCGATCATTTTCCATCTCTGCCTTCCACAGTCCACACTGTTTTTTTGTGGAGGGGGCTAAAGAGGGGGCGAACATCAAAAAGGACAAGGAAGAGAAATTCACCACGAACTGACTGAACCTGGGTGCGTGTGTGTGTGTGTGTGTGTGGTGCTTTGGGGTCTTCTTCTTTTGTGGTTGGCCCCCTTTTTATTTTGTGTTCTTTTTTTTTTTTCCTGCTCAAGGAACAATGCGAATTAATTTCGTTTGAATGCAAATGATCCGAAAGAAGGGCGTAGCGAAAAGGGTGAAACGGAACGAGCGGGGGAAAGGAAGGGGAAAATATGTTTTGTGTATGTACACCAGCTCGGCTGAGCCGACCCCCACCACCGCTAGTCAGTCCGCACAGCACAGAAGAGCGGTCGGGTCCTAGGGTAGGTAAGTGATTATCTATCTATCCTTCTGCTTCCTCTCTTCCCCTTCAGCCTTCTCTCATTCATTTCCTTCTCCTCCTTCTCCGCCTCCACCTCCTGGGCACGACGAAAATCGACATGACACGACATGACTTAATTGCTGTTGAACCGATTTTTGGAATCTTTCTTTTTGACGAAAAAAGGGACACCCAACAACCGGTTGTTTTGGGTGTGTGCCACATTCGCTCCTGGTCTCATTTGGATTTTGTGAAAATGTCCTTTCCCCTTGTCTCCCTCGCACGTCCGCACGCTCTCTTGTCCAAAATCGCACGGATCTCCTTGCGGAGTGTTCAAAAATGAACCCATCACAGGAACACTTTGGAAATTCTAGTTGGCACTGAACTTTAAGTGGCTAAAGTTTTGCGATCCAAGTCGACTAACGGATTCGACCTTAGGGCATGAAGACAAACGAAAAAAAAAAACCCGCCCTCCATCTGCTGCACCCCGTGTCATCTCTCGTACATCCTCGTTTGTGCTCCCCCTCCCAAACTCGGTGGAGCACTGACAGAGAGAGAGAGAGAGAGGACGACACAGAGGGAGACAGCGAGATAAAGAGATCCTTGCTGGTTGAGGTTATGTCTCATTTTTTTTTTCTTTTTCCTTTTTTTCACCTCGTTGCGTTGTGTGCTCCTGCGGAGAGACTAAAATAGGGCGTGTCGTTGTACTGGCCACCAGTCACCACCGCCACCATATGGCTGACTTTAAATATTTATAGAGCGAAGCATTGAATGGATTTTCTGATTTACTTTAGATTAGGTCATGTTTGTGAGTCTTTATGAGGCTTACAGGGGGGAGGGGGGGGATGCTAACGGTAACGGAGGACTTTTCCGCTTTATCTGGGTGACGACGGACCGACCGAGGTGAGGGCGACGACGAAAACAGACGATATGAGAAAAGTTTGTGAAAAATTTGTTTTCCTTTATTTTTTCTTTTTGTCCTGACTTTTATTTGGATCGCGGTTGACGTCGCGTCGTCGTTTAGCTGAACTCACTTTGCATTTGGACTCAGTGCCAATGGGCGAGGAGGCCCTAATGGCTAATTAGGATGTTACAAGGTGTCACCAACAGATTTGCTACTACCGCCCTGATTCCCTGGATGTCATTAACATTCACACTTCGCTTTGGCTCATTTGTGAAGTTTGAGCAGGGATTTTGGGAGCAGTTGAGGCAGATAATTGGGAAAACTGAAGGCCTTTCCGTACCGAAAGGGCATCTACCTACATAACGCCGCTTATTGTTCTTCTTTGGTGACCTCGAGAGCAGATCCCTTAAGGGACTCAGGGTAGACGAACCACTTACGGAATCCCTTTATGGCTTGACAACCGGCGTTTCTCTTAGAGGTCCGGTCGAACAAATGCATGTCTGAAGCAGACGTTAATGAAAAGTCTGCCGTATTTGGGCATTATTTCGTCTGTCGAAGAAGCAGAAGGGGCATTGATGGCAGAACGTCATGACGCATCTTTGGAACAGAAATATGTATGCACCACTAGGATTAATGGAAGCATATACAAGTTGCCCAGAAAGCAGAGTGAGGGAATAAAAATAAAATAATAGGGGTGGCGCTACAGCCCGTAGAGGGCCAGGGCCTAGCTTCTCACGAGTGGAAGGGACCTACAGTTTTATGCCGACTCCGAACGGCCAAGTTTGAAAAGATTTTCCTAGACAGATATAATCTTTGCGCATTGTCAGTGACTCGAAAGAGGTGGGGCCGTGAAAAGTATATCTTGTCGTACCAGGAATCGATCCAATCGGTCCACTACTACAGTAAGGGAATAGCATGCGAAATATCTCGAAAACGGTGAGTTTTTTCGATAAATTGGGTTTTCGTTGCAAATTAATGGAGAATGCGATGGCGCTTCGTTTGCGCTTCGGGTCGGAACACTCAATAGAAGGTCGGAAAAGTTGTCGAAAAGGCTCTACGGAAACATTTTGGACGACTCGTCATAATTCGAAAAGGGTCCACTTGGCGTCGGACTTCGCTGGTTTCAGTCAAAGCGTTTTGAAATCGCCAGGCAGGCCAAGGAAAAGCAGAGTACTATTTAGATTGAAGCAGGAAATGACATGAGGAAGGGGAAATAGCAGACACTACCCAAGCAGCTGACTTAGAAGCGTTGATGCTGATGATCGGTAGATATCTACACATCAAGGCCTAAGACAGCTAGGCCATGCAGAGCGCATGGACAACCCTGCTACAGCCTAAAGGGTCATGGTCTGAAGGATGAGAAAACGCAATAGAGGACGTCCACGAAACAGATGGCGGAGAGAAATGGAGAAGGACTTCTCCTAAATTGAACCAGCTTGGCCAATTCGTTCTGAAAAATCGATAATATCTCGAAAACGGTGGGCTTTTCGGCGATGAAACTTCTTCCTGCTTTATAGAGAATGACAGGGCACTTCTTTTGAGCCCAAAACCATCCTACGACCAATATGCAGTGTCGGAGAAGGTGACCTGAAATAATTAATTTTGAAAAATCGCTTATATCTCGAAAAAAAGCTCAGCATTCCTCCTTCCATCGCTCGTGAAGAAGACCCCCAAAATAGTTAAACTTCTCCAACTGCTTCAATAGGAGTCCACTATAATCGAACAGGCGTTCTGGAAATGACAACAACCTCGGTTAATGTCCACGTTGACCTTTATCCCAGGAGAAGCACATACGGCCAAACACCGATCGAGTGTGCGCTGCAGTTCCGTCTTGGGAGAATGTGAAGATAGTTCTGCAAAAAGAAGAACCCTCCCAGATGTAAAACATTCCTCGCCTCGGCTAGTCAATCTCCATTTCTTCTCGCGACTTTGGGTTTTAGCCTCAGCCACCATAACACTCCCATAAGTTGGTCAACCGTTTTGGCCAGAATATAGCCTCCGGTGAAGCTTTCGCAAACGCATGGCTACCACCAGTTATTGGGTATAACACCTATGAGTGGCCTCCTAATGTTATTACTACAATCCACCAGCGGTTGAGACATTCAAAGAATTGACAAATGGAGTAGGACCGTTTCCTAAGACAATGGCTGTAGCTCGAGCGAGCGGTAGCAGACAAGAGAAAGGAGAGTTCAGAAAAACGTTTCTAGTAGACATTCTTTAGAGTGGCACTTTTGTCACAGCGATCTTCTGCTCTCCCTTTGTCCGTGGCTATAGCAGCAGACGTTCATCATTGCCCTGCTCAGCGTCGCCTATAAGATCCTGTCCAGCGTCCTGTGCGACTGTCTAAAGCCGCTTTTCGCCGCACGAATCGGTGGGTAACAGTGCGGCTTCCCACCCGGCAAATCGACCGCATCCTGGAGAAGGCCAGCGAGATTCGAATCGATACGCAACACCTTTGTATCGATTTTAAGGCCACCCACTACAGCATTCATCGCAAGGAGTAGTCTCCTGGTTCGAGGAGGAGAGGAAGACATGGCACCTCCGGTATAAAGACCAAGTTATCGCGGACACAAGACAGTTTGACCTTGATAACTGGAAGCAGAGTACCCAGGTCTATCAGCGAGGTTTTTAAACACTGCATTGGAGCAATCAGTCTCAATAAATGGTCCATTGTACTACGAGGAGCCTACATCATCAGCTCTCACCTCATCCGCACTAAATAACTGCCACCTGATTCGAGCAAAGGCGGGACAGTGGCAGAGGAAGTGCTCCGCTATGTCGTCGTCTTCGCCAGAAGGTTTCGTCGCACAGGGTTTCGTCACTTAGGCCAAGCACATTTAGGTGCTTGGTGAAGGTGTAGTGGCCCGTTAGTCCGCCGGTAAGTCGCCTGCAGTCTTATCTGTTAAGAGATAACAAGAATGCCGCGGATTTCTTACAGACTTGAGGGAGCAGGCGCTTGGTTTGTCTACATCCTGGAGAGTCATGCCACATCCGGTTGTGCTCTCGAGAAGCCCAGCCATCGATGGAAGCCCTAACCGAACACGCGGTCCAGTCCCAACGCAGGTTCGGGTCCAAAGAGTATCTCCTCTGATCCTTGTCTAGCAAGTTTATCGGCGATCTCATTTCCCGTGATTCCGTGGTGGCCCGGTCCGGATCCAATTCAGAGAAGACTTGCATTCTTGGTCGATCCTGGAAGTGGTTAAAAAATTGAGTAGGGCCTTAAGCACAGCTTGGCTGTCGCTACAGACACAAATACTTCACCCCTCCCAACTGTTCTTCACAATATAGTTCGTCGCCATTAGGATCGCAATGGTTTCCGCTTGGAAGACCGACGCACAATTACATAAAGAGGTGTACGAAGGCGTCAGGCGCCAGGCCCTTCATTGGTCGTGGAGCCATCCATGAAGATTCGACTACATTCTTTTCCTGGCTCATATTCTGGCCAGAGCCAGTCCTGAGTGCAGGGAAAGTCGACTTTGTATGTGCGTCTCTGCTGGATTGCTGCTGGCCTTGCGTCGGACGGCATCCATGAGCCTGTGGTCGAAGCAAGGTCATCGAAACTCCAGGACGAGTTGCACCAAAGACCACATCTTTTTAAACAGAAGATGGGCGTTTGTTGTTGTTGCTCAGGCTCAGACCCTCTAACGACCCTAGCCTGATAAGTAAGTAAGTACAGTCAATTGGGTTGGGCATTGTAGTAGAGGTGTTTCCTAAGCCAATGGCTATAATTTGAGCCAGCATAGAGGGCAATCGAAAAAAGGGTTCAGAGATTTTCTGTACAGCTCCAATTTGGGTCCCGCGAAATTGACTGCTCCCCCTCTGTCCACGGCTACAAAAAAAAGACGTGCACCACAGTCTTTGGTGAGGCTTAGGTCAGGTTAAAGTGGCCAACTGCCAACCTGCAGCAATCACACTTAGGTCCGTTCTCTTACCACGCGCTGGTGAGGCTTTGAAACTCTTTGGCTGCTATGGCAAAGTTTCATATATTTGCGTAGAATCCTACATACAAGTGCAGTCGCTTGGGAAATTCGCATGTTTCGCAAATCCACATGTTCGTGGACTTACGGGTTTTAGTGGGTGCCTAGTCTTTGGATCTACTAATGCAGCGTCTTTCAGGCAGAAACTATTGCGACGAAAGAAGCTTTCACTTCAAATCAATCGGTTCATCAGAATAAAGCCCAAAAAGAGCCTCAAATGTTAACGAGTGGCCTTTAAGCTGACTCCACTGCATCTGATGGTCGCAGAATCACGAGAATGGCAAAAGAAGGGATAGGAAAAGACAGGTGCATTACATCGAGACAATTCGATGCACTGGTCAAAAAACTACCACTCCTTGTCATTCCGAAGGATGACGCGGTCAGGAAATTCATTTTCCAAAAGGTATTTACCATTAAGCTTAGCACCAAAAAAGACTGGAGCAATGAATCCAGAGTCCACAGATTGAGCAGCAATACGGATGGATGAAGAACTGATGAAGGAACAGGGGAAGAAGTATTTGGACCCCGGACAAAGCACTACGAACCCATGGGTAAAAGCGCCAGTATCTTTCAAGCTGAAGTCTATGCCATAGACAGATGAGCAATAATGTCGGACAGTCGTTCCGCTATTCTGGCACTAGACTCCTATATCATCGAATCCAGGCTCGTGTGGGAATGTCTACAGAAGCTCAAGAAGCTGAGTAGGAGTAACAGAGTAAAACTCTCCCGGGTACCTGGCCATACAGGGATAGATGGCAATGAAATGACCGACTCCCTGGCTAGGAAAGGAGCATCGAAACACCTAATATCAGAGGAAGGAACCAGCTCTCATTCTCAGAAACTGGCTTAGAAAGAATACTCTAGGACAAATCTCTTCCACCTTCTCGCAATAGGAGCAAATAACCCTCAATACGACTCTGAAAAGAGCTGCATGGGAGGGGGGCTCTTAAGAAAGCAAAGGTATGAATCGGGGGCACAATAGATCTTAAGGTCGCGGTGCAATTTAGCGTCATCAATAATAAAGGGTGATTTTTTAAAAGCTATAGGAAAGTTTTTCAAAAAAAACACACATAAAATTCAGAAAAATGCATGAAATCTTTGTTTGAATCGATAGTACGGTCCATATAATTTAATGTTTGAAGATTATTTCATGCAAATGTTGACCTTGACTGCGCCTCAAATGGTCCATCCGCTTAGTCCAATTTTGGCATACTCTTTCCAACATTTCGGCCGGTATCTCACGAATAAATGCTTCAATGTTGTCTTCCAATGCGTCAATTAAAGCGGGCTTGTCTGTATAGACATGAGCTTTAACATAGCCCCACAAAAAATAGTCTAAAGGCGTTAAATCGCAGGATCTAGGCGGCCAATTGACCGGTCGCGAACGTGAAATAAAATGTTCACCGAACTCTCGCCCCTCAATAAGTCCATTGTTGCGCGTGCTGTGTGGCATGTGGCACCGTCTTGTTGAAACCACATGTCATGCAAGTCAAGTTCTTGCATTTTGGGCAAAAAAAAGTTGGATATCATCTCACGGTAGCGCCCACCATTCACAGTTACGTTACGATTCGCATCATCTTTGACGAAGTACGGTCCAATGATGCCACCAGCCCATAAACCACACCAAACTGTGACTTTTTCTGGATGCATTGGTAGCTCTTGCAATGCTTCTGGCTGATATTCACTCCAAAATCGACCATTCTGCTTATTTACGTACCCATTGAGCCAAAAATGTGGGTCGATTAAACTGACCATAAAATGGAAGAAGCGCGCGATGAACTTTCTTAACAGAGCACGCATTTTGATAATAAAATTCAATAATTTGCAAGCGTTGTTCGTTTGTAAGACGATTCATGGTTAAATTATAGACCAAACTGAAGATGTTTGACAGTGAAACAAAACACGAAACGTGCGTCAGCTGTTTAAACCAGTGTTGCCAAAAAGATAATAGCTAAAAAATCACCCTTTAATAATAATAAAGCGCCAGAGGTTCAGGTTATTCACCGAGTTCATCGCTCTGGCGGTATGAACTCGAATCATCTTCGCCACTCATGATCGTCCACTCGTATCATATAAGACCTCGTTGGAGTAGAATTAGCTGTACTGGGTCTCTGGTGTTCTGTAAAGGCGAAGGCAAGCCCTCACAATCGCAATTTCCATCAAGCTTGAACCACACGGGACAGCCATAGCCCATAGGTGAGCATTGGATGAGGGAAATGTAGTAGATTTGGCGCACTTACTGGCCACTTCTCATACAACTATCGCTTGCACAAAATGGAGCACAGCAGCTGAGACATGTGTGTAGACACTGTGGACAATGAAGGACACCATGGAACACCTATTCTTCGAGTGTATAAAATAACGAACAGAATCACCTCAACAAAGACCATCCGGATGTTCCATCTCGAGAAGAAGGGCACTCCCCATTTTCTTTAATTCAATTCAAGTTAAAGACTAAATAGAAAACGAGGCGTTAAAAACCATTCTGGATTGTGTTACAACTCAACTCAGACGCTTCAGTTGTTGTCCTTCAGTTTTGGAGTCTAGGAGAGAGACAGAGGCATCGTTACCAGCGAAGGCACAGAACTTGTCGCGACCTCGCTTTGAAGAAGGGCCTCATAGAGATTAGTCATTCGGACTCAACAAGTTGGCAGATTCGCAATTCCGAGCAAGTCCTCAACTCCTCCCTCGCCGCACGTCCAACTATTCAAGACCACACCGTCCACGTCGTTGACATCAAATTGAACATGACATCTTCCATCTGCGTGGCTCCCTCAGCACTCGCTCATTTGAAGAAAACAAAATTCCATTCCATTGCCCAATAAGGCGCCTTGTGGGAATCCCAACGCCGTAGAAATTCTCATCAAACTTGGAATAATTAAATTCCACACCCATTCGCCATCAGCAGCAGCAGCAGCACAATGAATTCAACAGATGCCCGTCATCGCTTGCAATCGATAAACAAACTGCCGCCTGCAACGCACAAGAGCTTCCATTTATTCACCATAACCTCCCGAAAAACGACCAAGAAAAACCCATCTCACGCACACGCACGCAAAAACTGCTAAAAAAGAAGAACTAAATCACTTGGGGAACACAGAAAAGCCCACTCAACGGTACCGTCCACCCATACAAATGAGACACAAATTACTAATCTGACCGAATGCCGGAAATAATCGCCGAACGGGAAGTCATTCGACCCGCCGTCGATGGGCGAGCGTGGTGGAGCAGCGCCTGAAGCCAGATCCCAGTTGCCGAATGAACGCCGTCGTTGTGTTGTCACTCAAAGAGAGCGGCCCGTGATGCATACATATGCGAGGTGGAGGCATCTTGGCGAGAAGACGCTGATTCCCAAAATGCATTCCGAATGATAATGCCCACCCAACCGTGGAGCACGTTTCGTATGCCAGGCCAGACTAGGCACTCAGAGTGCCTGCAAAAACGAACAAAAAAAAAGCGAATGGAAAGCATTTCTTTTGCTTTTTAAGTGCCCACTTGTCCCCTTGAAGACTGTGTGACCGACCGTCGCTCTGCGGCTGTATCTGGGGGGCGGTCGGTGGGATTAGACAAGGGGAATCTTAATCTTAACGAACAAATAATGACACACCCCATTAGAACAGAAGTCGATAAGCAGAGCCCGAGTCCGTCGAGGGGATGTCAATCCCACCACGCCAACGACAACGACGACGACGACGAGCAGCGTTTGCGTGGCATAATGCCTTCGTTCATTCAGATCTCAGATAAGCACGCGATGGGCGGGGTGGACGATACATATCTTGGGCCGAAGCTACAAGTAGCTCTGACCGGACGATGGGACCGAAGCTGAATTCCATTCCATTGCAGCGCTTCTCCTCGCTGAAGTGCATACTAGTCTCTCCCGTCTCCCGTTCCCCCTGGCAGGGTGGGTGGCTGTTTTTGGCGAGTGTGCTGAGGGAGAAGATGAGAGTAATTTATATGAACTTACAACAGAGCCCAGCGATGATTATGTGGACGATGATGTCATCGAGAAGATGGTGGCTGAAGGCTGATGACTGGAGGGTGGATGCTTGCACCACTTCGAGTGGAGTGGTCAGTTTCGAACGACGACGAGGCTGCGGAATGCAATGCGTTCTGAAATGGAGGAGTCATTAGTTTCAATTAAACCAGTGATTCCCCAGCTAAGCCGTGACAGCAAGAGGCATCTAGTGGGCATCGCAACTGCTACTGCTGCTGCTACTGACGACGAGATTGAGGATGAATTGTGAGCAAGTTTTTCACCCATTTGAGAAATCCCTTTGGAAAGTCGCGATTGAATGATGTCACGGTGAAGAGGGCACGAGGTGGGTGAAATCAGTCGGTCCAGCTATTTGTCAATCTCGGGCCTGAGGAGCCAGTGTCTTGCGCGGCGACTAAGGGAAATCCATTTCCTGATGATGAATTCCATTCACGGCTATCATTTTCGTTGGAAGACCGATTAAATGTCGCCTGAAGCTGCAATCAACTTCAAGACTCGGTCTCATCTTGCTGCCACTTTGATCATCGTTCACTTCCAATCTCTTTACAATATGAAGGGTGACCAGTTAGCAACGATAGTTTTTCCAAATGTTATGATTCTGCAGCTGTCAAAGCTGAACATCAGGTCTGGCTGTGAAATTATTTAGTAAGGTCTGCCATTTTATCATGCGTTTATACAAGCTTGATGAATCTGGGGAATTTAGTGAAAAAATTATCGAAATTTCGCCGGAAGTACGCAACGTCGTCGTATGGTCAGTTATCATCATGGCTTCAGTGTGCAGGCAATTCGTCGCACCGTGGGGAAGTTTGAATGTGAGTACTCTCTTTTTGGCCCTAAGCCTCCAACCAGACAGAGATTGGGGGGAATTGAAGAAAACATAGCCGTCGTAGCGGCCAGTTTCGAAGATGACGCAGAATAGTCGATTTGGCGCCGGTTTTGCTGGATTGGGCATCGCTGGAATCAACCTGGCTTATTTTGCTGTCACATTTGTGTGTGAGGTTCTGCGGATGATACATTATGGTTTCATTTTTGGCTCAGCAAGGAAAACTGACGCAATTGGAGCGAACACAATCCACAAGCGCTCAATCAAGTATCAGTGCATCCACAAAGATTGACTCCTTGACTGTTTGGTGCGCTTAATGTTTGTACGGCAGCATATGCGGACCTTGTCTCTTTCGAAATGAGGAAGAAGACACCCTCTGCCGTCAATGGTATCATGTCTAGAGCGATGTTAACCAATGCTCTGTGGCCAGAGCTCGCCAAATAAATAGATGTATCCGAGCAGTGGTTGCAACAAGACCGACTCGAATGCCATACAAGCAACACGCAAGGAAGTGCAAATTTGACAAGGCCATCATCTCACGTCGCGATCATGAGACTGTACATTATTTTCTTTAACCAACCACTATCGGCAAGCTTGAAGCCAACATTCAAGAGGCTATTGATGAAGTAATGCCGCACAAATTGATCCGCCCTCTTGAAGCACTGCCAACGAAACCGAGGCTGTCATTTCAACAATGTGCTATTTCATTCATAATGGCATGAATGTAGCTTCCAAAAAATAGCCAGAATCTATTTTAAATCTCACTATGTTGTTGTTTTATTTGAGTTTATTTTCCTATCGTTTTTATCTGGTCGTCACTTCCTGCAGTCTACGAACAATGTGAAATCCAAGAGGGATCGTTATCTGTGCGGACTGTCTGTCTCTATCTCTGGCTAAACATTTGAATGCCCACCTCATGTGGATGCGTGGCGATTGTGATATAATTGCGAAGAGTCTTGGTACGGAATGTGGATCACCACGCGCCTCAAGTAGATGCGGCCAACCCTGAACTTCGTCTACTTATCCCAGGACGGCCAACATTCCGGGCGCTGCGGCTACATAAAAACGCGATTAGCCCGCCCATACTCTGTCTGTCTGTGCTGGGGACCATACGCCTTCCCTCCTCTACCCTCGCTACCACGGAACATACACTTTATCAGCGCAAGCCAGCACAGCCGCTTCGTAGCAGCGACGAACTGATTTAACAAGAAGGAGTCTCCGCAGTCAGAGCCCTAGCCACATTTGTCAAAGACGCTTCCACGCAACAGCTTTGAGTTCCCAAGTAATTGAGCTGAGAAAGCAGCCTTAGACCAAGCCGCAGCGATGGATAGATAAATGAGTTCTACCCTAGTGACAAAATTATCAAACACTCTCCCTCTCGCCGTTAACAGGGTCCATTCACCATTGTGCCCTACTGGCCCGGGCACCCATCTCATCCGCAAAATGCCAAACAAACAAACAATTCCCGAGCCGGTTCGCTCTCTCTCCGGCAGGCAGGCCGGCACTATATGTACGTGCGTCCAATTACTATCAATCTACGACGGTGCCCTCATGTAATGACTTTCTGATTGTGTTCCACTCCGAGACAAGCAATTAAGCAGCCCTAATTCCACTTCGAATTAAGTCCGTGTGTGTGCCCTCATAATGTCATCTGTCTTGAACAGAGAGCGAGCGGGACACTCGTCCTCGAGGCTCGACATAGGGGACGTGTGTTCCTTTCTTGTAATTAACTAAATTATTTTATTATTAACCAGCGAATCTTACTCTCACGACCGACCGTGGCTCGTTAGAATTTCGACTCATTGTCGCGTCACAGCAATGCATTTGCACTTCGCATCGCATCCAGCCCGAAGGACCTGGACAAATGATGAAATGAAAGGATAATAACTTGGGCGAGGCAGTAGCAGAGACCGACACCGAGACCGAGACAAATCTCGCCCAGTCTGGCTGTCGATGGAGCTCGTGGGATGAGCTGAGGAGGCGAAAGTTTTCTTTTATTCGTCCACGCCGCGCCATCTTCCAACAGCTGTGGACCAGCACACAGTCCCAAAGATGCATACCATGTTCTGGAACGAACAAATCTTTTCACTTCACTCCGAGCACATTCGCCGCACTCTCGGCCTGGCGATGTGCTGCGTTGCGTTGCGGTGTGTTGTGGTTTCTCGGATGAATGGACGACGGACGGGATGTTTATTGATTGGAATTTATGGCCGAAGGCAGCGGGCGTATTCGCAAATTGTCCGCAAATTGTGTGGCTCCTTATCAGGAATTCGTGGTCAATTGATTTGACTGATTGTCTAGAGGTTCGATGTGTGGGCGGCGAAGGCGATGATGCACGAGTTTTGCCGGTCTTCGAGGATGAACGCACTTCAAAGAGGGAACATGTCAGTTTTGGTTGGCAAGGGATGGTTGAGTGAGTTGGCGAGGGAGATCTGAAAAGGGTCCAAACACACCCAGATTGCGATGCTTTTGCCTGCTCCGTTTGAAATGGGGCTCCCACTTTTTTCTTCTCTCACCTCTTTTGTAAGCTCGGTCACCCTCCGTCGCCTGGGCGGTCTGTTGCGAGCCACCATCTCATCTAAGCACATCTTCCTCTGCTCGAGACTCTCGGTAGCACCCGCACAGCCAGCTTCTGTAGGCGTTCCGCCCTTGGATCCAGTGTCTCTTGAAGTCCCATGTCCACGTGGAATGGACACACCTTCAGTTCCGTCCTAGCTTGTGGTCCACCATCTCACCCTAGGTCCGTCCTTGCGAAACAATCATCTAAAGTGCATCCGCCGATGGGTCTCACTGCAACTTCCACCATCGAATCACAGACGCACACTCTTGTCCCTTCAGGCGCGCGTGTATGCCTGTGTGGAAGAGTGTGTCTGCCTGCCCAGCCAGACGGGGACGTCTTACATTTTTTCCCCGTGCATCGGTGTGTCATCCATCCGCACAATGCGACACTGGCTGACACCCTTTAGAGCATCCACCACCCCCATCAACAGCAGCGCCCCATTCTTGGCTGGAAAATCGATTGGCTCGTCTTCCATATGGCCACCAGGCTGCGGTGGACTCTCCCCCGTTTTTCTTCTCGCCAGGAGTTCGCTGCGAGCGCACGAATCATGTAACAGGTGGAAGCGAGCGCTGCTGTCGAAAAGTTAAGGCTGCACTGCCGCGAAAGGCCACCATACGGAAGCGATGAATTGTTGAATACCAATCGACTAGCGTTGCTGCGGACGGTTGGGGCGAGTGGGGCTGGTGTGGGAGTGCGGTTCGAAAGAAATCGAAACTCATTTCGACCCTACCCCGAATGGGAGTTGCGGTGCTTGGCACTTTGTGGGCAGCCCAAAATGGCCGCGTTCGGAATTCCATTCATCGCGCAGTTGGACGCACTAGTTCAGCAGGCTAACAGCGCGTACTTACGTGACCAGCGGATTCCGCATTGTTGACGGTGTGGCTTCCAACGGTCATCGAATCGGGAGTTGTGTTATTTTTACATAACCCTTCCCTTAATGGGACGCCGTGCGGTTGGAGCGTTGGACGAGTTGTTTTAGACGTTCTGCTGCGGAATGATGTCAGAGACGTGTACAAGGAGACGAACTAGAATTGTGGGTCTGCGTGTCGAGCTGGGGGTTACTGACTTCTTCTCCGACAGCTGTGATGGGTGGGAAATGGACCAAGATCAAGACCAGTCTCTAAAGGGAATCGAAATTTCGTGCGAGGGTGCAGAGGGTATATAGTTATCAAACGGCGGCGGTTCTAGATCTGGAACGACTTGGTTTGCGTATCGTTACTGGAACAAGATATCATCCAACATTCAAGACAACCAGTTCCCAAGCCAATCTCTCCTTCGAATGTCGTCTCCTAATTTGTCCCATCGCATGAGCAGCTCCTCAAGTTGACAAGGCAGACTAAACATCCGTCAGATCGTGAACAGAACACCATATCCCCGCACCTTCAACGGTTCACCGTCAAAGAAAATCAAAGAAAACATCAAGTGGAAGTCCTTGAGATTTTCAAAAAGGTGCCATCGACGAGGCAGCATTTGCACGTGTCAATATCCTTCAACTTATTCAAAGTATTCCATCGAAATCCACCGGATTTTCGGTTTCCCTCTGCTCCATCTCACGCACATCCGCTGTCTTCTACTCGCTGCCTGTCCTTGAGTGGAAACGTTAACCAAACATTGCTTGCCTCGCATCGAAACGTACGTACCTACCCCCGCCCCATGCCGTCCGATTGTTTTGGTTGCGAGGGAGACATCCTTGGTGGTTTATAATTTTCCAAACCAAAACTGTGGAATATTAGGCAGAGAGCATTTAATGAAGTTCCCAAACTCATTGTTTGCACTTGGGAGCGGAGCTGATTCTTTTGGGCGTTGGTGCTGCTGCTCCGAGTGCTGTCGAACTTAGGCACGCGTTTTGTGCTTCCTTCCTCTTGACACAATTGCGTCTTTCATATGAAATAATTAAATTCCGGATGGAAACGGAAAGGCACACACATCCTCGTTGAATACCGAAGCCACAAGATGTTGTTGGTGAACTGCACTGCATTTTGGGGTAGGTTCTGCTGAACACTCGCTTCGCCACAATGGATGTCGATTGAATGAGGTTGACTAAGGTACTGGCTGTGGAAGGAATGACAATCGGGTGAGATCTTGCTGGAGGAAGGAAGACTTTGAGGAGTATATGACTTGCTCTGAATTTCAAGTCCGCCCGCCGGTCTATGGACCGCCTTACTGTGTGTGTGTGTGCAGAACGATCGATTTACGGCGTGTCAGACCCAAAAGCAGCTGAAGCTGGATTGCTTCAACGTTTGTCTGGAGTAGACGGCGGTGAACAAAAGCCAACCGAGTCAAAGCACGATAGTTTACTCTGTCCTTGAACGAAGGATATGTAGACGGCACCGCCGGTATAGAGATCAATGCAAAAGCAAGGTGCTGAGATTCCCAAATTCATCTTGAGACGCTGCTGTCTGCGGTGCGAAATGGCGAAGCATTTGTTTGAAGGCTGTGAGGGACCACGGCGATTCGGAACCAAACAGACAGACAGGCGGAATGCTCCATTCAGTCTGGACAATGATAGAAAATAATGTCGTCCCCCTGAATATCGAGACTATTCGAGCTCTTCGCCGGAGATGATCTGATTGATCGCAGCTACCAGCTCAGCAGTAAGAAGTGAGAAAGGCTAACCCCCTTACCAATGTTCATTGGGAAGATAGTTGCCAGATATGCCATCAAACTGCAGCTAGATTAGAAGAAGGATCCAGGAGACTTAACGTTACACAACTCAATCGCAATTAGAGGCATGTCTTGTACTTTGCCTGATATTCTGGGCAGGCAGCGTTGTTTCGGTAGATTTTTTGAGCTTGAAATATTGGATCGCGAGAGTTGGATGAATAGTGTTCAGACTCTAGAGGTCTAGTGTGGTACGTGGACGGATCAAAAATTCTGGATTCTGGAGTTGGGGCTGGAGTTGGAGTACCTATAAGTTCGAAACCTATCGTGTTCCAAAACGAAATCCAAGTCATTGAGGTCTGCGCCAGACACAAGGTTATTAAAGGCGCTAGAATCCAAATATTTTCAGGCAGTCAGGCTGTACTTAAGGCACTCTGATCTAACTTAATAGACTCCAAAACGGTCAAATGTTGCTACGACGCACAACAATCCCTTGCTCGATACAACCAAGTGAGGTTCTACTGGGATTGCAGGGAATGAGGCCGCAGATGATCTCGCTAGAGCGGGCTCGGAATCTGCGTTCATAGGTCCTGAACCGTGCTGTAAGGCCAACTGGGCAACAGCTACGACGCTGACGAATAGGAAAGCAAACTTCGCCTAGACCAATGGACCAATGGGGATGGCTTAGACAATCAAAGCGGCCTTATATGTTTTAATTACCTCCTAAACAAAATGAACCTGTGCCAGGACATGGTATGACGAAGGAGGATACGACTTTAGAGCACATTTTATGTGAATGTCCGGCACTACGTATTTTCCATGCGGAGATACTCATATCAGTGGAAGTAGAGAGATCTACTACAAAAGGCATAAGTCACACGGCTGGATGACGCAGTTGGTTGAGTGCCTGCTCTTGGTTAGAGGAGTCCCCGAAAGCAATACGTTTTAACCGGTTTTTAAATATGGTCCAGTCACCATTTGCCGTTGGGATCAAATTAACGCCACTATCACTGGAGTTGTCGATCAGTGGTAGGAGAGTGACTCTGGGTATCACAATGGACCAACATGGCCTGGCGATTCGATGGCAGCCCATCTACCTAACCTAATGTAAAGACTTCATAAGGGAAGCAATATGTCTGTCCACCCTTCGATACAGTAGATCTCTTCAGGCGGCTGTGTCGTTGCCTTTACGTCATGGGTTGCACACGAGGGTTAAAAAGACAGTCTCTGAATCGTTTACCCGATCAACAAGAATAGAGGCACCTTCGACTGCGTCTAATGTACGCCTTCACTCACGCTGCCGTTTTGTATGCTCGTCTGAGGCCGTTTGCAACAAACTAGAGGTAGCTCCAGAGCAGGGAAGTCAACTATAGACGGTTAGATCCTGAAAAAGATTCCAGAAGTTCAGTTCGACGGGAAACGAGCTATACACTGCCACGCCATGTTCTGACATTCTTTGGAACTTCGTCAGGTTGTGCACAATGGAAAATACGCGCTCCTTCATCAAGATCGGAATCGAACTCTCACAGACTGCCAGAGAAGATCGTAGACCAGGCGCACTGACACCGGACATATTGCAGAACTCATTGGTCAACAGCAGAGGCAAGATCTCGGTGCATCTCTGGGCGTTAAGGGTCTAGGGATCTACGGATCTAATGCCAAGAACGCATGAAAAACTTGTTTTTCTCGCGAAGAGTCTTTGACTCTGAGGAGACCTGAAAGTGGACAAGGAACTCAACCAAATTGGTGTGCACGCAACTGGGAGCATTTAGTCGCGCTATATTCAGAGGCTTGTTGGTTGAGGCCCAGTTTCAAAAAAGAAGAAGAATGCGTGTAGAGATACAGTGCTTCACAATAGTCTACGTACGGCGGAGGTATTTGGAAGAAAATAGCTTATTTTCAAAATATAAGCGTCTGCGTACACTTTCTGGAAGCATCTCTGTAACAGGCTTTTGAAAACAATTTCCACATCTGTGGCGTTCACTATTTTCAAACATGTTGCATATATTTTCCCATCTGCCATCAAAGAAAATCCAAAACTAAATAGTACCACACTATCCTTCGCAACGGCAACACCCGCCCACTCCCATTCGCCTAGCCGTGCTTATACTCTCATCCAGCTACAAGAATCCCGTTGGATTAATTCTCAAATTAAACTCAACAGTCAACCCATAGTCACTCGCGTAGATTTCTTGTAAATTCACTCATTCGCCGAACTCACCACAGTGCAACTTTCCCCTGCATCGCTCAAAGCCGCCGTTTCATCAGTTCACTCTGTTCCACACCATGAAACACCCGAAAACACAAAAAGAATCCAAAAAAAAACCCCTTCTTGCATGTTTCCTGTGTAATCGACCGTCGACCATGGTGAAACCTTCTCCTCTCCACTCATCGCACACGCACACGAGCGCACACAATCTCAACCGCATACTCACCGCAGCCCTCACACCATTTCATTTCACATCAGCAGCACAGCACAGCACAGCATTTTCACCGCCACCGTTCCCGTTGCGAACGCCGCTTGCACACTCTCTCAACTCAACTCAAACACACACTGCTCCCGCCCGTCTGACTGATGTTGAATCGGCGCACCCCCGTCATCCCCACCCCCCGACCAAAGAAGTTATTGCTGGCTCATGGCTGCTTTTCCTTCGGCAACCAAACCCGAGTGTGTGTGGTGAATTGAAGAAAAATCAAAAGCGAATACGTTACGGTTTTCCAGCGGCGCAACATTGGTTCAGTTTAGTGTGAGCAATCTTAGCTGTCAGGTCTCAGTTGTTGTTCAGGCATAACTGTAGTGCAAGTGCAAGTCTGTGTTCTCTGTGTTCTTTCTGTTATACAGATCTACACCTAATACATATATCACTCTATACATATACGGATTTTGTATACACATTTTGTATATGCATCAACTTGAGAATTTCTCGGTCCTGTTCTAAGTGTCCCTGTGCCGAAGTTCGAATTTTCGAAGAAAATTCAGTCTCGACTCGACTCGAATCTAACGGGAAGTGCTGAAACATACAAAAAGAAAAAAAGAAAACGCAGCCAAAAGCTAAACCGAAAAGTATTTTTTTGTGTGAAATTTGTTCTGTTGTTCGGACCGGAAAATTTCGAGGAAAAAAGAAAATAATTGAAAAACCCTAGTGTGCTCAAGCGAATTTTGTTCCATACATAACTGTAACGTCAAATAAAAAAAAAAAAAAACAAAAAAACAAATTGAAAATGGCAGCCGAAGTCGCAACAAATCAACAACAGAACGTCGCCGCCGATGAGAAGGCCGCTGCTCAGCCACCAGCAGCCGCTGAGAATAAAACAGAAGATACACCAGCCGCCAATAATGCCGGTGGCGATACTGCTGCCGAGGCATCAGCCGGCGATAAATCAGGGAGCGGTGATGCTACCGCAAACGCTGACGGCGCTGATGATAAGACCGCAGCAGCGGCGGCGGCCGCTACCGCCGATGGCGGTGATACATCGGGCGGCGATGGTACCGCTACAACACCATCAGCAGCCGATGGTGATGCTAAAAAGGAGGGCGGCGAAAATCATGAGAACGCCGCCAACAATACCAGCGTTGCGAAAACCGAAGCGCCACCAAAGTACAACGTTCACAAGACGAACTTCGAAAAGGATGTCATCTACTTGTATCAGTTCTCGCGCACTCCACTGCTGCCATCTTTGTCACCATATTGTCTGAAGGTGGAAACCTGGTTGCGTTTGGCCGGATTAAAATATGAGGTAAGTCTCATGGCCTTTCAAATTGTGATGGGAAAAATATGATGATCTTTTTTTTTTTTTTTTTGAATTTTTCACTTGATTTTTTCACTGCCTGACTGGCCTGAAGAGTGAACTCCCCCGCTTGTTCTCGATACACACACGCACAGGGCACAGGCTCTCCAAAAACCCCAGAAAACGGGAGAGAGAGAGAGAGACAGAGAGCGAGAAGCAAATTTCGATGGTATTGGTCTGCTAGATGGTACACAAGAATCGAAGCTGCATGCTGTACTCAGGGGCCAACTGGTTTTTCCCTTAACACTCGCACACATGTGCACCGCATGTGTATCCTTCAAGCCAGGAGGGGAAGCTCACAGCGGCCGGCGCGCACACACCGAGAACACGAACTCCTCTCCATGGCACAAGTGTGTAGGCACTAGGCATGGCGGTGGAAAGAAAAAAGGAAAAAAAAAAACGAACCCAGTAAACTCTGGGATCAAAACCCACACACAAACGTAACGAAAATGTTGGGAAAAAGGTTGCTTCTTTTCCGCTGCCTGCTCCTGCTGCCCTTATCTAAGATCCACTTCTCTGTGCGTGTGTGGGAGATGAAAATCCTTTTTCTTCATCAAATCCTGTTTGGATTTTATTATTTCGAATTCACTTCGATTTTCTTCCTCCTCTCTGTTCTTTGTGCGTTTTTTTCTTTTCTTTTATATTTCAAACCACACGCACACATGTGTGTGCAGTCAATTTGGTTGGGAAAGAAAAGGGAGTCGCCGTCGACATATGGACTCAATATGTTTCAGTTTCTCTTTGAAATTCCATTTTGGGCTCCTCTTTCACAAATGAATTGGCTTTCTTTTGATCTCACAGATCTGGTGAACAAAAAAAAAAAAGAAACGAACGAACGAACACATACACAACAGGAGGCTGCCTTGCCTGCTGACAGTGCCTTGACTCTTGGCCAGAGCGGAGAGCGAGTGTGTATTTTGCATAAAATGGAGTTCGGTGGCTGTGCAAAATCGTCTCTCCTCCGCTCCATGCTCCATATGGATGGGATTTTATGTCGGGCTGGATTGCTGTGTGTGTGTTTTAGAGACTGTTGCCAAATTTCATTGAGTCCTCGATTGTCGTAGACAGTCTTCTGCGCCGCCCTTCCCTATCGATTGTCTGATGTGAAAGAAAATATGTCGGGGATCTTTTTGGTTGGACAAATTTTGGGTTGAATTGGAAGAAAAATGCCGGAAGGCAAATCAATTTAACGATTTTATCGAGATGGGGTCGCTTTTGTGTTCCAGCAGGTGGATGAGATATGAGTTTTCACTGAATTGTTGACCAACTTGCTTGCAAGACTGTGGCCGTCTGATGGAATTTTCACACAATCTGGTGAACACGATGAGAATTATTACGGCGTCTCTTTTCATTCTAACTCAGTTCTTTTTGAAAGAACCAAAGGTTGATCGTTGACGTGCATTCCATCAGGAATCAGCTCATCGCTGACAGAATACAGCAATGTGCGCCCTGATAGCTCTTCTTCCAGTTCCGAGTGGCACTACGTAGACGTACATTCCATCAGGCATCAGTTCAGCTTTAACAGAATACAACAATGTGCGCCCTGATAGCTCTTCTTGCTGGTCACCGTCAGACGTGAATGTGACTAAGACAAGAAGACATATCTTTGCTCGTACAATTCATCCATCTGTTGCTGTTAGGAAGTTGACATGTTAGCCATTTGCCCTACAGGACACAGCAGATGAGGTCTAGCTCTTGATCTGATCCTGGACTGTTCCTTCTGGTCGTTTTTCAGAAGACTTACTGATTCGCCAACAATACAACACGAGTTGTTAGTGCAGAAGAGAAGCCCAGATACACCTCAGACTGTCGCCTTGATTCCCCTTTCATGGGCGTTGAGCTTCAGTCTGAACAGGAGACCCAAACATTTTTGAACTGCCAGTCAGTGTGAGCCAACGGCCGTCAGCTTTGACGACAATGTCGGGACGTTGCCAGTACGACGAAAGCAAGTGCACTTTAACTTCTAGACCAGAAATCGACTCCTGTGTCGAGGAGTGAGATTCAGTCAACTCTTGACAGAAAGAAGAAAACACTGTCACGATAGAAAAGACAGCCATTTGGGCCGACAAGTGGACTTCCTGTGCTTGAATCTTGATTCCAACATCTCTTCGCAACTTTATTGCGGCTTGCCAACCAATGGAAAACATTAAAGACTGATTCTACCATCTCTTGGCAACTTTATTGCGTCTTGCCAACCAATGAAACCCATTAAAGACTTTATTTTGCGTGCCCCCGTCAGTTATTCAAGTCCCTCAGGTTTTTTTCTGTTGCTCCCTAGTATCGTTGCTTCAAACAGCGTCTCTTTAATCTACAAAGTCAACCAGTGAATCCCCCTGTAATCGGCCTTCAAAGGGACTCTGTGCTTTGCCCAGCCTTGAAACTCCCCTTGACACATTGGCTGTCGGCTCATTTCTGTGTATGTTTCCACTGGCTGCCATCAACAAAGCGTGAACAATCACGAAGTTGCCAAGATCATGTAGAGCAACGTTGTGGGTGCCAAGATTTCCAATTTGTTCTGCATTTTGTTCCAAGTGAGGTATTAATTTCGCCCCGACACCTACGGAGACAGCCTCGCCAGTCACTGTGTTAAGAGTGCCAACCGCATGCGGAAATGGACAACGTTTCGACCGTTTGCTCAAAGTACTGATCAAAGGCAGACTTGCCCTTCATTTCGTCGAAGATCCCCCCCCGCATCACAAACCACCTTCGATGTGTCATCACTCCACAGCGAGATGCACTCATTGTTCGTGTCCCCTTCAAAAAAAAATCCAACAAAAGTCCATTGTTGTCTCCGGAAAAATTGCAAACAGCAAAAAAAAAAGAATGAAAAAATCTCTCCTCTCTCTCTCTGCACACCAATGAGTCAGAACCCCTTTTTGTTTTTTGTTTCCCGCCCAGTCAAACACTGCTCACTGTCCAAATGCGGGGGGTGAACTCGAAAGACTCCGTTCATTGTTGCATAAACACACAAAAACAAAAAAAAAAAAAAAAGAGAAAGAAACCATCAGAATTACATCCGACAACACAGAGAGCCAGGAGTGCTTGTGTTCATATCAGTTACCGAGCACTCGCTGACATTCCCATGCCATGGTGCATGGCTGATGGCATCACCCCTGCAATGAGGAATGAGTCTCGCCTGCAACAACAAAGCGTCAGTCAGTGTCCTAAAACGCTTTCACCCAATCTGTGCGTGGTTGCATGTGTGTGCGTGGGTATGTTTGTTGCCTCGCGGTCATTGTATCTGCTTAATTGTGACACTGTCACAAAGGGGGACGATGTTTTTTTTTTTCTGTTTGGCAAAAATGCACATTGCCCAAACCGTGATTGGAAGGGAAGGCCAGCGTGTGCGGCAAGATGAAAAAAAAAATTTGGCAACCATGCGCCCGCAAATTCCCTCATCCTCCTCGAGCAAGTGGATGACTGACTCTTTTGTTCTCAACACAAACTAACCCCATGCCACGGGAAGAAACCTGCAACATTGTGGCACTAAAGTCCGAAGTACAGGCAACCTCGCTTCGGCCAGTGTGTGTGGTGAGAATCAGCTCGAATTGGGTATACATCGACTGAGAGAGAGAGAGGGAAAGGTCTTACCTGCGCTAGCTATCGGAAGCGAACCATCAGCAGCGCCACGGCAGAAGCTGAAGTCGAAGCGCACATGTATATTTTTAGCACCGATGTTACCTTGAATAATAACAAAAACACACGGTTTATCTCTGGACCCTTGCTGGCTTTTATCTTTTTCCTTTAATGTTTTCCTCTCTTGGATTTATCACTTTTTTTTTTCCTGACTCCGTCGTGTCGGTCGACGGGTACAAGAGATTTTATTTTGCACGTGCGTGTGTGTGTGTGTACCAAAAACTCGTTCTTGGCCTGTTGGCGGGTCGGGTCTGTTGATGATAATATCTCGACTCTCGAGGAAGGAACACACGCTGAAATGAGAGGAGAATATGTCCATGTTTTGGTTTTTACTCAATTTTATTGGTGCGTCGCTTCAGTCGGTCAGTAAACTTTGCCTTTGTTTTATTAGAGCGTTGCGCACGGCGGCGGCGGTTTTCCTTTTTTTTGTGTACACCAAGATTTCATGCACTACGCGAGGTCCGACGACGACGCTGATTGTAACCTCCACGGTTGGTGGTGTGTTATGTGTACCCAAACCTCGCAGTGCTGTGTGCATTCAATAGAGAGAGAGAGAGAGAGCGTCAGGACGCAGTAGGTAGGCATCGAGAGAGATTTCTCCAAATCCAGGTATCAAATCATTCCCAAGACCCCGACAAGGCTATGCAATCATTTATCATCTTTTGTTGTGTGCGAGGATTTACGTACGTACGTTAGTACACGGCCCTGTGCACATGGACAGAGGATTCGTTGGGTTGTAAATTAAATGTCTGTCCATTCGAAATGGAATGCTTCTTTTCTTCGTTCGAACACATCATCTGACATTGAAGTGATGGATTTGAACACAGAAAACGCTGCAGGAGGAGTGAGAGAGAGAGAGAGGGAATTCACGGGTTTGTAGACCGCTCCCAGGATGGGCATTCCAAGCGGTATTATGCACGAAATTTGATATCGTTTTGTGGAGTAAATTCTTCAGTTTCCTTTTTAATTTGTTCTTGTTTGCATTTGTGGCGAGAACAGCGTGACAATTTGCCGCCCCGTGTGATACGGCCGATGGTTGGGCTACAGCACGACAACTTGCGCAATGAATTTGCCCCGTGTGAGCCGGTTGAGTCACATGGAGTGCTGGCGATATCGGCAGTTGGACAGCCGATAAGGAGCGAGAATTCCTTTTCATGAAACTTCAACGGAAACACCCCAACCGATGGTGCCGAGAGCATACACAGCGCATTCTTGGGCACTGAATCGAAAGGAGGGAGGAGACTGTACGATGACGCCAATCTTGCTGTCCGTCTTGGGACGATGAGCATTTTTTACTCCGTTGCGTCTGGTTGTCAGGAGTTAATTGCATGATGACTTGATCGATTGTTGTCCAATGAGCACCACGGGATGTCCTCATTTATGCAAACATTTGGGATTCCAATCCGATTTCCATTAGCACGCAAGAACAACTAAGTTTGGGTACACATAACACACCACCAATCGTAGAGGTTACAACTAGCGTCGTCGGAATCCGAATCATGTTAGGAGTGATCCTCAACTTTCTGCATTCCAAGGAGGTCTTCTCAAGAACTGCCAATGTGCTCCAGGGGACTGTTGACACAAAAAAAAGCAACCGAGAGAGGTTCAAACGTTTTTTCCATGTCAACGTGGTTGGAATTCATGTCGTGCCTCGATCCAGTGCTCCAGCGGGCTGATGAATCAACAAACGCAACCAAGAGAGGTTCAGAAAAGACCCAAATAGTCAAGGGTGGAGTCAACCAAACTCCCAGTCTCCACACAAAAAAAGGTCTGCAGACAACCATTCACACTTAGGCCACTTCAGATCCCCCTAGGCCCTTGTTGGGACACAGACGACGCACAGTTTTGTCGGAAACAATCAGTCGCCACCATGTTCGTTGACAAATCACTTGATACTTCAAGTCTCAGGCATTTCATTGTTTACATCATTTACTCCGCACAGCTACCGTCAGCCACCAATTGAATGCGGCAAGAACAACAGAATTTTGTTTAAAATTTGATGCCACCAACTATTTATCGTCGTCCATCGTCAACTTCAACATCTTAACCTAAACACAAAGGCAACGGATGTCAGCGAAACGACAAAACAGGAAGTTTCAATAAACAATCAATTCAGACGAACAACTCCCCGTCGCAATGACAGTTCTCGATCAATTACTGAGAAGGTGACTGTGCGTGAATTTCCGAAGAAACTGACTCACCACCACGCCCTGAACAAGAAAACAGCGCATACAGCAGTCGACCGGGCTATCTGGGTACCAGAAAAGCCTCACCAGTCTAATTACTTGCCGGCATGTCGCGTAATCAGCACCGGCTCTTCGCGAGACCACAAAATAGACCTCTTATCTGAGTTCCGCGGGACACATGTACTGGAATTAGTAAACATTGTTCGCTGATTGGGAGGCGGTGGCGCGGTGTTCGTACGGTCTCAAGGACGTCCGCTGTTGTTTGCCTGAAAGACACTGTCTGTGTGTCTGTGGGGGGCGACAAGATGGATACGAGTTAATTGGGGTGCTGCACAGGGGGATGATGCCGTGTGCGTGTGTGTGCGTCTCAATGCTCCCATAGAGGCGAGATTCACGTTTCAAGGTTTTATGGCCTCAAATGTGCATTTAATGGCCGGGTCTCTGATGGAAATCTCACGTCTTTTAGTAGTCAAATTGTTTTCTAAAATGGTCCTCTCTCAAGATCGTCTGTGCGGTGCTCAGTTCTCACATCATCTTATCTGGTCTCGGTGATCTGCTCTAAACGATGTGCGTTTAATGCTTTGAATGGGTTGAGAAAATGTGTTTGATACTTAAGTGGAAATATGATAGTCGTCGCAGGTAGTGGAGAAAAACATGTTTATGCCCATGGGGGGGGGGCGGGTTTCGAGTGGATGTTGTTTGTGTGGCTTGTCCACATATTGGTCCTCCTCCTCCCACTGCGTCGCCCGGGGCAGATATGTAAACTTTTGATGGTGATTATGTGCCATAAATTGAGTCTTATTAAATTTGATGATAGCGCTTGAGGTAGGGGCGTCCCTACTGAGCGTTGAAGGACGGATGTTTGAGAGGAGTTGTTCCTTTTATCACTTTATTTGTCATTTGTGAAGATGTCGCAACGAGATGGACCTGATTTTATGATCCATTTGGATATTCACTTAAAGGAAATGACTGATTTTCCTTTCAGATCAAGTTTGGTGAATTCTGTTCCAAGGGGATGGGGGAGGGAGGAGGAAGCATTTAGGGAATGGTGGTGAATCTGGTCATTGTCAACACTCCACGGATTGTCTGTTTTTTGACGACCATTCTTGTGGAACTGGTCGCCCAAAGAGGATTTTATCGTCCAAATTGAGGGTCAATGAACACTGATCGATCGCCAAGATGGTGGCTTCCTCGAAGATTGAAGATCACTTGATCGCTTAAGACAAGGATCGATACAAATGGAGGCCATTGAACGTGATTTCGTTCATCGCATCAATCGCTTCGTGGATTTTGTCTTCTTTCGACTGAAATCTTGCCATCGAACCGAGGATCATTTGATCGTCTAAAACGAGGATCGATCCCTAAAGTGGCCGCAGATGGTGATTTCGTTCAACTGCACTGCCGCTGACGGCTTCTTCGGTCTTAAACCACTTTTAGAGGCAAATAGACACGGAGCCCGAGTCAGCAATCAACGATCTGGACGAAGTAAAGTATGTTCAGTTGGGGGAGCTCTTTTTTAACGATCACTAGATCCTTCTCTCGCTTTTCATCCACCTCCACCAACTAATGCCGACCACACGGCGCCGCTTTGTGAATTTGCCACTTCGTAGATTCACATACCTCGTCCGTATGGCATTGGTTACCACATCAGCTGTTGACGAGAGTCAGGGCGATCAAGATTTGATGAGGCTTCCTCTTCGTAGAGAAGGCCCCAATGAGGTTTGTAAAGTCGCAAAAGCCGGAAATGCTGAACAATACTGACGATCATTAGAATCTTCACTCCGTCGAGAGCGTTGTTTGTGATCTGTGAAGCTGAACTCTGTGAATCTTCAGAGGTTGGGTTCGAGACTGGTTGTCAAGATACCAAAGAATGCACTTCTTGAATTCACCAACAAATAGGGACACCATTGAAAGGTGAAATTAGATTCCACACCGCTTTGTTGTCACACACACCCGAATAGACATCACCCAACGGCCCTCAATTGGGTTCTGCTGTGACTCCTTGGTAAGCCGCTTTTCATCGAATTCCGTCAGCCTTCCGACGCCGACAATCGGATAATCATTTAATCCATTGTCCTCTGAAGGGCTACACGCTGTTCAAACTAAATTTGCCAGCAGCTTGTCCGTCAGGCCAACGGGCAAACATCAGACGAAAAGGAATTTGTGAACAAGGATTGTCTAAATCGATTGAGAAAAGGTGTACGTGATAACGACGGGATGGGAGGTGCAAAAGGATATCTCTGACGGATGTCCGAAGCATCTTCCGTCGTCCCAACAAAGGAGAACCCACAAATGTGCGGTGCTCAGGTGAAATCGATTTTGTCAAGGGCGGAGACGAAGTTCTCATTTTCTCATGGTTCAGCAAATTGAAAGGAATGAAACTGCACACACCACCCTCCACGCCCACATCTAGTTCATAACATTTTTTTCTGCTTATTTACTATTTCCCCCCCGCAAAAGCATACAATTTCTCAGTCAGCTTGATGGAGCGATACCACAAGGAGCTGCCTGAGTTCACCCTCGCGACGAAAGGATTCTCTCAGTGTCCTTGGATAACGTTAAGTGTACGTGATTGAATGAAAGGGGTCGTGATCTTGTTTGTCAGATAGACACACACACCCTCTCTGACTCATCTGCAGTCACACTTGAAGAAGAAAAGGGTACCAGCCACACCATCAATTGTTCTCCGTTCTCCTTGGCGTAGTTCGTTCCGCTCAATAAAATCCTGATTTATATTCTCGGGTTCAATGAAACGAAAAGGAGGCTTTCACTGTCACTAACTCTTACAAGATTAAACACCGTGTTCCCTGTTCGTCGATTGGACTCCCCTCGAGAGGATTGGGGTGGGGTGGACAACACGCACACGCAGAGAACGACGTGGGCGTGAAATAAATATCGTGTACGTTTACACCTAATGATTGTAACAAAATGAAAGTTTCCACTAAGCCGGCAGCGCGCCTGTTGGCAAATGCTTAAGAAAATAGCTGCAATTAAGTGCGTCTATAAATATTTGCATACACTCTGTCGAGCACTGCTTGTTGTGTGTACATTACTTTCACGACAAAAAGCACGGCCTCTCTTGCTCGGTGTCTCTTAAACCGGTAGCCACAAAACCAATGACCACAAACGTAACAAACGAGAAATGAGCCAAGCAAGAGGAGGAAACCTAACCGGAATGTGTGTGCGCGTGTGTGTGCACGCAAATGTGACAAGATAAAACCCACCGCACGGCGCGATCTTGAGGGGGCAACACACCACTCTACTTCATGCCACTCGATGGCACTCGTTGCCCGTGTTCGCCTATGTTGTTCTGCAATTAGTTAGAGAGCCCGGCGATTGCCATCGTTTGTTCGGTCTTAAATCGAACTCGAATTCGATCTGTGGCGAGAGTTCAAATCCGTCTGTAGTTGTAGTCATCCTCCTCTGTGTTAGATTAATCCATTAAATGTGTGTCTTTTTTCTTTTCTCTCTTTTCAGGTATGTATCTGAAGTGGTCTTTCCTTTTTTTTTGACTCCAATAAAACGAAGAGACTCTGGCGTAGATTCACTGGCCGAAGGGACTATAAATGAAGCGGACCGATACGCTGATATAAATCTGTCCGACCGTTAGGTATTCTTTTTATGGCTTCAAAAGTTCCACAAGTCATGGAGGGGGGGCGCGTTTGGGTGGACGATTACTCGGCCGTAAATTGAAGATCCATAAATTTCTGCTTGAGATTGGGTTTCAATAAATCGACTGAAGGGTGGTTTCGAACTGAAAAAAAAACCGAAACGATTGCAAATTTAGGTGCGCGCTTCCATGGAAACATGTGAAATTGATCTTCCTTGCGATGGGTTGCACACAGCCGTCAGGAAACGAAAGGTTGTTCATAAAATCGAAGACTGGACAAATCAGTTCTCTAATGGGAGCACAGTCATAAAGTTGAGGTGAAGCAGCTCAGTCGAGAGACAAGCACTTGGCGCAAATGTATTGTCTTTCAAATAACCCCGACCAGGGCAGTCAAAAACGCTGCCGAAGTTCGCTGAAATTACCTCCACTTGCGGATTTATTTGCCGTTTGCACATAAAATTGAGCATTTCTTCGAAGAACACTTGGGATACTCTCGTTTTTACGACCTCCACTTGTGCGTTTGTTCGAATTCCTTTTGTTGAATATTTTAAGCGCACGGAAAGAGTGTGAAATCTGACAGAATGCCATCAAAAATTGAAACAGAAAGACCAGGAAGGCAGTCTCTAATGAGAACGCTGGCCATAAAGTCATTTCTGATCGTTTTTCCTTTGCCACTGCATCGCATTCGTGCGCTTCAATGGTTGTAACCAAGGACCCGTTTTTCTCTTGCTTACTTTGTCTGCAAGAAACTCAGTCGTTTCTCAGTCTCTCTGTTGCACGTGGACTACAATTAACAAGCTCTTCAATGTCGACTGAGTCAGCTACTGATCTTTGTTTCAAGGAACAAGAGTCTTCGGGCATCTCTAAGGATTGGTTGAAGGCACAATTCGTTTGAAATGGATGGCATCGTTGCCGTCAAGCATGACACTCTCTGTTGTTTCACTGCTATTAGGAAGTTTTTCGATGCCCAAGCGGGGCTCCAGAACTGTGCCCTAAGCAGAAGCGCCTTTAGACCTCTGTAAGAAGTCGTTGAGGGCAAGATTGGGTCAGATTAGTCGCAGTCGTTAATGCAATCTAGGCTCACTGTGAAGCCACGCAGATTGGATATATCTTACGTCTAAAACCAGCTAGGGCATGCTACGAAGCGACACAGTTGGCTTCTTCTCTCTTTGCTAGAGTTCGGGGTGGATCTCTGAGCCTCAACCTCTCTTAGTCGGCTTACGGTGATATCATTCAGCACGAAGAAATGGGCCACTTAGTGCAAATTTCTTAGCAAGGCGGTGATGTGTGCGCTCCTCCTTTGCAGTTTCTAGAACAATTAAAGCTATCCAAAGGCAGTGCCGTGAGTGCTGCCTATTTAGTCTGAAAGGTCGACCGAGAAGTAGTCCCTGACGGCCTTATGTCTGCGATGCACTTAGATCCGCATGTTGGGTCCATTAATGGTTCTTAATGACTGATATGTTTCCATTGTCAAACAGTCCTTATTTTTCGCTGTTGAACTGTTTCTAAGCTCTACAGTGGCACCTAGTGTGTTTTCCCAGAAACTGCATCCTGTCGCAGAGCAGATGTCGAACATATTCTGCTTCTTTAAGTGGACAACGTGAGCTCGAAGATTGACTGTTTCCCAGATGTGTGAGGTCCGTCTCCGCGTGCGTTCGACATGTGTGAGGTCCATCTCCACGTGCGTTCGACATGTGTGAGGTCCGTCTGCACTTGCGTCGGACACCTTAAACGAGGGTGTCATCGGTCATTGCGTACAGATCCGCTTCGTTCTCGTTCGTCCTTTTTAAAAGAAGCATCTACGCATTGAGTCGAGCAATGCGTTAATGCCGGCGTTTGCATCGACTTAACACATTGGCTGCCACGGCGTACCTTTTTTTTCATACGGCATAATTATCCTGGCGTCACGTCCTCTCCGAATAACAGCTCGGGAGTGATGGAGATCTGGTTTTTGGGTACTGAAACGAAAATGGCCTCCTGGGACTCAAATCGCAAAAACGCAGCCACTGTGTTAAGGAATACGGCTTGAAGATCATCGCAATCAAGGACCTCGTGATGGTCAATGCAAGTCTGTCAGCTATCCATTCGTGCCGCGGCAACACAATACAGCCAAGTCTTGATGAGGTCCTCAATTCATCGTGTGTCGCCTTCAACTCAACGCAACTCTTGATGACGCCTCCAATCCCTCATTCATCCATTCCAGCATCGTCGTGTGTAACAATTCTGAATTATGCTCAAACTTATCATTCAATCCACGGAACAATGTCATCACTCCCACACAGCTTATCCGATCGTGCCCACTTCCTGGTCCAGGGTGGCTGCTCCTCAGCAAGATGCATCGAGTAAGTGCAGCTTAAAGTGATTTACGTGACTTATTCCCCGATTTGAGAGGCATTTCTGCCAACATTGAGGACAAACACACTCATGAACGGGTTTCCATTTCCATTTCAATCATAGACTGACATCTAGAGTGTCTCTCTCTCTCTCACTCTCAAGTGGCCTGACACAATCTAGTGACAACAGGAACATGCACAATCCATTACATCAATCAATTCCACTCCTCCTCTGTGCCGGGAAAAAATCCATCATCACTGCTTCTTCCGCACACACTCGCTCAGGCGCGTAGGCTGTCCTGAATTGGATAAATCCCCCGAAGCCAGGCAGCGTTGCCTGGTGTCGCCCCTCTCCCCAGGAAGTCCTCTCCAGCACCGATGCACACAGCCTTTCTCGAGATAACTCAATCTTCTAGTTCTGCTTCCCAGAACCACTGGCATGCCGCGCAGGAATCCACAAAATATGTTGCATTCAAATGGAGACACAACCAGAAATGGGTACGAGTGTGAATATCTCGGAGCCCAGATGTCATAAAATTACCAAGAAATACGTCCAGCTTATGATTTAATATCTTTTTCTCTCTCTATCTCCTCTGTGTCTAGTTCGCATTCAACAACTGTCCATATGGCCAACGCTGGCATGGCTTGTCATAGCGTTGTGCACTCTGCGCTCCGTGTGCACTCTGTGTGTGGATGTGTACTAGATACAAACTACTGACAATCGACAAGTCTAACCACTTGGCACATACTACACTCAATTGTTCCTAATCTATTCGAAAGTTTTGTGCGCTTAGCTCTCAGTGCTGCGCGCTTAGTCGAGTTCTTCACTCCTCGCTAGTGCACAGTGTGCATGCGAAAGGTATCGTTAGTTGGCAGTGTTTGATGGCCGAGGAGCCGCTGGGGGGGTTGTTGAAAATAAGCAGCGACCCGGAGGATATTGACCCTCCGTACGAGTACGAGTACGAGTGTGTGTGTGCGGATCTCTTTCATAGAACCGAATGAAGTTTGCTGCCACACACACACACACACCAGCACCACACTTCGATGAGAATGTGCAACATACTCGTGCGAAAGTTGTTGTTGTTGCCTGTTGTCTTGGGTATTATATGACATAAAACATAAATCATGCAAAACAACAAAAGCGAATGTTTTTGTTGTATTCTCGGAGCACAGGGACGTTGTTGCTTAATCAGGTTGTCGTCGTTTGTTTCTTGCGTTTTTTATTTTTGTTGTTTTGTTCTTAAAAAGAATTCAATTGAATCGTCGTGGCGGTGGCGGTGGTGGTCGGTCGGTCGGTCTTGGTTGACAGGCGGAAGAGATGATGTGTAGCGGAGGAGAGGCCTGGTATCTTTGTTTTCACTGGAAATGATATAACATGTGTCATGCACATGTTTCTTATCCGCCAAGTGGCCTCTGCCTGGGTTGGCTTTGCCTCTGGCGAGATCTAAGAGGTTAAGTCGTTTAATTGTTTTTTTTTTTTTTTTTTGTTTTGGAATTTAACCTAACCTAGATCTGTGTGCTGTGCTGTGGTGGTGGTCCATGTTCGATGGATGCTTCTGGTGGACTTGGTGACATCGTTTGTCGGTTCATTACGAGCGGAGCGTGTTCAGGGTTGTCCAGGGGGGCTTTAGCTTGATGGACAAAGGGTGTTGAGGATCTCCATTGACGGTGATCTCACGGAGGGGTCTTTGCCACGTCGGAGCGTTGAGTGGAGAAACGTCCAAAGGCTCACCGGGATGGGAGGCTTCTTGTGACTTCCAAGCGATCTGGAGCATCTTGAATTTGTGGAGTTGTGGAGCTGTGGAGTTGCGGCCAATGAGTGGGAAACACACCACTGATCGTGTTGCAAATTTAGAGCTGCGATCGGGGATTTATTGCTGGGAATGCTAGAATGTCGTATCCCTGTCTGAGAATCCTAAAATCTGGTATTCCTGTCTAAGAATGATCCTGACTCAACCTTCCAGTTGTTCCCATTCCCTCCTCCCCTCGCAAAATCCAGCAAGATCAAGTGGAATTCAAACGCCGCCATGAAACGAATTCAATCGCCAGTCAATCCTCCCACTTGAACACGATCTTGCGTCAATGTCAACACGATGTGTTGCGTCAACAAATTGCATTGGCCGAGCATATTGTGAAAAGTAAGCGTTCTCCGCTTTCGTTCTCGATTGCATAACACACACTGTCGTCGCCACCACTCCAGAGGAGTATCCAGTTCGGCGTGTTGCCCAAGACACTCGAGGTGTGGTCAATTGCATTCCGTCGACTGTCTGGTTGACTGGACGCAAAGTGATTCATGGGCTTGACACGCTCTGAGTCTCGATTTGGAACAGTTGACTTTGGTCGAGTGTTTTATTGCTGTTCCATTGCGGTTTGTCATTTTGTCCGTGGACACGAGTCGGAATCCTTGGAATTTTGTTCAAGTGTTGGAAGGGACTTGGTGGACAGCAAGAAGCAGTATTTTGAGTTGGAACTCGCTAAATGTGATGTCAGTGAGTGTGTCTAAATTTTGGGGTGCAGGGAGGAGATGGGGTTTCTTAAAAGCATCTTAAACAACACAGATTGTGATGAATGATGATCACTGCCATTGGTCGAGTAGTGGAATCTGTTGTTTGACTTCTTCCTCAAATGAGGCGCAACAGGATCAAGGGTTGAAGCTGCCAAGACGTCACTCTAGCTGCCAGTTGTCTACAGCGTGGCACTCCTCGATTAAGGCTCCTTTCAAAGATCCGATGTTCGTGGTTCGAGCAACTTCTTCTTCTGGCTAATTCCGAAGATGTCTTGTAGACGTCTGCTGACTGACTTTCAACATCCAAGTCCGCCTTTAAGCATCTGTGATCGTGGTCGGTAAACGTTGTGGCACTCCTAGTCGATTGAGGTTTGAAGATCACGTCCATCTACCTCTTGTGGCACTCCTAGTCGATTGAGGTTCGAAGATCTCGTTCATCTGGTTCTTTCTCAATATGCGTTACAGATAGGCGATCTAAACCAAGTCCTCTGGAAGCCTCTGGAGATCTTTGGCAGCTGTCTTCCGCCTGGCACTCCCACACTCACACTTCACCTGTTATCGTCTCTTCTCGCATTGCGGCTTCAAGGACGATTCGAAGAACGACTTGTTAGCTGTCTCGAAGGCCACGCATTTTCGTAAACCATTGACGACGACTGAAGACGAGGCTTGTTGAACGAAGTTTGGTTGAACAAGCCTCGTCTTCAGTCGTCGTCAATGCAAACGTGGCGTCAAGCTAGCCCCCCTCTTCAGTCGCCGTCAATGCAAACGTGTGGAAAAACATCGCGCAATGGGTGCCTGCCACATAAGGCCCTGAAGCTAAACTTGTCGCCTGAAATTCGGGCACATATCTGGGCGAGAATGTTCTCCATTTACAGTCCATTTTGAGGAGGTCCACAACCTCCGTGAACTGTCACTACTTTACCGATACTTTCATCTAGAGGAACCAATATCTCCACCATCTCATGGTCCCAAGAGGTTGAATCAGTCTTCGGAATGGTCTCCCTTCCACCCATCGTCGAGAACACCTGCGATTTCTAGAATTTCTGACGGTTTACCAGGCTGTCGGGACATAACCTTTGAGGAGAGAGGAATTTCTGTGGTTACGAGTTCAATCTCCTCGATCTCCAAACTTTTCCTTGAGCCAGCCACACTCGAAGTGTTATGTGTGCGCTTTATGAGGGCGTTACCATTGAATCAACCTCTTGCCAGCATTCCAATGCATCCTCAAAACAGTTCAACTATTCCTGTGGTCGGGGGGTGGAGAGGTAGAGGTCGACGACGACACATCTGTTGGTTGAAAATTTAAAGCCACCAGCATGCTTCAAGGCAAACAACTTTTACTATTTCGCTTCGAAAAGCTGTTTCGTAAAACGTAAAAATTTGCCAGAGACTGAGAGGAACGATGGAAAATGATTTTCGGCGCATGTGCATGGGAAATTCTCGTAAAATGCATCCTTCGACCGACGATGAGGACGACGATGATGATGATGATGATGATGCCGTTCCAAAGGAAGATTCACCGGGACACTCATATTTTACACACAAAGCGACAAATGTATCCATGTGCCGAGGGGGAGGGGGGCTCAGGAAATCTCCCCAGTTTTCCTCCCCAAAAAATGACGATGGAGTTTCGGTGGTGTGAGACGGCGAGAGAGAAAGAGAGAGAAGCAATTTATTTGTATCTGGCATCGTCATGAACGCGATGAAGATAACGTGCTGCTGCCGTCGTTGGCTCTGATTGTGCATGCATAGTCGTTCTGTGCGGTGCAGCGGCCCTCTCTAGCCCTCTCTAGCCCTCTCTAGGGTTCGAAATAGTGTTGAGGATAATTTTCTCCTCTCCACCCCAGAGTGGTCCCTTGAGTGGAATTGCTGGGGCGGCTGATGTGCTCGTCCGCTTCGAATGCAGATGCATGCAGCAGCACTAGGGAACGAAATGAAACACGCCAACCAGGTCTGGGTCGACGAAACTCGGGGAAAAGTGCACAAGCGTTTTGTTTTATTCCTCTCCTCATTGGATCCATGACATGGCATGGCGTGCGCTTGTGTGTGTCTGTTGGGGCCAGTCGTCCAACTGCACGGCACAGCGTGAATACACAGAACAGACACGAAGTTGGAATCGTATCTTTATCTATCTGCTGCTTGGGGGTGGTGAGTGGATTCGGCGACAGTGCTGGTGGTGGTGGTGGTGATGGTGGAGTTTTCGAAAAGTCAATGCACTTGGAAAGATGAAAAGTGCGCTTCTCTCTCTGTGCAGACCGTGCAGACTGTGTAGACTCTGTGTACACGGCGTAGTCATCGTCGTTGTCGTTATGTTTGCCTGTGTGTTGTATCAGGGTGTATACAATCTTGTCCTGTATTCTGTTTTTTTTTTTCTTTCTTTTTAAATAAGGGTGGGGTTCACTCTCTTCTTCGGTTGACGACAAAGGGGAAGTTTCTGACTGCAAGCGAGAGTGGCAAGGGGCACGATACGATAGAGGCGCAGCACTGACTGTGGTGAAGAGTTGTTGTTGGGGGGTGGGGGTTGGAGAAAACCGACTGATGATGGGGGCGTGGATGGTGGTATACAAAGACGATGACTATCGTTTGCTTACTTACATATAATTACATTTGTGAAATTTAAACTGAACATCTACACCGCCACCCTCCATCCATGGACAAGTGGCAACCCCTGGTACCCAAACCCATCCCCTTGAACCACGAACCCCAAGCCTCGTGACTGGAGAGACACTGGATGACACAATGGCGAAACCCATTTTGTAGACGGTTTCATTTTTTCGTTCTGCTGTGCACACACTGAAGGGATGGCGGCGGAGCAGTGTGGAGTCAGGCGATCCCTGTGCACTGCTGGAAAGAAGGGCACGGGCTGGAGAGAGAGAGAGAGAGAGGCAGAGTCAGAGTCAGTCATAAAGTGCTTTGGCCCCTTGATTTATTAAAAGTGCACAACACGAACACACATTTAATCGAACCGGCGGCGGCGGCTACAACTACAACTACGGGGTTGCCATGAGGTCCTATTATCAAAAATGAATTTTTCATAATAAATGTGTATCTGCCGCCGGATCGTCGAGCTACTGCTACTGCCACTGCTGCCAGCTGCCGATGGTGCTGGTTGTGCTGCTGCTGCTGGTGGTGGTGATGATGATGATGAATGGCTACAACTTCTGCGAGCGATATATGCCCGCACCCAGATTGGGTGGGATAGTTTAATTTTACAGTTTTTGAGTCATCAGTTCAGAGTTAAACAATTTGTGTAAGCATGCGGGCTCATCCTCGCACAGCGAGCGGGATGGGGACTGTCTGATGATGAGGACACACCTAGGAGCTGTGGAGTGGTGAGGACGACACACTACACAACTGCATGAGGATTAAAATATTTAACCCGGCAATCATTGTTTGAAACATGACATGCGCTCTGCATTTTCTTGCTTCCCACCGTCCTTCTCCCGCGCCCGCAATTCAGAAGCGTTTTGTTCCCGTGGGATAATTGATTGCTGCCGCTACCGAAGAGTTAGCGAGCAGGATCTCGGTGTGAGGCAGCGGCGGCGACCACTGCCAGTCGGGCTGTGTTGGAAGAGAGATTAGAAGGGGGACAAAAAAACACGAAGGTCTGTTAATTGGATTAAACTTCGGTTAAAAGCGGATTTTCAATGTAAATGACTTGTGCATATCAAGTGAGAAGCTAGCTGTCCCTCTGTTCGTTCGTTTATCTCCTGTTTAGTCGTCCATTTTTGTTTTTGTCGAGAGAAGCGGGCAGTAGTGCCGGTACTGGTAGTGGACTCACACAGCGGGTTGGTGTGGCACAAATGTAAATGTATCCTCAAGCCGGGAGGACGGGACGTTGTCAATGGGCTTTTGACTTTTAATCTCTGGTGCTTTACAAATGGAGTGCGGCCTGTGAGTTTAAAGTGACGGGTTTTGACTTTAAGCTCATTTGATTGTTTTGACTGAATTTAATTCTACAATTCAGCGCAGATTTCATCTAGGCTAAGCTACGTTCAGACCTGCAAACTCCGTGGAGAACTATTTTCGCGAGTAAGAGTAGCAGGGCTCTCTTGAATGACTTGAACCATGTTCTGAAACCGAATTTACGTAAATTATACAATTCAGCGCATTTTAGAAGACAGTAAATCGTTTTCGACGACGTTCTTCTAAATTTGATAGCAGTCTTTGGCTGCCTTTACGAGCGGAATATACAATTCAGCCTCGCTGACAACATTTCTAGCAGGCAATTCGTTAGTTTTTCCCCACTGACTCAAACATTAGGCATATAAAAAATACAGTTCTTCAAAAACTGAGAAATGAAGATGCTCGCCAAGATTTTTTTCATTCGATTTTGCATATTCTCACAATTTTTACAAATTCAGCTGAATTAAATGGGCTACGTTCGATATGTCAAGCCATATTTCAGACTTAAGACTCTATGCTTATATAATATTTCAGCTGAATGGAGTTTCGAGGTAGATTGGCTAAAATGAAATATCATCCACACACTTGTATTCCCTAAACTGCCGACTTCTTGCTTGATTTGAAACCATTTTGATGCTGATCTTTCTCAATCCAGCTCAATAAGCTCAAGATTTACGAATCATTTTGAGATTTTCCAACAAATTCAGCAAACTTGGATGCATTCTTCGTTACATTTCGGAGGATTTCTAAGATTTTAAAACATCACGGTGACATTATATTTCAGCTGAATAGGTTATCGAGGACTGGTCCCAAAGTTATGTCTTATATGAAAGTGTTGCCCAATTCAGCATGATTTCCCATCGCTGCTCTGGATATCCCCTGATGTAAACAAATTCAGCTTAGCTGAGTGCTCAATCATATTCCGTTTGTACAGTTTTCGCATGACTTTCGGTTTCCATCGTCACTTTGACTTCGCTGAATAGGTGTAGAGGCCAATCGGTCACACCATAAACTTCAAGATTAGCTATTTAAAGACCTTCCGTATCTGATTTTGCGTTATCTTTCGCTCAATTTTGTGTCTAATCACTGCCCTCCTTCGGTCATCGCTTATTCCGTGACATAAACGAATCACTGTCCTCTGCATTCAACCAACAAGTCCACAAACTTTTATCATAATCCACCATAAACTCAGTGTACGCCTGTGCACTTCCCAGCAGACCCCTAATCACAGAGCGAGCTTCGAGAAACCTTCCGTAAATATACACCACCCCTCGTGCGGCAACCTGAACAATTCCAAAAATAATCGCCTTTCTGACAGCCGTGCCTTATCTAAGCACACAGACACCATTCAGTCTTCGTGACTTGACACACTAAACTCGCCTGTGGATGTCAACCGGCGGGAGGTTCAACAACTTGACTCCACAATCAGACATAATCGCGGTGCAGCACCTCCCATCCGAGTAATTTGACAATTCGTTCCCACCCGAATCCCCTGACATCAAGGATAATTGGGGAGGCAAGCCCGTTCTGTCGGAATGTGTCGCAGAGCAGAGAGTGCTGTAATTGACGGTATTAGAGGCCATTTCGTCACGCAGTCAGACAGGCTTGCGATCGGGTGGGGAGCGTGTGTCGAAGTGAAAGGTGAAAACCGCCACAGCAAGAGCCGCACTAGCTAATGGATTCGCATTGACTAAGTCTACGCAGGCAGCCACGGCGAATTTCACTTTCGGCGACAGTTTGTGGAAAGATTTCTTCAACAGCAGCACACACTCTCGACTCTGGCTGTGAATATTAATTGCTTGCGCAGTAATTTCGAATGCAAACACCCAGCTGCTGGGAGATGCGTCCACTTAAATGTTTACCCACTTGGTGCGTCCATCAGTCACATCGGCTGTGGTCTGCTTTGAGTCAAGCAGCACACGGTCATGGATACACTCGCGCACTCCCGCCGCTTCTTAGATGTTTGCTTTAATTGTTTGTCAGACGCGAGAAAACGGTTTTTGTTTGGGGAGAAAATGCCCGGCCACTGGGAAATGAACTGCCGTTGGTGTCGACTGTCGAGATAATTTCATAATCTCATCGCCCAACAGCACCATCACCCTTTCGGTGGTTAAATGCGGAGAAATGCTGCGCGTCCATGAATCATTCCCCCAGCCACCGCCAGAGCCGCCAGAGAATTGGGAAATTGAATTAGATTTCGTCACCCAATTGCTTTCATTTGTCAGGAGCAAGTGGTATGCGCATGGCTCTCCCACGAACTGGCACAAGGAGGGCATACATAGGAGACCTCGTTTTTATTTTGTTCTTCTTTCGGTGCGCTGCTGGCACAGAGGCATTTTATTTATTTGCCCGAGTGACCGTTCAGCCGACGACAACGAGAACCACGGTCCGGGGGAGCGAGCACAGCCGGCTGGGCAGCGGAGATAAACTGTGCGCATGGGGTTAACTCTGACCGATAAATTTATATTGTATCCCGTATCTATAATTGAATGCACACCCAGTGAGACAGGCGCGGCGGCGGCCAAGCAGTCAAACTGGCCGAACTGACCGGCAATGGCGGCGTTCTGGTAGCGTTAATCTGCGAAATGATTAATGGCGCACATTGATGAGATAAGGTTCATTGCAAAGATCAACAAATGCAAGAGATACTCTCGAGTCGGTCGTGTTGAATGGCTTCTCGGCGAGCAGGGGAAGGAGAGAAGAGGCGAAGACACCGCTTTGATGATTGCGAAGCTATTTTTGGTTGCTCTTCAACGGATTGGTGGTGATTTGTTTTCAATGGAATGTGGAATTGCCAATTTGAAGACATTATCTGAGGATGTCGCAAATACAGAAATCTCCCTGTTTCTCATATTCAGCAGTGCTGAACTGACCCATTCCCGCTCAGCACAACACTGACGGCAATCAATTTTGTGCGAATTTTTGCGAAAACAAATGATTCAACTTCTTCTTTGTCGTGCAATCCAAGTTCAACAAAGAAATGTGTCACTGGCGGCAAATGGAACATGCATTTGTTCAGTTTTTCAGTGATTAATCGTAAAACACAAAGTTTCTGGTAGATAAGCGAATAATTAAATTGTCGGTTATGAATCAGAGTCAGAATGAGCGGACAATGTTTAACCTCTTCACAAAGCATGTGAAAATCAACAACACTCCGATGATGACTGCATTCAGCGGTGTTCAATTGACTTAAGCATGTCTTTTAGTCAACTGACAGTCGGATTTTGAGCACATCTGTCTAAGACGTGACGTATATAGTGTATTTTATCTCGTTTTGAATGCCAGAGGATGCTTTAAACAATACAAAACTAGGTCTTGGTGCAATTCAGCAAATGCGAATCAACTCATTTCATCATTTTATTACAGACTGCGGATGAGGATGCACTTTTGACGATTGAAAAATGTGCTGAATTTGTTAAAAGCTGATTTTCATCACATTCAGCAAAGCTGAATTCACTGCAGTGCATTTTCCCCGGCCTTATCTGTGTGTATCTATACAATATTGAATTTCACAACGCCCCAGAGTGAGAAAATGATTCAATCAAATACTTTGCCAAGTCAATTTTCCAACCCAACATTTCATTAGTCTCGAATTGCATTCAAAAAAATACCCAAATGATAGACCGAAGATGAAGAGATCTGAATTGGATTGAATTTCATCATAATCGATGCTGACAAAGGACTCTGCAGCAACCCAACACCGTCATAGACAATTGAACACATCTGTGTGCATCGCATTCCTTGAGCAAATGATCTCTTTGTCGTTTCAACATCGGGGCGTGACTGTTGTCAAATCAATTTTTCGCCGACTGTCTCTCCTTAAGTGGTGACATCAGCCATGCGTTACCGAATTATTGCTTCAAAAGAAAACCTTTCATAATGTCAACAGCACCGACGAGGAGTGTTATTTTTGTCTTCGGCATTTGTCACGGAGAGTTGTTGTCTGCCGCAGGACTGCTCACTTGACTGTGAACCGTTTTGCCATTACACCCGCTGTGTAGCCACGGCATCATTCCCTTTTTTTTTGTTTAGTCTTAATGAACTAAAAGCAAATGGGGAACATATGGTGGTCCTGCTCCTCAAGTGCCTCTTTAAAGGAAACATTTGTCGTTTTTCAGATCTCCGACAAACAAAAACACACCCAAAAGGATACACCTAACTGGTAAAATAAATACGAACTGCTGCCACTGCTGGTGGAAGGGAATAATGTGACTTATGCCATCTCTCCCCCCTGTCTCTCTCTCTCCCTCTCCGTTGTCACAGGGAAAGTTTCGGCTCAAAGTCTGTGTGCGGCTGACGTTTGTCTCTGTTTACACTTCAAAATAAAGTTTTCGAGTGGCTGTGCCGTCGTGCTGTGGTTTTGTTGGACGAATTGTTTAGACATTTCATTTTGTTTTCTCTTGTTTATGAAACTCTTAAGGTGGAAATTTAAGTTGCAGACGGTTGGCGGCGCTACAGCAGCATAAATCATTCCAGCGACTTTGTTTAGACGAGTTTTGTGTGTTGCATTCGCCGACGTATACGTAAGCGAGCCGGAAATGGTGTATTTTTCTAAACAAGGCATTAACTACTTCAGAGTCTTTTGTTGCTTTCAAATCTATTCCTTGGCCCGACCAATTGACGACTGAAGCTAATGTAATCGGTGTTCTCTTTTTCGTTTCAGGTATGTGCAACGAGTTTATTTGAATTTCTTTCGTACGTAAGTAGTTTGAAAATGAAGCAATCAATGTTTTGTCGGAGGATTTGGAAAGTGCCTGTTTGACGTCAGCTCTGTGCGAGATGAATGTTGCCTCCTTGATTGAGGGGCAATTGGTGGGTTGTGTACTTTGGATGTGGGTCATGCTTTGACTGGAGTTGTGTCGGCTGCTCAAATGAGGAGTGACTGGATTTTGTAATCCAATGTTGGTGGAGCACAGAATGTGAAGGAAGATATGTAGGACAGAGGCTTCCTTGTGAAACTGAGCTAGGACTGAACACTGGAAGGGCAGAGGCGATGCAGAGTTGATTTCCACTTCGTCACTAAGACGCAAAGCCTGTGTATCAATGACGGTGCCCGGTAGGACTCTCACTAGCGTGTGTACTTCCTTGCGTCTGAAACTGACTGATCTTCTGCTCTCGCCATTGATCTGCTGTCCAGCTTCATCCATCGGCTTCTATCTCATTCCAAGACTTCGTTCTCTAGTTTCTTGCTTACAGAGCTTTTGTGTGTTCCCTAGGGATTGCTGGATATTCCTTCAGTGCTGTAGGAGCTAATAGTCTCCAAGTCAAGTTTCTTACACGAATTCAGTAACAGTGGTAAGTTCAACATTGAGTACAAAATGCTGACAATACCAGACGAGTTTCGATCGAACGCACATCACACGACTACACCTATCTCAAGTCACTGACAAATACTTAGAGTGTAGGCAATCATTCTAAATGATTGCCATTCGAAGTTGGCATGCAATTGGGCCATGTTCACCTCGATCTATAGCAGAATCCAAAAATGAACGAAACTCAACGAAACTAAGCGGAGTGGTTATCACAGTGGCTCAATTCAGCTTTCTTGCGCGGAATGAAGCTGGAGTTCAACCAACATGCCTCTGACTCCATTTATCCAAGCCAAGTTAGCTCTGTTCCCTTTCCACTCGTGTTGCACAATCAGTTTCGGGGCGAGAAGTAGAAGAGTCTTCGAGCTGAAGTAATGTTGTCCATGCGCTCTACATGGTCTAGCCATCTTAGGCGTTGCATCCGTTGTCCATACTGTCCGTCGTTTCGATCGATGCCATCTCTGGGGAAGAAAGTGTGAGTGAGCTGCGTATCATCAATCCACTATAAGCTCTTGAATCATGTTTGCCAGGCATTCGTTCAGCTCATTCCAATGCATTAATTGTTCCATTTCTTGTCAGAAGTAGCCATCAAATTGTTTGCTGACTCCGGCCTTGAATTCTATTCAGCAACCTGAGGCTTTCTTAACCTCTCGCAGGTCCAGCAAACACTCGCATTCTTGGAAATCACTTCACCATGTCATTCAATTCGGATCTTGTCTCAATTAACTTTTAAATGCCCCCCAAAAAGTGAGCGAGAAAAAAGTCGCAGCACCTTCATTCAACCTTGTGGTACGTCATCGGAATTTTTTAGAATTTTTGTGTGTTCACAGCCGAATTATCTATTTAGCATCGCTTCGGTGAGTCAATAAAGGCCCGACAAGGAGCCACCACCTGCCTTTCCAAGCCCAGCTAACAGCCGAAGATCATCTCGTTCGTGCGTCCTCTCCACATAACGACGTACTAAAATCCACTACAAGCACATTATGTCGCCTTAATTGCTTAACAACATGTCAAGCAAAGTGCATAACACATGTGGAAGCGTGTTTAATCCATACTCACTGCTACGCTCCCCTTTGGGCATAATGCTCAATAAAATTAAATTTATGATGTTCCAAGCAGAAGCTAACGAGAAGAAGAAAAAAAATGAATGAACGCTGTCGAGAGGAGACGAGTCGTCTTCTTCACAACGCAGCATTCCGGTCCCGGCGACAGCCGCCTAGTCTAATGAGATGGTCCTTGGCATCGTCCGCCATCACCACCAGTAGGCTTTTTGAATGCGCCCGGGCTCGTTTCAGTGTCAAAAGTACCAAAAATTCAAGTGTAGACCACTTGTCAATCCTCCGCCTCTGTCCTTCTCCAGCACAGATTTGAGGGAAGCGGTGGCGGTGGCGGCGGCGACGACGACTCTGCACACAGCATTAATTGGATGAAAATTGCTGTCAGACAAGAGAGAGGACAGTTTTGTTTTCCTCCTCCATTCCCATCCCATCCGCCTTCCGGTCTTCGGCGTTTGTTTTAGCGGCCGACACGTGTAGTCTCTGTGTGTGTGTGTGCCGTGCCGGTAGACGGATTGAAAGTGAAAGCTAATTCCGCCTCTAGACACACAACACACTGCTAATAGCTCTCAAGTATCCGAAGACACCAGCCAGCTAAGGTGAAGGTTACCCACGGCAACAGCACACATGGGTTCACTGAACGCGGCGAAAACGGAAGAAAATGAACGAAAAAAAAAAGAGTAAACCGCTCAAACAATGTGAAAGTGTCGTGCGACACTTTTAACTGTTGTTTGAGTGACGAGTGACTCATAACGCAAGTCGCACCGGGTGGTGGCGTTGTATTTGTTTTCCGTCGACGGTGTTCATGTAACCAACCACCATCCAGCTGCGGAATTCTGTCTGTATTGTCAAACACGGCCGGAGATTGTGACATTTTGCAAAAGTCAAACTTTGAAATAGTTTTACGGTTAATCAGCATCAACGTCAGTCGTTGGCGTTGGCGGTGACAGCAGATGAAGTCAAGGGTCATTGTTCGCGGCCGGCACTGTGTGTAGAAACAGCCACACGCGGTGCGCGGTGTTTATGATTGATGGGGGTGCTGTGAGTCTTAATAGATACCGCGTTCGCATGCACTTTTTGGCGGCACTCTCGGTCGTTGAGGTGGTGCGCCTCGACTATTCCCACAACAGCCTCGGTCACGACGAACGACTCATCGTTTCAGTGGAGCGTGAGAATGCCGCGAAGACGAATCTGTCAGACGGCTACCGCCGTTGATGATTCCGACTGAGTCTTGATCTAGCCAGTGTGTCGTGGGGCATGTTACATGTGCAACGTCAGCGTCATCTGCACGGCAAATGTTTCTAATCAAATTGTTTATGCAAATGAATGGACTTGGAACGATGACACGATCGCACAGACTCATCGGATGTGTGAATGCTGGTTCACACGAGGGCGTCGCCTTTGATTTGGAATCAACTTTTCAAGTGCAGTAGGTCTGGCAGAGAGTGGAGGGGCGGACGATATGTGGTTTCCGATGTTATCGGAGTGAAATTTGTGAGGAAAAACATTTTGAATCAGTGCCAAGATCTTTTGGGACTCACTTGTGCCGTCAGCTGTAGCGTGTCCCATTCACTGAAGTTGCGCTGGGAAACTGTGCGAGGGATGGGATTTGTTCGTGTGGGGCGGAGGTGATTGGGATTCACGATGTGCTGAGTGCAGTTGTCTCTGAAGCAGTTGCCGCTGAAGCATCTTTCTTGTGATTCGAGGTCGGAGATGGTGACCTGAAATATTTAATTTTTAAAAATTGGCTATGTCACGAAAGCCTTTTAAATATGTGAAGAATGTGATGACGCTTCTTTTGAGTAAAGAAACTTCGACCGGTAGAAGGTAGGGAAAAGTGTCGCCGGAGGTGGATTTCGTCGCCATTTGCACAAACCGCCTCTGTGTCGTTTCTGATCGCTGAATATCCACAAGATGTGCCTCGAATACGATGCTTCATCCTTCTCGCGGAAGAGTTCTTCGAAGGTCTCTTGGGGTCGTTGTCTAAGCTCGTGGTCCTTCTTATTCTCTTTGAATCGTCTTCAGTTGTAGTTCAAGTATGCCTCGAACTGAGTTTCTTCCCGATGCTGCCAGTGCCATGGTTCCGCTGGGCCCGTCAGGAGCTGGTGGCAATTTTTGAATAGCTGCTCGGTGGACAGCTCTTTTGCTTTATACATTCTGAAGATGCTTTTAATTTAATCTGTACGATTAAGTGGACTTGAATCCGTGGTCTCAACTTCCAACCTGGTCTCAGTCATTCCTACTCCAACACCATAACTTGGATCCCACATCATCTCAAGAACGGCCAGAACCTCTACAAGACCGTCATATGATCACAATCTTAAGCTGTTTAGCCCATCTAGTGACTTGCCACATTCCTCTGTCAAGAGCTGTGCAAGCAAGACTGTGACATGTCAGTCTCTGGCGTCAATTTTTGGCAACAAAAGTGCTTTTTCGGAACCTAATCAGTGGCAGCGAGTGATTCTTCCAATCTCTACGGAGGAAACATGCGTCCCCACGGCTATCTTATCACCTCTTGTTGGCAACGCTCAAATCAGACGCCTGTTGGCAGGTGTGCCTCGCCCATTGCGCCCTATTCCAACCACGCCGTGTTGTTCCTCCGTCGATATTGATCTCCGCAAATGATTGCTGCCTCCAGTGTGTGCCTGGACTTATCACTCTCTCTCTCTCTGCAGCAGGAAGGGTGTCAAGTCAGATAGGGCAACCGCGAGTAAATACACGCATTTCCCTGTTGACACAGAACAAATGTTTACCAAGAGCACAGCGGCATAGCGCCTTCTAGTTGCTCAAACCAAACAGACATCCTGATAAGAGTGAACAGCCGCCAAGCAGCAGAAGGATCGACTTGTCTGAGATACGAATGCGCGATTTTATTGTTGTGCTCTCTCTCTCTCTCTCTCTTTCTGTCGACCTAGGTCATTGCCTTATCGGTTCTCTGTGTTCCATGTCTTCCCTGGCCCGTCGCCGTCCCTCGATGGCCATCCATTGCACAGCTAGTCACAGTCAACGGTCTTAACGTAATCTCCTATTGAATGCTCGCGCTGACATAAATGAACTCGTCATTCTTACGAGAAGATATGCCCGCCACTTGCTAGCGTCTTGTGTTCGGTGCGCTAAAAATATCTCGCCTTCGTCGCAGCACACAAGGAGAACCCTCTCTTCTTCTTGTCTTGTTTGTGTTTATTTTTATTCTTGGTGTTTTATTATTTCTTTTTTATCAGTCACAACGACGAGCTGCAGAGTTGCAAGCTGCTATTTTTCACTTGATTGTAATTTAACGCCACGCCTACGCAATTGCAGTTCCCTCATGGCTGTGCATCGCGGATGCCTTTGTCACTTCCATCTCTTGGACAGCGCGCGCGTGTGTGTGTGTGTGCGAGCGCACTGTGTCCCTTCACACTCCCTTGGGAGCTTAAAAGGGTTATAAATTATTGCATTTAGAGGAGAAAATGTCGTTAAAGGCAAGCGGACAAGATATGAGTCTGCCTCGCCCCCGGTTTTCCCAAGAGGAATCACTTGCCCTGAACTGTTGATTGCGCTCCCGCCGTTCCCTGGCCTCCCCCTTCCGCCGCATTAAAGACGACCAGTCTCTGGGAAGAGACATTCTCACTGCATCGTCGTGGAATGTAGTGCATTCGCAGGGCAGGGAATGAAATTTAATAACACACAATGCAAGGGTTTGTTACAACAAATTAAGCACTTAATCTCGTTTATCTATTAAATTCTTTATCCCAGCACTCGCCCTCCCAGTCGCAGTCGCAGACTGTGAAGGACGGTGATGGGTTTATCTTAATCTTCGCGCAAATTGTCAGAGATCATCATTAAATTTAAGAACAAATTCCACACGGAAAATTGAAAGGAATTGCTTTGCGCAGCAGTTGCAGTTAATCGCATTAAGTCTTGAGACACATAACCTCAAACAATGCACACTCGGACACGGGATGCAAGCACTGAGTGATGGGGGATGTCTAATTGACTGCGCGATGTGGGGGAGTGATGAACGCCCACAATTTGTGGGCTGATTAGAGGGAATGACAGAAACTGAAATGCGCTCTGGCGGACAAATTACTCAGCATTCCGGAGAACGTGGTAATTTTCCAGCACAACAAAAGCGGATGAAGTCACGCTTGATCTGGGGAAGAGAGAGAGAGAGAGTGGATTTGATTTAAGCCACCGAGAACAGTCCTTGAAGCTCGAAGGATGTACTTCTACAGGGTGACCAGATAAGAACGATAGGAAAAGAAATTTCGAATAAAACAACAACGGTGTGAGATATGAAATTGATTCTTACTATATTTTTAAGCTGCATTCGTGCCATTATGCTGGGGAGTAGGACATCCTGGTCGCTGGTAGTGCTTCAACGGGTTGGTGCAATATGTGCCACGTTATGGCTGGCCTCAAGTTCGCCCAAAGTGGTTGGTTTGTTAGCGTAGACTGTCGATTTGGCACTGGCTCAGAGAGGGATAGTGAGAGACTACTCTTTGAAAGAAAACCTCAAACGTACCCACGTCCAGCATCATAATCGTAGGCTCGTTTGGGAAGGTGCCACTTCCAGAAGCCTCCCAGACATCGAATGGTCTGTGGACAAGAGGGAAACATGATTCCCCTGTAGCAAAACCAGAGGTTTGTGAGCACGTTCTGGAAAGGCACACCGACTTTGAATTGATTTTGAGGGTCACTTTGTTGCAGACCAGCAGGGAATAGTTGATATGTTTGAGCAGCACTTCCAAACCTTGCTTATCCAGCTTGAGTTGAGTTGAGTTAGGTTAAGTTGCAGCCGTTCGTCATAAGCCCAGAGATGAACTCCTACTCCTGGAACCGGCTGCTGGCTTGCAACGATGCGATTAAGCAGACTTATGCTGATGTCACTCAGCTAGCTCAAATGTGTCCTCCTAAATGTGAGTTTCTACCGTAGCCAGAGCGCGCTGCACGAATAGTGGAGGGTGGTGTATGGTCTCATACTCCTCATCCCTGCGGCTTCTGCAGAAATCATTGCATGTGCACCAACTGCACAGTGCCCGTTTATGACCGTTTGCCAGACAATTTGTCGCAGATTCCCTTGATTGAAGTTTGAGAGGATGGCTCTCCTTTTGATGAGACAGGAGAGGTCGTACTACAGTCCTATCGGCTTCGTAATTGTCCGGTATGTCTGAATTTCGCGGCACCCGGTAAACATTTAAATGCTCAGCCAGCTCGTCGACAGTTCAGGAATGCTTTTGAATGAACGACGCCATTGCCCATAAACTTAGTTGCATCCTGGCGATATCCCTCTTGAATACCACTTTGTTCTTGAGCCATTATGTCGCTATGGTTCTGCCTGAAAGACGCTACCAAAATTATGAAGTTGATAAGATGTTGCAAATCCTTCACCTGTCTGTGACAATTCGGTGAGGACCGTCCAGCGCCTGGCTGTCAAACTGTCATTCCAATCTGGGATGGGGACTTTTTTTCGAAGAGGTTGCAAGCGATCGGTGTCTCGTTCGTTAGATCGATACTGAGTTCGGTCCACAGTTGTACTGGCTACCTGTCTTCCAAATATGTCCCGAGGAAGGACATGGCAAGGACGTTAAAAGCAGCAGACGAGGTGCTTCTTAACGCTCCACTGACACACAAGTAGTCCACCCGTCGTTGGACTCGATTAAGTGTGTGACAGTTGACAGCTTTGTTTAAGACTGTCCATCAAACTGCGACTGCGTGCACTAGTGCAGGTCTGACTATTGAGGTCCAGTAGCCATGAGCTCGACTAAGAGCGTGCGAAAGTGCAGCGAATGGGTTGCCATCAGAGCTCTTGAAGCACCAATAAAAGCCACATCCGTCCACAAAGCCGCATGCCTTGTACGTACACTCTACTGACACAAGTAGTTCCGTCGTTGGACTCGGTTAAGTGTGTGACAGTAGACAGATTTGTTTAGGGCTGTCCATCAAACTGCGGTCTGACTATCGAGGTCCAGTAGCCATGAGCTTGAATTGCAACGAATGGTTTGCCATCAGAGCTCCTTAAGGGCAGTTCCAATAAAAGCCCTATCCGTCCACAAAGTCTCTTTGCATTGCCAACATCATTAGGAAGTACCAGTCCAACAAACGGCTTTCAAAGCAAATGGGCGCAGCCTTCTTGAGCTCAAAGAGACACAGCGGACACCGAGAGCTCTTCCGCCTTTGAACTCATAACCGTTCCTCGTTTCACATTTTGACAAATTTCTGGTTCCCATCGATTTGTTGATTAACTCAAATGAAGTGAAACAAATTGCGTGCCTAATTAACAATCGAAGAATCAAAAAAAGAAGAAAGAAAGAAAACACCCACCATCCCCGAGGGGCCGTCTTGGAAATGAAAGGTGAAAAGGAACGTCATCTTTTGTCGAATATTTTCCACACCATTAGCTGCTCTCACAATCAGTAGTTTCACATCCAATGACCATAAACTCGCCCGCGGCTGGTTTCATAAATGCGATTTGTTAGGGCTTTTGCTGCTACTTTGTGTGCTGTCCCAACGCAACACCCGCGGAAGATGATGTGTGCATTAGGTGCGCGCAGGTATTTCATCAAATCCATGTAATGTACTTCCGATTCAGTGTGGGGTGCAATGGGTGTTGCTGCTTGCTTTCCACACACAACACACACACTCGGGCTGCCAGTCAATTGTTGTCCAGCGCATACTAAACTATGAAAGCGATATAAACAGCTACTAAATAATTGAAGAGAAAGAAAACGACAAATGGAAGAAAATAAATAGTTTCCCGCCCAACATAGGCAGTGCACTCGGTGCCTTTTTGGAAATTCCTGGCACGACTTGTAGTCCATGGAACGTGGCCGGACTGCTGATTCGGAGCGTGGAATGCATGCATTTCTGTTTTCGTCAGGCGTACCTACGAAATAGTGTTGTTTAATTATTTATTTTGCCTCGGGATGCTTCGCATTTATTCGCGATCGAATGGGACTTGAATTGGCGTGAATTACTCGTGGCAATGGTCTGTTGTTTGATTTGGAATGGAAGCGTTTGGCTTGTGTTTTTAAATTTTTACTGAAAAATCACGTATTTTACTTCGAATCTGATGGGCAGATATTCAATGGTCCTTAATTGTGCGGAGGCAGTACAATCTGGGGTGACGCGTGCCAAGCGTTTCATTGTGAACGGACATGAGCTTGTAAGGAATCACGATCTGAATCTAATTACGTCTGGACATGGTTCCATGTGTGAGATGTTCAATCAAACATTGGGAGGGGGACAGACTTTTGGGCGGAGACCTAGAGAGTCAGCGCCTCGGATGAAGGACTGAGCATTTCTTTTCCACTCACAAGGCAATAGAGTTGCACATAGCTTCTCAACCTTTGAGCTTTGCGGGCTGCCCCAGCAACGAATTTATGACCACAGAATGGCTGGAGTGGCAAGTTGATATCATTTACTTCTCAAAGATTAATTCTAGTTACAACGTTTCGAGCATATTTGCGGGTACTTCGCTAATTACACGTGTAAAGCTGTTGCCACTCCAACGATCTCTCTCTCCCAGTGCTGCAGTTGAAACTGGGTTATCGGCGTAGACGAGGGATTTGACTAAATCCACATAAAAAGCAGTTCTGAGGACTTCGATTAAAAGAGGGGATCTTTCACCAGCTTTTCTAGGGTGAGGGTGGTTCGCTGTAAAACTGACAAGATTCCACGAATCACGCGTGAGCTGTTAAAAATCGAACACTGTTCAACCAAACAGCAAAAAAAGAAGGGTTCCACATTCTAGATCAAGGAAACAGCCAAAGTGTCGGCCATTGGTCTACTCAGAAGAAAGGTGTGCAATGAGCTGTGTTTGGCCACAATTCTCTGTGTACACTCATAATTGTCTGAATTTGAGGAAGATGAGTGCAACAAAATGCGTCTAGATTGGCTATGTTTCCGTCGATGGCCCTTGGAAAAGTCGATGGCCATTGGGCGTTTAGTGATCGAACGCCTAAGGTGGCTATGTCATGTAGACCAAAACTTGACTCCGATTTGAGGAGTTTTCAACTCCGAGCCAGTGGGCATTGCAACCGAGACCGCCCGCATCTAAATTTGTCACAAACAAGCGGAGAAGGAACTCAACTAACTTGGTGAGCGCAACTGGACGCAGTTAGCCAGAGATCAAGGCTAACGATGCCTGTGATTTCAGCCCAAGAACGTCTAAATTTGAGAACATTTTTGTAGACAGAAAGAGTCCCCCTTTGAGCATTGTCACTGACTTGGGAGAGGTAGGGCGGTGGAAATTATTTCTCGTATCGGGACACCATCAAGTGCGTAAAAATACCCTCCGATCCTGAATTTTGGGACGACAAAGATCTATACATTTAGAGACAACATTGCAACGGTGCCCCGACTGCCCACGCCGTCAGTTCTTCTTGGAGCCAATCGTGAAACGAAGATGAGTCACTACAACAGACATCGAGCTACAAACGATTTGTCAACGTGAGGCATCCGTACACTTCTCTAGCTCAGACAACATCGCGAAGACGCAGCCCATCAGTACAAGTCCGCTCCGCTTCCATTCTTCTGTCCGAAGCTTGTGAGCAAGACAGCCTAAATGATGGTCAACTCAGACGGGTAGTCTTGTCGTGTCGGACATCATTTTCAATGATTTTAGACTTTCCACATCTCATCAGGTTGTCTAGGGCGATAAAGGAGAATTATCGCGTCGGTAACGAACTCCCCAAGGCCTTCAATCAACTGAGGCGAAGATCGCATGACTTGTGAATTCACAAAGAACGGGTCGCAGGAGCTTAGATTAGTAGATTTCTTGCATGTTCCTTTGAAAGTCCTACGGAACTTTTGCGAAACCCTTTGATTCCTTCCCTCCTTGGTTTTTCCTGGCGGACTTGTCAGGCTCTGTCAATTTTGGCAGACAAACATGACGTCACACAATCAATCGTTTGAGTTCTTACAAATTGGAGAAATTAACTCCTCCAAAATACCTCCAGACTCCAAGTCTCCAGTTCCCCAACAAAAAAATCGATCCCGACACAGCCTTCCTCAGGAGTCTCGGTGAGGCCTTGTTTCCCAATTGCTCTGCATGTTCCCTTAAAATGTCCCATGAATACTTCACACTTCACATGGTCCCTATGCGCACACATAGCCCCCTTGCGCGTCGTTACTCTCCACTTCGTGGTCTCTTTAGAGAACTCCTCTTCAAATGCACAGCACTGCTGCTCTAGCGGTGAACCGAAAATTCCACTTACATCTGCACACCGCCATTTCAAATCAAATGGAATAGTACGAGTATCTGATTAATGCATTCGGGATTTCCCCTCTCTCTCTCTCTCGCTCTTCTCACTCGTCGTTCTCTGGCCGTAATCACACTCTTCCTTTCCATTCACATGAACATTCATGAGCCACTTCATCCACATCTGCTGCCATTTCAGCAAAAACAAACGAAAAAAAGCGTCCGAACGAGGAGAACGAATGCAATTTGAATTCAATGTACCGCATCGCTCGGCATCAGAGAGAGACAGACAGAGAGTGGGGGGGAATGCGGGGAGATTTGCCTTTGAATGGACTTTATTGTTATTGTTTGTTTCGGCTCCATCAGCATCGTCCGAGGAGTACATCGTCGTTACACGCAATTAGCGGTTTGTTGTATTTGCTTAATTAACATTTTTTGGGTCACCAGTCCAGATGGCGGTTCAACAGACCAATTCAGACGACCGGCACACGGTGCATGCAATGCACACAGCACCCCAAGCCCGAGCGGATATGAAAAGGAATTCTTCACATTCGCTGTGTGGATTTCTGTTGAATCTATCTTGATGGTTTATTGGATCGAGATGATGTTAATTGAATGTGAGTGGCCGCGGCGGATGATTCAGCATTCAATTTGACTGAATGAACTGTGATTCGTCATGACAGCGACGCGCCGCAGCCACCACTCCTTGTAATGTTGAAGTGGCATCATCCCACGTACCGAAGAAGACGATCTGTAATTGACTCGACATCCAAAACGATGCCATACCGCGCGCAACCTCGTGCAATTACAGTCAAGATTCAAATTACTGCAAGAACACCGAGCCAGCACACTGCTCTTCAAAAAGAAAGGGAAACCGAATCGTCATCTTTACATTGGCCAGACTTCCTAATTAACATCGCCATCGGATCACTTCTCCAGTGGCACACTCCTCTCTGATTAAATTTAATCTCCGATTTTCCCAGCTTGCAACACAAGCCACCACGGTGCACAGTGCTGCGGAAGAATGACACAAACCCCGTCGTTCAAGTTTAGTTGCATCTGTCAGCCACTTAAGTGGTGTATACCGTTTCTCTGTCAGTCAACTGTCAACTGCTTGATTGAATTCATTCACTGTGTCGTCGTGGGTCGTTTCCTCTTTTTTTGCGATGAATTAAGAAGAACGAAACCGGATGTGAAACTGATAAGAGAGATTGTGACAAGTAGCACGTCCCATTTGACAAGCCGAATATAGGTTTTGAAATGCAAATCGAAATGGTTTTTGCTCAAGTGTCGACTTCACTTGCATAATGAAGTGTGTGCATGCACATATCTTCGCACTTCGGAGGCGGTGTGCCTCCAGCAAGCCCAGTCGGTGCTGAAGCGCAATTAATCCCAACCGAAGAGGGGGTTGTCGTCGCGTCGTGGCCTGGCTTGCGACTAATTGTGCTGGAATGCATGGAATGTGACTCGTTTTATTATGCGCTGTACTGAGACTAACTACGCCTTGCCTTTGGAGATTAATGACTCTCTCTCAGTGGGTTTTGTACGCGCGCGACGAATGTGACTGCTTGCTGATACCTTTCCATCTCTCTGGGCAGCTATAATAACGAGAATGAAACAAATGGTAAATCTCTGAACTGTGAGTGGCTTAGGCGGAGGTTAGCACTGCTGCCTCGACACGTTTAGTCGGTGGTTTAACAGCTGTATGCTGCTACCGTGTGCTCTGCTGGGAGATCTCTGCAGACTTTGATTGTCCAGTTTATGACTGCATTAATGGTTTCATTAAAACCGACTTCTGATTGATGTTAACCACAACTCTGTGTACGTGTCCAGATGAAGGACAAGACGGCCATGTGTGCTGGGGGAACAGAGGAGTTGACGGTATAAAGTTGCATACAGTTGTGAACTTCTAATGGCGTGATCGTTTGGCCGTAAATGAGGGGAAAATGTCCGCCGGAGGGGGATGCTCATGAATGCATTATCTTCAGCGAACTTCAAGGTTTCTTCGAGGTTGAAATTGAGTTCTGAAAGAAGTGGATATGTTCTTGTTTGGACGATGAGTCTGGAGTTAGGACGTTTGAGAAAATAATTCGCCTTTTTTCAATCGATTTCAACTGCGACGTGGAGATGAGAATGGGCATCATAGAAGAAATTCACTCACTCACGAGAATCAGTTTCAGCGGTTAGTCGGTCGTCTAAGAATGGCATTTTGGTCCTTCGAGCCGTATTCCGAATTCGCCATCGCATGGTTCGATCGTAAAATCCTACTCGCCTTCATCGAGATCACAAGAATCCACTTAGCCTATACGCCATTTTTCATCTCCCTTAGTCAAAATTGCCAGTTTCGACAATTTTTCGCAATTTTGGTCCTTCGAGCCGAATTTCAAATCAAGCTGTTTGGACAAACCAGACTGACTACAGTGTCAATCAAGTTCATTTAGCGAATTCTGCGTTAATTCATGCGGTGGCCAACGACTATTCTGGGTTGAATCTGAAATTAAAGCTTCCTCCGTCGTAGATGAACTCCTGTCCCTGACTGCACATCTGTCATCTGGTTCCTCAGGAATTCCACGTGCTGTCAATTTTCGTCACAAATAACGATAAATCAGTCAGATCCTCCTTATCCCTTACCAAATGGACGCACCTCGAAGCATTTAAAGTACATATCTCTCATCCAGGCTGGTCATCATATACCTCTTGCTTCATTAACTCCACTCCAGATCGCTGTCCAAGTCTGATATCATCCCTGACTTCCGCTTTAACAAAAAAAAGTCTTCAATCCAATAGCTTCCACACTCTTTCCTGGACATCTTCCACATCTCTTTCAATCCTAGCCACAAATAACGGTACATCAGTTCCCACAACCACCTCATCTTTTAGATCATGAAATTCCCTTCAAAAGTCTTCATTACTACTTTTGCCGCTGGACCATCCATTCTCGAGATATCCGTCCTCAAACGTCAGTTCGAGGGATTTTCGAATGAAGTGATTCTGGTGGCAGAAATTTCGACTAAAATTCGTTCTCTTCTTGGTCGACTTTTTGGCGAAATTGAACACATTCATGTTTCTCGACGGCCGACATGAGGAAATGCAAAAATCTTGAAAACGACTGAATGGATTCGAGTGAAACTTCACTGGTTTAGAAGACATATGATGGGCTACAAATTGACGCAGCAAGGGTACTTGAAGGATACAGGGTTTTCAGGATATTCGATGTGGAAGTTAAGTTTTGTAGATTAATGGTGTGTTGGGGATGTTTTTTTTTTTTAAATATCTCGGGATTAGGTGAAGACTTCTGAAGGAAACTTGTCACAATGAATGCGCAAATGAGGAGAACTACGAACGGAGATGAAGATGTTCCATTAAGGACATTTTGGTTCTCAGATACTAGGTGCGGGCGTTTTGCTATCGAAGTGACATTGAATTATCACAAATATCTCACAAAGTATTCAAGGGATTTGATTGAAACCTAGTGAAGTAAGAGTCGATCTATTGGACTATCGACGAGCGTATCAGGATTTTTTCAAGGAGATTCAGTGTCCAGGTTGCCTGATGTTGAACTTTGTTTTCTCGAAAACTTTACAGTTGCCGTTAAGAACTGAGAATTTAAATGATTGAATCTAGTAGACGGCTCCATTGTCTTAAAAATTCGTCAAAATCATTTTCGTCTTAGGACACACCGTTTTTGAGATATTTCAAGTTGAAGCTGGCTGTGTCCATACGACTAAACACAGTCACTTCTCCAGCTCCGTTCAGCACAACCACCGTTTCTAGGCAACGGATATGTTCAGAGCAGTCAATATAGCCTCAGGAAACACCCATTTTTCCTTCCAACTCAAACTCTCGGTCTCGTTTAGAGCATCCATCAGCTGGAAGCAATTCTCTGCCTCATGAACCATACAAATTGGCCTCCCTCCCTACCGACGCGCAATGCAAACGAGAATCATTTATCAACCGCCTCAATCAGTTTAGAGTGCACTCTGCTTCACCGGAACCAAGTACCTTCACTCGATTCACCTCAGATTCCATTTCAGTTCGTGGAAACGAACAAAATGCTAATGAATCCGACATAATGTCTTCGTTACTCTCCCCCACCCCTCTATTCCCCTTCATTGTTCTGCTGCCGGGTGAAGTTGTGTAAAGGCTTTCAATTTGGTCTGTCACATAACTCCAAAGAACTAATCACCGGATGTCTCTCGTCCCCCTCCGTCCTCCTCCACACCGAGCAGCGGTGGCAGCAACAATAGCAGCAATTTCAATGTCAGGCCAAGATTGAACGGATATAACAGCAAACAGCGACGACACCACAGTTGATTGTTGTAAATGCGTTCCAATCAAGGTTATTGGTTTGCATTCAATCAGGTTCTGCTTCCTGACCTGAGTTCGAGTTGCCTGTGCGCGGCTGCTGGGAATCTCTCCGATGAATAGTGCCGTCAATTTATCGGCTGGATGACAATTACATGGGTTCACTTTTACCAATTTGTCGGTCTCACGGCATGATGATGAGTGATTGTGATATTGAATCACTTTCTTGTTCTTCTAGTATCCATCATGGAGTTAATCAGACCGAAAAGCGATGGCAATTAATTGGTTTTCACACTCAATTTGATTGATGCGGTGGTTGTGGGTTTGGTCAGAGCGGGGGCAATCTTAATTGAGACTAACTCGAGCGTGTTTAGCGGAACTGAGTGCTTTGATTGGTCGTTTATGTTTGCCCGTGGGCATGATCTTCTAGAGGAGATTGATTTCTTTTTCAATGCAATCCGCGAAATCCTTGAGATTTCGACGGAAGATTGCTGATTTGTCAGTCAGTGGACTGAAAGGTGTGCTGTTCTGAGTGTCAGGACAAGAGGGCAACAAAAATTGCCTTCTTTGGACCTTTTCCTCTGTAAAAATGGGCCAAGAAGGACCATTCAGTGTCTTATAGCCCGACTTTCAGTACGATCTTCAGTTGATGGCTGGTTAAAAACTTCTATTGGGAGGAGCTTAGATAGCAGGAGACCGGACTCCCGGCCTAGACATGAATCATAATCTGTCAAGAATGTCTGCAATCAACTAACGACTGGTCTCCCCAACTAGGACCATCTCAATTCAGGTCCCTCTAAAGCATCGTATGGTCATTTGGTGGCACAGGCTCTCGATTGCTCTTAACGCACTCTACTCTCTATGCACTGGATAGAGTGGCTGTTGATTGGACTCGCACGTTGCTGCATAGATCATACGAGTCCAGTTTGTGGTCCCCCCTTTCTTGAACGTTGATAAAGATCGCGCGCAAAACTAGTCCGATACACGAAGGGGTTCTTAGAGCTTTCCCTAGATGACGTGCTGGACGCTACCCTTGCAACAACAGCTCCACAAATGGCCGCAAGCACGCACTTCTGTGGAAAACACTCTGAAAAGAGGATGAGCTGCAATAGCCTTATCTAAGGCTACAATATACCTTGATCTAAGGCTATTTTGTGCAGCACTCCAGTGGCCAATCATTCTAGCAGGCCATGTAGATAATTGTAGACACTGGATAGACTAAAGGAACAATGTTCAGGGCTAGAACTGCCTTTGGACAATTTCTTCTTCAGATGGCGTTACAACCCAGACTTCAACCAACAAGCCTCTCCAGCTGACACAATCGTTAGCCAGTTGCGTGGCCACAATGGACCCAACATGTTGGTCTAAGTAGACCGTAAGGGGCACCTATACACCTGCCTATCAACTTAGCCAGGTTCCTCCAACTATTCACTCCAAGTTGCCTAAGGTCCTTCTCAACTTGTGTACGCCGCCATCCTTTGTCGTGGCAGTCCTCTTCTGCTGTGCCGATTGCAAGACGGAGTTCAAGATTTCGAACTGAAGCAGTGTATTTCATGCACACTTCATGGCCACGTTCAATCCGTAGACGCCTAGCTATACTCATCTCGTTCCAGGTTCTTCTCCAAAACCAACGATTGAACGCAGACCTTTTATCACGAAACGGCCAAGAGCTTCTCGATCTGCTCTTGAGATTATCCATGCATCATGTATAGAGCAGGACGGGGGTGATAAAGATGTTGCATGAAGTCATCTTTAGCCTCTGCCTCTTCAGCCCAAAGAATTATAGAAGAGTTATTCTGCATTCAATCACGGTACTGATGGCAGACGAAGTAGATGAAGGAACTCATTGACTTTCTCAAGAGTCTACGGCGACGTTGTGGCCGATTCGTCGGTGGTGTGTGTCCTTGCTTGCCGCCTTCACTTCAATGCCAGCAAACGGCGGCCCAGCAGATTTATGAGCTCGCAGTGCATGTGCTCTTTAAACACACACCCTTCATCTTCAAGTCAATTGAACTCCTCTGGACTGAGATAGTTGCACACCCAGCGTTCTTAAAGACGGACTGTGTTGTCTCCTCTGTGACTGGTTCACCTTCAAACTTCGATGTACATAGAATACGTCAGGCGAGCCAGACGAGATTTCAAAAAGATTCAATCAAACTGTCAATCAATTCCCTTCCTGAAAGACTGCTCATAGTCCAAATGAATACCTCATTTCTTCCCGAGCCGACTACACATTTGTGAATCACTTGCCATGCCCCCACACCTCTTCCAAATCTGAAGCAAAAGCCATTAAAATTCCCCCCAAAACCCTGCTGTGCAACGAACCAAATTCGTCTTGCACTTGTTCAAGTCATCATTTGCATTCAGGAGTGCTCATAGCCAGCCACCCGCTGGGCATTGTGTATCGAATCCGCTTCCGGGATCGCCTTCAAATTAGGCCACAAATCTTGTATAAACTTTCAACTTTTCCTCGTTGCATCGATCATTTTGGGGGGCTTCCGTGTTTATCTCTATCAGCACACAGTCGCATAAGGCGAAAGCTTCCCGCCGGCTTAACGATCGATCCATCTTCGTCCATCGCCAGGGAAAGTAGAACGGAATTGCACTTCGAAGCGACTTCTTTCACAAGGTTAAAGGGTGGCGACGGCCCTCCTAGGCATAATCGCTTTTCAATCGTTCCGGGGCGGGGGGCAACATTCTCCCAAAATAAACCACTCACTCATCATGGTAGCGCGCACAGCCCTCAACACTAGAAGCTCGCCCAACATTCTCGACGCTTATGGAATGCTGTACGAAAGCGCGCGCGAATCCGTAAGCATTTTCATATTTTTAGACTCCACGCCAAAAACGTCTTATGGGCATACGTCTAATAAAGAGGCGGCCACGGCCACCCCACTAACCGTTCCCCAAAGAAATGTTTCTCTGCAAAAGCGGAGCGGAAATCGATGAACGGCAGCGTCGTCGGTGATGGCTTGTGCTGTGTAGCAGTTAGCCATACACATGCCGCGCATAGCTCTGCAGCTTTTCTATGTTTCGCAGAATACTAAGTGGAATATGGCAAAGCTACGCGTATGCTACGGTATTTTAATTATGCGTGTTTCCACGAGCGCACAAGTACGCACAGCCTCGGTGAATATTTAATTGCTTTCACCTCCGCGATGTGGTGTTGGGCCACAGATGGGGGGAGGGCGAGCCGCAAAAAAAAGAACACAATTTTCCAGACCATCATTGGGAGCCGGCTCTAAAGTGGAAACGGGCGAAAATTCTCTGGCAAACCACACAAACATTGGGTCTGCGTATCGTCGATGGTTCCATTGATTGCTTCCAATTTGATTTAATGTTTCTTATTTTAGACCAACATAATTTCTTCTTCTTCTTATTTTTTGTGTATTTTTACAACCTCCTCCTGTTGCCATGTCTAATGCTTTTCCAATTTCTTCTCGTTTTAGGTATGTACTTGAGCAAAACTGGGCGGCAATTGGGTGGGGGCGGGGGCAATTTGCCGATGGTACACACGTGCGGAAGGGTAAGACATTATCCAGCGGAGCTGATTTGACTTTGAAACGAATCAGTCGATGTGCTGGAAAATAACTGAGTCTCGTGTAAGGTAGCAGATGTAACAAGATGATTGACGGGTCACACTTGAGATATCATTAGAAAGATGCTGGAGATTCCATCGAGATGAGTGGCAATTATGGATGAGTTGACGGTTCTGTTGTGAAGACAGTGTCCTTGAATGTTTTTATAGACAAACTCAATACCAGCCTGGACCTGGTGTTGGACAGGCGAACATTGCGATGTCTTCTAAAGGGGAATGTCAGTTTTGAGTTGACAGAGGCTGGCTCGTACAAATTTGATGGTTGACTGTCCGGGAAGATGCTCATATCGCGGGCAGATACTGCATTCCATTTAAGCCGTGACAGTTCTTCGTTAATCGCTATTATCTCCGCCTATCCGCAAGTTGATCGTGCAACTGCCACAGCGGCCCAACAAGGCCTACCCAAGACTTGGGTACACCTGTGGTTACATGTATTATTTGAATCAGATACCCTGGAGTGCTCAAAAAGATCGACAGTGTATAGTAACGATTTTTTTAGCCATTTCCTGGTTCATCTTCCAGCTAGGCGACTTCTGTAGAACCACGTGACTGATCTTTAGTATGTTCAATCGGAGCACCAGCTCCAGGATCCAGTCTGAATCAGGTCAGCTTGAATGCTTGGAACGTGTTGACTGCCACCCATCAGGTGTTAGTTAAGTGAGGCGCTGTTTAACGTTGCAATATGGTGTCAATACACTTCCCTAGATGGCACTTTTGACTCCTCGTTGACATTGCAGCAGTTGTGCACTGTTTCGAAAAATGTTGCCATTGACATTTGCTTTTGTCACTTCTTGGTCTCCTCATCCCTGTAGCTTCTACAGGAGTCATTGTGTTGATTGCCTATGAGCCAGTGTTCAGTTATTTCGGTTTTCTGATTTGCTTCCTGTCCAACTCTAGGAGAGTGGAGGAATTTTTGTTTAGATTCACTGCAGGCCGCATCATTTTTAGTTGGTTTCTCAGTATCAATGGATTGCTGATTCTGTGCCAGTGGCAGACCTGCTCCTTTCCTAGCTAATTCATCGGCTCTTTCGTTGCCCGGAATACCCTTGTGCCCAGGATCTACCCACTGTCTCCTTTAGAGATATGCGGCAGAGCTGTACAATTTTGGAATTGATGGATCTTGTTTCCAGACCCTTTTATGGCCACCTCACAAGCGATGTCTTCCTTCTATCGGACTCATTAATATTCGGATGGGTGCCTCTTCAACAGCTCTTACTTTCTGTCTGGAATACGCTGCAGTGCGTTAGTAGACGGAGACCGATCCAGCGTATACAACTTCGTACGATTTGGGTCCGCCTGTGTAGATTCCCATTGCAGCCGCATTTATGGATGTTATCTCCGTCTCTCTCTCGTGGGGATTAATGTTTTGTGCACTATTTCGAAGTCCTCAAGAGGCGTCAGATAACCTGTTTGTTTTCAGGAAACTCCATATTCATATTGCTCTGAGTTCTGCCTAAGTGGTTGTCAACTATCAGCTTACTCAAGAACACTTACAAGCACTGTTTGGCTACCAATCAGTCAATTTTGACAAGCGGATGCAATAGAATGAGGTGCCTTCCGGAAGACACTTCGCAGATCCTTTTGGAAACGTGGCTACTAATCTTGCGCTGTGACTGAGTAGTATTCCTCTGACAACCCGGGTTTCACAGAGCGGAAGATACGCGGCTAGAGTTGCGCTGCGACTGAGTATAATTCCTCTGACAACCCCGGTCTCACAGAGCAGAAGCTTCCCTATTTCACAAGTGATTCCTAAGTCGATTGCTCTGCTGTGCCAGTAAAGTGGTACTTTCGCAGGACTATGGACCTGGGCCTCAGTACGTCCATCATCACCTACGATGACTTTCGTAAGGAAAAACGTAGAGGAATTCCCCGCGAATTGAGCTGTCTCCAGTGATCCCGGGGGACTGTGCCAGGATCGCTTAAAACTCCTTTAAAATTGGACACCATCATCAACATGTCACTTATCCTCTGGGCGAAGTTCCTCGTGTGTTAAGTGAAAACGCGAGAACATCACTTATTGTCAGCAAAATCGTTTGATTGATTGCTCCGTTGTGTTGAATTCCGCGCGCTCCTCTCTCTTAAGCCAGTACGATGCCAAGGAAACACGAGAGAAGTCAGTTCAGTTGCCAGTTGGCACGTTCGAATTTAAATAATTCCCCCATAAATACGGATAAGCCGTAATTCCTTGCGATTCATTACTCAGTGCCGCCCTTCTTGCTGCTCACGAGCTGTGAAAAGCTCTCCGTCCAAAGGAATTCTTAATTGAAATCGACTCTCTCCAGCCGCTTGTATATGCTCCACACGACGCCAGGGCTTACAACGAAAAGCAATCCCTGCAGCATTTCTATTCTCATTTAAGGATACGCTGGTAATGATGTAGGCAAGCCCTTTCCCCTTCCGGGCAGGCAATAAAATGTTCTCTCGCTTGCAATAAAATAATGCTCCTCTCATGTGTGCGACGACGACGACGAGTGGACGAGCGATGATGGCAAAGAACCGAAGAAGTATCCAACGGAGATGGGTGCGAACTAAGTAGAGAATCCATTCAGATTGTCGGCCAAATCCCAGTTGGCCAATAAAACGTACAACGACTATTGATTCAGACTGGAAATGTGTTCCATATGAAATGATACATGAAACTAATTGATTGAATTTTTCGAAGGGTGTGGCTGGAAATGGCGTGTGTATCCTTGCGGAGCAGGGAGAGGTTCCTTATGTTTGACTGTACAGTGTACACTTTATTCAAATTGAACTCGTCCTAATGGCTGATGGAATTATTTAGGAAAGCAATTTCTTTTCTTGTTACTTCTGCTCTTCTGCCGTTTGATGTCCGGTTCTTTTTTTTTTTGTGTTTGTTGCTTGCGAGAGTTTGTCTTGTGTTTTGTGTAAGAGACTGCGTTTTTATTTCCACAAAAGGGAATGGAATAATGTTGTGGAAAGTTTCATTTATCCTTCTTTTCGAGTGTGTCCTAGTGGCCAGAGGGCAGGCGAACAAAAAAAAAACACAAGTTAGCCAACACTGTCGATGGAGGAGTGGAAAAGAAAGGAATGTATTTCCAAGGCGACTCGGCGCGAGAGTTGCGGTTGAAGTTGGATTTTGTGAAGTTCCTGCACCGCAGGACATAAACCAAATTTGAGAGAATGAATATTTTATGATATTTACTCGGCTGGAGAGTGGGTTTTTGGCTAAAGGAAACATTTCAAAGGATCGACTGGACTTCTTTCTTTCTTTTTTTTGGACCAGAAAACTTTGTCTTGGCGGTTTTGGCTTATTTCGGTGGTTCTTTCGGAGTGGAATGTGAGCATTATAATGATCCACCGACGGGGGAGACGGTTTAATGATGACTGATGGAAGTGCTTGGGGCTAAATGGGTACATTCAGGACAGTGGGTCGTTGACCACGCCATTAAATCAAGCTTAATCCGATCTTGAGGCGGGAAGATGCACATCAACCAACTTCTTGTCGGATATTGAATCCTTTCAGCGAAAAGTTTCTCAGTTTCGAGTGCACAAAGGTTCCACACAATTCTTGATCTCAAATCGATGGTCAAAGTGCTCCTCACATTTGAAGCGCAAACCAAAATGCTGGTGTTCCCAAACGGAAACCCGTTTAAGTGCCGTTGACTGAAGGCAAACTCGTAAAACAAGGAGTTGTCAAACTATAAAACCTCTCCCGTTAGTCATCAAAACAAAAAACAATCGACCCATTCCCCGCCCGCACAACAAGCGTCGGTGAGCAGTCAAAACCGCATAAAAGCGACTACCGGTCGCATCGCGATTCAAACTTCAAAAGTGCCCATAAAAACCCCGTTTAATTGACACTTTATGGGTGTTTAAACCTAAAATTGATATTGTCACACCCGTTGTTTGCCAAAGAGGCCCCGCCAGTGTGCGGGGGGGACGTCTCCATTCCTCAGGCACGACAGGGCATTCCAGTTCTTCCTGTTGTTCATTTTTTTTTTTTTTTTTCTTTCTTTTTGGTGTGTCGTGCGTTGTTTTATGTCTCTTCCTGATGGCAAACCGACTGGCGGCTGCACAGCTCGCATGATAATTTTCAAAGTCAATTCGAGGAACACTTGACGAATCTACATACAAACATACGTGCTGACACGACATGGGGTCCTTTCCTGCCCCAATAGCGTGCGCTACTTCCTGCAGTAATAAGGAACTAAACCGTCGCCGCCGTCACCACCCAGCACACGACGTCGCGGTCGCCCCGAACTGCAGACAATGAAAGGAAAAAATAAACCCACAGACAGACTCGACGGCACCTCACGCAATCCACAGAACCCTTGGCAAGCTGGCGGCGCGGCGAACAAGTTCAATCCCATCGCCCAACCCCCGACGCCAGCCTTGGAGCGTTGGTAATCAACTATAACTGTTGCCTTGATGTCGCCATCGAGGACGCCATGCCGCCATTTGTAAATAAAAACGCTGGCGCTAACATAAACTGTGAACCCCTCCTCCACGAGGGGTTGGTTTGGAAAGCACTTCCTGGTTTTGAATGCGCCTAGTTGTCGCCATCGCTGTCGACGAGCCTCAACGGAACTATTGTTGATTTGCTCCTAGTCCTTGTCTCGACGGACTGACTGGCTGACTGGGTGTAATTGAAAGGATTGCCACGCGCTCCTCGTGCGTTGTCAAGCGCCTTGCCTTTGATTTGATTACCGTCGAATTGAATTGGGCTCGGAATTAATTGAGCGGCGATTGTTGCTGTGCGACTCCTTCCCTTCATGACGTCGATATGGATGAATCATAATCTAAGCAAGGGTTGGGCCATCGACAACTGGAAAGTGTACAGTCTACAGTCAGGGGGACTGTCGGTCGCGTTGGCGTCGACCAGGGGTGACTCTCGGTGTGTGATGAGTGAGACAGTGGCGGCGTTGAAATCAATTTCAAAAGGAAAACGGATAGTTGAAGGTGTGGTTCCTTGAACCGAGAGCTCATTACACACGTGAGTGAAATGTGCGAGGAAGAATGAAGGTATTTTGATGGGAAATACATAATTACGGGAGTGTAAATGAGTATCTAGCCCGAGTTGATTGCAAATGTGAACGGCTGGAGGTGGGCGGTCTTTGAGGAGGTGTAGGGCTAATGGAATACTTTCACCCACACCCAGTGCGAGCTAATTAAGCAGAGGGAGCGAGGGCACACAGAGTAGCTCTTAGCGTGAGGAAGGGAATGTTCTTTGATGGGTGGGCGGTGGAGAGTGTGGCTTTGACAGAACCTGAATGAAGGGGAATTTTCGGCCGTGCGTTGCTATTATTTCGTGAATACTTTGCTTTGGGGTTGGACTTATGAAATGGGCTTGGGATTCTAAGCAGAATATGTTCTTGATTCGTTTACGAAAAGCAGTTGTGGGATTTTGGCAACTAGGCAGACTTAAATGTCATGTCAATGCTTCTTATTGTGCCACCTCGTGTCCGTGTCTGCCTGAACGATTATTACTTTATATTCTCAACTGTTGCCAGAAGCATCCTCAACTTTTACAAGCCCCAAAACACGCCCTGTTTTAATTAAACAAATGTTAACGAAACTTAACGAAACTAGCGAAGTGATCGTAGTGTATTTGACATCGCAGACAAAAGAAATTAAGAAATGTGCCAAGCGAGCAGCCCAACCTTAGAAGCCTCATTACCTTCTAAACTGCCTAAAACTCGCACTGTTTTAAATAAGCAGAACTTAATAAAACTGAACGAAGTGCTTGCTATGATCATAGTGTATGAAAGAATTTCAAAATGGGCCTAGCTTAGTGAGCAGCCCAGAACTAGCTCTCTCTCAAATCAGCAAAAGTTAACGAAACTTACCGAAACTAAGCGAAGTGCTTGTTATGATTGCAGTGTATGAAAGAATGAAAACGTGCCCATCGAGCAGCCCAAAACTCGATCTGTCTCAAATCAGCAAAAGTTAACGAAACTGAATGAAGTGCTTGTTATGATCGAAGTGTACGAAAGAATTTCATATTGTGCCCAGCGAACAGCCCATCTAGCTTTGGAAGAAGAGAGTCCTTTCACTTCACCATTGGACACGTCCTCATTTGTCATTCATTTGTCAATTCTCCGCATAGAAATGGAAAAGATGTGCGCAAATTCGATACTCGATTAAGTCCTTCATTCAATTCAGGCTGGAGATGGATTCGATTCCTCCACATCACCGATTTGATGAACATTGCAGAGGGGCTGCATGGTTTTAGGTCATGTTTCGGGTTCCCACATTTTCTAAACGACTGGCTTCAAATAAACGCCATTCAGTTGGATACAATCGATTGAATTACAATTCACATCCGCTTATAGTTTTGCTGGAATGGTGAACAGGGGAATGACGAATCCTTTCAAATGGATGCCTGTGCATGGCGGCGCTATACACGATATTGGAACTGACGCATTTGTTTTGACGTAAATCGGATTCGCGATCAGAGATTCTCTCAAGCGAGTTCTAGAATTTAAATTTGTGGAAAAGGTGCAGCAAGTAATTACAAACTGCAATGGACTTGGTCCTACTCAAGCTCATAGCTCGGGTCTCCTCATGACTTGCTTTAAACGTCGACGGCATACCATTGCTTTAACTAGTGCTTCTCCATCAATTTCAACACTCGTTGTTTCACAACGAATCGCAGAAAATGTTGAAACAGCCACCCACTCACAGTTAAAAGTCTCAATCAGTCCAACAAGTCTCTACTTGTTTCACCCCAAGAGGGATAAAAGCTCGCATGGGAGATGCTCAGTCTCATGAGATCCAAATAAGTCGTCGTCTCCCTCGACGTGTTTCATTAACTTCATTACCAAAGTCAAAGCATACACAAAGGCAATGATTTGGCAAGAACACTCCCCAGTCCCCAGCCCCCAGCCTCGGTCGTTGAGTACACTTGGTGAAGTGGTGGCCTCCTAAAACATCCATTAGCTGCGTAATTTCGCCTTTAATTACAGGACTCTGAGGGAGTTGCCTATTTTCATCGTCGGTGTCGACAGTGTCTGCGATTGACGGCAACAACACACCCCCTACAGCGCTCAGCGAATATGAGTCTCTTTTTGCAGCTTCATTCTGTGCTCCACTTCCAATCCATCATCACCGAGGCAACACATCAAGGCGAAAAAGGAAAAACGAAACCCAATTACCTTTTTTTTGTTCTTTGTTCCCCCGGTTCGCCGCCCCCGTTCACAGACACACGCAGCATCCGGGCTGGGACCCGTATTTGTCAAGAGGGAAAAAATAAGTGATTTTTCTCATTTTTCGACTTCAATCCGGCACAAATAATGCCCGAGGAAATTTCGGGTCGTCTCCTCTTTAGAACACAAGAGGGACGGACGGGTGTGCCTGCCTACAAGTAGTCAACTTCCTTCCCATTCCACTCAGATACACACCGACTGGGGGCGGCCCACACAAGGATGATACTCAATTTGCGCCGTCGAAGGATAAGGCGAGCAACCACATTAGCACACAGCGAGTGCTTATCCTCTAAAAATAGCTCGATCTGGGGACTGTGTGGAAAGGAGGAGGAGGAACATGATATGATTCAAATATGAAATTTCATCCGAAAAACTTTTATGTATCCCTAGGTGTGCAAAACAAAGGAAGAGAATGAAAAACGGGCGAGAGAGAGGGGAATTTTCTGTTTTCCGTGTGACGACGCCCTTTTGCTGTGCCTCCTCCTCTCTCATTTCGAAATTGCCACGGCCACTCTTGGAAACATCGATTTGTGAAACTTTCCACTTTCCATCCCCATTGAAGGACATTGGCCACCACCTTTCCGTGAACAAAAGAGAAAGAGAGAGAGTGAAAAGGGGACTGAGTCTCACATAGCATTTTAAATTCGATATATCGTGCGATAGCGGTCTTGGCGCCATCTGTTGAAACACGATGCCGCAGAGATAGTTGAACATGCAATCAGTCGGATTGAGGGTATTACGGCCTTCATCAAGATAAGCACGCTCCGAAGAGTTGCCACACGGCAGAGCATTCACTGTCCGTCCTCATGTTCGGCCGGTTGATGGAGGTAATTTATTGGCGCCCAACAGGCTGCGAACCTATTGCGTGCATTCACAATGCTTCCGCTTCCCCCATTCCATCCAGTCCTTGGTTGGGCGAAGGATATTATTCTGTGTGTGTGGACTGTGCATTGAAGCTCTGTTTCTCTCTCTTTCTCGTGCCATGCGAAGTGCGCCCCTAGCAACAAGCTCTAATTGTCCACTAGTCATCCAATTCAAGCCCAATTCGCATGAATCCACCATCCTCCATGGGGGCGCAGGCGGAAGGACTAAATGATGATGATTGCAAAAAAAAAACCCCTCCTTGAATAGAAAATAATAACGGCCACTGGGTGGTTGCGAGAGAGAGAGAGAGAGAGAGAGAGAGAGAGAGAGGGGGGCGAGAGACAAAATGGATAAAAAGGAGTGAGTAATCCAAAATGCGAAACAATCAACTGCTCTCGAGTTTCTTTTGTCTTCGAAATGTCCTAATTACACACGACTGGCTGTGTGCATGCGTGTACGTAAAGCATTCAAATCAACAGGATTCATCTTGCGGATGTGAAACCCACACATGCACACACGACCGAAGCATCCACCAGAAACTCCAGAAATCGATAACGAACGACGACGGGGAGCGCATAGTGGTGGATACAGGAAAGCCCGGTGGTACCTGTTCCCTGGTATAGACACACAACTGAGGCGTTGTCCTTTTTCATGTTTCGTTCCACTTCTGGTTGGGGGCGCTGGGCCAGCATGGAATCGGGTCGGGAAGAGCTTTTGTGGCACTGTGTGTGTGTGTGCAGGAAAAGCCTTGCCTTGATGAAAGCTTTCGTCGGCCGAGTGTGAGTGGTTTAGCTGGGACCGGCTTTTCGTCTTCTTTTTGTTGTAAATTTGTCGGCATTGTCTGATTAAAAAAAATTCACCCCTCTTTTCCTTCGCTTTTTCCTGCTTTAATTGCAGCATGATTATAAATGCCGCGCCGCAAAGTTTTGGGGTGGTTGCTGCGCCACCATCAAGCCGAGGGACGACGTCGAAAAATATCGACAACTGAGAGACACACGAGCGCAGGCAACACAAAAAAAAAGGCTTGGCAACGTTGCTGCGCGCTGTTACACGTGTCGATTTTATGTCACACAACCACCACCGACGACGACGAGGCTGGCAGTGGGTGGGCTCAGATTCGCTCTGTGTGTCGGTCTCTCTGGGGGTTGATGCAAACCTGTTTTTGTCTGGATTTGCCTCTGCCCTGCCTGCCGAGAAAAAGAGGACAGACAGAAATGGAAAATTTTGACAAATAACATTTTAACATGTAACATGTTACAAGATTGATTGAAATCATTTAGAATGGGGTGCGAAGTTGTTTTCGGGGTTTTTTTTTCACTTTTTTTGGGAAAACTTGTCGAACGAGACTTGGCTTGGATTGTTGGTTGTGGCTGTACTTTGGTTTCGTGTCTCTCGGTAGACATTCTCTGAATGGTAATGAGGTGTTAAGGGTGTAAGGGACTGCTCATAAGCGAATTGGACACTTGCCGATTTGGCTTGTGGATTGTTTGTGGCAAGGGAAGTAGACACCTTCTAGGCAATGGAGTGTTACCAAAATCATAGAAATGAAGTAGAGAACATCGGGAGTAGTCTTTTAAGGAGACTTTATGGAATTTTTAGAATTTGTTCTTGAATGATGTCGGAAAGCGTTGAAATCGCATCTCAACTCTAAAAAGCAGTCTTGTCTTGCAGCCTATCCCAACAGATATTTGAGGCAAGCAGATAATGCTGAATGAAAAAAAAACGTCAAGTTGAACAGCAGCAGTTTTGTTGGTTCAAACATCTGTCAGCTTGCTTGAGGCCAGGACAAGCTTCTCCGACGTGCCATAGTGGAAGCTTTCACAGTGACTGAGGAACAGGCAAAATGAGCTAGTCTTAAGGCTAACGAGGAAAGGACGAGAAGTGTATTTTGTCTAGCAGGACTTGCTTCGCCACACACCAACTGAGAGATAGTAAAGGAGTTTGTCTAAGGGCAAACGTGAAACTCACAAACGACCTCCAAGTGGAGATCGCCCTTGGCAACCGTTGCTAACTCGGTTTGTCGAAACAACTTGGCTCACAACTCCTGACTCGAAGGATCGAAATCATGCTCTACAAAAAGCTTATTTGCCAGTCGACTGCTGGACGATAAGCAAAACAGCAGAGCTGATTCTTGGTGCCTTCGGAAGACAGTCTCGGAAGCGGAATGGGGGTGAAGTCATAGAAGCGAACTCAATGAGTTGTACTAAGATATTGATGTAGTCCGGAATCAATAAAGCGTCGACTGACTCCACCACATCGAGTGCAGGGCATGGAAATGCTGCAGCTAAGGTGGTCTTCGAATCCAAGCCACCTGGTTCGGAAAGGAGAGGAAGATTGAAACTCCGATATGAACACCAAATCATTGCGGACGCAAGACAGCTTGGTCTTGATGGCTGCAAGGAATGTGTCCAAATCCGTGGAACGATGGAAGGGCTGAGGCTCAGACCCAGAAAACTTGAGGATAGTTGAAGAGCTAATATCTAGAGAACTCAATTGAAGACTCTTTTTAAGACACGCCTTCGCTGGTGACCTCGGAACATGCCCTGCCCTTGCAGAAACAAGAAGGAAACTACTAGGCAGCTATTTTTTCAACTGCCTCGATACATAAAAGATATCCCACAATATCTAAAAGCCACAGATTGGCTATAAAATGGTCATAGAAGACCACCAAATACAGAATAGGTTGCGCTGCAGGGTCCAACCAGGTTGGAACAAAGTGACATCACAATGGACCAACCCGGTCTAAGTGGGGCTTGCTTTTTAGTTTCAAGCAAGCAGTATCACCATACCTACCTACCTACCTACCTTGCGGATTCGTCAATCAATCATTCATGAAGGTTCATGACCAAGGCTTGGCACTCATTTAGAGCACCATTTTATGTCGACTTGGACACGAGTGGTAGTGACTTAACTTGACTATCTTGTCAGGGTCAGAGAACTTGCCCCAATGTTCTTCAGATTGACTCCTTAAGTGGTCAAGATCAGGTCCTTAAGTTAATATCCACGAAGCGTCATGCCCATGTGCTTGGGAGTCAACGTTTTGGATACTCTTTCTTGTCAGGGTCAGAGAACTTGCCCCAATGTTCTTCAGGTTGACTCCGTAAGTGATCAAGATCAGGTCCTTAAGTTAATATCCACGAAGTGTCATGCCCATGCGCTTGGGAGTCAACGTTTTGGATACTCTTTCAATCGGCGCTGAATGCTCCTTACTCCATTCGATCGGCGCTGAATGCATTCCACTGCTCGACTGTAAATGCGGTCGGTTTTTTTTCGGACCAAAACCAGATGAAAGATGTGTCTACAGAGATGAATAAGAGATGGCGTTACAATCGGCTGTCAATTAAAAGCAGTCTCATCAGAGCGATGAAAGCATGACTGACAGACGAACGGACACACGGAAATTTGAAAAAGGTCTCTTTCTTGAATATGGAACTTTGAAAAGAGACTAATGAAGCTGTCAAGGTGTAGATTCGATTACCGATGACGGAACCTGAAAAATGTCAAGTTTGGCAGACAAATTGGCCCCACTCTGCTTTGAGTGGTGCTGTGAACTTCAGCTGACTTGTGCTGAATATCAATGAGAACATAATTTGAGCACCCTGCGCTTGCTTCTCTGTCAAGCTCTGACGGCACGATGAACAGATGCCTATGCGCCTCTATGAATATTGATTCAAAAGAAAAAAATCACAAATTTAAAAGCATGTTCCCCCCCGAAATTCAATCAAAAATAATTCAGAACAGAAGAAAAAAACCTCCTAAATAAATGAAATCAATGAAAACTCAACCATTTCCGCCCTCAATTCACACTCATCCCGCCGTGTTCGTCGTCCCGGCTTTAACACGCTTCCTTGTTCGCAATTTCATTTGAATGGTTTAATTGTTCTACTTTACATATTCGTCGTTGTTCACTCAGCATCATCTCTCCCTCTCTCTCGGACAACCCTTGGGGTGTGAATAAATTAATGTAATACTCAGTCGAAATACGATTACACTTGAGTGCTGCCTAAAAAGGGTTCGCAACGATAACACTGAAAACCGAGAGCGAGATCGATTTGACGACCGAGGAGGAGAGAGTGAGAGATAGACAATGATGGGGTAACTTTCGTGAAATCATTATTTTTGAAAACACCACCACCATCACCATCATCGTCACGTCGACGCAGAAAGGTCACGCTGTTGAATTGGTACAAAACGCCCAATTTTCCAAACCAATATTACTCATAAAAGCCGCTTTATCGTCGCCTATCGCTTACCACGTTGATACACGACAAAAGGGTTCGCATAGATGTCGCCGCTGTGTGCGTGTGGATGCTGCTGCGTGCCCAAGTCACACACTACTCTCTCGTTGGAATTCTCGATTCTATGCCAACGACTATTGTGGTGCTCGAAGTGCGAAGTGGTTTCGACGTTGGGTTGGGTTCGGGGTTTTCAGCGAAAAAAAAAAGAGGGTTCGACTTTAAACAAAGAAATGCGGCTTTAAAACACATTAGGCGGCAAAAATGTGCCCTGATTTCGGTTTTGTGTTTTAAAGGACTTTTCGTCCTTTCAGGTTGTTTTTTTTTTTTTTTGTTCAGCTTTTTGTCGGTTTCTAGTTCGTCCTTTCAATTGGGTGAATTTTGAAATTTAATTAAATAACGAATAAGTGGAGTTTTTGTTCTGTTCTCTTGAGTATGCCCACCACCAAGCCGCGCCGCCGCCGCCCACCGGAAGGACATTTTCCCTGGTCCTGTGGCTCTCGTAGGAAACCAGAAATAATTTATGACTTCTCATTCCCTCCCTCTCCGACACACTTGGTCGTTCCATTTGCCCCTTCCCGGATTAGAAAGAAAAACGAGCCTTTTCGCACTTTGCTGTGTGTGCCACTTTGGGAGCGGGAGGATTTAGGAAAAGAAATATCCTTAAAAAAAATTTTATTCGCATATAAAACAAGCGAAAACTGTTGCCCTGTGGTTTCTGGCTGGTTTATGGCCCCCCTCTCCCTCGGTAAGAGGCTTTTCTGGTTGTGTTGCCGATGGCGGGAGTATTTTTACTACCACCGACTTGCTAGTTTGGCGGCTCGCCGTATCCTTCGTTCCCTTAGACCATCGCACGAATGGAGAGCAGGAAAGCAATCTCATCATAAACTCATCGAGTTGCAAAAAAATGTTAACCAAAAATTTTCTTGGCACAACACGAACGGAATATAAATCAGGACCAGGACACGTCGCATAAGAATCCTGTTCTTTATTTTATTTTCTCTTTCACGGAGGTAATTTCCAACGAACCGGGGAATGAGTGGATGTGTGTGTGTCTCTTCCTTGTGCACCTGTAAAAATGTGAAATTCAATATTTCAGCGAACAGCAATCGGAACAGCAAATGGGTTTTAAATTTCGCCAGGATTAATTTTTACATCAACTCGTGGGTGTGGTTGGACCCCTGGCAGGACCGTGCAAAAAATTATAGATCCATGAATTCGCTTTAAATCGAGTTTCTATAAAAGAAGAAGAAAAAAAAACGAACCGCTGCAGACGTGGTTGTTATCGCAAGGACCCAATAATAACAATAGCCCCCCCCCCTCCCCCAATCGTCTGGAATGGGTATCGATTATGTCCTCTCCCCTCCCACGCCGCCCGGCTGTTGGTGTGTATTCATGGGTCCTTGTTAGAATGCGAAGTTGATGGTGAATAAAATACAAAAAAAAAATACGGGAACGAACACAAGGCAGGACAAGGAGAAGAAGAAAGAGAACCTACAGCTTTGTGAACTGACGTCAATGGCAGACATTTTCGGGGGGGAAGGCCAGCAAACTCTGTGAACCTATCCCGACGGCAGAGGAGGAGGTAGAGGAACGTGTATTTATGTTTATTGAGGAGATCTTTTTTGGAAATAAATACTCGCATTGTATGTGTCCCCCCACCAATTTATTCTCTTCTAGATATAAATTTATTTTCCTGGAAAATTATTAATAATGGAAGCAGCAGTTTGTGGAAGTAGGAGAATGGGAAGGCAAAGACTGTGTGTCCTTGGGGCCGGATGAGACTGGTGAAAATGCCAAGAGAGATATATTAAAAATAATTTGCCCAAGGGGATCTGTTTTCGAGCTCAATTTGGATACAAGCGGAGGGGGAGAGTGCGACAGAATTGATTATGAAACGTGGCCTGTATTGGAATTAACCCTCTGAACCAGCAGAACAGCATTCCTGGGAGGGATGAGAAAGCACACGTCCCTTGTTGGCAATAGATCCACTCTCGATTGTATCGCTGGGCTTAATGAAACTGAAATGTGCTTCATAATGCGAGATTATCATGTCGTTTTCGACATTTCCGATGGTTGTGGTTTCCTTGCTTGACTCACTCGATACCACAAGTGGGGGTTATGTGCTTTAGATCTGTGTTGCAATTTCTGTAAGATTTCATCACTTCAAGTGATGGTCACTGATTATGGAGGTTTTTTTTCTAAACTCTGTGGGAACAGTCAGTGACGCGGAAGAGGTTTAGGCGCTGAGTCAACCTCACTGTCCATGGTTTGCTGACAAAAAAATATCAACAACTTGTAACCTAACCTAAGTATTTGGGCTTCCTCATTGAATTCACTTGAAGAGCTAACCTCTATTATGGTTAGCTAGGAACCTTGATGGAACCTAGTCAGGAACCTTGAGCAAAAGAGCAAATACCGTGACCATAACAACTTTCGTTCATTTTTTGGTTTGTTAATTACTTAGTTAGGAATCTTGAGCAATCGACAGAAACGCAATGCAATGTGCTCACAGTGTAATAACCGCTTTCGTTAAGTTTCGTTCAATTTTACTTTTTTAATTACTTAGTTCTGGATTGAAATTTTGGCGACTTTTCAGATTCTCGATGCTGACATGAGTTGCTTTAAGTGACACCATAAAAGCGGGGTTACTCGAATCTCACAAATTAGCAGGATCCAGTGACACACTTAAAATTCTTTTCCACATGTAGCCGTGGACATTCCTATTGCATTGGTCATCACGCTCGTGAATGATTTCCACTAACCGACGAAGAAACCTAAACGCACAACGGACTAGTTGAACACATCCATTTCACAAAACAATCTGCAATCTGATAACTAACACACAGGCAACATTTCCGCGATGTTGGATTTTGCGAGTGAGTTATCGAACGCATCCATTCCATGTTACGTGGTATTTGACAAGTAACATTTTCGTGAAATTATATTCACCTGCTGCGAGTGATGAACGCATCCATTTCGTGTCAAATAAGAAATAATCAGTTTCTGCTAACGAATTGTTGAACACATCCATTTCGTGGATATCTAACAAGATCTAATCTGATTGCAATACCTGTGCCTCTGTTGATGCAGAGATGAGTGCATTCATTGGCGCCGAATCAGACTGCGACTGCAGGGGACAGCCATTATCGCGTCTCGTGGAACACACAAAAAAATTTCAATCTTCATCGAATTGGTCATAGATTCGAGGCTCTCTTCCGTGAAAAGGGAATCAAAAAGTTGTGGTGAATATATTCTGTTTAAATAGTATATTCAAAGTGAAATAGACTCTGGAATCTATCAGTGGACTCTTGGATTTCTTGACGGAAGGAGAGCGAATAGAATTTCGAGACAGGCGGTAAATGGTTCCATTCGTGGATCAGTTTGAATCTGATCTTGTTCATCGAAGCAGAGTGGCCTAAACCAGGAACACGTTGAATGGTCTCTACCGAGCCCGCAAATCTACGTAAAATAAGATCTTCGGTATCGGCTCTAGTTACAATCCCTGAAGCAGCTCACACGAAGAGGTCAAATAGCCCTTGAAGCTGCAGGGAAACAGACATTTTCCTCCAATCACTTAAAAAGCATACAACTTCCCTCAAGGACGCTCGAAATATTCTGAAAAAAATGGAAAGACTGCACTGGACATTTCAGTTAAAATCCTTGTAATTCTTAACAGATGCCAGTTGATCATCGCGGCACACACGCAAAATTACCTCCCCGCGAGCCAACTTAATGTCCCTCCCATTCTCCACATCCGCCCATCCATCTTCTCCATCATATCATTTACGAGACATTGTAGGTTCTGTCTTTCCCTCTCGAGAAAATTACCAACATTTCAAAATACATAAAACAAGAAACAACTCCATTACATTTTACGAGCGCATCCTTAACCTCTGCGATACTGATTTGCATTTTTCAAATCTTATTCTCATTTCTTATTCGTTAAATTTTTTTTTGTTTGTTTTCTTTCAGAATGTCGATCATAAAATGCGCTTCCGCTCCAAGAAAGGACAACTGCCATTTGTTGAGCTCAACGGTGAGGAAATTGCCGACTCAGCCATTATCATTAAGGAACTCTCAGCAAAACACGAGAAGGATCTGGATTCAGCCCTTACACTGGAACAACGTAACGTCTCATACGCAATGATTACAATGTTGGAGAATCATTTAATTTGGATCATCTTCTACTGGCGTGCCAAATATCCTGACAATGTGCTCAAGGGTTACAAAGTTAATTTGCAACATGCGTTGGGTATGCGATGGCCAAACTCGATTTTGAACTTCTTCTTTAAGATTTCATTTGGCCGCAAGGTATGTACAAAGCCACGAACACACCATATCACACACTCAGCCCACACTATACACAAAGTATATGCAGCGAGTCGTGTATATTCTTATTCCCCCATATCCTTAAACACCATCATCATTCATTTTGTGTTCACTTTGAATTTGTTTCTGTATACACATGGTTTTTCTTTTGGTTTGTTGTGTTCTTTCTTATACTTTTTTTTTCTTAATTTTTTACTTTGATTATTTGTTTAATTTGTTTTGCGTGCGCTAAGAATTTTTTTTTTTAAAAGTAAACACGAAACTATCTTAACACCAAGTTGATTAACAACAAAAGAACACACACACACAACTAGCACAGAGAGCAGGTGTAAACAGAGCTTAAAGTGAGAAATCATAAAAGTCATAGCAATCTCGCCGCTACCGCTTTTTTTTTTTTTTTTGTATTGTACGCGTATCTCGTTGGCAATGGAAACAAAAAAAAAGGACAGTCGCGATGTTAAACCATTTGCATTTATCATTTTGTTGTTTTTGTCCTCGTATCTCATGGAATTAGTTCTTTGGGCTTGGCATTCATTTCATTATTTTTCATTTGTTGTTTAGTTCCTTTTGCTTGGTTCTTGTTCAGTTTCTTTTAGTGCTTCTTGAGTGCGGTTTATGGTTTATTTTCGAATCTAGATTGTGCAGCGGCAACGAGCAGCGCAGCGCAACAGCAGGGAGACAGATACACTTTAACACGACCACACACTCTTTTTCGCAAGAAAAAAAAAACACGCAGAAAAATTGAACGCTTCTTTTTGCATTTGTTTATAAATGAGTGTAGTTTGAGTTGAGTTTGCTTTTGCTTTTCATTAAACTGAAATCACAGCGAAAAACAACACAGCACAACAATTAGAAGAACGACGACAACGCACAGCGCACAGCGCAGAGGTGGCGATTGATTGAGAAATGATCATCGAACATGATACCTCTCGGAGGATATCACTTACTGTGGTTGCTTGGAATTGAATTGGATACGATTGCGTGGTTGATTTGAGGAGGGAGTCATAGTCATAGAAATTAATTGGAATGGAAGTGCTTTCGCGACGAGGTGGTGGTAGATGTCTAAGAAGAAGGTCACTCGTACTCTTGTTTCGAAGAAAAGGAAGGAGCAGAGGCAATCTCAGATTTCCTCTGAAAATGAGTAAGTGCGTGATTCATTGATTCACTTGATCTGTGTGACATTTGGAGTGAATGACTCTACACACGTTAGTTGTTGCCATGTGAACATTATCTGGTTGTGCTTCCGCCATGCGAAAGTTCACAGAGGCAGCACACAGGATTCCTTTAATCAGCGAGAGCGATTGCTTACTTGCGTTTCAGTGACCTTTCGACGTTGCCTGGTTGCCAGATTTCATTTCCTTCAACTGTCTCACTTCTCGAGAGAAATTGCGTCATCTTCCTTGGAGAGGATTTAGCCAGGTTTTGGTGTACACTTGAGTATTTTCCCCTCATTTTCGACGTCGGCGGAGCAAATGCAGTTTATATTGACGTCGATTTATGAAATATCCCGACCTGGTCTTCGGGTGATTTTGGAGAGAGACTTCGGACGTTTTAGAGACTACCCCACCAGACAATTCCTTCTGACTGTAGCTCGTACGAGTCACTCACCAATTACGTCCCACGTGGTCTGGGCGGGGGCACTCCATCTCCGGTCGATGGTGCTCGCCTCGCAGATGTTTCACTCTGATATCTTTTCAAGCCGTCTCCTCCTCCCAGTCTCAGTCTAAATTGCGCGTGAATTGAACAGTTTCCCATTCTCGATGTGTGACGAACACATCCATTTCCAAATCAAATATCATTCGCCATAGCAATAGCGCGGCATTCGTGGCAAACACACACACAATCGCTTCGAAGATCATCAATCTTGCTGTTGCGCATGTATTCCATGCTAACACACAATTTCTCATGCGCATTGTTGTTAATTGATGATAAAAAGAAAATCAGCAAACGACATAATTGCACGAAACGCCACTGCATCCAATCCACCCAGCACCACCGTCAGTCGACCCAACTGGGTTAGGAGCGGCAAACAGATTCGCGCGTTACACCTTGGCGAACAGCGCAACACGTCATCGTCGAAAAAGAAAGTCGAATATAAAGCCAAACCAAAGCTAAAGATCCGCTCTAGTGGCTTGATTTATTCACTGCGATTAGGACCGAACATGAGTTGTGTTCAGCCTATTGTGTGCAAACACAAACACACACACACACACAGAGATGCAGCGCCGCAAAGAAATCCAGAGACTCCGTGCTCACTCGTGATGGCTGAGGGGAAAGGATCCTTTTGTGAAGAAAAATCCTACGTCTGAATTGAAAGATGTTCTAATTAAACCTCTGACCTTTTTCGGAGGCAATAAAAAAATCCATCCACCGACAAGAAAAGAGGGTCACGTCTGCGGATTACAGTGACTTATCGCCGGAAGATCATTTCACGATAAAGTGATGACCACAAAGAGGATGAAAGAGGAAGGATGGAATAATGGTGGTTCAAGATGTGGAACATTTCACAGCATTCCATTTTCATTTGCTTTGCGGGAGAGTGAGTTTCCCCGAATTTAATTAAGTGTTCGTTCGGTTTCTTTTGATAACCGAGTCGGTCATGATTTCTGTGCTCAATGATGGTTGAAGGGACGCTACTGCAATGCTGCTGCTGCTGTTGTTGTTTGCTTCGCGCGGTACACCACAAACACAATGCTTTTCTGCCTTTTCCTGCAAATACAAACACACACCTTATTTGAATAAGCAACAAATACGTAAAATAAGCTACAGGATGACCGGATAAGAACGATAGGAAAATGAATTTCGATTAAAACAACAACGGCGTGAGGTATACAATTGATTTTGACTTTAGTTTGAAGCTACATTCATGCCATTATGTGTGGAAGAGCACATCATTGAAATGACCGCCTCAGCTTAGCTGGCCGTGCTCCAAGCGGTCGGTCGACTATGTGCGGCGTTATACCGGCACCATCGTCTCAAATGTTGGCCTCGAGCTCGTCCAAAGAGGTTGGGCTTGTTAACTAAGGACTTCAGAAATATTTGAGTCATGTCAAGCGAGACGCGAAATGGCTCTGTCACCAAATGCTGAAAACTTCGAGCATCGCGTCTCGCTTGTAGCGCAAGGTTTGCCCAATAAGCGAATTCACGGCTTTGTCTATGGTCGTCCGGCTTTAATTGGCGGGCCAGCACAATCTTATACGGATTTAAACGCGAATTCAACCGCAAAAAAGCCGCGTTGACTCTCTGGCGATGTGGACACTCAGGTGATCGGCGGTTATTCGACATTTCTGGCGTCTTCTTCGACACTGGGCTATGCCACGGCGGCTATGTTTTATCCATTCCTCGCCAATCTCTGTCTAGTTAAGGGCTTAATGTCCAAAAGGGTGCACTCGCGCTCAAACCATGGTCAAGTCAAGCCATGAGGAGGACCAATCTGATGACAAAATTCACGTAGCGGAACTTCGATATTTTTCAATTATTTCCGCACATTCCGCAAAACGTGAAACGATGCACGCTGAAATGCCAAACCTTACTGAACATTTTGACAACTAGATGTCATTGTGAACTTTGACAGCTGCTCAATCAGAACAATTGGAAAAACTATCATTCCTATCTGGTCACCCCTTATTTCTTAAGATGAACAACAACAACAAAAAAAAAGCAGAACGTCGCGAATAATCGGTAACGCGAAATTAATTATTTAATGTCTCTTACGTTTATGATTTCTTATATTTAGTTTTAAACATTTTCAAAAACAATATGTTTTTCGCCCCAAATTTTGGTGGATGTCTCTTCTCACGTACAGTGGTTCCAGGGTACCAAAAAATTGAAGGCTCATGGCATCGGTGTACACAGCGCTGAGGAAATCGAAGAGTTCGGACGGAACGATCTGAAAGTGTTGAGCGATATGCTGGCGTATAAACCATTCTTCTTTGGTGACGAACCAACTACATTGGATGTTGTTGCATTTGCCGTCCTCTCACAATTGCATTATCTGTCGAAGGATATCACCTATCCATTGCGTGATTTTATGACCGAGAAATGCCCGAACTTGGTTGGACATGTGTCTAGAATGAAGGAGAGATGCTTCCCCGATTGGGATGAGATTTGCACCAAATTAGATTTGAATGCACATCTGCCAAAACCAGAGTAAGTATTCACTTATATTTGTTACTACACACGCACACTTTACAAACGTATGCGTTTTCTTTTGTTGAATCCTTTCACATGCAATGATCTAATTGATTTTGAATCCTTTCAGACCTGAGGCCAAGGAAGGCAAGGAGGGCGAGCAAGAGAAGTCAACAGAGCAAGATAATGAAACAGAGAAAATCGAGAAGGAATTAGAAAAGGACAAGGTAAGATAGACGAACGCATGAGATGAATGAATTTTTAGGAAATCAACTATCTCTGCATCCAGCACTCGGCAGGGGGAGGCTATTTTTGGACGGCATGTTTATGTTTGGCTTGTGCTGCATCCTCGCAGTTGATATTCACTCGCAATGCTCTAGAGTCGTTCCTGCACGAAGTCTTACTGAGGTTAATCGTCAGTTTCCTTTGAAATGAAAGGGACTGGACAACGCTTTGTTTACTGATAAATAGTCAGACAAGCAGTTCAGATTGGCTGTGTGGATGCATTTTAAAATGTATACAGCTCGATTGTTTGTTCAGTTGATGGTTACATTTGGAAGAAGTTGCAGGCGCCTTGGCCTCGCCGATTGGAGACTCGTGAGGCCAATCCCGTGGCAGTCTTCTAAGGCCTGTTTTGGCGGCGATACCCACCATCATCATCACGTCATAAGTGTGCTTTCAGGTATTCAGTCAATTGCGCTTCACTTACTTTTTTGACGTTTTGCAACCAAAATGAGCTGGGGCTCAACGAGCGAGTCTCACCAGCAAACGTGGTCTTTGGCTAACTGCGTCATTGTACACTCAAGTGCGCCATCTTAAACCCGAACGTACGTCCTGTGCTGGGTTGTCCCAAGGCTCGAAGTCACAGACTCTTTAAACCCGGGCCATGCTGCCATGAATGAATAGACGCCTCGCTGAACAACATTTCGCTGTACAGTCCGTGCAGTTCATGATTGAATCTTCTTCTCCAGGACACGGTGGTAAAATTTAGCCAGCAGGGTCACAATGGACCCAACACGTACAGTCTAAGTGATTCACGGCCGACAGGGCTCCCAATTACTTACTACTTCAATTCAATTCATTTTATTCGGTGTACAAGTTCGATATAAATCGACCTTCTCCGCCCGATGCCCTTAAGGACCGAAGATCGCACGCAAATTTGTTCTCTTGAAGAGACACCATTTCGTTACCGACCTCGATGGAATTCTTCACCGTTGCCCTGCACAACCTGGCGACATGGCGTTGTATTGCCCGACTTTTGAGCAAGCTGTTATATGCCGTCTTGAAGTCACCGAAATGGGGGAGAGCGTCGATCTGCTTCGAATGGATCGTTTACAGGATTTGTCGCAGTGTTCACACAGAACGGCAAAGAAGATCTGTAAACACCATCTGTCTTTTGAAAACAGGTAGAGACCGTAGACGCTCTTTCCACCTTTTACGTAGTTCATTTCCATTAAGATTATCGGCTGTAGATTCCTCGGTAGATACGTATCCTCCATTCAGAAAGTGTGCAGGAATAAGCGGATCATCCCCAGAATATGTTAGAGGTCTAGAGTTAACTACACATTCAACTTCCGTAAGTAGCTGGTCATAGCTTAATGTGGATCGTCCTACTGCCGCTCGAAGAGCCGACTTAACAACTCCCACTAGCCGCTCCCAGAAACCACCCCACCATGGTGCTCGCTCTACGATGAATTTCCATTTTATGCGTCAGTCACTTAAGAACCCGAGAAAACGTTCACTCCTTCAAACATCGCTAAGTTGCTTCAATTCAGATGACGCCTTCTTAAAGGTTGTAGCATTATCAGAGTACATTGTCCGTGGTATACCCCATCTGGCAATGAATCGCCTTATGGCCAGAATACAGCTTTACGCATTCAGATTATTAGTGCATTCTAGGTGCACAGCTCGTACTGCTGGACAGGTAAATAAAAGAATATAAATCTTACGTTCACCAGCAGTATCCATATAAATTTTTTTTTATTGCTGAATATGGTCGAGCCGTTAATGCTGAAGAAAGACATTGTAACGAGGAACTCTATATTTCATGCACAATGCTTTGCTTGTGTCAGTTTCTGAAGGACTTCTTCAACCCCTGGACAGATTGATGTGCATAAAATGTTGCGTTGGTGTGCATAGATACCTCAATTAATGTCAAATGTTGAGTCTCCATGTTGCATTGTTGGCTTGCTTCTAAGCAGTTGATGTATTTTTCTCTTTATACATCTAAAGGTTGACAGCCTCTCTCCCAGCAACAAGACAGAGACTTGATTGTCTCTAAGCAGGGCCGGCTAGATTCACATTTGCTGAATTTGAGAGGGGATAGGACTCTAGGAATTGCAAGTCCCTTCTGTTCGTTGTTGAAGCCATTGATTGCGTTCAATTTCTCCATCAACACATTCTATTAAATGCTAAACACACATTCTTTCTATCTCTTTTTTTGCAGTCCGACGAGAAGGAAAAGACGGAAGAGAACAAGGAGAAGGAGGAGGCTAAATAAACAAACTCATCATCCCCCCCAAAACCACAACCACCACCACCACCACACCACCCCTCCCAACAAGAGAAAAAGAAAAAAAACAATACAAAACAACAAAATATTAAGAAATACATAAACACATTCAGAGAGAAACATAACTCACCCTTCTTTTTTATATAAATATTTATAGAAGTAAATAAATCATAAATATAGATATAAACTAATCATTCAAAATTATGTAAAACAAAGAAAAAAAAAAAATTGAAAATGAAAAAAAAGAAAACAACAACAACCAACAAAAAATTAAGGGACAACATTTTTTATATTTATATATATAAAAGTAAAAAAACAAAAAAATCAAGATGTATTAGAACAAAAGAAAAAAAAAGAAGATGATTACAAAATTTATATTAAGCAAGTTAGTTAAATAACCAAAATAATTGACGATTGATTTATAGACGATTCTTTATGTTTCTTGATTTTTTTTATATATAATTATTATTAAATATATATTTATATATAAAGAGCTGGGAAAGGAGAAAGAATCATTTTTGAATGCCACAGAGAATCCGCATGGAGCGCGTGGGTAGAAAGTTAGAACGATAGCGAGAGCGCGAGAGTATGTCAAGGATAAGATTTTTCATATATTTTATATAATTTTTTTTTTTATTTTACTTTGTTTCTAGTTACAAACTCTGTTCTGTGCTTAGTTTGTTTTAATGTTTTTTTTTTTTTTTTTTTACTTTGTTTGTTTCCTTATGAGAATAGGACGAAACGAATTTGTGTGCAAATACTAAGATTAAACGAGAAGAAGAAAATTTAAGAAGAATTGTAGCAATGAATGGCAATGATTTTGTTTGTTTCCCTTTCACATCCACACGCGAGCAGTTTGAGAAGAGAACAAAACAAAAAAAAAACAAACAGCGTCTGCGATATGGGGACAGCGAGAGGGACATGAGATTGAGTTTGCTTTAAACTGATTTTTTCATCTTTTTTAAACAATTTTATCTTATTTTTTTTTATATAGTATATCATATGACTTATAGAGAAAAAAAAAACATCCACACAACCTTCAAACAACTTGCTATAAATCAAAACAACAAACAAAAAAAGTTGGGCTAAATAACTAAGAAAACAAAAACAAAAAAAATATGTATGACTAAACAACGTTTCGTTTTTAATATCATTAAATGTAAATTGAGACAAGTAAATATATAAATATAAGTATATATATATACCTTGTAAGTCGTTTTCATTTTTCCATTACATTTTTTTAGTTCTTTTAACTCATTACTTTATATATGCATAAATACAAGAGTAAAACAAGAAAAACAAAAAAAAAAAGAATATTGTAAAATTTTCTGTCAAACATTTTGTAAAAATAAACAAAACAAAAAAAAAAACAAAAACAAAACATATTCAATGTGAAAAATAATAATAAAATGAAAAACAACAAAAAAAAACTAAATAAAAAACATATGTGTGTGTATTTGGCTGGTATCGTTTTTTCTAGAAGACAAACAAAGCCACACGGCGAAAGCAAAAGAAAAAGGGTGTTTTCATAAACGTCGGCAATCTGCGCTAGGGTGATTTTTTAGCTATTATCTTTTTGGCAACACTGGTTTAAACAGCTGACGCACGTTTCGTGTTTTGTTTCACTGTCAAACATCTTCAGTTTGGTCTATAATTTAACCATGAATCGTCTTACAAACGAACAACGCTTGCAAATTATTGAATTTTCTTATCAACATGCGTGGTCTGTTAAGAAAGTTCATCGCGCAAAAAATTGTGTTCAGCGACGAAGCTCATTTTTGGCTCAATGGGTACGTAAATAAGCAGAATTGTCGAATTTGGAGTGAATATCAGCCAGATGCATTTGCAAGAGCTACCAATGCATCCAGAAAAAGTCACAGTTTGGTGCGGTTTATGGGCTGGTGGCATCATTGGACCGTACTTCTTCAAAGATGATGCAAATCGTAACGCAACTGTCAATGGTGAGCGCTACCGTGAGATGATATCCAACTTTTTTTTGCCCAAAATGCAAGAGCTTGAGTTGCATGACATGTGGTTTCAACGAGACGGTGCCACATGCCACACAGCACGCGCAATAATGGACTTATTGAGGGGCGAGTTCGGTGAACATTTTATTTCACGTTCGGGACCGGTCAATTGGCCGCATAGATCGTGCGATTTAACGCCTTTAGACTATTTTTTTGTGGGGCTATGTTAAAGCTAATGTCTATACAGACAAGCCCGCTTCAATTGACGCATTGGAAGACAACATTGAAGCATTTATTCGTGAGATACCGGCCGAAATGTTGAAAAGAGTATGAATGGACCATTTGAGGCGCAGTCAGGGTCAACATTTGCATGAAATAATCTTCAAACATTAAATTATATGGACCGTACTATCGATTCAAATAAAGATTTCATGCATTGTGTTTCATGCATCAAGTGTGTTTTTTTTTTTGAAAAACTTTCCTATAGCTTTTAAAAAATCACCCTTTACAATCGCATTTCGTTTCTCATGCGTTTTTGAACACACGGTGCAGAATGTCTGCAGTCTTGATTTAGTACAAAATATTTGACTTAGTACAGAATATTTGACTTAGTACAAAATATTTGACTTAGTAAAAAATATTTGACTTAGTACAAAATATTTGACTTAGTAAAAAATATTTGACTTAGTACAAAATATTTTTCTTCCGACCCTATTTGCAGTCAAAACATAATCACCCCGATTACGAAAGTCGTTTCACTTGAAGTCGTTTTGAGAGTCGAGTCACTTTACCGGCGTTTAAGCATCGCTATTACGAACCTTAATCGACTCGAGCTTTTGTTCCACACACATTCCAAAGGCCGCTTTTACACACGCAACTTTTTATCGATGATTTTCTGCAATCCCCATTTGTGATCGCAAGCCACTTTTACACGTGCAACCCAGTTGCAATTCCTGCTCAAAACCGCAACACACCCTTTCACACATGTGTCATCACTTTCTTACATATGCATAGCATGCTGTCAATACCCAACACTGAGAAGGCAAGAATAAAGCTATTCGAAAAAACGAAAAGAGATAAAAGGGAATACGAAGGATCAATCGCAATTCTCCCTTGCCTACAAGATTGGAAAGTTGCAGACAAACTAAGCGTCTGCCACTCAAAAGCTTACTGTCAATTTGACAGATCAATTCGTTAAATGGGGTAGTTTTCATAAATTCTACCGGAATACACATTTTTAAATTGTTGTTTGAGGTGTTTGCTTAATTAAATTATTCGTGGAATTTAAAGTATATGTGGACAGACAATCATCAGGAGCTAATGAGTTAGAGTCGATGGCGGAGGATCGAGTTGCGTGGAGATCTCTCGTGCGTGGCTTACCCCCGCGACCCCTTTAGTGGATCATGCGGGTAAGAAGATGATGATGGTGGACAGCATTACTATGGTTAATTTATTGCATTAGTGAAGACAACGACGATCAAGAATTTGCAGAAAAGGGAATTAATTAACATCAGAAGAAGTACTAGATTAAAATGCAATCCATTTGATTTACCAGATTTCTGCATTGTACATAAATGTGGCGCTTGCTTATTTGCTGGACGAAATCAAAAATAAAGTTTCGGACGTAAAACATTCGTCTTTAGTGTCGATAGTTGTGCGACTTGCATCCTCCTTCCATCCAGTTTTGTTTGCATCCATTTGAAGAAAACCTCTTGAAAAATGTCGGTTCAACCAGCCGCTTTATTTGTTTTGGGCTGGAAATTTTCATCCTTAAGATACAATATAAATAATTAAAACTAAATACATTTTCCACCATTCCAGATAAAACACAAAGAAAACTCACAACTCACTTTTACTTGTTTTTCCATTAGAGTCGTTCACAAAATTCAAACCGCTTTCTTTTGTCGCGTTACTTGTCGTTTTTTTCTTTTCGGAATATCGATACACGACAAGTGTCACACAAAAAATACGTCCACATAAGCTTATCGCCAGAAGTCGTTTTATGGCGTAAAATACTACTTTATCGACAATCGTAATACCGACATCACAGAGGGGTTTCGACACAAGTCGTTAAACGACTTTCGTAATCGGGTTGAATGACTGCACAATCTGCCCGACATCGTTGAGCTATTGACGTTTATGAACAGTAGGAACTGCAGTTCACCTAAGTTAGTACGATCGTAAATCTGCATTAATGAACATGGATAACGCAGTCCTTTGTTAGTCTGACGTTTATAAAAACACCCACACCCATCGAAAGGACTGTACTTGACTTTGAAGGCCTACAACCGTTGCCTGGTCCATTTGAGATTTGTTCATGGGGTTGAGTCATTCAAGTATCAGTTAGTCACTTTTCTTCACTCTCAGTCTGTTGTTTTAAAAATGACTACATGCAAGGATGCAAAGTCTCGACAGACAACTATTAAGATGATTTTGTCAAGAAGAAGATCCTCAATGGTGCGCCTAGGCACTCTGCCGGATGGGGATGGGGAGACACACAAGACAGGAGTTTCGGAATTCGAATTCCTAAGAAGAAGATCCTCAATAGGAAACTCCTGTCTTGTGGGTCTCCCCATCCCCATCCGGCAGAGTGCCTAGGCCCTGCAAGCACACAATGGAAACGGTGCGACTCGTAGTTAAAGAGGGATATGAGAAGCCACGACTCAGACGACGATAACAACAGTGAAGGCATTGTCGACCGAAAGGAGCACACCACACCGCCATAAAAGCGATGAGAATGTAAACGAGATCAAAGACTCGAAGCCAGCAGCTAAACAGAACCGCCAAACCAAACAGACCGGCTCAGCGGAGGCCAGACGCTGCCAAGCCAGGCCAGCTCTCCCGTCACACTTTATGGTTAACTAGAATGAATAGTGAAGGTGCGGATGTGATCAGTTCGATCATTTTTAGGATAAATCTCCAAATTTGTACCGAGGGAATACACAATTTTACAGATGCTGCGTCTGCTGGTGTTGATAGCGCGTCGTGGTCCTGGCTGCCGGTTGAACAAAGGCTAATACCCCACAGCGTCGAAAGGGCGTTCGGCTTAGTTTCCTGCCTCGGGGAACGGAATCAACGAGCTGAGGGAGATCATGTTCTGCTCTGCCCCTCGATGTGCATCCGCATGTGTGCTAGATCCATCATTATCGAATGGACGGGGGAGAATGCTTGATTGGCTTTATTTTTACCACAATATTTCGTCGATTTCAAGGCTGCATATGACAGCGTGCATGGGGACGAGCTATACAGGGCCATGTTTAGTTTTCACTGCCAAAATAGTCACGTTTTGCAGGGTGACAATGGAGAACTCTCGCTGCTCCATCAAAGGTTTTAGACAAGGCGACACGCTGTCATGTGATTTCTTCAACATCATACTTGAGAATATCGTGCGAAACTCAAACGTCAACACCAAAGGGGCGATCTTCCAAAAGCTTGCTTAAGCGGACGACATTAACGTGATTGGACGAACACAGCGAGCCGCCAATGAGGCGTTTGCGGGCATTGAAGTGGAAGCGGCTAAAATGGGTCTGGCAGTAAATCAGGGTAAAACATAGTACATGCTGCCGTCACGGAAGGACGCGCAACATCGACGTCTCGGATGAAGCGTCATAATGGGCAGCAGAAAAGTTGAGATAGTCAAGGACTTCGTCTACCTCGGCTCTGCAGTAAACAGGGATAATAACACCAGTGCCGAGATCAAGCGCAGAATTACTCTTGCCAATCGCTGTTTCTTTGGGCTCAAGAGGCAATTGAGTAACAGAGTCATCTCTCGAAGCACCAAAGCCTACGCTATGACGCAGATACATACATGGACGCTATTGAAAGCGGTTGAAGAAGCTCTTGGTCGTTTTGAAAGAAAAGTTCTACGTGCGATCTTTGGTCCTGTTTGCGTTGATGGCGTCTGGAGGAGGAGATTCAACCACGCTAATTCTGCAGCATGCACCTAGTTAAACGTCTTTGGATGCAACGCTTACAATGGCTAGGTCATGTAGAGGAGATGGACACCACAGCTCTGGCCGAAGAGTTTTCGATTTCGTGTCATTGGGTCAACGCAGCAGAGGACGTCCTCGAACGAGATGGCTTACACAAGTGGAGAAGGATCTCAACTAACTTGGTGTGCGCAATTGGAGGCAGCTGGTGAAAGATCGTGCTGGCTGGAGATGCTTGTTGGGTGAGGCCCAGGCCCTCCCCGGACTGTAGCGCCAAACAAAGAAGAAGAAGTCTTTTAAAACTGTCATTGCTTTAACTAGAACCATGGGGAACATTGGGAGGAGGAAACCATTACACACCTCCTCGGCTCCTGTAACACGAGGGAAAAGCTACTTAGTAGGAGCCTACTTCGACAGCGTAGTGCTAAGCAATGTTATTGTACAAACAGAGGAGCAGTAACTGATTCGTCTCGTCCCAATTCACTGATTAATCGTTTAGATTGCCCAAGACCATGACCATGTGTCCACTGGTCTAGGGAAAGTTTGTTTTCCCATTCGTTAGAGTTGTGGCTGCTGTCCAATTGACGTTACAGTACGGTTCATGACCAATGAACGCAGATTCCGAGCCTGCCCTCGCGATCTCATCTGCGGATTCGTTGCCTGCAATCCGTCTGTGTCCACTTTGTTGTGTCTGGCAAAGCATTGTAGAGCATTGTAGCAACATTTGACTGTTTTGGAGTCCACTAGATTAGACGAAAGTGCTTCACTCTCTGAAAATATCAGAATATTAGCGCCCTTAATGTTTTTGTGGAGGTTTTGGCTGGCCCAGATCTCGATGGCGTGGATTTCGGCTTGGAACACTGTAGGATTCGACCCCATTGGTACGGAAATCCCAAAGACTCCTAACCCCACTCCAGATTCTATCGTCTCTGATCCGTCTGTGTACCATAACATCGAAAAGCCTACCGAAACAGTGTTGCCTGACCCTAATATCCGGAGTTTTACAAAACACGTCTCTATTAGGGATTGAGTTGTGTAAGCTAGGGTAGCACGTTAAGTTACCTGGTTAATGACTCAAGCTACAGTTTGATGGCATATCTAGCAGCTATCTTCCTAACGAAGATTGGCAAGGAAGTTAGCCCGATTATAGATTCTAGAGCTGTTGGGGACAGGTGCGCATGACACATGTTATTCCAAGACAAGCAATACGTTGTTATTTCTGCAACTTATTTGCCGTTCTTAGTTGGAGTGTTTTAGGCCATCAAACGATGCTGCCCCCCCCCCCCCCACTCTTTGATAACCACATCATGGGGTGCACTCTCAAGGCCATCATCCGTTTAAAAAGAAGTGGTCTTTGGTACAACTCGCACTTGAATTTCGATAACTTTTAGCTCTTCTGACCACAGACTCATGGGTATGCCTTCTGACGCAAGGACACCAGCAATCCAGCTGCGACGCAAATACAAAGTCGACTTTCCCGGTACCAGGAAAGAATGTAGTCGAATCTTTACGGACGGCTTCAAGACCAATGAAGTGTCTGGCGTGGAGAGCGACATTAGACTATGCACCTCTTTAGGTAAATTTGCGTCGGTCTTCCAAGCGGAAACCTATGCGACCCTAATGGCCACAAACTTATTGTGAAGAACATGTGGAAGGGGCGAAGTAATTGTGTCATAAGGCCCTACTCAAGCATTTACCCACTTCCAGGATAGTCCAAGAATGCAAGTCTTCTCTAAATTGGATCGACAGGCCACCACGGGATCACGGGAAATGAGATCGCCGATGAACTTGCCAGACCAGTCGTCGACTACGACTTAAGCTGCCTGCGCTTTTAAACACACAGCCGCTAGGCCGCTAGGGACAGACAGACAATACAGCTTCATCATCCACATTGGCCTGGGTGTAGATGTTAGAGCTGTCTAGGGCGTCAAGCTGAGAGTCAACCAGCATGCACCAAAGCAGAGGAGACAAGACATAGCATCGGTTGGTTCCGGACCAGTTGTTGATGGATCAAACCATTTCCATCAGCCACTTAGCTCCTGCTTCATGGCATAAGAAAAGATGATCTCACGCTCAACGAAAGAAACTCATCGTAGTTCTGCAACAGTCAAGACCACAAGAACTCTACTTACAGTAGTAAGGTAATCGTTCTCAAATAGGGAAGGATCAGGACTAAACAGTTGACTCTCAAGATCTGAGGAAAGCCGTAGTACGGATTGACTGTTATTGGCGCGATGATTACAGGACGACTGAGCTACACCCACCAGACCACAAGTGCGCATTGTAATAAAACACATTTCTACCATTTTTTTTTTCCAATATATTCTTAATATATCACAAATTTTCGAACCCAGTACCGCCGAAAACATTGCACACAAAACAAACAAAATGAAAATCTTCAATAAAACAACAATAAGTACACTTGCCCGACACGTCGCTACATCGCGCCGTTGATGGTCTTTCGGAAACCCTCTCGTCTAATCTTAGCCGATTCCGATGACCGTCGCCGTCGAATGATCGGCCCCGCTTGCCGAGCAGTGCTGTTGTAGGACTTCCTTAGAATGACACAAATGACCAGGAATGGCACTGCGATTATCACACAAACGCCGGCAAGAATGATCAAGAGCACATCAACGAGTTCAGTCTTGAAGAAACCCAACTGATTGGCGTGCGCCTTGAGGTGAGCCGCACCGGCCGTCCTCAGGACCATGTCAATGTGATAGATGGCTCGAGACATCGGGTCTTGGAGGTGCTCATCTAGGAGAGTGCCTGCAGCGGCAATGTTCGCTGAGAGAGACGAGTTTGAGAGGGCTTTGTCAATGACTCCCAGGAGCGATTCGTAGCTGAGATCGTCGAGGGGCAAGTGAATGGCACAACCACGAGCTGAGAGCCGTTTCGCATTTACCTCCTGCTCGGGTAGGATTGGAATGGCTATCATGGGAGTGTGAAAGTGAATGGCCTCAATGACACTCAGGACTCCAGCCGCCGTAATGAATAGCTTCACCTTTGGATGAGCTGCAAGGAAGCACATTAAAGAGGCGGAAAGTAAACATGCATGTTGACCCCGTTACCTAGGACAGCCTGTTGGGGAAACCACTCACTGATGAAAACGTTCCCTGACTTATAGTCGAGCCTTGGGTTCTCCCACCTCAGCAGAACCCGGACAGAGTCGCTAAGAGTCTCGAAAGCATGGAGGAGCACATCGAGTTTTTGGTCCGTAAAATCGGATGTACGTATGTTTGCGCCGAAGCTCACGTAGATTATTCCCTTTTCGGATTCGTCAATGAACTGTGAAAGATGCTGAAGCGTGGAAAGTTAGTGCACGCATTGGCCGGGACGTGATTCAAAACAAACCTTCGGCAGGGTCTCGTTTTTCAAATGCACTCCGCCAACTTCGATCATGTTGGGCAGGAACGAACGCGGGTACTGAACAATCGGATGCGAGTTCATAAGTACTAGGCTGATGTTGCGAGTGAGCTCTCTGTGATGCGGCAAGGATTCGCCTCGTTCTGCGGCCAATGCCTCGAAGTGCTTTGTGTAGACAGCTTCTTGTGAGATCATGTGAAAGAAGCTGCAACGAAATAAACGTAACTACAAGTGCAAGGGAGTGACGTGGGGGATTTACTCACTTGTATGTCAATTTTTCGAACAAGCTCATGAGTGTGTTGACGCTTCGTTCCCACAGCGTCATACGTTCAAGATATGGTAAAAAGTTGCTCGAATCCAAGGCAGAGCTTTGAGGATTTCCCGTCATTTGATTGAGCCAAGTGTTGGGCCCAGTCGGACTCAGGACAACTGTCGGAACTTTGTAGAACTGAGAGAAACTAAAAATGGCGAGAAACACTGCATTAAAGTGACCAATCAACGGTGGGGAGAGGCAGAAAAACTTACCCCAACAACGCATCACTAAGGAACATATCAACGATCAATAAATCAATCGTCAGATTGCTATGTAAAATATCCCGCACTTGCTTACTGCTAAGTACCAAGTCTGTGGTCGATGCTCCCGCATACACCATTCGCGTGAACCTCTCCATGATCGATTTGTCATGCATTTGATCGATCTGTAAACTTAAACCCATCTCCAGCCAATTCTGCTCGATGCCATCGATCTGAATTTCGGTGAGTTGATTCTCATGCTGAGGTAGTAGTTGACTAGTTGTGGTGTCAGTCGCTGCACTGAAGGCACTTATAAGTGTTACATTGTGATGCTGTTTTGTGACCAGTTCCTGGAGGATCGCCCTGCCAAAGATGTAATGCGATTTCCATACGCTTGGGAATATCGCTAAAATATTAGCTCCGTATATCGCTGGCGCGGTTAGATTGAGGATAACAGGTAGGAACAGGGACAGGAATGCGGTGTTGCATTGCGAAAGAAGAGACATTTTAGTTGCAAAACATTTTCGAAACACTTCTCAACTGAGGAATAATGTTGATGTACTTTGAACTTAATTGCTACAATAGAACAGAGTAAAAAATGATGGGGAAACAAATGCAAGATACTAAAACGAAAACATTAAATGTTTTTCTTGTATAAATTATTTATGCATTTGACAGATGGGCCTTAGCTTGATAGTTCCGCGTTTCGCATGATAGTTGGGGGCGAGTTCGAAATTATGCATTCGAAAGGGGACAGTGCGACCGCTGGGATTTTGTGAGTTCGCTGAGGTGCTCTCCGTTTGCAGTGGCAATTGCAGGGATTCGGTTGTCACAGTGGGCTTGCACAAAAAAAACAGATAATTACACGTATATTCTGTGGTTAGGATTATTGATCGACGGGTACTAGATGCCATGTCAAGCCATTAACATCTCCAGATTGTGTGCGAAGTTCGGATTAGAGGAAAAACCAAACATCTTAGGCCGCATTTACACACGCTAAACTCGTTGCCAATTTTTGTGGGAAGTGGTGAAGAGAGGTGCGACAGAAGGGATCACACAAAGAAAATAACAAACACATTGAAAAAATTGGCGACGAATTAAGCGTGCGAAAAAGCGGCCTTAGCATCTGTCCCTAGTGTAATCGTACCCATAAGAAGCAAACATATCGCATGCAATAAATCCCCGTTCACCATTGCCATTGTGACTTGCCGCAACCACCACCATTGTGAATAACCATGCCAATCTGTCAGTTGAGTGATTTTGCCAGTGCCGACTAGAAGCGATTTGTTTATTACCTCGTCTTCCTCGGCCGCATTTGTTCCATGCACTAGCTCAAGCATTTAACCTTCACTGTCATCATCTTCACTCCACCACCACTTTCGTTGCATTCAATCCGAATACGGCACCGATTTTGCAAGAGTATTGAGGAACTTTCAATTTCGTCTCGCTTGGCAAGTGGCCAATCAATTTTAATTCGACTAAGTGCATAAATCAGTTGTGTTACAAGAAGGAAGTGCCAGTAGTCAGTGGGTGAGAAAGGATCATCTGTCCATTGGAAGAAGTGTGCTATCATCTGGTTGTGAGAAACAACAAAAAAAAAGTTACGTAACATTTTCCAAGGAACACCTGGTGCAGAGATTTTCCCGTCATAATGCTTCAAACAGGTTACATAAAATGACTTGGATTTGCCCAAAACCCTATGCACTACAGTCGTATTCTCTCTTTCCAGAACGCATCAATGTGGACAAGCCACTGTTCGATCTCAACACTTTCGTTGGACGTTTTAAGCATTTCGCATGGATGACCGATCCCAGAACCGTTGTGGTGTCCAGCGAGAAGCTCTTGCAGGCAAAGAAACTCGTCGAAGAATATCGTCTTGGCAGTGAGCCGCTTGGCACTTCGACGGACGATGTGAAATATGCGATGAAGCTGTACACGTCAGCGTTTCATCCAGACAGTGGAGAGCTGCAGAATTTCTGTGGACGGATGAGTTTTCAGGTGTGTCTCTCAATTGTCGGTGTCGGGAATGTTTTGGCCTTTTGGCAAACTATCGAGCAGACATTTTGCCCATCTGCCATGTGGGTGTGTTGTGCTCACGTGCCAGATGTCTTCCGATTTATTTCCGTTTCTATTTAAAGGCATCATTACAAGTGATCTTTAATTAGCTTAATCTATTTAGATTCTTTGCTGTACTTTGTTGCGCTGATTAGGGGGAGGCATTGGGGTGAGTGTGTGCGAGATGTTTAGCGAAGTGCTGAGATGTTTTCAAGGCCGTCACGCTCACGTTATGTTTGTCTAGTGGTTGGTTGGTGCTAAGTGATTGATTGAATGATAAGAGGTTTGAGTGGCGGATTTGTATATTTATGTCTAATGGATGTTTTGATTGCGATTAAAGTCTAGGCTGTGATACCATTATCTGTTCTGAATGGCTGAAGGTACATATTTGGACAGCGTCTGGTCGTAGTGTTGCTGTTTGAATGCGATTGAATTCAAGGAGGATTCCACAATTTGTCGTTTTACTAACAGATAGATTCGAAGCGGATGATCCAGTAGGAATCGGCGTTTTATCGGAGGGTCTACACTTGAACAAATCAGTTCGTCTACCCAATCATTGCAGCGTCTTCCAAGCGGAATGGCGATTAGCGAAGCCCTGTCCTGGCTAAGATGGAATGCGATATCCGCCCGCGATTAAATCCCTGTCATCGTTCTCTATAACCTCTAATCGACTGCTGTGCATCTCTAAACGAGATATCCGAACAGTGCAGCATTCGCCTGTGCTAGGTGCCAGGCCATAGAGACATACCGGGAAACTACAAAGCTGATGAACTCGCAAAACGCGCCACTAGACTGCCAGTTGCTAGCATCTCTTGTAACATAGTTACCCCCATTACTACCTTTAAGCTACAGCTCAATAATCTCTACGAAAAGAAACTCAACGCCAGATGGTCGACAGGCAGTACCTGTCGAATTTCAAAACAAATCTGGCCCAATCTTGATCCTAAAAGATCAAGTGATCTTATTTCCTTAACGAGATCGAAAATTAGCACTGCAGTGGGTATAATCACCGGACACTGCCTCCTAGGCCTTCACGCAAAACGCAAACTAGGTCTATTTTCTAACGACTTCTGCTGAAGTTGCCTAGACGAAGAGGAGGAGGAAAACATCGACCACCTCCTCTGAAAGCCACCATAGGCTCCTACTTCTTCGACTGCCTAAACGACCTCAGCAAAATACCAGTCAAAGCGCTTGTCAAATTTGCGGGGAAAACCAACTGGCTGTCATAAACCCCCTTTCATCTCCTTCTCCCTATCGGAACACCCACGTGGCGGTACAATGGGCCTACTCTGGCCTAAGTGTATTACTGCCACTTCCTACCTACCCATCAACTTATCTTAAGCTGAACTGAGGGCACCGTTCTATCACCGGATCGGAGCTAGCTTTCCAAGGATCAGTTGTATGCAAGGTTCCATGCAGGCGAATATATTCACACTCTCCCGAATGAGACCTCTGATTCTGGATCTGTCCTTTCGTTCGTTCTAGTTTTGACTTTGCCTACGAATGCATTCAGACTCTGACTGCTAATATTATCCCTTATTCATTTAGGTGCCCGGTGGTATGCTAATCACCGGAGCAATGCTTCAGTTCTACCGGACCGTGCCAGCAGTAGTATTTTGGCAATTTGTGAACCAGTCATTCAACGCGGTTGTCAACTACACGAATCGCAACGCAAACTCGCCCACCACCGTAACTCAACTGGGAGTGGCCTACGTCTCGGCAACCACAAGTGCCCTCGTTGCTGCTTTGGGCTGCAAAACCTATTGGACGAAGCGAGCATCACCCATCTTCCAAGTAAGCACATCATTATGCCATCCTCGCATCAGGCTCAAAGAAACCGTGGTTTTTTTTTCTTTTGTTTGTCTTTGCAGCGCTATGTCCCATTCGCTGCAGTGGCAGCCGCTAATTGTGTGAACATCCCATTGATGAGGCAAAACGAAATCACCCATGGAATCGAAGTGCAAGACGAGAATGGCAATGTGGTCGGCAAGAGTAGATTGGCGGCTGTCAAGGGGATATCTGAAGTAGTACTGTCAAGGATTGTGATGGCTGCACCCGGAATGCTAGTACTGCCCGTGATCATGGAGAAGCTAGAGCAAATCCCGGCATTTAAGAAGATGACATTCATGCATGCGCCATTCCAAGTGACTCTGGTTGGATGCTTGTATGTAGATTCAGCTTTTCGTCGTCGTACTGAACACATTCTCATCGGATGGAGATATTTTCTCTTTTCAGCCTTGTCTTCATGGTTCCAACTGCATGCGCACTGTTCCCACAAATGTGCAGCATCAAGACGTCGACAGTGAAACGCTTCGAACCGGAACTTTACGAGGATATGCTGAAGACAACTAAGGAGAACGTCCCAGAAAGGGTGTATTTCAACAAGGGACTTTAAATTGAAGGCTTAGGCGACTGCCTATCGAAAGTAGCTGCCTCTAGATTTAAGTGAATCAACAGAGAACCTATCTCTCAATGACAATATAGTTTTCTCATCTCCTTAGAGATAGTGTTGGATGTAGTCGATCTACCATTCTGATGAAGTTTGCATTTATATTAGAAAAATCAGGGAAACATTAGATGTTTTAGTTTAAGTCGATATCTTTGTGTTCCGTGTTCCGTGTTCACTGTGAATTTGTGTTTCTTGTTTGTCTTAGCTTGCGTTCACATGAATCACAACCGTAATGTATGCAGAAAGTGATTTTGAATTCAGTATTTGGTTAAATACACTTCAGGAAACTAGCCATCGCTAAGGGGCAAGTCGTCTGATTATATTTTCGTAGATTCCGTTCATTCGATGTTATTTATTTGAATCTGATTAAGTACATTACAATCAAGCAATAAGCAAACTGTAAAAGTTATCAAGCGATATACGCTGTAAAGAATGAAATATTAGTATCCTAAATGTATACGTTCATAACCACACAATTGAAAATTGTTTTTATTCGAAATCGACATGTTTGTCTGCAACTACTACATTCTGGGTCTTATCAATTCTGTCGTAAGCTTCAGTGTAGACCTGAGTCAGTCGTTCAAATCCAACGAACGAATCATTCAAGTACAGGTTTCAAGAAAGGTTCGGTCATATCAATCGTTCGTTCATTTCAATCATCGGTCATTTTCGTCCATTCGTTCATGAAAATCAGCCCATTAATGATACTGGATGACAACTGGAGTAAGATTGGAATGGAAAACTGGAGAGTTTCCGCATTCATGCAAGGACTCTATTGTAATCCCAGTGGATAAAATAAAATAAAAAAATGAAGAATTTAGACCAATAAATGCATTAAGAACCTTTGACACAATTTTTTTTTTTTTTTTTCCGTCGCAGCGTACACAAAACACTACGTTCTCTAAGTGTTAACTCTCAGTATCGCTTTACACAGCAGATTTTGCTGCGCGACTAAGGATCATCTACCGATTTTGCATCTCACAGATTACATCAAATAAACAGTATTAATTATAGCATAGTGCATGGATCAATTTTTTAAACTCCAATCGAGACAAGCTAAAATCAATTTCGTTGCAAGGTTCATTAAAAGTGTTTATACACCTTGTAATAGGTTCATTACAACCATAGTTGGTTCTATGCCTCTTATCATATAGTAAATTTCTCATCCGAAAAGATCTTTGGGGAGCATATATATTCATGAGAAAAAGTAAGTCTGGTGAATTTACACGGCAATTAATAATATCACGGATGAACATGGCTGACGCTGCCTTACGCCTGAAACTTAAGGTTTGCAAGCCTATTATTTTACATCTATCGTCATATTTAGGGAGTTCTTCGAAGGAATACAATTTACGGACAGCATATCTCGTGAAATTTGTTTGTACTCTTTCGAATCTGAGTTCTTGTGTATCATATGGCGAATCCCAAATGATGGAAGAATATTCTAAATACGGTCTGGCTGGGTGCTGTGGGAATTGGGTAGGCACTGACTGGCGTCAACCTGGCGATGCCCAGTGTTGTAACTTTTTCTACACACCAATTGTGCTTATTTTACCTCCAAGTGGTAGCCATCGGGTACTGGTTGTAGTTCACCCGAGCTCAACTTGCCAAACTTATAAGTGCGACCTCTTGTCCTAGGGGTTACAAAAAAGGAACTGGCCCTCCAGGTTGGGGGTTGTGCCGTCGGGGTAACTGCCCGGCCACACAAAAAAATTGCTAGTTACGAAGCAACAACAAGCCTCGGAAACGGATGATTTTACTGATGACGACCTCTGCAAACGATATACGGACAACGATCTTCGGATTTGTACGTGGAATGTAAGGTCCCTTTATAGGCCACGTGCAGCCGAACAACTAGCGGAAGCCCTAGACTGCTGCAAAGCAGATATAACCGCCATCCAAGAAGTGCGATGGGATGGACCGGGCAAAAGAAGGATGAAAAACTGTGATATATACTACGGTGATTGCTACAAACAACAAAAACAGCGCCTATTTGGATGTGGATTTGTCGTTAGAGGCAGACTTAGGCAAGAAGTCCTATCGTTCAGGTCCGTGAACGAGCGCCTCACGACAATTCGCATCCAGGCAAAATTTGCCAACATAAGCCTTATATGCGCACATGCCCCCACAGAGGAGAAAGATGATGACACCAAAGACAGGTTCTATGAGCTCCTGAACAAAACGTATGAGCAATGGCCTAGCTACGACTTTAAAATTGTCCTTGGCGATTTTAACGCAAAGCTAGGAAGAGAGAACATCTTTGGTAGTACGGTCGGAAAGCACAGCCTACACGACACCACATCCGATAACGGATTTAGGCTGATCGATTTTGCTGCGGGGCGAAATGTTGTAGTAGCTAGTACAAGATTCCCACATCTCGATATTCACAAAGGAACATGGCGATCTCCTGATCAATCAACCGTCAATCAGATTGACCATATTGCGATAGACGCAAGGCACTCCTCCAGTATCATAGATGTCCGAACGTTCCGAGGCGCCAACATTGATTCGGACCACCACCTTGTTGTAGCCAAGGTAAGGTTGCGGATATGCCGAACACCGCCAAGCCAAAGAAATGCTGTGAGGAAGTTCAACGTCAGCCGGCTACAATCGCAAGAGATAGCCAAATCCTTTTCCGATCGTGTCTCCCTTAACCTCTTAAGAAATCCTACGCCGCCAACATCAAGTATTGAAGACCAGTGGCAGCATTGCCAAAAAGCCATCAGAGATGCCGCCTCTGATGTGCTGGGTTTCAATCCGCCACCACAACGAAACCCCTGGTTTGACAACGAGTGTCGGCAGGCGAATGCAGCCAAGCAAGAAGCATACAAAGCGGCACTGCAAAGAAGGACAAGAGCTGCTCGGGAGCTCTACGAGCAGAAGAGGAGAGACGAACACCGGCTTCTCAGGAGAAAAAAGAAGGAGCATGAGAAGCGCGCGATCGGCAGAATAGAGGGATATTACTGCAGGAATGAGGTGAGGAAGTTTTACCAAAGGGTAAAGTTAACCAGTCAAGGTTATAAAGTCCGAACCGAAGCCTGTAAGGATGATCAAGGGAACATCGTAGTAGAGTCACAGTCGATGCTGATAATATGGAAAAACCATTTCTGCAGACTGTATAACGGCGACGAAGAACCAAATCCCGCTGTCAGGCAGAACGAACCATTCAACCCCAATGAAAGGGACGACGAAGATCAACAATTCCGTCCACCCGACCCGGATGAAGTGAGGATTGCCATATCTAAACTGAAATCCAACAAGGCTGCGGGAGCTGACGGCCTACCCGCCGAGCTTTTTAAAGCCGCAGGCGATGATTTGGTAAGGCGCATGCACCAACTCATCTGTAAAATATGGTCGGAGGAAAACATGCCCGATGAATGGAACCTCAGCATTGTTTGCCCGATCCATAAAAAAGGAGACCCTTTGAACTGCGCCAACTACAGAGACATCAGTCTCCTAAGTATCGCATATAAAATCTTATCTGCCATACTGTGTGAACGCCTAAAGCCATTCGTCAACAACCTGGTCGGTCCATACCAGTGTGGCTTTAGGACAGGAAAATCCACCATCGACCAAATATTCACACTACGGCAGATTTTGGAGAAAACCCAGGAGCAACAAATCGATACCCACCACCTTTTCATCGATTTTAAGGCCGCGTATGATAGCATCTATAGAGACGAGCTATACAGAGCAATGTCTAGTTTTGGCATCCCTACCAAACTCGTCCGTTTGTGTAGGATGACGATGGAGAATGCACGCTGCTCCATCAAGGTCGGTAAAGACCTAACCGAGACCTTTGATGTCAAAAAAGGATTCAGACAAGGCGACGCGCTGTCATGCGACTTTTTCAACATCGTTCTTGAAAGAATTGTTCAAAACTCGAACGCCAACACCAGAGGAACAATCTTTCAGAAGTCCGTCCAACTACTCGCATATGCCGACGATATTGACATTATTGGAAGAACGCAGCGTGATGTCAATGGCGCTTTTGTGGGTATTGCAACGGAGGCCGCGAAGATGGGTTTAGCGGTAAACGAGGGTAAGACCAAGTATATGCTGTCAACGAGAAAGGACACCCAACACCGACGTCTCGGTCAGAACGTCACAGCAGACAGATATAACTTTGAGGTAGTCAAAAACTTTGTCTACCTAGGCACCGCTATAAACTCAGACAATGACACCAGCGCTGAAATCAAACGAAGAATAACCCTTGCCAATCGCTGCTTCTTTGGGCTAAGAAAGCAACTGGTAAACAAAGCCCTCTCTCGAACAACCAAGATAACGCTCTACAAGACCTTAATCGTCCCAGTCCTGCTATATGGCGCGGAGGCATGGACTTTGTCAAAAGCGGATGAAGCTGCCCTTGGTTGCTTCGAGAGGAAAATTCTTCGTGTGATTTTCGGTCCCGTCTGCATAGACGGTGAGTGGGGGAGGAGATATAATGACGAACTATACGGGCTGTTCAGCGACATCGACTTAGCCAGAAGAGTGAAGATCCAAAGACTGAGATGGCTAGGTCATGTAGAGCGGATGGAAACCAATACTCCGGCCCGAAAAGTCTTCGAATCCACCCCCGAGGGACGGCGCAGTAGAGGAAGACCGCGACTCAGGTGGCGCACGCAAGTGGAAAGGGACCTCAACCAACTATGCGTGCGAAACTGGAGACAGCTAGCTAAAGATCGAGCTGGCTGGAGACGCTTGTTGGTTGAGGCCCAGGTCCACCCCGGACTGTAGCGCCACCTTAAGTAAGTAAGTAAGTAAGTAAGGTCTGACTAACGAACAATAGATGGACTTAAGACTAGTTATATCCCGAAAATCTCTACTATTTCTTTTCAGAAAACCTAACATAGCATTAGACTTCGCAATTGTATAATCATAATGTGATGCAAAATTTAAGTTAGTATCAAAAATTACACCCAGATCTTTAACCTCTTCTAGGCGACTAAGTCTATGATCATTTATGAAATAATCATAGACAATCGGGGATGTAATTCGATATGCCGTAAAGATATTACATTTTTGAATATTCAGCTCTAGTCCATTGTGCTTGCACCATTCCACTAGTGCATGCATATCCAATTGGAAATTATTACAATCAGTTAAACTATTAATAGATAAATACAATTTAAAGTCGTCTGCGAATGTTAGAATTTTACAATATTTGAAAATTTCGTGAACATCGTTTATAAACAATAGAAAGAGTAATGGCCCCATATGGCTACCTTGTGGAACGCCCGATGTAACTTTTATTACTCGAGATCTAAAACTATCGATCATTACCAATTGCTTCCTGTCCTTTAAGTAATTGGAAAACCACTCTAACATTGACGAATGCAATCCCAAAGACTTTAGTTTGTTTAAAAGCAAAGTGTGATGTACTTTATCGAAGGCTTTCGAGAAATCGGTGTAAAGTACATCAACTTGTAATTGATTTTCTAAATTTGTATAAATGTAATTTGAAAATAATGATAAATTAGTTGTACAAGACCTGCCTTGCATAAAGCCATGCTGGTTATTAGAAACAATTTTAGAAAGCATTGTAAAGAAACAATTAACGGAGTACCTAGAAGCAAATAACACTTACTTATTTATCAGGGCGGCGACCCATGGAGGGTCCGAGCATGAGCAATTGCTGCCTTCCATCGTTGACGGTCCTGGGCACGCTGCTTCCAGTCATCAAGACCAAGCTGTCTTGCATCCGCGATTACTTCGTCTTTGTACCGGCGATTCGGTCTTCCTCTCCTTCTCGAATCAGTAGGCTCGGATTCAAAGACCCTCTTTGCTGGAGCATTGTTGTCCATGCGCTCAATGTGGCCGAGCCAGTGCAGTCGACGGATCTTTGCCTTCCGGACTACATCCACATCCTGGTACAGCTAGTAGAGTTCGCGGTTATGTCTTCTCCTCCATTCGCCTTCCTCGCAGACGGGACCATATATCCGACGTAGAACTTTTCTTTCGAAGTTACCAAGAATCAGCTCTGCAGTTTTGCTTAGCTTCCAGCTTTCGGCTCCATAGAGCAGGACTGGCAAAATAAGAGTTTTGTAGAGCATGATTTTGGTCCTTCGAGTCAGGAGCCCAGTTGTTTTGGCAAACCGAAGTAGCACCGGTTGCCAAGGGCGATTCTACGACGGATCTCCACTGTGATGGAGTTCATGTTTGCCCCGAGGTAGACAAACTCCTTTACTACCTCGAAGTTGTAGCTGTCGATCGTGAAATTTTTGTCCAAGGTGGTGTGTGACGGAACGTTTTTTGGAGAAAAAGATGGTACATATGTTAAAGGGTAGAAAGCAGACATATATAGCAGGAATTGCAACTGAGTTAAATTCTACATGTAAAAGTGGCTTGCGATCACAAGAGGGAATTGCAGAAAATCATGAGTAAAAAGTTGCGTGTGTAAAAGCGGCCTTACATGAAGCAAATCATCGACGATATCACTGAAGAGAATCGGGTGGACGATAGTCGCTTGAAGAATTACGCGATTAGAGCTCAGGCATTCAGGCTGGCACCGTGTGCAATGGACATATGAAACTTACAAGAGAATGATGGTGCTTTTGCGATCGACTCACGTTTCCCAAGAGACAAATTTCTGTTAATTTTTGGCTTGACTGTAAGACTTCTTGTTTGTTGGTGGTAACGCGAGCCATACACGGAGACACTCAGCAGCCTTGAAGTGATTCTTCAAATGACAGTCAAACATGAAAAAAAAAATCCTGAAGAACACTAATTGTGGATGACCATAAAGCGGCACCCAATCTTTTTTATCATTTCTGTGTATTTCAAGTAGAAGCGGAGGTTCAGCTTGTGTGGCGCCCAACTAAGGCCCTTCTGAATACACCATCAACCAGATATAAAAAAATGTAAGGGCCGATGTTGAATGTGAACCACACCTAAACGTCAAGTTTTTTCTGCATTTCATTTCACATTTCTCAATTTCAGACTAACTCAATTTGAACCATGGAAAGATACACAATCGAGCAACGCGTTAAAGTTATTCAGGCTTATTATGAAAATGGGCGTTCAAATCAAAATGCATATCGTGCACTTCATCTTCAGTGATGAGGCACATTTTCACCTCAGTGGATTCGTCAATGAGCAGAATTGCCGCATTTGGGCGAATGATATCAATGCACCCACAAAGAGACTGTTTGGTGCGGTTTATGGGCTGGCGGCATCATCGGGCCGTATTTTTTCCAAAATGAGGCCGGTCAGGCAGTTACTGTGAATGGTGTTCGCTATCGTGAAATGATAACGAACTTTTTATGGCCCGAATTGGAAGATATGAATGTGGACGATATGTGGTTTCAACAGGACGGTGCCACTTGCCACACAGCTAACGAAACAACGGCTCTTTTGCGCGACAAATTCAATGGCCGTGTTATCTCACGTGGTGGCGATGTCAATTGGCCGCCAATATCATGTGATTTGACACCGCGACCTCGGCGGCTCACCTCCATCCGATGGTTCAAATTTTCGATGACGCTGAAGCATAATTGAGGTTCTATGCCGTTAATGTGCCGAATTATCTCATCCTTTAGCTCTTGAAATGTTGCTGGCTTATCGACGTTCACCATTTCTTTCAAATAACACCAAAGAAAAAAATCCAACGGTGTCAAATCACATGATATTGGCGGCCAATTGACATCGCCACCACGTGAGATAACACGGCCATTTGGCCGATATTTTGTTCCATACATAATTGAACCAAACCAATATTATCATAATAAAAAGAAATGATAGTAATTTCCTAAATAATTTGTGTTTTATTCAAAATCAACACCGGCCCTTAAAATGTAACCACCCTTTAGAAATAGATCGGAATCAATTGCCGCCCATTTCTGCAGGGAACCAGTGATGCTGTTCAGCCATAAGCTGGTTGCCCAGGTATAAGGCTAACATAACCAGATCGAGGATGAATGAAAGTCCGACCTTCTTCCATAAGACAAACTGTCAACACTCAAGAGAGGATGTTTTTAGCTTTTTCCTGGTTCATCTTCTAACTGGCACAGCGGCCCAATTAGACCTTCTGCCATTTTACAAAGCATATTTGGACAACACTCAACCTTAAACGTTCACTTTGTCGACTGCAGAAATCATCTACAACGAGATGTCCAACTCGGGCTTGGGTCTTTACTAAAAAAAAAAACCCCTCGTCTATCTCTGATCTGCTCTAAAGGCGCGCATACTACTTTATGTTCATGCACGCTTCTTAAGGCTTTAGAGCAGCATGCAGTTGCTCTCTGATCAATCAAACACTATCTCTGAACATTTTATAAATAACGCTTTCAGATGAAATCAGGGGGCAAGAGAGGTATAAGTTGACTATCTTTTTACTACTTTATCTCTGGTCGACTGCCAAGTCTCAGGATACTCGCAATGGATGGGTCTTCCAAGGAATGATGTCTGTATAAGCGCATCATCAACGAGGAGAATGAAGGGTCCATATTTCTACCCGTGGCAACATATACTTGGGGACCTGTTTCTTCAATAATTCGACCCAGGTGAATAACCAGGTGAATAACACACAATACATTGCTTCGTAACAGCAACTAAATACATTTTTCACCAATCCACGTGGTATCACAATGAGCCTGCATTGTAACTGCTCTTTGAAATCTGCCCCTGAATACTGGCCCTGCTACGAATGGCAGGCACATCCAACTGAAAGGACAAACGGACCATTAAAGGAAACACAAAGCAAATTTAACATTAAGAATTCATTTCTTCCGATTTCTCTTTATTTTTTATCGCCAAAAAACATTAAAATTACAATTATGATTTTGTTTAGAAAATTGGATCTGTTTCTGCTTAGAGTTCTGTAATCAATTTCACATATTTGACTTATTCTTGTTCTCTTTACCAAATTCAAGAAAAGGAAAATTCTTAACCAAACTATAAAAAAAAACAAACGAAATAATGATGTACATGATATAACTGTCTAGCAAGGAACGTGTGAATTAAATTTTAACAATCAAGATTCAACTATTTAACCGAACACCTTTCACTGACCGCGCCTCGGTCTCAATGAGAGAACAAAAAAAACTAAAAAAAAACTAAAAAAGAACATTCATCAAAAAATAATCTCATCAAATTTCTTTCAATTGGATTTTGTTTGGAATAGACTTAAGCTTTTACTTTAAGTGGAACTGGTGATGGTGTGGCGGCTGGTGATTAGTGGTGACGAGGTGTTGATGATGGTGAAGCGTGATTGATTAGATTTGAATGAATTGATTTTTTGTTGATGAATCGCACGCACATAGTCTGTCCGTTTGTTTATTGGTCGCGCTGCGCTACTGAGCTGCTGAGCAACCGACGATCTGGAACTACTGGAGAATTATAATATATAATATAGCGATACAATATCAATTGTGTCTGCATTTGATTAGATTGATTATTCGGCTCTCTCTCTCTTTCTCTTGCTCAATCGTACATTTTATACTCCCCTTTCGGCGAGAGTTGTTCTTTTACAGTTTACACTTTTAAATACTATATTTGTTTTATTTTTTTATTTTACTCTTTTATCTGAATTACAAACTTCTCTGTGGGTTTGTGTCTGCATGTGTGTATTACAAAAACGGAACGAACGCAATGTCTATCTACCTAAATCGGCCGCCCTCTCAAAGGCGTTCCTTCTTCTTCATTGTTTTACAATTGAATCGTTCTGATGGTTGTATCTTTGTTTCTTTGCGATAGGAAATAACCATACATATGTATATATATATATATATATATTTTGTATATATTTATATTTAAAACAATAATTAAAATAATGAATTTAATTTAGTTAAAGTATTTCCTTCAAGTTTTGAGAAATGAAAATTAAAAAAGAAAAAAGTATAAGAAAACACCCAAGCCTACTCAACGTCCATCGTTGAGTCCTCTGGAATATTACTGCTCGATTTGGCGTCATCCTTTTTGTTATCCTGATTAGCCTCGCCGTTCTGCTGTTGCGGCTGTTCGGTCGTCTTAGCTGTTGGGGTTGGTGGCTTTGGTTTTGGGCGGTTAACAATTGAATTCACGCATGTGCTTAACGTTTGCGATTCATGGCGGATTTCGCTAACTTTCACAGGACTATCGGAAGTGCGTGCGGTTTGAGTGAATTTCGATAAGGCATTTTGTAGCCATTTTTCCGCCTTATCAGCTGACTCTGAGATATTAATGAATTCCGTCTCGGTAAGATGATCAAATTTAGGCGCTCCCGAGCGATATTCAGTCACTGCTGAGCGAGCATAATCGATAGTTTTCCTCAGTTCATCGAATGCCAATGGAGCGTTCTCGAAGTTCTGACTGCGCTCCTTAATCGGATCGGTCTGGCCGTGCAGACCGTTCAGTTTGGCGACATACGTGTCGCGGTCACAATTCTCACCATCTTCGTATAGCCAATTTTCAAGATCGTTCAATTGGCGGCAAATTGCCTCACGTTCATTCTCACCAATGTAACGTTCCAGTGGTCCTCCCTATTAATTGAGAAAATTTAAAGCGATTAGCAATTCGCCCTCTGCGTGGCGGTGTGCGCCTGTCTTACCTGCAACTTGTTCCTCATGTCGTACACAAACTCCTCCAGGGCATTGCGTGCATCGACGCGTTCAGTTTCCTGAGCATCATTGGCAATCATTCGATTCTCTAGTTGAATGTAATTAGTCAAATCTGCTGGTGAATAACCATGGGTCTTGACGTCCATTGCGAGTTCAATTAACTTGCTGGATTTCTTTTTCTTATCAGCACCCTAAAAAATCGTGAAGTTTATGATTATGTATTATTTATTTGCAGATCTTGGCAGAGAATTGAGAAAAAATATCAGTAAAAGTATTTAGCTAATTAATGAAGATGAATATCATATGGCACAGATATGAATTAATGAAACTAGGCAAGGTGGAGGGTGTTAATAATGACGCGAACATCTGTGCTGTTTCTTTGATTCGTAGTTTACACTGGCTGAAGTTTATTGCGAAATTGTTTCCTGTGTCAAGTCTCACCTCACAGCTGTGTGGTTTTCCCTATTGTCGCTTTGCATTAGAACACACAAGATGAACAACAGAAATGTCGTTGCATCTTATCGTAAGTGTGAATATGAGAGAGGCTATGTAAACCACGTAAGCAACTTTTTTTTTTTTTTATAATTTGCGCGCGCTCAAGTGATTGCTAATCCCCCTAAGTGTCCGGGGTCAAGACACAGTACGGGCACAAGGTATAAAGGGAGAGGAGGTACCTGTGCACATTGGTCTTAAATATCTGCGAGTTGTAGTCTGTGGGAAATATAGGGCTGGGAAGAGCATTCCAAATTCGCGTAGTACGGCTGAAGAATGAGTCTCTAAATTTAACTGTGCGTCCGAAAGTAGGCTTAAGGGTAAACTGATGAGCATTCCTGGCGAGACGAGTATTGCGGGTGAATTCATGGAGAGGAGGAATGCACTTGGCTAGCTCACTTGAGCATCGTTTGTTGAAATAGCGATAAAATACGGACAAAGAAGAAACGGTACGTCGAGTCTAATGACTGCGACATTGTTGTCTCCTATAAGTTTTATCGCTCGCTTTTGGATTCTATCTAGTAGGTGCAGGATGGTCTTTGGGGCACCAGACCAGATATGAGCGTTGTACTCAAGCTTGGGGCGGATATACGCCTTATAAATGAAAGCCAAATCAGAGGGGGTGAAATATTTCTTGCATCGATTAAGGAAACCTAAACATTTCGCAGCATTTTTGGCGACCTCAAATATGTTCCAACTAAGTGTTGAGCTGATACACATACCAAGGATGGACAGCTTTCCGGTTTCATCGACACAAGCGCCATTCATGGATAATGGCTGATTAACAACGGTTCGCTTTAGTGACAGCAGACAGCATTGAATTCCACTCTGTTGTTGTTTCCCCAGTTAATTATGCTGTCAAGATCGGAATTCAATGTGCTTAACATAGGGCAGGGTCGTGAGTCTCGGAACGAATATGAAAAGCTGAAGGTGCTGTCATCAGCGAAGGAATGGATTGGATTAGAAGTAGCAGACAAGAGATGATTAATAAAAATGAGAAAGAGTGTCGGAGACAAAACAGAGCCTTGGGTTACACCAGCATTTATTTGGTGGATATCAGACTTGAACTCATCCAAAACAACTTGAATTGAACGGTTCGAAAGGTAATTTCTAATCCATAGAAGAAGAGATTCATCGATACCATAAGAACGCATTTTCGACAAAAGAGCTTGATGCCAAACTCTGTCAAATGCCTTAGAAATGACTCGATGAATGTAAACAAAAGAACTGAACACACACAGTCGACTGGTTATTTTTTCAAGTTTGTTCAGTTTTTTAAAGACAACAAAAGCCACGACCCTTCTGAACTTTTTAAAAAAAGAACAAGACGGAACTCAATCCAGACTAGCTTGGCATTCAACGTAAACTAGTTTGTACCAGAAGCATAGGGAGGAGGAATGCGTGATTTGATACTGTTCCATGCTGAAGGTGAATCCTGATTTGATCTTAGTTTTCCTTGATGCCTGACACGATGTTTGCACATTTGCTTTTGAACAGACGCGCTTGGGGAATGAGCTAAGGAACGAAATATTCGAGAAAACTAAGAACGCACTTCTCGGGCGATCGAAGAAAAGGCGCATCAAATTATTAAAGACTAGGACAGAATACAGGCACTGTCAAAATCAATTGTGTAAAGAGCTGAAACGTTGTCCTCTAAATAAACAAAAGTGCACCAGAATTGGCTGTGCAGGGACATTAATCCTTCACAATTGCTACTGCTTAATTGCCACAGCTGGAAGTTTTTCCTTCGAATAATAATCTTAATATGGGTGGCGCTACAGACAGCCCGTAGAGGGCCAGGGCCTAGCTTTTCAGCAACCACACGTGTTGCGCATGCTATTGTTCCCTCACGAGTGGAAGGGACCTACAGTTTTAGGCCGACACAAACGGCCAAGTTTGAGAAAGTTTTTCTAGACAGTTATATTCTTTGTGAGTGAAAATTATTTTTGCCGTACTGGGATTCGAACCAAACACTAAAGTTCAAGTGCGTAGGAGTCGACGCACAGAGCCTCTCTCTCTATATTCAGACAGCTGCAGCAGAAGTCAATGTATGCAACTGCCTGGAAATTGTACACTCTGGCCATAATAATCGTTTCGTTCATTTTTGCTTACTTAAGTGGAAACGAAATCAATCACTTTCTATGTGCGTAGATGACAGTGGGAATTATGGGCATATCGTAATTTGTTTTCGTTCGGTTTTGAAATAAGCTTCGGTTTACTTTAGTCACTTAAAGTGGTTGAGGATAAGTTGGGTTATGTAAGTGGGTAGGTAATTGGGTGCCCTGTGGGCCCATAGACAAACATGTTGGGTACATTCTGCCTTGTTCGAGATGTTTTACCACCGTGAGACATACTTTGGCCCTAAAACCACCCACAACCACATTTGAATCTTAGGAGATTTTTCAGTTCGACACCGCTTAAGTCGTCCAGATCTACGAAGAAGAGCTGCCTCCCTTTCCTTCCTAGAACTGGGCAGTTACAGAGTAGATGTTGGATTAATTCTGTTTCTTCATCATCTCTGTAGCTTCTGCTAAAGTCGTTATGCGGTAAGTAAGGACTCCTACTAGCCTTCTCTCGCGTCCTTGCGCCTAAAGCCGATCAATGATGTTGACCTCGTTTGTCTCAACGACGGCCACATAGCCCTGGGCCGCTTCTCCATCACTCAGACCAAGCCATCGAGCTCTGACTCTTTCCTAGGCTTCGTCGTCTATTTTTTTTTTTTGTTCTTATGGATGTGAGCAAGTTGGGTTAAGTTAAGGTTGAACCTTAAATCTTCCACCTTCTCCGATGAAGACACCTCTGACTTTGGAGATAATGAGTTTGATGTTCTGAATCTAATTCTGGAACTGGTGCCACATTGTATGGGTTTATTGCTTTTCGCTTCAAATGCGTATACAAGATATTTTGTTGTTATAAACAGAAAGCTGTTTGTTAGCCTCAAAGAACAGGGAGAATGGAAGCATGCCGATGCAGCTACCTCTGCAGTCCGATTAAATAAAGAAACAAAGTTTGCTCGCATCTTTTGAATGCAATGCACGTATTTTATGTGAATCGGTTAATCTTCGGTAATTGCCATATAACTGCCATCAGGCCAGTTGAATGTTAAAAAAATGTTCTTATGTCATCGTCGTGCCCACCACAATATCGGACTCTAAAGATAAGATACCCTATATGTACACCTGTTGCAAATTGCAAGTAATTCAAGGGAGCACTATGAGTCACTCTTGCCTAAACGGTTCTCTAGTGATCCACACCTATTACTACTTCACATTAATCATGTCTACATGTTGTGAATACACACCCCCCAGCTATAAACAATTTATCAAAGAAACAGCACAGTGTATAGTTTTTGCTTTTCACATTGTTTTGTTCATTTTTTTTTAATAAAGTATCCAGCTCCGACATACCCACCCAATGGATCCACACTTCATTTAACCGAAAAAAAGAGTTCAGACAATTCTTTTCCTAAAGATTTATATTACATTTATTCAAAATGCCAATCAGCCCTTCACCAATTTCGTTTTTGTTTTTATTTTATTTTACGTTTCCACTAGACATAGCACTCTATACGTAAATAACAAGTTAACACTGTGAACTGACAAAAGCTGATGCGACAGGACAGTAAGTAGTTTCATCTCAACTTTCACTGCATCTTCACACCTTTCATTAATTTTTTTTTTCATTTTTTCATCCATGGGACATCAAAAACGCCAACAATTCAACGGAGACAACATAAATAACAAAAAAAAAAAAAAAAAAACACAATAACACAAAACAGAGTCTTCGTGAAACAATAGACGAGTACGAGAGTTTACAAAAAGGTAGCGAGAGTGAGAAATATTTGGCATTTGTAATGTAAGCAAAGTATTTTTTGATTGATCTGAGAATTATTGTATTTTTCTTTTTCTTTTTGTGGAGCACAGAGGGTAGGCACATGAGCGGTCTTTCTTCTTTTCTCTGTTTTCTAAGTTTAGTTATCAGTTTATCAATTCACAAAAAGGGCAATCCAAATTCGATTTTCTTTAAAAACAAAAAAAAAAAACAATTTTAAGAGGATTTTGTAAGAGAGAGAGAGAGAGGGCGATAGGCGGAGGAGGAAGTTCATGGGGATTCCGAAGAAGGCGATCTTAACACTTCAGAGGAAATAAGCATGATTGCATACGACGGTGACTGATAGTAAGGGTGATTTTTTAGCTATTATCTTTTTGGCAACACTGGTTTAAACAGCTGACGCACGTTTCGTGTTTTGTTCACTGTCAAACATCTTCAGTTTGTTCTATAATTTAACCATGAATCGTCTTACAAACGAACAACGCTACCTTCCGCAACGTACAATTTTTGGTGAATGGGCTCTTGGAAAGTTGGGCGAAGATCCACTTTTTTACCGAAAAATTGTGTTCAGCGACGAAGCTCATTTTTGGCTCAATGGGTACGTAAATAAGCAGAATTTTCGATTTTCGAGTGAATATCAGGCAGATGCATTTGCAAGAGCTACCAATGCATCCAGAAAAAGTCACAGTTTGGTGCGGTTTATGGGCTGGTGGCATCATTGGACCGTACTTCGTCAAAGATGATGCGAATCGTAACGTAACTGTGAATGGTGAGCGCTACCGTGAGATGATATCCAACTTTTTTTTGCCCAAAATGCAAGAGCTTGACTTGCATGACATGTGGTTTCAACAAGACGATGCCACATGCCACACAGCACGCGCAACAATGGACTTATTGAGGGGCGAGTTCGGTGAACATTTTATTTCACGTTCGGAACCGGTCAATTGGCCGCCTAGATCGTGCGATTTAACGCCTTTAGACTATTTTTTTGTGGGGCTATGTTAAAGCTAATGTCTATACAGACAAGCCCGCTTCAATTGACGCATTGGAAGACAACATTGAAGCATTCATTCGTGAGATACCGGCCGAAATGTTGGAAAGAGTATGCCAAAATTGGACTAAGCGGATGGACAATTTGAGGCGCAGTCCAGGTCAACATTTGCATGAAATAATCTTCAAACATTAAATTATCTGGACCGTAGTATCGATTCAAATAAAGATTTCATGAATTTTTCTGAATTGTATGTGTTTTTTTGGAAAAACTTTTCTATAGCTTTTAAAAAATCACCCTTTAGAATTTAGAATAAATGTTGGAGCATGGTTGGAATAGGCGGCTTTTCTGAGATGTCATGTGATTTATGATCGAAACCAGGGTCGTTTTAAAGTGCAACGTGATTCGCTGCGTGCAACTTGCATCAAGCTCGATGCGCGTACGACAAGTACTCCCACCTGTAAGAGGGCACAGATTTTGTTCAGAAATTCAATGATTTCTTGAGAAGTCAAGTAGAATCTTGTGTAATCACAGAGGTAAAAACATATGAGATGCTTGAAAATCTGAAAATTCAATTCATGACGTTTAGCATTCCAAATATAATTGCAGTCGTAGGCGCCCCCATAATGAACGTAAGTAAAGCCGATTGGACTGTAGATAATCAGCTGACTATGGTGTTCTGGAAAGCTTGGATGTTTTCATAAAGGACTGTGTTATCCATGTTCATTAATGCAAATATACGCCCACTCTAACTTAGGTAAAGCCTGCAGACATTCTACACAGTGTGTGTTCAAAAGCGCATGAGAAACGAAATGAAAGCACCCCTTTTCATAAAGCTACACCATTCGGTAGGCGAGAACAATCGTACGCACGAGTGATTGTTGAAGAAACTGCGCAAAGGTTGTTTGCCCTTTTGACTTTCGACACATATGTATGTAGGTATGTCCAAGAGAAAGCCCGAGTAACGTCAAACTGCGGCAGCCCTGCGAAAACGTAAATAAACTGCATTGACTAAGCATGACAGCAGTCAGGAAATGAATCGGGAACTGCGTTCATATAAAAGCAAAGCGACAGTCGAACGGCGATCAAGTTGACAGTGATTTTTGTTTTGTTGCAGGGAAACTGGAAGGTGGTCTTCTTCATGTGAAAATGGTGCCACAAAACATAATCCGGAAATCCTCTTATTACTTTAAGGCAACTTCTGTTTCTTGATACATCTCTAGACTTCTTCCAATTTTTTTTTTCTAAGCGTCATCCTTTTCCTTCCTATTTTGTGCACAACAGTTTGTTTAGCTTCACTCACACACTTTTTGTATCGCCGACTTATGTTGCATTTATGAATACTTTTGACAATGCGCTGGCCATCTGCAAACTTGCGGCAGTATCTGTAGTCATAAATGCATCGAAACATATTTTGTGCAGTGCAGTGGGGCAGGCAGGTTGGTGGGCAGGTGAGTAGGGTGGGTGACTGCATGCAAAAATTGTAAGTCATGCTCAGTTAGACCATCCGGTCCATTGTGCTGTCACGTTCGGCTTTGCGTCCAAAAACCCATTTACCCTTGTTGCAGTGGGGCAACAATGTTGCAATTATGAACTCAACCAAAGTTCCTAAAATAAAATATTCGTTGTAAGTGGTTCACCCATGACCCGTTTTGTAAGTTTATTACTACTTGGGAATCTTTCCCTTTCAAGTGTTACCAAATGTAGAGTTTTTTGGTCATTTGTTGCTCAGCTAGGAACAGGTTAAGTCCTGTCTGAACCGTAAATACACGGACCTAGTGTCATCTAGGCCCAGATTCATATCTGCGCTTCATCTTTATAAACCTACTGACACTTGGTTGTTCTTACAATTCAGCACAATATTGTTGTTAGGCGTATATCACACTCTGTTTGATTGAAATTTAAAGCACCATCAGCATCTGGCATTTCCCTTAGCAAGCGGGGCACACTCCGAAAGAAACAAACAGAGAGACCTCCCGAAGGAGAATTCACTTAGGACCTTACTTCTCTTCAACAACCTGGCCGATCGAAGCAGCATTAGCGTGAACCATCTGCACCGCTTTACGACAGCATTCATCGCAAGGAGCTATTCGATGCGATGGCCGAAGTCGGGATCCCGGGAAATCTGATCCGGTTGTGTCGCGCCACACTAACACATACGCGATGCACCGTGCAGTTCGGCTCAAGGATTTCTGAGCCGTTTGAAAATTGCCCTGGATTTCGGCAAGGAGATGCGCTGTCGTGTGATTCTTTCAATCTGGTACTGGAGAAGATAGTGCGGAGTGCAGCTGTAAACACGGAAGGCACTGTCTTCTACAAGTCGGTCCAACTGTTAGAGTACACAGATGACATCGACATCATCGCGCGTTCTCAACGTGCCGTAGTGGAGGCTTTTACGCCGATTGAAGAACAGGCGAAACGAACTGGTCTCAAGGTCAATGAGGCCAAAACGAAGTATATGCTGTCGACCAAAAATGTTCCGTCACACACCACCTTGGACAACATTTCACGATCGACAGCTACAACTTCGAGGCATTAAAGGAGTTTGTCTACCTCGGGGCAAACGTGAACTCCACAAACGACATCACAGTGGAGATCCGTTGTAGAATCGCCCTTGGCAACCGGTACTACTTCGGTTTGTCAAAACAACTGGGCTCAAAACTGCTGACTCGAAGGACCAAAATCATGCTCTACAAAACTCTTATTTTGCCAGTCCTGCTCTATGGAGCCGAAAGCTGGACGCTAAGCAAAACTGCAGAGCTGATTCTTGGTACCTTCGAAAGAAAAGTTCTACGACGGATATATGGTCCCGTCTGCGAGGAAGGCGAATGGAGTGGAAGACATAACCACCAACTCTACGAGCTGTACCAGGATGTGGATGTAGTCCGGAAGGCAAAGATCCGTCGACTGCACTGGCTCGCCCTCATCGAGCACACGGACAACAATGCTCCAGCAAAGAGGGTCTTTGAATCCGAGCCTACTGGTTCGAGAAGGAGAGGAAGACCGAATCTCCGGTATAAAGACCAAGTAATCGCGGATGCAAGACAGCTTGGTCTTGATGACTAGAAGCAGCGTGCCCAGGACTGTCAACGATGGAAGGCAGCAATTGTTCAGGCTCGGACCCTCCATGGGTCGCCGGCCTGATAAGTAAGGTAAGTAAGTGCCACGAGTAAGTAAGTATGCCTGATAAGTAAGTAAGTATCTGCACCGCTTTATCAGAAGCACCAACTGGTTTAAGACCGACTAGATCCGCTTAATAACCCCCCGGGGCCTAACTGATACTGCTGCCACTCTAACCAAAGAGGCCCTGAACATTGCATCACTTAAAACCTCGCAACTTATAAAAATCCTCATGAACTTCCAATCAATTCTCAGCAAGGGACAAATCAGAAGACGGGGGGGGAGGGAGGGGGAGGATAAAAATCGATTTTGTTTGCTCTTGTTTTATTTTTCATCGATTCATCATTCGTTCGAATCGAGTTATGATTTTTTTGGAAACAGAAAAAACAATTTCAAAAAAGAACATTTCACACGGGAGTTACAACTACTCATAAGATGGCAAAAAAAAATTTGTTAAATTTCATTCACTTGCTTTTTTTCTGTGATCTTGAGAATTTTTTTTTGTTTGTTTGGTTTTTTTTTTTGTTTTATCTAAACACACGTACCGAAGTAAACCATCCCTTGACCCGCTGGGCCCACCCTTGTCCTCCTGGTGATGAGGCTGTTGGCGAATCTCTACTACCATCATCATTTTCATTACATTCCTACACATCAATGACAATAATACACAATAGTATACATAATTTGTTGGACTTATTTGTTGGCTGACTTAGCAAAACGTCAGAGCTCTAGAAGCTCTGGCTGGGTTAATTTTTTTTTTTTTTTTTTTTTCCAAATAATATAGAATATTTGAGTGAAGAAGTAGTAAACTGAAGCACTTACCTCTTGGGAGACCTCCATTGGCTCACCGGTTCCAGCCATTGGTGCTTGCACTTGATCACCAGACGGCGCTTGCTCGTCCACGTTGCTCTGGCCCTCTTCCAATTCTTTCTTTTCCACCAACGATGCGCTTGAGATCAAAACAATGCCATGATGATTGATGCGTACTTTGACTTTCACTTCTTGCAAGTCTCCCTTCTCGTTGGGCTTAACCTCTTTTATCAGCCACTTGCCAATGACAGTGTCTGGATATGGAATTTGTTGGGCATACTGAACTGTCATGTTGAATGGTTCCTTTCGATTCAGAGTCAACATTCGGCTGAACGGAGCTGAATGGAAGGCTGGGAATACTTCGATTTCTCCGCCAGTTAGTGGTCCCTCAGGCTCCCAGATAACTTTCACGGCATAATTTTGGATATCGGTTACGCCGAACTCGCGAACACGCACGGCCGGGGACATGATGGCGCATTGTAATGCGGCGCCACGTGAAACTGATTCGTCTTGATTAAGGGTTGTGCTTGCTGGCTTACCGAAGGTCTGTGGAAAATGTAAACAAAGCATTTAATCTCAAGGGATACGCCTTGTGGGCTGCTGCGTGTGCTTCGAGAGTGGTCGGGAAGGAGACAGCTTCATAGGAAGGACATAATAGACCACTTGAGTTCGTCTCTAAATAGGCACAGTTGCTGGCTTTTCTTTGCGAAGTGAAAATTGCCAGAAGTCCACACAGACACACAAATCAGATTTATGAATTGAGCAGTCACATCCGCAACATCAGATGCTTATCACACTCTTTGCTCGAGTCGAAATGAGAATTTATGCCTGTATGTCACCTCCTACTCTATAAATAACCACTCTCGCTCGCACGTAATCTTGTCTATGTATTTAATTAAGCAGACTCATCGCTTGGCATCGAGCCACATCCGATGATGGTGATCTCAATGTGCAAACTACATGCAAAAGCTCCTCGCTATATTCATTCTTACCTGCTCGATTAATGCCTTTATGGATGGAATCCGTGAGCTTCCGCCAACAATCTCCACCGAGTGTATCTCGTCGAGTGTTAGCTTCGACTCTTGCAAGCACTTCCGCAGTGTCACATCGACCCTTTCGAACAAATGAGCACACAATTCCTCCATTGTGGTCCGTTGCATGCTAGAATGTACGTCGACATCGTTCATGAAGCATTCAATGTTCAATGGGAGTTTTGTACTATTTGCGGACATTTGTTTCTTAATTTTCTCAATTTCAGTTACCAGTCGCAAATATGCTCTGGCATTTGTTCTTGCGTTCAACTTGTATTTCTCTATGAACTCGTCCATGAAGTACTCGGCAAGAACATAGTCGAAATCACGACCTCCGATTTGATCCCACGTGCTGGCGAGCATCTTTAACTTGCCCTTCGTAAATGCACACACACTGACCTGCAGTGCCGAATGGCCGCAATCAACGAACACCACATTGCGTGGCTTGTCATCGGGGAGATCTTGTTTATAGAATCCATACGATAGGGCGGTTGCCGTTGGTTCATTCATTAGTCGCAATACATTGAGCCCAGCAATATTGGCGGCGTCCAGCAAGGCCTTGCGTTCGGCGTTTGTATAATAAATTGGGCACGTTATGACACAATCGTTTACCTGCAAATATATACGATGGCGAGGATGGGTATGCAGTCGTTTGGAGCTGATTGAATGTGATACTTACTTGCGCTTGCAAGGCGGTAACAGATGTTTCCTTCAATTTTGTGAATAACATTGCAGTTATTTGTTCTGGCGAGAATAATTGATCCTGGTCTAAGTAATTGACTCTAATGCCAATTCCGCCATCTGGACGCTGTTCAACTTTGAAAGGAATGCTAGCAATTTCGCGTTGTACATGCGGATCGTTGAATTTACGGCCCAATAGGCGCTTGAATCCGCTAACTGTGTTCTTCATATTGGTGACTTGTTGGTTTTTGGCTGCGACGCCGATAACCCTTTTCTTGCCATCGAATGCAACGCATGATCTAAAAAAAAAGGGAAAGTCAATTCGGGTGAGTTTCTGTACTACTAATAAAGATTCACATCGTGTGGATAAGAATTGAAAGAATGAAAGAAAAAAAAAACATATGCAAGTCACTCTCGATTGGAAGCTCTTGTTCTCTCTCTCTCTCGCTGCGCCATATGGTTTGGTTCTAATTAACGCCTCTTTTCATGACCAAAGATAGACACATTGACTGAACTGTGATGTGTTTCATATGTTCATTCAACTTACAGGTGGTGGTGGTGTGTGATTGCGTCATAAGTCCGGCAGAGAAAAGTGAATACACACCGAAAACGAAAAAGACCGACATGCAACATCGATTAATGTCGACTGGGCCCAATACAAGCGCACAGCGTTGAAATTGGAAATGAAGTAATCATGGAGTCAAAAAAGAGGTACACACACAAGTATTTTTTTTTTTATTCGAGCATTTCTTCACTTCACTAAAGTACCTTGCGAGGGATTGCATTGGTCAACGGCAACATTTTCGAGTGGTGTCTTGGAAGATTTGACATCGATAGCGCGCTGCTGAATGTTGTGATTTTTATTGTTATGCAAACCACGACGTTGCGCCATGGAAACAAATTCTTGTTGCCCTTATTTATGAAATCCGAATTAATATTGATTGAAGTAAGGGGGGGGAGTAACCGCGTCGTACGTAGCTTTTGTGAAAAAAAGGCGCTGAAAACTTCCAATCCAGCATATCGGAAGCGTTTCAGTTTATTGCTCGTGCAGTTCACTTGAACTTTGGCAACAAATTTGTAGTCTTAGTCCACTAATCGACCGTCATGATGGGAGAATGGTTAGCAGGGATGCATGAATTCTAATCGAAAAGACATCATCTCTTTCGTACCCCCGTACAAGACAATAATTGTAAACATCTTTTACAAACAGCTGACTGAAGGACGTTCAACTTGAGATAGTAAACGCTTGCGTCATTTATGAACATTAATTCCTGATAACACGATTGTATTAGGCGAGTCAACTTTGAGTCACGATCTGCTCCCCATTGATGCAAAGATTTGAAATTTATCAATTTATGATAAGTCTTAGATCGTGTCCAGAGTCAGACTCAACAGCAAACGTATTGGAATTCGGTTGTATTAGGGTGTAAGGCCTCATACGGAAATAACTAAAGTCATTCTCATGTGACCAAGTGAGCATCTGAAGAATAATGAAAAATGCAACGTATTCGCCCCCCCATCCGAAAAAATCAAACTACTTTCATCGGCATCGACGTCCTCAATCAACACTGGAGTCCAGATAGACGAGACGATCTCAGAGTTGGAAGCCCACAGATCTCTCGTAACCGTCATCGCTTCTAACGGAACGAAACCCAAACTTTCATCCGATAATGTGATGAAACAATCGAATAGTCACTGTAAACCACTAAGGCCGTCCTCTTATCTATTCGCCAATCGATTAAATTGCAGTTTTCGTGATAGGATAGGATAGGAATGCGGGTAGACGTTAGGAGGTGTACAGTTTTCGTGATATGTTTCGTCACAATGCGCGTCGCTTTTTCTAATAGATTGAGCAGATTGCTTCCTAGACCAAACGAATGTTGTCTATGGTCCTACTCTTCCTATCACCATCTTCCGGATCGCAATACTTTGCCGTTGGTATTACTACTAGGATTTTGCCATGAGACACAGAAGACAGATCAGACAGTGGCATTCTACCGCGAAAAGCTGAAGGTTCTCAACACTCGATTACACTGGGTTACAGGTTATAGGGACATAGCCGGCAATGAAGCAGCAGATGAACTTGCCAGGAAAGGGGCTGAAACCGATCCATCCCAGGTAATCTTACGTCTTCAACCAACTCTTGAGAATGTCAATAAGAAAGTGCATGGCTAGCAAATGAAATGTGGGCACTCTCTAACCACCTGTGATGATATGGACCAAGTTCAATAGAGAAAAAACCGACAATCCCTGATTTATAATCAAAATTGATTTATTGTGGGATTCTTCTTGGACTTTATGCATGTGTGTCTTAGATCTGTTTCCGTTGTACTTTGAGGAAGTGTCCGCAGCGAAACTATTCATTTGTCTTAGCTCAAACTATTGTGCCATTGTGACAACAGCAAAGGGTAACGCATTCGAATGACAAGTTCAATAAGGAAAAAACCGGCAAACTCTCACAATGGGACAAAAAGTTACTGCGGATGATAGTTGGAGCGTTAACTGGCGTAAAATGGAACCTACCCCTGTTGATGAAGACGAAAAAAGGATACCCCTCACTATCTCTGCCAAATGGGACACAGAACACTGGGAGAACACTTCTTCCAGGAGCTGCAGGACCAAACTAAAATCTACTTACCCTCTATTGTCAGATTTTCTTACGATTTCAGAATGGATGGACAACACGGACATGATGGATACGAAGAAGGTGTGAAGAGGAAAATTCCCTCTGCGGGTACCACATCAGGAGTTGCTTGCGAGTCTACCCACTTACCTAACCTAACCTAACCTATTTCCCCATGACAACTTATAGCCATTCACACTAAACTAACTTGTTTTTTCAACTGCTGTTTACCAGTTATTTTCAATTGTTTAGTTCAGACTTCAGCACAAGGGTTAGTTATATGTTTTATTCAACACAGCAATCATTTGAGGTATAAACGTCATGTGTTAGAGGCGTTTAAAGGTACTTTGTGGGCAAGAGTACTACTTTATTCCTGTCTGCAACTTATATCCTGAAACCGCCAAATCCACCGATCGTGAACGTTTAAATGACTGAAACTATTATTACTATTATAATTTATTTGCATGAAATTAAAATTACATACTAACAATAGAAGAGCCCTGGCTGCAGGGGTTTACGGCTCTATGGTGCATAAAAAGTCATATATTTAGATTATGCTGTTTAACAAATTTATATATATTACTTATATTCGCCTGTGTTGGAGTTTTAATCATTTGAATGATAGGAATGTTGATTCTTATGCAACCTGTGGTGCCCAGAATGTGGTTTATATCCAATTGCAAGTGACAAATGTTGCAGGTGGGAGGATGTCTACCTTTTAGAAGCTGTTGATGTGCTGTGTGCCCCAATCTAAGTATTGTAAATATAGTGTTGGAGATTTTAGATGCCGTTAATGGGTAAGTGGGGCTTATCCGCTCCGAATTTATAATGCTGTAATGATGCTGGTAGTTCCGCCAGTTAGCTACTTGCTTTTTGTGAAGTTTGTGCTTCATTAGGCGTAAAATATCCAATTTTGTGCTGATATTGAATCTGAATATTGGAGCATGGTGGGCAAGACTAGCTTCTAAATCAACTGATTCGTTCCCTTTGATACCAGTATGCCTGGGGACCCACATTAACTTAAGTTTGTTGGGAGACTTAATGAAGTGGTTACGAATATCCACTATAATTTCTGTGTCATTACGATGGTTTCTAACAGAATTGATCACAGATAGACTGTCGGTGGAAATTACATATTTCCCTTTGAACTTGGCTATGTAGTTAACTGCCTTTTGGATCGCCACAGCTTCTGCTGTAAAGACAGAAACATACGTTGGTAGTAGCCCGGATGTTATCAAAGTACCATTATCTTTGGTAACGGCAAATGATGTACTGCGGTCTATTTTGGATCCGTCCGTGAAGATAAAATTCCATATATAATCCTTTGAGTTTGAGATCGGCGGAAATTCTTTTAAAATGGTGTGTGAAGGACCTCTTTCAGGGTATTTTTTTTTGTCGTACCTGGTCATGCCCAAAATAAATGAATCAGTTTTTATGCTCCACGAAGGAAATTTTGTTGTAAGATGGTGTAGTACAGTTTGCGGTAAACCGAGGTTACTCCCAATGACGCGGGCTTTCGTAATAGCTGACAAGATTGGTTTTGACTGGAACTAATCCCCCTATTCACAACACTACATTGTGGACGCATATCGTGTATTCTTGCTGTTCCTAGATTGCTTTCTAAAAAAACAACTTCACGACTGTATTCTCAGACACCTCTCACTCGCCAATGGGTGACATTTCCATGTTCTGACCGAAAACTCGACCAGAGACACAAAACCGCTTGCTGTTGATGCTGTCAATTTAATTGGGGTTTCCTACAACATTCTTGTTATTAATAAATCTATTTCTACGACATTCAGTATTGCCTTGCATAGTTTTTCGTAATCACAATTTAATGGTTAAAAGGATTAACCACGCCATTAACTTGCCACGCCATTAACTTGGTCTAATCATTTTAGATCTCGTACGAAGTATAGGCTGAGTTCGTAAACGCGCAGTACTGCAACGTCAATGGTACTTATTTGCAAACATTTGGCAATGATGCAATGCATCGCGTTCTAAAATTTCATATGAAAGTTGCTGCGCTAACAAAAGCAACCAGCTCATCACAGATTATCGTGATGCATCGCAACATCAAAAAAAGCAATCAAAGCGCATTTTTTTTTTGACGTTTACGAACTCAGTCATATTCTAAACAAGGAAATACATCAAGCTCACTGCACAATGGTACTATTCGTGTGGCTTTCTTTTCAGAATACTGAACAGCTAGTTGCGTACAAGAAGGCTCGTAGGTAGGTTGGTTGATGCGGCTTATGAAACATGCACATTTGACCTTAAGTAAGCAGCCAGAAAATGATGCTTTCTAGACATCAGAGCTGATGCACGAGCAAATGTCGTGTTATACCACTTTCTATCTCCTCTCCATCCGTGCAACTCTTCTGCAGAACTCATTTGCGACAACTTCTAATCTCCCAAGAGGCAATGCTCTGCAATGGCACTGACCACATGACTAACATCCACTTAAGAAAAGCAGTAGTTGTTTGGAGTCAGATCAGTTTGAAAGTTTGCCATGCAAGTGCTTGCTAGCCTGTATCTCCTGTTGGATAATTCGGGTATCTTACACGGGGAACAGTCTTTACTTGTCCTCTGCCCATTTGCTGGGAATGTCTGTCCTGGGCAACCATCACAGGCAATGTTACGGGTCACAGCTTTAGTTTCAGTCATTTAAACGTTCACCATCAGTTGATTTGGGAGTTTCAGGATATTAGTTGCAGACAGTAGTACAGAGATAGCCGACTCTTGACCCTTAAAACTATTTGACAGCGTCTTTTATATCGTTTTCTCAAAGCCAAATGACCGATCAGTGAATGCAATTTACATTATTTCATGAATAACCGTCAAGATTTCGTGAATAACTGTCAAAAAGTCTCTGAAATTCTTCGATGGACAAAGGGACAATCAAGTCTGAAGTCGGCTATCTTTATAGTACCTGATTTCCGGGGTTCCTGACATCAAAAAGTCAGTTCTTCAGACACTGTCTAAAAGACAACAGCAAAAGCTCAAGCGAAACGAAGCCAACGTTCTGGTAAGCATTCACAGAAATACTTTAAGAAGGACGTTCATACTCCAGGTTAATATACAGTGGACTCCCACACTAAGTCGAATTCTCACGGGATATCAAATTTAGTTCGAGTTAAAAGATGCTTTTTTTGTGGAAAATGCCAAAATATGGCACACAAAATTGACTTAGAGGGCAATTCGACTGCGGCAGCGTTTCAAATCCAATATGAATCGGTAAACTTCATCTAAAAGGTCACCGCAACACGTCGCATTGCCGTGCAACATAATTCACCCGCGACATCAAAATAAAACTTTAATCAGTCTATTAAAATAAATTTCATACAAAAATACGATTTTCACAAAAATCTTATTAAATCTCATGGAAAACATCAACAGAAGTGTATTTTTAGACACGTGCATGCACAGTAGCTTTCAAGCAATTTTCATGTGTAACTCACGCCCTCACAGTGTAGCTGAGAAGAGCTCACTCTCAGGAAAAGAAAATGACGACGAAATGATGTTCGTTTTTCATATATTTATCGATATTTGAAAGTGCTCATCACAGGTCTTTAAATTCGATGAGTCATTCGGATGCAAAGACAACTCGGATCGCTTTTTGGCTGGAATATGGTTTGCCTGGTGATGTAAATGTGGAACAGACCGACCATATAAGACCATACGGCGTTTTAAGTCAGTTAAGGCAACATGTCTGGTTCGGCTTTCTTTCTTTTTTCTTTTGCGGGACAGTCTTTTGAAGGTTAACCCCTGATTCATAATCAAAATTGATTTATTGTGGGATGTTGTGCGTATTTTCTTCGTCGACTTTATGCATGTGTGCTTTGGATCTGTTTCTGTTGTAAAATGCAGCAAAACTATTTGTCATTTGTCTTAACTCAAACAATTGTGCTGATAAATTACATTTAAACGCAACATTATGGTGGCCCAAGTACAGTCCGACAGCAGCAAAGGGTAACGCATACATATGCAACATTTTATTGCGATTCTGCGACGTAAGCTGTTGACGATTCGAATGACACATCTGGGCTGTCAACACACACCCGATGCCGGTAGAGAAACTGTGAAGTCTTCCCCCAAGCCACTGCCCTAGTTGGAGTTTAAAAGAGTGAAGTGCATGACATAATGATGTCTAGCGTTGGTTGGTTGATTCGAAATGCTGAAAGCAACAACTCATTTCTCTACCCAAAAAAGGTGTGCCTCTCTTAGGCAAATCAACTGAACAAGGCAATCGTTAGTGTTTAAGAGAAGAAATCCGGCCTACATAGTTGCCGCAAAAAATGCAGAAATTTGTATATATTCAAGAACCTCGTTAACACGTCCCAGCAAAAGCACACTCTGTCAGCGAACGCCTTAAAGACAACGTCTAATTCACGTCACATTTAAGTGCACGGCCCTAGCTTCATAGCTTTAGCAATTACACATCAAATTATTCACAACTCGACTAGCATCTTCCATTCAGTTGATTAAAAAGACCATACTTCCTATGGCTCATATGCATATCTCTACAATCTGTATTAGGTACGCATAGACATCTGCAGCTACCTCGATGTTTTCACGCATGCCTTACAATGTACACACATACAGATTGTGCACATAAGCTTGCCGCATTATAGAGCAACAAAAATCGATAGCTAATAAGAATGTTCAATTGGAACGACTTGCACGGTGCACCGACAAAAGCTTGTTGGCCAAATTGACAGTAGGCACGGCACACAAATCAGTCATAATAACAATGGTATACCCTCCATGGATACGGCTTTCTGTGGGTAAGGCATGGACTACGAAATTTCTGGAAAAGTCCAGTCGAGCCTTACCACTAACGCAATATGTAAGGGGGGAAAAAAGCCGGCAAATATAACTCAACGCCACCACAATTTATCACACCACCCACACCCCCCCTAAAACTTTTCAGAAAGACCAACAACAACAACTGCTCTCAAACGTGGGAAAAAACACAGAAGTAGAGAAGAGAAGAGAGAAAAAAAAATGAATCAAAAAATATCCAGCGAAACAAACATGACAACTACGAAATCGAAGCATCTAGAAATGTACTTCTCTTCAACCCCCCGAGAATCGCTGATGAGTGAAAGAGAGAAGCCGATTCCCGCTGAACATATGTTTGCTGCGATGAAAAGAGCAGAACAGAAAATCAATAAGCACCTGCCCAGTAGTTGAAAATCAGTAAATTACTGACAATAATGGCCAAAAAGAATGGTTTATCACGCCACAAATGGAAGATGTCACCTATGCGAACAGTCTCCAATTGATCAACGAGAATTTAGTTCATCCATAAGCGCACAACGAATGACCGACGAGTGACGTTCATCGTTTTATAGGTTATACACACCACTGGCGGGTACGCGGTACTATACCAAATTGTGTAAATTCATGCAGACAAAACGAGAGGTATTCCCATGTGGGGATTATGAAACCGTGATAAGCACAAGTAGAAACAGTACAAAGAGCTCTCTAGGCATCCCCCTTTTCAAATTATGAATACAACACGAGGTTACAATTCTAACCACTGACGTGTGTCCGAGAGGAGAAGGAAAAAAAAAAAAAAAGGAAAAAGAATATATATCAAATTAAGTGAAGAAAAGCTTAATTAGAAGCTAGTTAGTTTTTGAATAATAGAATAAATACTTACGGCGTGCCTCTTAAGCTGTAATCGTTGGCCAAAGTTTCAATGCCGCCAGCTTTGGCTGCAGCAACATAGCACGATTCATTACCGAAATCAATCCCGATCACAGACATTGTTTGATGAATTCTACTTTACACCTTCCTTAAGGAGAGAGATCCAATTTGCTCGACTTTGATAATTAGAAAAACTTTTTTTCCCACTCCGTTTCTTGGTATCCTCGGAATGCCTGATTTTCAGTACTTTCCTAAAGTTTTCTTTAAAAAAAAAAAAATCGAAAAAAAATAGGGGAAAAAGCAAGGTTTTGTTCTAGAAAATTGCACTTTTCACACGGACTCTCTTTCATAAAGGGGACGGGCAAGTGAAATCAAAACTGGAAAAATCGTTCAGCATATATTCTCATATTCCCTTGAATTCAATTAATTATTCACCGCAAAGGTAGATGGAATTTTTTGTGTTTCCCTCATCGCGACTAACATTACAATTTTTTTCATTTTTTTTTTTTTGAGATGGACGGGAAGGAATTTTGTAGGAAAATATATGAGAAAGATTGTTCACTCGTTTCGTTTCAGTTGGACGTTGTAAATTAATTTTTTCTTTGTTTTTTTTTTGCTGACCTGCTCTTTTGTTGGTTATTTTATATCAATTCGATGGTTTATTGTTAATCTTTTGTGTGTGTAAAAAAAAAAATGAGTTATTGCAAATCGGCTTCGACGTTCTTGATGTGAAAATTATCTTCTCTTGAGCGCGTTTCAATTTCAACTGAAGCGAACTGAACGAAGGAGTTGACAAGATTTCTGATTTTTCACAAAACTGCTTTTGTTGATTGGAGTGAGAGGGGGACGGCATCACATGCATACATTTTCTAGAACAATAGATGGCAGTGGTGTTGTTTGGAAGAAATTTGCGAGTTGGATTTGAGTGCGAGCTTCTGTTGCTGTTGAAGGTTCGGGAAATGGCACTCAGCTTTTCTTCCTGCGCTTAAGTTCCTGCATTATATTTTGATTGCCAATTGTTCCAATTGCTGTGAAATTCACAGAAAATCACCGAAAAACTGTCAAAAGCTGTTCCATTTGGTGATTTTTTCTTCTTCCGATTCAGATTCAGACTTCCGTTCAACTGCAAATTTCAAGTGTCAAAAATGACAAGGAAGAGATGATTAAATAAGAAAAAACAACAATTTATCACAAAATCCGATAAAATTTTGCGAAACAACGTGATTTTTTCAACCATGACTCCACGCATCGCCTCGACAAGTCTTCTTCTTCCTACACCATGGTCAGAAATCATCTACAACTCCTTTTAATCTACTCATACTATTCCATCTCCGACCATGGTTTTCTTTAAGTCTTAACGAGCATTTTTACCCTGTACCTGAACTGCGAATCTGTCAAGTGTCATCTGCAAGGGTGTGCTTGCGATTTTGTGAATAACAGCTGCTTCAAGCGAATTTATGTTTATCTAATTTTCCGTATCGATCCTGAGTCCTAGTAAATTTTCCGCAATGCCATCTTCACCCGTGTCGGCTGCACAAATAGCCCCGTTGACATATAAAGTAATCGCGAAATGTTCCACGACAAAGGCACGAGTGGGGATAATGTCTCTGCGGCATAGTGATGTGAATACGCCAGTGTTTATGCCAGTGGGCACACAAGGAACCCTAAAAGGAATACATCCGAATCAATTGATTGCATTAGATTGTCAAATTCTCTTGGCAAACACGTACCATCTGGGCAATCGGCCGGGTATCGAAACTCTGAAGAGAGCCGGTGGTTTGCACAAATACATGGGCTGGCCACGTGCGATTTTGACAGATTCCGGTGGCTTTCAAATGGTGTCACTGTTGCAGCTGGCTGAAATTGATGAGACCGGTGTAAATTTTCAGTCACCTTACGACGGATCAAAGTGTATGCTAACGCCGGAGCATTCGATAACGATACAAAATGCAATTGGCGCCGATATTATGATGCAATTGGACGATGTAGTGAAAACCACAACCACCGGTCCGCGAGTTGAGGAGGCAATGCACAGGACGATTCGTTGGGTGGATCGATGCATTACAGCGCATGAGCGAGATGACGATCAGAGCTTGTTTCCTATCGTACAAGGAGGCCTGGACCAGCAGCTGCGGAAGGAGTGCGTTGCAAAGCTAACCGAGAGACCGGTGCGAGGTTTCGCCATCGGCGGTCTAAGTGGTGGCGAGAGTAAACACGAATTTTGGCGCACAGTGCACACTTGTACGGATCTTCTGCCGGACGATAAACCACGATACTTGATGGGAGTTGGATTCGCTGCCGACTTGGTTGTTTGTGTTGCCCTTGGAGTGGATATGTTTGATTGTGTTTTTCCCACAAGAACGGCGCGTTTCGGTTGTGCACTAGTCAACACTGGACAGTTGAACTTGAAGCAACAGAAATACGCCCTCGATACGCAACCAATCGATGAGAATTGCGAATGCAGCACATGCAAGATATACACACGTTCGTATCTTCATCACATTGCTACTGTAGATCCGGTGGCGTGCAGCCTCTTAAGTATCCATAATGTCGCCTATCAGCTGAGACTTATGAAAAATATGAGAAATGCTATTGAGGAAAATACCTTTCCCGAGTTTGTCAAGGACTTCATGAGGAATCATTTTGGCGATGAACCTATTCCCGATTGGATATGTGACGCACTAAAAGCAGTCAAAATTGACCTAAAAACCGAGGACAACTAAGGGCTAAGCGCGGACTTCGTATTTATTAATTTTGTATCATTTTACAAATAGATTGTATTTAAAATATTAAATGATTATTTTATTTGAAAGTGTTCAGCATTTTCAGGTCTTGCGCTACGGATGAAAACATGGATAGTAGAACAGGCACGCTGTGCACGAAATAGGGACATTTTAAAGTAGGCTGAAGTCAGGGGAAGATGATAGGGATCTGCTGTGACAAACTGAGAAGGTATCCGCAGAGTTTAATCCCCTTGTTGGCAGTGGCATCTTTGCATTTTCTCTCCCCAGTCTGGGGACAATAAGGAAGTCTAAGCTAAAAATACCCATCGCTGATTCAAATTAAGAGCAGTCGTTGATTCCGGAACTACATTAGCTTCGCATTCCTATTCGAACTGCATAACTCCAGAGTCCAAGTATATTTATAACCTGATGCACCCACATGCTTGTTTAAAATCCAATTCAAAGTTCAGAGGCGAACAACAAATACACAAGCGGTAACCGCTATCGCTAGAGGAGCACATTAAGCTATCAGTTAATAGAGCTATCACCCCACACATGCATATGCAACTTGATAAAGATCTGCAATTTGAATAAAATAATCTAAAGCAATGGAGACGCTACATTCCGGAATGAAATTCTTCATTTTTATTCACAATTTTCCAAATTTTTCAATTGTTTTGCCAGCTGATTGGCAAATGATTGCACATAACTTGGACTGATGGTATTCAGCAACGCGTAGGGAGTCTCAAAAACATCTGCATCCTCTTCGTCGGCGGATATCTTTGATTCGTTTATCTTATCGAATTCTTCACTGACTATGGAAAATCCACTTCCTGATGCCCGTACACAGAAATCGTTGCCTTCCAGAGTCTTTAAATTGAGAAATATTTCAAATGATGTGTTCTTGAGCTTCTTCGAGACACCAATGTATGTGACATGACTTGAAATATCGTGTATAATTGCGTCTGCTTCGGCTTCCCAGTTGAGAGTATCTTCGCTTAACATTTTGTTCGTATTAAACTCTGTTGCCCCCTTTCTATTAGTGTTTCACGAATTTGTAGTACTTACTGAAATGAAAACAAACCGAATGCTTGACAATTTGTGTTGCAAATTTTGAGACGTCAGTTGCAAATGATATCGCAACTAGGGTTGCCATGTCTCGATTTTTATACTCATATAAAGTAAAATGTCTTAATTTGTATTTTTATCTGTTTGCGAAGAACGGATCAGATATGTATTCTCTCATTACAGTAGTAACAACTGCGGGATTGCTCTATGGAACTGTGTCTACCCACAAGTTCCAGGGTCTTAAATGCACGTTTCATTAATCAAAACCATTATAAAGTTTTTATTTGTCTGAAATACATTCCTTCCAGTTTAGGTGCCATTCACTTGGCTTAGAATTCAGCAAACAATACAAAATCGTTATACCTAGAGGGAAGAATGAGTCAATGGACCTCCTTGTATGACTGATGACGCCCAAAGATGGTACACAGGCGGGTCGAAGTCAGAAAGTAGAGAAGTAGCAGGCACTGTAGGACCTTGATGTAACCTACACATGGCCCTTCCCCGAGAGTCTACCAAATGAAGCAGCACATTGCATAGTTAATAGAAATCCAATAAATACATAAATATCGATACTCTGAGTACTTAAAGCTCTAAGCAGCTTCACATTCAACTACAGCTCTGGCTGGGAATGTCACAATATACTCAATACCTTGGCAGAAAAAAAACAGGCTAAAACTAATATGGGTGCCAGGACATGAATATAACGAGGAAAATGAAAAGGCAGATATCCAATCAAAGAAAGCGGCTGGGACTCCTTTTATCCCTCTTCATGGATTCAGCAACATAAACGTACAACAACATATAATCAACTGGACAAATACATGCCGCATCCAATTCTGGAACAATCAGGAGGGATCCCAGAGGAACCAAGTAGGATGTAAACCTAAACAAGTCTCACAATAGGATTCTATGTGGCGCACTTACTGGCCATTTCTCATGCAACTATCACCTGCACATAATGGAGCACATCAGCTCAGAAAACTGTAGACACTGTGGACAATCGAAGGAGACCATGGAACCTACTAGTCGAGTGTCCAAATCTGACCACAAGCAGATACAACATAAAAACCAATAGAATCATATTAACAGGAACAGACACTCAAGACATCCCATCTAAAGAGATCGACAACTATCTCAAGGTAGCTCTGAAGTCCTAGATAAAGAAGGGGTGCACAATAGGATAGGATAGGAATGTGGGTAGACGTGCGGAAGCACATCTCACTTAGGTCCGTGTGGACCCATTGTGTTGCCCAGAGGGGGAAATGTTCCTCCTTGTACCCTTATCGCACTCATCGTGACGTTGTATTCATTGTTGACCTCTCTTCGTCTAGCCAGCCCGACATCGTAATGAACCTGAAAAAGTTAGATAGTCGGATGTTATGGATTTCTTGCAGGTCTTGGAAGAAGAATTCTCCCATGGTCCTGTATCGCAGTTGGCTGAGGCTTGGGCAGTAGCAGAGATAGTGAGGAGTGTCCTCTCTGCATATGTAGTCATGAGATAGTCCCATTTTTGTTTCATGATACTTCAGATGGTTATGCCCTGTTAGAACTCCGACTACCATCCTTAGTAGGCTTTTGCCACACTGAAGAAGTGTATCGGTTTCAGTTCTATTGATATCGGGCCATAGCATCCTAGTAGTCTTACAGAGGGTTATATTAAAACACCTTTCTCTTCCAAGTTCTAGAATTTGATCATCCACTTTCTTCTTGACATCTGCCAGTGGTGGTTGAATCCACTCGATTGCCTGGGATTGGTCGATTACGGTCCCCTAACTGGCAAATTCATCTGCTGGCTCATTGTCGGCTGGTCCCAGCATAGGGTTATTGAGTGTTGCGCACTCCTCGCGACCGTCTTGGACTTGATTTTTATCGCCGAAATAGCTTTTATGGCCGCTTGACTGTCAATTAGAATGGTAATACCAGCCGGTGGTATTTATCATTCTGGCCGCTTCTTTGACTGCCAGGACCTCCGCTTGAAAAACACTGCCATATTCAGGGATCCTGATAGAGCAGTGCATGATTAACAATTCGGAGAAAATGCCCACACCTGTGCCTGTTTGCATCTTCGATCCATCAGTATATACTTGGGGATGCTCGAATTATTGATGGGTTCTTTTGTGATCCACTCCTCCCTCGTCGGGAAATAGCATCCGAAGGGTATTTCGAAGTCGAGGAAAGGGAGTGTGTAGTCACTTTCGGACTGTTCTATTTGTAGTCTATTCAGTATACTAGCATGTCCAATGAATGAATGCTTCTAATGGCACTCTTAGCAGCGTTAGCTTGCATGTAGAGTTCAAGTGGGAGAAGGTTTAATAGTACCTCTAGCCCCGCGGTCGATGTAGTGGAGATAGCGCCTGTGACTCCAAGACATGCCAGTCTCTGTATTCGAGTAAACAGCCTGCGGTTGGTGGATTTCAGGGCGGCCTGCCACCGTACCACGCTGCCGTGGGTGCACAATATATCACATGTGGTCGCAGTGCTATGTGACTCTCTAGTCACTTCCCATTATCTTCAGTTCAATTCAATTCAAGTGTCATTCACTACGAATTGTTATGTATGTACACAAATGCATGAAGAATTGCGGACACCGCGGTTTGAGATGATTCTACCTTGCTCTTTGAACATTGTCGGTGATTCGAAAGAGGTGAGGAGAATTGGGACTCCCCCGGGTAGATGTCGTCACTGAAAACTGAACTCCAAACCAGAAAGCAACTGAGTTTGATTTGCAAATTCAAGTTCAAATGCTTGATAGAAATAATTTTATTCGCAAGATATTACTTTCTAAAGGACGAACGCTTTCTTTTGCAATTGGTGGGTATGCAGAAGTGGTGGCTCGGTGAGAACCTAAATAGCAATGTGTTCCGTTTTAATGGCACAGCTCAGGTACCTTATACGTACATAAAGTGTATACTTGAGATATCCCCAAATCCATCCTGAGGTATTTATGAAAGACATTAGTCCCTTAATATCCTTCGCAAAATTCTCATCAAGTGAGTTGAAGAAGGATTTATCAAGGGCTCGGTGTCTGGCTCTAGCAGAGCTAGCTGGCAGCTACATATGAAATGTGGTAAGGTCACTCTCTCAGCAATGTTGTTGCAACTGCGTGGGATACCTAGTTTTGTGGCATGATCTCATATCGGCCGCCTATCGACCGCCACCAATCTAGTGATATCATGTCGAGTTGGCAACAGATGGTTTGTTTTTTTAGATCGGTTCTACTGAGGCATTTTTTTTTAATGTAGCAGTTCGTCAATCTGGCCCTTCTAAGACTTGCAGTCTTGACTGCTTGTATTGGGATGTGCACCTCCTCTGCAAGCGAGCACTGGAGGGCAGATCCCTCAAACGGCCTTCTCATTTCCCGGGATGTCACTGTGACCTGAAATTCCGGCATTCATGTACTAGTTTAGAGTGTGTAGTAATTATTATTGTTGAGGGTAAATTGCACCGCGACCTTAAGATCTATTGTGTCCTCTATTTATACCTTTTCTTTCGTAAGAGCCCCCACACATGCAGCTATTTTTCCAGAGTTGTATTGAGGGTTATTTGCTCCTATTGCGCGAAGGTGGAAGAGATTTGTCCTAGAGTATTCTCTCCAAGCCAGTTTTCTTTAGGAATCTGAGAATGAGAGCTGGTTCTAGTGGCTGCAATTCTTCCTCTGATATTGGGTGTTTGCCCAGATATCTTTGCCTTAGCGCAGCACAAAATCCCAGTATATGTTCTGGAATTCCATTAGATTGTCCGCAGAATCTGCAGAGACCTTCTTCTGATGCTCCTAGTTTCCTTAGGTGCTCCCTGAGTTTACAGTGTCCTGTTAGGAAGTCTGCTAAGATACGGAGTTTTGTTTTGCTCATTCTGATACATGCTTCAAACCGCTTGCGGTTATGTTGACCCAAGAGTTTCTTGGCCTGCTTCATACCATGAGCGTGGTTCCATGTATCTGCCCGGTCATGATTTCCTACAGCGCGTAGTGGTTCGGGGCCTATAAAATGTTCCGATGCTCCTTTCCTAGTCAGGGAGTCGGCCATTTCATTGTCTTCTATCCCTGTATGGTCAGGTATCCAACAGAGTTTTACTCTGTTACTCCTTACTCAGCTTCTGTAGACATTTCCACACGAGCCTGGATTTGATGATATAGGCGTTTAGTGCCAGATTAGCGGCACGACTGTCCAACATTATTGCTTTGTCATAGTTGGTATAGTTAATGCCAAGATTGATCTGAGCACATCTGCTATGGCATAGACCTCTGCTTGAAAGACATTGGTGCATTTGCCCATGGGTTCGTAGTACTTTGTCCGCGGTCCAAATACTCCTGCCCCTGTTCCTTCGTCAGTTCTTGATCCATCCGATCCGTATTGCTGCTCAATCTGTGGACTATGGATTCATTGCTCCAGTCTTTTTTGGTGCTGAGCTTAACTCCTTTTGGAAATTGATTTTCCTAATCGCTTCAACGTTGGGAATGGCCAGGGGTGGTCGCTTTTTGACTACTGCATCGAATTGTCTCGATGTAATGCACCTGTCTCTTCCTGTCCCTTCTTTTGCCATTCTCATGATTGTTTTATTTCCACATTCTGCGACCAGCAGATGCAATGGAGTCAGCTCCAGTAGCACCCCCATGGCGGCAGTTGTACAAGTGTAGTAATGGAGACATTAGTTTGGCTATCAATGCATATGACAAGCTATTTGAGTGTATTTTGATTTGACGACATGCCTCTCGGATTGCAAATAGTTCCGCTTCGAATACACTGGATTGTCATGCAGTCTATAATAATAATATAATATGGGTGGCGCTAAGGCCCGTAGAGGGCCAGAGCCTAGCTTCTTAGCAACCACTTGTCTTGTGCGTGCTATTGTTCTATCACGAGTGGAAGTCATGCAGTCTATGCGCTTTCAAAATGTTCAGGAATTCCGAGAACGCACCCGTAATGACTACACCCATCTTAGAGCCGTCAGTTATTGTTGTCGTTGCCCAATTGAATTCCCTGTACACCTGCCCGCTAGGCCATTCCTCCGTTCTTTCGGAGTTCAAAGCTGATTAAGTTTGGGGACGGTGTAGTGTGTGGAGGATGTTTCGAGATCTCTCGGAAGAAGGTTTAGGACGCTGCTGTGACCATAGGGTTTTGATGTCCAGCACCCAGCCTCTCTGAACCTGGCGCTCCTTTGGGTAGTACATCTTTGTATATGACACACAATTTTACCTTTTGTAAAGGTTTCAAGGCAAATGCTTCAAAATGATTTCATTTCATCGAAGGGGAGGTGGATCTGTGTAGGTAGAAATTTGAAAAATAAACGCATTATCAAACGTCGCCTTACTGTAGACAAAAAGTTTAAACACAACAAACAAATGAGATTTTATTTTTATTAGTAGATAATTTCAAGGTATATAATAAATTACATTCCATGGGTGTTGTTGGTGAGCAATATCTCAACCCCCGCGTAGTTACTGCATAAAGGTGGCATAGCCTCTAGTTTGCCATTAAACGCATCGTACTCAAAGAATTTGTTTCTATCATTTATGATAATGTTCTTACCGTGTAATGCGGTTTTCGCAGATGAGCTCAACGTTGGTATCGTATTTTGAATCACGCAAGTAGAAGTTTCTAAATCATAAACATGCACAGTGGTTGATGTTATTTCTACTAAATATTTAGACAATAAGTGTCTTATAATGTGCAGACCCAACAAGGGAGCCCTAGATGTTCGCTGTATCACGTGTAGATTGCTAGTCGCCTCAGCAATATTGTAGGTGCAGTAGTAATTGCCATGTAGAAAATAAATTATATCTTGGAACGTATCATAGATCCCCACGCCTTCCACAGGAAAATGTTTGTCCAATTTCATTGCTGTCCATTTTTCGAAAGGCTGTGCCAACTTGTCGTGACCGCTGCGGTTGATCGCGTACAGACTACCATTTGATGTGGTCACGATTTCTGGACTGGAGAGATTTAGCCGAGGAAATTCCTCCCACTGAAGCGTATCCAAGTTCAATGTGTCTACACGGTTTGAAAAGTGACCTTCTTCTTGGGCACCAACGATTATTAGTGCCTTGTCAACGATTGTATATTTCAAATTGGCTCTACGATAGGGTATAGCTGGCCATTTTGTGTAAAGCCATTCCTTTAGCCCGGTATAGTATAATCCCACACTTAGGTCTGCACTGGAATCGCAGCCATTAATCGCGACGATAACGTCTTTGAAGTTTCTTATTTTGCTTTGCTCATGGGTGAACATTTTCGAACGCATATCGGGCACCGCATGCCATACTAGTGCTTTGCATATAAGACGTGTCACCTCAGTAGATTCGGATTCATCCTTTGCAAATATGCTGCCGATGTAGCCAGGCGATATCAATGGAAAACGCACATGCGAGAGCAGTTTTTCCAGGTATTGCATCCGATCATCTTTTCTATAGTTTATCCATGCCATTATACTTAGATACACATCGGCTTCCGATTGCATGCGTAAATTTTCATTGGAAATCAGCTCACATAAGTTGTCGATATCCTGCGAGTAGAATTGATCCTCATCTCTTAGTGCAACAAAGTGCTCACATGCGTATAATAACGCAGCATCTTGCAGTTCGCGATAATTATGACGCTTTGCAAAGTAAAATATTTCCTGGCAATTCGATACGTCTATATTTTCCTTCATATAGCTACAGCATAGATTCTCCAATGCGCTGATTTCCAAAAGATGTGATCCAACAAATACAGATTCCACTGTATCAATGGTCAGTTCTATTATTCCTTTGTAAATGAAATTAAGGATCAATTTCAGTGTACATCCATCGATTTGGTTCAACTTAACTTCGTTCGCTTCCGATTCACAAAGTGATCCACCGAACATTGCCAAGAAGTAATTGCTGACTGAGGCAAGAATATTTTTGTGCACCATGATTTTGTATTCATCATCTGAGGATATGAGTGTAATGTCACAGAATTGCTGATCGTCAAACATCTTCTGAAGATTTGCATTTAGTTTTGTAAAATGCTCGTTAGTCCACAATGTTTTGGGTCTTTGGCAATGCTCTTCGCTCTTTACTTTGTCCATTGATAGACTGCAAGAAGAAAAGACACTATTTCACTATTTTTTTTGTTTGCAAAAACAATCGCATCGACAAGGGAAATGTGAGACGCCTAGCCACGCCTCGCATACATACATAGATCGCCCACACATTTCCCATACCGCGGCGACACCATTGCATGTTTTAAAGGACATTAAAAAAAAAAAAAAAAACTATGCGGGAAACCTTGGTTATATCCCTGTTCTAATACCTGCTTTTAATGCCAGACCGGACGATGCAAGTTTCTGAAGCAAATGAAGTTGAAGAGCTCTTCATCAGCGACGAATTCGAATTAACTGCTCTGCTTCTGGATGCTTTTCCTTGAAATGCTTTTTAGAAGTGCCAAGTTGCCATAGTGATTCCCGTGCAAGTTTGATCCGAACGCTGAATTGTATACGTATTGAGTTAATCGAATGTAAATAAAAAAGGGTAATTGCTTGTACATAAGTTAAGAGAAATTAATATTGGTTGATTACCTCGAGAAGACTATTGGCGTTTTTGTCGGCGAATTATCTTACGTTCGACCAGAAATCAAAATATTTGACAAAATCATTGAGCCACTCTTGACAATAATGTCCAGGGTTGCCGCTGTACGACTTTGGCCGCAATATGACTCGTTGACAATTGGATACGGATGTCCTGGTTTTATGAGCTGCACAAGCTTTTAAGATTTATGAAGAAGATTCTATGAATTTTTGACCACCTAGTGGCGTAGTGTACAGGTGCGTCGACTAAGGCCGCTTTTAGACACGCTAAATTCGTCGCCGATTTTTTCAATGTGTGTGTTATTTTATTTGTGTGATCGCTTCTGTCTCACCTCCCTTGACTGCTTTATACAAAAATCGGCGACGAATTTAGAGTGTAAAACCAGCCTAATACGCTGGGGTTTCTATAGGATTGATTCGACTCAAGTCAATACGAGTACATACTCGACTTTTAATGCGATTCAAATAAAGGGTGGTTCAATTTCAGACTAACTCAATTTGAACCAAACAATCGAGCAACGCGTTAAAGTTATTCAGGCTTATTATGAAAATGGGGAACAGATCCAAGAGTGATAGTCGACAAACCATTGCACCCACAAGGAGTAATTGTTTGGTGCGGTTTATGGGCTGGCGGCATCATCGGGCCGTATTCTTTTTTCCAAAATGAGGCCGGTCAGGCAGTTACTGTGAATGGTGTTCACTATCGTGAAATGATAACGAACTTTTTATGGCCCGAATTGGAAGATATGAATGTGGACGATATGTGGTTTCAACAGGACAGTGCCACTTGCCACACAGCTAACGAAACAATGGCTCTTTTGCGCGACAAATTCAATGGCCGTGTTATTTCACGTGGTGGCGATGTCAATTAGCCGCCAAGATCATGTGATTTGACATCGTTGGCTCTTTTTCTTTGGTGTTATTTGAAAGAAATGGTGAACATCGATAAGCCAGCAACATTTCAAGAGCTAAAGGATGAGATAGTTCGGCACATTAACGGCATAGAACCGCAATTATGCTTCAGCGTCATCGAAAATTTGAACCATCGGATGGAGGTGGGCCGCCGAGGTCGCGGCGGCCATTTGGCCGACATTTTGTTCCATACATAATTGAACCAAACCAATATTATCATAATAAAAATAAATGACAATAATTTCCTAAATAATTTGTATTTTATTCAAAATCAACATTGACCCTTGAAATTTAACCACCCTTTAAAATTAGTATCAATACCTTCATGATTCGATTAAAGTAAGCACTTGTGTTATTTCATTCCAGTTTAAACCTGAAGTGATCCACATAACATTCATCACATACATATGTAGTTGTTGTTGAATAGAGTAAGTACTCATTTGTTTCGATACGTGTAAGTATCGAGGAATATAACCGGCAACGAGGTAGCAGATGAGCTTGCCAGGAAAGGAACCGAAATCGACGCATCCCAAGCATTGATCCACCTTGGGCAGACGTCAGAGGACGATAAAATCATGGAGCTAGCTAATGAAAGGTGGAACTCGTTAACCACTTGTGAGACTACCCGAATGTTATGGCCGAGGTTCAACAGCGCAAGGACTGACAAACTCCTCCTATGCAGCAAATAGTTGCTGCGGATGGTAGTCGGCGCGCTAACCGGTCACAATCATTTGAGATACCACGAAAACAAAATGGGACTTGCCCAAGAAGAACTAGAGTACACCCCTCACTTCCTTTGTCAATGCCCCAGCCTATGTCTATTGAGACACAGAACACTGGGAGAATTTTGTTTTTCTAAGGTCTTCAAGTACTTACAGAAATCTTGACGAACCTGAAAAGAGATGTTAGTGGGATGGTTGAGATAACTAACGCATCAACACCTGAGGTCAAATCATCGTTTAAACGCCTGGAACACGAGAAGGAGTAGGAAAGAGGAGGTTTCTAAATCCCCTCCCCCATTTGGGCATCACAATGAGTCCAATTGGACATAAGGACGTCTACCCACGTACCTAACCTAACCTAAGTATCTATACTTTTAATTCGATACTCCATGGATATCGATACCCTGTCGTAAGTACTGTATTTAGTACTAATATCCGAACTGGCCTGGTATCCAATTAACCCTAGTTTTCTAACTTATATCCCGAATTGTTCAAGCTTAGCAATTTGACGTCTCCACCTCTTTCGAATGTTCAAGGAGTACAGGAAAATCTTCTCAAACTTCTCCATTCGTAGTCGGCATACAATTGTAAGTCCGATCCACTCGTGATAGAAAATACACGAGTGGTTGCTGTAAAAAAAAAACCAGGCTGAAGTCTACCTCAAACTGACGCGATCCATATTACTACCTTCTTCTTCTAGTGGCGTTACAGTCCAGGGTGCACCTGGGCCTCAGTCAACAAGCTTCTCCAGCTAACACGATTGGTAGCCAGCTACCTCCAATTTCACGCGACAAGTTGGTTGAGGTCCTTCTCTACTTGTGTGCGCCATCGGTTCCCTGGGCGTCCTCTATTGCATTGTCCCACTGTTTCGGAGACGAAGACTCTTTGGGCTGGAGCAGTGTTGTCCATGCGCTCTACATGACCTAGCAAATATTAGGCGTTGAATCCGTAGACGCCTGACAAGGCTCATGTCTCATGTACAGCCCGTGAAGTTCATGGAATTCATTGAATCTCTCCAAAAACCATCAACGCAAACAGGACCAAAGATAGCACGTAGAACTTTTCTCTCAAAACGACTAAGGACTTCTTCATCTGCTCTTGATATTGTCTAGGCATCTGCGCCGTAGAGCAGGGTCTTATATAATGATCCGGACTAAAGACTTCTTCATCTGCTCTTGAGATTATCCAGGCTTAGAGCAGAGTCTTATATAATGTTAGCTTGGTCCTTCCAAAGAGGGCTCTACTACTCAATTGCCTCTTGAGTCCAAAGAAACAGCGATTGGCAAGAGTTATTCTGCGTTTATCTCGGTACTGATGTTGCTCGTACTGTTTACTTGTGAGTCGAGGTAGACGAAGTCCTTAACTACCGCGGTAACATCCTGGCCGAGTCGTCGATGTTGTGCGTCCTTTCTCGATGACAGAATGTACTTCGTTTTGTCCTCATTCGTTGCATTCGCCGCCTCCGTTTCGATACCAGCAAACGCTTCATTGACGGCTCGCTGTGTTCGACCAATCACGTCAATGTCGTCCTCATATGCTAGCAATTGTACGGACTTTTGGATGATCGTACCTCTTGTGTTGGCGTTTTAGTTTCGAACGGCTTCTCAAGTATGATGTTGAAGAAATCACATGACAGCGCGTCGCCTTGCCTAAAACCTTTGTTGACATTGAAGGTCTCGGTGATTTCATTCCCGACCTTGATGGAGCAGCGAGAGTTCTCCATCGTCATCCTGCACAACCTGACGAGTTTGTCAGGCATGTCAAAACTAGACATGGCGCTGTATAGCTCGTCTCTATGCACGCTGTCATATGCGACCTTGAAATCGACGAATAGGTGGTGGGTGTCTATCTGGGTGTTTTATTCCAGGATCTGCCGTAGAGTAAAGATTTGGTCGATGGTGGATTTCACCGGCCTGAAACCGCACTGATAAGGACCTATCAGGTTATTCACGAATGGGCTCAAGCGCTCACACACAACGGCAGAGAAGATCTTGTAAGCGATGTTGAGGAGACTTATCCCTCGGTAGTTGGCGCAGTTGAAGGGGTCTGATACTACTACCTAGCCACATATTGATTTGCTTCAGTTCCAGAATAAATAGTACAAAACGATCCGTCCCCGATTGCTCTTATAAAATGTGTTTATTTCCAAATCATTTAGTGTCTTTTGTTATGCCCACGAATCCGGATTAGATCTTGGGTAGCATGCATTGCAGCAACAACAATCAGAATCCTGCTCTCGATTAGGACAACTACTACCCCCTATTGGCTGTTTAATTATGCCCACGATCTAACCCGGGGTTAGTGGTCATAATAAAAAAAAACACCTATTATCGCAAAAACAAATATTTCTTACAAGTTTCCCTTTCTCCCTTTAATATGTATACATGGCGTGTCTTATCACATTACGACGATGATAAGCCGCCATCGAGAACCAAATGATGACCATTCACGAAGCTTGACTGATCGCTTAGCAAATAGATTATACTTGATATAACATCGTTCACTTCTCCAAAACGCAACAGAGGTATACGATTGAGCAATGGTCCCGCTTTCCTAGGATCCGACCAATTCTCTATTCCCATCGCGGTCATAACAACTGTAGGATTGATCGTATTAAATCGAATCTTTCGGTGACCGAATTCCAGAGCCAGGGTTTTCGTCAATGAATCAACACCAGCCTTTGTTGCACTGTACACAGAATGACCTAGAAATGATCTGGACGATGCCAATGACGAAATGTTCACAACACTCGCCATCATTTCTAGCTTATCACTCAGCGCTTGTGTTACGCAAAACACACCCTTCAAGTTAACATTGATTGTTCTAAAAAAAAAACAAAAACAAATAGAAAGCTAATTGAAGTTCAGCATACTATTTTGCATTCGCTCACTTGTCAATGTCTTCTTCGGTTAGTTCAGTGAATGGTTTTATTACTGCGACCCCAGCATTGTTCACCAATCCATGCAAACGAGGAACATCGGTTAGTGCAGCTTTTGTGCCACTCCAATCTTCCAGATCAGCTTGAATAATCTGAATCGCTGGACTCTCGATCTTCAGTTCATCTAATCTCTCCGGGCTGCGGGAGACTGCTATTACATTTACTCCCATTGAGGCTAAATGTATGCATAATGCTCTGCCAATGCCTTTAAAAGTGGTCAACAATAACAATTGAATATGGCGTGTTCTCCATGCATACGTACCTTGTCCAGCTCCGGTAACCAAAATATTCTTGCCCTTAAGATCAGCCATTTGCTCGCGTTGTTCCCTCAAAACTGATCAAGCTATCAGTAGCCCTATCAGTTCTATGCAGTTGCTAATGCCTTGAATGCCTTTTTAAAACAAAAATGCGGCTTCTGATACGTCACTATCATAGTAGCATCCACTATCGCTTCTCTGTCAGGTGAATAGTATTAGATTAGTGTTCCCATTTTATGCTTTTGTATGGTTAGACTGCATCAGTTTTGTCAGTCGTCGATAAAAGTGATTTAAGCTCTTTTCAGTTTGGGAGAAAAAAAAAACGTTTACGGGTACTAATTGATTTCTGTTAAAAAACTACGCACCATCAAGTCTCTCCAGCTGGTGCGATCTCTAACTGGTTGCTTCCAGTTGTGCACACCGAGTTGCTCGAAGACTTCTTTCTCTTGTGTGCTCCACTATTGCCATGGATCCATCCTTGTCTCCTAGACTCGAAATAGAAGACTCATCGGGCAAGTGCCTAGCCACCTTAAGCGATGGATCCGTCGACTAGCTATACTCGTTTTGCTGTACTGCCCCTAGAGCACGACGTTTTTCGAGTGATGATTTATTCCTCAATTGCATCAAGAGCTCATAAAAAGGGAGAGTCGCTCTGAGTTTGATCTCAGTGCCGATTGATGTAGTTCATACTACTTATCGCGGAGTTCACGTAGATGAAGTCCCTGACTGGGTCGAAATTATAGCTGTCATCCAAGACGTGGATTGAGACAACATACATACAAATATATGCATTTATGTATTCCCTCATGCTGGCAAGAGATCGTGCTGCCTGAAGATGCCATGTGCCATGAGTGAAGCCCAGGTTTACCTCGGACTGTATCGCCCAAAGAAGTATTGCCTAATTCACTGCCAGACGCATTTCAGCCGCTTCCGTCTGAATGCCAGCAAATGTCGCATCGACGGCTCGCTTCAGACAATCAGGTCAATATCACCCGCGTATGCAAACATGGCAGTGTATGCATGGCTCATCCCTATGTGGCCTTGAAATCGACAAATAGGTGTAATTTTCCCGGTCTGAGTTGTTCGTAAAATGTTCGTAAAATGCAAAGAACTAGCACACGATGTTAAAGAAACCAATCCATCTATAGTTGGCGTAGTCTGAGGGGTCTCTTCTCATGTGATTGAAGCTGATGAATATGATGTGGGGAGGGGGGAGGTTGTAACCGAACTCAACCACACACTGAAACAAAAAAAAAACAAGCCAAAGGACGAACAAATGTGATTCTTTTTTAAACAGTTTCTTTTTGTTTTTATTAAAAAGAAGCAAATATTTGTTCACCTGTCTCCTCCAAAAACAGACAATAAAACCCATGACACATTACAAAACTGAACACAAACAAACCCAAATCTGTTAGAATGTTTAGAGCTAAGCAAACAAGCTTTATAATTCCCCCAGCCATGGGAAAGTTCAATCCACTTAACATAAGAACGATTTTCACAATCGGATTAAGCGGCTTCACCGGATGGAATCGCAATAGTTCCAAACATTCTGCCAACAAGAACAACCCAAAGAGACTGAGTGAAATGAATGTGGTCACACCCAGAGCTAGTAGCGTGTAAGTTAATGTACTCGCTCCCACTATATGTAATCGGGCGTTTAATAATTTTTCAAATATTGTTGGTGGCTCCGCGGCGGGCACTTCAAGTGGCGGTGTTGAATACCAAGTTGGTTGTGTGCTCTCGTACTGGCTTGTATACTTGGGGACATGGTTTGTGGTCATAAATTCGGGATGGTTGATTTCTGGATTCGAATATATCTCCGTGTGATTGCTTGCACTTTCTGAAATTAAAGTTTCTAAAGTAATTATCCACCAACTGGTCGTATTCGATGAGCTACGTACTGTTAGTTGTTGTTCGGTCTGATCCACTTAGTTTGTCTAGACGACTTTTTGCATTTTCCAAAATTCTCCTTCGGCGAGCCTCACGACGTGCAAGTATATCATTTTGTTTCTTCTCTTCGTCGGTTTTTTCAATTTCTCGCTGAGTCTCGTCCACCAATTCAGACATTTTTCTTTCAATTATCATTCAATTTTTACAATGTTTGTGCATATCAGAGCTGTCAACCTGGTATAATGTTGCCATACCACCACAATATCGATGTCAATGAAAACAGTGATGTCATGCTCGTGTTTCTCCACAATACGATTCAGTGCTGTTAGCTGAGTTATTTGAAACACAACCCCTCATTTAGGAGCGCACATGCGCAGAATAGGTCTTGGTCTTGGCCTTAGATTTTAGAGGGTTAACGTCGCTTTTATTTATTTGTTTGGATCTCCAGTAATTGTAGCACAACTTTCAAGTCCACAGATGTAGTCTTTGGTAAACTAGTCGCTACTAACCACAAGATGTAATTTTAAGTTTCCCCGAACAATAAGGCCTTGTGTCATTTATCCAAAAAAATATTTTTACTAACCTCGTGCATTCCCCACGACATAAAATTCACATGGTCCAGAGAGATTTTTCGATTGATTGAATTTGCATTCATTAATTGATATACGCATCGTCACGTGCATCCTAAAAAATATTTTCCGCTGACGCTGACTATTGAACACACCCCCTCAGCCTGACAACTCACCCAACAGCTGACAGATTGGTTTCTTTTTTTTTTGATTAGCTGGATCAAAGTTATAAAATTTCTCACTTAATTTAGGCGTAAAATTGAGTAGTGTATTTTCTAAAAAATCATGTGGTCAGATACGCTTCTGATTGTGTTCATCTCAATATGCACTGCATTTTTGGGTGAAGGTTAGTGCGCACAGTTTTTCATTCAAGAACTTCTCAAATGTTTACACTTCCACGTATAGGTCTCACATGGGTTCTGGTTTATCGTACTGAGAAGTACATCAAGCTCAAGGGGGAAGTTGAGAAGCAGAGCAGAAAATGTAGGTCTTCTCACATCAAAATCATTTTCTCCCTTTTGAATTTAATCTTTGCTAGTGGAAAAGCGTAAGGAAAACCTTGGTGATTCTCTGGATAAATCCCACAAAAAGAAAATCGAGCGCGATGAGGAAAAATTGAAAAACAACAATCGTGACCTATCGCTGGTCAAGATGAAGTCAATGGTTGCAACTGGTTTTGCATTTACTGCATTGCTCAGCATGTTTAACAGCATGTAAGGATGTGAACTTTGAGTGCACGACTCGCTTATTTATTATGATGTTTGTCTTTTTTTTTTTGATTTAGATTCGATGGACGAGTTGTAGCTCGATTGCCTTTTATTCCGATTTCATGGATACAGGGATTAAGCCACCGAAATCTACCGGGAGATGATTTCACAGAGTGCTCCTTCATATTTCTCTATATTTTGTGCACAATGTCAATTCGACAGAATATACAAAAGCTGTTGGGCTTCGCACCATCGAGAGCAGCAAGTAAACAAGGTGGAAGCCTATTTGGACCGACACCGGGACAATTTAAATAAATTTTATATGCGCCAAATTAGCTTCGTTTTTCAATGAAAACATACGAAATACAAATAAACAACAAACACATTTTAGTGTCTCAAATAATTATGTGTACTTGTTTTCTTACTAGTCGTATTGTTGGGCAGGCATTTGCAGCATCTAGAGAATGATGGTAGCGCTTTCGAGCCACGTAATTCTGTCTGGACTACACTGGCTCTTCAACAACTTGTCATACTGCAGCATACGGGCATATCGAGAGCACTACTATCACAATGCTAAGAAGAGCGCTGGTAGCAAATGAATAACAAACACATTGCTAACTTACAACTAAGAGAGCTTATGAATGACGTGTACTATTGCGATGCGTGTACATCAGCAATTGAGCTTGGTTAATAGTGTTTGTTAGCATCGCCAGCGGATCGAGCTGGATTTACGGTAACTGATTCAAGGCACGGGCTCGGACATTTTCTCCGAATTGTTGCACATGCACTGCTCCTTCAGAATTCCTGATTACTGCGGTGTTTTTCAAGCGGAAGACCTGGCAATGATATCAATGTTGGAAATCCCACCGGCTGATGTTATCATTCTTATTGAGAGTCAAGCGGTCATTAAAGCTATTTCGGTGGAAAAAAAACAACTCCAAGCTGGTCGCATACTGCCTCGAAGAGCTCAATATTCTCTGCACGCAACATTCGCTGGTTCCCAGGTCATAGGGACATGAGGCAGCAGATGAACATGCCAAGAAAAATCGTGAAATCGACCAAGGAAATCCACTGTATTCAACCACCTCTGGCAGATGTCAAGAAGAAAGTGGATGACAAAATCATAGAGTTAGAAAACGAAAGGTGGAACTCTCTAATCACCTGTGAGACCACTCGGATGATATGGTCCAAGTTCAGTAGAGTAAGTTCGTAGTTTGGAGCGTTAAATGGCCATAACCATCCGTAGTGCCAAGAAAACAAAATGGGACTTACCCATGACAGTGGTGACGAAGACGAAAAAGATGATACTCCTCACTATCTCTGCCACTGCCCCAGTCTCTGCCAGCTGAGGTGCAGAAAACTTCTTCCAGGAGGGTCATTAGGATTTCAGGATGGCTGGACGGGCAGACGTGATGGGTACGAGGAAGATGTGAAGATGAAATGGGTCTATCAGTACCCAGGTTATGTTAGGTAGGTGGGCTGCCAGCGAAAACCAGCACACGTTGGCCATGTTGCTCCATTGTGATACCCATAGGCAGACTACTACCACTGATCGACAACTCCAATGATGGTACCGAAGTGAGACTTGACTTGTGCGTCTAACCACTGACCTTCGGTATGTAATTATGTACATATGTTGTCAAGTGTATGTAGTCGCTGACTACCACAATTGATTTGAGGCAGTGTAGGATTCCCTAAGCCTGAAACTACTTCGATTAAGAACCGAGAGACAGTCCCTCAGCCTCACAGCCTTTCTGTATGGGGACATAATCTGTACGATAAGCAACCCCGTCATGGTTGGTTCTTGGTGTCATCGTAAAAGAAAGTCTCCTGCGTTACCTGTTTTTTAAAGGAAGCCGCTGGAAAGAGGAGGAATCACCGGAAGCTGTACAACGATGTGGACAAGATCACACCTCCGGAAACTGATCGTGGACGAAAGCCAACCCGGTCTTGATAATTGGAAGCAGCGCGCTCAGAGCCATCCATTAACTAGGGATCAGACACTCCAAGTATCGTCGTATATCAAAGTGACCATCGAGTTCTGGGAAAAAGTGGAAAAACTCGATCTCGACTGGTGCGACAAGTAAAAAGAAATGAAAACAACAACAAATTGATTCTAGAGAAGACACTTGTATGTTTCAAATAAAACATTTCATGTTAAATACATTTCATAGCTTAAAATGAATTATTAATCGTTAAAGAGCAAACAAACAGATAAACTAAAATGAATTAGTTCATACGTAGTCGAAAAAAACTATAATTGCCGTTAAATACTGGTAATACATATAATTGAAATAGAAGTAAATTTATCATATATCTCCTTTTGTCTGGTTGTGGTTTTGTAGGGCACTCCTCCTCTCTACGCAAAATGTGGTTGGATATTGCAACGGTTTGTTTTTCGCTTGCCTTTACTTCTTCTTACTCTTGCCCAATGTGAGTGTGTGCGAGGCAACCATTTGCGCCTTGCGTCTGTTAAATTCGACAAACTCTTCTTCGAGTTTTTTCCTAGAATCTTCAAGTTTACGCTTCTCATCGGCATGATCTTTTTTCAATTTATCAAATTTCGCATGAAGCTGCAAAGTTGGGGGGAGACACAGAAAGAGAGGGAGTGAAGTGAAGTGAATAAAAATGTGTGCTTTTATTTGTGTTTACCTCTTTTTCGCTTTCTTTGAGCTCGGCTTCCTTCTCTTTGACACGTTGCACAAACATTTGCCTGACTTCTTCTTCCTTTGCTTGAAGCTCAGCCAGATGTTGAGAGCGTTTTGTTTCGAATGTCTGCTGGAATGATACCTGCAAGAGGAAATTAACAATTGCTGGTCAATTTCAATCAAAACAATCACTGTCAGCTTTCAGAATGCATCTGGGAAATGCTTGAGCTTTGAATGAACAACAGGCAGTCTGAACATAAACTCTTGCCAACGAGATTGTGGAGATTTTTCCAACTCTCCCGGAACAGGGAACCACATGAAAAAATTGGCAAGAGATCAAGTATATTGATTGTTTTTAAAGTTCTTACCGGTTTATTATCACTGTCCACATCGGTGAAGCCCATCTGTTCGAGACGCTTCTGTCGGTACAATTCGTAGTGACGTGTATGAGTCTTCTCGCGCATATCCTCCATGTTAGTTCGGATCAACATTTCCCGCAACTTAACAAAGTCACAGTGACTCTCATTCTCCACCTGAACAGTACCCCAAGGGTATTGTCGAGCGCGTATCATCTTATTGGCCACCCTTACGAATTCGGTACTGCCCACAACAGCGAATGGCACGTGTGCATTCATAGCGGTGTTCGTTTCCGACACGGTCTCATCGTCAGTGGGAAATTGATAGATTTGCACACCATTGTTGTTAAGCTCTTGAATGATCTTCGCTTTGAATCGTTGCAGTTCGGCCTTCGAAATGGTATCCGCTTTAGCGATGATCGGAATAATGTTCACTTTTGTGTCGAGCTTCTTCATACAGACCAAATCGAGTGATTTCAGTCCGTGTCCAGTGGGGCAAATGAAATACAAGCAAACGTGAATGCGACTATCGTGACACGACGATAGGGAGCGTTTTATTTTGAGCTCCTCTTGAAGGTAGGCCTCAAATTGAGCATCGATATAGTCGACGACTGCTTTAAATGAATCGTCCTTGTTGATTTGATCGCCATAGCCGACCGTATCGCATATGGTCAACTTCAAGCGGACATTGCTCTCTTGAAGCTCATAGGTGTGCGCCTTTAGTTTCACATTCGGTAATGTATGAGGGCTGGGTGTCGATTCAAAGCTGGTGTTGAACAATGTGTCCATGAGCGTGGACTTTCCCAGACCAGTTTCACCTGTGAAGCATAGCAAACGTTAGTCGGCAAATTTTTCATCACAGGAGAGAAGACAACTTACCAATGCACATGATGTTGAAAACGAATCCATTTTGAACGCTCTTATTGACCAGCTGATCGGGAAGGCTGTCGAATCCAACATGTCCGGATTGCTTCAGGTTTCGGAGGTGTTGTTCGTACTGAAAGTGATAAAAAGAAAATTCAAGTGATGACAAAAACCAATGAAATTTTCCATTTTCTTATGTACAAGGTAATAGACCCTTCGCGCCATATAACCAACCGACGTCTTCGCCGAGATATTCGAGACTAAATCAATTTCCAGCGCCTACACGAGCGGCATTGCAACGATTTAAGAGCGGATACGTTGTGGGATGTGATGTGGATTTCCACCCGAAAACTGCTTAACCTACTTTAAGTTCTGCAGCACTTCTCCACACACTGAGGGTGAGCATTTTTTTTTATTATTTTTAGTGTAATACGAGGCAAAAAGAATGTTCAGTGGCACTGTAACTGACGAAAGAGTAAAAGTAACCAACCGTGCGTTGCTCGGACCCTTTGATGGCATTGGAATGTGCATAGTGAACAAGTTGTCGAACAATAATCGATACCTATTTAATTGACACGCAACTCCAGGCATATCATTAGACTCTGTCACAGTGTGCGGCAACAACAAACTCCATCGGAAACAATCGAACGCAATTACATAAGGGGAAGTAAGCTTACTGAAGGACAAACACAGAAGTATGAGTACGGCATCCTGTGGGAGTTTCCAAACGTGTACTCTATTGTCAGCCGCAGCAGGTTCTTCAGTTGTGCACTGTTTGTCTAAGACTAACCGTCCACTTGAGTGAACTAGATTTGTGTTTCCTCATTATTGCACTAATTGCTTGCCCACTGATTATGTGCAGCTTTATGCAATGGATATTCAAATTGATCTCAGCCGCTGGCTGTGAAATGGAAAAACGTACCAAGTTGATAGCGTATGCAAATCAAATGTTTGGCTTTTGACAGCAAGGGGTTGGTAGTCAACATCTGTCAACTTTGTTCCTGCAACTGGACCACACAACTGAACTTGATGAAGTACAGTGGATCCTCCTAAGTCGAATTCTCACGAGATATCAAAATTTGTTTGAGATAGAAAGAATCCGCTGTATTTGAATTGAATACATTTTATGAAGAGATGAAATGCGATTACACCAGAGGAGACGAGAACGTGAACTTCGACGGGGATACATACGGAACGGAACGCATACCATGTCGAAACATCAAAATCAAGATCCAAAACTGAATTAAGAACAGCTCGAGGGAACCTTTGCCTAAGACCAACAGACGTGGACAGGAACAGCTACAAATAGCTGCACCTTGGCTTCCAAGAATCAAAGCTTAGCTATTTGGTATCCGGATTCCTGCACTTCACAGAGTATCACTACATCTTATCAAAATCGTTTCCAGTGCCTCAGCCATATCCACTAAGTGAATGTTATGTATGATCTAAGCCCATTGCAGTGTCACATTGATGTTGATTAACTGACCTGGTCAATACACTAGAAGTGCTACTAGCAACATTACGCACCGAAGGTCGATTCTTCTATGCAAACTGCCGTACATTTTGAATGATAAATCTTGAGAGTCCGTCTCACTAAACAATGTCCTTCTCTCATTGTCCTTCAAGTTTCATTTTGCTGACTCAAAGGTGTGAACGACTATGATTTGTCGAGAGAATGTGTCACCAGTTGAAATAATCTTGATTTCCAATCAAATGTATGCAAACACAAGTTACCGCAATCAGTCCAATTGATGCTTCACATAACCGCTTACAAAATACACACACACACACGCACTGAAACGCATTAGTCATACCATATGCGAAACAGCTTCCTCCACCGCATACCAACCGATATGAACAGAAGCTAATGAGGGAAGACACAATTGAACTTCCCAACCAGAGCACAGCACACTTGTCCATTACAAGCAATGTAAAACAAAGCAGTTGTTGTCAATCACAAAATGGTGTACTGTATTTCGAAAGCTAAACGCCCTCGATAACGTAGAGAACCCAAAAAGACTAATAAAGAGGAAGACACACAACGGGGTATATTTATTCTGAGCGCACTTGCACTAAATACATACTTAATGAGCACACTACTCTTTTTTCTTTTTTTTTTTGTTCTCAAACGATTCAAAAAGCCTGGGTGTACTCCGATTTTGCAATTCCACGAGCAACAGATCCTGTGAATCAGGAATATGCCTTCTTGAATGAGACATAACAATTAGTCACCGATATGTATCATAAGGATGCAACGCCCTTTTTGTGAAAATAAACAAAAAAAAAAAGCAAAAAAAAACGAAGAAAGAAATCGAAATGTTTTCACCCGTAATTCGATTGTGCTATGTGCGGGATTGGATTTTGTTATGTACCTTCGAAAGTTCTACTTCTACAGCTGCCATTTCGAATCGGTTTTTCGTTTGAAATTAATTTTTAAGCAATAAAAAAATGGTTTTCTTTCACTCTATGCGCGGAATTGTAAAGAAATGCACATCCACTTGCAGCACAATCAACGATATTTGTCGGAGAGCATACGTTTGTGATGGACTTGGTTCACTTTGTGAATACGTTCCACATGTCACCGACAGTGTTCAGGCCTGGCGGACTATGAGGAAACGTTCAGAAAGCAGACACTACACTCTTTATATAGTTATTCTTTTTGCACTCAGTGTGACTATCGTGTTGGGATATGTTGATCCTTATCTGATGGAAATTCTGTTCGAAGAAGTTGCAACATTTTTGTGGATTGTGTGGATGCTGTATTTTCTGAATTTCTCTAGCGGATGAATGGAATTCTTAAAACTTCTAATGAATTTAAAATAGAGTAGATTGTATTCAATCAAGATGTTGTAGCCTCCAAATGGAATGTGGAGTCATTGAAATTGTTTGAACTCAACTTAAATAGATGGACATTGATATATTGATTTATGATTCTGCTACTTTGTGAATTAAACAAATTCGATTTTATCTGTTATCAATTTGTGCGCAAAATTATACAAAAATAAAAAAATTATATGCTTAATGTAGGCGGACCTTAGCAAAGTAACACCATCAAATTGACGTCCGCACCTGTCAAAGGTGACAGTTCTTGATTTCGGGGAATAAATAAAAGCGTCTATCAAGTGCCTTTTCTATTCTGTTTTTATTATCAATAAAGTAAATATTATAAAATAAAGAAAAATCGTGAATCTCACATCACAAAAATCCGAACACAATTCACGATGGACGACGATTTTTCGACGACAGACTTTCAAAAGAAACTCCAAAGATCTTCCAGCGATGAGTTCGTCGATTTGAATTTCTTCGGAAACGACAACGACAACATGAACGATATGTATTCATTAAAACGTTCAACCTCAATCAGTGCCGACACAGATCGTACGAGCGATGATCAGAAAAAGAATGCGAAGACAAAAAAAGAACTCGAAGAAGAGGAACGTGAAAAAATGCAAGTTCTAGTATCAAACTTTACAGAAGATCAATTGGACAGATATGAAATGTATCGAAGAGCTGCGTTTCCAAAGGCTGCCGTAAAGAGACTGATGCAAACGATTACCGGATGTTCAGTCTCACAGAATGTTGTGATAGCTATGGCTGGCATAGCAAAGGTTTTTGTTGGGGAAATCGTCGAAGAAGCCTTGGATGTGATGGAAAGTGCCGGTGATTCTGGAGCATTACAACCGAAATATTTACGTGAAGCCGTTCGAAGATTACGTGCCAAGGGTAGAATGCCCATTGGAAAGACATCTAAACAATTTTTTAGACTGAATTGATAATGCTTTGATTAAAATTGTTCGTATTTTTTTTTTTAAATTAGGTAATGATTGAGTTTCATTTGAGCTTATTGGGACAGTTTCTGATTTCAATGATTATATCACATCTAGTATCTACCACTGCTCAAAAGGGCTTGTGCGAATGTAAGGCCCAGGTCATCCTTACGGGACAATCTGATTCTACTGCCATCAATGGACATGATGCAGAGATCAATGACTGACTGTGTATTCGATTTACAGCCTGTTCCTGGTTCATCTTCGAACTGCCACAGCGGCCCAACTAGGCCTACCTACGACTTCTGTACATCTGTTGGCCTGTGTATAGGTACCTCGTTGGCGATAGTGCGCTCAGTTGGAGGGACAAGTTTGTTCCCCTTCAAAAATCACATTACGTGTTGATTAAGAAGCTTTTTCCGTTCTCACATCCCGGCGAACAACCTTTTGTTTAGTTCGTCTTTAGCGGAGCTGACTAAATGAGAAGCTATTGTGGACTGATGGTTCCAAATTCCCCTGTGCATTAGTGATTTTCCTGAACACTGTCAAAGGTTAGGAACACTTATCAACGGGCGTCCTGAACAGTCTTGTCTCCTATATGACAACATTCCAAAACGTCTAAATAAATACAATTCAATATACAAATGATGGGTTTTTGTCTTAGAGCCTTTATTGCGTAAATTTAGTTTAAAATTTATACGATAATGCACAGAATTTTCTCACAACTACCATTCATTTGCTTATATTTGATATCAAGAACTTAAACCCACCCGTCAGTGGTAATGTGAGAACTTCCTGCTATGCTGAGCCAACCTTATCCAACAAGAACGGTGCTAAAATTTGGGCACATTTAATTCAAAAAAATTCATTTTCACATTTAATTCACTTCAGAATACTAACCTAGTCGAATGGCTGCACATAGGACACCGAAAATAATGAAATTCGATCGAACATTCTCACGGACACGCTTTTGCTCCTCTGCTGGATCAATTTGTGGGGGCATGCGAAACATATTTATTAATGATTTTTAAAGGATCTGTTATCAAATAGAATTGATAGAATTAATTCCAGCAATGGGTATCAGGCGAATGTTATAAAATGAAGTCTCGTGTTGAAATTCATAGACACATGTCAAAGTGACGTTTGTTATCAAGCAAACTTCGATAGAGTTTGGCAGCATTTCCGAGGTTTGTTTTTGAAATTGGATGGTGGGGTTGAGGATCCTTTTGAGTTGAGGTAAACATTTTAAAATAACCAGCCTCTGAGTACTAAATCACTTTTCACTTGATTGGAAGCAGAGATGAAGTATTAGTGTACACGATTTCTGATTGAAAGTCAGGCCTTCTGGAGGATTTAGGTGAGTGTCCTCTTATCTGGGAAGCAAGCGAAGAATATTGACTTGTCTATATTTCTCATACAACTTCTTTGAGGTTTGTTATCAGGGCATTCGTCGAGATTGCTTACCAGCTTGGATCATTCTTCAAAAATACTTGGTTTTGCTTGTTGAGTCTAGATCTATCGGAAAATGCTGTGTCTTCAAATGTGCCCTCGATGTCTGAGTCGTTATTCGTCTTGTCACCCTATCATGTCGTTTTTATTCAAAATGCTTGAGTAGGATCAGATTTGTGGACGTTGACTTCGTCTACCGCGAGTACTTATCGCGGTAACTGCTGCTAAATCCATCTTGGGCTTCTTTTTTGATCTCTTCTGACTGGAAGCTTATGATTTGTAGGCATTTCCTTTTTGTGTGTATGTTTATGGGAAGACTTGAGATGCTTTGATTATTCCATCGAGTCCAGATCTCCAACATCGTTCTCACCTCATCAGTGGTGAGAGATGTTTCAACAAAAATGAGTATTTTCGAGCATCGAATACTCGCACAAATCGAATTCCTGTTCGACATCTAATCCGAGCTGGCCACGAATTTTCGTTATATTCAGTTATTTTTTTTCTTCGAACAACCAATTATGAATCTCAATTCGTTTACATTCTCTCGAGAGCGTCGTCAATTCGGACGGCAATGCACATTTACCGATCGTAACGAGCTGCTCTTCAGTATCCCACAGCGAGCAGATTTGAGGACGTCCTACATCCGTCGTAATCCCGTCAATTGTGGAACGCAGTTAGGCCCACAAAAGGCGTTAACTACGGCTCTGACCGAAAATGTAACTCTCGCCCCGCATGGTATTGTCCACCTGGAAGGGGGCTGGCCTAAGGATGTAAACATTCTGGACGAAGAGCAGACGTTGCGTCACAGGAAGAAAGTCGAGAGAGAAGACTCGTGGGGCATCCAAGTGGTAGATCTCAGTAAGGTACGAGATGATTGCTCTTGGTATCAGGCGTTGGATGGTTAATCGTAAGTGTTTCCGTAGAGTACCACCGAGTGTGTTCTTCAAAATAGTGCCGTCAATATTTACGAGGACTACTTCAGTGACCTTGAGCCTGCAGATATCCGATCGACCTTCACGTCGAGGCCGGTCAATGTCTTTCATGATGCACGCTGTCCATCGCGGCCGATTGTGCAGATTGACTGGAATCCGGGCAATCAAAGACACCTTCTTTCGGTGCATTCCATTCTGGACTACTATCCCTCGGTTGCCGACCCCAATGAGTTCTTTTTGTGGGACATCGAGAATCCGCTCAAGGCGGCACTGACGTTCCGCGGACCGACTTGGACGAGAAAGGCATGTTTCTGTCCACGGGACGAGACGCTCATAGCGGGAGGATTCGCCAATGGGAAGGTGTGCATTTGGGATGCCAGAGTCGGGGGTGGCCCAGTGGAAATTTGTCCACTTGAAGCCGCTCACCGGGAGGCAGTGACCGCCTTATGCTGGGTGCATTCCAAGTCGAACACGGAGTTCTACAGCGGCTCAGCCGACGGGTCAATACTCTACTGGGATGGGAGGAATCTGAAGAAGTGGTACATGGAGTTCCTGTTGGATCCGAAAAAGACCGACAATCAGTTGCGCAGTCGGTCAAGTGGCTGCACCGTTTTGGACTTTGAGTACACCATTCCGATTCGGTATGTAGTTGGCGATGACAGGGGAAATGTGTTCCTGGGCAACCGGAAAGGCATGACACCCACAGAGGCGTTGATCTTGAACTATAAACTATTCTCTGGTCCAGTTCGGACAATCGAGAGGAATCCATTTTTCGTGAAGAACTTCCTCATTGTCGGCGATTGGTGCGCCAAAGTGTGGTCGGAGGAGTGCAAGGACTTCCCAACCACACTGCTGGTGAGGAAGAACGTGCAGTTCATGTGCGGCTCTTGGAGCACTTCCCGATGCTCGGTATTTGTGACGGGCGACATGAATGGCGCCGTTGACTTTTGGGATCTGCTCCTCAATCAAACGACTCCGGTCTTCACCTTGAATTTTGGACACACCATAACTGCTATAAAATTCCGCAAGGATGGAGAAGTGGTGGCAGTCTCCTTGATGAACGGCGATATCCGCTTGCTGGAGTTGGACGAGGCGTTACGGTCCAGTGGGGCAAAGGAGAAAGCACTTCTAGCTGCGGTAAGGCAGTGATCGAAAAAACTCCACCCATTCCATTCTGACACACATAAGTCTTGTCCTAGCTCTTCGAACGGGAGACGTATCGCAGTAAGCTTCTCCAAGATCGAGTAGAGGAGGTCAAACTACGCGAGTCACGAGCCGCAGCCGCAAAACAGAAGCAGCATGCAGACGAAACGGTCGACAATGGCACATTCGAAAAGGATGAGGGTGAGGAGGGAGGCCTAGGATCTGCAACTAGAGCTGAGCCGGAAGAATTAGAAGAAGAAGAGGAAGAAATTGACCCGGATCCGGAGTTCACACAGGTTAGGGAAAACTTCCTGAAAATCATCAATGAAGTACGCGAGAAATGGAAGGAGCGGGAGTTCATTACCGAGCACAGTCCATTCGAAGGTGACTACTATGAGGTTAGGTCAACTTCAGATACCGTTATCGATGAACACGAGGACAATGAACTGGAGTGATTCATGTGTGTGTGCTTTATTAAATTGTTTAGTATTTCAATAAACGACTATCCTGTCGGAGAATTCCTTTAAATCAACTCTCCGCATGGCCACCACTCGTACGATCAACGAGGGAAAGATCGGAGTTGGCTTCTTCACGTAAACCTTCACCTCGTGCCGCTCCAACAGGGTGCGCCACTTCAACGTCTCCTTTTGTTTGTCACTGCTTCGAATGAACTCATCGACCGACAACTTGAGGATCTGCTCAGCTGTTGGGCCACTAAGGCGGCCTTCGATGAGCGTGCCGGTGTGATCGCTGAAGTGTACGTTGATGTCGATAAACTGTTCAAATTTTTCGCCACTAAAGTTGAATGAGAAGCTCATCTGGCACTGCCCATTGTCGCACATCTCTTGGTCGCGATTTATTCGATGGCCACAGGATTTGCTGTAACCGAGGAGTTGCGTAAGAGATATGCTGGAGGCGAGGGTGACGTCTTACCATTTCCTCGAAATAATGTTGGTCAGTCCATCGAGTTCAAATTTGGTCACGATCACCAAGAGAATAGCAGTAAACTCGTCCGCTTCCTCCTTGACCATTCCATTGGCCCGTTCGTAAAGTTGCTTCACCGTCATAAGAGTGGTGATGGATTTTGCTGAGAAAAAAAACAAACAGAAATTTACTTCTATATCTTGATTGCTGGGTCGGACTGTCCCTTACGGTCCGGCAGAAAATCCCGAACAGTCTTCGAGAAGAAATCCGTATTGATGGACGTGCCATTTGCTGCAAAGTCTGCAAGGTTGTCCACCTGCACTCCGATTGGGTTCTCAAAAAGTAAACTGCGGGAGCTCAAGCCCAGCGTGGTGGTCTTGTAGAATTCTGAATAGCCAACTTTTGCGTCAATCAGATGCAAAACAGTTTTCAATGGTTTCCAGTGTTGATGGGACCTCTCGATCCAGCCGGTGTTCCAAATGGTCAGCATCATTCCACTGGGCAGACTCTTATCAATTACCACCAATTCTAAGCATTTTAACGGGAAACCCGACTTGGCCTTGACGTCTTTAACGGGTTTGAGTAGAGCGACAACAACCAACAGATCAACATAGTGCCCACGAAAGTTGGCATTGGTTGAGCTGATGTCGGCTAGGTTGAGGACGCTGCTAAGTGGTCTTGTGGGCGATTTGCAGAGCAAGGCGAAATCCTTAATGTTTCCCAGATGCTTCTCAATGAAACCAGTTCCTTCGTTGATTACCAATTGAAATGGCAATGTAACGATTGGCTGAAACTGTTGTTCTTGCTGCGTACCTCGGATGGGGACGACTCGCGGACATACAATATCGATGGTGTCGTAAATATTGAATTTTCGATGATAGCTCTCGATTTTCTCCTTGGATCCCCAGCACTTGCAATTGGTGATGTAACGCTTGCTATCGCGAATGGTGAATAGGATTACGCTGCGGTATTCAGGAGAGTCTTTCGCTTGAAACACATTCGGATCGGTTCTTGATAGAATCACGGCTGTTGTCACAAAATCGGTTGATTCCAGGGAGAGTTCACTGAGACTTTTTGGTGTAACACCAGCCATTCTGCAGAGATGTATGCTCTCGATTGTAATGCTGCAAGAATGTTAAATGCCGGATACATTGAAGTTGAAACGGATATGATCCTGGTGATAAGGGCAAATTTCGCGAAGTGAAGTTTGAACTGAGTGGCATATCTTCCGTTAGAAATTAAATGCTACAAGAAAATGATATTGGTATGCTCTTCGTCTGCACGAAGGTGATTAGCTTGCTGATATGCACATTTTTATTAATTTAAGTGTTCTCAAACCAGGTTTTTTGTAAAATACCATCTCAACGCATTCACTTGCCATACTTTTTTTTTTATCTTCACCACTCCACAGATTTTGACAAATATCACATCTGAACGGTGATTTGGCATCACTTTTCTAAAATAACAAATCATTTGACATTTCGCATTTATTCATCACCGGTGAAAATTTGTGGTCGTAAAGTAAATTGTGCAGATTTTAATAACAAAAGACATTTAAAACAAAAACCTGTGGATAAATTCTAATCTCAGTGATTCAGTAGATCCTATCGACTTGGATTGACCATTGTCGCTTATTCACGAAAATGCCGCTGATGCTTTTTCCACCAACGATGCAGGTAAGGAAACAAAGACATGAAATGAAAATATTTGTCATTAAAAATAATTTCATCAATTTTCTTTTAAGAATGCAATTGAACCGATGCAAGTGGATGCTCAGCCAGAAGACAATGAAAATAATGAGGAGAACAATTTAATTGTGGAAAATCCAACGCTCGATCTTGAGGTATACGCAAACTCTTACACTGGTCTCGCCAAGCTGTCACGATTGATCTTCGTCGCCAACGTGTGCCCATCAATGCGACTTGACGCACTGAAAATGGCTATCAACTACGTCTCAACCACATACAATGTACCCCTGTATCAGGTTCTACACAAAAAGTTAGCCGACATGAATGTTGGTGCAATGTTGCCCGATGTGGCTGCACAGTCGGCCCCTCAAGATGTGCCAACCTTTGATCCAGTCTGGGTTGAGACCAAGAACAAGAAAGCGGCACTTAAATTGGAGAAACTTGACAGTGATTTGAAGAATTACAAGTCGAATTCAATCAAGGAAAGCATTCGCCGCGGACACGATGATCTCGGCGATCATTACCTTAATTGTGGCGACCTCTCGAATGCCCTGAAGTGCTATTCCAGAGCTCGCGACTATTGCACCAGTGGCAAGCATGTTGTGAACATGTGTCTGAATGTGATTAAAGTGTCACTGTATCTGCAAAATTGGTCACACGTCCTCAGCTATGTCTCCAAGGCGGAGAGCACTCCCGATTTTGCCGAGGGCAACAAAGAGGCCAACCAAACAGTCTTGACCCGTCTCAAATGCGCGGCCGGCTTGGCAGAACTGCAGACAAAGAAGTATAAATCAGCAGCAAAGCATTTCCTCTTGGCTAACTTCGATCACTGCGATTTCCCCGAAATGATTTCGCCCAACAACGTGGCCATGTACGGTGGCCTGTGCGCCCTGGCCACGTTCGATCGGCAAGAATTGCAGAAGAACGTAATCTCAAGCAGCTCCTTCAAGTTGTTCCTGGAACTAGAGCCCCAACTGAGAGACATCATATTCAAGTTCTACGAATCGAAGTATGCTTCCTGCCTGAAGCTGCTCGATGAAATTCGTGATAATCTACTGCTGGACATGTACATCGCACCCCATGTCAACACTCTGTACACAAAGATTCGCAACAGGGCCCTCATTCAGTACTTCAGTCCGTATTTGTCGGCAGACATGCGCAAGATGGCCACCGCCTTCAATCGGAGTGTAGGCGCTCTGGAGAACGAAGTCATGCAGTTGATCCTCGACGGTCAGATACAAGCACGTATCGATTCGCACAACAAGATTCTGTATGCCAAGGACGCCGATCAGCGCAGTAGCACCTTTGAGCGTGCCATAAACATCGGCAAGGAGTATCAGCGGCGAACGAGGATGCTCATTCTGCGCGCCGCCATGCTGAAGTCGCATATCCACATCAAGGTTTGATTTTTGTTTTTCTGTGTCGTCGAACACTACTGACCAACCACCGCTTGCTTTTCAGAACGTCCCCCGTGATGGCGGAAGCCATGGCAATGACTTGTGCGTAGCAGCTGGGTCGAGCACAACAGCAGGCCTGAGGAATTGAGCAAGCAGGACCTCGTAACTTGTCCCTCTAAGTGTGTCTGATCTAACTTTACTCTTGAGCATACATATGATTACTTTGTTGTAAGATGCTGCGATGATATAACCTAATAAATATTTAGTTTTCCCTGATTCGTTGTTCTAAATGAAACTGATTGAAATATGTGTGCGGCACTTGATGCCGCAACTCAAGTCTCAAGCAAAACACAGTAAAAGTCGAGTGAAATATTTTGTATTTATTTATTTTTTTTTTAAAAAAACGACCTCATCACCTTCTGTTGCGACTTCTTTCGGTAGACCGATGCCTAACGTTCCCATTTCGTTCGCGGGAAGCAGATCTTCTCCCTCTAGACCTAGAGCGATCCTCCCGATCCTCACGCGAGCGAATGCGTTCCTTTTTACCGTTACGCGCTGTTTTCCTGTCCCTTCGCTCGTCCTCATCCGATGAAGACGACGAACTGCTGTCCGAACTTGAACTTTCCGACTCGGACTTCTTGCTTGACTTGTGCTTAGATTTCTTGACCAGCTTGGATTTCTTCTTCTTTTTTTTCTGACTGACGTCATCATCCGATGGCGTTCGCTTACTCTTCTTTTTTTTGCGCTTTATTTTCTCGATCCGCTCCAGCTTCTTGAGCAGCTTCTTCTTTTGCTCTTTGCTCAGCGACTTGAGGAATGTGATTTCGGGATTTTTCGAATCGTTCTCATCGTCACTGGGAATCAGTCGGTGCCTGAAGTCGGTGGGTATGTTTTGCAGCTCCATGGCGCTCTTCTTCATTGCCAGGCCGTCCTCTTTCATTTGCTCTTCGAGGACATTTTTGGACATCAGCTCATTAGCTTCCGCTTCCGAGTGGATTTTGCGGGCCTCACTCATCGAAATACTGTACATTGTGCACTCCTTATCGGTGTTGATGTGGCCCCACTTGTGACATTTGATGCAGCGAACGTTTCGGACTTGTATGCCAAATGGTTGATCGCGGATCTCGGTGTCGCCCTTGCAGTAGCTTTCACGGGGCGCATTGTATTTACGTTGCCATTCGAATTTGTATTCGGGCTCATTGTCGTCCTTTTCACGTTCCTTGCGTACACCAGGCGGTGGTTCGTACATGAAATTCACACTCAATTTGTCCTTGCTCTCCTTGCTGAGCATGGCTTTGTTTTCGTGCAGATTTTGCTCTTTTTCATATTGTGTTCGAAGTTCTTCCTGTTTTTTCTTGTACGCATCAGCTTGTTGTTCAGCCATCCATACCTGGAAGTAAGAAATAAAAAGTTATTGGGTGTCTTTGGGTTTCTGTTGTTGCTGACTTACCCTTTTCAAGTTGTCCCTTGAAGCGGGATGGAAGAACTTTTTGCACATGTAATTATTGAAGCCTTTCCCCATGGTTGCTTAACTTTCACTATTCTTTTTTCCGTGCTTTCGAAGTGGCTTCCTTTATATTGTTTTTGTGTGAAATTGTTTCCACGAAATGGTACTCTCATGCGTTTGTTTTGACACTTCGTCAAACGTTCATCACGAGGATGTGTTCGGGAATGTACAACTGATTTGTGTATGGGCTTACATTTGAGCTCGCCATGGTATGCTAAGGGTGCGTGAGTCGCAATAAAATACATATATTACAAAACAATACAAAAAAATTTGACTTTTAAAAATTAAATAATTCTGATTATTGAATTTTGGTAATATTCCTACTTGGAGATTGTTGGACGGAAAATAACTGAATATGGTTTTTTTGTTTTTTATCTAGGCAGAGAAGACAAAATTATTTATTTTTTTGGATCATAGAAAACGTGGACCCTCTCTGCTTAAGCGTCGACAGAGCCGGACTTATTGCTCAGAAATCGTCTGCAGAAATCATCCATTAGGGCTCATAGCTTTCTGGCATACACTCTCAGCGCAATTCTTTTTCTTCTTTGGCTGACGGTAAAGTCCGGGTTGAACCTGGGACCTGGTATCTAGACAGACGAATTGACGACGGATGTGGGTGTAGGTGTCTAGGTGTCAATATTGCTGTCTATTGAAGCTCCCTGATCACTGTAGAGTATTTCAGGCAGAAACCATTGCGATTAATGAGGCAATGTCCTGGCTCAAGAGCAACGTAATGTCCAAAAGTGTGATATAACCATCTGTTCGGACAGTCAGACCCCAATTAAATCCTTGGACAATGTCATGTTCAATTCAGAAACATCCTTCAGCCTCTTAACGAGATGGCTGATCAGTTCAATATCCACCTCATGTGGGTGCGGGACACTGTGGTTATTGCAAAGCCGTTGAACTCGCAAGCTGGGGTACAACCTCTTCCCATTCACCTTCTATGCTGATCGCTGCAGCCTACCATCTTCTGGCTAGAAGGTACCACCAGCCCTAAAAGAGAGGAAATATGGCCAGCCCTAAGTCTTAAGCGATCACTCGTCTGCTCAGACCAAGCAGACCTGCACCCAGGACCCTCATCCGCGTCGGACTGGTCTGGAGACTGTGCAATTGACATACTAGTCCGCAGGATGGCCGACCCACACTGCCTTTTGGCAGTCACCCACTACAACCTAAGGGTGACCCTTACAGAGCAGTCGCCAAAAGCGATCTCCCTCGTCTATCATCTCTCGTCTTACTTAAGCCTTGGAACCATCTTAGTCTCCGAAAAAAAACCAAAGAAAAACAAACGAAATCAAGTCAAAAAATTTAGTTTATACGTCACGCACATGTCTACCGTCGAAATCGCAGCATTCCAACCAGTTACATGGAGTAGGCCCTCTTGGCGTTCTCCAATTCGCCGGTGTCGAGAATTCTGGGATTCGGATTGTAGACATACTTGTGCAAATACTGACGCCAATTGCATTCGCTAATTTCGTTTTCATTGACCGCCGATTGGATGGCAGGATGGCGGCACCTAAGAATCGGCAATTCCACGGGCGGAAGTACCTTCCCCCGGCACTGCTGACAGAACCTCCATTTGGCTCCACTCGGTACATCGACGTTCAGTATTTGTGACCACTTCTGAAACTCGACTATCTGCTGGGATAACTCTCGCATTTCCATTCTCAGCTCAGCGGTCATCGCGTCGATGCGCTTGTCGATGATCCGTTCACTAAGCCAGTCCGGCAGTAAACCTCTTGACATTGCCCACACCTTCTGCGCAGTCGGCAATTTCAAAAGATTATACAGACACAGGGCAATGAGTACGACTGTGAAGGTGTGCTCCTTGATGGCAGCACTGCTCATGTTAGCCAAGGCCACCCATGACCAGGTCTGTTTATCTGCGAGGAGGGATTTGAATGGTTTGACAGCACTTAAGCGGGGGATTCACTTACCCTGGGGGCAGCGCATGATGCCTGGTTTTTCCGTATCACTCAACATTCGAGCAAAGGACTGAAGCATTAAACTGCTTGCTCGATGGGGGTTTGAAATGCAAGCAACGGGAAATCACAGCGATTGTAGAAGTCACTCGAAAACGTGGTTTCAATGTATTTTTTTTTTAAATTTCTCCTGGTTATTTGAGATTTGACTAGGAGCACACCCAGTTTTTTGTATACACATACAGGGCTTTTTTCTTTTTTGGCGTGGGTATGTGTATACCTTGCATAGGAACCAATGGTCCGACGTCCATTGGCAGTGTCAGATTCCCACTGACTAAAACCACCTACAGAATCATTCCGTTTATTCCCCCGCGGAACTACCGCTAAGTATAACTTCGCGAGGGACGGACTCGAGCTCTTTGCTCCGTCGCAGAGTGTTTGAATGCGCGTTCCGCTGCCATTCTAAAGTTATTAGATCGCACATTATTCGTACCGCTGCATCGTTCAAAACAGCCCAAAGTACGTGCATCAATTGTCATTCCCAGGTATTTTATAAATAGGCTGGAAATAATGTCGTGTTCTCCGTTTTTTATCGTTATCGTCACTAGCACCCTTCTACTCGTAATGAGCACGGATTGCGTTATATGATCCGTGAGGTCTAAACTCATATCGCGTAGGCAGTTCTTTATCAGTGCTATTGCTTCGTTGCAATACAACTCGATTTCTTCAAGCCGTTTCGCCACGACAACAACAGCAATATCGTCCGCGAAACCTACAAATCAAACCTACACATACTAGGGGTAAAGTGAAGATGTTGTCATGGAGCTGGTTCCATCTGGTTCGTGAAAGCCAGTGCCAACTCATCGCAGTGTTTGTGTGGCGCTGCAGTCGGTTGATGGACCTGGGCAACAACCAAAAAGCCACCAAAGTGGTCGCAGTAATTCTCCGCTTGTGTGAGATGTAAGCAGCTTCGAGGCAAGCAGTGTAACTGCAACTCTGCCGTCTTGTGTAAGCGCCTGAAACCCTACTTCAACAGCCTGATTGGGTGTTGATGCGGGTTCAGGCCAGCGAAATGCACTATTGACTCTAAATTCACATTACGGCAGATCATGGGAGGGAGCCAGGAGTTTCAAGTCGATGCCCACCATCAGTTTTTATAGGGACGAGCTGCACAGCATAGTTTTGGCATCGCTGCAAAACTCGTCCGTCTTTGCAGAATGACGATGGAGAATCCCCGTTGCTCCGTCAAGGTCGGTAATGATTTCACCGAGACCTTTAATTTCTAGGATTTGGACAAGATGACGCATTGTCGTGCGATTTCTTTGACATCATTCTCGATAAGATTGTGCGTACCTCGAACGTGAACACCAGAGGCACGATCTTCCACAAATATGTGCAACTGCTCGCAAATGCCGATGACATTGACATGACGGAAGGACACAACGGGCTGTCAGAGGGGCGTTTGTGGGCATCTAGAAGGAAGCGGCTAAGATGGGTCTTGCGGTCAATGACGGCAAGACAAAGTATATGCTGTCAACAAATCACTATAGACAGCTAAAACGTCTAAGTAGTGAACGATTTTGTCTACCTAGGCGCCGACGTTAACGCAAGAAATGACACCACCGCTGAGATTAACCGAAGACTCTTCAGTGGCGTGGCGTACATATAAATCGATTCCTATCGAGTTACCTTTAAAAATTCGACTTTTCAACAATGTATCAATATAACAAGAAACATGAATCTTAATATGTGCATATAAACATAATATTTGTGTGTGTTCCTACATCTGACACGCAAGCAACAAATTTTATAAACACACAAGTCCACAACCTGCTAGTCAATAGTCAGTTCTACACTGCTCCACGCATACGCATACACTACACACTTCATTGCATGCCTATTTTGCAACATCACGTACTCCATAGACCATAGGCGCAGAGCATCATTCTTGGGCGCAGAGTAATCCAAAAAATGTCGGGTTATAAAACATGTGGGTGGTTAGAAGAAATTGGGTGTCTTTCCTTGTTTTCCCTTTATTCTTTTTACAGGGGTCGCGGGGGTAATGCACGCACGAGAGATCTCCAGGCCATTCGACTCTAACCCATTAGGAGTTATGCCAAAGCACAACCAGGCGAGTTTTTGGACTTGGTCCAACCATCTCGTTCTGGATATGCAAGCGATAGCCTATCTGATGGAATCGCATTCAAGGCACGCCTCGGAAGTCGTGATGCTAAGGACATTCGTGCCACGTAACCAAACCATCGAAGCATAGCCCATTCCGTTCGCTGCGTACTGCCGTGTTTTTCACCTTGTTTCAAAATTGCGCCAGCTTCGCCAATCCTACAAGAAAGCTCAACATTACTCCTCCGAAAAGATCCCGAGATACGTGAACTTCTCCACTTGCTTCAATGGGACTCGACTCACATGTAGGGCGCATTGAACGGGCTTTATGGAAATGGCCACAACCTCTGATTTGTCCACGTTAACCTTCGTCCCATTATTTGCACATACAACAAACCTGTTGAATGTTGGGAGGTTGTGAGGATAATTAAGTCATCTGCAAAAAGAAGATGACTTACCCTCAAGTCTCCCAATGTGAAATATTCCTCGCCTCGGCTGCGCTTTAACATCCATGAAAAGGAGAGGTGACAAGACGCACCTTAGGCAAGGCCCGACTTCTTCTGGCTTACCATTACTCTCCCTTGATACTCTCCCTTGTCAATCGCTTTGTTTTTGGACTCGGAAGGCAATTGAAGAATGAAGCTCTCTCTTTAAGATGCAATATATCCCTATACAAGACCTTGATAGTCTCAGTCCTGGTGTGTATGGCGCAGAAGCAAGGACACCAACCAAAGCTGACGAGGAGAATCAAGTGGAGTGTCCTTCCTATTATCTTTGGTCTGAGACTGAACGACGAACTGTACAGCGACATAGATTTGGTCTAAGGGATGCGAGTCTCTCGTCTCAGATGGCTAGGTCATGCAGAGGGAATGGAGTCAAGCTTCCTTTTACTCCAACCCCGAGGGACAACGCGGTAAAATAAGACAACACCTCCGGTGGCGTAGGCAACTGGAATGAGGCCTCAATCATTTGCGTGGTAGATGGAAAGGCATGTTGACTGAGGCCCAGGTTCACCCCGGACTGTATTATTATTATTGTTGAGGTCTCGTTTAGATCTATTGTGCCCCCTATTCATACCTTTGCTTTCTTAAGAGCTCCCCTCCTATGCAGCTCTTTCCAGAGTCGTATTGAGGGTTCTTTGCTCCTATTGCAAGAAGGTGGAAGAGATTTGTCCTAGAGTATTCTCTCTAAGCCAGTTTTCTTTAGGAATCTGAGAATGAGAGCTGGTTCTAGTGACTGCAATTCTTCCTCTGATATTGGGTGTTTGCCCAGATATCTTTGCCTTAGCTCAGCACAAAATCCCAGTATATGTTCTGGAATTCCATTAGATCGTCCGCAGAATCTGCAGAGACCTTCTTCTGATGCTCCTAGTTTCCTTAGGTGCCCCCTGAGTCTACAGCAGGTTTACAGTGCATCGTTAGGAAGCCTGTTAGGATACGGAGGTTTGTTTTGCTCATTCTGATACATGCTTCAAACCTTGCGGTTATGTTGACCCAAGAGTTTCTTGGCCTGCTTCATAGCATGAGCGTGGTTCCATGTATCTGCCCGGTTCCTTCTTTCTAGCTCCCTGAACTCTTCCCTGAGGACGTGATCTCCAACAGCGCAGAATGTTTCGGGGCCTATAAAATGTTCCGATGCTCCTTTCTTAGTCAGGGAGTCGGTTATTTCATTGCCATCTATCCCTGTATGGTCAGGTATTCAACAGAGTTTTACTCTGTTACTCCTACTCAGCTTCTTAAGCTTCTGTTGACATTCCCACACGAGCCTGGATTAGATGATATAGGAGTTTAGTGCCAGATTAGCGGCACGACTGTCCGACATTATTGCTATGTCACAGTTGGTATAGCTCCTGTCAAGATTGATCTGAGCGCATCTGCCTATGGCATAGACTTCAGCTTGAAAGATACTGACGCATTTGCCCATGGGTTCGTAGTACTTTGTCTGGGGTTCAAATACTCGTGCCCCTGTTCCCTCATCAGTTCTTGATCCATCCGTATTGCTGCTCAATCTGTGGACTATGGATTCATTGCTCGTCTTTTTTTGTGCTGAGCTTAATGGTTAACTCCTTTTGGAAATTGAAGTCCCTAATCGCGTCATCCATCCGAATGGCCGGGAGTGGTAACTTGTTGACTTGTGCATCGAATTACCTCGATGCAATGCACCTGTATTTTCCTATACCTTCTTTTGCCATTCTCATGATTGTTTTATTTCCACATTCTGCGACCACCAGATGCAATGGGGTCAGCTCCAGTAGTATCACCATATCGGCAGTTGGACAAGTTCTTATGGCCCCTGTAATACAGAGGCATGCCAACCTTTGAGCTTATCAGGTTGGTTCTTGGATCATGCTATTGCACCTTATGTGATTGTTGGTCTAACAATAGCTATGTACATCCATCTTAGGATACTTGGACTGCAACCCCAGGATTTGGCCGCTAAGCTTCTACAAATCATTAAAGCACACGTCGCCTTCCTGGTTATCTCTTCTGTGGGTCTTTTCCAGATGAGTTTGCTGTCTAAGATGACTCTGACTCCTAGACATTTTACCTCTTTTACTGGAGCCAGTATTGTGCCTGACAGACTAATTTGTTTTAGTCGTTCCAGTTTGTGTTTTCTTGTGAAAGGTAATATGGTGGTTTTTGCCGGATATAGATTTAGTTCAGCTGACAGGCATTGCACTCTTTAGTATGTTTAAGTCCCCATTCGATGATATCACACCGGTCTGTAGCACCAGCCAAAGAAGAATCCCCTTGCCCAGCCTCACCAGCTACGAATCGCTTGAATCTGTTTTGAGTATAATCCAGACTGGAAGGCATCCGCCTTTCATCCAATTTGTGCATTGCTGTAATTCTTCGTCAACTCATGCTCTCTGAGGCAAAACTTACAGACTCCTCATGAAGTCTCAGCGTTGTTCAGGTACCCCTCGCATCCAACCAATCAACAAACAAAAAAACCAAATTGTTCACGCTCTTAAAACAGATATTTATTGTTCTTTCTAAAAACCGTGCATTCAGTCTCCGCTCGCTCAGTCAGTCTTAAAATCTACACGCGGCACTTGTTGCCCAGGATGCACGTTGCGTACGAGACCTCCAGGAAGCCTAAACGAATGGGTAATCATTAGAAAATGTCGACGAACTCCACGAGAAATGCTCCAACAAACACTTACGGTCGCCCATGTCGCAGTTCCGCTTCTTCATGTCACAGCGGCTGCTGAACCAAGTGTAGCACTGTTGGTTGTACGCGCAGATGAGACTGCTGCCATCGTTGCACGGCTTACCGCAGTAGTCGTAGCCTCCAATGGCGGCCATGGTGCCGGAGAAGCTGAGAATGGCTACAAACGGGTGGGATTAGCGTATGCCCGGGGAACTACACTAGAGCCCAACTCACCTGCGAATGCGATGACGACGAAAAGTTGACTCTTCATGTTGTGTGATGGGACTGCAGTGGTAACTGATTCTGAATCCAATATTATTGGCTCTTTATATACGCGCCGTGGGTCTCTAGCGAGAGCGAACGGTGTCACAAAGTGAAATGCGATAAAAAGACACTCCACATGGGGATTCACGCGAAGATCAAGAGAACGCGGCGGAGCGCGTTGGGTGGATGCAAGGGAATGCAGATAAAACTGCGTAACGCTGTCTGGTCGACTAATTGATTTCGCCGATATCGAGGGGCTTTACATGTCTTTCTGGAGCAACGGCCTTGTTGGGTTCTTCTTCTCGGGGATTTTTATCCGCTCGCGACTTCGTGGAAGTGGATTTGACAACACTGCCGTCAGGCGTCAACAAATGCTTTGCGCAAGTCTATCTGTTGGGTTGACAGAGTGGACGATAGAGAATGTTTAGTTAGGGCCATCATCGCCGACCGGTTAGTGACGTTCTGCATGCAAAATATACGCACGGATAGTGTCGTGCTTGGGCCGTGATTCATTTGATTTACACGCGTTTGTTGCGTCTCCCCGATGAGCACGTTCTCGTTGTTTACTTATCGCTGCCGGACGATTGAGTTGTGATGTATGGACAAGAGGAGTTTGATGGACACCCGCTCAGATGTGAGGGTTTTCTTTGCGATTCCGGGAAGGCGTGTCTGCAGGTGGACTTGGACGTTTATCTATTCTCGTGCAACTTGTGGCGTTGCAATTACGCACGTTTGTGATGCGTTTAGAAGACATTACGGGAAATATATGTTATGCCTTCGGCAAGGCACGGCGAAGTCGAGCTGGCGTAAAAGTTGTTGACATCGCCTCGACAGTTATGAGTTTTATCAGGCACTCCTTGGAAGCAATTCAGATTTTCTTAATCCCTGCTTGCAACCATTGGCTTAGACGGAATGACACCGAGCAGCGAAAAGGGGCTCACATGCGGATCTTGATATTTTTTTGTGTGCCACAAAGAGGAGGGGATCATATTCGTCTAGCCAGTGGTTGCCGTCTTCTTAGATTGGATGCGGTGCTAACAACTATTGTGACTCGAAGGACCAAACTCGATTTTTTGCCAGCAGATCTGATTTTAGGTGCCCGTGAGGAAGGTGAATGGAGGACTCTACGAGCTGTATCAAGATGTGGATGACGCATGGACAGCTATGCTCCAGCCTCCTGTATCCGAGACCAAGCTATCGTTGCCGCAAGACAGCTTGGTCTTGACGACTGGAAGCAGAGTGCCCGGGATTGTCAATGATGCAAAATAATAGATGTAGAAGTGGTTAAAGAGTCCTGAAGCACGACGTACTGGATGACGCAGTTGGTTGAGTGCCTACCTTTGGCTAGAGGGGTCCCCGGTTTCAAATCTGTTCCAGCTCTATCGCTGGAGTTGTTGATCAGTGGTAGTAGTCTGACTATAGACAGCCCACTTACCTCTCTACCGAGGTTGCTGCTGGTAGTACAATGGGCCACTTTTGAGTCTGAGTGCTCCAGTCTAGAGTTAAAAATACCTCACGAGGCGTGGAAAGAAGCGGGGTCTTATCACAGCCGTGTATATCCAAACAGATCTCTTCGGTCATGCTGAAAGCTGCCAAATACTGCCAGAAGGCAGACAGCGCCTTGACAATTTTCGATTCGATGTGTTTTTTTTCCAAAGAAGTTTTCTATCCAAGATCTTTTTTTTATCTTAGATAACACCTTTTAGTACTAGTTGAGTCAGAACAGTCAACTTTCTCATCCTCGTGAAGGGAACAACCTCCGTTTAAAGAGGGTTATGTGAAAGCCCATTTCTAGTACACCAGCTGTCTTGGAAGTGCAGTCTCGCAAGATTTTCCACGAGGAAATTGACTGGAACATTGCTGTCCATGCACTCGATGTGGCCAAGTCAGTGCACTCGACGTATCTTTGCCATTCGGACAGACTCCTGCGCTTTTGAATTGACTCCATGAATGCAAGTCTTCTCTGTATTCGGTCGGCAGATTCAATTTGCTAAGATTTATCTGGGTCCCGGGCCACCACAGGATCACGGGAAGTGTGATCGCCGATGAACTTTCTAGACAAGGATCAGAGTCAATACTCTTATGACCCGAACCTGCGTTGGGATTACCCTCGTCCTCGGTTAGGGCTTCCATCGATGGCTGGGCTTCTCGAGAGCACAACCGGAGGTGACAAGCCAAGTGCATGCTCCCTAATGTCTGTAAGAAATCCGCGGCATTCTTGTTATCTCTTAACAGAAAAGACTGCAGACGACTTACCGGCGTACTAACAGGCCACTACACCTTCGCCACACACCGAAATACTTGGCCTAAGCGATGAAACCCTCTGCGACACCTGTGGAGAAGGCGACGACACTGCAGAGCACTTCCTCTGCCACTGTTCCGTTTTGCTCGGATCCGGTGGCAGTTTTTTGGTGCTGATGAGATGAGAGCTGATGATGTAGGGTCCTCTCATCACAGAAGCGCCTGCTGGTATTACTGCCGGAGTTCCATGAAATTCCATTAAATGTAGGTTGCTACCTGGTACTATAATGGACCAGGTTTTGAGTCTGAGTGCTCCAGTGTAGCGTTCAAAAACCTCCGACAGAGGTCGTTACCCAGTCGTCAATTACGTCTAGAGCTGCGCTTTTGAACGAGCCGCTAGGCACGATCCGACAGACAGTACAACCAACATGCACCATAGCAGAGGAAACAAGACGCCACTCTGTGGACAGGCAGTAATAAGGCCGACCATTACATACCACAATCCGCAACCACAATTATACTGCTATTCATTAGCATTGCCTTGATTCACAGCACAAATAATTCATCCACACCATGTTCTTACATTGGTTAAAACCAGAAAATGATTCGAGTCTATGTTGGCACCTCGATAGGATCGATGATCAGGGCACCGCCAGGTCCCTTTGTGGATGTTGAGAAGGTGTTCGCCCGAAGACAACGTCCACTTACTATCCTCGTGCACCTCAGCATTGAGATCTTCTAGATCGATCCAGGTGTCCAAGTTGAGGCATTCATCGTGTGGCCCGTCGAGGACAACATGGAGGCCATCCTTCACGTTATCTTCCTTGTCCTTTTAGAGGTGTGAGCGGAAGTCAGCCTGATGTTTGCCTTGATGCGAATTGTTCTCATAAAAGTTTGAAACTTTTGGCAAAGTTCTGCCTCGAATCACGAGTCCACATTGAAATAAGCGTATTTTTTCGCCTTTCTCCGGCCCATTAAACCGCAGTTCCAGGATTGCGCTAAAGCCTGTCCACCAAAAGTCAACCCCCAACAATGACAGATGTCTTCATCCCACCGCATGATGCCCAATCAAGGGCGAGTCGTCAGCCCATACTTACAGCAAACAATGATTGGAACTAATTTGCTTACCAAACTCGGGACATCCGAATGGGCAATTGGAATGTAAAATACAAATGGGAACATTCCCAGAATTGGAAAAGCAAACACAGAGAGCGAACGACGCAAACCGGAATTTGCCTTGATGAACGAAAATATTTGCCCACCGTCACTGTTAAAATATTTATCCACATGTGCAGCAGATAGCGGTATGTTTGAAGTTCAGCCAATTGTTAGAACAATAATCTATTCAATGGAAGTTGGAAATGAGGCAAGTGGGTAAATGAATTTCTGATTTTAGTAAAGTTCCCCACTTTCGCTGTGTCGAGCGAATATGAGCGATTACACACAATCCCTCAGCTTAGCTTGAAGCGGCTGACTGCAGAAGGCAGTCACACTTAGGCCAATGTAGGCCAGTTGGTGCTTGTAATAAAGCGGTTTTAAGCTGGCTAATGCTGACGCTATTTAGTTCTATAGTAGGCGCCACTTGAGCAACGGATGTGATTTCTGGTCTCTAACTTCCTGTACATCCATACAGCTGCCATACGATGAATTTGAGTCACATAATGCAACTAATGTTTTACATTTTTCTCTTGCTCAAAAATGATTGCTGTTTGCGATGTCACACATTTTTGTGGAACGTTAATATCTGTCGTTTTAGAGAAGTCCGAAAGTGACTACATACTCCCTTTCCTCGACTTTGAAATACCCTTCAGATGCTATTTCCCGACGAGGGAAGAGTGAACCACAAAATAACCCATCAATAATTCGAGCATCCATGTGTACACTGATGGATCGAAGATGCAAACAGGCACAGGTGCGGGCATTTTCTCCGAATTGTTAAACATGCACTGCTCTATCAGGATCCCTGAATATGCGGCGGTCCTGACAGTCAAAGAAGCGGCCAGAATGATAACAATGTTGGAAAAACCACCGGCTGCTCAATTACCATTCTAATTGACAGTCAAGCGGCCATTAAAGCAATTTCGGCGAAAGAAATCAAGTCCAAGCTGGTCGCTCAAAACTTTATGCGTGCAACACTCAAGGACACAGGGACATAGCCGGCAACGAGGCAGCTGATGAACTTGCCAGAAAGGGGGCCGTAATAGCCCCATCCCAGGCAATCGAATGGATTCAACCACCACTGGCAGATGTCAGGAAGAAGGTGGATGATAAAATTCTAGAATTAGCAAGAAAAAGGTGGTTCAATCTAACCACCTGTAAGACTACTAAGATGCTATGGTCCGATATTAATAGAACTAAAACCGACAAACTCCTCCAGTGTGGCAAAAGCCTACTGAGGATGGTGGTCGGAGCTCTAACGGGACGTAATCATCTGAAATACCACGAAACAAAAAGTTGACTATCCCATGACTACATATGCAGAGAGGACACTCCTCACTATCTCTGCTACTGCCCAAGCCTCAGCCAACTGCGATACAGGTTGATGGCAGACTCCTTCTTCCATGACCTGCAAGAAATCAATAACATCCGACTATCTAACTTTTTCAGGTTCATTAGGATGTTGGGCTGGCTAGACGAAGAGAGGTCAACAAGCCGTCCCATTAGCAAACTAAAACGATATGGAGCCTCTTTCAAAGTTGGTTTTTTCTGGGATCATAGGTGGAATTTTAAGGAAGCATTCGCCTTATGTTTGCCTACTGAACAACCAAAGTCTTACTGAGCATTCGGAGAGATAGTGAGCTGCAGTCCTTCTCGGTTGTATTTATCCAGCTTCCGAAGCTCCACATAATGGCTGATCAATAATGGCAATGTTTAAGCGCATCTCTTATCCTTCAAATGGGGATTATAGCCACTGAATCTTTCTTATCAGTCCTATCAGTCCCCGTCTTTGTCAAAGTTGTTAACCATAATCGTATTATCTGCGTGAATAAGTCAGTGTGTAATTGCGTCAGAGCAGCAACTGCAACAAGATGTGGAAGGCATCCTGACGGATACACACAGCACACAGTTTTCTTTCAATTGATTCTACCTCGCGGCTCTTTGTTGCTTCGTGTATTTTCTTATTGCTTGTGAAGTCATTCATCGGAATCGCCTTTTTAGTCTGGGCAATGGATAGGAGAAATAATGTCACTGTTTTTCTTCTTCTTCTTTGTTTTGCGCTACAGTCCAGGGTGGACCTGGGCCTCAACCAACAAGCCTCTCCAGCCAGCACGATCTTTCGCCAGCTGACTCCAGTTGTGCACACCAAGTTGGTTGAGGTCCTTCTCCAGTTGTGTGCGCCATCTCGTTATAGGACGCCCTCTGTTGCGTTGTCCCAATGGCTCGGAATCGAAGACTCTCCGGGCCGGAGCTGTTGTGTCAATCCGCTCTACGTGACCTAGCCATCTTAAGCGTTGTATCCGATGACGTACAGTTCGTGATTGAATCTCCTCCTCCAGACGCCATCAATACAAACAGGACCAAATATCGCACGCAAAACTTTTCTCTCAAAACGACCAAGAGCTTCTTCATCCGCTTTCAATAGCGTCCATGCCTCTGCGGTCATTGTTTTTGAGGTGTTTTAAATTTCAAGGCGATCGGGAATTTTGACAAAAACTAACTTTAACTTAAGCTAGAACCCACAGCTGGAAGTAAAGGTTCGCTCACACAAAATACAACTTGGAATTGAGAAGATCCAAACGGAATACGTGGAGGAAATGCTGCATAAACATTGCTGGGAAGCCGGTAGCGGCACGAATCCACAAACACAATGATCGGGTAAACAGTGTAGGAATGTGAAAGAAACAAGACGGAACCTACACGACGGACCGAGAAGATACACTTAGAACGTTGCTTCACGTACACTTCCCTGGTTCGTCTTTTAACACATCCTATGTGAACTCTAACTCAGTAGACCACAGGGTATTTGTCAACAAAAGAGTTAACAGTCTATCTGGGAAAATCTTCAGTAAAGACAAGGTCGAATGGGCTGTAGGTACCTCCGAGCCTTTCAAAGCCCCCGGGGGTGACGGCCACTTTCCAGCACTCCTGTAGAAATCAATTATTTCGAGCCAGTTACAATTGGGGATACATACCAATTCCCTGGAGACAGGTTAATGTTGTTTTTATCCCCAAACCGGGTAACAGACCCAGTGAACTGCCTAAATCTTATAGACCCATTAGTCTAACATTTTTCGCTCTCAAAACAATGGAGAGACTGATTGATGTTCATGTTACACTTTAAATTCCAACCAGTTTGCATATAGAAAAGGCAAATCCACTACAGGTAAAAAAGAAAGTGCACTCGACTCCCAAGAGATTGTCTGTGTGCATTCCTCGACATCGAGGGAGCTTTCGATAACTCCGGCTATGATTCTTGCGATCGATTCGGGCGATCAGCAGTAGGGGTATCGAATAAAGCCTCGCTGGAAATTCGTCCAATCATAATACAACGTCTCGATGAGTGCGATAAGGGTACAAGGAGGAACATTTCCCCCTCTGGGCAACACGATGGGTCCACACGGACCTAAGTGAGACGTGCTTCTGCACGTCTACCCACATTCCTAGCCTATCCTATACCTGTCGTTTGATACCAAACTTTTGTCATTCGGACGACTTTGATTCGCAAAATAACACACAGTGCTGCACCAAAAAACCTCTGCTCAATTGTGTACGTACATTTTGTGCCCCTTCCCGCTGCAATTAGTTGCTGCGACACTCAGCCGCACTCAAAACAAAGACCAAACGAATGGTTTTCAAGTATTTTTTTTTGTTTTTTTTTTGTTTGATTTTAAATATATTTTCTTTTATTACATAGTAAAAGGCATTTGTGGTTAGTTATTTTGTTTTTCTCATCTTTTTCTTGATTGATCTTTTCTCTATATATATAAACAGAAACTAATAAAATATAAAACAAAAATAAAAATAATAATAAAAGAAAAAAAAAGAACTAATAAAATTAAAATTAAATTAACTTCATTTATATATTACATATTTACTCGCGAATTACTGTATTCGTTATTTATACACAACTGTTTATTCCCTCATATTCAATGCATTCCTTTGTGTCCCTTATCATTTAATCTTCACCACATAATAAAATAAAAAAAAAAATACATATTCACTACTCATCTTGCCTGGTGATCGTCGTCGTTGGCGTTGGCGTTGTCGTTGGCGCCGTCGTCGTTAGCGTCGTCGTCGATAGCCTAGTCGTCGTTATCGTCGTCGTCGTCGGCGTTCACGTCGTCGTCGTCATCGTTGGCCTCGTCGTCGTCGTCGTCGTCGTCGTCGTCGTCGTCGTTGCCGTCGTCGTCGTTGGCGTCGTCGTTGGCGTCGTCGTTGGCGTCGTCGTTGGCATCATCGTCGTCTTAGCGCTCCTTCAACATACTCGCTCTCATAAAAATGTACTATTAAATCTCTGTATCACAATTATATTGTTTAAAATAATTATAAAAAAATATATATATACACATATATGTATGCATGTATAAGAAGTATTTATAATAATTGACTAAATACATATGTATATATATATATATATTTATTTAAAAAATAATAATATAAAAAAAAACAAAAAAAAACCGTTAATTTGTCTATCTGCAAACTTTGACTCAAAATAAAACGACGCGAACAAAAAGAGGTAAACAAGAAGAAGGATAGGAAACGATTAAAAATTGAAACGGAAACAGAAAGTAACAAGTTGAAGGATGGCGAGGGAGGATGCATCAACTGATGAAACTCTGGTTGATTATTTTTTGTTTGCTTACTATTCTTTTGATTTCACGATCATATTCATATATATATATATATATATTTTTTTTTCTTCAGTTTTAAATTAAAAAAAAAAATACAAATTAATTGTATTTTAAACATATTTTTTTTGCATTTTTTTTTTGTATTTTTTTTCTTCATTTATTTACTAATTAAACAACAACAAATAAGATACCTATTTACTTCATCATTCATTTATAACCTAATATAGCGAACAATATATTTATAAATAATTTGCTGCGCTTAATTTCAGTAAACGTCTAGACTTAAAGAAATTACACAAAAAAGAAAATAACTAAAAAATAATTAAATAACATAATAATGGTGATGCGCGCAGTGACACTCTAACAAATAGAAAAATAGAAGAAAAACAATTCATATCTTAATAAATATCTAAACAGATTTGAATTTCAATTGCATGGTTGCATGCATTTGTCTTCTGTCTAGTTTCTTTTTCCGTTTGTTTTCATTTCAAAATTGATTATGGCAAATTTATGAGAAAGTGCTGAAACCTTTTTGGTTGGATTCAAGGTGAATTCAGTGTCGTACAAGTGTGTGGGATGCTTCATTCATCTGGATCAATGTGGAGTCTACAGCAGTTGAACTTCGTTGCGCGACTATCTAAACTGGTCGCTACGGATTTCCATGTCGTTCCCCGACAATCAATTTACATTGATTCAGTTGAACAACTTAAATTGCTGTTTCCTGAGTCAGCTCTTAGTCCAGATTCAGCCGAGGAGATCCGCTTTCTTTGAACACAATCACAAGGGTCTTCAACACTCCAAAGAGTTCTTGGGCTACAACCGCAAAAGGAAGCCTACAAGTTCTTCTGTAAAGCACTCACTGACCACTCCGCCTGTTCTCCAGACAATTGGAGAAAATAAACAACTTTTTGTAGAATTTTACAGCCCATAATAATAATAATATGGGTGGCGCTACAGCCCGTATAGGGCCATGGCCTAGCTTCTCAGCAACCACTCGTGTTGTGCGTGCTATTGTTCTATCACGAATGGAAGGGACCTACAGTTTTATGCCGACTCCGAACGGCCAAGTTTGATAAGCTTTTTCTAGACAGTTATACTCTTTGAGCATTGTCAGTGACTCGAAAGAGGTGGGGCTGTGAAAAGTATTTCTTGTCGTACCAGGAATTGAAGCTAGGAGTCGACGCACATACCACAACGCCACGGGTCACGGCCAAAGCCCATAAGACATGCCTAACTGAAACTGCTGCCTTCCAAACCATCCCAATCTAGAGAGATTATATAATTTTAAAAAAATATGCCCTGCATGTTCTGCTTTAAAGAGGAGGACGAAATAAATCCTTGAGGCTGCAGTGCATGTGCTTTAAGCGCACGTCATTGTTTTGAACTCAGTAAGACGGCGAGATGTTCTATCTTTGAGGTGAAAGCTGCATCTCCGCGTGGAATTTGCGTATTCTTTGCAGTGACGAATGTTTACTTGACGGGTGCAACAGTTATTGCTCCTAAACCTAGTCGCATTTCCCCGTGAAATATTGTGTATTCTTTACAGAGGCGAATGTCTACTTGACAAGTGACACATCTGTGCACAACTTTTGGCCATCACCTCTCAATCAAGGTTTATTATGGGCCCCTTTCGTTTTTCTTCATTGTTTAATGACTCACACTCACTCTGGATTAATTCAAGTTAGGGTGTTGTCTACGGTGATTAGCAGAAAATTCCTCACCGAATCAGTATTGGAACAATTATGTGGTCTATCTGGTGCACAAGAAGTCAGTCCGCATTCGAATAAGACGGTTCGTGTGCCAAATAAGTTGGCACTTCTTTCGTTGCTAATTGAACGACCTAAGGCTAGTAATGATGGCTTTTCACTAAAGTAAGCCGGGGGATTGTACAAACTGCGCATCTTCCCAAAAAAAGACTCTCCCTTATCTATTTGGTATGAAGGCTGAACTTTACGGTTTAGGAACAGCTCTCTACAAGGTTCTGTTTTCAAAGACTTACGCCCAGCTTCTATCCAACTGATCAGCAGTGGCAACAGGTGCTGGCGAAGGGAGTCAACGTTCGGGTTGATTCTTTGCACTCTATGCTTCAACGACACTGAATATTCATAAATAATGAAATAATGGGAATTCGACTGGGAACACGTTCTATTAGAACATTCCTGCTGACACAAATTATCCGATTCTGGTACGTGTCGTGTCCAAGATCCCCGAGTGGTGTGTCCAGCGAAATCGTGTTGAAAACTACCTAAAATTCATCGGTACCGAAGAAGAAGTAAACTGCAGAGCTGGAGACAAAAAAAACATCTCACAATCTTGAATGATAGGAGAAACGTGACTTTGTGCTGCACTGCTATGAAATTTTGGAAGAAAATATAGTTAACCAACAGAGTAGAAGTTGTTGTCTATTCAAACTATGTATTTGAAAATGACTTAGCAGGCGATGTGTAAATGATGTCTCGAAGGATATCGCTATAGGCCTAAATCCATAGAATGTGGCGTGCGTTACGTTTACAATCCAAAAAAATATAAGTTTCTGGATTGCAAATAGGTGCCCAATGAATACGTATCCGACAACTGACAGCCCCACTACGATTGTGTGGGAAAATAACTGTCAAAGTATGAAAAAGTTAAAAGTTGACCAACTTCATCCATCGTCATGCATGCCACTTGTGGGCCACATTTGCTATCTCTCTCTCCCTCTCATGAGTTGTCAATTTTATATATTGCTATCATTGGCGGAACGAAGGTCTCTTTTCAGAATACGCGAACGCACTTACACTTGTCAAGACTCGACTCGAACCACATTGTCATACACTTAGCCGATGACATTGTCATTTGGATTGTTTCTGACAACCACCACACCTCGAGGAATTGAGTTCAGCCGATCATACCATCTTATGATCAATGAGGACAACACGAAATATATGCCTGTCGTGACGTGACGCGAACGTGAACTCCACAAACGAGATCATAGTAGAATCGCCCTTGGAAGACCGAACAGCTTGATCTGGATGACTGGAAGCAGCGTGCATATGACCGTCAGCGATGGTCAGCAGGCAGCTATTGATCAGGCTCAGAGAGAAGTAAGTAAGTCATAGCATGAACTGCATGAACTAACAGGGTGAACAATTGGATCAAAGCTAAAGAAACTTCGTAGGAGACGCACTAGGGCATTTGCACTTCGAGGTCATTGGACCATTTCCACCTCTCCCGACTCGATTGGTGACATGACTCCGAAGAGTGGTAGGTCCAAGGGCGTAGGAGTCGACGCACATACCACAACGCCATGGGCCACGGTCAAAGCCCATAAGACATGCCTAACTGAAACTGCTGATTGGTGACATGATTCCGAAGAAGACGAAACAGCATATTAATTTCGAGTGATTCAGGAAAAGACGCTTTGTGGAAGATCTGGAAGCAATGGGACTACGAACGGCTGTAAGATGTGCAACTAAGAATGGCCATGGATGGAACATCGGGACATCATCAATCAGATTCAAGGAAACCTTGCTGTCTATCTATATTTGCGTGTCCTTACTTTCCGGGGAACAAGAGTATCCCGTACAAGGAAAGTACAGATGAATAGGAGCAGGCATGCAGCCTGTGCCCCACTAAAGGTAATCAAATCAATGTTGCTACCAGATGTCATTCTTGTCAAGATAAATTTCAGTTGAATAAAACTTGGCATTTGTCCGGCATCAAAACCACGATTGTGGCCTGCACTTGATAAAAAAGAGCAAATTCACTACTAGGGGTGAATGGAAAGGACACCAGTGAAGAAATATGCCTACTTCCGGGTAGTACTGCTTCGAGCAAGAACGTTAGGAACAAATGTAGAGATGAGAAGGAACCCTCCATTATCTCCGGCACCGGCCCAGCACTGGCAGAGGCTAGGACGCTAGATTGTATGTAGACTTGCTAAGAACGACCAGATCAAACATCTACTAGTGCCCAAACTGCAACTAGCAAGATAGGAAGGAATGGCAATCGAATTCTTTAAGATGGTGAGTGACAACACTGACAAATCCAGATCAGAGCCTAACTGCAACCTCGACCTGTGGACGAACAAAGCAGCATTCCAGGTTTTGCAAAGCACACCTCCATTCTGTGAAAATGTCAGGCCCACAACGTCGTGTGCAATTTCCTCTGATCGGTGCTCTTGAAGTTCAATAGATCGCCTGCTCTACTCGGTCTCCTCGAAACGCTACAATCCACGGATCGAGTGATCTGCTTCCCCCCCATCCACTGTGCGACACTGCATTGCACCCATCTTAAACATTTCCTAAAGGCAACACTTGACACTCGTCTAAAATAAAAAAGAACATCTAAAGATAGATAGAATAGAAAACATGGTTTTTTTTTCTTTTCATTTTACATAACTAGGACCTATCATGATTTATTATTTTTTTTTTGATTTAAACATTAATCGATATGATTCATGATTTTGTTTTGGTGGTGAAGTCTTATTAATTTCGATTTGATAGCTCTTTGATCACGCAGCACGCGTCAGGCGGTCAGGCGGCGTGCGGATGCAAGAAGATTGAATTGATTTTCCTGATTTCTTTGATTCGTTGCATTTCATTTATTTGTGTGTGTGTGTTTATGTGTTTTTCTAAGAAGATACATACATTTAACTCATAATTCTAGTCTCTACGAAGTGTGTGACTAGATTAAAAAAAAAAAAAAAATACTAAGAAACAAAAAAAAAAAAGTTGAAGAAAACCATTTTGTCGGGCACTTGCTTCGCCGTCGCCTTCATTGAGGGGGTTTCTTTTTTCCATTCTCTCTCAGTGCGTGCCTATGTCTCGATGATTTTCTTACTCGAATTAAAGAAATTACAAATTAAACAATACTTTCCCGGTCGGGAGGTGAAGGAATCTCGCCAAAGCCGGGCACACCTCTCACCGCTGTTTGCACTATGCCCACGCGACGCAGGGATGCGTCACTGGAACGGATCCCATTGCCTTGTAAGAAGTTCATAAACCACGAGGCAATTGAGCCTCGGTTTACGGATTTCTTATTGTTTTGACTAAATGCGGCGTTGCCGATGCTGCCGCTGGATTTTTCGATGGCCTCGAGGGAACGCCATCGCTTGGAACGAAGCACAGTCTCGTCTGGTGGGCAGGTTAGCGATGCCTGACGTTGCAGCAGGGGACAATGTGCATCGTCCACAATGCTCACAGAGCCATTGCAATTGTTGTTTAAGTGTTTATATGGCAATATTCTGGATCCATCGATGATCAGATGGCCATTGTCGGCGTCCAGCAGTTCGAGTTCGTCGTCAGCTGCACCGCCATTTGGATTTCCACTTATCAGTGATACACCAGTGTCTAGGGAACGTGAGTTGTTCTTTGACAGCTTGCACGGGTGCATGGGATCAAGAGATCGGGACTCTCGCAACAGACTGTCGGCACTGTCGATGGGAAAGATTTCCTGAGTTGAGGCTGAAGTTGTTGTATTGATTATGCGTTGCGGTCTAACCATGGCAAGTGGTTTGCTACTGTTGTTGCTGGTACTATCACAGATTGTTTCAATTTCGGAATGGTCCAATGTGCTGTGCGATGCTGTGTGCTCTGTCCGGAACCTGGATAGGCTGTCGATGCGATTGTCACAGTTGCCACCGCATACACTGCTAATAACGCCACCACCACCACCCGTCCCGCTGCCGTAGTAGTTGACAGTTGAGGACCGCTCTAGCCGCCTGATCGGCAGGCACGGTGAGTCTCGCATGTGATATGTTGAACCGTGCAGGCTGTACATGCTTTCGACGTCGCCCCGTCGCACACTGGACTGTCGTCGACTGCCGCCGCAGTAGTGCATGCCCAGCATGCTTGGATGCCTCGAGTCGCAGTTCAGCTTAGGACTCTTTCTTGGACGGCAGAACAGTGGCGGTGGCAGGTCGGTCATATTGACCGGCTTCTTCTGAATGGCCTTCTCATTGGCTCCGACCAGCCAGTAAGTGATCACTTCACCCTTCCCCTTCATCGAGACAAGTCCGCGATCTTCCGTGAGGTAACCGCCCAGTTTGTCGAGTGCCTCCTTGCATTTGGCTGATATGTGTATCTTGAGTGCCTCGCCATTGGACTCCATGCGCGAGGCCGTATTCACCGTATCACCGAACAGGCAGTACCTTGGCATCGTGAGTCCCACCACGCCCGCTACCACTGGACCAGTGTGCATGCCTATTCGCAGTTTAAGCGTTTCATTTGGCCGATGTGCGATTCGATGCTGCTTCACTGCCTGCAGCAGCTCCAAGGACATTGATGCAATCTCGCCCACGTGCCGGTCACCGTTCTTAATGGGCAGTCCGGATACCTGATGGGATTCAGTTGAAATTAGTGGGGTTTCGGCGGATGTGAAATGAGACGGGCTACTTACCACCATATATGCATCGCCAATCGTCTCCACTTTGTACACATCGTAACCCTTGATGATTCGATCGAAAACTGTGTACAGGTCGTTGAGGAAGTTCACCACTTGCAGGGGAGTACTTTCGGCCGACATCGCTGTAAAGCCAACAATGTCGCTGAAGTAGATGGTGACCTGAAAGTGCAAGCGAGTGCTAGTGAGTCAAATGAACAGAGTTGTGAGTGTGCAGAGTGCCTACGAAATCATAGGAGACCGGCTCAACGCCAAGACCCTTCGTCAGCTTCTCCGCCACAGACTGAGGTAACATTCGGTGTAAGAGATCTTCGGTTTTCTTCTTCTCCTCGCACAGCAGACGTGTGCGATCTGTCACGATCTCCTCCAGATTGTTTGCATACTTCTCCATCATTTCCATCATCTGATCCATGATGTTCTTGTGCCGGCCACCTCGCATCTTTTTCAGGCGAGTTCTGCAAAAAAAAAAAGAAGAAAAGTGGGTGAGATTTTGTGAGAGGATAACTATTTGGGATGGAATTACCTTATCGTTGGAAAATCTGGTCGAAACTCTGGATCCTCATTCCAACAATCCTTAATACAACTCGATACATAATCCGGACACAGCTCTCTAATACATTCTAGTTCCGGACGGAATGGTTCGGTACCATCGACCGGTTTATTCTTGACTAAATCGACAATTTCCTTTGGTTCAAACGCCGTCTGTCCGAATGGGCCTTTACGACTAACAATTTCATACATAATAATTGCAAATGCATACACATCTCCCTTTGGTGTTCCGTACATATTTGGATTTCGCAGTAGCTCCGGCGCTTTCCAAAATTGATCTGAAACCATTCAAAAATGACCGCCTTAAGAATGGCTGCCTATTTGAAGAGGAAGGAAATGCGTGTACTTACTTCTGTAGTGCTGATGTTCACCAATGGATTCACTTTCGGCACAGTGACGTAGGTCGTGCAAACCAAAATCGGTCACCTGGAGCATCCATCGCGATGTGACTACACAATTCGATGACTTTAGATTTCCGTGAAATCCTAGCGAGGAATTATGAATATAAATCAATCCCTGTGAAGTAGAAATGCAGATTGTTTGTGTCACATGATGTGTGCGTGGATACAATTGGATATGTGCATGCGAGTGTGCTTTTAATGCACTCAAACGTGTCATCGATGGACATGTGCAAATGAGTGCATCTTTGAATTGAATTGGAGAAATGGCCTTTGTTTGTTTGCTTCAGTGGAATTCATTATGCTTCAATTGGGATAATGATGAGGAATGTTTCGGGGATGAGTTTGAAATGCCTCCTCATTAATTGGAGGATATTGTTGCTATAACGTGAAAGGGAAGAGCGACAAGGTTGGCCGACTGACGGTCCAGTCGAAGGAAATATACATCGAATGTGTGAACAAGGCTTGGCAGAGAAAGACAGAGGCCGAAGGTGGAGCTTTAGAAGAATTGCCTTCACATCGAGAGCCTTCGTTTTTTGTCGGAAACTCTGACATTCTTAAACAAGAGTCTCGTATGCACTTGTAGGTTTTCGTTCGTTGATTTCAAAAACACGGGAATCTACCAATGTATCAGCATTCATTGGAACTGCAATTCCTCTGTGCCCATCCCGGGTTTTATTGATGCCTGATTCAGAGGCTTGACGACCGATGTGTTGAATGATAGATTTGCGATGGACACAATGACCGTAAGTGTCTTGAATTGGTTTGACCCGGTTTTGTCTTCCTCCCACTAATGGGATTATGGTTGGTCTGGAAATCAAGTGCAAGCTAGTCCCATGCTGCCGAGAAGAACACAGAACTCAACTAGTCTGTGCTAGTGACATAGGGACATAACATGCAATGAAGCAGTTTGACCAATCGGTGGATAAGCTCAGAAAAACTCTTACTAACACAATGGCCACCTTATGCCCTGTTAGCAGGTAGAGAGGTAAATTCAAACCTCCCTGGTGGAACTAAGAAATAATCCATCTCCGCAAGGAGTGCGGCAAGCATTTCAACAAAGCGAATAGATCCTCGTGCTGCTACAGACTGGGACTCCTGCCAGGAATCTGTTCAAATATGTGCCGAGAGAGAGAGCCCAACGAGACTCTAGGAGGCTCTTCTGCGGCAAAATTGAAGGAGTATCTGAAGCCTCTAGATCTGAGGTGGCATCATTCCCCAAATCACCTAGTTTGCTGAAAAACCTCGACGGGACATGAACCTCATCCAGCGAGGAAACCCCCAATCTCCTTTTGGAGACGCACTCCCAGACAACTGCTAACCAAGGTCCAAGACGTATCTCCTCTTAACCCTTTCCCCCACTCCCCACGCCCCTCATGGAGTTCCATCAATATCAAGCACACAACTGACATGGGGGCACACAAAGCGTTAAACCCTTCCAGTCAGCAGGACCTGACGTCATCATCACTGCGGAACTCCAAGATGACAGCAGACCCTATCATGCAATGGCTGGTGAATATCTTCAAAGCCTGAATGCTCTTAGTTCATGTTCCCAACTCTTGGAAGAGAGTGACAGTAGTATTCATTCTCAAAGCCGAAAAATGCTCCTATGTCACACCGAAGGACCGTAGACCTATCAGTCTCCTGACAGGAAGTCCTTCGTGGCTTTCATCCCTCAACTACTCACTAGCAGTGTAATCCACTCTTATCTGGAAGACGCAGCAATCTACAGAGGAGTTAATAGAGGAACGCCACAAGGTGGTGTACTATTAATGCCTGAAGAGATTGGATTCAAAATCATGGCCCTTGCGGACGATGTTGCTAACAAATTCCTTCGATAACCTGTAAGCATTGACAAAAAAAAAATGCGGACTTGGCATCAGCACACACAAAACGAAACTTTTACTATTCACCAGAAGATACAAAAACCCCAATTTGACCCCCACAATGTGCAGGACTACTCTGCAACTAACGCTGGGTCTCATTGTCGATAATAGGTTAGGTTAGGTAGGTGCACTGCCAGCGAAATCGCCAGCACCCTTAGACTATGTTGCTCCATTGTGATACCCATAGTAAGACTACCACTGATCGACAACTCCGGTGGTAGTTCCATTAATTTGATGCCAACGGCAAATGATGACTGGACCAGATATGGAAACCGGATAAAAGCGTATTAACATTGCTTTCATCGGGATTCGAGCCGGAGACCCCTCTAACCAAGGGCAGGTACCAGCTGTGTTATCGATAATAAACTGGGATGAAAACTCACACACACCCTATTCTGGGTTAGGAAGACCTTATCTGCCCAGCACAGCTGTAAAGGCTGTTGGGTGTAAAGGCCATTGGATGAGAAACAGCCACGCATCGCTTACTGGATTTTCACCTCTATCGCAGCATTACACAAAGCTGTCAACTGTAAGGCACTCAACCGGGTGCAAAGACTGGCTTGTATGTGTATCAGCGAGGTGTTGAGAAGCACTTCGTCTGATGCACTTAACATAGTCCTACACCTTCCATCAATGGAACTATTTGATAAACAAGCAGCCAACACAGCCCTGAGACTCAAAACGCCCCGACTGTGGTTCGAACTCACCATTCCTAACGAATTCAACTTCCTTCTCAACGACACGGATCGCCGACTACCCCAAGGCATCTTCGGGCAGAAATTCTCCACCAGCATTCGAATTGGATGTCTGACAACTAGACGCTGGATACAGACGGATCGACGACGGACGAAGGGAATGGGTTAGTGTAGGTGTCTACTCCAAAGACCTCAATATTGCGGTCTTCTTGAAGCTCTCTTACCTCTTCCGGCGGAAACCATTGCGATAAAAGAGGCATTGTTCTGGATCAAGACAAAGAAATGTCCAAAATGGATATCGCCATCTGTTCGCACAACCAGGCCGCAATGAAGTCCCTGGACAATGTCATGATTCAAAAAAAATGTTTAATTGCAGGCTGCCTCTTAATGAGATGGCTGAGCATTTCAATATCCACCTCATGTGGGTGCCAGGACACTGTGGTAATTGCGATGTCGATGAACCCGCAAGCTGTGGTACAACCACTTGTCTAACACCAGGAGGAGAACCACCCTATATGCCAATCGCTACAGCCTACCATCTGCTTAATACACACACAATTAGAACAACCAACCACAAGTGGCTAGAAGGCACCACCTTTCATCTCAAGTGATCACTCTGTCTGCAGACCCTCACTCAGGACACTCATCGGCGCCATAACCGGACAATGGGAGTGTACAGGGAATTAGAGACCACAAAATCACCTCCTCTGCTGATGTTGCGCTCTGGTAAGTCGTAGGTTCTCACACCCAGGGTCTACTATTGATTTCAACAATTTCAGCGCTAAATAGCGTCAGCATTAGCTGCGGTGGCCCGTGGCGTTGTGGGTATGTGCGTCGACTCCTACGCACTTGGACCTACCTGTATAGGTTCGATTCCTGGTACGACAAGAGATACTTTTCATGGCCCCACCGCTTTCGAGTCAATGACAATGTTCAAAGAGTATAACCGTCTAGAAAAAGCTTCTCAAAACTGGCCGTTCGGAGTCGGCATAAAACTGTAGGTCCCTTCCATTCGTGATAGAACAATAGCACGCACAACACGAGGGGTTGCTGAGAAGCTAAGCCTTGGCCCTCTACGGGCTGTAGCGCCACCCATATTATATAAGCCAGATAAGCCGCTTTATTGCAAGCACCAACTGGTTCCCAATTTAGGAGTAGTCAATCCGCGTGGTATCACAATGAGCCTACTCCAACCTAATCTAAACTAACTCTGTTGCTATCAAGTCCTTCCAGTTTCTTAAACTAATCCGTCTGGGATGGGCCACTTCTAGGAAATGTGAAGTGATTTTTTCTCGTCTTGTCTGATCACTAGTTAGTGAACAGTCTTATTTTCGAGTGTAGGGTGTATGTTAGGGTAGCCTTTGATTGACCATTTATCACGTCTAGATGGGTAATAATGACTGTCTTTGACTTGTTTCGAAGTTGATGCAGTACAGAAGGATAGTCTCCTTTGGTCTTCTGTTTGGATACAAGATTTTATTTGAAGACAAGCTAACAGGCTAGTTCTGCAGTGGGTATAATCACCAGACACTGCCTTCCAGGCCTTCGCGCAAAACGAAGGACTTCTTCGAAAGTCTAAACGACCTCAGCACAATACCATTCAAAACGCAAGTCAAATTTGCTGAGAATACCAACTGGCTGTCATAAACCCCCCTTAATTTCCTTCTCCCTATCTGAGCACCCAAGTGGCAGTACAATGGGCCTACTCTGGCCAAAGTTCATTAATGCCACTTTCTACCGCCCTAACTACCTAACAGGCTAGTTCGGAAGCCTGGTTGAAGTTATCTGTATTTATCATTGTTTGGAGCGATTGGAAAATGCAGGAAGTTGGAAACTAATCATACATGAAGGGTTATGCCAGGTTTATGCCAGAAATCAAGCAGGCCCTACAGATAAAGCAGGTCCTAGAATAAAACAGGTCCTATCGCGATGATTTCCGGTTGAATTTAAGCATCTGTCAAAAATTCGATCAAAGTCCACAATGAAGCATTCGAAAGAAAAGAAAAAGTGCTGCCAAATTACCGACCACTAAACAAAATCCACAGAAGCAAGCCAAAAATAATATGTAATTTTAAAATGATGAACATGTGCAAATAATAATACAAACCTTAATTAAATCATGTATTAATGATGCAATAAATAAATCATCTAACTTAATGTCTTCGTTTTCGATTATATCATATAAACTGCCCTTGGCACAGTAATCAGTGACTAGTAAAATTCTCATTGGCTCAACACAAGCTCCAATAAAGCTATTTATATTATCATGGCGTAATTCTCGCAGCAGACGCATCTCCTTCATGATCTCACGTGAGATGTCCTTCTTTTTTGGAAATTTTAGCTCCTTAATGCGTACGACAACACCACGAAAACGTGCCGTCGCTGTGAACAATTGATTTGAGCAACGTGATCCAAAGGATGCCGCACTCACTAAACTCAGCTGTGTGTGATTGGAAGAGAAAGAAGAAGGAAAAACGAAAATTTAATTATATGTCACGAAAGGCGATATTCGTCTGTTGTACACGACAAGACGACATCTGCGCCTGGTTGTCGTGGTTTTTTGTGAATCAATCTGCTTACCTTGCTTGGCGAGGACACAATATCGTTTCCAAAATATCCCTTTATCTCGGACGAGTCGATTTTCCACAGCAGACCTTCGATTTCCAATTCGATCTTCCACTTCCGATAGATGCTCATGGTGATGACGCCCACACAAAAGAGAATCAGCGCCAGGACGCCGGCAACCACAACTGACGTTATGTGCCGGTCATCCTTCTCGCAGAGTTCATTTAGGAAGCCGCACATTGGCTCATCGAATGGTCGGTCGCCTCCGGTGGCCCAGTCAACACGAGCGGATCCATTGATGAGCTTGTATTCCTGCAAAATTAAACACAGTTAAACATTCGCCTCAGTTCACTGTTCCACATCAAAAAGGAACTCAGCAAGAAACAGAAAAAAAAAATGGGAGCTAACACTCCCAGCAGCAATAAGAAATGTTTAAATAAATAAAATAAATTAAGAGAAACTAAAAGAAAACGAAAAAATGACGACTCACTCACTGGAAAATCTTCTCCTTGCTGAAAGTATGCAACAGGTATCATGTGATAATTACAGGTGAGATTATCGCGAAAGTTATGCTTGGATGGCTTGTAGGCGAGTACAGAGAAGTTACCCTCAGAGTCTCCATTGTGGTCGATCTTAATGGTTGCACCTGTAACACCTGTTGAAAGAGGGATAGCAAAACAAAAAATCGATATAAGTGAACCCTTGCACCCCGATGTTGGTTAGCTAGCTTGTGTATTTCCAAGAGAACTGATGCACAGCACAGATTTCGATGCGAACACGGAGTTAATGAAACTTTTGTTGCCTTGGCTGGGCCGCCAGATGCTGCCCGAAAAGAACGGGTAGCAATGAATTTCACCAATTTGTTGGATGCAATATTATATTTGCTCGTGAATTATTGAAGCCGGTGGGAGGTATTTTATGGCCGTTGCTACAAAAGGAACACAAAAACCGTACACATTGTCGGTTCGCATAAAACTTCGGTTCGCGAAAAATGTTCTCTGGTGGACAGGACGCCTGGCTTTATGGCGTCATCTCTGGACGCAGATTGTCAATTTAGGTGAAACAGAGACAATTGGACAGTTTTCCAGAAGAGTTATGTCGAGTTTCAGTTCATTAAGCGCGATTTCAGTCTGGTCTTGCCAGTTTTCACGATGGAATACGTGCAATTGACATTAAGAGACACGCGGACATTTTTGCCCCGATCTTGTGCAAATTTGTGAATATGAGTCTGATGCATGTAAACATTCCGGATATTTTAAAAACTGCTATCGTAAGGCCAGTATACAAGGGCGGTGTTAGAAATCTACTAAGCAAGTACAGACCGATTTTAATGCTACCAGTCGTAGAAAACTGCGTCGAAGAAGTAATAGTTAACAGGTTGCAGAGTTTTATTGGAAAACATTCACTCATTCACGAAAGCCAGTATGGTTTGCAAAAAAATAAAAGCACTAGTAAACTTCTAGGCGAATTTGTAAACTTTGTCAACGAATGCTTAAACAAAAGCCATCGTGTAAAGGGTGGTTCAATTTTAAGGGCCGATGTTGATTTTGAATAGAACACAAATTATTTTGGAAATTATTGTCATTTCTGTATGCCGTTAACGGGCCAAATTATCTCTATCTATTTATCTAAATCATTTTGGAAAAAATACGGCCCGATGATGCCGCCAGCCCATAAACCGCACCAAACAGTCACTCTTTGTGGGTGCATTGGTTTTTCGACAATCACTCTTGAATTATCATTCGCCCAAGTGCGGCAATTCTGCTTATTGACGAATCCACTGAGGTGAAAATGTGCCTCATCACTGGAGATGATTTTCTTCGAAAATTGATCATCCACTGTTGCCATTTCTTGCCACCATTCTGACCATTGACGACGCTTAAAATGGCCAAGAGGCTTTTGCAACTTGTACGCATGTAAATGCAAGTCTTTATGCATAATGTTCATCAACGACGAGCGTGAGAGGTGCAATTGTTGGGCACGACGACGAGTTGAGGTGGACGGCTCTTCAGCTACACTATCGTGAACAGCAGCAATATTTTCTGCAGTACGAGCTGTACGAGCATGCACTGGTGTTTTCACATCGCCTAAAGACCCGGTTTGCTCAAATTTTGGCACGATTTTTCCGATTGTACGCACATTTGGACGATTAAATTGACCGAAAAAATCACAAAGTGCACGATATGCATTTTGATTTGAACGCCCATTTTCATAATAAGCCTGAATAACTTGAACGCGTTGCTCGATTGTGTATCTTTCAAATTGAGTCTGAAATTGAGAAATGTCAAATGAAATGCAGAAAAAAACTTGACGTTTAGGTGTGCTTCACATTCAACATCGGCCCTTAAAATGTAACCACCCTATATTTATGGATTTTAGCAAAGCCTTCGATACGCTAAACCACACGAAACTAACTGAAGCACTTGAACGCGTAGGTATATGAAATTAAGAAATGTCAAATGAAATGCAGAAAAAAACTTGACGTTTAGGTGTGCTTCACATTCAACATCGGCCCTTAAAATGTAACCACCCTTTATTACTCTTATTTATGGATTTTAGCAAAGCCTTCGATACGCTAAACCACACAAAGCTAACTGAAGCACTTGAACGCATAGGTATACGAGGACTAATGGCAAGTTGTATACAAGAGTATCTGAGAAACCAATATTTTCATGTCAAAATCAATGAGACATACAGCTCAAAGGAGCACGCTCGATATGGAGTCCCTCAAGGATCAAAACTGGGTCCACTCCTCTTCATTCTTTACACGAGCGAGCTTCTCCGAATATTCAAACGGAGCATTCCATTTGCTTATGCGATTGTGGTGCGTCACAGGTCACTAGAGGCAGCAACGACAATAATGCAGGAGTTCGACTTGGCAGTGAAGTGGTGTCATGACAACGGATTGATGATCAAAACCTTGACAACGAAAAACTCAGAAGTCCACAACAAGAAATCTGGTATAGGAATGATAGCTGCAGTAGCTCATCCAGATGCCTAATCGACGTAGTAGACAGCTACAAGTATCTGGGAGTCATCATTGACAATTCTTTTATGGAACACACACATAAATCAGCTGCGCATGAGCCTCAAAAGAGCTGTATACGCGATAACTCATTTGAAGTATCATGCCCCGACTTCTGTGCTAAAACAAGTGTACTTCGCCCTACTGGAGTCGAAGTTAAGATACCGTATACTGGCATGGGGTAATTCATCGACAACACACTTACAGAAACTTCAGAAACTTCAAAAAACAACATTGAAGCAAATAGGGTGAGACAATCCTCGCAATGTTCCTGAACCAGAAAGGCTAAAAGTACTGCAAGTTGAAGATATTTTCAAGATGACGCATATACTTGAGTATTACGACGCTACACGATTCATAACACCAATCAGCCATGATATAAACACAAGAAGACGTGCTCAAGCTATACTCGAAGTCCCACGATACTACAACAACTATGGTAAAAAACAAATGCAGAGTGCCTGAAGTATTTAACACACTCCCTCAAGAGCAGAAATCATGTACACCGAGACAGTCGTCTTTCCAGTGGAAAACCCCTTGCCCATCGCATTTCACCTCGATTTTGCTCTAAACGCACGCATACTACTTTATTTTCACGCATACTTCTTAACTCTTTAGAGCAGCGCCATCTTGCTTTTAAGATTTGCCCCCAATAGTGTCAAAAAGTAGCGAGAGTGCCCATGATAATGTCAAAAATGCTCATGATTGGAAGTTTTCCAATGAGAATGTTCGGCAAGTTTACAAGTTCTTAAAAGAATTATTATTGTTGGAGTTTTTATAAGACATCGCTAAAATTCGGCTAAATATGCAAATCATTTTAATAATAATAATCAATACGGTGATACTGATGCATTCCGGTCAGAACTAATGTGAAAACATTAAAAATATACCAATCTTTTGATACATATACCGACGAAACTACTGTAATAAGGGTTAATGTTTTTACGATTGAGTTTTTTTTGGATTAAGCCTAGAAGTGCAAGTCATATATGAAACACAGAATTGCATTACTGCTTATTATATCCAATATTATATTTTATGTTCGTAATTTAGAATGAATTCCGTATTTGTCATATCAAGTTTTTCAAAAAAATATTGGTACCGTATTTGGTATATTAGTTTTCAAGTTCTTTATATACCTATGGTTTGTATTTCACTGTATATATCATATTGATTATCCAATATTGATAATGTGATAATATCTTTTTATTGAATCTGATAATTTTCAAACTTAACGTCGTTTTCCAATGGAATTTTCCAGTCCCAAGTTTCATGCACCTGGTGAACAAACATTTTCTTCTAAAATTTCCGCCATTTTTGGTGGTGAATATTTTACACAGAAATTTGAATCCGATAAGAACTGATGTCCAAATGAAATAATGTTATTAAAGGGAAATCATCAACATCAGAAATCATCTACAACCAGATGTCCATCTCGGGTTTGAGTGTTTACTAAAACACAATCGTGTCCATCTCAGACTTTGGTCTAAAGTCACGCACACTACTGACAGCTTTTTTTTATTTTCACAGACAGGGCTTGTGAATACGAGTGATCTAAGAACAACATGGAGCTGCTCTAAGGCCTTACGAAGTGTGCGTGAAAATAAAGTTGTATGGGTGCGTTTAGAGCAAAATCAGTAATATCAAGCAAATCAAATTCACCTCCATAAATTTAGATGGGGGTAATCAGCTGTTCGCTTAGGTCACACGTATTCACAAGCCCCTGTCTGTGAAATGTTATAAAAAACGCTGTCAAATGAAATCTAGGGGGAAGAGACGAGGAAGTTGGCTATCTCTTTAATACTTCATCTCTGCTCAAGAGTTAAGGAATATAACAAATTTGAAAACTAGAAAAAAGTGGTGCGAAGGTGGACCCTATGTCACCTTCATTGTGTTCAATGCACGCTGGGAGGTGCAGCATTTATTTGAAGCGAGTGTGTGCCTAATGTGGTGCTGCATCAGTTTCTCTAAGCTAATAAAGGGTGATTTTTTAGCTATTATCTTTTTGGCAACATTGGTTTAAACAGCTGGCGCACGTTTCGTGTTTTGTTTCACTGTCAAACATCTTCAGTTTGGTCTATAATTTAACCATGAATCGTCTTACAAACGAACAACGCTTGCAAATTATTGAATTTTATTATCAAAATGCGTGCTCTGTTAAGAAAGTTCATCGCGCGCTTCTTCCAAAAATTGTGTTCAGCGACGAAGCTCATTTTTGGCTCAATGGGTACGTAAATAAGCAGAATTGTCGATTTTGGAGTGAATATCAGTCAGAAGCATTGCAAGAGCTACCAATGCATCCAGAAAAAGTCACAGTTTGGTGCGGTTTATGGGCTGGTGGCATCATTGGACCGTACTTCTTCAAAGATGATGCGAATCGTAACGTAACTGTGAATGGTGAGCATGAGCGCTACCGTGAGATGATATCCAACTTTTTTTTGCCCAAAATGCAAGAGCTTGACTTGCATGAGATGTGGTTTCAACAAGACGGTGCCACATGCCACACAGCACGCGCATCAATGGACTTATTGAGGGGGGCGAGTTCGGTGAACATTTTATTTCACGTTCGGGACCGGTCAATTGACCGCCTAGATCGTGCGATTTAACGCCTTTAGACTATTTTTTGTGGGGCTATGTTAAAGCTCATGTCTATACAGACAAGCCCGCTTCAATTGACGCATTGGAAGACAACATTGAAGCATTTATTCGTGAGATACCGGCCGAAATGTTGGAACCATTTGAGGTGCAGTCCAGGTCAACATTTGCATGAAATAATCTTCAAACATTAAATTATATGGACCGTACTATCGATACAAATAAAGATTTCATGCATTTTTTTTGAATTTTATGTGTTTCTTTTTGAAAAACTTTTCTATAGCTTTTAAAAAATCACCATTTAGAAAAGGCTGATAGCTCTTAAATCGTTCGCTTTGATGTATGGGCTTTGGGATCCAATACCCTCGGCACATGGCAGAGATTTAGGCATTCCTGGAAGATAATAACAAACCAGGAGGTCAGCTATCGTTTGTCGATTCTATGATATCATCGCTGGCCTTACAAGTAAATAGGATTAATTTTGTAAACGAGCCTGGAGAATATGTGTTTCACAAGGATTTCAGAGACCTACAGTGGCTCGTGTGCATTTAATCCCATTTCTCAGTAATGGAGTAACAAGCTGATCCCTTCGAGAACCTGCTTGCTATGCAACTGTCTCAGACTGCGTGCAAGCAACATTCAATGGAATACACAACAGCGAACGCAAAGACCGTCTGAAAAATGAGTGGAGAAAGGCAAAATGAACTCACTTTTATAAGTACGATTTTTTATAATGGTTTCTATTATCCTAGTTCCATTACTAGCTACATCATATATCACGTCATCCGTTAAAGGTCTCTCCTCCTGACGCAGAAGCTTATCCAATGCCCAGGCGTAGAGTTTCACGGAATCATAGAGGTAGGCGGCATATATTGATACAAACTGAAAATAAACAAAAAGCGTATTTAATTGATACCAAGGCAAACAGCAAATCCATCGAGCGCGGCGACACCCTCCCGCGGACATTTGTGAGCTGAAATTGTGAACCCTTTTACACAATGAGTCGATGGATCGATGGAACAGCTCTCGACATGGCTAAGGGCTTATGCCGCTGAGCCTGTATGGAGCGCGGCACGAATTTGCAATAATTGTGTTTGCTTAGTTCGTTTGGTTTTTGTTTTTCCAGTCCTTTCGGCTCGTCCTTAGAGTGACGGAGGAATGGGCAAGCAAACAAGGCCGAAGCAATAAAGGGAAATAAAAGGAAAGGATAAAGAAACCTCCGTCTGCAGTCGAGGTACGTTTACAGCTGTTGACTGTTTGCTTATGTGACGGTGCGGGCGGGCGCGCCGGCGATACAAACGTGGGACTCACCTTAAAGAAATTATTATTGTGGAACAGTGAGGGTAGGGAGAAGTTAAACGGTTCCTTCGTATTGTATTCACGAACTTTAGCAGTGAAGTCTTCATAGTTCTCGGTGGGTGGAGTCGAAACGACGACCAACAGGCTGCGGGCGCGCTTCATGAAGCTCTCCGTTTCATCGCATGACGTCATCTTCTCCACCAAATCCGGCTTCATCAGATACTTTTCAGCCTCCCTAGACAACGGACAATGAGAATGAAAGAAAGGCAAACGAATTAATATGAATCCTGTGGCCATCGTAAGCGGCAGCATAAGCAGACGTACTTGGGCGAATATGTCATCATGTCAACGAAGATAACCATGTACTCCCCCTTGGAGAAAAGCTGCACGGTCTCCATGGAAGCCATCATGTCGACCAGAGCGTATGCCGTCCCCAGGAAAACGTAGATCCGTGTGCGATTCATTGTGTTTTGAATGACCTGTTTGCGAATGATGAATGTGAATCATGAATATCATTATGGTAAGTTGGGGGGGGGAGGAAAAGGAACATACCTGATACCAGTAGCCACTGCGACAACATGCTAAAATGTTCTCACAACATTTGTGGTTGTCGATAACCTTTTCATTGTGGTTGATGGTCATGTTCTTTTGCAGTGCCTGCTCCTTCAGGGAATCCGCCACGGTGGTCCAACGTTCGTCGTGTATTATGGAGAATTTTCTCCAGCCATAGTATCGCAACAGTGATATCACGGATTTGGTTACCTAGAAGTAGAGGAAGAACAGAAATCGAGAGTCAAAGGATGAGCTGTGCAGTGTTATGCGGTGCGGCGGTGAGTGGCATTCAATTTTCCTCCCACCTCCTGTGCTGAGAAGTTGTAATTGAATCAGATGTGCTGGGCTGTTCGGTGTCCTGTCGTGAGGCGGTGGCATGGGTGATCTGGCAGACGACCTCTGAGACGTCAGCTGGATGCCGGACAGAGAAAGTGTCGTGGAACACGATGTGGAGAGTCACGGGAGCAAGGCATTTCGAATTGAAAGCAGATTTTCTGACTACATGGTCGGGTAGTGGAGCAATCTGCCAATGGATTGATTACGGTTCCGTCGCATTCTGGTCTATTCGATACGGAAACCGAAATTGGGGTCTGAAGGTCAACCAAAATGAGAAAAGCAGGGATGGTCATCACACACAAGGTCATCCACAATTGGATAGAAAAGATTTCGGTCAGCATGTTAGTTGGACCCTGTCATTGCGGATAGCAAATAAGACGGGAGTTCTTGCAGGACTGCAAGCTCACGCGGTGATTTTCGATGACTTTTCGGGCATCAAATGCGTCATAGTTCCGGAATATTCGTTTTCAAAGTGTCAAGATTTCGCGGATAGTGATCTTTTGCGTTGCCTGACAAAACACGATCTGGTGGCCAGTACAGATCATAAAACGCGACGACAACTCGTCCAGGAAAATGTTTTTGCGATGAAGCCTCGCATCGGGTCGTGTTGTGTGGCAGAAGTGGCACCGACTTGTAGAAACCTCATGTCTTCCACATCCACCCACATCTTCGATTTGAGGCAAAACAAATTCTGTTAACATTTTGCTGGACGTTAGGTTAGAGTGGATGACTGCCGGTAGTCACACTTAGGCCCGCTGTCTTACCACACATCAGTTGGTGATTTTGATAAAGCGTTGGAGATGGCTGAGACTAAAGCTACTACTTATGTCAGGCTGTTAAGTGTTAAGGCAGTAAGCCCCTAAGTGACATCTCCTTCAGGAGGAGGCACCATGTGCCATCAGACCACATTACGATTTGTGTGTGCAAAGATGTTTAGCCGTAACAATAGGCATCACCGGGAAAGAGCACAGAGCTTGTGCGAGAAGAGAGTAATATCAACTGAAGTCTAACAAGGCTTAATGCCGGTGCGGACGGTCTGTCTGCTGAAGTCTTTAAGGCAGCTGGAAAAGTTCGCGAATGCCAGCTCATCAAATGATCAGAGGAAAGCATGCCCGACGATTGAAATCTTAGTATCGTTTGCCTGATCCACAAGGAGACTCCTTTGACCGAGGCCAACTACCGACGCATAAGTTTCCTTATCGTCGCATACAAGATGTTTTGGCACCCGCCTGAAGCTTTTTGTATACAATGCGACAGGTCCTTGTGCGGCTTCGTCTGGCGGAGAATGAGGGCAAAATGAAGTACATGCTGTCATCAAGAAAGGACACCCAACATCGACGTCTTGGACAGAGCTACCTCGACTCCACAGTAAATAGTACAAACATCTTCAGTACTGAGATCAAACGCGATTAACTCTTGCCAGCCACTGTTTATATGGGCTCAAGAGTCAATTGAGTAGTGGAGACGTTTCTCGAAGACCAAGCCGACCGGAGGCATGGACAATTTCAAAAGCGGATGTGCTTGGTCTCACCGAGAGCAATGTTCCTCGTGCGGTCTTCGGTCCTGTTTGCGATGATGGCATCTGACATACGGGCTGTTCAGCGACATGAGCGTCTGCGGATGCAATTCCTGAGGTGGCTGGGCCGTGAAGAGCGCTCATACTACTTGTATCTTGCCCGTAGAGCCTTTGACTCCGAATCTGTGTGATAACGCAGCAGATGACGCTCGCGTCTGAGGTGACGCACTCAATTACGTGCGAAACTGGAGAGAGCTAGCCAGACATAGCGGTAATTGCTTGAGGCTCAGGTCCACCCCGGAAAGAAAGAAGAAGAAGAAGAATATTCATGTGTGGAGATGGGCCTCAACCCACTTGCTTTGCGGACAACTTTCTTAAATGAGCTGACAAAAGCTCATGGAGTTGACATGGAGATGCCCATCAACCACGCAAAGTGGAAAATGAGTACTAAACAGACATTCTTGTCCTTGTTTCCCTGCAAATGGTGCATTACTGCACGACATCTCAACCATCATCTATTCACTGGCGAGCATTGAATGCCAGCAATCTTGAAATGCACTCAAATTGCCACCTCTACCCACCATCAACAACGTCAAGAGAGACGAAGTGAATGCACCCATTCCCCATTGAATGGTGATGTTGACTGTAACTGAGTGTATCCCTCCCTTGTCCTGTTCCTGACAACTCATTTGACCCTTGGCTCCTGCCTTTCACTTACTCCTCATTATGTCAGCCGATTAATTACTTCTCCACCACCCCAACCCCGTGTGACACAACCGGACTCCCTCTCTCTCCCTCTCTGGGTCGGATCTCAGCTCGCCGGGGGTTAATTAAACCGCCCACTCTCGGAAATCTGCTTCTCCCGTTTTTTTCGCTTCAATTTATGTTAACGTCCATAATGTACGGTCACTGAAAGGGGAAGCTGGCTAATGGAGGACTGTGGCTTACCTGTGTATCCGGTGGTTCCGTTCTGGCGAATGTTGGTATCGAGGATGCTCTGTTCTCCGAACATTTCTGAAATTAAAACGAAATTTGATAAATTAATCGAATTGATTCGAATCGCCGTCATCTTAAAGTCAAAACAGGCAAACACTCATTTAGTCGGGGCTTCAGGGACAGTGGAGAGTCCTGAACGGAAACGGAAACCAGTTCCTCAGACCATCCCTAGGCTGCCTTTCGAAGTAACGTCTATGTTTAATATTCAGTAACCTCCTAGAAATTATCTTTCTGTACATTTGTATTTCAGGCATTTGAAGATACCCTCCCCCGTCACACCTGGACAGTCGGTTGCATTCCGCCTTGATTAACATAAATTCGAAACCTTTCATGGCCAGCTAGAGCTCGTATCCCCTCGCAGGGTGGGAGCTCCCCATTCATTCGTTTCTGCCTTCAAAATAGCATGAAACAAGAGAATCGTGCAATTCGCAAGGATTCACAAGGAGGAAATCAGTTAAATGAGTATAACTTGTTGAGAAACCACGTCCGACTATAAACATCCGATTGGGAGAAGTTGGAAAGTTTCGGTCAACAACTCCGCACGAACGAACGACGACGATGAAGGCGGCGTGCTACGGCGGGCAGCCAGGGGAAAAGACAAATATTTTCACTTGCTTGTCTGCCTACCGCCCCGCACCCGCTTTTGTGTAGCTAAAAGCCCTAATAAAACAGAGCGCAAAAAGTTAAGTCATATCGTAGCTATTGCCGTTCTGGTCGGTTGGGAGGGGAGGGAGGTAGGGGCGAGAAGTTATGATACTTGTATTGCCAAGCAGATGGGGTGGGTGGACGTCGTCTTGAGTTTATGAATAGCAATTCACTCGGAAGAGGAGTATGGGTAGCGTAAGCCTGTTGAATACACTGTGGAAGCCATTGAAACTGGGTAATACTGGGGAAACTTGGACGCGAGTTGAAAATCTCTTTAAATCCCTGTGCTTCTGCTGTTAATTTAAATGCGTGAATGGTGCTGTGTTTAGCAAGGGGGGGGAGCTCCTGTTTGTATATGCTGTGCACTGAAGCGGAGGATATTGTTGGCACGACTCTGTTAAGCAAATTAATTAAAAGTGTTAGTTAAGGATCAGGAGTTTAGCTGGCGGTTTTGGCAGGGTGCCTCGTTGTGACAGCAACTAATGGTCTTCGATACAGACAGTCGTTTAGTTTTGATTGGACGAGTGTCGTAAGCCGTGGGGCAGCGGTTAGTTGGAATTTAAGGAAATTGAATTTTCAACAAAACAAAGGATGGCTCTCCATTCAGTCTCTATACACAGAACTGTTGGACTTCGCCGAGGGTGAGTCATGTCACCGCTCCTTTTCATATGTGGACTGGACATCCCCCCAGAAGGAATTCCAGTTCGCACTCGATAGGTTTGTGGTAGTATGTGCTGATGCTGCGACGAAGGTTAACGTGGACAAATCAGAGGTTATGGCCATTTCCAGAATGTCTGTTTAATACGTCCTACATGTGAGTGGATTCCCATTGAAGCAGGTGGAGAAGTAAAGAAGCTCGGGGTCTATTTCACGAACAATGGGAGAAGTAATACTGAGCTTCCTGTAAGATTCGCCAACTTGGAAGATCTCTAAGCAGGAAGGCAGAGCTTGATGTTGCAGCGAAGTTGCAATTCAGTATTTGCTCGAACTATCACCTATTGTCACGAAGTTTGGGTAATGACCTAAAGAATAAGATCGAGAATACCAGCTGCTGAGATGTAGAGTGAGAAACAAATGACAGTGCACGAGGAACTCATTGTTTAGCAGCTGCTTCTTCGAACTGAAGCTATGCTTCGATGGTTTGGTCACGCGGCACGAATGTCCCCACCATCAGGACTTTCGACGCGAGCCTTGAATGCGACTGCATCAGATCGGCGACCGCTTGGCAGACTGAGGACGAGGTTGGACCAAGTCCAAGAATTGATGAGTTAGAGCCGATGCCAGCGGTTCGAGTGGTTTGTAGATTTCTCGTTAGTGCTTTGCCCCACAAAAACGAGGCTGTAATGAGCGGCATAGAGGATGGATCTCCTCCTGGTGTCAGAGGAGAGGTTGTACCGCACCTAGCGAGTTCATCGGCTTTACAATGGCCTGGTATGTCATAGTATCGCGGCACCCACACATATTTTGCTCATCTCGTTAGTAGACCCCCGGCAATTTTCGGATGTGTTTGAGTGGAAAAAAAAATCATGCATGGTTCAAAACTGTAGTCAGGGCCACACTAACCTAACTAGGGATACTATTGAAGGAGCTAGGGAAGCAATACCTTCTTTCACTTAGATCGACATTGCCTGAAGAAATAGCGCAAAGGGTGATTGTCATACGCCACTAGAAGAAACCGAAGTTATTCGCTTGTCAGTTCTCATTTTCGCTTAAAATGATCGGCTCATAGACTCATCAGAGAGTGAGGGTGATATCCGACCGCTATCCCCTTCAGAGATAGAGGACAACGTCTTACCATTTCAGATTTGATTGATGGGAGTCCAGAGCATTTATGGTTCCTCTTAAACTGCCTCCGATGTCCAGTCTATCGGACTCATTGACAATAGACGAGCTGCCTCTTGAACAGGTTTTACTTCAGCGTGGATGGCACTGCAATGATTTGACAGGCGGGTGTAAAGGAATCTCTGCTAATGTGGTGAAGACTCTTGAGTCTGTTACTTGAAAGGAAGTTATTCATATACAGGGTGGGCCATCTAGTGTTTTTTTTTTAAATCATACTTTATTTTGACACTAATAGCTACCGAGTCATGTTAACCGACTCTTTTTTTACTAAAATTGATGACATGGATTTGGACCGACCTCTGGTTCATGCAGGATGGCCCGCCATGCCACACATCTCTTGCCACAATCGAACTCTTGCGCACCAAATTCCCGAATCGTGTTATCAGCCGTTTTGGCGATGTCAATCGGCCGACTCGGAGCAGCGATTTGACCCCTTTGGACATTTTTTTGTGGGAAGCCGTGAATAATTGATGACTGAACAATCTGGAAACGATTCAAGCCCTTAAGGCGAATATTAGCCAAGCAACACGTGAGCTATAGCCCGAAACCATCAACAAGGTCTTGGAAAATTGACGTGACAGAATGCGCTACTGCGAAGCCAGCCGAGGCAGCCACTTGAACGACGTTTTATTTCATAATTAATGGGAATGTTTGTTCTTACTATTAAAGTCATAATACATGGAAAAAATAATTTTTGTTCATTTTATTGCATTTCTAAAAAGAAACTTGTATTTGGCCCATCCTGTAATCTGTTTCTTTCGGGCTTTCCCAAGTTTTGGAGTACTGTTCCACTGGTGGACGCAAGCTTCATGCTAATACTGACGCTGTGAACCTAACTGCCCTTGTCATGCGGATACTCGAAGCTATGTAAATTGTACTTATCTTTTAAGATCTACACTGAAAAACCAACCCGACCACTGTCTACTTCGAAACGGAACTCTTAAAAAATGCTCTGCTAAAACATCAACATGATCCCCTGCTTATGCAGAAAAAAAGTCTGTTAAATCCACTCTTTCGTATGCGCAACATTTTCTGTATCAAGCAACATATTTTCTTAGTCACATTCACTCAGACGTATACGCAACATTTTTGTTTTGTTTTGATTCTTTTGTCAACTCACATAGGAAATCATTGGAATGTTTCGACTTTGCGAAACTATCGCCTCCACGTGACACGGGCCCTCTGGTCCGAAAAAAGTCGCAATACCACCGCATATCATTTCGGTTATAGCTCGTGTAGCAAGCACAGTATCGCCCCGAGTGTCATTCCAGCGCAGGGCAAGCGTTACGTTTGGCAATAGATTCTCATCGTTGTTAATCTGTAATCGAAAAGAGTGAGACAGAGGCATGATTAGTTAAATGAAAAAACAAAAGAATGATTGAATGGAGGTTACCTCGTCTAAAGCCATTGTTAATGCACCGGATATTGCCAAACCTTGTTTGTCTTTCAGTTCACCTGTGATTGCGGTCAAATAGCCGACATTTAGCACAGTTCGGTTACCTGGCACTGTTATGACACCCGGGACAAATGCTGTTGCCACCGAGAGCAATAGGAGCAGATTAAAGGGCCAACGCGTCATGGCCCCTTAGGCCGGGGCCGATCAGCGCGACACCTATTGGTTGGAATTTTTTCCTCTGAAAATAAAAAAAATAAAAAATTGATTAGTTAGTGTGGGGAAATGCTGCAAAGGATGTAATGACTTGATGGAGGGATGATCAAAAGGCAACAATCAATTGAGCAACAAAAGCATGACTAATTTGGCAGCACTGATTTGAATTCAGCGTATGAAAAAGCTCCGGTTATTGCCATCTGTTGGGTGTTACTTCTTTGCGAAGAGGCACGGAATCGCGAGACAACCCAAAAGGGCACCTGCCATGTTTTTGTAAATAAGCCACAATTGCCACCACATTGAGAGGTGTCACAAGCAAGATATTCCCGCGAAGAGACGAAGTGATTGCAGCGAGGAAGCGACCCTTGATTATACAGGCGAGAACGTGCGTGGAAGTAGTCTCGTTCCCCTAAACCTAGGAAGACAAGCAAGGAGACCGAAGAGTCTATGGGCTTTGGCGGTCGAAACCCCCACGCAGGCTCTCTGAAAATTAGTCTAAACTCATCGAGCTTGTGATCCTTGGTGGTGTGAATGACGCCATCTTGTTCTTATCCAACTCACGTGACCGTATACGATCCGCCCTTGTATACAATCTCGGCATCTTGAGAAGTGAGCAGGTAATTCCACTCCGACCGCGAGATTGCGACCACCAAGCCAGCTTGCCGACGCGATTCGAGATATGAACCAAACCTTTCGAAGGAGAGGGTAGAGCCATACCGGCAAATCCTTGATCCGAAACTGAAAAGCCAGGCTTGGCAAGTCATTGAAGTGGGGACGCCTAGGCAACGGTCTGGATGTCCTTCGTCTTGGTAAAAATTTCATTTACGTGGGAACTTCAGGCTGCAAGATCTTGGCAGCAACTGACAGTAAGATCTCGCCTGAACCCGCGATGAGGAAGGTGCAAGTTAATCTCCACCACAGCAATGCTGCCACCACCGATTTGGTATATCTCCTAACTGGGGGGAAGATTATCATCGCTCTTGTACAGGAGCCATGTCTAAGCCAATATTCTGCACAGTGACTGAACGACGATTAGGAGGTTAGACTAGGTTCTAGTGACCGACTCGAAATACCATTCACTCCTAGAGCAGTATAAACCCATTAAGATAACACGGAGAGTGGAACTAAATCCTCAACCATTATGGAGGTAAGCAGACTTTAATCCACCCAAGCAATCGACCGAATACACTGGAATTATACGCTGCTACTTGAACAACCACTTCGTTCAGTTTCGTTAAGTTACGATTAGTTTCGTGCAATTTCGTTCACTTGTGTTGAGTGCGAGCGAAATGAAACGCTATTTACGTACGTAAAGCAGAAATCTCACAATTTGGTTTAACACAAGTTCCCAGCAGCAATTATGGACATCACGAAATGAGACTTGCTGATTGAGGCCCCGATTCCCGGAGGTTGTACACAAAGTGAATGATGTTTTAATTAACCGCAGAAAGCTTCGAAAACGGGCAGACAAACACGTCTGACTCGCATGACTGACGCCATTAAGCAGACCACCGCTAAATTGTTCATCACCTTTAAAGGGTCCTTTGAGAGCGCTACTCCTCTACGGACATGGAGGGACATGATGGAAAAAAAGGCATTCTTGCAATGAGGACGGAAAGAATATACTTTTTCACTGATTTGAGCACCTTCAGAGTGAGTTAATTAATTCCTAAGTGAGCCTTATCCGGAGCTCCTCTGACTCATGTCATAAGTAAACCCTACGTCACGATTGCCTTCCTCATCTCTGAAGTGTTCTAGGTTGTTCTACTATCCTTAGTAGCTGCCTCAAGTCCACCCACCAACTCCACTCAGCGCCACCTTAAATGTGGGTGTCCCCTGTTGTGCTGTCCCACACCCGGTCCCTGATTCCAAGCCAATTATAAAGGATCACTCCTGGACGTCAAAACTGAGCTAAAGCAGCTAAAGCACTTCCAGCATAAAGTACATTTGTGCTTGCATTTATCCGAAAATCCTTTCTGCAAACATTTGAAAACTTTGCCGTAAAGAGTTCCCCCTAATCGACAACCAAACAGATATCCATTCACGTCATCGATTGTTCATTATTTCCTTTGTGCCTTCCATTCGGGCTCCCCTTCAGGGGAATGCATGTCAATGTGAGCATCTAATCCCTGGCAAATGAGTTACGTTGCCGTGCATCTGTGAATTTCGAAGCCATTGCAACAGCTTTGCATAACTGAATCGACATCCTTCGTCGGATGTCAGGTGGCGGTGGTGGTGTTGCTGGTTGAGGTGTCTCATGAAAAAGGAGCTGACATGCACTGCACCCCTTCTCATCATTTGTGAGGAAGCCCTTGCAACGGGGCTGCTTGTGTTTCCAATTTTCAGCGAACGCTGCCGCACAGTGCAGCGACGTGTGTGCGGAGAGATTCAAGATTCAGACAGATTTTGACGTTGGCACATTTTGCACTCGTTTGGCGATGGTGGTGGTGGTGTGTGTGTGTGTGTGTCGCTGGGCTTAGCTTGCCAAGATTAGCCTGACGGCGTTAAACGCTCTTATCACTTAGCGGAGACATTATCTTGTTTTAGTTTCTAATTAGGCGGTCTCAGCTAATTGCAGGTGCCCGTGTGCAGAGATCTCCGCTGACGTTAGACGTGTCACGCATGCCGTTCGTTCTGACCTCGGGAATGGAGATACGCCGCGTCGCAGAGTCTTCTGACTTTTGGATTGGATTACGTAAGCTCAAGAGGAGAAACGAACTTCGTGTCCTCACCTCGGTGGGACCAAGAAACGATCGCATCACATGGGTGTTTCGATAATTGGCCGGCTGGCGAATGATCAAATCAAAGTTCCATCATTTGCGGGTCGATGGCAATCGATAATTCGATCAACCTCGCCGATCTGATGGTCGCCGAATGGAATTGCTTTTGATTGAGTGATGGATCTTTGTGAAATTGTTTCCCATTCGTTTGGCGCGCCTCGATCTTGGCAATCAATCGGTGCTGCGGGAGATGCCGGCTGTGACATGAAACCGATTTGTTTCAATTGACATCTTGTCTGCCGTCGGAAGCGATGTGCTCTTTGGTTTCGATTTTGCTATATGATGTGGTTGCTGTGGCCTGAGAAAATTGAAGATTTGATGGGAAGGGGTTGACACGACTTGCAGACTTCGAAATTAATGAGGAACTTTTTCAGCTTTGAAGGTGGGCCGAAAAGACTTCGGTGACTCGATTAGATTGGAATTTGCGCGCCACTGTTGACTTGTTGAATGATGTAGGATCTTCAATTCTTGTTCGTTCCACAAGGTCAACAGGAAATATGACCGTCGTGACTGAGGATTCGACTGAAAGGCCGATCAAACTGTCCGAACCTTAACTAATTTGCACTGCATTTTGAAGAAAAGTCTTGGCGAACGTCCGGCTGACCGACGAATTGACCATTCTGCCGCTGATTGAGTGTTGCAAATGAGTGAAGTAGTAGGAATTGAAAACATACCAACGTCCACGCCCGTTTAGGACTTCCCTTAAGACTAACGGCCATCGGTATCAGTTCGGATTGATCCTTCCGAAGCTTGAAGTATAATTAAGCTCAAAATACAATTGAATTGCACAACCTCTCTGATTGTACTCCTGCACTGATTTTGATCCGGTTCGAAGGACCATTTTCAGTAATTCAGTCTCAAATTCATAGATGGTGTGTGGAAAGCACCAACAGGGTGGATATTTTGCGCAGATGTAGCGAATTTTCAGAACAGGGTTGCAGACCCGTAGTCCTGAGTGTGGCGGAGAATGGTCCAACGGTGGAAGCAAACAAATCGACCGGTGTGGAGAAAATCCGGGAGGTATGATGAGCATCGGTGGACTCTTCCTTATAGAACAGCGAGAATGCCATACCTGCTAGAGAATATAAGTAAGTCTGCTCGATCATCTGGTAAAACGTAGTAGTCTGACATCCAAAGAGCCCACAAAATGAAGTTCACAAAGCTGTTCCATTTGCCTTCTGCCTCATCTTATCTCATCACATCGTCAGTGGCCCGCATGATTCCCTGAAGAGGTCGCACGCACGAAAGATCTTCAGGCCACTAGAGCAGCTGCCATCGACTCTGACTCACAGGCGGGCGAGTTTTTGCACTTGGTCCAACCACCTCGTCCTGGGTCTGCCAAGCGGTTGGATGGAGTCGCATTCAAAGCCCGCCTCGGAGGTTGTGATGATGGGGCCATGCGTGCCATGTGACCAAACCATCGAAGCATAGCCCTTTCCGTTCGAAAAAGCAGACGCTCAATATTGAGTTCCTCGCACACTGACGTGTTTATCACCACCTCTCGGCTAGTAACTTCCACAGCAGCACGAAGAAATCTCGTCTCGGCAGCTTGTACTCTCCTCGCACTTGTCCACGTTCAACACCAGCATGAGCACTTAGCAGTGCGCTGCAGCTCCGTGTGGGAGGATCTGAGGATAACTAAGTCATCTGCAAAAAGAAGAGGTGACAAGACTCAACGTTGACGAAGTGCAACGCCCTGTGGGGAATCGTGTTGATTTAGCACTCTTAACAGAGGCAAGCAGCCTTTTGGATGGCAATTCATGAACGGACCTTTTGCCTGAAGCCCGGCATTTGAACTGTTGGACGCATCCAGTGAAACTTAGCTGCAATTTCATAGACTCTCATAGTTGTTCCAGAGAATGAAGCAAGTCCGTGATAACGACCGGAATTAGGACAAATGTCCACAGCACCGACATAAGAAAATATAACTCCTTCCGTTTCGACACAATGTCACATTTGTCGGTAACACAGTGCTGTTTAGCAGACAACTTTGGCAACGATTTAAAGTCATCTCCAACAACTTCAACCTTAAAGTCCCCTTCCCTGCTAGCTACTTCCTGTCGAAGGAGGCGAAATGGGAAAACACAAACGCACAGGAAAAAAAAGAGAACACTGACAGTAAACTTGTCCCATGACACAACATCTGCACTTAAGTCGTACATTTCATTGCCTATCAATGCCCCAACAGTCGCGCCCCACCCGACTAACGTCTTCAATTCGTCCGATCAGACATCCCTCACATCATCCGAGCACAGGGTGACAAACAAGTAAAAGCCATTACACAGCTGCATTGGCCTGACAACTGTCAATGGCTGGCTTATCTATGAAAATGTAACCATTTGTGCCGCCACCGACACGGCCATCTGTATCTCGACATAAATCAGCGAATTAAATGTCGCCAGAGTTTGTATGAGATACTTGTTGCTGTTGCTGTTACCCACCTCCATCCCCCGTTGATGGCTATCCAGCTGGCCCTGAACAATTTGCCAAGTTGCCTAGGATCAAAGCTACACTCAGTCATTTGTCAGTGCCATTGGCTAGAAAACAGAAGCAGCTGGAGCAACAGCAGCGGGAGCAACAGCAACAGCAGCTTTCTTGCGATCTTTATGTCTTAATGACACGCACGCACACCAGCCCCTCAGCCGCATCATCGTCAGCCAGTGTCGCCCGCCCGATGGTGCGTACCGCGGGAAAACGATCCCCAATGGGTCCGCACACTGAAAGTCGCCCCACAACTGGAATGTTTAAGTTTCGCTTGCCGAAAACTGGATTTCTATAAATAGACGCCGGGAAAAAACAGCGACAGTTTGTGGCACCATCCGACGAGACTCTTGGGAGCTTCGTAGTCGTCGTCGTCGTCGTCGAGGAGGAAAGTGTGTGATAAAGAGCCTGTGCGCGTGTGTGTGTGAGGCTGTGTGGGGGGTTGATTGTGGAGCCGGGGCTAGGCTTAGGATTTGCGCTGAGCCGCATTTTTAATGATGTACCTCTCTCGCACTCTCCAGCGGATTGACTTGCTGCACAGATGTATGTGGCTAACTGGATTCAGACACAGACAGTGAGGCAGCAGATGATTGCAACCGATGCAGATGGCGGAGATGAGGATGTCGTTAGAGGGAAAGAAAGACGAACAGAGAGAGGACGTGAGAGAGAGTTCAAGCTGAGTTCATGTTCGGGTGGTGTTGGCTCGTTTGTTTTGTTTTGTTATGAGACGGGTGTCACGGGAGTGGTTGGTTAATTGAAACAAGGTGCAGAGGTGACTGGTGGCTTCCTGGAGCAGGCACATGGATGTCTCCAGCAACAACAAAAAAGGAGCTGCTGTTGAAGCCGAACGTCTTATGGGACTGTGACTTGGTGGGCCATTGAATGATTTGCATCTTCTTTCTAAATATTTGCTACGAGGAAACTGGATCTATAGGAAGAAGAATATTTTGGTTCGGTCTAGGAGGAGGGAACACAACCGGGCTATGAGTTGTACAAAGATGTGGATGTAGTCAGAAAGGCATGGAAGGGCGTATGAACATCCGAGCATCCTGGTTCGAGACGGAGCGGAAGACCGAACCTTCCTCCAAGTGATCGCAGAGTCAAGACAACTTGCTCTCGGTAATTGGCAGCAGAGTGCTTGAGACTTTCGAGGATGAAAGGCAGCTCTACCTTAAGCTTAGGCTCAGACTCAGGCTCAGGCTCAGGCTCAGGCTCAGGCTCAGGCTCAGGCTCAGCCTCAGGCTCAGGCTCAGCCTCAGGCTCAGGCTCAAGCTCAGGCTCAGGCTCAGGCTTAGGCTCAGGCTCAGGCTCATGCATGCTCATGCAATAGTAGAAGAATAAAATAATAAGAAGGACTGTGAAGCAACCAGGAGCTACTTTCCCTTGAAGTAATTTCAAATCTTGGCGAGGAATTGATAGATTGCATCTCCGTTCATTTCAGTCGTCACAGAGGAAAGGTGTGCGTCTTTGCTTGAAGTCAATTCTAGCCTACACCGGATTTCCGGCAAGTAATCCTCCATTTGGTGTGAATTTAGTTCTGTTCTGGTAAATGATCAAAGTTTGAGATCCCTCCGTTATAGAGCCGTCATGGATATGTGTCCGTACGAGCTTAAGTTTCCACTTTTGTGGAATCAGTCGTGCTCTTGGCATTTCAGAAGACTCAGTTGTGAATTTTTCTCGATTTCTCTTGAACTGGGAACATCAGTGTGCAGAGTAGGTGGTGGTGGCTTAAGAATGCACTTAGACCACGTGAGGTCCATTCGGTTGACTTATTTACTTATCACGCCATCGACCCTGGGATGGTTTTAGCCTGAGCAATAGTTGTCATCCATGGCTGACGGTCCTGGGCAACCATTCAGATGTCAATCGAACGAAATTTTCGTCATGAAACTCGCTGGAACTGGAAGAAAGGACTCTGCCTGTCCTTAGGTAATGACCGAGTGTCGTAGGCTTCGGTTTATAAGAGTCGTGCGGGTGCACAAGAGATACGGAACGTTTTCAGTTTCATCCTCATCGCGACAACTTCTGCAAAATTCATTGAAGGGCGTGCTTTGCGTCTAGCCAGCATGTTCGCCGATCAGGCAGTGTCCAATCGAGACGGATATTATTTAACTGAGCTGAGCTCTGCGTTGAATTAAGAGTTTATGGAGCTTCTGGGTTCTGACTTGACTCTGCCAGCGTTCAAAGTTGTGCCTGACGTCCAGTGGCCCTACAACTCGTGGCGAACCTCGGCCTAGCTTCTACAGCACCCACTCGTGTTGTGTGTGCTATTGTTCTATCACAAGAGAATGAGATTTATCACTCCGAACGGACATCTTTGGGAAACCCTTTCTAGACAGATATACTCTTGCCATTGGATGACGGTCCCTTTCAATGATTTTTGTGAGAGAAGAACAAGAATCACTTCCTCCGATCGTGCAATGCCCGGCCATGCGTGGGAACTTGCTAAAGCTGTCTCCAGGAGTAGCACTCATCCGATATACATTTGACCAAAATGTGACCGATCCCTGCAATCAACCACTAGAACCCAACCTACGTTGCAGAGTTCCACTTTTCCTGCACGCTCAACTGCTGAGCTGGCTATACGGTTGATCTCGTTGTCCTGTTCAACTCTACAGCGTCTCTAAATTTGTAAATTTGTTCAGTCTTCCACGATTGAGGCAGTGTCCAGTGACTTCTGAGACAATGCTAATTTTACCGTGTTTTGGAGAGTTTTCTGGTGTTTTTCGTATAACCAGTGGGAACTCGATCAGACTGTTCCATCTAGAGCTCGACGTCACAATGGCAAATGCTAGCAATTGTAATTTGATAGCTTGTGTTATGGAAGAAGGTCGGACTTTCATCCTCGATCTGGTTATAGTCTTATGCCTGGGCACCTGCTGCCACCAGCCTGCTGAGTGTTTGAGTGTGCGGCTCGCGTTACCACCAACTCCAGCAAGAAGTCGTACAGTTAAGCCCAAAATGAACAGAAATTTGTCTCTTGGAAGACACGAGTCAATTGAAAAAGCAACATCATTCTCTTGCGAGTTTCATATGTCCATTGCACACGATCCCAGCCTGGTGGCCTGGGTTTCTTCTTCCCAGAACTCAAGTCTGGCGCATAGGGTCGGCCTTTTGTGTAACCGATCCATCTTTAAAGAACGCCAAACCATCGGAATTAGAAAGAATTGAAAGGAAAAGATGAAAAAAAGGATTATAACTGCGTTCTTTGTCAAAGACACATGCATATACGATCTTCTCTCTCCTCTCATGCATCGGCCACAGACCGAATTAAGAGCCAAACCCATAGAATCCATTGAGTTTAGACACCAGTAGTTTCTGGATTGTGTAAAGAGGTACCCAATGAATACGCACGTTGCATCCGAAATCCATCCAGATCCACCGCGACGACCAAAATGGTTAAGGTGGGAGTGGTATGAAAGTTAAAAGTTGCATTGCATGCATTCCACTTGTGGACCACATTCACGGTCTCTCTCACTCTCATTAAGGCTTATGAGTTGTCAATTTTTTGACACAAAGCAACGCACGCAACGGATTCTATGGATTTGGGGCTTTATGGGGAATCCCAGGCACGTTTGTGACTCGAGAGAGGTTGTGCCGTGAAACCGTGAAAAAACAACCACCGCTGTAGAGGCGAGGTACCCACTACGCAACGGCATCCCAAAGCTGGCCCTTAATATGACAACTCTCTCTTCCCTTGGCTAATTGCAAGAAATATCTATCCATACCAGCTCCAAAATCAACCAGAGCAACCCAAACTGATTCCACATCGAAGAGGAAGCCTAAAAAATCAACCTACTCAAGAAATCAGCCAAAAAAAAAAACCATCTCTCCGTAAAAGAATCACGCACAAAATCCTCGCCCCGCCACGCAGTCGTGTTGACAACAATACCACACATCTACGCATTTCCACGCTTATGCAGATATCGCTTAAAAAAAGCAAACAAAACCGCAGATAAAGATAGCAAATCTCTAAAAATAGAATCTGATCTCGAACCCGTCGTCTGGGGAATCCATCGCGTTCCGCTGAGACGCAGTACGTTCCCAACACATTTAACACGCAGCACAAAAAGTTTATGCAAATTAGGACCACCGAAACAAACACTGAGTCATAGGGGCTAGCATCCCAGTCGTCAGACGCGCCATCATTTCATGTGCTAATTGCACTAATCCCGCTTGGTGTTGGGAGTGTGACTGAACATTTGTACGTTTTTTTTTCTTACTACTTAACAACCGTCTAGGTGACAGCGAAGGTGGACTGGGTGGTTGAGAGATGGATTTGAAAGATGAAGGGATTTGCTTTTGACGTTGGGTAGGATTATCCGATTTGTTTGAAGGATTTTTGTGTGAATCAACTCATTCCCCATTCACTAGACCTGTACGTCTTTGGGTGACCATTGAACGCATTTCATGCGGCGACCATTCCCCTAGATGAATGAATGAGACTGAGTGCAACATTTTTAGAACTGAAGAATGCGGAAAGGTTCAGAAAGCGAAAGGAGGCCACATGTCATTTATGTCATAAGTTCCCACGCCAAACTCATACTTTTACGTACATCACGGGATCACGTACTCACGTGAAGTCCTACGACGAGCTGTGTCAAGGGCTCGAGGAATAGTCTAGGGAATGGTGGTGGCCAATTATGACGTGTCCTCAGAATGGATTTGGGCCGATGCAGGGATGTAGCTATTTGGTCGATTTGTTGCATGCACGACATAAACAATACGCCGAGTTCTAAAACGGTGGTGCTTCTTGCATTCCTGCCGATCTGTCACGTAGTCTAGGCATAGGTTCTTCAGCTTCCCTGGACCTTAAGCATACTCTTTACGGTCGCAAAACGCTCGCCCGTGCAGTGTGCTGAAACACGAAGGACGGGATCTTATCGAATAGAGTAAAATCGGAGTAAATTGCCAGGAGAGGGTTAGGTTAGTTTAGGTGGTCATTAGAAATAGGAGAGGCTTCCGTCCTAACATGTCTTCCAGGACCTTGCTGAAACGCCTTCCTATACAAGCGATGGAATCTATATGCGATTTAGAATCCTGAGACTGTGACTTTAGGTCGGATGACTACGAGTACGTCTTACGTGTCCGCTGGTAAAAGGGGTGTACGACGTCAGTGAGGCTCTTCAGTTCAGCAGGCTCAGAACAGAATGATTGTCTAGACACGCTTGGGAGATCGGAGGAATATGTTGCGCGTTAGGCGATCCATCTAGTAGTTGCTTCCCAGTTACAAAGCACGGCCAGAGGATGTATTCGCGTAACGATTGGAAGCCACGATTCCTTGGTTCAGCCTAACCGTACGGTGGTTCTTCTTGTAGCAGCGTTTTGGTTTGCTATCATTTTAAGCCCATACGCGGGGACACTTTTGCCTTAAGCCAAAGGAGAGTCATGAAACCAATTCGTGGCGAATGTTTACAAATCCAAGGTGTTCTTCGGCCTTCTTCCTTGACTCTGTAGATCTAATGACCGTCTTAAGTACATTTTAACGGCAGAAGATCACAAAAATCCAACAAACACACAACTGTGGTCTAGTTGTATGATCTATTTAATCACACTATGAACCAAAGATGAAGTCTACATTTCGAATGTGGCCAGAAAATGAATCCATTCAACATTGAACCAAACAGATGGGAGACCCAGTTGACGGCACAAATTTTGTTTCAGCCTTAATTAGGCGAGTAGGTGAGGGAATGGAATTCAGATTTCTGCAGTGCGACTTTAACATTAGCTGTGACGTGGTTAGGTCGGTAAGGTGGCTCAGTTGGATACGAAGATCCATTGTGCAACCAGTGAAGTCGGCTCCTGGAACCCTATTGGTTTCTGGATGAAACTCCACAGTTGCCTGACGGATGTTTGTGTCCGTCCGCTTAATCAGTAACCTTCTGTGATCGATTATCTGAAGGAAGAGTGACTCGGAAAGTTGCAACGACTTAGTGTGGTTAGATCATGTTCCAATGACTGACTGTGGCCAACTTAGGCCAATGTTATGCCAAGGGGATTTGATAAGAACTTCTCGTGGGACCAAGTGGTGCTTGCTTTCGCTGGCTTAATCTGTTGTTACTCAGCTCAAATGTAGGCGAAGAACTAGGTCCCTAAGTGAGTGTTCCTACGGGTAGCGAAGGCACTTCACAAGAAGAGGAGTTGGTGCGTGGTATCTTGTCATCCCTCGTCCTCATCCCTCGTGCTTGAAAACATCACTTTTCCGATTTTCATCGTTGCTGTGGATGGACTCTCTCCCCCCTGCTGCATCGTCTGCAGTTTCAACCCAAACATAAATTCGATTCGAAATCACAAAAGAAAACAAATGGAAAATATGCCCCATATGTCACCATCTTCTTTTCAGTTTATTGTTTCCCTCAAACACAAGTTTTCTCTCATTTTCCGACCGAATGTGACCCACTTCTGCATCTGACACTCCCACCTCTTGTTCCTCGGCTCCATAAATATCCAAGTGGCTGTCGTTCGAAAATAGCTTATGTTTCACACTCGGCTCACTGCTGTCGCCATCCCATCATCAGCTGTGGTCTTCTGACGGAATTTTTCTGTTTCATTTCGTCTTAATGCCAGTGTCCCACAATTTATGCTAACGAGGCCTTTCCAGATCTTCCCTTACTCGTACATAAGTCGGAATTGGAATGCAAATTCAACATCGGTGCGCACCGAGACGTGGCGTGCGTTCCCCGGACTTTGTATAATTTTTTAATTTTCCTCCAAAAATTCGATTCGATAAAACATTCATTTTATCTTTTTTAGTCTTCGGGCAGAGACACCGAGCCAACGGCATCGCGATACAATTTTTGTTCGTTTTTAGAAATCGACAGCAAATCCATGCGCGCAAATTGGATTAAGAAAATTAATTATTAATGAAGTGAAGAGGAATTGTCACGAGACGACGACCGCGACGGGGAGCGGCACATAATGGAGAGCCGAGACTTTGTCTCAAGTCCGGGTGACGAATATTATGTGATCAAGTGTGCTGGGTTACGATGGTGGTTGATGGGTTGCTTTGCTACCTCCCCATCGCACGTGGTGAGTTGTGGTTGTGGTTTGGTTTCGAGAGGGTAAATTTATGAGCTGCTCGAGTCCATTTGAGGCGACGTTTATGGCGAGTTGCTGTCAAAAGGAGGAGTGTCTGTTCGGTCAAATTTATGGGAGATTAGATATGAACCAAATTGCCTTACACGTGCCTTGTCTAATCGGGACAAATTTAAATTCAGAATTCGGTTCGATTGGGGTTCTTCGTTAAGGAGCTGAAAGCTGAAAGTGACGAAGGTTTCAGGCGTGGAGAGGTGATCAAGATAACACTCGGTTGAGGTGGCCGATGGGTTCCACTTAAGCCTGACTGGTTCATTGTTGTTGAAAAGGTGAGCTCTCTGGAGTTTACAGCGCGGAGCAACAAAAGGATTTAGTTAGAAGACTAACCAATCAGTGTCGCTGTCTACAGGAACCCAATTGGGGAAGTCCAAATACCGGCGCGGAGGCTGAATCAGGGACAGTTCAGTAAAAGCGTTGAAGCCGACCTCATCTGCATCTGATATTCCATCCTCCTCGGACTGACGACTAACTACCGTCACGATAAACGAAGGGTACTCACGTAGTTTAGATACCCTGTTGCCAAGCATGTCGTCAATCAGCCAACTGCACAAGACCTCCCTTCTCCATTTCTTCTTCTCCTTCAATCGCTGCCCGTACTTAATCAATTGGCGAAAGCACGCTTAATCAAACGACTGCTGAAAGAAAATCACGAGACCCAAGTGCTACCAAATCTACTCGAAAGCCGCCACCCATGACTTCATTCATTCATTATTCCTGCAGCACATCGGAAGCAGCGAATGCTGCTCCAATTAACGACAAATGTCAATTGCCATCTGCGTCAGTGTCAAGGTTAATGCATTTTCAATTAATAATCTTCTACCTGCGTATGTGCTGACAACTCCGAGGTGGTTATGTGACGTTTGAGATTATTGATTTCTCGTCTACCAATCAAAAGTCAATGAGCTTCACTGATCACTATCTAAAGGTCGAAACGGTGAAATTAAATTAATTGCTTATCACTGGCTAGACATTTGTGATTAGACGCTGGAAAAGGTGGACTTAGTGAACACATTTGTTTTTTCAATCAGAGATTGTCGGTGAGGTGGACAGAGAGAGAGAGAGAGAGAGAGAGAGAGAGAGAGAGGGAGAGCTTCTTATCAGGTTTGATTTTTGCTACATTTCCTGCTCTTTTGCATGAGGCTACAAGCCGGAGTGGACCTCGAGCTGAACTAAGAAGCTCCTCCAGTTAGGCACTCCAAGGTGGTTAAGGTCATTCTCCGCTTGTGTGTGGCACCTTAGACGCGCCTTGTTCCCCAGGCTCAGAGGCGAGGATTCTTCGGAACCGTCTATCTTCGCCGTTGGATCCTAGACGCCTGCCTGTACACATTGTGCTTGAATCCTCTCCTCAAAATGCCCTCAATTCTGGGATCGCACCCAGAACATCTTTCCCAAAGAGACCAAGGACATCAGCTTATGCTAGCATCCCCTTCTCCCCTCACCAGTGAAAGCTTCCCAGTTCAAATTCCCCCATCAGAGGCCTGCTCGCACACTCCATCCACACCACCTTTCGAATGTCATCTCTATCCGTTCACTCCTAATCGACTCCTAATTTGCCACCGCCATTCAATCTCTCTTGGAAATGTCAAAAGTGGTCTCTTTCAATTACCATCTCCAGGCCATTGCATGCGATTCCCACACCACAAATAGGTTGCATCTGCATTCCAGGAAAAAATAAAGACAGCAAAGCACAAACATCACAACACAGCAGCAGCAGCAGCAGCAACCTTTTGTGACCAAGAATGCGGTTTCCTTTCACGGCGCGCGACTATAGCGCGAGAGTTCCACGACTCACTGACAATACTACCCACCGCCTGCTACTGCGGCTGCTGGCTAGGAGGAACAGATCAAAGGTGTGTCAGTTGCGGGTCTTAATTAGCCGCATAACAAGAGTGGCTGAATCTCTGCTTGTTTGGTTATGCTATCGAATTACGTACAATGTACGTCTGTGCTTTGCAAATATCGATAACTGCCACAATACGTCGCCTAGACGAGTGGTTATTGTTTGATTTTGCTGCTCAGTGCACTCGCGCGGACGGAGTGCGATGTGTGTTCTGTTCTGTTCCGGCGAATATCTCGAGTGACTGATTCTCAATCAAGCTAGACGCGGACTACTTTGCTGGACTTGTGCTGAGTAGTGATAAGAGTCAATCGAAAGTTGTGTTTTTTTTGTTTCTGAATTAATGTTCGATAACGGACTTTTGTTTGGATTTTTCCAGTGATTTCTGCTGTCAATCTAAATGAACGTGTACAGTGGCAGCGAAAATTCGACAGACACCGATTTTCAAACTGTCATGTCTGGAATCGCTACATACAGATGACACACAGGAACCACAGAAACATACAGATGACAGATTAATTGTGACAGTTGCTGATATTATGGTTTCCAGCAGACTGAACTTGTAGAGTAGTGCAATGCAGAGCTTTGCCAAGCTTTATTCCCAGGGTTTGTTGAATGGCCATGTTTGTAAAGTGACATCTGTCAAATAAGTGTCTTTCGGAATTCATTCATTCATTCATTCATGATGGCTGGAATTCGGACTCATGTACTCTTGTGTCAGACGCAAATTGCATAATTCTTTGATTGATAAATTTATATGCGAGAAACATTTCTATGAAGTGACAGCTGTCAAAAGGAACATTTCCAACAGCTTTATCTTCTGGAAGTACCCAAAAAATGAAGCGTCCATCACTCCTTGAAACGTTCATCAGACCTCACCCTTATTCTGTTGAAATCTGACAAATGACATCTGTCACAGTCACCAGCATGATTCTCGGACACATCCTTGACGCTAATTTTAAAATTCATCATAGTTCCGTTTGAAAGAATAAGTTAACGTACTCCAACAGAAAGGACGTCTGCTTTTAATTTCAGCAATTTCCCATCCCCCCCCTCGCACACAACCCCACTGACCATCAGTTAGATGGATGCAGCACAACCCAAGCAGAGACGGAATTAAACTTCTATCATCCGATCTGAGTTTATCTGCTTCTAATCCAACTTTGCGCCACTCAAAGTGGTCCACAAAGGAAATACATCTCACTTGCGGGCAAATGCCACTTGTGCCCAGAAATCTATTGTTACACGTCCTCTGCGTTGGGAAAGCATGAAACTGGCGGATTATCCAATTGTCGTCAGCTTATGCGATGCACAAACACAACCACACCATCGGACGACTGCTAGTTCCGGCAGGAGTCAAGGACATTCTCGGATTCATGCACACACCCTTCAGGAGTTGGTTATTTTGAGCAGTGGCCCTCATTGCAGTTTTTTTGTTTTTATTGAAATGGCACTTCGGGAGAATTTCGAGTTCTTCAAAAATTGCCAGCAATTCAGCACGCACATACGAATACGTGGCGAAGATAAATAAGGCGTATCATTCGACCTGATCCTGGGGCGAACATAAACAGTGGACTGTGAGTGGCAGCAGTTTTATATTTTGAAATGCCAAATGACCTCTGGCAGGCTTCTCTGGAATTGTTTTGCTGTTTTTTTTCCGTTTGTTGCCTTTTCTTGTTTTGATGCCGCCTGCCGCTGGGATTACCGTGCCCGAAAAAAACAATGCTACCCAAAACACAGGGGCATTATCCCTCGCATAATGGCGGAATGTGTGCGCTGTTTCTAATGCTTTCATGGTGATTTCCCGAATAATTAAAACCTCCAACGCTGGCGGATTGAGGCGTTTCCCAAGAAACGCGAGTGAGATTCGCAACGCCGGGCGGAGGTAATTTTGTAAATTTATGCCTGCCAAGGGCCGCGGGACATAAACACACAAAAAGGCTACACTTAAAGTCGCCCGGGAGAGAGTTTTTAATGACATTTGGATGATGTTCAGCTAAATGAAGGCAACGATGTGCACATGTACGTAGGTAGGGGTGGGAGAAAATATGATGTACCGTCGATGGATGGGAAAAGGGACATGCGAGAGGGATTATTTTTCACTTAATGACTAACTCTCGGCGGTAATGTGAAGAAGGGTCTGATGAATCACTGGGGACGGGATGTCTCGGTCTACCTGATGGGTAATCGTTCACTGAGGACGGACATCCTGAGGAGAGATTGCCTGGAGAGAGTTTTTGACAAGAGGGGTTTTTGACGGACATTTACATGATGACTCCCTGTCGGCGTCTTTTCAGAGATTTTTTCAAACCGCTGTATTTGAATCAACGACCATACCTATTTCGTGGGTCCACCAGGAGAGGAACGCATTGCGTCCGTCGGCCAAACGAGTGTTAATCGCAAAAAAAGAAGGGTTTCACGGGATCTTCACAAAAGCAAGTCCTTTAGCTTGACAGCTTGACGAAACCCTGGTTTAAAGAGGTAAAGGCAAATGCCTGACAGCTTTTCACTTCATAATTCCTATCATTTTCTTCCCTTTTCTGTGCTATCTTTCGGTGCCTGCCCGGGTCTGTGTACACATTGGAGTGCCCTCTCAGTCTGCAGAGTAGGCCCTTCAATCGCGCCGTAGTCCTTTTCCTTACCATGATCGACCTCAGACACTCTCTTCTTGATGTCGGAACGTTCCGAGGAGCCAACATCGATTGTTGTAAACAAGGTATGAACTCGAATATAAAGAGAACAACGAGAAAAAACACCAGGGTTAGACGGCGGAAAGCCCTGGCAACGGACTGATTGGTACTTTGCCGATCGAGCCTACCAGAAACTCTTTCTAAGTTCAACGTCGCTCGCACACACAATCGAAGAAGCCATCAAAGAAGCCCCCACTGAAAGAAAGAGCATGAGAAGCGGGCGATCGAGGAGAAGAAGAGGTGCCACGGCTGGAATGATGTCCGAAAGTTTTACCGGAGGGTGATCCGGTGAATATGAGGTCCAGAAAGAAACCTGCCTGCCATCGAAAATGGACAACTTATAGTAGACAGTCGCAGTCGATACTAAGAATATGGCAAGATCACTTCTGAAGACTGCCAAACGGCGATGAGGACCCAAATACCGATGTCAGACAGAATATTTCACTCAATCTGGACGATGATAGATGAGAATACCATCAGTTGTGCAGGAGGACGAGGGAGAATTCTCGCTGCTCCATCAATATCCGAATCGAACTCACCGAGACCTTCGATGTCAAAACAAGGCTTTAGACAAAGCGACGAGCTGTCACGCGACTTCTTTAACATCATCCTGGAGATGATCGTGCAAAACGCCAACACTAGAGGACCGATCTTCCTGTAGTCTGTCCAGTTGTCAGCATCCGCAGATGACATTGGCTTCCTTGACAGAACACAGCGAGCCGTCAATGAGGCCTTTGCTAAATGGGTCTGGCGGTAAATGAGGGTAAAACGAAGTATATGCTGTCCTCAAGAAAGGGCACACAACATCGACGTCCCGAACGAATCACAATGGGCAGCTATAACTTGCAGGTAGTCAAGGACTTCGTCTACCTCGGCTCCGCGGTGAGCAGTTCAACCAACATCAGTACCGATGTCAAAAGCAGAGTTATTCTTGCCAGCCCCTATTTCTGCGGGCTCAAGAGTCAATTGAGTAATAGAGCCGTCTTTCGAAGGACCACGCTGACTTTATATAAGACACTGATCGTCCCAGGCCTTCTGTACGTCGTGGAGGCATGGACATTCTCAGAGTCTTGAGAGAATAATTCTGCATGCGGTCTTTGCGTCGCTGGCATTTGGAGGAGACGATTCGACCATGGACTGTACAGCAACACGAGCGTTTTCGGATCCAATGTCTGAGGTGGCTGTGCCATGAAGAGCGTACGGACAACTTGGCTCCAGCCAAAGGAGTCTTCGTCTCTGGGCCTTTAGGACAACGTAACAGGGACGCCCAAGTCTAATGTAGCGCAAAAGAAGCCCTCAACCGACTTGGTGAGAGTAAATGGAGGGACGTACCTAGAAGTCGGAGCAACATGAGAGGCTTTCTGGTTAAGGCCCATGTCTACCTCGGGCTGTAGCGTCACTCTAAGGAGGGTACTTCTTGTGGAATTAATTCAAGCAAGGGAGTTGTTTCTTAGAAGAATGATTCCACAAAGGTTGTAGAGATGATACAAAAATAAGGGAGGCTATCTTCTTCTTCTAAAGGAGATGGCGAATGTGATCATAGTGAATCATTGGCGTGGGTGTAGTCTTCATCAAAGACAATGAGACATGACGACTGTATCTATCTAATTTTTCTCGAAATGTGCCGCTGGGCTGAAGTCAATGTCCTCAACAGACAGTCTTCTGAAGCACCGTCGTTTAGGTGCTAGTGGCAGACTGCACATTTTAGCAGCACTCAGCCCAGCTGAGGCACATAACAGGAAAATGCAGTAAGACCAGGTTGCAAAGCTGGAAGGTGACAGCACAATGGACCATAAATGTCTAAGTGGAGCATTGGTCTTATACAATAGACATGCAGTCATCTTACTTACCTACCTACCTAGTCCAGCTTAGGTCCATTGAGACCCCAATAGAGCTTTTATAAGCCTGCGAGCATTGTTCTTATACAATAAGCATGCAGTCGTCTTACGTACCTACCTACGAAACCCAGCTTAGGTCCATTGAGACCCAAATAGAGCTTTTATAAGCCTGCGATGAAACGGGCTGAATTGAATGATCTGAGCTTAGCTCCTTCGACTGATCGATTTCCCCGCAATGTCTGCAGAAGTCAGAACTTCAAGCCAATTTTGACCTGAGCCTAGCTTCTAGAGCAACCACTAGTAATGTGCGTGGCACAGGTCCACTACCGACTCTGTACATCGAAGCATGAGAGCCTGGTTTCCAGACAAGCCTCTCTTCTTCGAGAGAGGTGAAGCCGTGAATTCAAAAATTTCTTCGTACCGAGGATTGGACGTCGTCTCGCATATCCTCAATGATACACCGACTCCCTAATAAGTGTGCTAAGAGCTATCTTGTCTACTCAGCAAAGAGGCCAGTTTTACCCTCCATCCACCTGCGATTGGTGGCAGTAATCGCATTAAGCTCTCCACTGGAAGGAATCGAGTGACGACACAGTGCAACAATTGGGAGTACTTCGGCCTCGTCACAGTGTCCCGACATGCATTGGTAATCGAATTAAGAGATTATTTGCAATTGTGTCAACCACCCTCCTCTGCGCTCGTCCTTCAAGGCGCCACTTATCGAAGAGTAATAGGTAATTTCTAAGCTGTCGTCAAGAGAGACAAATAAATGAAAAGGAACACAGCTCGGCGAGATCATTTATTTTCTCACTAAACCATGCAATCCAGCACACAAGACGAAACAACGTTCGATAATCCCCCATGCAGTGGCGCAAAGAAAATGATATAACACCTCATTAGACGCCACATAAATGCCATTCAAATGGGAACATATTTCACGCTACAGGATTACCGGATTAACAAGTGCGCCCCTCCCCAATCCGGCGTATCAGTGAATCAGTGGTGCCAGAAACCAGAAATAGCAAACGATTGTTTACCTTTAAATAAAGTGCTTCATTTGCATCATAATGACAAACGTCAAAGGTTACGCTTGAGACTGAACAACGAAACTGTGCGTCAAGCAATTCAGCAAATATGCCACAACCAACAACAAATGTGTGATGTCTAATTCAAAATTACTTAATTTATGAGTTTTTTCCTCCTGTCCCCTAGCCGCACTCGCACTTCCTCCGCGAACACATCCCCAATCCAAAAATCTGATGGCAGTTTTCATCCACACATAAGTTGACACTCGAAAGGTTCATTAAACTCGGGGGAAAAGGAAAAAAAAACACATATAATAGCCCTCAGAGCAGGGAACGCGAGACAGAGGAAGCAACAACAAACTGCGTCAATATTTGAATTGAAAAAAAAAAAAACACAAATGAACACACCCACACAGGCGAGCCGTGAACGTGCGTTGTTACGCGCCGGGTAGTCCAACAGAAGCGATACCTTCAACTCTGACATTGAAATTGGTTTGTGTCAAATGCGATTGACAGTTGAGGCACTTGTGCTTGGTGACAGTAATGATTTGTCATTCGATAGACGCGGACACAGAAACACGCGGCGACGATGCAATTAAGAGAGGAGGCGCGTCAAGCGTCAAAATATTTGACAGAAGGGAAGACGACACACAGCAGGAAAGCATACAAAAACAAAGCAAAAACAAAACCATCAATTGACACACACACGGTCAAGGAGACGTCAAACTGACAGAGAAACGGTGACAAAACTACTCGACGGTGGCGTCGGCGGCGGCGCTTCGTACTACCCATATGCGCGCGACAAAACAATAAAAACGCGATGGCAACAGCAGAGCGACATAAACGATCGGAATGCTTACCGTGCAAGGCCTGCGCCTCCCTCCGCCGCCGTCAACTGAAAACGGATTGCACCTCAGTGCCGACGCCGGTTCTGTTATTCACTACAATGAAACTGGTGACTAGCTGCAGCGGCAGCGGCAGCGGCAGTGGCAGTGGCAGCAACAACACAGCATACAGCAGCAACTCGTTGACAGTAGTGTTACAGTTCCGCGAATGTCCTCCACTGACAACTGAGTGTCTCTGTAGCTGTGGCGGTGGCTGTCAGTCGCACAGTCGCCCAGTCGCCCAGTGGTTGTGTGCGAGTTCTTAACTCGCTTCCGTTGCAAAACAAAAATGATAATCGGCTCAAAGCGAAGATATGGAATCAAGAAGTCGGCTTAAGAAAAAAAATAAGCTAAAGAAACACCGAACAGCGAACACGTTCGCTTGTCGCCGCCACCGATCAGTGGAGCCAGCTGCGCTGGTGTTTGTGTCTCTCGAGCTTGTGTCACTCGAGTGTCAGTGGCTGTGTATGCACGACGCTGGGCGACAGTGGTGACAGCGGCGCAAAGCTACGTATACATTCCCGCGCTCGCTCGCACTGTTACGACGCGCCGCCGCACCGTATTGTTGTGTTTGCATATGGCGCGGCGATGATCTATTTTTAGATCGAGGTATTTTTAAATGGCCTTGAAGTAATTGTGCGCCTCTGGTGGGTGATTTCAGAATATAAATTTGTAAGCTACACAGTGGAAGATAGACCGCTATACACACATGTAGTCCGTCGAGTGTGTAGTCAGTCAGTCAGCGCAGCAACTAGTTGGCGGGCTGGCTGACTGGCTGGCTTGTGGGCCAAACGAAGTGACATTGCAGCATCTGTCTAACGAGGAGAGCGCCTGTCTCCCATACACACGCAAACAGGCTGGTGTGCGTGAGCGATAGCTACGCGAACTCGTCGAAATCGCGTGTACGCGAAAGATCAGCGTGGAACGGATCACGGGTTGTTGAGCTGTAGCTGGATGTGTTGTCTTCTTTGCAAAGTCTACATTGGCTTTGGCTTGGCTGCTTGACTGACGCTGAGTGTGTCTAATTATATATCAAAGTACGAGGCACGTCTTGTTTGTTTTTGTGCGCCGATGAGGGGCGAGACGACGGCGGAGGGTGTGTGTGTGTGTGTGGAACGCTTGTTGTTTGAGATTTGGACACGGCTGGCTATAAATAAATTCTGGCTTCTGGCTTCTGGCTGCGGTGCTTCTACTCAGGGTATCATCATCAAACCTGTAACCGATGAGTGTTAGCCGTGTTTCATGAGCTGTCCATTTGTTGTTTGAGTTTTTCGGCCATGTACGTGACTTTGAAACCGATGCCGAGGGAGGGAGAGCGCGGCGGTAGATGAGCGAGTGGATGGCGTTAGTGCAGAGACTAAGCGTAAGGCACGTGGAGTACTTTGCCAAGATGACTGCTGACAGTTGACAGATCAAATTGACGAGGGATGGGGTGGTTGTGGCTTTTTTTTTGTTGACTTTTTGACAGGCGATCAGGTTGGTGATTGATTTGCATTTTACAAGGGATTTTGTTGTTGGCCTTGCCAGTGGATTGGTGGGGACGAGCTGGAGTGACTGGAGAGTGGACAGTTCATGGAAATCGATGGATTTTGGGGTCACACACGCACATTGTATATGTTAGAGACGTTATAGAGGGTCATCCAGTTTGTGGCCAGATTTGACATCGCTGTTTCAATCGCATACCCCAATCGCCTATCTGTCATCGCAGACTCTACAAGGTAAGCCATTTTACAACAAGGATGGCTTAACACTCGGTGATCGTGCTAAAATTTTGAAAACTTAACACAAACGTCGTGATACTGTGGTACGTACATCTCGTGCAATACGAGCAGATTGTGGTCAACATAATCGTCCATCTGATCGTAGGCTGAGCTGTAACCAAACTTGACTCGATGAGACTGGCTCTGTTACAGAAGCAGAATCCACAGACAATGTGGCTGCCTGGCTAGTGAAAGTGTTGAAGAAGATCGATTTCAGGGCGGACACAGAATTTGGGCTTGTCTTACTTCGTTTGCATTTGCATCTATGCCCTTAAAATGTTCAACGCATTCAAGAAGTGAAGCTAGTTGACCACGGTATGAGTAGAGCACTTGAATATTATCGTTTGCAGGCTCAATTTTCAAAAACACGATGAGGCTCACTTCTCTTTCCCTCTCTCTCTCTCTTACTGGAAGTGAACATCCACATGTAACTCTCGAACGATTATTCCGTCCTCAAGTATGTTAATCAATTCCGTCTGGTGGTGTCATTAGTTGGAACTTCTTCGAAAATGCGGAATGTTTAACCGACATCGTGACCGTCAATTCTCAAATCGAAGATATGGCTGTGGAATGTATGTGGTTTCAATTCAACAAGCGCATAAATAGGGTTGTTTTTGCTTTGTTGCAAGAACATTTTTCGTATACGACTTAATTCGCGTTTTGCTGATGATGAACTGGCCACCAAGATCGTTTGATTTGCCGTTAGCCGTTAGCGTCGCTATTTTGCACATCGTGTTTTTACACACAATTCGCCAACTCTTGACGCTTTAGAGACGAATATTCGACAAGTTAAAGGGCCAATATGTGTCGATAAGTCACCGAAAATAAACTTGTGAGATTCGAAACCGCCAAGAACTTACTTGGACACCCTGCTTCCAGTCATCAAGACCAAACTGTCTTCCGTCCGCACTGACTTGGCTCTACCTCACTTTCTCGAACCAGGAGGCTCGGTTTCGAGGACATTCTCAGCTAGGCATGCACTTGGTGTGGCGAAGCCAGTGCAGCTGAAGGTCTTTTGCCTCCCGGACACATCTTGATACAGCTCGTTGAGTTCTCCATTCACTTTCCTCGCAGATGGGATCATACATATATCCGACGTAGAATTTTTCTTTGGAAGACTCAGCCCAGCTGTTCTGTTTATCGTGCAAATAAGAGTTTTGTAGAGCATGGTTTTCGCGCTTCGAGTCGACCGACATAGCACTGGATGTCAAGGGCGATCCTTCTCAGATATCTACTAGGATGTCATTTATTTAGTTCAGGGGTGCACAGAGGTAAAACTCCTGAACTAACTCAAAATGCTGGCACTCGCTCGTTATGCTCTGTCCCAGGGGGAGGACGGCAGATCGATTTTTATTCGACAGTCTATGCGTTTCCTCATTAACGAACAACTTTTCTTCAATCGCCATGAAAACTTCCACCACGGCTCGATGGGAACACTAGATGATGTCAATACCGTCTGCGTAGCGCAATAGTTAATCTGATTTGCAGAAGATAATGCCTTCCGCGTGTACAGCTCCCAGCGAACTATCTTCTCAAGTACCAGATTGAAGAAGTTGCACGACAGTTCATCCACTTGAAGGTTTCAAAGTCCTTCAAATCAATCCTTCAATCAATCGAACTGCGGCCTACATCGCGTGTCACCGGATCAATGTTCCCGGGATCCCGAGTTCTGCCATCGCATCGAATATTTCCCTGCGAGCATTGCTGCCGGCTTTAAAATCGATCCAAAGACGGTGTGAATCGTCGAAATCGATCTAAGAATCGGCCATCTTCTCGAGGATTTGCCCTAGTATGATGACTGATGGCTGAAAGCCGAACTGCTACGTAGTCAGTGTGGTTTCAAACGGCTTCCGACGATCAACAATAAGGGCTTTCTGTGACATTGCATTCTCATACCACAAAAACTAACCGCCAGTTTTCTTCCACACCACTCGAACTCAGTGAAATCTTTCCCACAATCTCTCCAGAACAACTTAATAAAATTGGGCATCTATAGTCTGATCTTGTGGCCATGGCCGTGGATGATGTTCTCGAAATCGAAGCCAAGGGTGAGTGTCGTCTTGATTCGACTCATCTGCACCCGCGCTTTCTTTTCTCTCGGGCCGTCTGGTATCTGTCCTCTCGCCTTTTTGGTGATTGGTTTGTACTCTAAGCAACACGTTTCATCTCCATTTACGATAGATGACATGAATACAGCGTCTTTTTTAACAGACTTCATGTCTCGTGCCGTTTTGGTCTTCCATTCCACAAATACCAGATAAAAACTTCTCTTTCCCACACCCTCAGATATGTGTCGAGTAAAATGTGTTCCTTTTTCTAAATTGACCATCGATGATAACGTACAACATCTGCATGGTCCACATCAAGTGATTTTTGAAGGCACTCACCTGTTCCACAGGACGTATAAAAGTGGTGCAGTCTTTGCCCTCAAAAGAACAACATAAATGGTAAGTTATATCCAATCAATAAAGTCCAAGAACAAGCTTTTCTCTCCAGCAGGAGCCCCACTAAGTTCATTTCAATTTGCAACCTCCTCTTGAATGGACTCTGTCTGCTGCACTACCTTACCGATTGCGCGCCGGTAAGGAACTTCTCGCAAAATAAGTCGCTGGAACTATTATCGCAATGAGACCGTCGGCGGAACAATAAATAACAAAAATAAATTAGTGAATCATTGGGATCTGCCCCTAGTTCTCGATCTTGTCGAGCTCTGCTTCCATTTTCCATCTAAATTTCTTGCGATAAGAGCACCGCCGAGCAGCTCTCAAGTTCATCAGAGGCTCAGAGAAGAAACATCATCTGTTGTGGTCAAGGGCGATGCCAAGTTTATTCGTAGAAACTCATTGTTATTCATCGACAACAAAGCACCGAGTGACTCCATTCTGCAGTTTGTATTTATCGCTGACGAAATTCTTTAAAACTTCACCAAGATTTGGACGAACATTCCTCTGTAGACGATAATGATGGTTTTTTTTTCGTTGCTCAGCAGTGACCGCAAGTGCTTCTCACTTCACGTCTATTTTTGCACACTTGCAATCTAAATTAAGACGGGCTTGAGATAAATCCACAACTCGTGTGGGTTTCATTCAAAACGCACATTTCTTGAGAATTCCGAGGAATTTAATGTTTGATTAGGATTGCGAACTGTTGCGGGGAACATACCGGAAGTCGTGTGAGTTGTGAAATCATGAACAATTCGATTACTCCATGTGGTGTCGGAAATGATCTGAGGAAGAGTGTTTAAGGTGGAGAAGGGCATGAGAATTCGATGCTGATTTGATGTTAGCCAGCTGGCTAGCAGCAGGGCGACTAGCTCTAGGCTCGGTGATACCGTCATCTGTAGATTGGTTAACAGAGGAGACTTCTCCTCCGCGGCTGTCTGGACGACGTCTCCTAATTCAAGCTACTTTTGACTGACATCGTGATAAATGTCAACTTCTCGTCGAGCCATATGAAAGCACTTTTCCTTCCTTAATCAAATTATAACCTCAAATTATAATTTACATAAACGCACGACGAGGATATTGCTTCTTGGCAGAAAAAGGGATTTATTCGCCTGCTTTCTTGACTGAAAAAGGGACAAGTTTGTCTGCCTCAAGGAGGCACGCATTCCTCCTCTTACTACAAGTTAAGGTATTCATCAAATTTCAGACGTCATGACAGCACGGTGAAGTTTCAACAAGTATCTCGCGCTTAAAGACTGTTTAATGAGACTGAGAAAGTAACACCATCTGCAGCTCCACCATGAACTAACCTCCGCTCACAGGGAATTGTCAATGAATATGAATCCTTCAACTCGCAGCAAAAAAGATGAAAGAATGTCATGCCCTTCACACCAAATGTTCCTTCGTAGTCCCATCTCGCCCACGAAACTTCGGGAAACTAAAACTTCCCTCCGCCCACTGCGTTCGCTGCTGGCTTGCCAACTATGACAATGAGCAGTTAATGCGCATCTCAGACGATGGCCACTTCAATAGAATGCCTTTGCTTCCCAGGCCGTGATCCCTTAACGTCGTGTTGGCTTTTGTTTCTTCGAATGAACTTGACCTCGGCGAGCCTTGCGATGTGTACACTCAACGGAGAGGGAGGGAGGGTGAGAATGAGACTATCGATTTCCCTAGCTTACCTTGAAAATCAGCGTGAAGAGAACTTCAATTTAGTTGCAGGAACTTGAGCCAGGATGCGCTTTACATTTATCCATATCTGAAATGAAAAAAAAGAGGACAAAACATGAGACTTGGTAGCATTTTGTTTTTTGCTTAAGAGTTTCTGTCGGCAAGGGAGACATCTTGTCGTTGGCGGCGACACTTAATTGTATTCACTTTCTCTGTGGCGCACAGGGAGTTGACGGAGAACGACCGTCATGAAGTTGAAAATTAATGAATTCTTTCTTAATTTCCCTCATGGCATAGTTGGTGTCCAGTCATTTAGATGAAACATTGGCTTCCTTTGTACCATTTCGAGAGAATTGTTGTGAACTTTTGAAGGAGCATTCAAAGAGATCTTTGAAACAAGTTCAGGAAAATCCATGTCACTGCGAGCTCCTAAGCTCAGGCAGAAGTTAAGCAGCAATTCAAGGCTGTCAATGGGTGCAATGGAAGATAAATCTATCACTTTTTACATAGGCAGTTAGCCGGCCATCAAGGATCTGGAGACGCCAGCCGTCAATCGAAGGACGGTAAGACATTGCCGCATAGCTCGTCAAGAGGTATTGGTCTCCTGTGGTCTTCCAGGCAACAAGAGAGTCGATGACTAAGCCAGACTGTGGGCGAGCATGTTAGTAGACCCTCCCTGTCCCAATGACAACAATCAAAAGGTACATTCTATCAAATGCCATGACAATGCCGCATCGTAGATGGGAATTAACGGAGACTTGAGAGGTAGCGACAAGGTGACCAGATAAGAACGATATGAAAAAAATAATGTATTTAAGTCCACAACGGAGTGAGACATAAAATTAATTCTTGCTTTGTTTTGAAGCCACATTCATGCCATTATGTGTGGATTATCACATCGTTCTAATAGCCACCAAGGCTTTACTGGCAGTGCTTTAGCAAGTGGGTCCAATTTGTGGTGACTCCGTCCATTATGTGTGGCGTTATTCCGGCAACAACGCCTTGAATATTGAGCTCGAGCTCGTCCACTGTGGTTGGACTGTTCAAGGACCTGACGTAGCCCGGAGAAAATAATCGAGTCCCATGATCACTGCGACCAATTGATGGACGATCGCCGTGAGATGTCTCCCAGTCACCAAATCTCCTTCTTCACAACTTCGAGCGTTGCTTCGCTTGTATCGCATGTGGCTGCGTTTTGTCGTCAAACACAGCTCGAATGTATCGACGACTCGCTCTCAATGACTGTGTGTATACATGCCAAATTACATGTCATCGTCTTCGCAAGAAAAATGGTAGCTTCCCTCAACGACTTCTTCCGAAGCTGCAGGTATGGAGAAGAATAAGAGGCTTTCCTGAACGAAATAACGCATCTATCGTCGATGCAAACGCAAGTAATTTCGCTTGCAGATCTCCCCGCATTCTGTTCGCAAAATGTATTTCAGTTCCCGTCAAGATAAGCCGCGCCACGATCGGAACTGAGAATTATTTGAGACAATTCTGTCAACAGCTCTGCAAATTTCAAGACTGTTGAGTAAACACGAAAGAAGAACACACATTCGAGCAGATAATTTTCGCATTTTCAGCTGAGTTAATAATTGAGATACCACACCGAGTGGAAGTACGTATGATTTTGAGGAAAATTCCCAACATAACGCGTTGCGTTTATCTAAACTGTTTAAATATCAAAATGTGTACACAAGTCGGTTCGGGGAATATTTTTAGCTCATGACTGACCCAAATTGAATCTCTGACGAAGATATGCGCATTTTTCTGTTGGATCTTGTGCAGATTTAGATAGTCTACGCAGTTGTGCTTGCAGGCAGGCAACAATAATCTAGTTGCACAGTGAAGCATCACAGTCGCTGACTGTTGCGGCGGTCCGCTCAACATTGTGTCTTCAAGAGGAAGTTCCTCGTGGTTGAGACACTGACTCATCAGCCTTCATCGGCTGCCAACATTGCTGCCACGCCTCTGTGGTCTAGAGCAGGATCGTGACGATCTGCGACGACTGATACTCAATTACTCTTGATCCCAATGACACAGCTATTGGCAAGAGTTATTCTACGCTTGATTTCGGGACTGATTTATACTGTTTACTGCGGAGACGAGGAAGATAAAGTTCTTGACTGCGTCTGCGCCCGTGATGATGATTTTTCCCAAACGTCATCGCGGAAGATCAAACCGACTTACAATTGATCAGCCCAGTTCTCCTGTATAGCGCAGAGGCATGGACAAGGTCAAACTTTAGTAGAGTGTATGGGCAAAGAGTCTTTGACTCCAAGCCTATGGCACACAGAAACAGAGGACCTCAACCAGGCGCAAGCTGGAAAGGCTTGTTGGTTGAGGCCCAGGTCCACCCCGGGAATGTAGCGTCACATAAACAACAAGCCAAGTCTGAGTTTTTTGGTTGACTTTCTGGAAAATTAATCATTATCTCTAAGTTCTTCGTCAAGCTTGAACTCGTTGAGTCGTTGAAACACATAATCCTACAGACGTGCAGGGTGCCAGGAAGCTTCCGCAATTAAAGTGATGATCCTTTGCAATGAGCTTGCTCTCTAACCAAAGCCTTCTGACGAAAATGGTATCGTAAATGGACGACGCGGCCGTGTCGACTCCTACCCACTTGAATCCCGGCGTCTAGGTAAGAGTCCCAGTACGACAAAAATACTTTTCACGGTCCCATCTCCTTCGAGTTACTGATGGTCACTGTCTTGAAAAAGCTTCTCAAACTTGGCCCTTCGTAGTCGGCATAAGACTGTATGTCCATTCCACTTATGAGAGAATAATAGCACGCACAACACGAATGGTTGCTGAGGAGCTAGGTCCTGGTCCTCTACGGGCTGCAGCGCCACCCACATTATTATTAAATGGACGACTCATTCGGTGGATGTTCAAATTACACTTCATCTGAAAGGACTGACTTTATGAAGCACAGAGTCGACTAGTCACGTTAACTGTGCGTTGATCAGCCACCCTTGTGGTCTTCATATTCTACCAAGATCCACTTAAGAACGAACTAGAGCCATTGGTTAAGGATTCGTCTTTACTCCGATGCTCGTTATTTAGACGGTCACAAAGTTGTATGACTCTGTCGTGTCATTATGGTCGCCTGGGAACGCGGTGAGACACCTGGCGACTGGCAAACTGGTGTGATTGCTCCTCTTTTCAAAAAGAAAGGACAAGAGATCGCTCCAACGAGAGGGGCTTACCTCTTTTAAGTCTACCCGGGAAAGTCTGTGCTAAGGTGTTGGAGGCGCGGTCTAAAGCTGTGGTCGAGTCCATGATGGGGGATGAATAATGTGGCTTTCGTCCCGGTGGAAGTACAACCGACCAGCCATTCACTCGAGAAAGCTTGGGAGCATGCCAAAACGATTACAGACTTGGAAAAGGCATACGACCGAGCTTCTCGAGGTAAACTCTAGAGTGTTCTGCACGAGTATGGGTTTGATGGTCCTCTTTTGAGAGCCATTCAGTCTCTATGCACAAGCTGTAGCAGCTGTGTTCGAGTGAATGGAGCTAAATCAGCACCTTTCACAGCGGGGCGTTGGACTTCGTCAAGGGTGCGTCTTGTCACCTCTTCTGTTATCACCTCTTTTGTTGTCACCTCTTCTCTAGTCCCTCTTCTTTTGTCAACTCTGTATATGGACTTGATGTTGCAGGGCAGCCGAAGCGATGTTTCACATTGGGAGAGCTGATGGCAGTGAACTTCTTTTTGCAGATGACTAACTGATCCTCCTAGATGAAACTCCAGCGCTCGATAGGTTTGTTGCCCTAAGTGCTGCTGCTGGGGTGAAGTTTAAGGTGGACAAATCAGAGGTTATCGTTATTTCCAGAAAGCCTGCTCAATGCACTCTACATGTTAGTGTCCTCGGAGTCCGATTGAAGCCGGTGGAGAAGCTTAAGTATCTCGGGGTCTTTTTCACAAGTGATGGGAGGAGTAATGCTTTCCTGTAGGATTGACGAAGCTGAGTCAATTTTGGAACAGCTTGGAAAGTCTGTGGCTGTGGCGTTGTATGTCTGTGCGTCGCCTCACCACTTTCGTTTCGGGTCACTAACAATGCTCAAAGAGTACAACTGACTAGAAAAAGCTTCTCAAACTTGGCCATTCGGTGTTGGTTGGCGGTTTCAACTCGGCGTTTGTTCCAATACTCACCGATGGTCATGCAATTTGGGTAATGACCGAAAGAATAAGATCACGAGTACAAGCTGCCGAGATGAGATTTCTTCGTGCTGTTGCGGCAGTTACTCGGCGTGATAGGGTGAGAAACACAGCAATACGTGAGGAACTCAATTTTGAGCAGATGCATCTTCGAACGGGAACGGCTATGCTTCGATGTTTTGGTCACTTGACACGAATGTTCCTATCATCACCACATTCGAGGTCTGTCTTAAATGAGATTCCATCAGGTAGGCGATTGCTTGACGAGGTGGGTGGTCGCCTGGTGTAGGTTGGGCATAACTCATGACGAGTTAGAGTCGATGGCGGATCGAGTAGCCTGGAGATCTCTCGTGCGTGCTTTGCCACCGCGATCCCTTTGGTGGATCATGCCGGCCGGAAGATGATGATGATGAGTATGAAGCTTTGCTATATTATGTAACCACGAGTCATCAGCAGCCCTTGAAATCAGCATGGGTTGAGGTTGGACTCCTAGTAGGGGCGTCATGGTGGCTGTGGTTCTGCACGCGGGGAGAAGCGCAGTTTATACCAGCATGCCTTGGAGTTTATCCCGACTAAGGAGTGATAGCGTGCGCGACTCTGGTACGTGAATGGTAGGTGATTCAATCGTTGTGTAGTTGCAAGCACAACCGGGTGCAGTGACTCAAAGAGCAGGAGAAGTCTTAGATCGGCTTCACACTTGATTAAGTTTGCGGAAGTGTGCAGCAGCTTGAACTTAGTTGGTGCTTGAGATTCCTACCGCAAGGCGTTGGTTCAGTGAACTGTGCTCTAGGTAAAAAAAACCTGCCTAATGGGGGGATCAACTACATCTAATTTTGTTGCGTTAGCTGTTTTAACAGTTTTTTGAACGCTACTCTAGGGCACTCAGAATCAAAAATTGGTACATTGTACTACCCTACCAGGTAGCAACCCAAATTTAATGAAATTTCATGGTTTTTCGGAGGAATGCCAGCATGCGCTTCTGTGATGAGAAGAATACACGGCGTGACAGTGGCAGAGGAAGGGCTCTGCAGTGTCGTCGTTTTCTTCACAGGCGTCGCAGAGGGTTTCATTGCTTAGGCCCAGCATGAAATTTAGGTGTTTGGCGAAGGTGTGGTGGCTCGTTAATACGCCGGTGAGTCGTCTGTAGTCTTATCTGTTAAGAGATAATAGGAATGCCGCAGACTTTAGGGAGCTTGCGCTAGACAACATCCTGAAGAGACATTCCACCTCCGGTTGTGATCGCGACAAGCCCAACCATCGATAGAAGCCCTAACCGAGGACACGGGTAGTCTCCTTGTCTGGCAAGTTCATCGGCGATCTCATTTCCCGTGGTGAACCTGCCGATCCAATTCAGAGAAGACTTGCCCTCTTTGACTATTCTTGAAGTGGTTAAAGGGTTGAGTAGGGCCTTAAGCACAACTTGGCTGTCGCTACAGACAGAAATACTTCGCCCCTTCCACCTGTTCTTCACAATATAGTTCGTGGCCATTAGGATCGCATAGGTTGTATAGCAGTCTAATGTTGTCGCCCTCCACGAATGGGCTAGCGCCAGACCCTTCCTTCGTCTTGGAGCCATCGATTCCATTCTCTTCCTGGCTCAGATTCTGGCACTTAACTTAAGGTTTTAACAGTTTCCCGACCAACATTGTCGAACATGGCGTGCGTCTTCTCAGGAGCCGTTAAATTTCCTTCACGTTTTTCCATTTCAGAGCATTTTATCAAAAGCCTTGTCCACACGTCCGCCACGAAGGCGCCAGACCAACAGCTGATGAAAAATCAAGTAAAGACAAGGCGAGGTGTACCTGGCGTTAGCTTCTGCAACAACCGTGCTGTGCGTCATATTGTTCTCTCAAGGGTGAACGGAACGCACATCGACTTCGAAGGGCGAAGGTGGAGAAGCTTTCCCTTGACAGTTACATTCACTGGCCATTGTCAGAGTGCTGTTGTTCGTATCGGGAATTGAACCTGCGTAGGAGTCGACCACCGGTCCCCACCGAATGTCTAATGAAACTTGTTCAATAAAATTCACACATGTCAGGATTTTCCGTCCAAATGGGCGGTTGTCCACCAGGGACCCAGAGCGTACATTAAACCGCTGTCATTTCGAATGAAGTGCTGTCATCCAGTTGACAGGAGAAAAACATATCATCTAATTACAGCTCGCTACTTGACACTCTCGACTTAGTTTCGCACATTCCCCAATTGGGATCCACTCCATTAGGCAAAAAAACAAAAGATATTTATGAATTTTATCATCTTCCATCGCACCACCACCCTGCCGCGCACCAGATAACAGAAGAGCGTTTCGCTTCAATTGACGTCAGTTACCCGTAGCACCTTGCACGCTCCCCGCGGCCATATTATCTGTATCTTTTTAGGCAATTTGTTCTTATCTTCTAAATTCAATCGATAACCATATGCTGAGGCAAAGAGAGAGAGAGAGAGAAAGAGAGATTCGCCGCCTGTTAGCGTGTCAGCATCAATTTTAAGTCATTCGTACGCGCTGCTTGCGGTGGTCTCACCTCCGACTTCCAGCGCCTGGCGGAAGTGACTTCTTTCTGCACGCCAACCTTGAGTGGCCGACACGCCGATCTCACAGCTCGCAACGTCTCAGCACACGATCTGTATCTCGAATCGCAATTTTCGTTACAGAAAAACCCGAAAAATAGAAACAGTCTATTTTTAATCGAGTAGCAAAAACCAGAAAAAGCTGTGGGAGAAAAATGAAGAATAAAACAACGGAAAGCGCTTATTATTTACTTAGATTGTACTGAATTGCAGCGGGTGGCTAAAAATAGACGCGCTAATCGGGCTTTTTTGCCGTAAAAGATTGCTCTTTTGTATTTGCCGAGCGATTTGCTGTTAAAGCACACATTTTTTCCCTTTTTTTTTTCTTTCTGTGTTCACTTTGCTTTCTTCGCCTCTGATAGCCGACGGAAAATAGAAATATCTACGGAAATGTGATAGAAATAGCACGATTTGATGGTCGATTTGGTATTCTAGAGGGTTTTCGCTTTTTGTTTCTGAAGCTTCGGATACACTCCGAGACTCTCGAGTGATCGTACAAGAGTGCATAACGCTGGCGCCACTTGACTTGATGATGTACAGCTCATACAGGCGAGTGAATGAATTCGCAATGAAGGTGGGTGGCTGTGTGAATTGCGGATGGCGGAGACTAACCTTGAGTGTCGGTGTCGAGAAGCGGACGTATGACTTTTGATTGGTGCCATAGAGCTTGAGCCTCGGTGAATGAGATCATCGGTGAGCCGGTGAAAATTAATGTGTTTTTTTCTTTTGATCACACCTGTGATCTTTTTCAGTTGGAGAATGCGGAAGAATCTGAATCTTGTGCCTGATTGAACGAAATGGACTCAAGGTGGTCTGCAGTCAGGAGAAACAGAAAACAAAGCCGAATTGTCCCGTGCATCGAGTGTATCGTGTTGGGACACAACTGGCCATCTTATCGAAAGAGTCCCTTTCATCTGAAACACGGTAGTCTTTTCCAGGATTTGTTGCTTAAAGGCATCCACTCTTCCCAGCAACAAGCACGCCGTTCCTAAAGCCTGCCGTCGTAAGTTAGGTAGCTGGGCTGCCAGCAAAATCGTCAGCACACTTAGGCCATGTTGGTCCATTGTGATATACATAGTCTACCACCAATGATCGACAACCCAAATGATAGTACCGTTAATTTGATCCCAACAGCAAATGGTTACTGGACCAGATTTGAAAACTGAATAAAGCTTATTAACTTTGCTTTCACTGGGATTCGAACCACGGACTCCTCTAACCAGGGGCAGGCACTCAACCAACGGCGCCATCCAGCTGTGTCAGCTTCCTGCCTGCCGTACTTTTGGCCTTCTTTTTCTACTTGCCTCTACGCTCATCGATGTGCTTGAGGTGGGAGGTTGCGAGAAGCCTCTTCAGTAGGCGCAGAGTTGTTGCTCCTTACCAAGAAGGGAATTACTCCCGAGTTCACGAGTAAATGGAGTTGAACGCAAAGTTTCAAAAACAGCACGAAAGAAGACGTATGTGGTGTTCTACTCGTGCAAACGTGCCTTCCGGAAAACATGGGACCTTAAACCACGGGTGATACACTGGCTGTAGCTTATAAACCATGATAGTCAGACCCACCCTGACATACGATTCCCTGCACTGATGGATAGCTTTGTCTTTTTAGCGCAGCTTACAAAAATCCAAAGATCACCTTGCCTAGGTACGACAGGTTGTCGTCGGAACAAACAGCGACGGCGGCACTCGAAGCTATCCCTCACCTCGACATATTATGTAGCAACAGTGCAGCCTTATCGGTTCAGTAAGACGGTCACGCCGTTGGACAGCAGCACAGTACAGCGGTCAAATGGGCTATCTACCACCAACCCTAGCCCCGGAGAAGACCTTTCACTTTCGTTTTCCAGTCCGACAGGAGTAAATGGTAAGAGCAGAAGGGAAGATCGCCCTTTGAACTGGTGGCTCAAAAACAGGTGTGTGGGTCTTCTATGACCACTTTCTGGCACTAAGCGACGATTGTAGTGTTTTTCTAGCCGAAGTGACTGCTATACACGCGCCAGTACTCGCGTTGAGAGTAACCAACAAATTTAACTCCTTTTTGTCTACAAGTCAAGTGGCAATAAAGGACATAGCGTCGGACATTTTGACAATAAAACTGCAGGCAAAGCGTCAGTGAGACATCCTTGCTGAACACGGAGACCCTAAGGTGGGACCCAAAGCTGGCATCCAAGGAAATGAAAAAAACGGACAGTCTTGCGAAAAATGGATCTGAGTTGGGGATGGATCTCGGACAATCCCTTATCCACTCACGCCACTTAGCTCATCAAGGAAAAAGCTGCAAGACTGGGCCATGAACTGACCAAAAGCATGCGATGCTATTTCGTGGCACATTTGCACTGCATTCTGGGATGTTGGCGGATTTAAGCCTCAAAGAGAAGGTCGACACGGCGGCATGGTCATCTGAGATCATTGGATTAGACAGGCAGGACAACAATTCCTCGGCGGTGGGCGGATCGATTGAATTGAAACTCATGGCTTGCTACCTTTGACAAGGACGTACCACTGGATGGATGTGGACACGCTGATGTCAAGGGAGGACTGAGGCGGTGTCGAGGATGGAGTCCGATTGAGGCTGTGATTGATTATCGCTGTGTGTGACTCAAAAGAGCGTTACGAGGATGGGATGGCCTGAAACATGGTTTCTATTCGATAGCCCTTGGTATCTTTGTTCTGCGTCATGTATATAGCTTGACAAGAAGCCTGGAAGCACTAAAAGCTCAATTTATAAAGCATCACGGGGCAAGAGTTTGGTCTGGTAAATGGAGCAACAGCAAGGCCGACGCTGAGGAAAAAAAAGGTCAAAACCACTGATCAGCTTTAGTCGCAAGGAAGTGTGCATGTTAATAGTAGTGTTGCGACTGAACATACCACAGAACGACATTTGCCGACGCTGCAGAAATGCGGAAGAAATAGATTCTGTCCAACATCTGCTCTGCGAATGCCCAGCCCTAGCGAAGAAAAGAAGGCCGTTCCCGGGAAAGCACTTCTTTGTAGAGCTTGAGGACCTGAGCGGGGTTTGGTTAGGTGAGGTTGTAGTGACTGAATGCCAAAAGGCAGTCACGCTTAGGCCAACGTAGGCCCATTGTGACATCACGCGGATTAATTACTCCTAAACTTGGAACCAGTTGCTGCTTATAATAAAGTGGTTTAGCCGATGAAACAGAGTGCAGCTGGTAAACCAGAAACTTCGTCTATTTCACCTAACGCCAAAAACACCTCCCGAAGCAGGGGAAGCGAACTTGTCTCTGGAACGTGGAGAAACGGATTTCGGATTATCTGCTAACAAGGTTCAATTGACTCAGCAATTAAAGGCGAGCGAGCAGCTTGGAGCAGCTTGGAATGGACAAATAATAATAATAATAATATGGGTGGCGCTACAGTCCGTAGACGGCCAAGGCCTAGCTTCTCAGCAACCACTCGTGTTGTGCGTGCTATTGTTCTATCACGAGGGGAAGGGGTACCTACAGTTTTTATGCCGACTCCGAACGGGCAAGTTTGAGAAGATTTTTCTAGACAGTTATACACTTTGAGCATTGTCAGTGACTCGAAAGAGGTGGGGCCGTGAAAAGTATTTCTTGTCGTACCAGGAATCGAACCCAGACAGGTAGGTCCAAGTGCCAAACATCCGGAAACGATTCAAGCACTTAAGGCCAATATCATCCAAGCAATCCGTGAGCTACAGCCCGAAACTAGCTACTGCGAAGCTAGCCAAGGTAGCCACTTGAACGACGTTGTATTTCATAATTAATGGGAATATTTGTTCTTACTAATAAATGGAACAAGATTTAACTTCGTTAATTTTATTACATTTTTAAAAATAAACTTGTATTTGGCCCACCCTCTACGAGCAAAAAGAGCGCAAAATCTCATTTTATGCTTTCAGTATTGTTGGCATACCTAAACCTCTGGTCAAATAAATGCCGCATGTATTTCTGGAGCAGACAGGAAGGACTTACAACAAAATTTATGAAGGACGATTCCAGAACGACCAAGGAGGCCTTAAAACTAAACAAGCCGGCACATGCAACGTCTCAACTGCTCAAAATGGGGCACAGCAGCTAAGAGAACTGTAAACACTGCTAGACAATCAAAGGAATCGAGGGAAAACCCACTCGTCGAGGGTCCAAATCTGACATCAAGCTGATATAATAAGACGACCAACAGGAACAGACTATCAGGACATGCCATCTAGAGAGGCTACCAAATTTCTCAAGATAGCTCTAAAGTCCTAGAGGAAGGGGAACCAATAGACAATAGATCAGAAAGGTCTTGAAGACAAGAAAAAGTGACCAAGGAACATAGAGACGAGGCTAGAGGTGTTGTGAATAAATGTGGCTGGTCCATGTCCCACAAGAGCAAATGTTGAATCAAACCACTTCGTTTGGCAGCACAATAGGACCCCTCAACCAGTTCACCGCCACTGTGTCTGCCCGTCAATGCCATCTCTTTTGAACATTCGATTTATTTTCCCTCAATCGACGTCCTTTTAAATCGTTCCAGGTCCCTGCTCTTGCCACAGACACAGTCGAATATTTTATCAAAATTGCAAAAGCCGATTAGCGACACGCACTCGTGCACAAGTAAGGACAAAAAAGGAGAACGGTAATGACGTGAAATAATTGTCTTGATCGGACGAACTGCTTCCACATTTTGCGAATTGAATTGTCGGAGCTCGTAAGTGCTCATTTGACATGGAAACGGAGACGAGAGCCTGAGCCCTGAAGTGAGATTTTAAATTGAATAAGAGGACGACCATAATTTGGCTGTGGGTGGCGGAAAGGTGGGCTAAAATAGACTAGGGTCGAAGGGGGAGTGAGTTGGAGTGCTTAAATCTGAAAGATGTTGTGCAGACGAGCACTGATGTGGTGGCATGCTCAAGTTGGAGAAACAATTTGAAGTGCGGCGATGGAAAGGCATGTCGGTAGAGGACCACTCTGAGAGATTATTTTGAAGGTGCTTTACATAACCCACTGCCACTGACAGAAGACTGTAACTCATGTGGATGTGTACCTGTAACTGCCTCGAATTTACCACAGCACAGGTTTATAGTGCCTACTCGAGGAAGAAACTTGTAAGAAGTCTGTTTCAGTGAATGCCATTGCAAATAATGGGCGATGTTTTAAGCGTTTGGTTTTCCACTGTCGAGCAAAACAAAGGAAAATTTTCAAAACGGTCTACAATTTCTATGTCAGTTGATAAACCAATGCATGCCATTTACGTTTTAAAGATTACTTCCAAGACTACATTTTAAAGCGTCTATACGAAGAGTCCATGTTTGAGTCACTTTTTGAGCATATTTCCGCCTAAGCCTAAGAAGTACTCTGGCAGCTTGGCGGTGCCTGTACGTGAAAAAAAACACAGCCACGGCGAACTATCTTTATCGAATTTCAGGATTTGGTGCAGCACCGTCGCCAGGGAATACATGCGGATTCGAGACGGCCCATCGCCCGACAGTGCCAAGGACGCCGATAAAGTGGCAACAGTTTGTACCTACTTAAAGTCGAGCATGAGCGACTCTAGAAAGGGCTTCCACCTAAGGAACACACAGCGATGCAAGAAAGGGATCACAGCACGCAACTGCACGTTGATCTCGCTGTCGTCCCCACCAACCGGGAGTGGTACTTTAAGAGCGACTTCGTGCAGGAATACTGCGGCTGCTCGACATCAGAACTCAGACTGCACTCTGGAAACAGATACACACTCAGGTTGACACCTCGGACGCTCTCCACATCACCCCAGGATAGGCCCTCCTCCACCGTCGCTCGAAGAATCCAATCTTTGCAGGCTATCCGCCACGCCACATGTGGAATGTTGTCTGCCAAGGCTCCAAAAATAATCTAATTGCGTCAAATCTCACGATCTAACCGACAATTTTCGCTGGTCCAAAACTAGAGATAATGTGCTCGCCGAACTCATTCCTGCTTCGAGTTCTGTGTGGCATGTGGCGCAGTCTCACTGGAACCACATGTCAATCAGGATCAGCTCGTGCATTTTGGGCAACGCAAAAACGTTCGAAATCATTGAACGATAGCGGCCGCCAGTGATGGGAGCATAGCTCTCGTGGTCAGCTTTGAAAAAGTTCGCGTCGCCGGACCATAAACCGCATCAAAGTAAATTTTCCGGGTGCATTGGCAGATTTTGGACAGCTTGGGGTTGCTAAAACACGCATTCAAGAAATGAGTTTATGCGGATCATCCTCTAGCTGTGGCAGAGAAAAGATTAGGATTCCAGTCAGGCGGACTTCAGACGGCCATGGAGTTTAAGTGGGGACCAGAACAATGCAGTGCGTACTGGCTATTCGTATCGGGATACAATTTAGTAAAGTGCTTCTCAAACGCGTGCCTTGGCAAGAGTGTGCATCACCATTAAACCATTCTATTCCATCTTTCACCGCTGAGAATACGGGGACACCAACAAACGCCAGAACAATAAGGCGCCCGTTCATCATCATCATCATCATATTTTGAGCCGCATGATCCACTACAGGGGTCGCGGGGGTAATGCACGCACGAGAGATCTCCTGGCCACTCGATCCTCCGCCATCGACTCTAACTCATCAGGCGTTATGCCCAAGCGCAACCAGGCGAGTTTTTGAACTTAGTCCAGCCACCTCGTCCTGGGACTGCCACACGCGGCCTTATGGAGGCGTCTGTTTTTTTTCCCAAAAGTCTGACTACACTGTCTGCGAGAAAGCTAACATCTCCTACAGATCCGGCAGAAGGTCTGAATTCCTGACGCTCGTTCGAAGGAGCGCTTGAATTAGGTGTCATTTTAAAGGACCTCAATATAAGCACGTCTCCACACGTTGCCAATCATCGTCTCCCCTTTTGTGGCTTCGAAACAGAAGGGACATCAATCTTCTTCTTCTTCTTTTAGTAGCACTACAGTCCAGGATGGACCTGGGCCTCAGTCAACAAGCTTCTCCAGCTGACACCATTCTTAGCCAGCTGTCTCCAATTTCGCGCACCAATTTGGTTGAGGGCCTTCTCCGCTTGTATGGGCCATCGGTTACGTGGGTGTACTCTATTGTGTTGTCCCACTGAGTCGGAGTTGAAGACTCTTCGAGCTGGAGCAGTGTTGTCCATGCGTTCTACATGGCCTAGCCATCTTAGGCGCTGAATCCGTAGACGCCTGACTAGGCTGTACAGCCCGTACAGTTCATGGTTGTATCTTCTTCTCCAAAAAACATCAACGCAAACAGGACCAAAGATGGAACATTTCTCTCGAAAAGACCAAGGACTTCTTCATCTGCTCTTGAGACTGTCCAGGCTTCTGCGCCATAGAGCAGGACAGGGATGATGAGGGTCTTATATAGTGTTAGCTTGGTCCTTCGAGAGAGAGAGCTCTACTACTCAATTGACTTTTGAGCCCAAAGAAACAGCGGTTGGCAAGAGTTATTCTGCGTTTAATCTCGGTACTGATGTTGTTTGTACTGTTTACCTGGGAGCCGAGGAAGACGAAGTCCTTCCGTTTCAGCAAACGCTTCATTGACGGCTCGCTGTGTTCGACCAATCATGTCAATGTCGTCCGCGTGTGCTAACAATTGTAAGGACTTCTGGAAGATCGTGCTTCTAGTGTTGGCGTTTGAGTTTCGCACGATTTTCTCCAGGATGATGTTAAATAAGTCACATGACAGCGCGTCGCCTTGTCTAAAAACCCTATTTTTACAAGGTTTCGGTGAGTTCGTTACCGACCTTGATGGAGCAGCGAGAGTTCTCCATCGTCATCCTGCACAACCTGACGAGTTTGGCAGGAATGTCAAAACTAGACATGGCGTTGTATAGCTCGTCTCTATGCACGCTGTCATATACCGCCTTGACATCGACGAATAGGTGGTGGGTGTCGATTTACATCTCTTGGGTTTTTTTCGTGGGACATCATTATCTGTGACTATAGAAACTGCAACAAAATCATCTTCCAACTGCCACAGGGACCCAATGGGACCTACCTATGACTTCTGTACTCATTTGGTGATGTTTTCGTGTACGTGTACTAATCGATTCGGACACATTAGAGTGCATTCCCGGACATTTTCTCCCGTATTTCTCTTGGATGACATGCCTTTATATGCCAGCTGTGTCTCAACAAGATCGTGGTAGGTATTTCAATGTTTAACTCATGTGAGTGCCAGGACACTATCGCATTCAAGTGGTACTCGAAGATTTTCATGAAATACCACAAGGTTCCGTACTCACACCACGCCATGTTATGCGCCTCAATGTTGCTCGGATCTTGGCTTGTAATCACTTGCTTGTTCAACTTATTGACTTTCTGATTACTCCCGTTACTTTTTGGTCTCAAGCCTCATCATCATACGTTACTCATTTCATGGCCCTCACATCAGAAGAGATACCACATTCCGTAAAGATTTGCCTTACATTTTAGGCACTTCCAATTGAAAACGTTTGACAGAGCACCTTTTTCAAGGTTTGTCGCTATGTCCGTTTGTCTGGCAAACTGTGCACAGGGCTTACATTTTCCTCTAATAAAGTCCTGCCAGTTGTTCATTGCTTCATCCAGAAAGTATGTACTCTCAAACTTGGGAAAGAGTATGTTTAATTATTCGCCCTTCTGGAGGATACATGTATACCCACCTGCCACATGCCAGGCAACAAATTTCCCATCATCCCATCGGCTGTCACATCTGAGATCCAAATTCCAACGCGCACACAACGTCTCCCCAAACCAACGAAACCGCAAGAATCGTGAGTCTTACCGCAGCAACCCGTCGTGGCCCATTTGAACCAAAAAATTCCTCAAAATTGACAAACTACTCGGCAAGTCACCGCTCTCGGATAATGACTACAAATGCTCGCATCAGTTTGCTGGAGTCGTTAGCACCTCAGGAGAATATTTAAGAATGTCATCAGTTCACATCGCCGATTTGGCTGAGGCACTGTATCCGTATCCAGGGAGACATAATTGAATTATGATGAAATTCATCCTCTGTCACAAATGCCTCGAGGAGTTCGGGGGTTTCCAGTAATTACTTGATTACCTCTTGGTGGTAAGCTTTGTTGAATTGCATCGAAGCGCTGTTCGCGGTCTTGTCAGAAGCAGTGCACCCACTTGGAAGCGAGTTCTTGTTTCCCGGAAACGAACATTGCAACGCATGAAACTTTGTCTTTCACCGCCCTGCAGAGTTTTGCCTCTTCTTGAGAACTATTGCTGTTGGAGAACTCTTCCAGCAATTGAGGTTATTTGGGTGCGCTTGGGTTGCTACTTTTATTGTTTGCGAGAAGAGATTAGGCTATGGATTGACTTGTGCCGCGGCGGTTTCAAGGATTTGTTTTCTCCTCAACCAAAGGAGATGGCATTTTGGCTGGAATGCTCATCGACTTTGTCTTGCTATTCAGGCGAAGGGTATTGACGCTGTCAAAAGCAAAGGTCGGGCGAGTGGAGGAAACACTGCACTTCATGCTGTTTCTTTGTCGCATTTGAATTAATGACGATCGAATGAGATGCTTAATGGATGTTTTTACTCCGACGACGGGTCCAGCAACTGAGGTGGCTACCTTCCACAGGGCCATCCAACAAGAGATGCCATTTAAAACCACATGTTTTGGTCACACATCGGCACCCACTTTGATGCAAAAACAGTCGCATACACATTACTTGTTTGAGACTTTCAAGTTAATCGATTATGTCCACCCAAGTTTTGCAGGTAGGTCCTGAATGTTGACGGCTTGCAAAGCATTTAGATGACATAATCAGTGCTTTGTGGTTGCATTTGGACCTGAATACGTTTAAAATCAAGAATTGATGCCTGACGACCATAGACAACGCCGTGAAATATTGGCACCCTCTCAGACCGAGTCCCATTTTAGGCTCAGTGGCTTTGTCAGCAAGCAAAATTGCCGTCATTGGAACGAACACAGTCCACAAGGGTTTGGGTAGGCATCTACAAAGAATGACTGTTTGGCGCGGTTTATGACATGGCGCCATCGTCGAACATACTTCCTTCGAAATGGTTGCCGTCGATGGTTGGGCAATGTCAACCGCTCGATAGATCCGAGCGGTGGTTTAACCAAGACGGCGAATAAAGCGACGCAACGCTCCAAGTTGTGAAAGGGACATTTGGTGACTGGGTCATTTCACGGCGAGCGTTCATCAATTGGCCGTCGTCTACGCTAACAAGCCAACGAGCTCGAGGCCAACATTTGAGGCGATATTGCCTAAATAACGTCGCACATATTGGACGGAGTCATAACAAATTGGATCCACCCTTGGAAGCACTGCCAGTGAGGCCGTGGCGACCATTAGCATAATGTGCTATTCCATAAATAACGGCATGCATGTGGCTTCAAAACAAAGCCGGAATCAGTTTTATATCCCTCATCGCTGCTGGGTTATTTAAATTTCTTTTCACATCGTTCTCATCTGGTCACCAGTTGGAACTGCAAATGTGCAGGCAATTCCCAAAGAAGACCTCTTGGCCTTGGCTTCATTCATTGTTTACGGCATCGAATGTGTTCATTCAGCCCTCAACTAGTTGCGCAGTCCCCAGTCAACGAAAACAAACATCGATAGCGAATTGCCCTTTTTGCCAGCTCTGATCTAATCAAGCCGATCATGTGATCGTGTTGACAAAATTCACAAAAGAAATAGAAGAAAACAAACGAACACTCACACCGTCTATCCTTCGGAATTCTCCAACCAGAGCAACGTAGCTTTTTTTTTTTGTTCGTTTTCGTTTAATCTCCAGAACATTGTCAACCAGTTGGCACGGATTGGCGGTGATTTTTAATTAACGCTCCGCTAAACGATCACACGGCATTCTCTCATTAGCGGGCACTGTCTAAATACCACGAAAAATATGCCCCCTCCACCAGCCGCCAAACACAGACAATGCCATCAGCCCGTCGATACACGTATCTGCGTGTATTTATTTCTCCATGAGGAGGTTATCGAAGAAAAGGGAAAAAAAGCAAGTGAAAATAACATCTCGTGACGCGAAAATACCGCAGACAAGAGGAGGTTATGAGGCAGAGGCGCTCCGAAAAGAAAATCTCAAAAATGATCTTCAACAGTGGAAAACTACGAGAAAAAGATGTGTGTTTCCTTTTACGACCCAGGCTCGTGTCGGCGCACAGGAATCTCATTCTAATCTCGTTCACGCCGCCACGTGCCAAGCGGAAATGGAAAACGCGTCAAATGCCCGCTCGAGCAGTGTAACCGCGAGCGATTGGGTGAATTGCTTTCGCGTAAGTATCGCTAAAATCGTTTTATTGACAAATGAACGATAAAAAAAAGAAAAAAAAAAACAGAAAACAAAAACTGTACCGATGACGGATTACTCCTGGCGCAGTGCTGCGCGGCAATGGGGTGGGGGTTGCGCTTAATTGAGAGATATTTAAAGGATACACAATCGCTTGATCGATTGGGCTCGCTCGAAGATAATGAATACTAATCGATGGGCATGGGCGAGAGATAGGGTGAACTGGGGAGGCGCCGAGGCAGCCGAGGGAGTGCTTTGTCAAAGAGTCATGTAATTCCACTTGATTCCTGGCGAGGCAATTGCTTAATTAGATTGAATGGTGCGTCATTGTGTGCTGTGTTTTGAGGTAATTTGGTGACTGATTGGTTGACAAGCCCAATTTTCAACACCCGTTGTGTTGGCTGATTATGGCAATTAGAGTTCATTCTTCCGGGTGTCGCTTCCTCATTTCGGTTCGAGCGTGAAACTATAGGGGGGAGTTTTACTCTGTAATTTAGTGGAAATACGTGGTTCTGGTTGCGTTTCATATGACCATCAATTCGTGGATGATTTGCGCACAGTGTCGAGGGACTTCGGGACGGATTGATTGGGAACAGATTCCGATTGTATGCGATGAAAGTTTTGCCTTTTGTTTGAGTTCACAATTCAGTAAGCAAACGTTTTTTCTTGGGAATTTTTCGCTAGATCTTAGATGAATCTTCTCCTCTATACAGCGCTAGAGTCCAGGATGGATCAAGTCAAGCAAACAAGCCAAAACAAAGAAGGTTCTCCAAGTATTGCAACGGAACCGCTTCTCAAGCAACAAGACTATCCAGCTGTCTAGCGATCGTTTTCATTAGGTTAAGTAGGTGGTTAGACGAGCGTAAGCCACGTCTCACTTAGGTTCTGCCGGACCCAGAGTACGATGCTCGGTAGAAGAAGAACCCTCGCTGCATCTCCTCCGTCCCAAGTACTCAGGTTACGTGTGTTCGATGTTCAGTCATCCTGATAATTATGTTACTAGGATTTTTGTTGAATCATGAAGGTCTTGGAAGAACTATTCGCCCGGCAGAGAAAGTTAGACAGCAGCGCGAATATCAGACAACATCCACAAAGCCTAATCAGAATGAGTAGACGGAATGTTTGAACCTTCATCTGCGTCATGGCATTGTGACATTGGAACGCGCGCCTCTAGATTCGGCCTTCTCTACAATGACTTTTGCAGAAGCTGCAGAGTCGAGGAGGAGAATGAGACTATCACACATCTCCTATGCAACTCTCATCCAGTAGTAAACGTCACCCAGACGTCTACTGTTTCCACAACCTTGAGGAACTGAGTAGCATTAGTGTCAGTCATCGTCAGTGCTTTATCAAAAGCGGAATGCAAACAATGGGCCTACTACGGCCTAAGTGTGAATGCTTCCAACCAGCAGTCAGCCACTCTAACCTACCACGAACCCTAGCCCGAAGAAACATTGAGAGTAGATATCCTTTGTGAACACCTTTGTGAACCTATGCTGGGTGCCGGGGCACACTGGAATCCAAGGAAACGAAAATGGCGACAGTGTTGAGGATGAGCTCCGAGTACCTGGAGGATATCCCTTAAGCATACACGCCACTTAGCTCCATCAGGACAAAAAGACAAAGCCCAGTGTAGGACAGGAACTCGATGGCTTGGTCTGAAAATTGGAGAAACAACAAGTGTCCTGAGCTAAGGCCCTACTACTGTCAGGGCACCCATACCTACCTACCCACTGACAGAGACTGGGGCAGTGGTAAAGGTAGTGAGGAGTATCGTCTTGTTCACCCTCGTCAACCCATCAACTCTACAAGCTGTATCAAGATGTGCACGTAAAGGGTGCAATTTTAAGGGCCGATGTTGAATGTGAACCACACCTAAACGTCAAGTTTTTTTCTGCATTTCATTTGACATTTCTCAATTGCAGACTAACTCAATTTGAACCATAGGAAGATACAAAATCGAGCAATGCGTTAAAGTTATTCAGGCTTATTATGAAAATGGGCGTTCAAATCAAAATGCATTTCGTGCACTTCGTGATTTTTTTTTGGACAGCATAGTCGACCAAATGTGTCCTCATTTTATTCGTTAACAAGCAGAATTTCCGCATTCGGGTAAATGAGTATCCACAAGTGATTGTTGAAAAGCCGATGCATGCCCGGCGGCATCATCGGGCCGTATTTTTTCCAAAATGAGGCCGGTCAGGCAGTTACTGTGAATGGCGTTTGCTATCGTGAAAGGATAACGAACTCTTTATGCCCCGAACTCGAAGATATGAATGTGGACGATATGTGGATTCAACAGGACGGTGCCACTTGCCACACAGCTAACGAAACAATGGCTCTTTTGCGCGACAAATTCAATGGCCGTGTTATCTCACGTGGTGGCGATGTCAATTGGGCGCCAAGATCATGTGATTTGACACCGTTGGATTTTTTTCTTTGGGGTAGATAAGCCAGCAACAATTCAAGAGCTAAAGGATGAGATAATTCGGCACATTAACGGCATAGAACCTCAATTATGCTTCAGTGTCATCGAAAATTTGGACCATCGGATGGAGGTGTGCCGCCGAGGTCGCGGCGGCCATTTTGCCGATATTTTGTTCCATACATAATTGAAACATACCAATATTATCATAATAAAAAGAAATGACAGTAATTTCCTAAATAATTTGTGTTTTATTCAAAATCAACATCGGCCCTTAAAATCTAACCACCATTTCGGGAGGCAAAAATCGTCGCAAGGATACCAATGATCCAGCTAAGAGATTAGCTAGTCTCTTCGAGAAGAACAAGATTCTTTATCAAGTCATTGAGGACGTAACCGAGCTAAGTCTATATAAGGGGACACAGCGTGCCCGGGACTGTGAAAAATGAGAGCCAGTTCAGGCTCAGGCCGTCCACGTGCGTGGGACTTCGGCGTGAGAAGTGAGTAAGTAAGTAAGCATCCCGGCCAGGAAGAATCTTTCCTTCTTCTTGTGGGCCTTTGTTACGTTCGTCCATAGCCTTGGGAGTCGAAAATGTTGCTGATGGCTTGTAATTTAAGGCATCACCTTAACGAAGTAGAGGGCTTTCCAACAGAGACCATGGATGCAAGTTTTGTTGGAGAATGTGGAAGATTAACGATGTTTATTCACAACGGCGCTATGCCAGAATACGACATCGTTTAAATGGCCGCTGCGTCTTCTCAAGTCGGCGCTCCTTTTTATCAGCAGAGACCATGCTGGGCGATGCCACACCATGATGAAGTCTAATGTCACACGGTCTGTCCAGTTCGGGTGGACAGTTCAAATTAAAAATTTGCAAGACTTTTTGACCATTTCTGACAATTTCGAATTGAATTTCCCTGCCAGACACACTCCAGATCGACGTACATCCACCCCGTCGCACTCCTTTTCAAGGACATCCGATTTTACAGACTAACCCTAAGCACCCCTACCTCAATGAGCATTGTTCGACAAATTGAAACGAGCACTAAGACGACAAAACAATTGAATACAAAAAACGTACAGAGGTTGAGTAAATTCGAAGAATTCAAGAGTAGCAGTCCTGCCAAGCACTTGAGAAGGATTCATTCATGGGAACTGACAACATCTTGGGATCCACTCAATCCTCTGGTAACCGAGAGTGGTTGTGCTTTGTCCCATTTTTCATTCGATTAATCATTTACGGTCGACAATAAGCCCTTTAAGGCACTTCAAAGACACCCAGAGCCCGTAAGACGCATATAGAGTCGTTTTCAAATCGCCCAGTCCTCCAATCGAAGACAGTAGCAATCCCCGATAAGCTCCAACAATTGCCCCACGCACGAAGTGATAAGCCACTCGCCCACCAGCCGAACCACTCAGTCATGTTATCGACGACAGCGAGACGTCGAAGAGCAGCGATACAGGTGACGTCTTGTCAATGATAGCCACGAGGTATCAGCAACGAGACTGGTTGACAGGCAAGTACTTGTGCCAACCGAATGCAGCCGCAGTTCGTGGTTAAATAGCCACCAAATTCGGTGGTGTTTGCTCGGTGGCAGTAAATTGCGGCACACAACGACGACCAAGCCCATCTTTGACAATCGATTAGGGCCAAGTGAACTGTTTGCATTCGACTTGGCAAACAACAACAAAAAGTCGAGAATTCAATAAACTGCTTCTCCCTCCGGGGACATCCGCCACGGTGTCAGGGTTAGGATTGGCAAGGGCAGCACATCGGCGGGAACCCTTGTGCTCTGGGGAATCATATTTGTGGGTACATTCATGTGTTCCACACAGGATACCAGAGGATATCGCTTTGAGGATACTTCGGATTTGTGTGTTTCCGTTTCCTGAGGAGGATGATCCATGCTCGAACGAGTTGTATTCCGAGGAAATCGAATGGGCGCAGGAAACGTGTGGGCTGCTGTGTGAGGGGGGCTGAAACTTAGTCCCAGGCGAAGTGACTATGGAGAGGTGGACGCTTTCAACAAGTTATGAGGAAGTGTGGATCACAGACATGGACACAAATAAGATGATAACCGTCAAGTGATCTGATCTGGGAGGGAAACAACAATGAGACTATGGAGCTCACATATGGACGTCAATTTGAAGGAGGCACGCTGAGAGATTAAGGAAATTGCTGTATGGGAAGTGGGAACCTTCGTCGCAGGGAACAGGCCAGATTCTCATTAGTTACTGCATCATATTCAAACCCCCCGCCATTGTTGAACTGCCAATATTCAACCGTCACTGTGAGGCCTTTAGAAAAACTGTGACGACTTTGGTTTCTTGCATAGATAGAGGTGAGTGCTTGGATTTACGTGATTTCCTGCCTGAGGAGAGAGATGACTGAGTTTTGCTTCAGGTTCCTGCCTTGTTGCCACTCGATGAACCACAATTGGACCTTGCTCGGTGGAAGAACATATTTCGACGAGAAAGATGAGTAAAACCAACGGCTTAAGAGTGAACGTTTTGGACAAGTAGGTGATGTGAAGACTGTAACACGTTTGCATCGAGCTAGGTCAGCAGAAAACATCGCCGCCGTAGATGTGTACCAGATGATGAAGCCCATGGTGATACCACGCTGATTGGATTGATACTGAATAGAGGTCAACAAGCAATAGCATCTGAAGCCACGAAAACAATGGACCAACCTGACCATCCACAAGGAGGAGGACTTTTCGGCGTATTCATTGCGTCGAGTTATGGCATCATTTACTTGAAATTGAAGCTATGAACGTAGGTATGGTAGACGTTTAATTTGACAACAACTTGATGGACAGCGTAGTTCGCAATGCGTTGCTTCGGTGTGCTCAGCTGAGCATACGTTAGATGGGCAAGCAGTAGGTCAGTTGAGCAATCGTCATTGTATCCTCGATCGGAACAATATGTACACAACGCAAATATCGTTCGCAAATACCAACAGGGAGTAGCTGTGACGAAGGGAAACAGTCACACAAAGCCCACGCAGGGCTTGAGTCCGGTGTGATGATATCAAAGGAAAGGGTGTGATCACACGCTAGCGTCACAAAAAGGAAACCACAGTGGCATGTCTATTGGACATCGAGAAGGCCTTTGGATCAAAGGACTGATACAGAAACTACTCAGGTATGGACTCCGAACGTTTCTGATAAGACTCGTGCATACTTTCCTAACTAATATAATATTCTTTGTGCGGGAGAACGACAAGAATCGAGAATGGGTCCAGGTCTATTTAATTTTGACACAGCCGACTAGCCAACCAACGAAAGTGGAAGCATATGCCGATGAGTCCAGTCCATGTACCCCAACCGTGGTAACCTCAAGGAGAGTGGAACAGGACATCATCCAACGATGAGACTACAACCTCAATTGGGCACAAGTCTGTACTCATGTGCTTCCGAACACCAGCAGCAGATATCCGAGGAAGCAGAGGTAGGACTACGGTCGAACTTCAATCACTCTAACGAAGGACACAAGATATCTGGGATCGGATTTAAGAACCATGCGAATGCTATCCTTAAACGGAAATCTTTTGTTCTACATCCACTGCTGCGAAAAAGGACTGGTTTGAGTCAGAAGACTAAGTTGCTTATTTGTACGGTTGGCCGATCTGGTACACAATAAAACCCACACTCCACAGCAACGGAGAGGATCTGCCTGTCTGAACGGAATGTACACCGGTCTCCACAGAGTCTCTTGAAACATGGTAGATCGTTGTTTAGAAGCATCTCACCGTGGCAGGCCACAGCACTGTCGAATGGTTCAAATGCACGGCAGCTGCAGACGTTGACTGTGATCGTGCAAAATTGTTGGGGTTTCTCTGAAATCTTGAAGTCATAGAGGACATCTGTGGCGAGCTTTGTGGGCTGGCAACAATAAGGAGATGAATCAAGGCGATCAGATTGCGGATGCCCAAGCAGGAACAGTCAGAAATGCATGGATGGAGGATGAAAAAAAGTGGGCGCTTCTGGACCTGGGCTACAATACTGGTCTCTGGTCTCTCGAGCGTTGAAGAACACATAACTCGACATCGAGACCTTCCTTGTTGAAATTGAATGTGTCCACCGTTGTCCTATACTCTCTCATTTCAAGTGTTTAACGAGCGCTAATGACACACAGAATCACACACAAAAGTTAAGCAGAATTCGTAGCCAGACAAGAGTCTCATCTCAGAGCCAAGATCTCTTATGCTGTTCCACCTTCGGGCAGAATACTGCAGATGTCACACGTCTAGAGGCGACCTCTTCAACTCCAAAAGTGCACAACGCCTTAGAAATCAACACTCTCGACGTGACTTTCACGCCCAAAGGGTGGATTTTGTCCCAATAGTCATGGCACTGCCATTTGCGCTGAGTCCCTACAGCAAAGACATCCACAGCACATCGCCTTTCACCCCAGAGCCCACAAGTACGTCAAGAACGCAAGAAACAAAGCCATTAAGTAGAAACTTACACCAGTCCCGTCAGGATGTTCACCTTGATGGGGTGCCCCCATTCAAGCCGAATGACTGACATCGCCTTCAGTTGAAATGCGCTTCTCCTTCGTCTGCAGTGACAGTCTCAGTCTTAGTCATTAACTGAAAGTTTTTCCGAAGCACTCCCCCAGCAAACTTTAACACTTAATTTCTCTTTGAAGGCCACTGTGATTACAGTGTGTGTCTCTCAGGGCGACGGAGATCCTTCGAAGTGAACCCATGTCGCTTCGCGTCCCCCTCTGGGCGCGGCGCCGTTCGGTAACATGATTTACGAGTTCGGTGAAATGCTGAATTTGTTCTGTCTAACGGTAATGAGATTTATTCTTCAATTATTTCGCCTCCTTTATCCTTGGCATGTCCTTGAGCGGCTGCCAAAGATGACAGGGAATATAAGCCAAAGTCTCATTGAATTTCGTGAACATCTCCCCGACTCATCCATCCACAAGTGGATGGCCAAATTACGCTCACTTTGATGCAATCCCTTGGGGCGACGAGGAGCCTAAGTAATTCCATTTAACGACACTTGTTGCATTCGCCAATCTGTGGTATTTTGGGGGAGCTCTTTAACTCTCCACGTGTCTCACTTTGGCGCCGCGTATCCCTCATCGTTTACCCAGTCCTTCCGCCGCCGCAAGCAAATAGATTGAATGCTCTTGATAAGGCATTATTCCGCCCCCCTTCTCGGATGTTTAAAAATAGAACATGCCGCGGAGAGGAGAACCCGCCCGATGGCAGCAGTTTCTCGAAGGAAAGACACACGCATGCACTCCTTAGCGACACCGTAGCGTCGTCTCAGCGCGATGGAGATGCAGAGACAGAGTGTGTGTTGTCAGTGTGATGCCATCGCCGGGTTGCATTTCAGTCAATTCACAACTCAGCAATGCATAAACTCAAGGATGCATGTGCGCACAAATGAAATCTTTTACCCCAACTAATGGCACATGTGTTCGCGATTCAGGACGCCCTTTGAGGCAATTTGCGCTCAACAAGTGGGCGGGAGTTGAGACATCCCTTTGAACAGTTCGATTCGAGTTAAACTGGTGATTTCCTGCAGAATTTACAACGCAACTGCACGACGAGGGGCGTCCGCCGCTAACGAGGTGGACGCGATGTCCTGGCGTGATCAATTTATAGTGATGCCCGCTTATCGAGGAACCGATTACAATTCCCTTTCAGACTGTTTTGCATAAAATTCACGAATTCACGACCACACTCTGCTCAATCACAAGACGAATTTATTGTCGATTGGTCGTGCACTTGCTCCAGACGGGCTGGGAAGCGACTACAATCTTGCGTTCTAATCATCAGCATCTAATGCCGGACCGGTTCCGGCTCAGCGAGTCGTTTAGATGAGTGTGTGGGTTGTTGGGTATTTTATGAAAAGTGGTCCGACTTCGTGACATCGTGGGACTTCCTTCGGTGAGTCCTTTTTGAAGAAAAGGCCCCCCATGACTGTGGTTTTAGGGGGACCTAAGTCGGTTTTGGGTCCGTTGAACATTTTCAAGAGGAATCCCTTCAAAAATACGGTGCTTTTTATGTTCCAGGCCGATATTGTTTCGACGCTGTTTCGATTTGGAGGACACTCGGCAGTAGAGTGGCAATTTTTTAGGGAGCAGCTATGTTCCACAATTTAAAGTTAAAAGATTGTACATACCAAGGACGAATGAATCCCTCTTGAGTAGAGCTTCATTTGGGTCGGTGGCATAATTTCTTACACGAAGTTAGGTTGAATGAGGCAACAAAACATGGTGACCGACGAACGTCGGGGAATGCTCTACGTTTCAATCTGGCTCATGGAACATGTGGATAATTTCATTGCCAAGTTAATTCGTCTACTAACTTTGGGGTTTGCTATCCCAAGGTACTGCCAAAACCCTACTTACACACGTATGGGTGCCTCAAGGGGATGTACATATTCAAGCAGTACTTCCAATAGTTGCTTAACGGGCGTGACCAGGAGGGAGGGTGATAGGGAACCAAGAAATCGATAAGGTAGTCCTTTCGTCTTCAACCATTAGAAAGATGAAGAACAACTAAGCCGCATGGACCATGGTTCAGATCGTCTGCAGACTTTGGCAGGGGCATGATCATCGACTGGAAATCGGCTCCATATGCCCCATCCACAAAAAAGGCGATCCTACCACTTGCTGGGACTGTAAATGTATATTCCTGCTGAACGTCGCCTATAAGATCCTGTCCAGTGCACTGTGTGAACGTATCAATGTTGCTTCCAATCGACTACAGACTAAATATTCACACAAAGGCAAATCCTGCAGAAGACTAGCTAGTTTCAGATCGACACGCATACTTATCATTCACTTCCTCTGGTTCATCATTAATAGCGGAAGGCAAACACTCCTTCAAGCAGAGGAATGGAGCCGACATAGTCATACATAAGTCAGACAGAAATAAAGGTTGGAGGAGTAGATAGAGTACATTGAATGGAATCGTTGCCATTGCGACTTGCACCTAGCACTTCGAGTCCATTGTGCCTGGTAACAGTCCAAAGCGGACTTCATGTGCTCCACAGATTGAACAACTGACTTCGCCAAATTGTCTATAATTTGATTGAAATCATTTGATCCTTCAATCAGAAGCTGTTCCCCATCCGTCGACATCCTTGGCCGAGATGTGAACTTCAGCCATCTCCACAGTTGATTCCTTTCCTTCAAAAAATCCCCATCTGTCTAAACTCTCTCTCTCTCTCTCCGCTGAAATGCGAAACTCGTTAGTCCATGATCCTCCTCTAATCATCTTGAGCAGGTTTCATGAATATTCAAAAGCTCGGAAGTCGCTTGGCATATCACCATTCCGGCCGCTAATTGGTCATGGATGCAGTATCACAAACGACGTTTGTTCACCGAGTTTCCAATTAGTTTGACTCCTGTCGCTTTCATATTCTCTCGTTTGAATCATGACACGGCAGCATCCCACTTCAAAATGTGAATCCACCCCAAAGCAATTTGGGTCAGCCATCATATGTTTCCCATGAACGGACGGCAGAGCAATATTTTTCCAATTTGGAGTTGTGCCCCTGCGACTGCACAGTTCTGACGTTGGATGCGTCGGTAATGTTTAGAAAATCGAAGTTGTCTCACATCCTCGTCGTAACTCCTCGAACTCCGCTCTGCAGAAATCATTTCAAGCGAAATTTGGCAGGTCCTTCAACAGCAATTGCACTAAGTGTAAGTCAGACGAGATCAGAAGACGACTTCGATCAATTTAACCCATAAGGTATTCCCTAAGGAATAGTTCTTGCACCAGTGAGGCAATGCATTGATTGAGTCCGAAAATAAAGGCTTGATTTCATTGTGAGCCAAATCTGTCGATTGCACGCCCTTCACAAGTATCGCGACGGTCTCAGTCTACCCACAGCACACATCCCTGCGCGTGTGCTTTAACGACGTATGTGATGACTTCTAGCAAGGATATAACATCTGTCGTGGCAGATTGAATGGTATTCATGACTTTCAGGAATGTACTGCCTGACAGATGATGGGAAACTCCAAACAACCGATTCGACGAATGAATTACCACGGTCGTCGGTGCGAAGCGATGGCGAATTTGAGGTCGATTTGAGTTGAATTTGAGGCGGATACTCGTCCCAATTTAATCAAAACATCACGATCGCTACCATTTTAAGGTAGTGAAGGAGTTGTCTACCTCCGGGCAAACATGAATTCCACACACGACATCCTAATGGAGGTCCGACGTGGCATCGCCCTTGGCAACCGCTGCTAATTCCGTTTCTCAAATCAACTGGGCTCCAAACTCCTGACCAAGACCAAAGCTCTTCGTCGAATATATGGTCCCGTCTGAGAAGAAGGTGAATGAAAGAGAAGACACAACTGCGAATTCTACGAACTGTACCAAGATGTGGATGTAGTCCGAAAAGCTTGGCCACATCGAGCGTATGGACACCAATGCCCCAGCTAAGAGGGTCTTCGAATCCTGATTCGAGAGGGATAGGGAGACCGAACCTCAGGGTGACTAGCATGTTTATTGTAGAAACTATGCTCCACTTAGAGCTTTATGGTTCATTGTGCTGTCACTTGCGGCTTTTCGCCCTGTCTGCTGACAATTTTGTCTTTTTTGACTAAGAATAATTCTTCCCTGCAAGGGCGGGGCAAGTACCGAGGTAGTGCAGTACAGTTTCCTCCTCCTCCTCAACCTTGAAGCTTCTACAGAAGTTATTGTAGGGCGCTCCAAGTCTTCTGGCTTGATTGCCTTGACTACCAATTTGCTAGCTAACATCCTGTCTAACTGTAGGAGAGCTCTAGTTTTGTTTAGATTTAGGGCAGGCCACATCCATTTTGTATCTATTTCCGCCCACCGGTGGTGTTGTTAATAGCGTTTGTCAGTAGCAATGATTGTATTGATTTAAGTAGGAGATGGGGTGACATCTGTTTCTGTGCCAGTGGCAAACGCTCCCCCTTCCTTGCTAGAATACTCTTGTGCACAGGGTCACAGCAGAGGTGTAGGTTGCATCAGCTCCTTGAAAGTTAGGCGGCAGAGTTTTAACACCTTAGAGTAGACTGATGCGTGTTTCCAGAGTCTTTTATGGCCGCCTGATGCTTTCTGAACAGCTGTTACTTTTGATTGGAATGCATCCCATTGACTTGGTAAACGGAGGGTCAAGCCTTCACAGGACACTGTGGCAGATCGTTGGACTTCAGCTCTTTCGGGAGCTGTATTTTGAAAGATTTTAAGCTAACATCCTAGCGCAAAGTGTGGGCAATCTCTGCAGCAATAGTTGTCTTTGTAGGTACTCAACGCATGCGGAGAGCTGGCTTGCTGGCCTTTTCTTCTTAAAAACCTCGCCAGCTGGCAGAACGACTTCGTCTCATGAGGGGTCTTACTTCTCCACCGGATAAACAATTATAGTTCAAAGACGCCAACAGAGGAGAGTCATCCGAGGTCTAGGCTTATCCGGATGACTCTCCTGCTGACGGCCATGGACAACGAAATACGACTTAATGTCCAATAGCTTGAAGTTTCTGTGAAATTTGGTCACAATGGCTTGAATTGTTTCCTCGAAATGGTGGAGTGATCGACCGACAATTGCGACAACGCACATATTTTAATGAAGTTAAACAATTTAGCCGTTGTTCCAGTGTAAGCCTTTCCATGATGAAATGGCAATTCCGCCTGAGCATGACTGACTTTGACACATGTCACGAATCACGCGTTAGCTGTCAAAATTGGAGCACCGAAAAATCAAACAGCAATCAAATCACCTTTTATGAGGTCTACGCTATAGTTTGTTGAATAGTTTGCTAGTTAGTGTCTAGTAGCGCTTGGCCCTCTGTATCCAGGGCACAATTGTCTATTGCTCTCAACTTGACGAGATGCCAGGAATGGTCCCTGTAAATGGGCTCTGGATAGGCTCCACGAACTAATGTATACAGCGGCCCCTCTTAACCAGAATAGTTAAATGAGGATCAAGGCCTCCAGGTTCGACGATAACGACGACTGCGGACGACAATGGACAACGAAATAAGGACAACGATTTTCGGTTTTGCACATGGATGGGTCCCAGATGTGAGGGTGCCTTACCAGATCACATACAGCCGATGAGCTTGTGGCGGACCTATTAGCCACCACCGCCGTCCAGGAGGTGCGATGTGATGGGGCGGGCAAAAAGAGGATAGAAAACTGCGACATTTATTACGGCGATTGTTACAGAGATCGAAAGCAGCGCTTGTTTGGATGCCAGTTCGTTGTTCGAGGCAGACTTAGGCCAGAAGTCTTAACCGCATCAAGGCTACTTTCGGCAACAACAGACTAATCTGCGCCCACGGCCCAACGGAGGACAAAGAAGATGATCGCAAGGATGAATCAGACCGCCTTTAATGTGACCTTCACAAGGACCTAAGGCGCTTTGGTGGTGATAGCTTGTTGGTGGAGTTCCAGGTCCAGCCGGAACAAGGAGAGATGCCAGGAACAGAATAGAAGAAACAAATGTTGGTAGTTCAGACCCATGGTACATGATGTCGAAAACAGAGAAAACACATCTCTATGCATGAAATGCGCGAATTCAAGATTCACCTATCCTCATCCGATTCGAAATGACAAGAAACCATGAACTGTCGAACTTCTATCCCGAAGTTCATGAATATTTCCGCTCTCTTCTGCAGTGCAGACCGCCACAATGTCCACTAGGCATCAAAGTAGCCGCGAGTATCTGCAACAAAGTGCCATCCGCCGAGCCAATATCTCTTGTTATCTGCATTCATTTGCACACGAAAAGAAAACAAAGACCACGGCTGACGACTAGCTGCCACGACAGAGAGGACCACAACTTCATTTCAATACCCCCTGGTTAGATAATACGAGCAAAAAAAAAGTGAAGTAAAATTCGTATTCGAACCCATTGTTGTAGCCGCTGTTGACTGGTGACGATGGAACCTTCATTTAATTAGAACTCATCTGCTAAATGAGAGCATTCATGGGGCTGCGAGGAGGGCACGGTTGCCTTGCAATTCAGCGAATGGAAAATTCCCATCTTACAGCGCGTCGAGATGAAATTGAGTAACTAATAGCGAAACTCACGATAATTTGTTATTTATCTCCAAAAAACACACGCACAAACATTCTTGTGCATATCGGCGGGTTGCGATAAAAATAGATGCGTCGAGTTGTTCTATGTGCGAAATGTATCTGAAGGTTGACGACAAATGACAGTTTCCAATTGAATCAATATATTTTTTGAACAGACATGTTCTGATGTCGACACGCACAGGAAGTGCTTGTTCAAATCAAAGGAGCATGGGTGGTGGCGGGGACATTGCATCTGTTGTGGCCAATGGAATGCGATTCATGACTTTTCAGAGTCCAGGGTGAGGGGGGCTGTAAACAACCTCATGAATTACCATCGCCGTCGATGAAAAGCTATGTGATTCGTGGCGGAGTTGAGGCGGATTTGATGTGTATATTCGGCATAATTTACTCTAGCCACGACAGACGTTCCAATTCACTAGAACTGGGTATCGTTCTAGTGAATTCAGCGATGGCTGGAGGGATCCGACGGGGCTTGTTGAAATGCCTGCCTCGTCTGGAGTTTTGTTGATGTAGACGGTGTCTTCGGAGAAAGCTTCCAAAGGGAATCTTTGTCAAACTCTACTCGGCAGACGCTATCGAACAGGAACAGAAGTCTTTAAAGCGATCCAGAAAGAAACATTCTTTCCTGCAAACTGTCCTCATTTTAGAACGTAACATGTGCTGGGACTTAACACAGAAGTTCCTTAGTTAGAGTTAACCACGCCGTCGAACAAGAATAGGATCCTCTCAAGGAATTCAGAAGGAAATAGAGGTCACCACAAGGCAGCCCTTACGGCATAGCACTGCAACATGGTAGTTTCCCACCATGCGACCTTCCTTTTACCAAAACCAACCGGATTCGTACATGAATCGCAGCAGGCTTATCCAAGTCATCCGGCTCATCAGAGAAATATCTGCTTTCTCCTCTTCTCTTAAGTTGGACATTTGCAGAGCCGATGTCGAACAGATTTAATATCTTCCCAAGATGCCAATACGTTCTGAAATATCTGCTTTCTCCTCTTCTCTTAAGTTGGACATTTGCAGAGCCGATGTCGAACAGATTTAATATCTTCCCAAGATGCCAATACGTTCTGTGCGAGTGCCAATGACACAGCACGGTGCCCAGCAAGGGCCCACATTAGCGCTTGTACATCCTTGCGACTAAATGCGATTGCTAATGATGATCCCTGTTAATTCTGCCGGCCGACCATAGGACTCTCGCTGTGGTACTACTCTCTGCATTCAACCATTGGCTGTTTACCCCATTTTCGGCTTCATCCTCTTGGTGAGGGGTGTGAGAGCATGGGGATTGGTTAAAGGTGCTCATGATTTCAGAGTCATTCTTGGTAGAAAGTCCGCTCTTTCGTTCCCTGCACGCCGGTGTATGCCGGTACACAACCTTCGCCGTACAGCGTTAACTGCCACCTGGCTATCGGAGCGCATGCCTATCGATTGCTCGGTTATCCTGTTGGGTTTTAGACCAATGCTGCTTCGTTTATCTCTGCCACTTCAGCTTGAGGTGTTGCCGTTGCCTTTGTCTTCAGGTGCTACGGGTGTCCCTTCTATAACTCCGCTCGTTTTTTAGCCGTCTGTGTCTAGGACAAATTTCCCCCCATTTCCAATCCGATGGCAAAGCAGTCTGTCTCCCTCCCTTGGTTTGTGGTACCGCCTTTTGTGAATGGACGCATTTGTCGGGCCACACAATGCAACTTCTCTGAGACTCGATAGGGTCACTTTGCCGCTGAAGAAAATGTCGAATGGCATGAGGAATACGAGTAAACGTGGCATAGAGTGCTGCAGGTCCTCGAATGCTGTCGATAGAAGCCATCCTGTAACATACCGATCTTTGGATCTTCGTCAGTTGAGAGAGAAGCTGTTCCCTCTCCAAGCTTGAAGTCAGCTACGACACAAATATAAGTGTGGGTTCAACTGCATTTCCAGTTGGACGTCCTAACTCGGGAATGCTTCATGCCCTGACAAAGAGGAGGACAAGATATACATATTCCTTCGTCTCGACGTTCAGTCCTCGAGTTCGGACCCAGTTCCCGATTAGACTTGGTACATAACTGAGCTGTTCGCTTAGGGTTACGAGGAATTACCCGGATATAAGAAATGGCACATAATCCGCGTAGGCAACTACTGTGAGTCCATTCTCGTCCAGTGTTTAAATTGGCTCATCGACTACTAAAAGCCAGAGCCTTTCTAGTGAACCACACTCCTCCTCCAGGTTTGGTTGCATAAGCGCAATCTACTCACAGACCGCTGTATCGTCTCGTGCTTTGTTCAGGCTAGCCTTTGCAGCCTCATTTGTGACGTCTTCGTTGCAACCACTTCTATGTCAATGAACGCACTTAAGGTTTACAGGGCACAATGGAAGCTCCCCTCATTTCCACACAGGTTAAGTCACCCACAGCCTGTGCTGGGACTTAACACTTACACCAGCTCCTCAATTAGAGCACCTCACCTTCAAACGCAACATATGCCAGGACCTGACACGCGCTGTAGAAAAACTAAACAGAAGCATCTAAAGTCATCCAAAAAGCAATAGAGTTCAGAGAAGCCAAGTTTTCCTCACATTCAAACGCCAAACGCCAAACGCCATTCAGCGACACACTACAACCTCCAGGCGATCAGGCACTTGCTACGCATTTCGTATCGAAAAGAACTCCTGACAAGCGCCAGTTCAGGTCTTTCCGGATTCAAATCGTGCCCCCCGTCCCCGCCGGCGGCCTGGCAACAAACGTGTGACCACTTTAGTAACAGCAATCACACACAATTCGATTGCTGCCCCCTTGGCCGAAAGAGACCTCGCAGCCACACGTCTATACGTGCATAAATTGCCACCACCTGTGCGAACTGTGCTTATCTACCGCTAATCGGTTGCCAGCCATTCCACCTAAATCGGCGCTCCAAACCAACCGTCGTGCGCCCCACTTCGCCTCTTGCGCTTATCGCCACCATTCAGTCATCGATCAAGCCATGTCCGCGAAACTTTTCACGTATCAGAGGCCTACACGATGGAACGCATGTACATCTGGTCCACAAGTGACAACGTACGTGCCCTTGTTATCGTATACGCACGCTGCATACACGCCATCGTTGACGCAAAAAAAGAAAAGAAGAGGAAAAATTACAGAAATCCAAGAAAAAATGCGAAAAAAAAACGCCACGCATCAATATGCGATGATGCGAACGATTTGTACCAGATCACTTGCGAAACACCGACCGATCTAGTCCAATAGTCCGTGCAACAGCGGCAGCTGACCGCTAACCGATGGCAGAGTGTACTAAACCGCGTTGCCAATGAAAACATTTATTTCACGATTTTATTGGGAAAACACAGGGCTGCGTTGGCGGCAGCAACATCGTTCGACTATTAGGCACATAACTCGAAACGTTTTATGGTCGTGTTATTGCTGGCTGTTTGGGGGAAAATCACGCGGAAAATTAGCACTGCCGTGCGCTGAACACGAAAATGTGCCTGGGTCGGTGTCTAGTGGGCATCCAAAAAAACCAACACCGAGAGGAGTCTATTTTTAGAATTGTTTATGTGTTCGGAATCTTGTTTGCTGTGTTTAGCCTTTAATTTGGCAGCAAATAGCTAGAAAAATTTTAATTTCATTGTCAATGAGATGTAGTGCGGTGCTCTGCGGTGGGTGGCGCGGCGCAGCGGTAGCGGGCGAGCTGGCGGATGAGGTTCGCGAGAACGATGATGAACAGAGGATGGTTATGAGTTTGTTTACAAAATACCCGATCGAGTGACTGTCACAATTTGCTCGATAAATCGAAATATAATTGGCGCATGCCGACGTGACATAAGTCTCAAGGCAAATGATAAAAAATGCTTGTTTAATACCAGTGCATGGGCAGCGTTTTGATGAATTGATTTGACGGCTGTCATAATTCGTGACAGATGTCGAATGTGTTTTGACATGAATGATCAACGATGAAAGAAGCCACTCAATTTTCTTGACCTAGATAATGAACTTTGGAATTTAGATGTGACAAGTGGGATCTTGACAGCTGTCAGGTGTTGGATGATAAACAAATTAAAGTTGTGGTGATGATTTTTAATTGATCGTGTCGTTAGGGATCATCAATTTAGAGCTCAAAGCACAGAATGCGATTCATTTTTAGTACACTTTGGCAGCTGTCAATGAGTGGAGATGTATTAAATGCTTATACTTAATTCTTTAAGAGGCATCGGAAGTAGAGTTGTCGTCAGATGCGATATTTATGTCAATTCATTAATTTTGACAGTTGGCAATCCAAAGTGTAATCTTTGACAGTTGGCAAATAAAAGGAAATATATTCAAATTTGTCATTTGTTTATTGATTCTTAACATCTTCTCAATCTAGTGTCCAGCGATCTCTATGAATTCTCAGGACGAGATAACAGACAGCTTCCCTGCGGCGCCAATTGTTGGTTTACGTAGATGACCTACGCCCGCGTTCCCAACGTGACGTCGCATAAACTTAGCGATTGAAGAAAAGGTTTGAAGGTAAATGGAAACAAAAGCAGGAATCGATGCGTCGTTCAACACTTAGGAGAAGACCGCAGAAACGGCAGCTACAATTACGAGGCAGTACAGAAATTTGTTTTCCTTGGGAGTAGACTTGAACTTGAACTTGAACTTGAACTTGACTTGAACTTGAACTTGACTTGAACTTGAACTATATATATATATAAATGAGATGTTAGTGGAGATCCGATGTAGTATCGTCATTGTCAACCATTCCTGCTTCAAGGCTCCTAGTCAACGAAGCTGACTTGACCACTGTGATGGGCTCGAAAAATTGAGTCTACTGGCTCAGAAGCTGAGAAGTAAGTAAGTTAAGTAAGATTTAGGATGAGAAAGTTGAAATTAAGGGAAATGCCTTGGGAATCGATTACTTAGTCATCCAATTTTGACAGCTGTCAGTTGACAATTTCATGGCACTTGACTACAGGTGTATGTATTTTTCCAAAACGAAAACTCAGTGATTTCAAGTAAGATAAACTTACAGTTTGAGTTTAAAAAGCTGACAGCTGTCTTATGTTCTTAAGTCCTGATACCTCATTTGAGAAAAGACAGCGACTCATACCCACGACAGGGCGATGATTGACCAAGATTGATGGGAACTTGATAGCAGTTCACTTGCCTGTCTCTTGCCCAATGAGTAAAGTGTTGTCTGTAATGTAATGTCAACCCAAAAAGGCTCTACAAATTTTTGGATGCATAATCAACTGGAACCACTTTTAAATGTGTTGACAAATGCCAGAATCATCATCGTTTTCATAATTAAAAGTCTTTTTTTTTTGAGTAAAGGACAGCTTTAGCATTCGAGCGAATGCAGAGAGATGGTAAACTGCGACCATAAAATCCGCTTCCAACACTTTCGTTGAGTTTCGTTCATTTTCGTTTACTTGAGTGGGAGCATAATCAATCCCTCTGTACGTACGTGAATGACAATTGATGTTTGAATTGTATATTCCCAAAAGCAATTATGGGCAGTGTAAAATACTCGCGTTTCGTTAAAATACTCGCGTTAAAACACTCGTGCTTTCCCCCTCGACGCGACGTATAAAGGCTCAACTATAATGCGTATGAGCGAGCATGAGCTAGTGTCAAGTTTTGACGAACTGTTTCGTCATGTTTGCTGAAAAAACATGAATAACTATAATAAACACATGCGCGCATAGCCTCCTGTCAGAAATTCTTCCGTTGCTTGCTTTATTTTTCTATTTAATTTTGATTTATTATGAATTCCCCATGTTTACAGTTCTATTATATGTGTATGTATGTACGAATACCAATACAATTATCTGTCACATTCGCATATGCGCGGTGCGATTCATTTCGCACTAGCTCATGCTTAACGAAACGTTTGTGTTTTTTACATGCTTAACGAAATGTTCGCAATCTTTCATGGACGACATTATAGGTTGCCTCATAGGGGTGGGTGTATTCGCTCACTCACTCATGCGCGTTTGACACTAGCTAATGCTCGCTCATGCGCATTATAGATGAGCCTTAACTCGAAGTGTCCTTGTCGAGGGCAACTGTGCAAATTCGACGACTAGGCATAGGCTACTAAGATATGGTGTACACTACACACAGTTTGAGATTTGACGATGATTTTAGCTACTTTGCGTTTCCTTAACTTTTCGTACGTCAAGTATATTTGGGTCTACAGAATAATGAACTGATTCTATGGCCGTCGCAAGTTTGTCAAGCATTCCAAGCGTTCCCGCTTTAACTTCAAGACCATGTTCCAGATCTATGAACAGCATTTTCAGCAAAATCACACGATGTGCCAATCCCCATCCATCCATCTAGATCACCTCAATCTTTACGCAACAAAACGAACGAAAAAGAAAAAAAAAACAACTTCAGCAACTGATTAGATTTGCTGAGAACTTTCTGCCACTCAGACATCGTCCGTGATCTGGCACAAACTAAGAAACAAAAAAAAAATACACAAAAAAAAAAACCGAAAAACTTTTTACCTTATATGTAGATAAAAACCTAAGAAGAATTTTATTTGATCAAAGACACGTTCAGTTTTATGCCGTTTGACTCATCCATCGCCTGCCTACGGATACTCTCGCACATTGGCAGCAATCATTAATCAAATCGCCAAAGTTGATTCTAGAACCGGTTCGGCGGTGATATCTTCTTTTCGTCGTTTTGGCGAAACTCAAATATATTCACACCTTCAAATCGAATCTCAATCTGCTGGCGTAGCATCTGTTATTGCGAAACTATCGCAGCCTTCTCTCCCCCCCCCCCTTCGGACGATGGGGCTCTCAAATACAGAGTACAGCGCCTAAGGACGAGCGGAATAATCCTGCTCTCCAACCACGTCCAGATCCAATAGAGGACGCGTACATAATTTCCGATGGGGAGAAAATTCGATTCGAACTGGACTTCGTTTTTGTTTCGTTTTTTTTTTTATTTTTGTGAGTGTTGTCGCGAGGGGGAGAGTTGGTTGGGGGGGGGGAGATTGGTTTGGATTGTGTGTATCGTTCTCGATACTTGTGTAAACAATTCGCTGGCCTGTGGAACGGAACACACCTTTCTTGTGTGTCGCCACCGCCGGAGCGAGTGGATGGCAACAATCAGCACTCTTTGAAGCTTCTTTACTTTTCTCTTTTTTTGTTTTTTTTTTCGGGAGTTAAACTCTCGTACGAAGACCACGCAAAAGGGATCGCGAAGTAATTGGTTATACAAAGCTTGTCTATTTGAGTTCTTATTAGGGTTAATAACTGCAATCACATGACTGACATTAAAGACACGATGGAATATTTATTTTTTCTTTTATTTTTGTGAAGATACACATTTTTTTTTTTGGTGACGATCTGGTGTGGGTGGCATTGGATTGAGGTGTGCGTGGTTGAAGGTTACCTTCTCCCCGGGGTGACACTTCTAACAATTGGCAGTGGTGGCCGATGGGGAGGGAAGACATTCACTGGAAGAGCATGCTGCTGGGTGGGTGGTCTGGTCTCTAAGGCTCAGTCAAAGTTCACATGACGACCAAGTTTTACTTCGCAAGATTTAAGTAAAAATGTATGCTTTTTTTTTGTGTGCGCCCAAACGATTGTGTTTATGGTCGTTGCCGGCGAAGGCATTGTCTAACGTCCCACAGCCGGCTCTCAGTTGAGTCATGTCATGAATTATTCGAATTTTGACAGTTTTCAAGGACTTCGCTGAGAGAGCATACAGCAGTCATACTTAGGCCAGTGTAGGCTCTCTGTGTTCACACACAGGGGAACGTCAGAAATAAGTTGATTGTATGGTCTAAGTGAGATTATCTGCTCCTCCCTCTAAACCCAGCAAGCATGCAAAGCCTATGCCATGGGCGAGATGTGTGAAACCTCACCCCAACTGGTCGGCATTTAAAGACACAATTGGAGAACAAATTGAAGTGATTGACAACGATTCAGTCCAACAGACTTCATCAAACATCGTGATGAAGCTGTTGGACTTGCTTCTAATCCGAGCAACATTTTTAACCAGTTGATTGTGATTTCTTAAAAATCACATTTAAGTCCTTGCCATCCACTTGGCAGGTGAGACTGATGCTTGAGCGGAAGTGACTCTGTCTTTGAGTATTTACTCATATCTCTTAGATCTTGTAAAAGACTGGTCATCTTTTCCGTCATTCCTTTGAAAACATATGATTTCTTTCGGATACAATCCAATAGCACAACCATTTATGTCACATATGACCAGCAAGTGGGGTGAACATATTTCTTCGTCAATTTCATCGGGATCTTCATGAATTGTAGCAACACATGTTGAGCTGAAGGAATGGACATCAGTTTACTGAGAAGAAAGTCTCTTGGCCCTACAAACAGCATTTCTTTTTACAAATCCCCAGGCTGTGGGGATGTGTTGCACGGAGTTATGAAAGACACAACGATAAGGCGGACCTTTAAATGGTGTCCATATGTACGACCACGTCACTTTAAGCCAAATGTTCCTTGTATTCCCACTAGTGTCGAATTTTGTCACTGCTGAACATGCTGTGACTTGTGGTATGTGCGTCGAATCTCTCTGTCTCCACTTGTCCTAACCGTCTAGAAAAGACTTGCAAATCACCGCCACCTGTATAAAGCTCCACTCGTAGGAGAACAATAGCACGCACAACCTGGGTGGCTGTTGTTGAAGGTAGGCCTAGGTCCACAGTGGAGTGCCGTTTTTCTTGAAGAAGTAGCCACGAATCTGCAAGATATCGTTATGAATCGTTGTTAGTTGACGATGCAGTGATGCCTGTAGCTCGCGTGATTCCTTCAGTGAGTGAGCAAGGCCATGCGTGCAATTGCTCGACTTCTACATCTTGTCCTGGTGGTGAATTCAGAGAAAACAAATGGTCACGTTCAGGAGAACATTGACGCGTTTACTAAGCTCAGGAGCTATTCGATCCTGCTTGAGAGTTCTGTTGAACAGGGAACAGCTGGCCCTCACTCGAAGGACTAACATACAGTCTCGGTCTTGCTGTATTGGGCAGAAGTATGGACACTAACTAATGAGGACGAAGAGATTCTTATTCGTTGCGAGTAACAACATCACCGCGTGTTTGGATGAGGTGACTAATCGACAAACTGTATGAAGTGTACAGCGACACGGATCTGGTGGAACGAGTACGTTCCTCTTGTCTGAAATGGCTAGGCCATGTAGGGCGAATGGACACCAATGCTCCGGCCCCAAAAGTCATCGAGTCCAACCCCGAGGGACAACCCGGTAAAGGAAGACCACGCCTCCGCTGGCGTACACATTTGAAAAGGGACCTCAATCAACAGAACGTGCGTAGTTGGAAGCAACTTGCACAAAACCGTGCTGGAAGGGGAGGCATGTTGGCTTAGGCTCAGGTCCACCCCAAAGAAGAAGAGGAATAAGCCAAATATGGTTCGTTGATCGTTGATTTTGCTACTAAGAGACAGTCATGAAGCTTCTGAAAAGTGGTGTACTATAGAAACCCTATACACCGCCCTCGGCTACCTTGTCGGAGGCGATAAACTTGCCCCGACTCTGCGATATTGGAACCTGTACTAAAGGGGTACTCGAGAATGCCAATCACAAGCTACACATCACAGGGATCACATCTCAAGCAGGAATGACTGTACGCCCAGTGTTTTAATGACGATCGATCATTCGGCGTTTGATGGAATTTGAATTGGAGGAGGCCAAAGTGGGCTTAGCGGTGGATGATGGCAAAACGAATGACGGCAAACGAAAACGTCCACCGCTGCCTTCTAAAAAGGACACACACCATTGACGACTTAGCCACAATGTCACTATGGGCAGATATACGAGGTAGTTAAGGGTTGCGTCTACCTCCGCTCCCAAGTGAACTGGGAAACAAATACCAACAGCACCCAGATTAAACGCAGAACAACTCCCGTCATTCGCTGTTTCTTCGGGTTCAAGAGGCAATTAAGTAGTAGAGCCTTCTCGCGACGGACCAAGCTGACATTATACCGCACCTTGATCATCCCTGGCCTGCTCTTTGGCGCGGACCCTTTAGCATCACTTCTGGCTAGTGCTCCACCATAAGCCCGTGAGGCATATGTTGCGTTCTCGTACTGGCTCGGAGTGGAAGACCGAATTGACTCCTCGGACGAACAAGTTGCCCGTGCTTTCTGCATGTGGATCCCACTACCTACGATGACTTTTCTCCTCCAGATGGCATCAACGTCGGCACACCTAAGACGGCTCCCGTGGCAGTTTCCACTGATGAGAAGTGTAATCCCTACTTATGGAGAGGCGGGTGGAGTGCACGCCTAGTTTTTGACACACCAGCCCAAATTCTAGCAGGTTCCTCGTCTCAAGAGCGTTCAAGCCGCACGTAGATCTCTCTGATTAATTGAGATCTGACCGCTGGCCTTGGGGGAAGTGTGTCCCAAGTCGCATCCACTTCTTCCAGTTCGACGGCCGTTGTCCTTTGTCCTGGGACTCAGGGAAAGAGTGCATCTGTTTGCAGGCTCCTGCAATAATCCGTGCCAGTTCTTCGCCGAATAGAAGTTGCGGTCAGAGCCCCTATAGACGCCAAATCGGGACATTTGAATTTACGCCCGAATAAGGGCCACAAGAAAGAGTCCGATGTCCGAACAGTTTTCGATCAACTGCTTATTCCGTCTAGAAGTAGAATAATTGATCTATCTGACAAACAATTCCTAATGCAAAAAAAAAGATCGCGCATCTGTCACTGCCAACCAAAGGGTCTTCCATCAGTCTTGCTAAAAAAAAAATCCACGTCGTCACCGGCCAGTCGGACCACCAACTGTCATCGGCCAAGCCCCGCGGTTGAAAAATCAATCATTCCTCACTCACATGCTATTTATAGCCCACAGTCAGACCATTATAAATTTCCGATAACCATCTTCCAAATGTCACGTAACCCCCATGTGCGTCCGAGCAAGGTGTGGCCCGAGAGCTGCTCATCTGACAAAAGAACACCAGCCACAGGCCAATCTATCGCAACGGCCTTTAACTATCGGCGCGGATATCAAACGCTTGCGAGTGGATCCGCAGCGCAAGTCCGCGAATAGTCTCCACACAAAACCGCTGAAAAATTAAAACCCCATAAAATAATGTCCAACACGAAAGTGTTAAGTCAAAGTGTGAATAAATCTTTTGCGCGAAATTTGCATTCGACGTTTTGTCAAGTGAATTCGTTTAAAAATAGACACGCGACGCGGCGGTGGTTCTTCGAAACGATGCCACGTCTGAAGGTGGAACTTGTTGTCTTTCATCTTGCAGATACAAAGTATCTTTTGCCTATTAATTTGCGCAGATATGATTTTGTGGTCTCTTCTGACACAGCGTCGGGTCATAATTTACACAGGGTGCGACAAATGTTTGACAGTTTTTCGCCGTTTGATGGTCCATTGACCCTGGAGAGGTATGAATTGTTGATCGCAGCACCTAGCGTAGGTTGAATGCTAATTAAAGACTTGCAAATTAAAGAGAATTCTGACTCACTGTGGGGGATGATCAGCAGAAAGACTTGACGCGGAGAGATGACTGGTCGCTGGGCACGATTTTGACAGCCTGGGTTGGTTTCTTCTATTTTTGTGGAGTGATCCTGAGGTGATCTTCATGCTGATGCCTTTAAGGCGGTCAGCTTGGCTGGTGCCAAGGCTAAAGAGAACAATATTGATGGTGTGGCCGGCTAAAAATCTGATTTATGTGGAACGACATTGACCTTGGCATGATCTATAATGGCGATCGATCGTGCGTAAATGAGAAATGGGACATTTTGCAAGGGAAACGACTGCGACTGTGATGTCTAAGCGATTTAAGCGACATACTACCCAGCAACCACTGCCCACTGGGTCTTCCAAAAGGGACTTCCTAAGTTTTACAGTTGATAGCGGTTATATTATTGCAGGTGCATCTGTCAAATGGGCTCTCATTTTCATTCTGGATGAATGGATACGGTATGTGGACGATACCAATCCACATAAGACCCAAGAGCGTCCAATGCTCAATGTCTTGAGTGGATTTTAGGCTGGCGTGGCGGCATGATCGGTCCATATTTTTTTGAGAACGAAGTTGGTCAGGCCTTCACCGTCAACGGCCAGCGCTCTACGTCGATGATTACAATACTAGCCACCAACCACTGCCTACTTCTTTCGGTCTGGATTGGATGATATGCAGATCAGCGACATGTGGTTTCAAAAGGACGGAGCTACGTGCCGCACAGTTCACGCCACATTGGAAATTCTGCACGAGCGATTCGAGGGCATGGTCGTCTAACGTTGGAGGTTATGTGAACTGCTCACCGAGATCATGCGATTTGACCTCGTTAGACTTTTTCTTGTTCTTGAGTTTTCTGAAGTCGCAGGTCTATGCGAATAAGCCACAGCGGCCCACAAAGGCAACATAACTCATGACATCGATCAAATTCAGCCCGACATATGCGCCAGAGTCATGGAAAATTGAACTTTTTGGATGACCGCCACCCAGAGAAGCCTTGACCCTGGGACTGTCAACGGGACAGTATCAAGGGCACAGTGGACCCAGAATGATCTAAGTGCACTCTTCAGCCACTTCGCCCTTCAGCTTGGAGCCTTGAACACTTAGAACAGCAGCAAAAGACAGATTCTCTAAGAACTGCAGCAGAATATGAACATGTCCCAATCCCTTTGATCGGGTGAATACAGCAGTTAACAACAAAATTGCGCAGTGCACCACCTTTTTCCAATGTTTCACAGTCACTGAGCACAGTCGATAAATCACTCAGGGACCAGCCTCGTCTTGGAGCAGTTTATAAATGCTGTAATTTCTGAGAGACCGTGGGTAGGTTAGAGTGGATGATGGGATGTACTAAGACTTGGCTGAAGCTAGAAATTAGTTCAACAGCGATCCCAATGGCCGACAGTCAGTAAAAATAGAGCATCCTTAATCATTCTTAAGGATTCAGTCTGGATGTACGCATAGGAGTGGGTTCCTGATCCATGATACCATTATCTAAGGTGACTGACTGGATAGAGAAGCCATACTTAGGCGATCGTATGTCCATTACGCAGATCCTGATCTGAAAACCAACTTGTGCTGCCAATGAAGCTTGGTTGGTTAACGCCTAATCTTTCGAAGAAATAATTTCCTAAGGTCCTGCTCTTCCGGGAGAAGTCATTCTCAAGACGAGTATGCCAATCGACCACTCAGCATCAGCTGATCAGATTGCCAGTACCATCTGTAGGGAATGGGGGTTGAGAAGCTGTTCTCGAAGTGAGATTGCAGTTGTAGGAAGCCGCTGTTCCGAATAACCAGCGTCCAATCCTCATTTTCTTTTTCGCTTTACTAACCCTTTTCTTGATGTTGAGATTCCAGCTAAGCCCTTACCTATAGCCGGTCCATGCATGCAGGTAGCTAGGTCATAAGCGGCGATCTACCGCATATTAGCATCTGCAGAAGTCATTTGTGATGGCGACTGGTTTCCCGACGCGATCTTTCAAAAGGCTATGGCCTTTTTGTCGTCTAGCCTATTCAAAGAAACAGCAGATTAGAGCGATGGGGATCTTGTCTGGATCAAAACAGCAAGGAGATTTGGAAAGAAGGACATGCAAGCCACCTAGTTTTAGTGTGAGTTCTACGTATTAAGGTGACGAGGGGCATTCCATTTGATTTTAGTTCAAAAAAAGCCTCAAACGATTGAGGCAAACGTGCTAAGTTAGCCCGTCCACTCCACAGCTCCATGAAATGTCTCTGTGGTCTGGCTCAAAGCACAGGCGTATATTGAGCCACCCCTTCCAGAGATGAACGACAGTTTGAGACATGTTTGGAGTTTAAAGACGATTAAGTAAATCTTGGACGTGGATTTCACGCTTTTGAGTTCAAATTCGACATGGTGAGCCTCTGCTGCTGAGTATCGAGAGGAAGACACTAAGGTTGCAATTTGGCGAGACACCAAGCTTAAATAAGCATTCGAGCGAATGCGCAGAAATGATACATTGCGACCGTAATAATCTCTTTGACTAGGTTCGTTCAGTTTCGTTAACTTTTGCTTACTTGAATGGAAGCGATTCTACGCAAATGAGAATTGGTGTGGGAATTCCACGTAAGTTCCTACAAGCAATTGCGGGAACTTTAAAAGTTGACGATGATCATTCAATTCCGACGTAAGCTTAACTCTACCTCAGTTGCTTGTGATCGAACCTTAAGATAACGTGAACAAAAAATGGCTTAGAAATCAATCTGAAACTTGGGTACTTGGAGTACCTAGTCAAAATTTAAAGAGGCAAATATATCAAGGACCCTATTCCTTAGAGGTCAAAAAGGGAAAAGAAGTTCGAGTGTATAAATAAATAAATAAGATGTACTTACATTTGCGCAAAAAATAGCCAGCGATCACAATTCAGGAACAGAACGTTTGATGTCTTCGTAACTCGCCTGTGATCTGATTTGTATCCAAATCAAAAATAAATATTTTTATCGTATCTTAATTGAATTTATTCTTTTTTTTCTCTCTCTCTCACTGCCTTTGTTGTGTCAGGATTAATACCTCTCAGATACGAATATGTTGAAATACTCTCCTCTTGTTATTGTATTCATTTATCAGCACACAAAACGCGCAAACTACACATCAGATTCCACAAGAAGACGGCGAAGGAAACAAACAAAATATGCAACAGCGACAGTGGCGAAGCAACACAACACAACGATTCTGTGTGACTGTGGCTCTTTATCAATAATCACTCACTACTAAAGAGGAGAATTTTCTTTAAAATAAACACGCGACAATAACACTCTTTTTTCTCTACTTCTTTTTCAATTTTTTTTTCTCTTTTTTTTTTGTGGTAAATTTTTCTGTATTTAATTTGATTTAAGAAAAATTTTATATTTTTGTCGGATTTAGCTCCAGTTTGGAGATTGAGGAAATTTGCTTATTTACACTGCACAGCACTCGGAAGACCGTTAACTAAAATTGAAACAAAAGAAACATATTTTAGTGACTTCTCTTTTTGAAAAAAAAAAATGTATGGAAAATATTGAGAAAAAAATGCGTTTGCTAATGTGTACGTGATCGTGTTACTCTCGCTCATTTGGCATCCGCATTTAATAACAACACATCTCGGTGAGTGACGGAAAAACAGAATCAATAAAGTATCGTAGGGGCATTAAAACAGAAACGCACGTACTTAGGAATACAAAAAGAAAAAAAAAAAACATCACACAAAAATTACCAACAACACATCGAAACACAGAAAAACAAAAGAGAAGACGAAGCTAAGAAAACTGAAGAAAAACTGAAAACAAAATCATCAGGGAAGGGTAGTTGGTGGTAGACACAGAAATAGAAGAAATGCAAAAAAAAAAGAATTACAAAAATATACTAAAATTCGAGATCAGCACTAGTTTAGTGCGATCCAAGAGTACCGTGTGTTCGTACACAAAGATAATGAATTGACTCGGATCGGCCATGCCAGACCATGCGATCTCCGGCCGCAGAGAGAAATCGCGCGCACTGGACGAAAGAGAGGATTCCAATCAAGTTATTTATAAAACAAATAAAGTCGAGCAATACATGTGCATGATAACACAGAGATTTACTTGTGATTCGCACTCACACACCTATGCGCTGAGTTTTATCGGCCGCGATAGAGGGGACAATTTCACACACTGTCACAGCGGGGGAGTGATGCCAAATCGACTGACTGTTTGCAGGTTGATCTTGGGAAAAAGAAAAAAAATTGACACAATCATTTTTGGCACCCATCAACAGCAGCTTCAGTGACCTTTAATGCAACAGAGATAGACCCCAATAAACACCCCCCACTTATGGATGGACTCACAGTCACTCCACCATTTGAGGAGAGTCCTCAAGAAGAACGTCCTTAGACCGGCTGTCAAAGCCACGTAGACGTGTGACAAATGAGTGCCGCTTGTCGCCAGAATACGTGCTCCGACAGGCATGCTGGACATTTAGCCACTTAGTCATCCGGTGGGCAGGTGACCTTTCGTAGGAATTCACATTCTGTATCTGCACGCGTTGGAAATCAAATCGCCCGGCGATTGTTATCAAAGAAAAGTTCAAATTCAATGGGAAATCGACAGGAAGGTTAGTCATTTCGGAAAAAAGCAAATTCTAGGAACTATGATGAGTGCCTTTGGAAAAATATTTACATGATGTGTTGGAGGGCATTTGTAGTGATTTTTTTTTCTATTTGAGGGATCTCCTTTGCCCATTCTCTAATGCTGGGCGTTTACTGGGCTACGATTCTTACAAGTGTTCGTTGTCGGGTGTCAGGCGTTCACTTCCGAAAAGTGGAAAGTTTGCCGTCTTGTCCTTTGGTGACGAATGTGTGTTTAAGATAAACTAAGAAACGATAAACTTTCATGAGAACAGGCCTAGTAGCTACAGGATTGGACACATCCCACGGCGCACAATGGGACAGAATGGCCAATAGTTTCATTCATTGACATATAATTCACATGGAAGTAAATAAACATTCATTGGGGCTCATCAAATTAGCCCGCGCATTCAGTAAGGAAGTCTCCTCCATATTATTTCCATTTCCGGCATCCATTTTGTTCATTGTTTGGGTTATTAGGCTCCGCGCCGCACGAACGCTTCTACATTAAGAGTCAAGCAGAATAACTGCACGCCCTAGGCAAACGTGGCGCAGAGCAGTCGAAGTCGAAGGGAATCCAGTTCTTTAGGAATGTGTTGGAGGGAGCTCAAATGGCGCGTTGGCGTGTACAAGAACAATTCATCAAACAAAATAATTCGATCAAAATATAAAATCGAACACAGAAATGCTGGCAGTGATGACAGCTGGCAGTATGATGCTTAAAAGGTTACCAAACCTTTGAGAAGCACTACGGTTTTTCAAAGCAAATCTAACCCCTTGATCGTCAAAGAATCCCGTGAACGATTGAAAAGTTAGGAAATCGAATGCAAACCTTTAAAATTCGATTTTCTCTTCCGCCGTATACTCAGAGATTTGGACTGTTTGTTTCTTATGAAAATCTAAGTAAAAGGCTTCTGAAAAAATGATGGTCTATTGACAAATTTGAGAGACTTTTTGACAGTTTATCACTGAATCATGTAAATGGCATTCTCTCATTGGTCGCTTGGTCTGAGATAACGTGGTAAAAAATCTGTCAAAAAATGTCCAGGCAGAAATCTGTCTAGTATTTGAATTCTAGTTTGTAGGCATCTAGCAACCATCACTAATTAGGTGTCAAAAAACTGAGAGCCTGGTCGTAGCGAGTGCTGAATTTTTGCATAAAGTCATCCAAATCCGGAGGTCTCTCGGAATCGAATAATTAAAACATCGGCGCTGTCAACAATTCAGCCGACCCGATTCCCTTAAAACCCTGCAATTTCTGCATAGTTGACTGTTAAAATGCGGCTTCGTGCAGAAATGTTTTCAAATAATCAAAGGAAACGCTGCACATTTAATTTGTTGGCGGCTCTCGCTTAGACAATCCCACTCCGAGCATGGGGAATAATGGGGCGCACCCAACTGGAGACAGACTTCAGTCAACTTTTGCGTGTACAATTGGAAGCAGCTAGACAAAGACCGCTCAAGCTGGAAGGGATTATTGCTTGAGGCCCTGATCCACGCAGAACTTTGTGTAACTCATTGTAGAAATGCCAAACGAAAACTAAGTGCTTTTAACATTCCAATACTAAACTGCCTACTTTGCCGACATTCAACGCCAGCTAGAGCCATTGACTTAGGAAACGTCCCCATTCCTATGCTCAATTTTACCCGAAACTCGTAGACAAATGTAATTTCATTGATTATGCCTAATCTTATCATAGACCGTGGTTCATTGAATGAAAACAACATTAAAAGGCGACTAGTCCTGGATGTTATGGCATCTTTCTGGGAGTAACCATTCGTTTACGAAAGCTTCACCAGAGGCTATACTCTGGAACGACGGGAGATCAGGAGCCCTTGAAACTTTTGTGCGGTTTCAACATGAGGCTGGACGTGAATGGTATTTGGTTAAAATCGGGTGCTGCGACCTTAACAGAGGTTTTAGATTTCACCAAAGTGGAGGAATTGTCCATAAGCATGAATTCATTTGATATTTGAACTGGACTCCCAAAGGAGAATGGACCTTGTGGTCTAGGCCTAGTGACATAGGGTCACGTAAATCTAAACACTACTTGTTCAGACTACAGACCAGGTCAAACTGGCTGCGAGCATCTAACATTTGTTGCCACATGATCTACCATTCCTTGATCAGACCTTCATCAACAAGGATGCCCAACGCCGTGATGTTCCCTCTCCTTTGGCCATGCGTTATGACTCGTTCATCAATAGATCGATGGAGGGAGAATATGTCATGGGACTTGGACATAGTCTACGAAAGAGAAGGTTTGCTGGACAGCTTTGACAAAGTTTGACGTCATCGCCGTATTTAAAGGCGGAAGTAATTTCAAAATTCTTCGGCTCATTATATGTAGCTTCCGGAACCTTTTAATGTACCTTCTGACGTCTTCCGATATAATACCATTAATAAATGATATAACTACTGACATATTACTTTTTTCACATTTTCACTTTTTTATTTACGAAATTGAATTGCGATATGAGCTTAAGAAACACAGATTTGCAGTTTAAAAACGAACCCTCAATGAGGTCACAAAATAAAAGGATTGACGTTTTGACAAGCACACCTAGTTTTCCATCCACGATGGGTCTAAGGTCCTTGAAAGTCCTTGAAAATACTTAGAATGGGGATAACACAAGGCTGTGATTAGACTAAAAATTCCACCTTGTGCTGTGACTTGTAGAGATCGATGTGACTGTTTACATGATGAACTACTATGACTAACTACATGTTTGTAGTTGTAGTTGTAGTCCACCAATCTGGTTGAAGGCACGCCATCAGGAATGTAAACAGCACAGAAGGACGTAGAAATGATTTCACAAACATAACAATGATCAGAGACTTCGCCATATATCAATTAAATTGACAGCACTCTCTAGATTCATCATAAGCCACGGGGCAAAAGATCTCAAAATACTGATCAACGATCTATAACTGATCTCCTTCCTCTTCGATCTGGTATGGGAAACAGGTATCCATGCCAACAAGAGCGACATTCCAGCCAGTTCAGCCAGATAATGCCACATGCATCGAGGGATTCATTCAGGTTGTGACACTCATCACCCAACTTGAGCTTGCGGCGTCACTAAACTAGAGCCTTCACATAACTGATGGGAAGAAGAAGCACATGTTGGCGGAGAATATATAGAATTGGTCCAAACATGTATTTAGAGCAGTGCAGCAATATGACCGAAGAAATTCGGCAAAGAAATAAAACAGAGCCTAAGATTGACATTGCCACGATTGATCGAACAAAGTCAGCCGTCTTTGAGGCGTTTGCAACAACAACATTCACGTTTGGACATAAACTCGCAAATGGGAAGTGGTCGGGAAATTCATATATATCGACACCGAGGTAGACGTTTAAAACAAAGTCAGTACCGAGATCAAATGTAGAATAGTTCTTGTAAAACGTTGTTTCTGTGGGATCAAGAGGCAATTGAATAACACAGCTGACTCTCTAGAAAACATTCATCGCCCAAGACCTGCTCTACTAGAGGTAACTTGGCTGCGATCTGAAGATCCAGTGGACGTTGTAGACATCGAAATGGCTGGTTCCATGATTAATGCAAACTAATGGCTGGATTTTGCACAGCATAGCTCATGTTTGAGGTGACGAACACGAGTGGATAAGGACATCAACCGTGATCACAATATGAGAAGCTTTTCGTAAGCAGTCAGTCATACTCTCTCTCTCTGCACTGTCAATGACTCGAGGAAACAGTAGTGAATTGAGAAAGGTTTTCCGTGTCAAAATTGAGCTAGGTGTCGACGGACTGGCCCACAACTCCAGGGTGGCCCCAAAAGAGATTGGTTCTAGACTGGAGAGGCTTGTTGGCTGAGGCCTAGGTCCTTCGCGAAGTGTAGCGTCGTACAAAGAGGAAGAAGAAAGTCAAATCGGAACGTGTTACTTGTGAAGGATTCTTGCTGTCTGCACGGGGATCATGCTTCAGTGATCCTTTGGAACATTATAAACGAATTAAAGTGGTTTATTGAGTTCACAAGAGATTTTGAAGATTTTGAGTAAGGTGGCTCATTTTATCAAGATCATGAGGCTCGATTGTAAACCTTTCTTTGGGTCCGTTCGGTTGTAAGCTGGCCTTAAAATCAGCTACGACCCTTTTTTAGCTTAGTAGACAACAATGACATCAGTTCAAACAGACGTCAAAACAAAAGAGCATTCAATGGTTGTTTGTTTTCCGACATTTCTCGTGCATCTGCAACATATAATTCTCTCTCTTTTTCTTCAGCCTAACACCTTAAGGAACTACCAGACTTAATGGGATCTTTTTAGCTCTCAGGGCCAAGCGATTCCGACAATTTCTGGCGTACCGGATCTAAACCAATTTTCGACAAATATGAAGAAAAATTAGAACTCCTTGATGCGCCAATAGATGCGCATCCAGAAAAGCTATTGTACTTTAAGTATCCCAATTAAGGCCCCCAGAAGCAACCCTTTTCCAGCAAATATAAACAAAGAGTATCTTAATTAACGATTTTAAAGTGATTCTCTGCGAATCAATCATTCTATTTGCGAACTGTCAAGCTGAGAACGCAATACACAAAGAGGCAAACGCGATCCACAAATTCACGACCAAAAAATTCGCAATAAATTGACAGTTTTCATAAATTCTTCTCTGCGAATGGGAAAACTTCATATGAATGAATTGTTAGTGTTGGCGAAGTTCGCAATTCGCAGTGAGCTCTATCTGTCAAACTGAAGACGCGATCCACGAAGTGTCAGTCGTAATCCACAAAAGCAAGTGAAAGTGTCATGTGAAAGTGTCTCAGAGTTTTTAAAGTTCGCAGGACGCTACCATAACCACTTTACTGTCACAGCTGTCAGACTTTCCAGTGGAAATGTCAGATTCTACTGGCAATGCTCAGTGTTGACCAGAAATCAAGGACTAGAGAGATAGCCGACTTCTCGTCCTTGTCCACCAAAGAATCTGACGGGTAATCACAATTTTTTGGATGGATATTCATGCATATTTTGACAATTGACACTTGTATGAATGCATCGGAACAGCATGGATTGTGTTCTGCGAATGGTCAGCGAAAATGTTTACAAAGCAGTACTGTAAAATCATTGAGAGGTAGAAGTCGGCTATAATCTCTGATACCTGACTTCTGATGGTTTTCAAGACAAGCAATATAAAGAATAGCCCGCATAGCAACAGTCTAAGGGCCCCAAACTTCAGTTTCAAGTCAGACCTCTTTTACAGAAGGATCTGCCAAGTATAGTAGCCCTTTTCGGGATCTTGGGCAAGGCTAACGTCTCACTTTATTTAAATCAATCACAAGACCTTTGTTGCGATCTTGTCGGTACTTAATCCAGGAAATAACTGCAGTTCTAAGCAAGACACCTTCCATTTTTGTCGAATATTTACTCCTATCAGGCGTCACATCATGAACAGTCGCCCCACAACCTCTCTAAATACCTGCCATTCCATAGAATACTCTTATTTTTACCAGTTGCGGTTACATAACACAATTGCTGAATCTTAATTAAGGAAAAGCTGTCACTCGCACACGCAACACGTGGACGTCTCTAATTCCTGAACACATTCTTGTCTGTTCAGCTCCCCAGCTTTATTTGACAGTCTGTCAGTGGGCAGAAATAAAAACAATTTCATGCTCATTAACAACTCGAATTGACCACGACATGCCTCATTAGCCTGGCATCACTGGTCAAGCAGATTGTGCCGTTCGTCATGTGTGTTTTGGTTTTGTCACTTCTGTGTGTGCACTGCTCTCTTCTACCCAATCGACGAGAGTGAATGCATTGAGTGAGTGTGTGTGTGTGCGTGTGGGTTTGCGTGAGAGAAGAAGAGGAAGAAGAAGGAGAAAACTCAGAATGGTGAGACAAAGAAGAAGAAACGAATCCAAAGAACACAAGATGCATGCATACACACATTTGACCAAAATAACTGATAACAATATTATAGCGAAACGGACTGAGAAATCAAAACAACTTTACACTCGGCGCAGGGGTAGGGCGGGGCGGCTTGGCTGGACGTGACATGGAGCAGGGGAGAGACCGGGAAATTAACAACTTCACCTACAGAATTGCCGACTGACTTCTGTTGAAGAGGAATTGTATCTGTGCGCCTAAAGTGCGATAACCTTAGGAGAAGAAGAAGAAGAAGACGAAGAAGAAGAAGACGAAGAAGAAGAAGAGAATATTCGCGCGTATATAGTCGAACACAACAACGGACCCATGACGGAGCCCTGTGGCGGAGGGCGGACAAATCAAGTGAGAAAGACAGAATGGCCAAAAGGGAGAGAACAAAACACGATAAGTGATCGGTTGATTCGTTCCATTGACATTATAATCCAAAAAATCACAGAAAATCACCGAGAAAGAGAGGACTACTGTGTTGATCGGAGAAAGAGAGTGCAACAGAGAGAGAAACAGAGCCCAGAAGGGAACTTGAGTTGAGTTCTGACACAATTGCATAAATTGCTTCAGCTCCTCCATGCGGCACATGTAGTTATCTAATTGCATTCGGAATTCACTTTTCAGTTGTGAACCAACCTGAATTTAGCGGTCTCTGCGGACCGGCAACTGCCGACTGATTGATGACTGCCGAGGGAGATCGAAGTAATTGATGAAGAATAAGTGCGCCAGAGTGTTGGCGGGGGGAGGGGGGAAACAATGCAGTAATTATCGCGTGCGCATGTATACGTGTCAATTACTTAACCGATTGACATGCAATTTGTTTAAACGGCAGATCGTGGTGACTTAAGGAATTGAACCTCGGGCACGAAACGAAAACAAAAGAAAAACGAGAAGGAAATCTTGACTGGTTGTCTGTTTGTGAGTTATTGTGATTACACAGGTGAGCTGCGGGGAATTCTCCGTCATGTGATTGTGACTTGGGCAGAAGCGCGCTTCTTCGGAATTTTAGATACTCCCTCTCTGCTCGGCATCCCTTGTCCAGCACGATCGTTTAGAGTCGGTGCAAGCAGTTTATTTTGACAGTTATTGAATCGGAAATTTGACTGACTTTGAGTCAGAAGTGCCTGCGGAGGGTTTTTTTCTCAAAAAGCAAGTCATGACATACAGTCTTTAAACGGGCACAATTATCGGAAATTAAAGTTAAACTGTTCTTTTAGAAGGACCGACCAAGTACGATAATGTATTGTGCCCTTATTGGGAACTTGTAGGACTTGTGATTCATTTCTGGCTCGTCACAAATTAAGGTCAAAATTGGCGTTTAACATTATTTCCAATCTTATTCTCTCGCAAAGCCCGGTAAAGATGTTCGAAGACCATCGGATTTTCCTCCGATCACAAGACCACTCGTTTTTGGAAGGCTATGGCATGGACAATTTTACGAAGGGATCCCAATCTAAAAGCACATGTAGTTCGATTGATTCAAAGACTAACCAATCCATGCTTAAACTTCCAAGCATTCTGACCAACAAAGATCGACGCTGGCTAGCTAACCCACAGAAAAGTTCCACGCTCTATGCTTATCCAAATACATAGGTAAAGGACACACAAAGTACGGCTCTGAATCATGGATTCGGAAAGCAGTGAAATTTAGGTCACATGATTATATCAGACAAACTTTGAACACGGCGCAGACAAAATTTAGATTCAAAATTTAACGGAGAATCCATTTTGACCATAATTTCTGAATTTCATAAGATTCTACTTTTTAGTGATCTAGATTAAGCCATATTTCCTAACATTCCGGGCAAAAAGGATCGAGTCGCCTCAGAGAAGAAGGTTCAAATATTTTGAACACTGTCTAAAAAGGGTCTAAACTGATCTAAGAAGTGCAAGGAAATGCAGAGTACGACATTCAATCATGGATAAGGGGCATTTTAAATTTAGTTCAGATCGTTTGTCAAACAAATTTGGGCCCAATAGAATTCAAAGTCCAATTGTTGTACCAAAAGAATGTGATGAACAAGACATTTTTAAACCCTCTCCGATTCGATTAATGATTTAATGTTTCAGAACTCACAAGAACGTAGTCTGAGCGCAGTTAAATTTATTTCACATCCGGTTTTCAACGCAACCCGTAGAAGATAAGCTTAGAATTGTAGGCTCAAAAAATGTCCGCCGGAGTCCCACTGAGGCAGGTGGACACTCTGGGTCTTTTTCACTAGCGATGGCAGGAGTAATGCCGAGCCTTTCTGCAGGATTGGCCAAGCTGGGTCAATTTTGGAATAACTTGGAAGATCTGTAATCAGGAAATCCGACCTTGGTGTCAAAGACAAATCAAGGGTTTTAACTCAGTTATTATTCCAATTCTTGCCTATGGCCATAGACAATAAGATCGCGAATACAAGTTGCAGAGGTCAGATTTCATGGTGCTGCTGTTGAAGTTACTCGCCGAGATAGGGTGAGAAACACGGCAATACGCGAGGAACTCAATTTTGAGCAGATGCTTCTTCGGACGGAAACGGCTATGTTTCGATGGTCCGATCAAGTGGCACGAATGTCCCCACCACCACGGCATCCGAGGTGTGTCTTAAATGCGATTCCATCAGGTGGGCGACAGCTTGGGAGACCCATGGCGAGGTGGTTGATCGGCTGGTGTCGCTTGGGCATAACTCATGACGAGTTAGAGTCGATGGCGGAAAATGGAGTGGCTTTGAGATCTTCCGTGCGTGCTTTACCCCCGTGACCGCTTTATGATGAGATGAAAATCCTCCGACGATAACCCTGCAGAGCATAGCGCGGTACAATCTCATAAAGTTTGTAATCTCCTCAAATTTGGGTATAAATTCTATAAAATGCTTCCCCTTCTTCAAATTTACTGAAATCACAAGAACTGAGGCTTACCGCAAGCTGACAGCTCTGGTTTGAGCTGGGCTGCATTTGCAGAAGGATCTTAAATTCGAGATGGGATCCACTCAAAATTTCGACCTCACGGCATAGATTTCACTGACAGATTTCGAAATTCGCATTTAATTGCGGGTCCCATGAAGCAATGATTGAACGAAAATCTGTCCGAAAAGTGAGCACACTGAGGCCAAACCTGCATCCGAGGAGGAATCATTTGTTTCACCAGATCATTGTACTTCGGCGTGTGAAGCAGACACGTACTTTGCTCGAATACAGTTCGCTGAATAATGCAACGAGCCGATCTACACGATCGCTTCTTCAGAAGTATGGTAAGGATGGATTTCCCAGCCGATTGCAAACATTGTTGTATGGACGTTGTCCTTTGTACGGAAAGTAAAAGGTTGCATAAGAAGATATGGATCCTTCGCAGTTGGATCCATTTGTGATACTTCCTCGCCAATTGAGGAATAAATTTAGAAACCTTGAGTTGTGGAACTGTTGTCTATTGCGAGTCTAGAGGAAGGCGCTCCAGCCGTCATGACGGATAACCTCTCCTGCATATCAGAAACCAGTTTTTCGTACCAAACGGATCAATCAGAAAATGTCAATTACATCAATTCGTCAACTGTCCCAAAGTCCCTCAAATTCGTCGGTAGACTGGCGCCAATCAGCTCTGAAGTCGTATGTCTCCACAACAGAGCTTCCACCATGCCATGCAAATTTAAACCCAATCGAACAGTGGCCTAAAATCGATCACAATCATTATCTAGGGACCAGGACTCACCCGCCCCAACTCAGCTAATTTTTCTGTGATAAAAAGCAAAAAAACAAGTTCCCATTCATCGGTGATTGTCGGTCAAAATAAATGCGCGCTCTGCTCACCCATCCGCCCAGATGTCAGCGGAGAATGATCAATGTCTTTGGACTACACTGCCAGATGCCAGGCGCTTCTCGGAATCCCCAATGACACAATGCGGTGTCAGTCTTCGGAGATTAAGTGTTTCTAAAACATTTCAATTGTCTAATGACAGCCGCATGCATTTAATTACACCAGAGACCGCCTCGAGCCGCCACCCAGTGGGGTTGAATGAATGGGGTGAGGATAAAAATACTCCACACAAACAAAAACAAACCCGATCGATGTTTCCAGTACAATGCAGAATCGAAAGCAAAACCAAAACCAAAGTTCCACTTAGAAATCTCTTTTTGTTGCTTCTCTCAGTCCCCCTCCCCCGCCCCCTCCCATCACTCCCGCAATCATCATCACATGAACCACTCTCGCAGTCTTGGAGTGCTGATCTTCTCTCGCTCGCTCGCTCGCTCTCAGTCTATTTCTTCGTAGTCCAGATAAACGACTTTCTTCGGCGCGGGAGGCCCAGCAGCAGCAGTTTAGCAGTCGTTCGCTGCTGCTGCTCCCCTCAACGCCACCCCACCCAATCGCACACACACACACACTCACGCGCACGCACACAGACCCATCTCGCCAGATTTTCTTCACACAAGCATACACGGGCGATCGCGCACTCCCTCACTCGCGTTTCCATTCATCAACAGCGGTACACAGTGACACGTGCGCTCGTGTGTATTCCCTCAGACGACTTGTTGATTCTCTTTCTTCCTCACCAACACCGGCGCGCTGTTTATCAGCGTCGAGGCATGATCGGGCAAAATATTCCTTCCTACATGATCGGACGCACGCACACCCTCTCGCGCGTCACACACACACACACACACACACATGACGGGAGCACACTGCGGAGCCAGCGCACGAGCTCGCTGCTGCTCACCAACACCTCACGCACACAGTCAACACAGCACACACTCATACACACGCACGAGGGCATGCAGATAAAAATCGTCGAACTTTTTCGGATGAAAATTCAAAAGAAAACTCACAAAACGAGACCACTGTCCAGGAGCACAAAGGAAGGACGTGCGGAGATCGATCGCCTCCCCAACACAACAACTCCGGCCGGAGGATCCGCTGGCAGGCCTTGCTGAGATACGCCGAGCTATCCGGGGACAAAAGTATGGCAATCTTAGATCGCTTGCATCACGATCACGTCCAAGGAACAATGAGCTATGAGCTGCTTCCACCACGGAGAGTGTAAATCACCGCGACTGCACCGCGGAGTGCAGATTTTTGCGATTGATTCACGAGTAACTTTCACACACGCCGAGCGTAGAGCGCACACAGAGGAGAGGACTACGCGAGCCACTTCGCGGCAATTTCCTGGACGGTTTTTCTGTTCCGGAATGAGACCAGCTCGCTGCGGCTGAGCCTGACTGATGTCGAAGAACGGCAATCAGATGGGAAACGCACTCGCTGAGTGTGCTATCGAAAGTGGAGAGGAAAATAAAACTTAAGTCTGAAATCGCACAGATGCGTCGAATCGAACTAGCGCGAACGAGACACAAAATACAACTGAAGCGACAACGGAAAGTGTTTCGTGTAGACTGTGTACGGTGTACTGTGTACTGTGTAGACTGTAGAGCGCGCCGTCCCGTGGAGCAGTCAGCTACTCATCGTTCAATCCCCGATGCTGGCCGTTGGCGTGGTGATGTCTGATGGTAGTGGTGGTGGCAATCGCACTCCCCTTTGTGCGGATTGAAGCAAGTGCTGCGGGGGAATCGAACATGTTGGTGCCTTGGTGGTGTTGTTCTCTTTGGAAAGAGAGTAAGAGGCAGAGTCCCCGGAGGAGGAAGTAATGGATGGGTACTCTCTTCTGTCACTGGCTTACAGTGGTGCAGAGAAGAATGATGGCGGCTGTGTTTAAGATAGAAAGTGGTAGTTTGGCATCACTCGAAATGGGACTGTCAGTGTTGGACTAATTGAGAGAAACTTAAGAATTGTTTGCACTTTACTTGCCAGAGCAGTAGAGTACAGTCGCCCAGGAGATATTCGTGCAGCAAATGTGAAACTATGGAAGTCTGGTCTTCAATTCAAAAGTAGCAAAACACGTACTAAAACTTCTAAACAATGTACTAATAAGAATTTCAACCAACTGCAGATAAGCAATAAGCTTCGCAGGTAGCTTAAACTTAAATTGTAACCTTTTCAAAGATAGTAAAGAAATAAAGAAACATAAAAAGCTGCGATGTCAGCTCACATCCTTAATGTTCTTTTTGAGAGCCGGTGTTAGTTGTCTTCGTCACTTTCGCACGAATGATTGTTTGTGACCGTTGCATGGTTCATGCCCTTGAAACCAAGCAGCAGGAGCGGTGATGTCCCCATAAATTCTATGATCTTGTCTTTGAAGACTTTATAATTCTTTATTCTTGGGTGGCTCTATAGTCCGAGATGGACACCTATCAGCTCTAACAAGACCTAAGGCCTCACGTAGTGTTATGTCGCGTAGCATTTGGGACTTAAGGGACCAACCACGATGAAGGTAAGTAGACTTAGATCCACTTCAGCAATCGAGGGAATAGCCAGAAACTGTGGCCACAATAACCACTTTCAGCTGTTTCGTTAAGTTTCGTTAAATCTTGTTTGCTCATGTGGGAACAAAATCAGTTATAAATGACAGTTGGTGATGGAATTTTGCTTAAGTTTCCACAAGCAATCAAGGGCATATTTCATTTTGAGATCTGACGATAATTTAGGCTACTTGCCTTTTACTTCTGGCATAAACTTAAGTTTACTTGAGTCATTTATTGTTGAACTGAAGCAACATTTATTGATGTTAGATATTATCTGACGTCTATTGTTTAAACCTAGCCTAGGGATCCGAGTTCCTACGTTCATTAGAATGTATAAATAATTCACTCATGTTACAGGAATAAATAGGGAAGTAAGGACAGATTTCTTCGACGTCTGGTCACCTTGGCAAAATACCTCCACCGTCCAACACTTCTTACAGAGAAACCACGTAAAATGTTTCTCTTAAACTCTTAACCTCCCTCAAAGAGCACACCCTCTTCCATACGCAATCAAGATGTTTGAAGCGAGTTACTTCGTTAATTGATAAGGACTTTCAAAGCGAATCAACAGGTAAAGGTAGGTTGTATGAGGGCGACACTGAAAAGGTTTGATTCAATTAGGTTCCACATAAATTATGATGATGCGACGCAAAGGTTAATCGGATTGTGGACTCCTTGCAATGTAATGAGATTTAAAAGGTTCGTTTCACGGAAATTTTGGTGATTGGAGTTGTTTAAGGACTTTATTGGCAAAATAAATGTGTTGTAACCCGCCGAAAACGTCCGTTTCAAATCGGTTGACTTTGACTTTGAATGAATTTGATGAATATTTTCATTTGATTGTACCTCCCGTTCTTGGTGGCTTCTGTAACCTGTTACTATCACTCGTCCTTCGCTGTCGAGTTGGACTTAAGTGTCGTGCACATGAAACACATCTTACGAACTGGGCAATAGATGGATATAGATGAAAAAAATATGTGTCTGTCCTTCTGTCTGTTACATTTTCATAGCTTCTACATTTATGAAGCGATCGATACGCAATTCTTGAATCAGATAGTTTAGGCGTGGATGTACGTGTATCAGTTTATTTGTACGAACATTTCAAAAAAGGGGTTGAGGGAGGAAGGGCTTTTTGACTGTTGCTCGCCTCACTTTTGAAATGCCATCAACTATCCACCCTTTCAAAGGTGATTCCATTTTAATTTGTCTAGTCGCAGAGATCCATGTTAGAGATACTAAGTTCCGAAGTGCCTGCTTACCTCGTGGCAAATGTAAAGACTCTCCAAACGATATCCTAGTGGAGATCAGGCACCGAATCGCCCTTGGCAACCGTTGCTACTTTGTTCTGTCAAAATAGCTAGGGGTGAAAACTTCTGTCTTGAAGGAACAATATAAGGCGCCGAAAGTTGAAGGACCAAACAGCAGAGCTGATTCTTGGTGCCTTCGAAGTAAGCTGCGAGGAGGAGGTGACAAAACCGCTAACTCCACTAGCTGTACCAAGATGTGGATGTAATCTGTAAGCCAAATCGAGCGTATGGACACCATTCCTCAAGCTAAGAGAGTCTTCGAATTCGAAGCTGGTTCGAGAAGGAGAATAATAGCGAATATCCGGTACAACGACCAAGTCATAGCGGACGCAAGAGAGCTTAGTCTTCATGATTGGAAGCTGCTTGTTCAGGTCCAGGACAATCAGTAGTGAAAGGCAGCTATTGCTCAGGCTCAGACGCCTCCTGTGTCGCTGGGCTGATCAACGTGTTCCTCCCCTCTCCCTTTAGCAAACTAAAACGACATGGAACCTCCGGAATGCGCCTCTTTCAAAGTTGGTTTTTTCTGGGATCATAGGTGGAATTTTATGGAAGCATCTGCCTTATGTGAACCAAAGTCATTACTGGGCATTCAAAGAGATAATGAGCTGCAGTCTTTCTCGGTTGTATTTATCCAGCTTCCGAAGTTCCACATAATGGTTTTAGCATGTCCATGATCAAGAATGGCAATGCTTAAGCGCATCTCTTATCCTGCAAATGGGGATTATAGCCGCTGGATCTTTGCTATCAGTCCTATGAGTCCCCGTCTTTGTTAAAGTGGTTAACCATGATCGTATTATCTGCGTGAATAAGTCAGTGTGTAATTGCGTCAGAGTAGCAACTGCAACAAGATGTGGAGGACTTCCTGACGGATACACACAGCAGACAGTTTTCTTTCAATTGATTCTACCTCGGGACTTCGTTTTCGTTTTCGTTGCTTCGTGTATTTTCTTATTGCTTATGAAGTCATTCATCTGAATCGCCTTTTTTGGCTGGACAATTAATAGGAGAAATAATGTCACTGTTTTTGAGGTGTTTTGAATTTCAAGGCGATCGATAATTTTGACAAAAAACTAACTTTCACAGAGGTTTTAGAGTTGTAGATACTCATCAAAAAGAAAAACCCAAAGTTCTGTTCCTACGTGTTATAATCGAATCAGGAACAGCGGAGGGCATCTGACGACATCGAAAATTTCACCTAAAAAAAATCGACAGTGGTTAGTATAGGATTTTGTAGATTTTTCTTAGTTCATCTGCCATCTGTCTCAGCGGCCCAGCAATCGAAGGAAATGATTTCAGTTCAAAGAATGGATCCCATTCCGAACATCATGTGTCGAAAACTGGAACTGTTAAAACCAAATAGTCTGTCAGTCACAACACTGGCGCCAGTTAAGTCTAGATATTAGTAGTAATGCTTGACAGCAAACTCATCTGGAAAAGGCACTCAGAAGAGATAACCGGAAAAGCGACGCATGCTCTAATGATTTGTGGAAGCTTGCGGGCAAATCCAGGGAATGCACTCCAATCAAGGTGGATGCTTATATATCTATTGTTGGACCCACAATTATCTAAGAAGCAATAGCGTGGACTAAGATAACCAACCTGATCAGCGAGTGGGAGGCACTTAACAAAGTTCAAAGGTTGGCATGCGCCTCTGTATAACAGGGGCCATGAGAACCCCACTGCTGCCATTTGTTTTTCCTTATGGGTTGAGGATAAGTGCCTTACGCGCCATAAAGAGGTCTGTTGGCGTTGACCATCCCCGTGTGTCCGGCTCTCTCCGCATGCTTTCGGATAATATGGACTAAAACTCATTCCAACCCTGTGGCTTATGACACAACATCCTGGGACAGCTCTTCGCATTACTTCAAGGGGCTGTGGTCCTACATCCTTTCGGGTTTACGTGCTTTCCCAGTATTGATCTCCTTCTCTTTCCTTTCTTCAACTGCTGCCATGAGGGTGCTATTGGAGCTAACTCCTTTGCAGTCTCGTGGTTGCGGAATGTGCAAACAAAACAATCATGAGAATGGGAAAAGAAGGCATATGAAAGGACAAGTCCATTACATCGAGACTATTCGATGCGCTAGTCACAAGCTACCACTCTTGGCCATTCCGAAGGATGACGTGATTAGGAAAGGAGCATTGGAATCCTTCACAATTCCGGAACCTAGATTGTTTATACGTTGCTTGTTAATTAATATTGTTTATTTGAAGTAATCTATGAGATGAAAAGCCGGTAGATGTTCCTTAGTCGCGCAGCAAACATCTGCTGTGCAAAGCGATACTGAGAGTTAACACTTAGAGAACGTAGTGTTCAGTGTGCTCTATGATGGATATATATAAACAACATTTCTGGACTGTAGGAGATCATGTCATCATCAGAAAGGTTCAGGGGATTAGAAAGAAGGAACCGAACAGAAACTTGGAACAAAGCTCATGGCATGAAGCAGGCCAATAAACTCTTAGCCAATAACTGAAAGAGGTTGGAGACATGTATCAAAATGAGCAAGAAAAACCTCCGTATCCTAACAAGACACTACAGACTCAGGGAACACCTAAGGAAACTAGGTTTATCAGAAGAAAGGTCTCTACAGATTCTGTGCAGAAACTAATGAAATTCCAGACCACATTCTAGGATGCCGTGAGGCACTCTCCCACAAAAGACAAAGATATCTTTTGCAATCACCTTCTATCAGAGCAAGAAATTAATTCACTGGAACCAGCTCACCTTCCCAGATTCCGAAAGAAAACTGGTTTAGAGAGACTCTAGAATAAATGCCTTCAACCTTTGCGCAGCAGGAGTCAATACAACTCTGAAAAGAACTGCATACAGTTCAAATATGAGCGCCTGAAACCATTCGCACATAATCTGATGGTCCTTATTAATGTGGTTTCAGGCCGGGGAAGTCCACCATTAACCTTCACACTACGGCAGATCCTGGAAGAAACCCAAGAAATGCAGATCGATACACAAGACCTTATCGTCGATTTCAAGGTGGCGTATGAAAGAGACGCGTTTGTTTAGTTTCGACATTCCTGCCAAATACGTCAGATTGTGTATCGATGACGATGGAGTATTTTCGCTGCTCCATCACGGTCGGAGACGACCTCACCGAGACTGTGATTTTGTCAACATCATTATTGAGATTGGGCCAACACAAGAAGCACGTGCAATGAAACGTTTGCTGTAATTGCTTAAATGGATCTGGAGGTGAATGAGGACAAAACAAAGTATATGCTGTCTTCAAGGAAGGGCACAGACCATAGACGACTTGGCTACAACGTCACCATAGGCAGATACACTTTCGAGGCAATTAAGGTCTTAAACAGTAGGAATACCGTTAGTACCGCAACTCTTGCCAATCGCTGTTTCTTTGGGCTCGAGGTAATGGAGTAGTAGAGCCATCTCTCGACGGACCAAGCTGACATTATATATGACACCTTCATCATCCCTGGTCCTGCTCTATGGCATAGAAATAAGTCGAATGAGAAGTTCTGCGTTCAATCATTGGTTGATGGCATTTGGAGAAGAAGACGTACTGGCTGTACAACGACATGAGTCTAGGCGTCTACGGATTAAATGCCAAAGATGGACAGGCCATACAGAGCGCATTGGGAACACTACTCCAGCCCGAAGAGTCTTTGACTCCGCTCCAGTGGAACAGCGCAACAGAGGAGGCCCACGAAACCGATGACCCATACAAGTGAAGATGGACCTCAGTCAACTTGGCGTGCGAAATTGAAGGCAGATTGCTAAAGATCGTGTCAGCTGGAGTAGCTTGTTGGCTGAGGCCCAGGTCCATCCCGGACTGTAGCGTCAGTAGAAAAAGAATTCCTCTTCTCTTAAATAACCCTTAAATGCAAAAAAAAACAAGCTTTGATGGGCTTAGATCAAGTTTCAGATTTTATAATAAAGGGTGTTTGTTTTTAGACGCGGGCATCTTCAAATTGAATTAAAGCAGAAAAATGATTTGAATATTCATGACATTGAATTTGTTTGACAGATCATTTTATGGCATTCGAGTTCGAAAACGATTTCGGGAATGTTACCGCCGCGGCTGGCGTACTCAATGCTTTGTCTCTACGCCCAATTTTAACATACTCCTCGTAGTACATCGGGCTGTTTTTCGGCAAAAACGTGTTGAATGTTGGCTTCCATTGTCTTCCACTGTATCGCTCACCTTTGTTTATTTAAAAACTCAATCTGCTTTGGCGCATCAAGCAAGTCATATGCTAGTTGGTGAGTATTAGTTGTTTCACTCACATCCTAGACTTCCCGTTTAAACATTAATTTGACATGAACTGAAAAAGCTTTTCGTTGAGTCTTAGAACTCGATTTTTCGGTGTTGTTGCTGGCATTATATGCTGTTTGTCAATTACTCAGATCATGTCACGGGGTTCATTATGGAAGCCAAGCCTTTGCCCTCTTCACAAGCGAGTAGTCTGTAATTCGATTCCGTTCTTGCTCGGAGCACTGCTGTCTTGTCGCACTCGACGTGTACGTGGCAGCATTACTGTCCGATTTGGGGAGTTCACGTCCGCAACTCTTCTCCTGGATCGCCAAGTGTTCTCTTCCAAGGAACTCAGAAACATCTTGTCCCTACCTGCCCCTACAGATGACGAGACAAAAGATTCTTGAGTTATCTCCTCCTTCTGTGTCGAATTCTGGCAAGACCCAATTGAAAGGCATCGAAACAGCGACTTTACATCTGAATACCCATATTATACATTTTATTTACTGCTTTAAACACACACACACACACACATACACTCATTTCTTTACAAAGTTAATATCAATTGAGTTTGTTTTTTTTTTCGAATACTAATCTCGGTGTTTGCGCTTAAATTTACAACAAAAAAAAAAAAAAAAGAAAAACAAAATAAAATACGTATATTTTTGTGTATATATATCGGACTTGTGGAGTCACGATGTGGCTTGCATACGTCACAATCGTACCCGAGACACGTCCGCTTTGGAAAAAATAACAGTGTGATTGCCTGAATCAAACAATTAACAAAAGAGTTAGCCTAGAGCGGCTAGACTGAACTTAAACTAGAACAAAATTTCCTGGAAATGTTAGCAAACTCGCGGCAGTCGTGTGGTGTCCTTCTGTTCGACGAAATGCCCGAGAGAGAGAGTTGTTGAAATGCACGTGAATTGAGTGCGAACAGAAGAACTCGAACACACTTCGAAGGCAACAGAGAGAGAGAGAGAGAGTATAGGTGTGGAATTGGAGGTGCCTGGGAGGTATTTCCAAGGTGGAACCCTCTACAATGGGTGGGCGCGTGTGCCTTAAAATGAGAGTCAACGCATGAACTAGGCGAGTAGGGCAGCTACTCTAGACCACAGCGTGTTGTCCTTGCAACTAACTACACGAAATATTGTCCCCTTTCCTATTTTTAAGTTAGCTTACTTAAGGTATCGAGTAATATCGACTATTTACATAAAATAAATAACAAAGAAAAAAAGAAAAAAATAATCATTTGGTATATTCCCATGGATGGAGGCGGCTGATTTACTTCACAATGGTGTGCAGGGAAGTGTATCCCGTCGATCCAGTGGGCGGCTCGTTCGCCGGACAGCAGCAGCAAACCCTCTTCATGACGTCCAGCACGGAGGCGTTGCCGAAATCATCGAAATCGGTGAGGAACACACCCGAAGTGATGTCCTCCTCGGTGCGGGTGCCAACGAATTCGCGCAGATCCGACTGGGGGAAGCCGTCGCGGTAGTAGAGCTTAATCGTGTCGTAGGCGTCCATGATGACCGCGATGAAGAGCGAGAGGACAACGTAGATGTAGAGCGATATGAAGCAGTAAAGGTAGACCTGGCAGAAGTACCACAGCAGGCGGGATTTGCTGGAGAGCGTGGCGAATGTTGCAAACATGTCGTCGCCGTTGATGATCGAGAACAGACACTCGGAGGTCGTGGCGAGCGAACGGAATTTCAAGTGGTACGGCCCCAGGACCAGCCAGCCGCAGAAGGTGAAGCCGGCGTAGATGAGGAGGGCACAGAAGAGGAAACGAGCGATTTTTGGCGCTGCCTTTTGGAGAGTCAGGATCACGACGTTGTAGGTCTTGAAGAAGCCCACGTAGCGAAGGACTCCGATCCAGACGAGGAGGTTGCCGACTCCAAGGAACACCGAGCACACGTCCCAGCCGTCGATCACGAGGAACTTCCGTTCGATTTGCTCCTTCAAAGCGGAGCCGACGATGAGCAGCAGATCGTTGAAAAGGATCGTAATGTACCTGGAATGAGAGGTGGTGAGTGCTGGTTCTGCGAAAATGCATATTCCACAACTTACCACATGTTGACGAACTCCATTTTGCCGTCGAAGCTCAGCTCCTTCTTGTAGGTGACCCGGAAGAAGGCCATTGTCTGCACCCGGAGCAGGTTCGCCCGGTAGATCGCTCTGGCGCACAGTCCAAACGACAGCATGCACACCATTATGACCAATGTGTTGAGGATGGTCAGCAGGATCGTATCGAACGCGGCGTCGGTGAGGTACTCCATGTCACCCTTGCAGTGCAGCCTAGTTGCGTCGGCATCCAGCGACAGCAACATCTGCCCGTCATGGTCGCGATTGTCGAAGAATATCCTGACGTCGAATCGGAAGCAATCGGGTGCCGAGAGCGGCCCGTATGCCTTGAAGTTGATCGTCTTTATGCCGAACGTCAGGCTGGCCTCGGTCAGGGCCGAGAAACTGAGCGCCACTCCCTGTTCCTCAAGGAACCTCTCCACCCCGATATCCGTCACGTTCTTCGTCAGCATCTCGCAGTGGATCTCAATCTCCGGATTGAAAATGTAGCTCTCATTGAATCCGAAGATTATGCCCTGGCGGTAGCTATGAAAACAGAGTTTCATTGGAGCCATTTCGTTATCTTTCGTCGGATAGTCGTACGGTCCAATCGATCGACTTACGTTTGCATAACCCTTGAGCGCATAGTCAATGGTGCCAAAGAAGTCCTTCTTCTCATACACCGCGAGTGGACCGTTCGAGGGCGGGTATGATTCGGTTTCGCGCGAAGAGTCCCATCCGCGCAGGAAGAGATGCGAGAACGTGACGCGGTTGTCCCATGTGTAGTTGATGTGGTTGTAGCGCGAATGGGCGAACAAACACAGTTGCATTGTGACGAGCAGAATCTTAACCACCTAGAGGAGAAACGACACAATAACAACAACATATTTACTCGGTGAGTTTCTTGTCAAGTTTAGAGTCTAAGTAAACGCGAGATAAGACGAGCGCTAGTGAGTGAGTGCGGGTATTTTTCTTTCCTCTGCGCTCATTACCACAAATGCTGGATTGGTTCGGTCGTTATCTTTACGTAAGCGGGTTGAGCGTCGTACACTTCCAAGCTCTTAAGTGTGTGACATGTCGTAACACCACTTGATGCATTGTCATACAAATTTGGTGCTTCACCTTCGTTGTGGTTGACGTCATCTGCTTAAAATTAACTTGACTGGCTTTTGTTTTCTGTAACGCGGAATCGGAATTCGCAAGCGATAACTTTGAAGGGAGGATTTCGATTGGGATTTGCTGTGACGGTCGTTGGCTGTTTGCGGGGCATGGTTGACTTCAGATTAAGCGTCGGAGAAGATCACATGGGGACAGCCTCGGCGGGTGACTGTGAAATGTGAATGGGAACAATGATCCGTGAATGTTGACGGAACGAATTGGGCATGTCCCAGGAGATTTGCGACCATCATGGACGTGAAGAGAATTTTGCAATGCAGCGGAGGCTTTGTGTAGGGAAAGAATAGTCAACCAAGACTGGGAAATAAACTGCGACACCCTCATCGCCCGACTTAAGGCTTTTATTGTCGTCTCTTTCAAACGATATTGAGTCACGAGGTTTCTCGTCGAAAAACCACTCTATACACACGTTTGTGATTAATTTTCAGAAGCCACCAACAATCGCAAGGAAGTCTAAGCTCCCGGCAAACGAAAATCTATGTTCCGCTTCCGGCGACAGGTTGTGTTAAGAAATAGTTCATGAAGTGAGCAAGGAAGGGGCGCATATGTACACACGATCACAGAGTCAGACGCGCAAAGAATGTGGTGTTCAACAGAGCCAAGACCAAGGAACCCCCTTCAATTGGTGGAAATGGTCATTGAAGCGATTAGTGGTCACGATCGTCTAAAGCGAGATGACGACGTCGATGTAGAGCAACTGAAGCGATAAGCATCGACCCGGCAAAAAAAAAACCACGCAAAGCGGGATTAGGTGTAGAGCGTGGCGAATGTTTCAAACATAGAATCGCCGTAATTATTGAGAACAAACAATAGGAGGACGTGGCAAGCTCCAGAAACTGAAGCCAACGTAGATGCTTAAGTTCAACAATACGCTTCATCAACAATCAGTTTCTAGCGATTCTAGTTCGAGTGAAGTTTTGTGAAATAACTACATTCCGGTGGTGATGAGGAGGAACAAGAGTATGCACCTCATTACCTCTGGATCGCGATAAGCACGTCCACGATCTGCGACATAGTTCTCACTGCGTTTTCAAATTTAGATGAACTTACGAATGGCATCAAAATACTATGGTCTCCTTCCTAGGGACTTCGTAAAATCCTCCGCAGACTATACGGTCCTTAAACTAAAATTATCAAACGGCTTTAAGACGCTTATCCCCGAAAGAACGGAATGGCAGGGCAGGCAGGTGTGCAGGGATTTTAACAGGATTATCTACACTTACGACTCCAAAAGGGGCGTTGGTGTCGGTGCGTGTGTGTCTGAGAATTTCAAAAGCCTACAGACTGCCGGATGATTCCAGTGATCTCCAAGCGTAGCTATTCGCAATTCGGGAAGCCTGTCGTCAAGTCAAAATACACCCATTTATCAATGAATAGCCAAGTAGCCATCAAAGCTGTTGCCTCCTTCACTACACACTCTAAACTTGTGGATGATGCCAGGCTGAGCCATGCCAGGCAATCTTCCTCATCTCGATTCCTGGTCACAGTGACATCCCAGAAAGTGAGAAGGTCGACGAACTGGCTAGGCAAGGATCTGCTTTTCAGTGCTCGCTGGCAGAGGTATGCCCCAAATACAAGCAGTTAAGGCTAATATCTCCACACACTTCTTTGAAATAGCTTACATCAGATGGGCCAGACTGCCAAACTGTGCTAAAAATACGGCCTGAATATAACCGATCCAAAACAATCGATCTCCTTTGGCCGACCCGACATGATATCGCTAGAATGTTGGCGGTCTGTACAGCACACTGGTCGATAGGAGATCACGCTGCAAAACTATCTATCCCACACAACGCACACTGCCGCAGTTGCAACAGCACTGCCGAGAGGGAGACCTTAGCACATTTCCTGTGTAGCTACCCGGCACTTGCTAGAGCCCGACAACGAGCGCTCGGTAGACCCTTCTTCAATTCACTTGATGTGATCTCTACAAGGGATATTAAGGAACTCAAGTCATACCTAAAATCTTCAGGTTGGTTTTCGGGGACATCTCAAGAACACTCCTCAATTTAATTGCCAGAGCAGTGGCATTAAAACGACACGCGGTGGTGTTCACCACTTCTACATAACCTAACCTAAGAATGACTGAACTAGGGCATATATGAGGAAATTTTTATCCCTCGGCCAACACAATCTGTTGCATCAGTGAAATCAGATGATAACTTGTCACATTTCGTCCATGTTTTCTTGCCTAGACTGAGTATCAAGCGGGTAGCGAGCGGTCTTGGTCGTTTTCAAAGAAAGCGTTGATCAGGGATTTTTGGCACTGGTTTAGGAAAATACTCTGCTACAGATCTTTTGCCAATAACTAGTCTGGGGAATTTCAAGTTGGAACAGCTTAAGACAGCGGAGAATCTAAAATGAAGTCCTCACTAAATGACAGCTTGACTACCAGATCCCTCCATCACTCATCGTGGCCATAGGGACTGTGGGACAATGAAACGGGTTTGATGTCAATTCGGGAGAGTCATCTGGAAGTCAATAAAGACGCACATCTAGGTATGGAACAACAATGAAGTCAATTCTGGCGATGGGTTTGCAAAATGTGTTCAAGACGACAGCCTCCGATCCTAAGACTTGATGCAGGGCTTGACTTGAAAGGGCGCCGTCTACACTGTCGATCAGAGAGAGACCTGATGTAGTCTACAGTCCTTTCCAAGCAACCTGGGCACCTAAAGATGCACATATAGGCTTGACAGGACAGGCACGGACGATCGTCTTGACACAACACTGTCGATCAGAGCGATACCTGATCTACTCTGCACCCTTTTCCAAGCAATTTGGCCACCTAAAGATGTACAGACAACCGTCTTGACAGAACAGTGTCGTTCAAATCGAGGCATTCATTTAGGTGACCTCAGAAATAGTGCGTCAATCTAACAACACTTTTGATTCACTCGAGCACTTGTTATCTGACTAGAATCGCTAACAATTCTCCGATAATCATTCGTTTTATGCGTGCCTTACAAGTGACATCAGCTACTCGAATTCTACGAGTCGTTTTGATGTAAGGTGAAACTCGAGAGACGAGCGGCGATGAGAACAGACGATGTCAGCAGAAAAAAAAGCGATGACACACAGGCTGAGGAGAATCGCATGAAAACTACGCGAGTTCGCAGAACTTGAGCAGAGGGAACTTCTGACTGAAACTGGAAATCTTAATCAGAACAGATCCGATCCACTTCAATCTCGAGATAACTTCTCTCACAAGATAGGAGATAAAAGCACTTCCGTCGAAGAAGACGCTCGCCAGTCAAGTGCAATTGAGTTTGCCAGTTGAAACTGAAGAAGCAACCACAAATTGTACTGCTAATCTCGTTCAAGACCACAACCACCATCAATCGACTTGATTGTCAAATTGTCACGCTCTCAGGATAGCAAAGCAGGTTCCGCTTGATCCCCTACGAGGCCTCTTCCAGTTCAGCAGCTCAGTGACTTTCAATCGAATTTCTTCTTGACGTCATCCGTTTCCCAGTAATAATTGCCAAAATAAATACCAAACAACCCGAAACAATAACCCAAACACTATCGAAATCGATTACCAAAGTATTTACAAAGAAACTCTGGACAAGTGGGTGGCGACGCACACGGTGCGCGATAACAACAGAGATATGTATATACAATGCGCCGATGTTTGCAAAGTGAATTGAAGTCGAAAAGATAACAGCAAAATAGAGTTTCACCCCATCCCTGGTGGATGAATGGATCGCGATAAGCACTTATACAATAGAATTCAATTGTTTCACAGATTCCCACTGAACTGACACTCACCAGTCCCAGCTCAGATCAGAACAGAACAAAACATTATCTCTTAAACACACGACTGTACTTACTTGGACAACAAATTTGTATGGGAACCGACGTCTGGCGTGCCATTTCTCAATCGGATTCATGAAGAAAAATTGCAATTTCCTTCGCATCCGATCCTCGTTCAACAGTGCCATCGGTGACATGCCATCGATGTGCGTCGAGGATGCGGGCATTTCGATATACCCATCATCGGACGCCTGTCGTCCGTCGTCCGAACGAAGTGTCGTCTCTCCTGGCGAATGCCTACGACGACCGCCAGCGGTTGTTGTTGAGGGTGTTGATGTCTCACGAACTGGACCACCATCCGGGGATTTGTTGTGAATGTAATTGTCGTCACTTTCGCAGCCAGAATTTTCGGCATCAGTGTCGGGCCCCATTGTATTTGAAGCGATGCCACCGCGAAGTTGACTCATCTCAATTTCAATCGTATGAGCGCCAATCTTGGTGCGAAACACTTCGTTAAATGTGGATTTAATTCGATTTAGCACACTTTTTTGTTGTTCGCGTTGATTGGATTTATTGACCTCGATACGTCACTGCGACAAAGATGTCAGATTAGTGACTTGTCCTTGTCGAAATTGGCTGACTGGTGGTGTTCTGGTTTCTGGCGAATTGTGTTGGGGGAAAGTGTTTTTGTGGGTTCCTTTGTGAGTTTTTATTTTTCTTCTGTGTTTTTCGTGCATCAGCTGGTGTTTTTGACAGTTGGCGTTTGCCTTTGTAGCTAGTGGTCGATAGGTGGCGGTGGTGGAGAACTGCATTACCAGCGGTGGGTAATGCGGATTTTTTAAAGATTTATTTTTATGCTGTGTGAGTAGTTTTTTAACGAGGCGCTTTCGGGAAATTATTTCTAAATATATAAAGCGCCGGTTCGTAACTAATTGATTGCCTGATTGGTAATTAATTGATTGCCTGATTGGGAAGAAAAATTATTTGAAAATATCGCACACCATTTTTGTTCTCATCTCGGCTCGGGTTTGAATTGGCTTTGCCTTTTGAATTGGAATTTCTTTGACCCTACCTTCAGGATCATCTCTAATTGGAAGATGAGAAGAGGGTGTTAGGATTCCCAGGCCATTGTTCCTCCTACTGTCGGCGTCTTTCATTCAATTGCTTTCACTTCTGACCCGATTCGACTCAGCCTTCAGCCTAGTCTCCTTCTGCGTTTCGTCGTAGCTCTAATTTGGCGTATCTACCTCTTGGCCCTGGACCTGCTGGCAGTTAAATCCTGTCATTGACTTACGCAGTGTTTGCGGTCCAACTTCTGTTCCTTGCCGTGGCACAGATTACGAATCTGAGTTCGATTCTTCTTCTAATCTTCTTACTTTCTCTCGAGATTGGTTCGATGATGGATGTGGTTTGTCTCTGCTTCCACCTTAGCATCTGGTCCTTCTCTTCTCTTAGACTATGGTAATAGGCCTGAAGATACTGACCTGAAAGCTTTTATGGTCCTATTCTCCTTCGAGGGCTGCAATTAGTGTGCTGCCTCCTCACACCAGCACGTGACACAATTCCCCCCCGAAAACTCCAAGCTCCATTGCTACGCGCATCCCAGCCCAAGAGCATCAATCAAAGCTAACAAACAACCGTGTCAGCTTCCACTTCGGACATAAGCTTCACCTCGGCGATCGCTCCCATTGCCTCGGAAGCAGTCCGCGCGCCTAATCCCGATTCAATCGCTCACAAAATACTCTACAAGGTGTTAACTTTCCAACTAACCAAGTCGGCTTTGAATAACTTAATAAAAATTAGATAAACCATCTCATTCCGAAGCATGACAGATCGTGTGAAGCATCGTCTCCGTCTCCACGTCGTCGCGCGTCTGCGCATCGATCGCTGGACAGAGGATCCGATCGGTAGCGAGCAGCGCTTTCGTTGTGCGCGTGCCCATTCCGATGAACTCCAGCTGCAGCATCGTGCAGCGGCTCAAGTTCTCGTACTATGACCCTAATTTCTGTATTTGTATTCGGCCCTAAACGGTAAACCCCCGTGGATCGTGTGTCTCACTGGAGAACAAAAGAAAACCGGATCCAGACATAAGTTTGGTCGCCTAATCAGCGGATGGATGGATTTCCAATTTCCAATTTCCATACACGACACTGCACCGTCTCCTGGGGAACCAGCTCTCTTGGCCACGAGCGCACACGCACACACCACGGAACGAACGGACAGTGCGGCCGGCAATGTGTCCAAGAGATACGCCCAACCTAATCCCGGAGTGATTGGCGTTTTTAGCGCGACCTGTGATTTGTTACAAAGCGAGTATCTATTGGATTTGTTTTGACACAATCGAAGGAATTTCCTCGTGAGTGAGGGGAGCTCGCTTCGCCATTTGCTGTATGGTGTGTGGTGTGTGGTGTGTGGTGCGTGCTGCGAGGTGGGCACTTGATGTGTCTGCTCTGCTGCGGCACCGACACCGATTTCCGTGGATCAAGACAAGCCACACGTCGGCCGGACCGGGATTGATGGCAATTAGGTTGGGATTTATTAACCCGGCACTAAGTGATGGCTCTTGTCTGCAGCCTGGGCGCGTGCCTGTGTGTGTGTGTGTGTGGAGGGAGAGAGAGGGCGAGAGAGAGTGGAATGTGAATGCTTGAGGATTCAATGAGCAGTGAATCACGGTAGTTTGTCAAATGAAATGGGGCTTGGATCGATTCTAGCACTTCATTGGAAGTGGGTACAGATGCGCTCTGCAAGGGGAACGAATGGTGTGTGGTGTCACTGCAATTCACGAGAATTGGTGAATTGAAAGCACCCACAATTCTGGGAAGTCTCAGCGGTTGGGGCCATCGATTTCTTTGGCCATGAGGGAGATTTCGAGCGATTAATTTGGAAATTCCTGGAGCTGAACTTGGTGAGTCAGAGACAGGAGCCAGAGCACGGAGATAGCGCCAGAACCCGGAGACAGAGCCAGAACCCGTAGGCAGACTCAGTGCTCGAAGGCAGAGCTAGAGCCAGAGGTCGAAGACAGAGCTAGAGCTCGAAGGCAGAGCCAGAGCCAGAGGTCGAAGACAGAGCCAGAGCTCGGATACAGAGCCAGAGCCCGAAGGCAGAGTCAGAGCCAGAGGTCGAAGACAGAGACAGAGCCAGAGCCCGAAGACAGAGCTAGAGCTCGAAGGCAGAGCCAGAGCCAGAGGTCGAAGACAGAGCCAGAGCTCGGATACAGAGCCAGAGCCCGAAGGCAGAGTCAGAGCCAGAATCCGAAGACAGAGCCAGAGCCAGAAAACAGAGCCAGAGGTCGAAGACAGAGCCAGAGTCCGAAGACAGAGCCAGAGCCCGAAAACAGAGCCAGAGTTCGAAGACAGAGCCAGAGCCCGAAGGCAGAGTCAGAGCCAGAGGTCGAATACAGAGACAGAGCCAGAGCCCGAAGACAGAGCTAGAGCTCGAAGGCAGAGCCAGAGCCAGAGGTCGAAGACAGAGCCAGAGCTCGGATACAGAGCCAGAGCCCGGATACAGAGCCAGAGCCTGAAGACAGAGCTAGAACCTGGAAACAAAGCCAGAACCAGAGCCCGAAGGCAGACCGCGAAGGCAGAGCCATAGTCTGAAGTCAGAAGCAGAGCCCGAAGACAGAGCCAGAGACAGAGCCAGAACCCGAAGGCAGACCCAGAAGACAGAGCCGGAAGGCAGAGCCAGAGTACGGATACAGAGCCAGAACCAGAGTCTGAAGACAGAGCCAGACCCCGGTGACAGAGCCAGAGCCAGGCGACAGAGGCAGAACTTGATGTCATCGCGGCAAGACATGTTCCTCCTTTCAGCCACGTGCATTCACTGGTTTGCCTCATCCGCGTGATGACGGCGTGATTCACACTCTCTATCGACACCCACCTAGGCTTGATGCATCGCTTCTCCACTTCTTGGCACTATGAGCAACCTCATTCCGAGCTGTGCCCGCTCGTGCCAACAGAGTGCTTTTTGCCAGCAGACTTGACTTGATCACCGCAGCCCCAGCTAATGGCATACATCCCATCCCGCCAGCACAGCGGCACACCAGAACACATGTATCCCGGTGTCACTCATTCAATCACGACTCATCAGAATTATTCACTCTGCATCCGATTGGCCTCCCAAGCCCGGCAGCAGTCAACAGCGCATTCCTGGCGTGGAACCCTCGGGCACAGGGCCCCATCCCCAAAAAACGAATGCGTGAACCTAATTTATTTTGACATCAAACTCTTCGAGGAACATTAACAGCCGCTCGCTCGTGGTCTCTCTGTCTCTCACTTGTGGTCCCCCTCCGGTCATTATGTAAATTCCTGGGCTTCAGTCGTTTCTTTTTTTTTTTTTGAAAAATGATCTAATCACTTGCTTTCATAAAAGTCATCCATAATACCTGAACCTGAGCCGCACACCATCGACCTATCGGTGATTCTTTAGCCTCCACGGAGCGGCAACACGACGCACGGTGGACAATGGACGGATGGACGACGGACGAATGAAAGATGTTGACTGCCTGCGTGCCTTGGTTCGCTCTTTTCATCGCCTTCCTCGGTTAGATGGATGATCAATGATAAGGGTCCGAGGTACTCTTTTGCCAAAAAAAAACAAAACACAAAAAGAAAAGAAACGAAATGAAATGAAAATAATGTTTGGACTGAGCCGCGGGAGGGGTCCGGCTGTGGGGTGAGGTTTGATCGAAAGATTATCGTCACTCGTCTAGGAATTGAATACAAATGTGTCGTCGATGAGCGATGAATGGCTCTGAAGTGCGCAAGCGTGCACCGATGATGACAGGTAAACGGGTGTAGCAAAATATGTCTTTGTACTGGCTGTGGGAAGGGAAGAGTGGGGAGGATGGGCGAGGATAATATGTCATTTCTTGTTTCCATCCATTCAGTTGGTCTGCAGGCAGCGGCGTGATTGGAACTTCATCCAAACAGCTTCCAAGCTAAGCTGCTGCCAGCAAAAGGATCGCGAATCCACAAGAAAGAGGGATGATCGCCAAGCGGACCAAGGCTGAAGCTGAAGTCTGCAACAGAGGCTTCTAAAGCGACACCAAAATGGCACCAATTGGTGACAGCTGATTTGACAGTTCTCGGTGGTTTCGAATTGATCCATAGCAACCTACATTTAATGAAATTTCATAGTCTTCCGGAGGAATACGAGCAGAGGCTTCTGTGAAAGCCTCGGCTTTCACCTCATCAGCTCCAAATAACTGCCGCCTGATCCGAACAAAGGCGGGCCAGTGGCAGAGGAAGTGGTCTGCAGTGTCGTCGTCTTCTCCACAGGCGTCGCAAAGAGTGTCATAGCTTATGCCAAGCACACTTAGGTGTTTGGCGAAGGTGTAGTAACCCGTTAGTACGCCGGTAAGTCGTCTGCAGTCTTTCCTGTTAAGAGATGACATGAATGCCGCGGATTTCTTACAGACGTTTGGGAACATGCCCTTGGTTCGTCAACATCCTGGAGAGTCACGAAATCTCAGGTTGTGCCCCCGAGAAGCCAAGCCATCGATGGAAGCCCTAACCGAGGACGCGGGTAGTCCCAACGCAGGTTCGGAGTTTCTCCGTGTTCCTTGTATAGCGAGTGTATAGATGATCTCATTTCCCGTGATCTCGTGGTGGACCGGGCCGATCCAATTCAGAGACGACTTGCATTCCTAGACTATTCTGGCAGATGTTAAAGGGTTCAGTAGGGCCTTAAGCACAGCTTGGCTGTCGCTACAGACACAAATACTTCGCCCCTTCCGCCTGTTATTCACAATATAGTTCCTGGCCATTAGGATCGCATAGGTTTCCGCCTGGAAGACTGACGCAAATTTACCTAACGAGGTGTGCAGTCTAATGTTGTCGCCCTCCACGAAAGCGCCAGACCCTTCCTTGGTCTTGGAGCCGTCTGTGAAGATTCGACTACATTCTTTTCCTGGCTCATATTCTGGCCAGAGCCAGTCCTGAGTGCAGGGAAAGTCAACTTTGCATGTGCGTCGCAGCTGGAATGCTGGTGTCCTTGCGTCAGAAGGAATATACATGAGTCTGTGGTCAAATATAATGCGGTGCGCGAGGTCATTGAAGCTCTAGTGCGAGTTTTAACAAAGACCACTTCATTTTAAAAAGAAGATGGCATTGAGAGTGCAGCCCATGATGTGGATACGAAGGGGGGATTCAGAAGTGCATCACGAGCATAGCCAAGCATGCTAGGCAAGGCTTCTATGCAGCCGAGACAACCGGTTCTCTGAAGCTTAGTGAAAGCAGCGGTTACGTATTCACGCGAAAGCTTATTCCATCAAACGACCGATGCATTTGCGAAGAGAAGAGGCCTTATCATAGCCGTGTAGATCCAAAAGGATCCCCAAGACTTGCCGAAGCGTCCCTTAGACTACCCGAAAACTGACAGCGCCTTGGTAGCTTTCGATTCAATGTGTTTTTTTCGAGAGAAGATTTCTATTCATCTTTTAGTACTAGTTTAGTACAAATTCCTCCTCCTCGTGAAGAGAACAACCTGTGTTTTAATTGGGTTAACTGAAAGCCCATTTCTAGTACACCAGTTTTTAGAAAATGTAAGGATCTCCTTTGTATTTATGTTTGCCTTGAAGATAGGCTGTTGGGGAAATAGCTGCCCATATGTTTTCTCCTTGTCTCTGCAAGGACCGGGCAGGTGCCGATGTAATGTAGCACAGTCTCCTCCTCCTCCTCATCTCTGCAGCTTCTACAGAAGTCATTGTAGGCCGCTCCAAGTCTTCTGGTCTGATTGCCAACTAGGCGGTGGCCAGTAATTACGCCTACTACTTTACTAATTTGCCTCCTATCAAGTTTTAGGAGAGCTTTAGTTTTCGATGGATCTAATGTAGGCCATATCGTTTTCGATGTACTACAGGTGTCCAACTATGGCGTCTGTCTTTAGCAATGTTTTCAAAGCTTTCAATGGGGATTGAGTTGTCTCCTGATATTGTGCCAGTGGATTTGTCGCCTCCCCATCTATCAACGAGAAGCCAAGTATTTTAACATCCAACTGGGTGGGTGCCGGGACACTAACATCCCACTGACATCCCAGAAAACTGTGAAGCGGACGAACTAGCTAGAAGGGGTACCAAGGTGGTAACCATTACAAATCTTCTATGTAACTGCAATGCTCTCTCCACACGTAGAAACCTTCATTTGGACGCCTACTACTTCAACAACTTGACAGAAGTAAACAACATCAATAACAGTCAACTCCGCTGCTTTATAACAGGCGCTAGCTGGTTTGCGGAATAGTGTTTCAGATCCGCGTGGTATCACAACGGGCCTACTCTGGCCTAAGTGTGACTGCTGCTCCAGCAGGTTAAGATTGCATCTGACCGCTATATCCCTTATGAGCAGAGTTTTACCATCTTGGAGTTTATCGATCGTTGCCATAGAGAACCTGACTATCTACGTAAATAGGGGCTGCCTCTTGAATAGCTGCTACAGAAGCCAGGAGAACACTACAGTGGTTTAAGAGTCGCTTAGCTATTGATAGGTTAATCCGGAGCCTGTGCCTCCCTCCGACTTGGAGCCGTGAGTTTAGATTTCCGTGGCAATGGAGGTGCACATTCTTCATCCCACTCCCACAGTGTGGAGAGAAAGGTGTACGCGATTAGTTTAAACACCACCTCCGTATTAGCATTCTTTGGGAAGGGCAACCTATGTGTGTGTTGCGAATATCAACACCAAACATCGATAAACAGTAGTAGTCCTAGTCGTAGTCAACCAATTATGTTTACTTGTTCTATCTAAGGCTTTATTCTCCAATTTCTTCCTTTTAAGGCTTATGGGAGTGGTTAGTGATTCATCTAGGTTAGACGGAATAGTCACACTTAGGCCAGGGTAGACCCATGGTGCTATAACGTAGATCTAGTAGTAGACTCCTACTACGTAAACCTGTCGCTGTCTCTTACAAATCAATGAAAGTAGTTGGCACAACTACTGCTCTTTACTTCAGTCAAATTATTCAAAGAGTGACTTTCTGTCCTCCTCTTCCTTTTCTCTGCAACTTTAGCAGAAGTCATTATAAGGCAGCACCTTTCTGAAGATGTATGTTCAACTGGCATGAGACTGACCTGCTCTGTCGGCTCAGACCATGTGATCGCTTAGAGTTGATAGCCCATAATTGTTTCATAATGAGGCACATGGTGCCCTCAGGCCATCTACGATTAGTGGAATTAATCATTTCAAGCATTAAGAGGATGACAGTTCACCACTTCGAAAGGGCGATGAGCTACTGCATTTTCTAGCGATCTTTGTCGCTGTGTCCCGGCACCCAGAGATGGGTGCTAAAATACTCCCCCATATCGTTAAGAACAGGGAAGCCATCGACTGCATCAGATTGTTCTGCAGCCAAGATGAAGCTTGTTTGTGGTACGGAAATCGTGAATCCTACTCCCACGCCTTCGATGAGTTTCGAAGATTTTCAGAGGGCCATCAAGCCTCCGACAGTCAGACTTTCAGTAGGATCTGGAGGCATGTCAACTGAGAAGTTCTTCCTGATGAGGAGCGTAGGTAGCAGGAGATCGGTGTCATCTAGGTATACAAGTTAACCAATAACACTCCAATTTCGTCTGGCCGCGAACATTCTCCGGCAGTGTGCCGTAATAAATAATATTAAATAACGTTGTGCAAGTGATTCATTGCTGAGTCCGCCGGCCAGTACGTTGAATAAATATAACTTACCTGTTGAGAATGGTAGAGTACGCAGAACGGAGTTCCTTCCACTGTGCTGGCCGCTATCTGTCTGTCGATGGTGTCTATCGGGGGAACATTATTTAGACATACGCAGCCACATCCGTTGCACACGACTAAGGAGGCTACTGTTGCAATATTCTTCAAGCTCTGTCCACTATATTGCAGTCCTATACAGCGGTATGGTCCTGTCTGCTACTGATACGAAGCAGTATGCCCCCACTTGCATCCTATTGCCCCTACAAGAGGGGCTTTACTGACAAGCCACGCTTGGATGTCAGGTTTGCAGCTTAATCGATGATGAGACCTAAGAATTCGCTGCTGGCACTCATTCAGACACAGCAAACCTCTGTTCCTCTAATTGCCCTTGTTTTAGAATGATCAGTGTATAGGACTATTCCCCACTCGTTCAGTGCTACACCTGCGTCCTTGGTTAGGGCTTCCATCGATGGTTGGACCTTTCGAGAGCACAACCGGAGATGGCATGATTCTCCAGGAAGTAGACAGAAGAAGCGCATGCTCCCGAATGACTGTAAGAAATCCGCGGCATTCTTGTCATCTCTTGACAGAAAATACTGCTGACGTCTTACTGGCGTACTAACGGGCCACTACACCTTCGCCAACACCTAAATGTCCTTTGCCTAAACGATGAAACCCTTTGCAATGCCTGTGGAGAAGATGACGACACTGCAGAGGACTTCCTCTGCCAATGTCCCGCCTTTGCTCGGGTCAGGTGTCAGTTATTCGGTCTGATGAGGTGAGAGCTGATGATGTAGGCTCTTTATCAAAGAAACACCTCCGGAAGACCAACAAATTGCTGCCTGTTGGTAGACTGGACAAGTTTCTTAGCTTGAGTGTTAAAAGAATCTGACAAAAAAAACAAACCTTGTCTTATGTTGTTTGTCGTCCCCTAAACCTTATTTCTTTGAGCCTCAGAGTTTATGAGGCCTCTGCTGCTCCTTGGAGACGGTTCTAATTGCTCTAGTTGTGCTCGTATCGTTGATCAGTTCTTTGATCTAAGCCGTACCAGTGTCTCGAGCTACTGTAAGGAGAATGCCGCATCAAATTGTAGAACAGTCAGGAGGGACTTACATACTCCAAAAAAATGCATGATGATCGATCCCTGGAGTACCAAGGATGTCCTCAATCTGAACAAGCTTGACCTAAGGATACTATGGGGCGGACTTACTGGCCACTTCTCATGCAACAATCACCTAGACAAAATGTGGCACAGCAGCTCAGAAGCCACTGCGAACAATCTATGGAAGCTAGGAGCACCTTCTCGTCGAGTGTTCAAATCTGACATGAAGCAAATATAATCTAGCGAACAGGATCACCTTAAGCGGTACAGACTACAGGCAATCAGGACATACCGGGTATAGAGATTATCAAACTCCTCAAGGTAGCTCTAGAGTCCCAGATCAACAAGAGTTCTATCGTGGTCTCCCCATTTTTGTTCAATTCAATTGAATTCGACACAGCGTTGCCGAAAGTACTTCTATAGGAGTATTGTACTACTTTCGACACCTCCGTACTCCTGTACTCCTCCTTTCACGATCGTACTACTATTTTTTTTTTAAATATTAGAAAAATCCTGCACAAGACGCAAGGTGTAATGCCACCCTTTAGAAATCAATTTCACATCAAATTTAATGTAAATTTGGCAGTACAGTAGAGACTCCAAAAAAAAAATGAATCAGTTTGTTTTTGCGAATTCTTAAGTTTTCCAAGACACTGATCCAATTTAAAAAAATTTAATGTATGTTAGAAGCAGAAATCAACTAATAGAGATATCCAACTTCCTCGTCTCTTGCCCCTGAAATTAGTTTGACAGCTTGTTGTAGTTGTACCACCTGTGAATACGTGAGAGGCGTTTCGAACAGCTGAAAGTCTTCCCCTTCGAAATAATGAGGTGAAGCAGAGCATTTTTTTTAAAAAGCGATCGTTATCTGAGCGTTATTTCAAATTCATATGTTTCACCCCGAAAAGGAGGAGGAGCTTAAAACACAGATTGTGTTCAGAAGGTACATTCGTATACCTGGAAGTATATTGGAATGCGCTGATCATTGACACGTTAAATTTGAATTCAAATATTTTGCCTTTGAAATATTAGAAAATAGGTAAAGCAAAAGGGTTTTAATATGATTTTGTGGTCGAATTCAATTTGTAAATAATCATTCACAATTCATAATAATGCAATGATCATGAAATAGAAATTCTGCAAATTCACACATGTATGTATGTATGTATGTTCGTTGGTTTTATAAGTACATAAGTTTACAGAGAACAACTTAATTCCTTGAATTATTTCGTATTGTCACTTTAACAGTGAATATCTATCGATTACAAGCACTTCATTTTGCTAATTAATTCGATTTAATGGTGTTGCGGCAGAAGTTATTACTTGAAGCATTTTAGTTTTGGACTCGTATCACATATAAATTGTGCAAGAAGATTTGAAAATTTGTCCTATAGCAGTTCGTAAAGCTTTGCTTTTATATTAAAATCCAACTTCTGAAAGAAACTTCTTTTTCGCATGTTATAGTACTATTTAATTTGCTAAACTTGACGAACATCACTCATGGAATGTTTCCAGATCGTGGGCAAGTTAAACACATTGGAAATGCATTTGACACTCTTACGGGCAAAATATGATTTGGAGGGGTAAACAGCTGATCAAAAGACACCACTTGTGAAAGTATGCGTAAAATATAGCTTCCAAATAAAGAAGTATGCGTGTTTTGCGGTAGGTCATGGTATTTTTGGCTGGAAAGTTGAATATCTCTATTAGTTGATTTCTGGTTAGAAGCAACGTAGGTTTTATCAGGAAGACATCGAAAAAAGGGACTATATTCATCAGCGTTGTACAGTTGCTCGTTTGTAATTTCCATTTCATGCATTTTTGCCAGCAAACCATGAATGAATTGGGTGACTGTTCATGTGTTGCTAGATAAAATTTCACCACACATCTTTTAGCTTACAAAATAGAACCACTTGTTGTACAGTTTTTTTCGTGTTGATCTAAGAACCATTTGTATAGTTGCTTCTCCATTTCTTCAAATGTGATCCACGCTGCAGCATAAATGTTGTTTTTTTTTTTAATTTTCAAATTGCAGCTCCAGCAACATTAAAGTCCGTGGCCAATTGATAAGCCAAATGCCTTTTTTCTTTTAAATGCTGCCCTTTTCGGCAATTGATAACCTTTTTTGCTTATGTCCTTCCTCCTGGCATTGTTGCAGTCACATCTAAACACACACTGAAAAAAAAGCAATACAAATTCAACTGTTGTCCGAACTGTGGTATAATGGTTTTCATTTGCTCCACATACGTACATCACTGTATAATAAATAGCGAAAATGGAAAAATAAGCTAAAAACAAAAATTACTTGAAAAAGTTAAGACAAAACTTAACTTTTTAGAGACACCAATGGAAAGCTTGTGTTACAGATATTTTATAAAATAAATGCAAAAAGAAGTTTCTGAAGTTTCAAAAAAAAAAATGGGCATGATCTTGCTGCTGTTTCTGGAAATTTGTCATTAACACCACCTGTGTCAAATGTTTCGTCCAGCATGGTTGAATGATTTTGTTTTCCTTAAGGAAATTGACAAGCCATTATGTTCTTATTGTAATACGAAACAACAGACAACAATATAATAATCAGAGCTTGATTCGCTTTAGCAACAACCAAACATAAATACGGCAACTTCTGAATCAACTAAAAAATAATTTAAGTCTTAAGGTATTCCTACTACTATTTTTTTCAAAATACTCTCCGTTTTTGACTGCTGTACTACCTTACAACATTTCTCTCCGGCAACGCTGATTCGACACAATTCAATTCGATTCAATTTAATTCAATACTGTAAGGAGGCCAGATATTTGACTCAATCATAAAGCGCTGAATCATTCCGCATCTATCAGTCTGAGCTGCTTTGTATGGTCTCTTGGTTTCCTCTTTCCTGTTAAACACGACAGATTTTCGTGGTCTGCTTCGTATGTCACTGGGTTCAGTTTGGTACAAGTGACTGATTGCGAGGACCAGTCACACGTATGACAATGTGGTAACACGCGGATTAAAAAAACTCCTTTTCCGGAAATCATTTAGTGCTTGTTGCGGAGCGATTAAGTTGGCTGATATTAATTATTGTGCAGCTCGATAGAAGAAATCGAAGACGCGGGAGCAGGATTTTTGATACCTATACCACTGTAGTGTCGCTTCGACGGAAACTATACCGATTAAGGACGTTTTTAGTCACATATCGTCATATACAGCCACGCAGCGATCAAATCTCTGGATGAAGTCACGTGCAACTCGAAGACATCTCTGAGAGATAGGCGACAGCTCTGCACTTGGCGGAGTATTTTAGCATCCATCACAAATGGGTGCCAGGGCACATTTCAGCAGCTGACCAAATCGGTCCCAAATAGTCCTCGTAGTCATTAGTTACAACCCTCTGATGCGTCTTACAAAAGAGAGACAAAGCAATGGTAAAAGAATGGAACCCTGTCGTGCGCCATTATGAACTTTGTTCTCATTTAACATCCCTATCCGATGATACCACCTTCTTTCCGCAGAAATAATAATGTGGAAAAAAGGTAGTGTCATACGGGCATTAGAGAAGTATGACCTCGTCTGAGAGAGACTTACCGTACGACGGCCGATCGGGCAAAAGATGTTGGATAGCCTTGACGCGTTCTTCTGCAACACAAATACAGCATTTTAGTGTAAATCTTATCTGATCATCGCTGATTGCAATCATTTTTCCCACAAAAATGTCCCCAGAACCTGTCATTCCTTAGAGATTGACTTGTCGAACCTCCCTCTCGATGTCCGCTTGACAGAAACAAAACGTAAACAGAATAGAAATCCCGAATTTCCCTCTTCTTCGCCGATTCACCCTGTGAACGTGGAACCAAAACAACCGCAACAATTCAAATGGCACACTAAACAGAAAATAAAACAACCGACAACGTCGACCCCAGCGAGCATTCCTTTTTTTTTCTTTCGTTTCTTTCGTTTTGGTTTTTTTTTTTGTTTTGTTTTCGGTGTTTACCTGCATAATTAACTTTTCAAACAGGTAACAGAAAATTCCGAAACAACAAGAGGCACAAAAAAAAAATCGACAAGCAACACATACGATATTCAATCAATATTACAGAAGGAACCACAACACGACAACAACGAACAGCAACAATAACAACAGCACCACCAAACGACAACAACTCACAAGGCAACAAGACAAAATCGCTCAGGAATGCAACAGCAACGAATTACGGGCCAATCCCCTTTGTTGTGTTATATAATGGGTCCTCCTGTGCGGACGTACCCCTCGATCACCGCGGGGGTTCCACAAACTTATTGCCACTACTGTCCACCAAACGGTTGTGGTGCCTTGATGCCCTCTCTCGTTCTCGCTCCTGCTCCCGCTCTCTACTCAGTCACAGTTCGGCTGTGTTCGGTGTGCAGAAAATGCCTCGAAAGGCGTGCAAGGAATGTGATCCTCTGTGTGGTTGGGTGTGCGTGTGTGCGTGAGTCCCTTTGTGGACCTGCAGATAAAGACCCTCATTAAAGGAGTGAACCTTATCACAGCGAGATGGATGACTGGCCATTTGAGCAGGATTCTAGGCGACCAACCCTAGGGGCCAGGCGTCAGTTCTAATACCCGCCAGTGCCACAGTCACAACACCGATCAACAGACGATGCAAGGGTCCCGGGGCAGCTACTGTTCGTGACATTGTTGCACTGTGGCGAGCGAGGAACCCGCAGCGCGGCTGCACCAGGCACGATCAACGATCATCCTTTCGCTGACTGGCATTCATAAATTTTGTTAAGGAAACACGCACAATATCAACATCGAATCGGGCGTGTCCCTGTTTGCGCGTGGAAGGGGGACAACCACCCAACCCAACGGACGGCCGTGGCAAGATGCTGGCCGCGCGATGCCGATGGAGGGCTTCAAAATTGTATCGGATTCGTGTAAAGACCAAATAGCTGAGCGAAACCATTCGACCGGTCCACCAGTCCACCAGTGCAGCAGTGTAGCAGTGCAGCAGCACAGTCCGGTCCCATGGTCCGGTCGTCGTCGTCGTCGTCGTCGTTGTCGTCTCTTCTTCTTCCGATCGACGTCGATTAGAGAGTGCAATGGAATTCCTCGCTCTCTCATTGGGGCTGCGTCCGGAGGTTGGTTGTGTTTTTGGTGTCTTCTTGGGACTCCCGAGCAAACTTGACTGACTGCATTTTCTAAATGTAATCGCGCCTATTCCATGGGATGCCTGACAGCAACAACAACAACAACGACGACGACGACGACGACGTCGATGAACAAGACGACATTGGACAACGACGAGATGACGATGATGATGGTGAGATGCTTCTGCTGTTGCTGTTGTATCTTGCTGCTTGCTGCATGGTGCTGGCCTGCTGATGATGATAAGTCCTCAAGAGAGGTGATGGCGGATGAGGTATCAATCTATCTCTTGTGATCGTGTGCATTCCCCACGTTTTCGGGCGATTTAAGCACTTTTTTGTTTGTGTGTTCTGTTTTGTTTCGGTTTGCAGAACTTGTCGAGGACTTTGTTGAATGCCTTATCAATGACAATCCTAGGTGCATTTTCCCACTCCCTAGACACACACACAGCCATGCAGGCAGTGAGAGAGGGGGTGCGGAGGGCGGAGGGAGAGGGAGAGTGAATCGTTTACTTTGCTGCTAGTTTGTGCATTCTTGGATCTTCTGCTACGTTAAGAGTATAAATACACTTAAGTCCGGCAAGAGGTTCATATTGGTGTTGTGTGAGCTATTTATAGCTCACGCGCCTAGAGATCCAGCGGACAGACAGAGCGAGAGAAGCTGTTGTGTGATTCATTAGGTCTTAAGAGGTTTCTAGTCAATTTCTGTGTAAAACTGGCTCGTGGATGGTAAAATGGAAATCAATTGGCTTTGGCGTTGCTGAGTGGTTCTTCAGTTGGATGATGGGTGACAAACCTGTAGTTGATTTGTTTATGGATCATGGACACTTGAAGACGGGCTTTCTCATTCTCGTTCGATGGCAGCAAATGAGGTGAAGAGGTGATGAGTGCTGAAGGGCATGGGGCATGAGGCATGAGGGATAGCAACTGCTGCTTAGATCTGTCGACCTCTCACTTCGTGCACGTTCAGGGTCATATTGCTCATTGCTGTGTACCTTTGTTCAATGCCCTTTGTTCGAATTGTGCTTGTCATGAGTTGAAGTCGAGCCTGTGTGGCGTAATCACCGGTTGCTTGCTGCTGAGAGAGATGATTGAGACTAAAAATTGTAGTAATTTACATATAGATATATCAAGCGTTCGTCCTCGTTCGATACTTTATCCTGCGGCGTCCGTCGTCATGTCCTAGTTCAGCGTGCAAGTCCGGCGTTTAAGTTCAGCTTCCAAGTCTTAATCCGGTGTTCAAGTTCAAGTCCGGCGTCCAAGCCCAAGTCCAAATTCAAGTCGAAGTCCGGCGTCCAAGTACAAGTCCAAGTCTTAGTCCGGCGTCCTAGTCCTAGTTCAGCGTCCAAGTCCTAGCTCAGCATGCAAGTCCGGTGGTCAAGTTCAACATCGAAGTCTTTGTCCGGCATACAAGTCCGGCGTTCAAGTCTAAGTCCGGCGTCCAAATGCTAGTCCGGCGTCCAAGTTCAAATCCTAGTCCGGCGTCCAAGTCGAAATACGGCGTCCAAGTCCAAGTCCAGCTTCCAAGTCCGGCGTCCAAGTCTGGCGTCCAAGTCTGGCGTCGGTTAAGCCTTAAGGCTTAAGTACTCCAACTTCAATCGGACGCCGCTCCAAGTCGTTAAACTCCGTTTCAGTTCACGTTGTAAGTCAGGCTTACGAGCCAAATCTCACGTCCTCCCTTCAGCTCAGGGAAAATGAGTGCAATGACCTACTTTATCGACGGCACAGCTTGTTGTTTACTGACTCAAGCTGTCACCAGTCCGCAAACCTAGAAGACAAGCTTAAACTCTTGACCTTCGGGCTTAGACACTTTCCTCAAGACGCTGCGTCCTAGAATTCAAATCACTGCGACGGCTCAGTCGTTAACTTCGGAATCAGGTTACAGGCATTCATTTATGCACACCATAAACCTTATTCCCGAAAAGAGATCTTGAATGGAATCCATTGACAAAGAGCCTCAGCCGTCGTCTTTCTCCGCATGGCCAAAGCGGAGAACAATACTTTCGCACGTCAAGCCCAAATTTAAGTTTACGAGCCATAAAACCGCCCTCCGGTGAGTAACGTCTGCATGTAAATTAGCAGAACCCATAAATCACGGGGCACGCTGCTGGGGCAAGCCTGCGAATCGCGCGAATCTCAGCCCACCGGGGTCAACGTAGCGCGGGCCAATGAGACCATCAGTTACCATTACGCAACCCAGTCTAGGCCAGTATCGCTGGGACTTCTCGGCTCGTCTTGCCTCCGTTCTGGACGCATGTGTGAATGCCACCAACACCTCCGCATGTCGGGCACGAATCCAGTTTGCCGCTGGCGCACACTATCACACGACGGGCTGCATCCGTAAACCAGAATTGATAAGAACCAACGGAAAAAAAATCTCTTTTTTGGCCGTTTTTCTCGTTTTTTTTTTTTTTGGTTTTGTTTTGGAACTCAGCGAAGTCCAGGTCCAGTCTAGCGGTTCGATGGCCATCCATGGGGTGGGACGAGCGCGTGGTTTCTAGGAGATTCGCCTCGTTCCCGTCGTCATTTGCCAGGCGGCTGGAGTCGCCAGAGGAGTGGTGCACTTAGTCATTATGTGCGTGAGTTTGGGTGGTCGGAGCGGGCCGAGCGGGCAGCTAAGGGCACGGGGCTGTGGCCACGTTAATTGAGATGCGTTAGCTGTGAACCGGTTGAGCAGTGTTTATTGGATGTCGTTTCGAATTGAATTTATCAGTTATAAATACTTAGCTTTGCGGTACTTCGCAGCGGCTTCAAAGGGGATGCTGTGGTCGATAAGGAAGCCAACTTGGTAGCAGGAAATTCGCCTACAAATCTTCGCAATGCAGCCGGCTGTCCGTGAGGTTGTAATTTGCAACATTGATGGCCGATGTGGATCTTCCTGAAGCTGAACAACTGAGCACTGATCGTGGACATGGGTGGCTTGAGGACGGATGGAATTTCTGACGATGCCAATGGAATGCGTCACTTGTTGTGTAAATAAGCAGCTTAACTAAATGGATCTCGAAGGAGGAGAAGCGAGGGAATAACTAGCTTTATGGAGGGCGCTGATGAGATGTTGGTGCACTTGTTCCTTTCTCATGGGCGTGTGACGCTTGCGTGCAGGCGAAGGTACAATGCAAAACAAAAGGGATAAGCAAACAAGTCCATATTCAATTGAGTCAGGGAATGTTGTTCCACTGACGCGGTTTCCTCTAGAGCAGTGTTGTCCATGCGCCTACAAGGCGAAATGATCCTTTGAGTCCGTAGGCGCCAGGCTAGACTCAGTAGCCAGTTTGGTTTTGGCCATCGGCTCACTGTATTTCATCAATCACGTGAATATCGTTTGCGTATCCCAGCAATTGTACATTTTCCATTTTTGTGGTGCTAAGGGACAGCAGAATGCACCGGACGACAGATTATTTCAACTTCACCAGTTCGCCACGTTATGTAGGTCCACTTTGAAATTTTAGGGCGCTTCATCTCCATCTCTACACGGTACAAGAATTTCGCTGTGAAAAGGGAACTAAAGGGTGGTTAAATTTTAAGGGCCGATGTTGAATGTGAACCACACCTAAACGTAAAGTTTTTTTTTGCATTTCATTTGACATTTCTAAATTTCAGACTAACTCAATTTGAACCATGATGATAATCTAAGAGTGATTGTCGATAAACCAATGCATCCACAAAGAGTGACTGTTTGGTGCGGTTTATGGGTTGGCGGCATCATCGGGTCGTATTTTTTCCAAAATGATGCCGGTCAGGCAGTTACTGTGAATGGTGTTCGCTATCATGAAATGATAAGCCAGCAACAATTCAAGAGCTAAAGGATGAGATAATTCGGCACATTAACGGCATAGAACCTCAATTATGCTTCAGCGTCATCGAAAGTTTGGCCCACCGGATGTAGTTGCGCCGCCGAGGTCGCGGCGGCCATTTGGCCGATATTTTGATCCATACATAATTGAACTGTACCAATATTATCATAATAAAAAGAAATGACAATAATTTCCTAAATAATTTGTGTTTTATTCAAAATCAACATCGGCCCTTAAAATGTAACCACCCTTTACAAGGGAGATTAGACAATCAACCCAGTCTATCACGTACCACCTCCATTGCCAACACATTTACCTTGTTGTTGCGGCGTTTGGTGCATCGTGTAGAGATGGCCTAAAGGCACGCAAGAGGGAACCCGCATTCAAACCTTGGTCAAGCATGAGCCATGCTGTTGCCGGCTCACTGAAATCCGTTTGTAAAGTTCACTTAAGTGGGCATCTACCAACCTTCTCGAATATTTCCATCTGATGTTCGGATGGAGACTAATTTATCGGAGAAGGTGCAGATTGGAGGTTGACTTTAAAACATTTTCTGAGACATACTTGGCTCCGAAGGCAAAATAGTGCCAAAATCAACATGGTCTCCTTTGATTTTCAAGTTCATGGCGATCTGAAGTGTCCTTTTGTCGAGGTACGAGTATCTGTTCCTAGGTTGCCCAAAGATGATGCTGTACTTATGTAAGACAGTAATTAGCACTCCTCCCCCAGAAACCTTGAATGGTTCTTAATGGATGGGGAAAGATATCACTCTATCACCGGCAACGTATCATCGGGCATCAGTGAAGGTTGGAAGCGTTGATGACGTTGACCGATTATTGAAGCAAGTTTTTCACTTCTCCACTGAGCTTCTTTCAGTTGTGGGTAGGTTCGTCAGATAGACTAGGTTGTGGACAGATTCGTTCACTACTCCTCTTCAATCCCCGCATCAAACAACTATCATAAGTCACGGTTCTAATTCTTTCGACGCAATTTCAATACTCAGAGAGATGTCTAAGCTTCTCAAACATCGCCAATCGGCGTTCGTATAAAACTGAAGAAAAACAGTCTACGCACAAGTGGTTGCTGTAGAAGCTGGGGTTTGGTCCAACTAGGATTTTCGCGAGACCCCGGTCATTATTATTAGGTTATCCGAAGTGACTTCACTCAAGTCTTGGCTCGTTGTTGGAGTGATCTTCGGTGTCTTAATCGTAAGCTTAGTCTTCCCCACCAACGAACCACGGCTATAAAGGGCGGACCAAATACAAGTTTCTTTTTAAAAATGCAATACAGTGAAAGAAGTTTAACTTTTCCCATGTATTATGGCTTTGTTAGTAAGAACAAATATTCCCATTAATTATGAAATACAAATGCTACGGCTGGCTTCGCAGTAGCGCATTCCGTCACCCCAATTTTCCAAGACTTTGTTGATGGCTTCAGGTTGTAGCCGAATTGGCCTTAAGTGTTTGATTCGTTTCCGGATTAATGGCATTGCAGCGGAAGCTTAATCGCAGCTCCGAGCCGGCCAATTGACATCGCCAAGTCGGCTGATAAAACAATTTGAGAATTAGGTGCGCAAAATATCGATTCTGGCATGGCGCGCCTCCTACATGCACCAGAGATCGTCCAAATGCATGTCTTCAATTTCAGTGAAAATATAATCGGTTAACATCGCACAGTTGATCGAAATGTTGTTCCCAGCCTCATTTTTGAAGAAATGTGATGTTCGTGAATTGAGTCTCACACTCTCGGCTACAGCAGCAACATTCTCATCTGTGCGCACCATGCGACGGCGGGGATCATGAGTGTTGTCCAGCTACCATTCTGAACAAACTTGGAACAAACTTGGGTACAGCAGTCGCGGTGGTTGCTTCATTTCGGCCAAAACTTTCAATATTGCCCAACGTTGTTCAAGCGTAAAGCGATTCATTTCGTTCCGCGGAGGTATCATACTGACTTTCTGTCCAGATTTCTAGCGGGGAAGAACTGTCACTGTCAAAATAATTTATGACTAAAAAAAACCCCTGTAGATGGCCCACCCTGTTGGCCGATACCCGTAATTACCTTGCTTCCTTTAGACTGTCGCGTGCAAAATGTTCCTGTGTCAACAGACACTTTGACAATGCGATGTCTTTCCACGTGAACCTGACGAATTAGCGTGTACTTACATATGTAAATAGCACCGTGATGCAAAAATGGATGTATTCACGTGGAATTATATCCCCTAGTGAAAACATAGAATTGTCACAACATAGTTTTCCCCGGAAGGTTATGGGGAAGCTTTGCAACTCAAACTGAAACTCGCTCAACCCCCGTGATCTTGTTGCAACCCGACTTGACATTCTCGACTACCTGGTGGGAGGTAGGTAGGTAATTGGGTGCCCTGCCGGCCTTATGGCCGTGCCTCACTTAGGCCAACGTATTGGGTTCATTGTGCCCTAGTTTGGGATGGTTTACTACCAAGAGACCTACTTCAGTCCTAAAACCAAACAAATCCACACAGCATTTAAAGCCTCCAGTTCTACAAAGCTAGAGCTGGACACTCGCTGCCTGTTGACTGATAAGTTAGCACTTCTTCTCTGTTAAAACTTGAGGCCTTATTGCTTGTATTTGGTCGATTTGTACATTAAAAAGGGATTAGGATTAATTTTCAAAATATTGACAAAAATATTGAATTCGTAATGATAGAGGCGTTTGGGGGGTATCAAGTGTCTGAATTCAAGACTAGTCACTATTTTGACAAACTGTAAGTCAAAGGCTCACATGTGCCCCCCTCTTATGGTCAGTTGAACTAGAAACATTTGCCTACAAAGGATGGGAAGAGGTCCTTAAGAAGGTAACTTAATAAATCTTGCATCACCAATCATGAATGTGCAAACATTATTGCAGTTTTAAAGGGTTTCTTCATTAAGCGGTTACTATCTTTAAATTTAAATAAAATAAAGTTTGTGTGAGTTATCATCGACGTTTTGTATTCGTTTGAAAGGCCCATCGATGCCATTGTGTATGGCATATAACATCGCTAGAATCTCCGCCACGACTACTCTGGGTGGCGCGCATCCAAAATGTCCAATTTTCCATGAATCTGGCGCATAAATGAGGCCGAATTTGACCGATGGCATGGATTATGTTTGGATTTGAACCACAAGAACAAGAAAAAGTCTAACGTTGTCAAATCGCACGATCTCGGTGGCCAGTTCACATCACCTCCACGTGAGATGACCATGTTCTAGAATCGCCCGTGCAGAATTTTCAATCTGGCGTGAGCTGTGTGGCACGTAGCGCCGTCCTCTTGAAAACATACGTCGTTGGTGTACATATCGTCCAATTCAGGCCAAAAGAAGTGGCCAACGTCGTTCTCAAAGAAATATGAACCAACGACGCCGCGCCGCCAGCCAAAAATCCGCACCAAACAGTAAAATAAAATGCCTGCCATCATGACTAGAAAGTGAAATTTGCTGCTTCCCTTAAGACTTACGAGATTTTCAAATGCGTGTTTGAATAGCATAATAAATCCGTGCCTTCATCGTCACGAATGTGCAAACATTATTGGAGTTGTACAATGTAATGCCACATTATCATCGGATTGCTTTTCATATGTTCCCATCTGAAATGTGACACTCGCTGTCAAATGGCTTGAAAACCGCACAAAGTAAACCGTATTTATTTCCAACCGCAAGCATATTTTTATGAATTTGTCTTTCAGTTGAATTAGGCTTCATCGTGAGTAATAACTTTTTTTTTTAAACAAATCAACAATTTGCCCAGCGTTTTTGTGACATGTTGGCTTCAAATTCTGTCTCAGTTGGTCATCGACAAGTAGTTGCGCTGTCTGAAGGAACAAACAAATGCAGCGCCCTTAACAAGAGCTCCAAATGCAACTAAAGGGTCTTCCAAAAGGGACTTGTCCGTACTTTGACTGTTGATAGCGGCCAAGCTACATCTGTCAAATTGGCTGTCATTTATACAGTCCGTTTTGCCATGAATGAATATATTCGTTCAACAACACGTACAAACGACAAGTCTTTATCAAAATGTGTGTTCTGTTCGGGATCGCTTCATCTTCAGAGACGAGGCCTATTTCAGGATGAATTGGTATGTCAACAAAGAAACTTATCGAATTTGGGACGATACCAATCCACATGCATCCAATGTACTCCCAAAAAGGCCCTCATTGGCTTCGATTTTGGACATCGGTCCATATTGCTTTGAGAACGACATTGGCCAGGCCATCAAAGTCACTGGTGAACGGCGAGCGCTGTAGGTCGGGGATTAGCAAATTCGGGTAATCAGGACGGCGCTACGTGCCACACATGACACAGCTGACGCCACATTGGAAATTCTACACGAGCGATTCGAGGGCATGGCCATCCCACGTGGAGGTGATGGAACTGGCCACCGAGATCGTGCAATTTGACCTCATAGCGAATCCATGACGTGTATGTAGTCCGGAAGTCAAAAATCCGACACGACACTGTTTTGGCCACATCGACCGAATGGACACCCAATGCTTCAGCTACGAGGGTCTTCGAGTACTAGGCTTCTGGCCGAGAAGCAAAGGAAGACTGAGATGGCGGACGCGAGATGATTTGGTCTTTATGACTGGAAGCAGCGTGCTAGGGACTGTCAAATATGGAAGGCAGCTATAGCAGAGGTGTAGATCATTTCTGGCCACAGGCACCTGATAAGTAAGTAAGTAGTAATAGTCTGGCAGTCATCGTGCACTTCGACATTTTCAAATGTACGTCAGTTTGCTGTGCGATTTCGACTATGAAACACTGATAATGGGCTAGTCCATCGGGCACTTTAAATAACTAGTGTCTTGATTATATCTGCCATCAATTCCACAGTAACTTAACCACGATTGCTTATCCATTTCCAACAAGAGGGAGCTCTAGAAGTAGTAAGTTGATCAGAAACTAGATGGACTACGAAGTTATGATAGAAACCTTTCTAAAGATCTTCTCTCTCTTGTCTACTTCTTGTTGTCTACCGGCTTTCTTTTACCCAAAAGACAGAACTCTTGGCACCACGAGGAGTCTGCCTTCTACTTAGGTGCACACAATCGCCATTTTCAACGACAGTCGAGCGACAGTAGAAGCCATTGTGTCAGTAAATGAATCCACCGCTCTGTCAGCAACATAGCTCCTAATCAGGCTCTGGACAGTGTTTTTGGGGACTGCACTCGTTGCTGGAATAGTTTAAGGGTAATGGTCTTCAACATTATTTTGAGAAATGCCGGATGGCAATGGCTTGCTTTGCTCCAAGTTTGATCCAAGATCTGCTCCAACAAATCCACTCTTCGATTATCTTGAAACAATTCACCACTTGCCCAAGTCTGTTGAGTAGATCCAGTGAAGCCTCATTGGTTGATGGGAGACGACGAACTGTAGCCGATGTGGTTCGGTCCTCGCGGGGTCGTGTCTGCAACAGGCCACCTGAATGACGTGCCTCACATTTCCTTTGTCTAAGTCTACTTCTAGTTCGTCTGAAACAATTTCACAATTAGTTTGCGGCTAATTGGCTTCTTCTCCAGCCAAAGGAGACCATTGCTTCCTGTCACTACGGCACAAGCATTTCAGATCGACGGCAGAGCCTAGAGGAAAACTTGTCGGGTTCAGAAGATCAGAAGAGCAAAGCCAATCCACCAAACCCCACATGTACGCGTAACGAGCCATAAATCTCTTCAAAGAACCACAAAAACAACAAAAACAAGAAAACCAACAAGAAACCCTCTGTACACCGTCTTCGCACGAACGAATGAACCGATCAACCAAAAATGGCATATGCAACAGTTTGCACGGGCATCTAAGCGAGCGTACAGCGTCATCCTAGTTCGCCATTGGCATAACTTTCATAATCCACAAAAGCCCTTCCTGCCAAGCGATCGAACGAACGAACGAACTAACCCTCGTCGCCACCACATACTCTACGGGTATCTGGTTATGCGAGCGATAGATTCCAAAGTGCCTACGACCACGAATGTTGTGTACTGTCGTTGCCACCGTCGTCGCGTCACCGTGCGTCGCTCCACCAACCTCGGTTACACTGGATGCTGCGTCAACTGCCTGCCTCCCTCTGGACTCTATTCACTGACGTATCATAGTAAAGTCCGTGCCAAGAGCTAACCAAATACCTGTTTTCCCCGCACTCACACAGCCACACACAGAAACCCACACACAGTCGCTCTCGCTCAGGTACAGATGTCAGATGCATACAAGGAGATATGAATATTGTGTGTGTGTGTGTTTTTCATTTTGTTTCTTCTCGTTTTCCTTTGCGCTCGTAGGGAGCTCATCGCTTTGAGCATTCATTCGTATCGGTTTTTTTTCTTCCTTCTCGTCCCTCTCCGTGGTATTTTTTTTCCATCAGCGAGAGAAGGAAAAGACGCGATGAAAGAAAAACAGAACGAACGAACCCACTTCCAGGCTGCCAGTGTGTACCTTACATTCCGAACAATTCGAATATCTCGACGAGAGTATCTAAGCCAAAAAGGCCCCCTAAAAGACCCCGAGAATGAGATAGACAGAGTCTTGCTCAATGCTGTCGCTGTAAGCAGCGGACAGCGGCAAGCCAAACCAGCCTTAACCAATACAACACCACACCGATCGAGTCCGATCGTCGGTCCGTCCGTTCGCCCGTGTATCCGCCAGCAATCGACTGAGTGAATAAGTAGTACGTCAGATTCGATTCGAGCCAACCACCACACACAGCAACCAGCCGAGGAACGTCGCGTAGAAGAAGGCGAGCGAACAACAAGACCCACAACATCAACCATCATCAACAGCCAGCCAGCCAGCCAGCCAGCCAGCCACCAACCACCATGGATCGAGGCACACGAAGACGAAGTTGAAGATGAAGAGAGCGAGAAAAACCAGGTTCCTGATTTTCAATTCACCACTTAATTGGTAGTCGAGATTTGGACCTTAAAATCGAAAGAACGTTCTGTCGTGTGCTTTTGCGTGCCACCACACAATGTGAAAGCGGTGTCCCTCGCTTGACTGTGGTTATTTATATTTTAATTCTTTATTTTTTCTGTTATTTTTTTGTTTTTTTTTTTTTTTTTTGTGTAAAATTTTCAAGTCGAAGTCGAAGTTGAAGTTGAAACTCCCTCCGGGGCTGTTTGTTGTTCGCGTTCCCGTTTGTGCTCGAGCCCTTTTCTAGTGGAATGTGAACAGCAATTTGCATATCCACCGAATCGCCATCAAGATACTCCCGACAAGCAAAAAAAAAACACAGTTCTTTTCGAAAAAAAAAAGTATAGTAGTCACTTTTCGTATCCATCCACGTCCATGTGCCAATTTGCAAACGAATCGGTTCAACAGTGCATCTTGTTGTGATCCATCGTGGATGAAGAAAGAAATGAAAAGAATACCATCATCAAGTGGCTGAGGGGTGAGAGAAGTTAAACGAATCTATCTGCCTGCCTCCAGTGCAGTCTCAGTGTGTATTGTGTGAGTGCGGCTCAAACAAGGCCTCGTCGTTTGCATCAAATAATTGAAAATAGAGTGCAACTAGTGAAAAAAAAAAGAAGCAAAAAAGCAAAAGCAAAGCAAAAGGAAGGAAGGAAGAAAAAAAAAAGAGAAAGTGCATGTGTATTTGTGATGCTGTTGGGAATACATTTTTGAATCGGTTGTCAGATTGTCAGATTGTCACAGAGGATGGTGCTCGCTGTTTAGTGTCAAATACGTGATTCTATTGTTTATACCTGGATACACCATCGCCTCAGCGCTCCGCAGATTCATAGATACATTTTCAGAGACTCATACACACACACACACACACGCATCCGAGCACGCCGACCGACCAATTGCAGACAAATCTGTGAACAAACTTGTGGGTAAGTGGCTAAATGTTTCGAATGGATGGAGGTGCACTCTCCAGCTCTCATTGGGAATTAATTAGATCCAAAGTGAGCGGCGGGGGCGAGGGAGCGAGGAGGGTCTCTCTGGTGGCACGAGTGGGTACTTTGTGTTCGAAACGCAAACGAAGAATGTGAAGGTTGCCATTGGATTGGTTTGCTTATGAATTCATTTTTTGTTTACCTCGGCTGACCCTACTCCCAGTCGACGATCATTCGCGATGCCAAAAATCTGTTTGCACAGAAGCCGTGCACGGTGGACTTTGACAGGATGTTTGATTTTAATCAGATTGAGAGGGGGGGCTTCGGTCAATCACAAGCCTTTTTGAACATTTAAACGAATGAAGTTTGGTCGTTTTTAAAGCACAAACTTGTGTGGGAGCCTTAAGAAGCTCTGAATTCTTTCGACCATAATCCCCGGCAGATGAGTAGTCGTCTGCTGCTCAGTGTGGCACTACAAAACGGGGTGAAATTAAGATTCAGTCACGAAATTGAACAATTTGTTCCCGACACGTTGAATAAATGCCAGCAAATTTACATCAAATTGCATTTTTTTCAGATTTTTTACTCAGCAAACTCACGCCAATACGACCATTCAGCACGTTATTTGAGGTCTTTTTCCACTTTTGTGAGCCACCTTAAGTCCGGCCACGTTAATAGCTCCGGACTCAAGATTATTCCACGTTCTTGGTGACCAACGTTGTAAAACTCTTGGAAAGTAGGTGTGGACAAAAAAGCGTAACTACCACAGATTGCTTTCAATTTGGTCCAGATCCACACTACGGCTGCATTCAGTTCGTCTTGACTTCTTCTCTTTTGATCATGCTTCTGCCTTTAAGTTGCCTGGAATAGTAGGTAGGCGCCTTACAGCCGTGGCTCAAGTGGACTAACGTGTTGCAGGTGATGTCTTGTGAGAGCTTCCTTATTCCAAATCCACCCAGTTCCAAAAATTTCAATAATCTCTTCTTTTCGGTTCTTCTGTTGGGTTCTTCTGTTGGGTTCTTCTGTTGGGTGCTTCTGTTGGGTTCTTCTGTTGGGTTCTTCTGTTGGGTTCTTCTGTTGGGTTCTTCTATTGGGTTCTTCTTTTGGGTTCTTCTGTTGGGTTCTTCTGTTCAACCCTGTTTAAGTCCTCCAACTCTACGAAGAAGTGTTCTCCCTGGAATTGCCTTCATTTATAGCTAGGACTGGACATGCGGAGAGCAGATGTTGGACAGATTCCATTTCCTCCTCGTCTCTGCAGCTTCTAGAGAAGTCGTTATGCGGTACTTTCAGACGCAAGGCATGTGTACCTAAGGCGCTTCCTATTACCATGTGCACGTCTTTGCGATTAGGTTAGGTGGGTAGATGGGGGTTAAGTTACTTCTCACTTAGGTCCAGTTGGACTCATGTCACATGTGATGCCCATTGGGCGGAATGTAACCTCTTTGCCCCTTATTATAATCGTTGAGGGTATATTTCACAGCTACCTTTAGATCTATCGTGCCCGCTTTTGCTACCTTTGCTCTCTTACGAGTTCTCTTCACATACTGTAGGCGAATGTTTTCGTGAATTTCATTAGATTCTCCACAAAATCCCAGACCTTCATCTAATACTGTGCTCCCTGAGTGTGCAATGCTCTTGTAGGAAGCCTGTTAGGATGGGTATGAGGTTATTTTTGCTCATTTTTATACCTGTCTCAAACCTTTTTCAGTTCTATTGGATCAAAAGTGTTTTCGCCTGTTTCATGCCGTGAGTATTGTTCCAAGTTTCTATCCGGTACCTGTTTTCTAGGTCCCTGAATTCTTCTCCGAGGACGCGGTCTCCTACTGAACAGAATGGTTCAAGTTTCAATGCTCCCTTCCTGGCTAGGGAGTCGGCCATTTCACTGCCTTCTATCCCCTTATGGCCAGATATTCAACCGAGTTTTACTCTGTTTCTCCTGATCAATTCTTTGAGCTGCTGTAGCCATTCCCACATGAGCTTGGATTTGATGATGTAGGAGTCTAGTGCCATGTTAGCGACTCGACTTAATACAGAATATGGCTGTCGCTACAGCCCGTAGAGGGCCAGGGCCCAGCTTCTCAGCAACCACTCGTGCGTGCTTTTGTTCTCTCACGAGTGGAACGGACCTGCAGTTTTATGCCGACTCCGAACTGCTGGTGTGTTTGTCCATGGGCTTGAAGTTCTTCTGGACACCCCTTCCTCAGTTCCTTCATCAGTTCTGGTTCCATCTGCAAACTCACGCCAGTACGACAGTTCTGGTTCCATCTGTATACCATTTTACCGTGTTGCTGCTCAGTCTGTGTTCCTTGTCTGTTCTCTCTGCTCCTACTTCGTCCCACTTCATGTGTTGCTCAGAAATCCTGATATCCGAATAACACTGAAAAGAGGCTTTAGAGCGATTTTTGTCAGATTGTGGAGGTCTTGGAAGTTGTGTTCCCCCAGTGTCTATGTCTCAACTGGCAGACACTGGGGCAGTGACGAGGCCGCAACATCTGCATATAAAGTCGTTGGCTAGTCTCATTTCCATTTCATCGTAATTCAGATGATCATGGCATTGAAGGACCTTGTCGGTTTTTGCACTTCAAGCTGGGCCAGACCATGCGAGTTGTCAGAGAGTTCCACCCTCTATTAGCCTCCTCTATGATCGTGTCATCCACTTTCTTTTTGACATCCACAAGAGGTGGATTGACGCATATCCTGGCAAGTGCATCCGCTGCCTCCTTGCCGGCTATGTCCCTGTGACCTGGGACCCAGCTAATTGTAATTGAAATTGCTTTAATGGCCGTCCTGTGGTATTCCCAACATTGACATCATTCGGGCAGCTTCCTTGACTACCAGGACCTCCGTTTGAAAACACTGCCACAATCAGGGATTCTGATGGAGCAGTGGATGTTTAACAAACAGTGCCTGACTAAAACTGACCATCGATGGTGATCTCTTCTCGCTCAACGTGTTGGCCATAGAACCCTCGGTTTTGATGCAATTTCCAGACTAAGTCACAGATTTCTGGCTCTGAAGCTTCGTCTTTTTGTTTTTTTTCTTCATGGAACGCGGAAGGCATTGCTGGAGACTTCCCCAATTCAGATTCCTCTTTTGCAAGACTGCGTGCTTCTTCCTTTCCTACCCGTCTTCCGTGCTCACCAAAGATGTCCCACTAACGCTTTGTCTACATAACCTGATTGGTTTTGGTGTCAGAATGTTCTACTGCTTTGGTGGCCCTTGACTATTGGAGAATGTGGTGGATTGATTTGTAGGTCATTTTGTGGTCTCTCACTGAAGAGATTGCCTCTTGTATAGTCTCTTAGTGGCAGGAAGAGCTCATAGAAGACCTCCGCACTTGTACCAGCGCTGGTCGTTTGAGTCGGCTTGACGATCGGCTTGGAACTTTTGCCAGAATATTCTTCGAATTGTGGAAGAGTGCATGCTCAAATGTATTCATTTGTCAAATGAAACCCATTTTTACCTAAACAGCAATGATTTACCAAAATATTCGAAGATAGACTGACTCTGACATTGAAAATCGCCATGAGACGTAATTACATATAAAACTTTCAACACTGTGCGGATTTAACAAGATAGTGCATGTTCTCACACAACCAGAAACATGCTCTACATAAATCGTATATTGCTAGTCCTGCTATATGAAGCACACGGCGATGTCATCTTAGACTGATATCACTTATTCCTGCCATGGACTACCTTTAAAGACCGATGCTCCAATTTCTAACTACACCAGCTCGCAGTCTTCTTTCTTCAGGATCATTGCAAATGTTCGCCATTTCTCCATGAGTGCATTAAAACTGGAGCTAGTACTCACATTTCTGTGACCCTGCCCTGCTCTAGTTGTTCATCACATCTTCGGTTGAGTGGCCGGTCAGCAGACAAAGCGATCCTTTATGGATTTTAACTTCTGGCAATTTCCTGTGCAGCTTCAATTCACTTCTTCGCTGATACAGGAATGTCAGCTTTTCAAGGTTCAACGGCATGTGCTTCTGCCGCAGCGTGAAATATTCCGACCTTCACAGCATGGTTAGAATATATTCAGTGGATTGGAACTATTCAGGAATGGCTCCTGTGATGAGTAACCAGCACACCTTGCACTCTTCTTGCTCTATCACGCGGAGGCATTAAATTCCAACTATCCCCATGATTTGGGTTTAAATCAACACTCGGTCAGTCAGCGGTTTCAGTCGCCTGTGGTACCAGAATATAGACTCCCGTCGAGATTCGCAACAAAATGGTTACTGCCCAAGGACCTATTCTACGTACCCTACACTACTCGACACTGTTCTGGACAACCATTCCATTCTGACGTCCTGACTCCATCTCTCTTTCTCTGTCAATATGAGAAGCCATTCATATATCTGGCGCTGATCTCTGCGAGGTCTCTAATATCAGAGTACAGTGGGCACACAAAAGCAAGACGTGCTCCCAGTCCTCCAAGCTGAAGCCACAATTACAGGACTCTACATTGGATTGAGATCTCTAGTAGAGGAAGGCGTTTGAGAAACCGTGTCTCGTCATCAAACACGTGAAATAACTGTGATGTTCTGCTTAAGACGCCCGTCCTTAAAGCATGTAAAAGCATCGTTGCTTCACACAGTCTCAATCAATGCAGCTACAGACACTTGACCCCAGACCATGTCCCACAGAAGCCCCACCCAAAGAAAGCAGAAGAGAAAAGCCTCATCAATGTCATCTGCAAACTTCAGCTGACTTCTGGAAGATCGTGCTCCTTAAACTTTGCAATACCTTCCCTCATCACAAGACAACCGCATCAAGTGATTGCCGGAAATTCCTAGTCGATCTTCAAGTTCCCTCACGACACGTCTTCTCGTCGAGTCCTTGAACAACATTCAACGGTCAGCAGTGAGTGGTCACGTTTTCAAAAGTTGCATAAAAGAAGGTCAAGCGGGCGAACGAATGTTTCCGTGAGAAAGACTCTGACTCATCGCAAATCAATTCGTTGAACGATGAACGGAATGTGACGGCCTCTTGATCGGATGAGTGGATCGCCGCACTGAATTGGCAATCTTCTTCCCCTCTTCCACTTGTTCACGCTGACTCATTGAGTGCCGCGCCAGGTGGCAAAGTCGATACATTTCATGGGCGCCTTTGGAGTGGCTGGCAGGCAATCAAGTAGCGACATCATTTGAGGGCCTTGATTCTTTTTGGAAGAGTCAAAGTTTATGAGCTGCAGCTGTAGGTTTAAAGCACTTGATCTTGCTAAGTTACAGATCTGAATTCAGCCAAAGTTTTGAAAGAAATGAGACTGAATTGGAATTGATTTTGAATGGAAATGGATCAGAATTTGGCAAAGAATGGTACCCGAGAATGTGCCAAACTGACAAACAGCTTCTTTGTAGGTTTGGAAAACGCATTCGACCGAGTTCCTAGTAAGTAAGTTCTGGAGTGTGAGATTGGTGGGCCTCTTTTGAGGGCCCTTCAGTCTCTATACAAAAATTGTGGTAGCTGTGTGCTAAATGAACACCGTGGGTGTTGGACTTCGCCAAGAGTGCGTCTTGTCACCTCTCCTTTTCATTAGATATATGGACTTGAAGTTGCAACGCAGCCGAGGCGAGGAATGTTTCACATTGGTGGAGTTGAGGTTCCAGATGTCTTATTTCTCCTCACATCCTTCCAGACGGAACTCCAGCGCGCACTCGATAGGTTTGTGGCCGCATGTTCTGATGCTGGGATGAAGGTTAAAGTGGACAAATCAGAGGTTATGGTCATTTTCAGAAGTCTGCTCAATGCACTCAACATCTTAGTGGAAGCAGGTCTTTTCACAAATGATGGGAGGAGTAATGCTGAGCCTTTCCGTAGGATTGGCCAAGCTGGTTCAATTTTGAAACAGCCTTGAAGATCTGTACTCAGGAAGGCCGAGCTTGGTGTCAAAACCAGCGTTTGAACTCAGTATTTGTTGCAATTCTCGCCTATGGTCATGAAATTTGGGTAATGATCGAAAGAATACGGTCACGAATACAAGCTTCATGCTGTTGCGGGAGTTACTCGCCGTGGTAGGATGAGAAATACGGCAGTACGCGAGGAACTCAACGTTGAGCAGTTGCTGCGTTGAACGGCAAGGGCTATGCTTCGATGGTTTGGTCACGTGGCACGAATGTCTCCATCATCAGGACTTCCGAGGCGTGCCTTGAATGTGACTTCGTCAGGTAGGCGACTGCCTGGCAGACCCAGGACGAAGTGGTTGCAATAAAACTTGAGTTAGAGTCGATGGCTGAGGATCGAGTGGCCTGGAGATCTCTCGTGTGTGCTTTGCTGAAGACAAGACGAGATGAGATGAGATTTGACAATTTTATGCCCCTTCAATCTGGATTGATACTCAATTTTGCCCAAACTAAAGTGGAACTGAATTGAGTTTCCATTGACAGTAATTGGAAGTGAAACTGATGTTGGACTGTATTGAATTAGGCACCTTGTCACATTTTTCGCAGCTGGACAGTAAAGAGTTACTGGCTAGGGCCATGCAGAGTTCATGAAGAACTTAACTCTGGTCCGAAGAGTTGAATGAATCAGAGCCTCTGCGATAATGTAACAGAAGACGCCCACATCTATGGTGGCGCACACAAGGGGAAAGAGACACCAGTTAACTGGAAGCAGCAAGCTAGAGGTCGCTCTAGCTGTTGGTTGAGTCCCCGGTCCATCTCAGACTGTAGCGCTACACGAAGAGGAGGAAGAAAAAGAAGTAGAAGAAGCTAGGCCCAGGTGCTCGGCCTGCAATTGCAAAGCCGATGCACTGTCTGCTTAGACTGAGGAGACCTACATTTAGCACGTTCATCGGCGTCATAACCGCGCAATTGGCATACACGCTCACAGAGTAGGTGTCCCATACAATGATTTTCAAAGAAGCTGCGTGGATGAAAAGGAACTAGAAACCACAAATCACCTCATCTGCTCGTGTAGCGCTCTGGCAAGTAGTAGGTACTCACATCTAGGGGGCTACTATTTCAATAAACTCATTGAATTACATAGCGTCAGCATTGGCCAGCTAATCCGCTTTGTTACAAGCACGCGTTGAGCACGTTGAACATGACTGACTCAAGGACAGTTGTATGTTTAGATTTTCGTGATCTCCTGCCGTCAAGGTGCAATTTCAGGTGTTCCTTAGAGCCGGTGTCTGGAAAACGCAGAAGAAGGACTTGAGCTTAACCCCAAGCACCAATCGAGTGCACGTGAAAAAGGAAGAACCGCTTTGGTTTAGAGGATATCTACCTTTCACTCCTGCTGGTGTGTGAGTCGCACCAGCCGGTTGTAATGCAACTCCCCACAGAGTTGGGTCATAGTTCACAGTACTCCTCACATCAACATGAGATGATGTAATACTCTATGATGCGACTGTACTTAGTTTCAACTTCCCTCGCGGCTTAGGTTCGCACCAGATCCACTATGATGATCCCACAGGGGAGTCAATCACTTCCAATGGTTCCAGAAATGGCAAGGAAGACCTAGTTCTTTAACAACCAGGGCTGGAGGTGTTCGCTCGTGAGATGTCAACAATGGAGCACTGAAAAAAGCGAACAACAATAACATCAATCGTCTATTCTTTATTTTCCGACGTCCTTAGCCGCAGAGGATGCTTCTGTCTTTCAAGAATTATCCGTCTGCAGTCCTTTGTGGAGTAACAACACCCATTTGACTTAAGTTTTCTGAGGAAGGCAGAAAGCAACAGAGAACGCCCGCGTTCGAGGTGGCACACATAAGTGTTGATGGACCTCAACTGCAGTTACCCATTGTCCTAGCTTGTTATTCCGTGCCCAGATTCGTCACAATTAAAACGACTCCCAGAGGAGCAAATAAAGAAAGCTTGAATATGGGACTAATTGGACGCAGAGTCTTCTGTGGTCTTGCCTGTACCATGCTGTCAACCGTCAATGGTAGAAGGCAGCTATTTCCCAGTCTCAGACCCTCCATGGGTCGCAGGTCTGACAAGTGAGTCAGCGTAATCCCCTTATCTGCTGATTCGCATTGTCGCTGACGTCTTGATGCTTCCCACTCAACAATTGGTATTGAGGAGTTGGACGCAATCAAACGGCTGAGTGGGAGTTTGCAATTCAGCTTGTTGTCCAAATAAACCACGGCAAAGACTGAAGTTGCGGTTCCATATCCCATTCTCATCGTTTAGCCAAGGTTGCAGTCGTGAAGTTGTCGGGCTCGTCTTCCATCGACTTGAGCCTGTCAGCCATGTTAGCCGGGGCAGTCTAACATGGCTGACAGGCTCTTCAGCACGGTTACATCATTCTTCAAGATGTTGCCCCTTGCCACCGGCCCCTTTTAGACTTCCACATGAAGGTTCTCATCCGCATTTTAGGTCAGCCACTTCCCCATTCTCACAGACATAGCTTGACAATTTTTCATATTTTACTGAATGAATCTTGAGCAACTTCTGCTACTCGCGACTAATTGCGGGCCCTGTCCACTTTATCACTTACCCTCCTCCGGCCATAATTCACTTCACATTTGATTGATTCATTCGCCGTTAGGTCCCATGAGCTGACCCCGCACACCTTCCTACAGCACTTAAACACGACGAACGTCGAACCGCCCAATCGATTGACTTTCCTTTCAGTTGAAGTTACCCCCCTCACGCCGTCCAAAAGAAAGGCTGACCATGAAGTCAATTAAAGTCTCCCAAACCGGTAGCCCCACAAATCTCGTAAAATTCCCCCACGGACGCATGTTCGTCGCTATGTCGCCCATAAACCGAATGCTCAGTCAGTCGCTTAAAAGCCTCCTCGAGTAGGCCGAACCTGTATCCAGATGCCGAATCCATCAGAACCACATTTCACACATTTGAATTAATTCTCCATCCGAAGGCACCCAGATCCAGCGGGCAGCCCACATGGCCTTCTGGCCGCTCGGATGTGCCACTCGAGCATTTCAGCTCATCATAAATTTAAATCCAGCGCTCCCCGCGCGATGCCCAGAGCCAGAGAGAGACATTTAAGGCAAAATTTGTTCGAAAACTAATTTATAATCGCTCGCATAGTCAGTGACACTTATGGACGCATAGCTAATGAAGCCGAATGCGATTAAGACAAATGGACTTATGATGGCTGATTAGAGGCGCGTTTATTCAAAGCCGGTTGTCAATACATCTGAATTTATGGCCGGGGGCCAATGTGAAAGATGTCATATCCCCCAACGCGGGGGATACTTGGGAGATTTATTGTGTGAAACACAAAAGGAACCCTCGCATTTGCATATGCATGCTGGGTCGAACGGGCACGTTCGCCAGAACCGTACGGTACGTGATCGACTGGCGGAGACTGGTGGCTAGCCGGGACCTTTGTGAGGGCATCGCCGACTCGACTTGTTTGCTTGATGTTATGTCACGCGAAGTTTGGTGGCTTCTTCAGGCGTCTGCTCGGTTGACTGTCCACAAAGGTGTCATGCATTTTGATTTCTGATAGAAAGATGGGAATTTTTATTTCATTTTTGAAGTGTCTACCCACCGAGTCCGTTTACCCCGAGGAGAGGCCAGGCAGAAGGTATGTTTGGACTGAGTTTTGGACCGGAGGGGAGCTTCACGATCAGTTGGCTGAAAAGAGAAATGTCTGCAGTTCTGCCTGATGTCCGATGATTAACGACAAAGTGTCCATTCTCGGGCAAGGTTGCAGCGTTTACTTTTTGATCGATGTTGCATTTCATGTTAATGACAGCTGTAGTCACTGTTCCATTCACGTGGTCCTTCAGAGCAGTGATGCAACTAAGAGCAAACGATCCAAACACAGACATCTTGAGAGCGTGGCAATAGGCAAGAAGTCTGGATCAAAAGTGAAGGTCTTTGCTGTCGTAAAACAAAGAAAAAGTGTGATTTTTTGAGGTTAAGTCGCCATTTTTTGACATTTTTGACGCGGTTCCTGGTGAAATTTAGGCCATAATAGATCAAAATCAAATCGTCGCTTCAAACACTAAAGACTTCTCTATTTCTTCGAAGAAATTTAAGAGTCTAGTGAAACGCAATGTTGGTTCAAAATGATCCAAAAATCTCACAGAAGTGGCAGTGATGAACTCCTCTCTTCAAACGGAGTCCACCATTCATATGCTCTCCACCACCTGTCGAAAGGACACGCCATCAGATCCATCACAGACCCACTTTCTGCCCCCAATTACCCATCACCATCGCCCTCGCGGACTTTTCAAACCACTTGTTGTCCTTCATTAGCAGCCCATACCCCGCCACCCTTCCACACAAACTCAAAAAAAAGCAACACTCTAATGACTCTGTGCCCAAGATTCGAGCGCAGGTATCGACTGACGCTGATAAATGAACAGCGAAAAACCAGTTGCCCAACGCAAAGTGTCATTAAAGATTTGACATTCCTTCGCGCAGTGCGCGCAGCTTGTGCACCTAACTGCGGCAGGAATCTGAATCTGAATCTGAATCGTGACCGCATTCATTAGGCCCCAAGAAAGAACAACTCGCTGCTGTGGTGGCTTACCGTATTTTTCTGCGAAAACAAATTCGCGCAAAAAGTACAACAACAACAAACAAAAATTGCAGCAACAGCAGCGTAACTGCAGCCAAAAGCGTTGTGTCATTTTGAAGTTGACAGCTGTTGCGGTTTTATGACAACCATGCCATGTTCGATTTGGGTAGACGTTTGCCTCGTTGTAAGCGTTGCCAATTTGACACTCGACGTAACTGCATCCAGTTATGTCAAGTCAAGTGTTCCACATTCCAGCGCTGGAATGATTTGTGTGCCAATCTGGAAATATGCTAATGACAGCTGCTGGTTCGATTTAGGGGTGCGGCTGCGGCCAGTGGCAGCAGCCCTTGACAGATCCAGACGGAAGCAGATCGCATGCCTGTGATAAGTGAGGTCCGTGACTTGGCCAGGCGGGTGATGTAAGGACACTTCGGCCCCTCTCGCGCAACTGGCCAATCAGTCATTCGCACCAAACAGACAAAAGGCAACATTCCACATTCATCAATTCATTCGTTTTGGCAGCACTCGTCGGCTGAATGGCTGGAATGGGGGACTGACAAACGAATAGCGGTTAATGAATGCTCGTTGCGCAGGGTGGCGGTGCTCAGAAATTAACACGGCGAGTCTCCACTGAATAGCATCGGTATTCGTTTTGTTCGCGAATATAATGGATTCGACTGGCCATTGAATGGACATTGGTGCCATGGAGCTGTTGCTTCATCTCAACCGATTGGACTTGGCTGGCTGTTCGAATGGTTTCGGGACCTCTCGGCCGGCCTCTTGTGAAAGCGTGTACTCGAACAAAAGAACCACGAATTATGACGTTTTCGAAAAAGTTGAGGGACGTGTAGTGGTACAAAGGTCATTGTTGGTGATGAAGTGTGTGCTAGGCAGGGGCGGGGGCTTTGCCTTGAGGAGGAGGTGAGCGAATGTCGATGGTGGCCATTGGAATTCCGGTTCAAGTGGAGGTACATGTTTAAATTTCCCGATGACGGATCTGCCAAAGCGAGGTGTGTATTAAAGTTTGCAATTGAGTATGGGGCGTGTTCGAGGACTAGGTCCAAACTTGTGTGGAATCAAGCAGTTTCATTTCTTCATTTGACACATGAAAGACTCTTCGTTGATGCATCTGTCCAAGCAATGCTCGAATTGCCTTCCGAACTGCGAATCGTTCAAACATTCTTCACGATCAGTCTCGTCGCTTTGAGTTTGAGGATCGTCTGATTCATCGTCACTGATCATTGGACTCCAGTTAAGCTATCAAACCACTTAAAAAGTTTCCACGATCAGTCTCGTCGCTTAGAGTATGCGAATCGTTGATCGCAAGTTATGCCTTCTAAATCGTTAATCATTCTTCACGTCGTTTTCACGATCAGTCTCGTTGCGTCGAGGTTGAGGATCGCTTGCTAGACTGATCCATTTAAATATTTTTCACGATCAGTCTTTCTGGCATGTGTCTCTGATTTCTGAGATTCAATAGATCACAGAGCTGATCCGGGATCGATTTATTTTGCCGGGATCAGCTGAATCTTGTCCAGCCCACTGATCTAATCAAGAGATTTGCAAACTATCTAGATAATCGTAAATCAGACATGGATCCGTTCACGACTCGCTTAATTCATTCTCGTCTACGATCGCTCCACTCGATCACCTGCAAAGAATGCTATTCATGGTCTCATTGAGGAGAACGGGTTCCTTACGAGTTCTTCGACTAATTAATCACTAGCCTTTCGCTTGATTCACGATGGGATGGCTTGAACTGATCGTGGGTTGATTAAAGGAACTGTATCTCAAGTTAAGTGATCTGAATTTACTACAACTCTGGATAATTTTAAGAACCGCGATGAGAACGATATGAACAAATTAAAATAAAACACCAAACGTGTGAGATGTAAAATTGATTCTGGCTACGAAATAGCACATCATTGAAGCTTCAAGTATGTGTCCAACGTTTGATGACTCGGAGTCCAATATGTGCGGCGTTATTATTCCGGCATTTGCGTCTCGAATGTTGGCCTCGTGCTCGTCCAAGGTGGTTGGCTTATTAGCGTAGACCAAGAACTTGACGTAACTCCGGGGAAAGTAATCGAGTGGCGTCAAGTCGCATAAAAGCCGCGGCTTATTGATGAACGCTCCACGTGAGGTGACCAAACTTCTCTTTCTCGTCTTCGGACGTAGTGCCGTCTTGTTAGAACCACAAGTCGAATATATTCACTTTGACGAGCTCTAACTACTGACAGTCGACTGACATCGCTCTATACCTGAGATCGATGACAACAACGGTGTCTCCTTGATCACTTCGAAAGAAGTAGGGTCCGATGATGCCGCCATATTGTCACTGGCAACTTTGACAGGTGCTGAAACATAACAAATTCAAGAACTATCATTGTTATCTGGTCAACATTTAAGCCAATGTCTTGCTTGCAGATCTGATCGGGGCCTGACATGATCAAAGGCTTAAGGGAAGCTTAGGTTTAATTTTCTTCAAACACATCACCAGCTCTTTATGCTGATAACCTTCTTCTTCTAATTTATTTGGCGCTATAGGCCGTCACCCCGGTCTCCACCAACAAGAATCTGTATTGCTCGAATACCGATACCCTGGAGTGCATGTGACGACATCGAAATGTCCACCTCCTAGCTAGCTAGCGCGATCCCTGGGTAGCTGCCTCCAGTTTCGCACAACAATTTCGTTGAGGTTCTTCTCCACTTAGATAATGCTGAAAGCTGAACGAATGCTGAAAGCTGAACGATAAAGCTTTCAGCTCCATATAGCATGACTGGCAAAATAAGGTCCTCCTGGTGAGCTACATTAGACGTGGGTGTCCTCTTGCCCCACAGTCTCGGAGTTGATGACTCTTCGGTCCTGAGTTGCCTACGCGCTCTACATGGCCCAGCCACCTTAAGCATTCGATCCGTAGATGCCTGGATAGGCTCATGTCGCACAGTTCGTGGTTGAACCGTTTCCTCCAAATACCGTCAACGCTAACATGATCAACTAACTATCCCAAACATTTTTTTTTCCGACATTCAAGCAGCACTCTCGTCTAAACTTTTGGACTCCAAAACAGTCAAATGTTGCTATGACGCTCTACAATCCCTTGCCAGACACAACAAAGTGAAACTTGGCTGGATCCCTAGACACAGGGGGATTGCAGGCAAAGAACCCGCAGATGAGATCGCGAGGACTGGCTTGGAATCTGCATTCATCGGACCTGAACCGTACTGTAAAGTCAATTGAACAACAGCCATACCTCTGAAAACAAACTTCGAGTAGACCAGTGGACACATGGTCATGGTCTTGGGCAATCCAAACGTTTAATCGGGCCTTATTCATATAAGGAAACACTCAATCTAAACAAAAAAAAAAAAACATAAGATTGCTAACAAGCTTTCTTACTGGCCATCCTTACAATCTAAACCTGTGTCAAGACAAGGTCTGGCTTTGCCTCGAAGAGGATGAAGCTTCTGAGCACATTTTGTGCGAATGTCCGGCACTAATTGGTTAAGGAAACGTACATATATGACGGAAGTAGTACGTCTTCTGAGATAACTCCAACCCTCCGATACAATAGATCTATCCTGGATTGGCCATGCCTTTGCGCTGTACAGCAGGACTGGGATGATCGGTGTTTTATATGAAGTCAGACTGGTCTACGAGAGAGAGCCTCTTGAGCGCATATAAATAGCGTTTGGCAAAAGTTACTCTGCGTTTAATGTCAGTACTGATGCTGTTTGTACACTTTACTGCAGAATCGAGGTAGACGCACTTCCAAGGTTAGGTCAGGTTAGGTGATGTTGCTGTCATCATAAGCGATGTATTTACGTAGACCCAAGAGTCCATTGTGTTGCCACTGAGCTGGTTACCGTCCGTTTTAATTTTGTTCCTTGGATGAACGCCCAGATTGTCCTTTAGTTCGTTTAGATAGTGTAAGCGGTTCACTCTTCAAATTAAACACAAACAAATAAAACACTCCTTTTCGTTAAATTCACTTTTTATTACAGGGCAACTGATTGCTTTGGCTGCTTCTTACAAACTGTGCTTAAAATTAACTTAATTTATGTTACTCTGACCTAACCGGCAATCCTCTCTTTGAAAATAACGATCCTATTCTCTCTTCGATTCTCGTTTTTCCTTGCTTTTGGTATTATTCTACTACAATAGTATCCTCCTAGAGTTTGTTTCCTAATGGAGGCCAGTGCAGGGCAGTTGCAGAGTAAATGTGAGGGATTTGCATCCTCTTCTTCATCCATTCATATGCTACAGAAGTCGTTGTATGGTTGTCCTAGTCTTGCGGTGTGTCTACCCAATACGCAGTCTCCTGTAATGACTCCAACTAGGCTACTCAGGTTCTGCTGGACTGGTGGTTCTTTGTAAGTCCATTTATGACCACATTTGTTTCGCATGTAGACACGTTTTAAGGTTATTCCATCTTCCACCAGCTCTGCCGATCGCTAGATCAGTGATTTTGGTGTTTTTGAGTTTCTATTGGCACCCAGATGTTTTCAATCTTTGGTCCTATGGTTATTGTTTCGTGTCTTACTACCTCGCCTGCTTCACAGATGCCTGAAATATCTCTGAGTCCAGGAACCCAGCAAACCGTAAAGCTGCAATGTCTTGATATCTCGTTAAGAGACATACGGCAGAGTCTTAATGTATGTAGCTTCCAATTGTGACGCTCTGTCCAAGACGTCGATGTTGTTTGTCCTTTCTTGAGGACAGCATATACATCGTATTCGTATGCTTCCGGCTCTCTGCCTGACTCCCTGTGTTCTGACAACCGCGCCAGTGTCATTGCACGGACTTCTGGCAGATTATCACCTTCTAATGTTGGCATATCAGCCTTGAAGAACGATGTTGCAGAAGTCACAGCACAATGCGCCGCCTCATCTAAATCATTTTTTGACATTGAAACTCTCGTTGAGTTCATTACCGACATTGATTGTTCAACGAGAATCTTCTTTCGTCATCCGTCAAATCCTCACGAGTTTGACAGGAATGTCACAACAAGACATGACGTTGTATAGCTCGTCTCTATGCACGCTGTCATAAGCCGCCTTGAATCGTTCGTGGTTGTCGATTCGCACGTCTTTGATCTTTTCTAGGACCAGCCGTTGTGTGAAAATTGTATTTCTGTGGACTGCCCTGGTCTGAAACCACACTGGCATGGACCTGTCATTCTGTTTATAAACGGATTCAGGCGAGCGGACAAAACGACGGGTAAGATCTTGTGCACGATGTTGAGGAGACTAATCCCCCTATAGGAGGCTCAGTCCAAGGGGTCTTCTTTCTTGTGGATCGGGCAAACAATACTCAGACTCCACTCGGCCGTCTTGCTTTCCTCCGACCATTTCTTACGGCTGATGAGCTGGTCCATGCGCCCAACCACATGATCTCCAGATGGCTTAAGGATTTCAGCGGTCCGCACCGGCATTCTGGTCAGACTTCAGTTCTGATATTGACATCGTGACCTCGTCTAGATCGCCGGGGACCGAATTCTCGTCCATTATGGTTCAGATTGAGGGCTTCTGCCTGACAGCGGTATTTGGGACCTCATCGCCGTTTAACAGTCAAAAGAACTGATCTTTCCAGATTCTTAGTATCCACTGCGACTGTACCTCGTTGCCTTGTGTAAGTTGTCCATTTTCATCCGCAGAGGCTTCAATCTGAGCCTTATACCCATTAGATGCTGATGACCTTACACCAGCTTCCTTCTTTCAGTCGTTTGTGGTCAGATTTCGAGATAACTCTACCCACTCGCAGGTTGTTCTGGTTTTTTTTTTTCTGAATTCTGAGTCGCAGAAGGTCTCAAACCCCCGCCAACATCAGCACATCCTGGCAATCTCTCCTAAACTGCCCAAGTTCACATTCCCGCAGAAAAGTCGCATCAATAGACAAAACCCCGAACAGCGACAACTCGCACAAAGTGCACAGTATCTTCGACATCAGTGCGAAACCTCTCTGCGGCTACTCCTCAGAGCTCATTCACTCAGCCCATAGAGAACTGGAAAACCAGTTCGCACACCACCATCCAGACAGTCCTGGCTCACTGTTCCCCCTGCCAGTGCAAAACAATCAGACAAGAGAAAAAAAGAAACGAAAACGAAAACCAAGCCAACACATAGTTCCATTTGCAATGGGCAACTGGTTTAGGAACAAGGACCTGAAATTTTTGAACACACTCGCTTCGAATTTTAAATCGAAAAATTCCAGTCTAGGACTTGAGCGTGCGCGCCTGCGCGTACCCACCGTCCAGCCAACCCCATCAGGTTTACATTTCAATGTATCCGTATCCGCATCTGCTGCTGGTACACCGCAACCGCCGCCACCACCACCACCGGCACCGTCACCGTCACCATCGCCGCCATCGCGTCGCACTCAGTGCAGAGCAGAGCTCTATGCCCGAGCGCAGCGCAGAAATAGCTCACCGAAGAGAGATGTCGGCGTGATAACAACAAAATATTTAATGTTTCTGTGTGCGCGCGCATTATTAAATGAAAAGCATTCTGAGTATGACCAGGCCAAGGTAGAGCTATGCACGCATACCGTCCCCAGGAGGACGACCGAGTGGAGCAACAAAAAAAAAAAAATAAAAAAATAAATCATAGCCGAGCGAGTAGGAAATTCCAAAAGTCACTCTGATAATATGTCAGACAGGAATTCATTGCTGCGCGATAGCCGGCTGGCGAGGAGCGCGGCCGAAGGGAATGCCCGCTGGAAGACGGAGCTACGAAAACTCGTTTAAGTTTCAGCAGCTTTGTTGTGCCTAATTGGCCGCGGTTCTGGGGCTGGGTGTCATGCATGCCATAAATGAATACCTTCGCCCGCCGAACTAGATGCTCGGGGAAACGTAATAAATTATACTGGTGGGCTATTGATGAATTAGCACACGGCCCTAGATTGGTGGGTCGTAAATTATCGATACGATCTCGGCGGGACAGTGTGTGAGGATGGCTTAATTAGAGATTCCAATGCGATCTTTTCGGGGGGGAATTATGGTGATTTGACACGAACTGCCCGAGTGATGGGCGCTCGCTTCATGGGAATACTCTCACGGATCGATGATTGATCTCGGCATTGATCTTGCTGACATATCACTCAAGAATGCACAGCTGCCGAAGGAATGACACGAATCTTGCTCGTCTTGAAGGGTCATCGTTTGATGGTGGAGAAGAAGTTCCGAAAAGGGCCGAGTGCTGTGTGTGTGTGTGATCGTGGAAAGTTCGAAAGAGGTTCTAGATCGGATGGAGATATGGGATCACTTTGTTGAAGGCTTGAACTTTGAGGCACCGGGGAACAGTGAACGTGATCATTTTTTCGACTGAGTTGGTGATCGTCAAGTTTACAGAGCTAATGATGATCACTTGCTGGGTAGTCCTTTCGGTTTGAATCACGATAGTTAATCGAGTTTTCATAAAATGATCGTCGGTAGGCCATGATGATTCGGCTTCAAAATCAAGTGAAGATCGATGAATGGGAGCAGGTGCTACGTTTAAACATTTTTCACGATCAGTTTTGCCTCTTTTTGCTTGAGGATCGTTTGCTAGAGTGATCATCTTGTCCCCCATATCTGAGATTTCCAGCAGATCACTGTTGTCTTAGACCTCTGTCAGCTGTGTGCGAGGATCAAGTTCACTATTTCGCGATCGGTGGGATCTTCGCCAGCCAGTGGTGGATTGATCTTGCCATGATCTTATGAAGCGAATTACCGGCTGATCGATCTCCTGCCACCAGAGAAGACAAGGTCGAGCTTCGATTGTATGACGACTGTTGAAATCTTAAAGATCCACCACATGATCGGAAGGACATTGATCAAGGGATGGAGTCATCGGGTCAAATTTCGACTCCACACCTGCAGGCGATGTTATCTCTTTGAGGTCATCGTTTTGACACCCTCTGATTTGACTCATCACTTCAACCAACTAGCTGACCGCCGAACGGTGGAGTTTAAATCACTGGCAATTCAGCTTTTAGTTTGAACGAAACCCAGCAGTCGTTCAGGAGTTCCTTGGGTTTCCACTCTGGACTCGCATGGCTCACTTATCCGCAGATACGAGCGACGAGGCAGATGTCTGTTTGCCGAGGGGCGATGCCAAAGCAGATGTGTGTGACATTAGAAAATACATGCGAAGTTCTGTACACCGATCACTGCAACTGATCGTGTGCATCATTTACGTCGGGCACTGAGTCGACTCGAGGATGCATATTATTCAGGTCGAGGATGAATCACCCATCGTGTCGTTCTATTAAGTCGCAAATTTGGACGGGAGTGACGATCTTGGTTTAAGTCCTTGCTCTTTGATCCACATAAACAGTCGTCAGATTGTGGAACGTGGAAGTCTCGACACAACTATGCGGATAGAGGGCAGCCAATACTTACTTCGAACGGACTAGTGTGACAAGCGATTCCTGGTCTCCATTGTGAAAGTCGTCGAACACACTTTGGCTACAAAGAGCTAAAGAAGCGCCACTTTCTCGACATTGTTTCGCCTTGAATTAGCCTCCACACTGACGACCACAGAGCGATTCATCGGGTGCCGTGTGCTCAAGTATGGATGGATCCAAGAGCATCGATTGCAGACCATAATGCACGACATTGAGTCCACCTGATCTCACGATCATAGACCTTTAATCGAATTAATCTACTCTTTAAACCAAGCAACCGAAGACCTTCAAAGAGATCAGATTTGGTCTTAACGTAAATAACAACAATTACGACGAAGAGGCTGCTGATGGATCTCTCTTGTATCTGATCATTCTGTGATCTTGCAAATTAATCGGTTTGATTGGATCTGCGATTCGAACGCGGTAGAGACCCTCATACTTCTGAAGTCAGACCCATTGCCGTCAACTTCCCTGTCACTTGATCACAACTTCCTTTCAAATTGATCTCCGCATTGCAAATAACTGCCAACTTCTCGTGAAGATTGATTTACTCGAATGTTGAGTGACAGATCTACACTGACAGATTGACGGTCAGTCAAAGATCGTTCGCCGATCAGTTCATGATCTCCCCACTGTTCGTTCCGAAGCCAAAACCAATCTTGATAACTCCACTTCCTCCGAAAAATGACTCAGTTGTCTTTCCCAAACCTCTGTACGAGCACTGATCTTTCCGCACGATCCTTGCACATGCCATCGACCCGTCTCATGCACCGCCGATAAGTGTGTCCGATCTGCCTTGTCTGACTTGTCTCAAATTTCCGACTCACCTCAACGCTGTGCCACAGTTTAATGCTGCCCAACACAGTGACCGAGGAATGTGCTTCTCGGATTACACTAAACGCATTCCGTGCACATGATGATTCATCCTTAATGGGATTTGAGTTAATGCCGGATAGTCACGAAGACGATGCGGTGTGCAGCAGGCAAAAGTAGACCAATGCATTCCAGTTTAGTTGGCCGATGAAGAATCGATTTGTGGTCATCAGTGTGGAGAGACTGAGTCAAGGCGAAACAATGTCGAGAAAGTGGTGATTTGCGATCGTGAAGATGAAATGAATCACGGAGGCACTGCGATGGAATGATGTCTTCAGTTGATGAACGCGATCTAAGTTGGAACTGGCATTTGACGGGAAAGACGTGTTCATGGTGATGTGCCCAAAATGGACTGGCCAAGTGGAGGACGTTTGCTCAGAGGCAAGTGTTGTCCTATCAGCGGTCAAGCAAAAAGAAAGTGAGTCTACAACTACAAGCGGCATCAGCTTCCGGTCTTCGCATTCGCCACTCTTGCCCTGGAAGGGGCCGGGAAGGCTTAGAATGTCTTGCTTGTCTCACTCTGAACCTTTACAGGCAACAAGTCAGTTTGCCGAGTTTTCATTTTACGAAATCTGTGGTCTGGCGTACAGATGTGAAGAAGGTCCTCATCCAAATTAGTGTGCCCACCTGGAGACACCTAGCGAAAGACAACTTTGGCTGAGACCAACGCTCACGTCAGATCGCAGCACCAAGCCGTGGATCAAGTCTGTCATCTAAGAGATAATTCGTGGAAACAAGGCTGCGGTAGCTTCACGGCGCGGCGTCATAATCCCATGAGTCAATAAGGGCATCCACGTCCTCCACATCTTTTCAGCGGATTATTATGCCCCTCTGTCAAAAGAGAAACCAAATCCTTATCGCCTCCACCTCTTTCACTTAATCAGTGGCCATTGGCGTCTTAAAGAGCACCCAAATCTCGGGACTCATCTCGGTCATTAATCAGTCGTTGGCGAGTCGAAGAAAGTGGCTCATCCAATTGTGACGGTGGGCTTGGTCACCAACAAGCCAACAAACAAATGCTTCCGTTGAAATATGACCCAATTCGTGGTCCACCTCGGGCGACCAGAGCCGACCCCTCCTCCAACTGACCACCGAATCAACTGTCAGAGCATACAATGCTGTCAAATCCTTTGGGAATACATTTCAGATAAACTCCGTCTGACCCAGTCGCCACTTGCACTGCGTCGCCTTCGCGCGTCTCCTTAACAGTTATTCCATCCGTCCGGAGTGATAAAATGAATGTGCCTTCGTCAAGACGTAAAGACTGTCAGACGGTTTGCTACCACAATGCAATTTCCAATCGATTCTCGGTCGCTGCTGCTTCTGCTGTTCGCCGATGTTGAAGCCTGATGTTGATGCCGATGCGCAGATGCAGATGCTGCGGGCCAGGCCATCCTCTGCACTCACACACGCATACAGTCAGTTTGAGGAGGAGACCACGGAAATGCACGGAGAAGAAAAACCAGTAAATTCGACAGTGGAATGGTGGAATGATGGAATGTGGAAGAGTTGCTTTTTTTGAAACATTTTTGCTGTTTTTTCCCCGCCTCTCTCCCACTCTCTCTCTCTCGCGCTCTCGCGGACCCTCACTGTCTCTATCATTTGTTCGATTTTATTTGGAGAGTCCGTTGAACGTCGTTCTGTCAGTTTGCCTCCAGTTCTTCAGCTCTTTTTTTCCGGTTATTTTGTTGTTGTTGTCGAGGAAATTAACGTGGAATGCGAAGTATGTGCAGATAACTAAGTTATACAGTTATCAGTGCAGGCGAGGCTGGCGAGTAGCGATCTTGTGATTAATTGAATTTCTTTTTGGTTCCTTTTCGTCCTTAATGCTGCCCCAACGCGCATACAGTGGCCATTTAAAGCGCTGTCTTCTTTTTTTCTTCTTCTTTCTCTGCCTGTGCCTCGGTTCGGTGCCTCGGCCGCGAATGCGTGAGCTAATTGGTTTTATTTTGAGGTTATTTATTGAGTATTTTGATTTGGGGGCAGGGAAGGTTATGTCAAGGTTTTGCAAGAACACGCATTCAATGATGGAGGTTGTCATGGACGGAGGAAGCTCCCCATTTGGACAATGGGGCAGGGATTGGAATTTTCGGAATTTATTTGTATTTAACTTTCTCATTTTGGGGTCGCATGAGGGCGTTTTCAATTGCGACGGAATGAGGATCTTGAAGATCTTGAAAGTGTGCCTTTTGTGCGCCTCTGGTGGCGAATTTGGGAGCCATGCGATTGTTGACTGCGTCGCTTTTTCGCCCAGAATGTCTTATTTTTTGCCTCTGTTTCAGGGTTTGAATTTATGTTTCGTCTGGCAGGCCTATCTTTCGCAAACAACCACATGCGTCGTGTGTGTGCTTTGCTTCTGTCACAAGAGATGAGAGGTCCTTCAACTGGCTTATGTGGAATTTGAGAAGCTTCCTGGACAATTATACTCTCTGGCGCGATGACGGCGAGACAAGAGATGTTGACGAAGGGGCCGAAGCACTTACCCTCACATATTGGACGCCTTGTTAGACTTAGAGCCTGCTCTCAATAATGTCCATCAACATCCCATCAATAACGCATTTGCAAAGCTTGTCGACGAAGATGGACTCATGGCTCCGGCCGATCAGATCAGTGCGCAACTGAGCTCCACAACCACACCGATTATGCATGCGACGCCCTGATCACCACAGCATGGGCAATTCGCGAAGCTCTGCCCTGCCTTAGATGGAACGTAATAACTGACATATTCACGGATAGCCAAGCAGCTACCAAACCCTGGAATCGATGGCTGGCCCATTGGGTACCAACTGTGTTGGGTACCTAGCCACCGACGCATTCCCGGCGTCGTGGCATGGTTGACTTTCCAAGCCAATCAACGGAAACTAGATGAGCATTGGGCACCACCACGTGAAACAGTTCTAGAGCGATCTGGTCCAATCTAGGCCCCAAATGATTCATAAAACCCATTTTTGCATTGCCTGGGCACTGCCTTATCGGCGAACATGCTAGTATTTCAATTATTTTGCAGAAGCTGTCGTAGGGAGTATCAAACTAAGCCAAAGTTCAACACATTTTGTGTCTAGCTCGAATATGAGACATCGGAGCTCCCTAATGTGAAGATCTAAGTAATTCGAAGGATATTTCGTAGCGTCCTCATTGATCTGTCAATACTACCGACATCATAGACGAAATACATACTCCTGAGGATGTCGATCAAAGTCTTCAACTCTAATTTGAGTTTAGGAAACAACCAGAAATAGCACGGCAATATATCAGACGAGTATGACTCCTTTAGATGTACCTGAATCTGAAAATGCATTCGTCTTCTTTTTGTTGCTCTTCTGTTCGCGGCGATTTGAGCGACAAGCCCCTCCTATTAGAACGATCTTTGTCGAATTTGTATAATTTACCATTTTTGCCATGAGTGCCGGAAATGAAATCGACGTCATCTCTGTCGATCTTGGTAAGACCTTCGACAAAATTTCTGAAAATCGAATACTTTTCAAACTATCCACCATTGGCCTTAGACCAGCAGTATTGCCTGGTTAACCGTGACTACAGTACTTCTTCTGTCGAGTCCATTAAAGCTTAAAAGTAGATGTGGCTCGCAAGTTATTTGGAATACAATTTTCGATGAATTTGGCCCGCACACTGAAATGAGTTTGACATGCCTGCCATAAGGTATCCCCCACTTAGGTCCAGATACATCTGGATGGCGCAGTTGGTTTAGTGCCTGCCTCTGGTTCTGGTTCCCGGTTCGAATCCCAGTGAAAGCAAAGTTAATACGCTTTTATCCTGTTTTCAAATCTGGTCCAGTCACCATTTGCCGTTGGGACCAAATTAACGGCACTATCACTGGAGTTGTCGATCAGTTGTGTCTGACTATGGGTATCGGGCTAAAACGGTCTAAGTGTGCTGGCGATTTCGCTGGCAGCCCACTCACCTAACCTAATCTAACTCAGGTCTCTTTTTCTGGCATAAATGATATAAGCCACTTAAGGCATCCCCCAAAGTAGTACATTAGGTAATATAATAATATGGGTGGCGTTACAGCCCGTAGAGGGCGAGAGCCTAGCTTCTCAGCAACCACTCGTGTTGTGCGTGCTATTGTTCTTTCACGCGTGAAAGGGACCTACAGTTTTTTGCCGACCCCGGACGGCCAATTTTTGAGAAACTTTTCCTAGACAGTTTTACTCTTTAAGCATTGTCAGTGGCTCGAAAGAGGTGGGGCCGTGAAGAGTACTTCTTGTCGTACCAGGAATCGAACCTAGACAGGTAGGTCCAAGTGTGTAGAAGTCGACGCACATACCCATAACGCCACGGGCCACCACCGCAATTTAGGTAAACCACAGTAATTTAGGTAATTTTCCTTATATTCCTGCCGTAACTGATATCCAAAGAGTCATCAAGATCACACATCAAACCTCATTACTTGGCTTTGTAGAGCGGTGGTTCAAAGAATTGTCTTATACCAAGTAGTGGGTCTTTGCCCTTCAAAGCATGCAAGTAGTTGGCTTATAGGAGCATAGATAGAATGGCCTCAAGGCAAATGAACAATTTCTAGAGCGTGGAAGCAACTCTACAATAAGCTGCAGCAAGCTCGTAGCCTGCTCTGTAGACGTGTGTCGGCAAACCGAGTACAGGGCACTTAAGCGTAATCCATACATCAAGTGAAGGCAATTTGCTCAGAATTTCATAGCAATCGACTGGACTTCGATAAGTTGCTTTGCAGAAATTATCGCGATGCCTTGTTTCTGATAAAACTTGGTACTTACTAGGAGCGTTCAATATATTCTCGATATCGGGGTGAAGCTGTGGTTGTATATATAAATTGACTTCAAGTAATACTATTATTTTAGTGCATTCATGTAAACTTTCATATAAATGTGATTATTAATTCGCGTTTTATCTCTAGTTAAACAGAATCATAATGGCAACTGAGACGATGGTGGTGAAAATTGAGCATCCCGCTGTAATTAAATTTCTCACTAAGCAAGGAAAAAGTCAAAAAACTATTCATGAAGAGTTGGTGGCTGTTTACCAGGGTGCCGCACCTTCATTATCAACTGTGCAAAAGTGCACCAAGCACTCCTTCATTACTCCTTGTTAAAGTTCATATCCCTGCGCAGTGGTCTTTCGAGAGAGGACTCATCTTGAGGCCGCATAAACGGTGATTGCCCAGCCATTCTGCTACCTGCTCGAAAACCCATTAGTTCCCAATTGACAGTGACTCCGTCGGGAAGGGAACAACTAACAGTCCCCCAAACCAGGAAGCACCGAGAGTCTCTTCTGGGACTATCACGAGGCCACCGCTGGGAGCGTCCTTATGACAAATCAGTCAATCAATCAGAACCATGACTCTCGGCACAAGCGATCTTTGAGTCAGCGTCTTTCAGCTGTCATCCTGCATTACCGACCGCATGACAGGCCATCTAATCCATCGAAGAGACCACAAAAACGAAAAGAAACGACGACCAGTTCATTAGAACGAACAAATGTCTTCGCCTCAAAATGAATACCCAATCTTGGCCGGCGGCGGCGTTGTATCGAGTCAACAAGGCCTGAACTCCGCTTCGTTTCTATTGACCGCACTCGTCCATAAAAGCCAGCCAGCGGGCAAAAGCAAAAATTATAGACTGTGTCCAAGTGCACTGCGCCAAGCGTAAGAATATGCAAACGGTCAGCGAATGGATGGACTCACATCTGGTATCTGGAACTATGCCTCGCCGTGTGTGTGTGTGCATGCGTGTGACTGCTAAGTCAGCGTGAAAGTGAGACTCTTTCTTTTTGAAAGAGTAGAGGCTGGCTCGTGATTGTCTTCCGCCTTGACAGTGATAAATTCGTTTCGTTTTATCGGTTTACGGTGTGACTGAGCTTGCATTCCACAAGAGTGACATGAAAGGAGTTTCCTTAATGCATTTTCATTATGCACAGTCACACAGTGCCAGAGTCACGGAGTGTTGCCTTGGTTCGTTCGCTTTGTTCGGTGATCTTGGCTCAACGGTGCTGTCACTGGGCGTGGACCAGCGGAGATGTGGAATTCGATATATGTTGACCATCCGACATACAAACGGTGCGTGGCTAACCTCGATTTGGGAATGAGATCGATTTACATACCGACGGGTGTCATTTGTCAATGGCCAGCATCTGCATTGTGAAGATGTCAGTTTGACAGTTTAAATGTCAAATGATGTAAATGCGCGTGAGCTTGGTCCATTTGTCAGTGGTCAACTGTCAGACGTGACATTGTTTTCTCTTCAATTAATTAATGATTCCGTTGGAATTGACTTTTGACAGCGTCTTGATTTTTTGTGTGTGTGTACGGCAAGACGAAGATCCTCATTCCTTGATCATCCTCTCGTTTAATAGGTATCCCATCTCGTTAGAATTCCATAAACACATCCGACACCATGGCAAATGGCTCCACTTAAGTGAGGCAGCCCGAGGCCAGCAGCCACCTTTGATTGCTGGCAAATATTTAAGAATGAAGATCTACGAGTATGTGGCCGGCAATTGAAGGCGCCTGGCATATTTTTGCCCACTTCACCGCACAACACGGTGGCGGCGCTGCGCGTGCAATAAGTGAGGAATCTTACAACACAACAGCAACATTCCAGCGTTAACATCTTGCAAAGCATTGCATCAACAACACCTGCTATGCGCTGAACAGCAGCCCCCCATAAGGGTACATATATGATTCCACAGCTAATCATCAATCACGGTGCTCTCAATGACACAATCGTTACAATAACGACAACTGCCCGGCGAAGACTGGCACGTACCACACGAACGGAGTCAAGCCGCGTACACAGGCCTAATCGCATTCCGATGCGGCAATGACGCTGGCTCCAAACTTCTGCGGTGTGCCTCGTCCGTCGCTCGCTCCATGCAGATCCATGCGTAATTGGTGTGCTTAAAGGCATGCTAGATCCCTACACGCACACGCACACGCACACACACTGACATACGCAAATGTAGACGCGTTCCACTTTAGACTGGCGCTGAGCGTTCATAATGAAACCTTAAGCATCGCGATTTCTATTTCATCTTGAGTCCGAAACGCCTCAGAGGGCGACACAGAGAGAGAGAGAGAGAGAGAGAGAGGGCAGTAGGAGAATTCCGATTGCGTTCCAGCAGGGCCGCCATAGAAGTCCAGTCCAGTCCAGACTGCTGGCGCGCAAGATTACCGCGCTGGGGCTATGTATCGGTTTCACATGCCCAGGAGCGTATCACCATTAATTGTATGGCGACACCGCTGTAATTACATTTTATTGCGAGTGATTTAGAAAAGCCTCTTCCGCTGTTGGGGAAGCGCGCCAGCATGAGGATGCGACGTAATGGTTGTGTTCCTGATGTGTTCCTCTGTGTCCTCGATGGAATTTATTGGACGAGGAAAAAAATGCACTTGTGCGTTGGGGGACGGCATTCTATTGGTAATTGTTGGGGTTTGAAGCCTCATTGGGATTGAATTGGTGTCGTAAACACTTTGCACATGGAAGACATTCTGGCTGGCGCCAGCATGGGGATAGTTGCTTTTGCGAATATTATGAGGATACGGAACAGGTGATAATCTTATTACAGGAGATAATTGATCCTTTGAGTTGAGTAACAGTGTGGGAAAGAAAAAAAAACATAGAATTTCTATGTAATGTGCATGTCTGGAAATGTATGTGCTGTTCTATGTAGTAGCATCACTTTTTCTTTTAAGTAGCATCACTTTTTCTTTCTTTCTTTCTAAGTGTGCAATTTGACTGCCGCTTTGCTTAAATCCGCCCATTTTAAGATGTTCAAAAAACATAGAATGCCAATAACTTCATCAGTTAGAATGATTTACTGAACTAATTTGTCACTTATTCTGGATGGCAGTGTTATTCATCCTAAGTTCAATAAGAGCGATGAAAAAAAAAACAGCGGTCTAAAAACATAGAATGTGTGAAATTCGGTTGCATTCATAAAAAAAAACTGACATACAGAACAATGTTTTAAAGGGTAGCTATCAGCCTTTAGGATGGCATTTCAATTTTATATCACTACATAAACTTCTACGTGACGTTGGTTGAATCAAATGCTGCCATGCAAGTCATTCAAAAAGTCCCATGCAATGTTCTTGCCTTACATCTTTGTAGATTATGTTCTCTTGTTGCATACACGTAGGCAGACACCGTTTGTGTTTTTCAAAATTCTCGTTTTCAGGGAAATCAAAAACATAGAATTTATTTCTACATTCAAAATGACAAAATGTCATTCTTTTGAAGCGCCATTCAAAACCAATCTCACTTTGGATCATAATTGTATGATCCATGAAGTAAAATGCAAAATGCCGTAAAACATCGCGAACAATGTTCTAGTACTTTTTTCTTTCAACACAGGCTCCACGGCTACGGTTTCTTGCTGCAAAATTCTCCAAAAAATTCCATCTTCCCATTTGAAGAAGTCTCACCTTGACGAATCTAAAAACATAGAATGTTCATATTTTTTGCCTTCTCACAAATATCTCCAAACAGCCACACTAATCAGACTCCTCTTTCATTTCAGAACGCATCGTCGCCGAAGTGAACTCGCTGAACATCACTGTGAATGCCATTGCCAATGAAATGACGGTGACTTGTGAATAAGAATGATCGACGGCTATGAATCAATCCATGGTTGCAACCACTGGCAATCAACAGAGTCCAGTGGGATCCACTGGACATCCGCTAGCCACCTCGCCGTCGTCCGGCCAGCAGCCGAAGACGCCCACCTCATCAGCAACGTCAGCACAGCATCAGCAGCTTCAGCATATTTCAACCAAAGTCACATCGGCATCGGCGAAATCACTTCATGGCGCGTCATCAGTAGCCGCCGTTTCACTAGCGTCCCACAGCCAATCGCCACCGTTAACGCACTCAACATGCAATCCCAGCATCACTCCGTCGAATTGGTCCAAAACTAGTTCGATCGCAACGTCCGCGTCAGTGTCCGCGTCCGCTAACTACCGCAACGGCGGGTGCTCCCGAGCCACGTCCACCACCAGTGCAATCGCCAACGGAAAAGTTCCCACCGTAGCCACATTTAGTTCTAATTCTAGCAGTAGTACCAACAGTAGCCATATTAATCCTAGCAACAGTAGTGCCAATAGCCTTGCGGTGGCCGCCAACAGTTCCGGCAGCAGCGGGAACAGCACCAATCCGAGCGCCAAGAGCAACATGCCCGGCCGCCACAGCTGGGATCCGGGACGAATCGGTGTCGAGCATCTGGCAGGAGCCCTCAGCCCGTTTTGCATAACCGACGCCAACCACGAGATCGTCCGACCAAAGCCCAGAAGGTAAGCAGCCTCTTTCATATTTCGAAATTCTTCCCAAGCGCCTCGGAGCGAGGAAACCCCCGAGCCAATTACACATTAAATTCACAATCCGTCGTCCCACGCTTTCCAATGATGGAACGATGATGCGCACCTGGGGAGGCCAGATCATTGGCCTCCACCGCGTCGTCGTCGTCATTGGCGTCATCTGCGTCCCGGTGGGTTTTCACTTTCGAGGCGCGCGCGACGCCAAGTAATTGTTATCAGAGTGCAGCGCCAGGGAAAATCCAGTGTGAAGATTCACTTCCATTGAAATTAATTGTCTCTCTTCATTTCATTGTGGCCCGTGTCCCGTGGTCCGTCGCCCTTCCACTGTCGGCGTGTGTCATGCAGCGGGTGGTGGACGGACGGACGGGCGGACGCACGGGGTGGTTCGCAGAATTGTTTCATCATCGTTGTTGTTGTTCGAGTGATTTGTTGTGCCGAGCGGAATTACACGAAGCCTATTTGTCTCTCGAACTTGGAAAGTAAAAGTGAAAACGGCCAAGTTATGCAAAAATGTACGAGAAGAAGAGCAACCGCAACAAAAACTCTTGACGATGGCGTGGCGTGTATTATTTCTTTTTCGCTTTTTTTTTGTTTTGTTCCTTGACAAGCAGCGTGAGAGTAATGATGTCCGATCGCGGGGAGAGATGTCGCCAATTGGTTTGGTTACATGGTTCTTGCTCGGCTCTTGGGAACGATATCTCTTGGTGACTCAGTTCGGGCATGGGGTCTACGTGCGAGATGTAACATCATCCATTAGTGTCCATTAAGGCTTGTTTTTAGGCACTCCAAGTTTGCCTCGGACGCCAGATGAAAGTCTGGCGTGGAATGGCGTCCCACGGGGAGTGAGCAAGAGATTTATGAGTGGCTCAACTGAGCTGATTGATTTTTGGCCTAATGATGCGCCCACACCCAAGAACTGATCATCATCAGCTTAATTCTACTTGCTAGAAGGAAAGTTGAGCCATCTTTCATAGCAGCTGACGGACAGATTATCGTCTGCATTGGTCTTTTAGGCTTTAAAGGACTTTCAGTGACGCGCTTTGGACCCTTCGATGTACCGAATTGAAGACGCACGGCTCGGAAGTGTTGACAAACCGATCACAGGCCAGGACTAAGAAACTGAATCGAGTTTGAAATCAGTCCCATCCTGCTTGTAAGCTAACCATCTACAAAGATGGAGAGTGTAGGGGAAGCTAGAGCGAACCTGTTAACACTCGGAACACCTCTGCACCGTAGTCGTCTCTCAGATTTTTCTAACAACCTTCCGGAAATGGTTCAAGTTTCTAAGCCTCAGTGCCCTGTGGTCGCTGTGGCTTTAAGTGTTTGAACGTTGGCTCCTAGGCACTTACTCATCAAGAGAGAAGAGTGAGAGATTCTTTGGAGAAGTACAGTAAAAGTAATCCAAGTAAAATTCGGCAAACTGAGACAAAGTGGGACATATTTGCAACATCATTGCGATTGCAAAGTGTGCACATATAAGTGGATAGGGTGTTTTTTTTTAGAGGCATAGAAACTTGGAAATGGAATAAGACAAAGATAATTTTCTTAAATTGTCATGAAATTTACTTAATTCGAAAGATAATCTTCTGGCATTATAATTTAAATATGATTTCTGGCATATGACCGCCACGGCTGGCTCGGACGTAGTCTAATCTGTAGGTCCAATTTTCGATGACTTTTTCCAACATTTGTGGTCGTATATCGGCAATAACGCGGCGAGTGTTGTCCTCCAAGTGGTCAATCGGTTTCAGGCTTATCGGCGTAGACTAGTGACTTCACATAGCCCCACAGAAAATAGTCAAGCGGCGTTTAATCGCACGATCTTGGAAGAAAATTCACGGGTCCGTAACATGCGGTTACTAAACGTTTCCTGCAATAAATCAATTGTGGCACGAGCTGCGTGACATGTTGCGCCGTTTTGTTGAAACCACAGCTCCTGCACATCATGGTTGTTCAATTAATGAACGAAAAAGTCAGTAATCATGACTCTACAGCGGTTACCATTGACTGTAACGTTCTGGCCAGCATCGTTTTTAAAGAAGTACGGACCAATTACTCCACCAACCCATAAAGCATTCCAAACAGTTAGTTTTTGTGGATGTAACGGTGTCTCACTGGAGCATGATCATCACTCCAAATACGTCAGTTTTGTTTATTGACGTTTCAATTCAACCAAAGCGATCCAAAATCGATGAAGCTCGCTAAACAAAATTAACTGGACATAGCCCGCGATACGTACTTCGAACAGGACCATGATTTTCAAAATAAATGTGCACAAGCGTTGTTCAGGCGTCGTGTTCAAATGCCAAACTAAACTAAAAATAAATCACTTGACAGCTGACAAAATGGCCGCCAGTTAAAATAGTGTTGCGAACTTAAAGTTCTATACCTCTAAAAAAAAACACCCTTTAGTGAAGTCCGAGAAGTTTTGTCCTCGCTCTAAATATCAGACATATTTGATTGGATGTCGGTTTTAACGTAATTATTGGTTCCCAGTTAGTGGTTAAGAGGTTTGTATGTAAGCATCGATGAAGCAGATCGTCGCCTTTTATTTTTTTGTCGGCGGTTTTCGAACACTGCACTGGAGCACTCAGACTCAAAAAATTGTCCTTGTACTTAAACTACCAGGCAGCAACCTACATTTAATGCAATTTCATGATGGAATACCAAGAGGCGCTTCTGTGATGAGGAGCCTACATCATTTGCTCTCACCTCATCAGCACTGCCACTTGATCTGAGCAAAGTCGGGACAGTGGCAGAGGAAGTGTTCTGTAGTGTTGTCGTCTTCTTCACGGTCGTCGCAGAGAGTTTCATCGCTTAGGCCAAACACACATATAGGTGTAGCCGTCGTCTGCAGTAATTTCTGTTAAGAGATGACAGGAAAGCCGCGGATTGCTTACATTAGGGAGCATGCGCTTGGTTTATGTACATCCTGGAGAGTCATGCCACCTCCGGTTGTGCTCTCCCAATGCGGGTTCGGATCCTACGAGCATCTCCTCTGATCCTTGTCTAGCAAGTATTTTTTTTTCCAAGATCCCGTGGTGGCCCGGGACGATCCAATTCAGAGAAGACTTGCATTCCTGGACTATTCTGGAAGTGGTTAAAGGGTTGCATAGGTTTCCGCTTGGAAGACCGACGCAAGTTTACCTAACGAGGTGTGCAGTCTAATGTTGTCTCCATCCACGAGGCGCCAGCGTCAGGCCCTTCCTTGCGCTTGGGGAGCCATCTGTGAAGATTTGACTACATTCTTTTCCTAGCTCAGATTCTGGCCAGAGCCAATCCTGAGTGCAGGGAAAGTCGACTTTTAACGTGCGTCGCAACTGGATTGCTGGCGTCCTTTCGTCAGACGGGGCATATCCATGAGACAGAAGTGCGTCCAGCTACAATACTATTCTCGCAGATGACATTGACGTGGTGGCCAGAACATAACGAGAGGTCTGCTGGCATTGCTACAGAAGCCTATAAAACGGGTCACTCGGTGAACGAGGGGTAAATGAAGTATATTCTGTCCTCAGGAAAGGACATACAACAACGACGTCCTGGACAGAGTGCCACACTGGGCAGTTATAACTTCGTCTACTTGGCTACGCAGAGCACAGTAAAAAGAACATCAATATTGGCCTCAAACCCGGACTAGCCCTTGCCAACCGCTGTTTCTTTGGGCCTCTGAGTAATAAACCTCTCTCTCGAAGGAAGCTGACAGCTTATATAAGACATTGATCCTCCTCCTCCAGACACTCTCGGTGACACAGAGGCATGGACAATTTGAAAATCGGATGAAGAAGAAAAGTGGTCATTGCCGTCTTTGGTTCTGTTTGCGTTGGTGGTGTCTGGGGGAGAAGATCCAACGATCCAACCATCCAACGATCCAACGATCCAACGATCCAACGATCCAACGCCTACGGTGGCTGGCCTTGCAGAACGGATGGACAACTAACTCTGGCCTGAACCTCAACCAGTTTGATGTGCGTAACTGGGGCCAGCAAGTCAGAGCTCGTGGTTGTTGTTGTTTTAGGCCCGGTCCATAGAGCCGCACAAAGAAGAAGAGGATTTGTTAGCTCCTACTTCTGGAATCAGTTGGCGATTGCTACGAAGCTGACATGGCGAAGTTCTATCAATTTATAGAAGAAGTACCCCCCTAAGTGTGGTCGATATTGAAAGGTTCAGCCGGCATCTCTTCAAATGACAGCCGACATCCGAAGTCTTTGTAGGGAAACTGACATTGTTGTTCGCTTTGGCGTCTGCCAGAAAGACGCTACAATAATTAGACAAACGGTTACAAAAGGTCGCACTACAAGTGGATCTTCTGTGATCTTCCACGATCCACCTCCACATAGCCCCAGCAAAAAAACAACCACATCTTTAAGTTCACTGAAATCTCTCAAACCACACAAAAAAAAAAAAACCACCTCCGAATCAGCCTCAGAACCTCAAGTCTCCACTCGTGATCTTCGTTCGTCTCACACGGCACCGCGAAAGATTTACGTCTCAAAGGTCAAAGTCGTTCATGGCAGTCCCAGTGCTCGTTTGCCAGTTAGTCTGCCGCTTAAACAGATCCACATTCCCACACTCCGTTCCGTCGTCGAGTCTGCGGCCCATCCAAGTACCCCGAGCCAAAGAACCGCTCAAGCGGAATCTGTTAGGCAAACATTTATATAACGAAACTCACAGGAGAGGTGCTAATTCAAAGAATGAATTCCACACCAGTACGCGCCCCGCGCACTGCCGTGTGTAATTGTGAACGGTTGCGAGGTGTGAAGTCGCACGTACGTATCTCCGACCTTTCCACTAATTACCTGCATCATAACTAATGGCGGCGATCATGCGTTCCACAAAAATTGAGTAACAGATATCGCTACTTTCATTTTTCACGCCAGACTACACCACCACAAGCCGCAGCGGGCAATTGGGGATGAGTGGCTGGCTAGCTGGCTGGCTGGTCATCTGCGATGACGCCGGCGGCGATGACGTGTCAGCGCTGCCACATGATGAGGAATTCGCGTGAAAAGCGTTTCATGTAAACGGTTTTTGATTAGCGGCTCCATTGCGTGTCGCGTTGCGCTGCGAAGGGGAAGTTTTTTTCTTTTCGAAGCGAGCCAGACTGTAGACGGCCATTAGGAGCGATCAACTAAAATCATTCAATGTCCTGTCTGTCTAGAACTCTGGCGATGCCGGAACGAGCTTCAGCAACAAAACTTCAATTCCAAGTGAAATCCCGGCAGAAAATCAAAGCCAATGCCCGGTTTCTCGACGAGCAGCTGTTCAAGATGTAGCGAGCCTCGGAAACAGTCACTCAATCTCGAACGGCCCTCAGACTCTGGTTTCGAAGCCAACCACTTGCCTGCCTCCACCATCGATTGCCAACACCCGCACTGCGTGACGTAAGACCGCCAAACATTACCGCCAGCCACCGCAACGCGATCCTCCCCCACTCGCCCAGCGTGAGGCAATCGCAATTTCGGTGACTGCCGTCAGGCCTTGAGCGAACCCCTCGCGCATTACGCGCAAGGACACGCACCATCACCGCCGATTTGTTCCCCGAAATTGTTACAGCGAATGCGTTTCGGAAGTCGCCTGCGTTGCCACGCACGCGTCTGTTTCTCACATTCGCCCCACCGCGCCGCGGCCGCGCCACCACGCCACCCATCGACTTGCCTCAAAATAATTTATCACCTCAACTTTAAACTTTATAGCTCGTGGTCATAAAAAGACAAAAAAAACTATCCCATAATTAATTCGTTTTCTTGTTTTTGTGTTATTTATTTTTTTTTGTTGTTTTAGATTGTCTCACGTCGTTATCGTTGCGCGCCGTGCGCTGCGCTCGCCCCTAAATGAGGTCAAATCATTATGAGGAAGTGAGGCGACCCGTTCGGGCCTCAAATTAAAGCCTTCGAAATAGGCACGAAAATAATGGGAAATGGAGGTTCTTATGCAAGGCGAGAGAGTTCGTTCGGTTGGTTTCGTGGCAAATGGGTTAGTGGGCACTCTGTGCGGCTGTGTGCCCTGTCGCGGTGCATTCTCCATCCGAGAAGCGTTCTGACGGGGCTGGCTTATGAATTGAGACGTGATGTGACGACCTCGTAAATGACTCTTGGAATTGTTATGGGATTTCGGAGAGTTAATGACTTCTCTGCTGCCCGGTGTGAGTGGAATGATCTCATGGCGACCGTTAGTGTGCTGCAGACGGCAACGGTCATCAGGCCTCTCTTGGGGCTCCGTCTCCAACTGGCCGGGTAAATAGGAAGTTTGAGTGTGGGGCCTCGCTGCGCGGTTCAGAGACACATCATCGTTCGCAGATTCAGCTGCAGATGTGTCAGTGGGGTGAGGTTGGGCGATGAAGTGCTTGTAATTTGTGTCGGAAAGTGAGAGACGGGCCTTGAAACAAATGGTTTCCGCATGACGTTTTGGCATTTCCGCTGATTTGATGAAGCTTTTCGTTCCGTGCTTAGTTGAGGAGAATGCGTTTTGGGATCCAGTTAGTTCTGATCCGCCCTTGATCTTGGGTTGGGGACTACTGTTTCCGGTAGATTCTTACAATTTTGGTCTTACTCACGAGTTGGTGAGGACTTCTCACTGTGATCTGGAGGTTGATTGATAAGAATATGCAAGTTGCCATAAGCATTAGTAAAGGAGATCCGGGGCTAAATTCTGTGTATTGTATATGTTTATGCATGCGCACAACACTGGAAGCCGGTTCTTCCACAGTCTGTACAACTGCTCCACGATGAGGTGGACACCACCATCGCCCACCGATGCCATCCACATCATCGGCAGATCACTGTCAGTGGGCCTTATTTGAGGATCGAGAAGGAAACAGCTAAAATGGAGGTTGCTGTGAATGAGGGTATGACTGTCGGCCAACACCGATGTCTTAGGTAAAGCGCCAACATGGACTGCTTTAACCTTGATGTAGCGAAAGACTTTGTCTACCCAGGCTCCGAAGTGAATACAATCAATGACACCACCGCGGAGAAAAAAAACGAAGGGTCATCCTTGTCAATCGGTGTGTGTTTGGGCTTGGATGACAGTTGAGGAACAAAGCCCTCCTCTCTCGAAGGACCAAGATATCCCTAAACAAACCCTTGGTAGTCACAGTCTCGCTGTATGGCGTAGAAGCATGGACAACACTCTTCGTCCTCTTGACGTTTCTAGAGGAAAGTCCTTCATGTAGTCTTTGGTCCCGTTGATGGCGCTTTGAAGAGGAGACGTACTGTATGGGCTGTACAGCGACGTGGATCTGGTCAATCGAGTTCGAGTCTCTCGTCTCAGATGGCTAGGTCCTGTAGAGTGGAGCATGGACACCAATGCTCCGGCCCTAAATTCTTCGACTCCAACCCCGAGGGGCAACGCGGTAAAGGATGACCTCGCCTCCGTTCTGAACGCCATCATAGCTGTAAGGGGACCACGATCAGCTGAACGTACGTATCTGGAAGCAACTGGCACGAGACCCAGATGGATGCAGAGACACGTAGGCTTAGGCCGAGTTCCACCACGTAATGTAGCGTCAGCCAGCAGCTGGTGCTAGTTCAATCCACATAAGTTCACCATTGCCAAGAAAGGCCCATAACCCCGATATGTGCATTGTTTCGACTGCCACGTAAGTCAGTGTTTTGTGGAAACAGTGCACGTTCCTTGTGATAAGCCGGATCTCATCCTTTCGACTCTATTTGTAGAACTCACGTTGAACAGCTATCGTTGTTCGTCGCAGCGTTGCCTTGCAGTCCTCCAGCTTAGCTGCATGTGCCTGCCAGCACTTCTTGTCAAACCGTTGGGGTGTCGTAAAACCCAGCACTTCTTGACAACGCCAATCTTCTTCGATTGTCTTCTTCAAATCCTCCTTACGCAGGCGGCGTCGAACTTACAGAGAGTCTCGATTGGCAAAGGTCCCAGCAGTTGGTTGCCATTGTAGCTTTCCGACGTCTAAACGTGGTGTTCTACCTGGACCCTGGTGTAATCTTGATACCCGAGTTCTTACCTCGACCGAGTGGATGTCCTCGGAAGATTCGGTCGTCAAGAATACTGGTGGAGTGTCTGACATCGGTCGCAATGACGGTTGATTGATCAGGCGTCGGCTAAACCCTTTTGTGGATGTTGACGACATGCTTCCTACGGCGTCCGCGACAAAGTCCATCCAGCCTGAGCCCATTATCGGACGGGTGGATGCTGTGTTTCCCGATGACTCTAGCAATGATGTCGCCCTTACTCAGATCAGCGTTGAAATCTCCTAGAACGAACTTGATGTCTAGGCTTGCTGATCATAGAAGTCACCCGTGTTGTTGTCATCATTGTCCTCCGTCGTGGCGTGAGTGCGAGACAGCCTGTAGCCGAATTTAGATTTGATATGAAAGCTTTTTTACAAAGAAAGCTTAAGACATTTTGCCTAAGACTGCCTCAAACAACAAATCCACATCCAACTAAGCGCCTCCCTCGGTTCCAGTCACCGTAGTCGTCACTTAAGTTTTTAACACCGTTTTTCATCTCTTTTTAGGCAGTCCCATTCCACAGTACTTTCTGGATTGCAGTTGTGTCTGCTTCATAGGAGTCCAGGGTCTCCTCTGGTTCTTCGACTGCACTTGGCGCCTGTTGAGGGACCTTACATTCCACGGGAAAATTGTTGTCCTTCTTTCGTTCGCTAGGGTCTTCAACAATATGTCCGTCCACATCCGAGGCTTGTAGTCGTCTCTGAACTAAACGTTTCTTACGTGCTGAGGGAGTTCACCTGACTTAATTGGGAGGTCAGGCATTTTTCTTTAACCTTCGATGCTCCCTCTATGGGTTGAGCCTAAAAGAACAGGTCTCGTCCGCCACCAACTTCTCCAGAGCACAACTACCGTCTGATGAGGAGGGTGCCCGCAGCCCCTTGAGTGTAACGCCGTCTACGGCGGGAGCAGTCGCTCTCGGTCCCAACCTGGCATTGGAAGACACCGGAGCTCCGAAAGCGTCACTGTTGCTCTAAAATGACTGCACACCAGTTACCTTCTGCAGATTGGAACGTTGGATGCCACCGATGGTCAAGAAGTTAACAAGCTCCCATCCTCAAATGAGTCCTCGTGCAGACTCACTCCCCCTCTCTAGACGACGTCACATGGAAGTCGGATCCCCATCTTTGGTCGAAGGTGTTCAGATTCCAGAAAATTGAGACTGTAAGAGTAGGAGTTCGTGACAGAGGCTTAGCTGAGAGGCCTGTGCCTGCTTGAGACGCTGCTTTGAAGTCCATCGTCACCTGCTACAAATAAAAGTCAAGAAATCCTGTAACGTCCTAGCCTAGTCTCGACCTACAGCAGATGGCAACGAATGCTGTAATTCGCTGAAAGATTAAGCAATGAACCTATTCTCCAGACTTGGCAGCATTCTTGCAGCAAATTCTGATCACCATCTTCCACGTTTTAGGCAACCGGAAGTGAACTCAGTCAACTCCACGGCCGAAGACAAGCCCGAAGGCGAGCTCAACCCTCTCACGTCTCCTCATTCGCTCCTCAAAGATCAATTTCGAAGAACCCATGTCGCCACAACCAGACCAGAAGCATATAATGAACCATTCTGCTTCTGTGCACCGCATCGCCAGCTTAAAAGATCAGTCATCACGACTGACGCCCGCCCTCATTTCTTTCCATCGCGCCCATCCGCGCTCAAGAGTAGGTCATTGACTCGCGTGTCAGATGTCAATCAATCCAGGTGGATGCTGGCGATTACCCGAGACCCCATCAGCTTAATCCAGATCAGAGCCGCCATCATCATCAGGCAGACCATCAAAAAATTGATTTAAATCCCCCAACGAACACGATTAACTTTCCTTCCTCTCCCTCCGCCTCTGCCCCCCGCTCTCACTCACTCTCTCTCTCTCTCTCTGTCACACTCCCACCCCCGCTGCCGCAGTCAAGGTTTATTCAATCCTCATTTCAACAGAATAAATTAAGAAAAAAAAAAAAAAAACAAAAGGCAGACAAAACTCTCCGGCAAGCAGCGACGACGGCGGAGTGCAGTGAACAGACTAATTTCTCCCTCATTTAGGCTGCACCAACTTAAAGTCCGTGGCAAATGGAAATAATTACAAGAAATGAGAGGAAAACCTTTCTTAACGACCGACCAACCGAGCACAGTAGACCCGAACCATCGCGCCGTGCACCCCCGTGCGCCGCCCAGCAAAAGGTTCATCATACAAGGCACACGAAATCGGTCGAAACCTACGGCGCAAACTGCCACGACCCGCTGACGACGACGACGATGACGGTAGCGACGGGGAGAGATGGTGTAGGAGAAATGTGAGAATATTTTCCTCCGCCATTGTCTTGAGTCGGGGCTTTACGCATTCGAACACCTTTTGGGGGGCGAACAATGAGGTCTTTGGTGGGCCCCTTGTTGGAAAAAGACCAAGAGCCGCTGCTCCCCCCGCGGACGGTGTTACACTCAAGCGACTGCGGGCGCTCTCCTCCTCAGACGGCGGCGGTGCTCTGGAGGAGTTTCAGTTTCATTCAGAACTCGATCGCGACAAGACCTCCTTCACACGCCTAGAGCCAGCGACTGGGCCAAGAGTGACAAAGGCAGAAGGATCGCCGCCAATTTTTGCCAGTTAGTTAGTGTTGCTTTTGACAGCGTGCCACGCGCGAGTGAATCACGGTCTCTGAACACGCCCCCGCCCGCGAGCGTGTGCCACACTTGAGCGAGTTTCGAAATCGGGGAAAAAAAAAATTAATTGAACGTGTCCATCGCGCTACCGGAAGACGTTAATTGCGAGCAGTGATCGATGTGACGCAACACCCGACGCAGCCGTGTTGCGGGTGTGTTCGCGAAATGTGCGACGTCAGTGAGGCATTGGCATGATGTACTGCTCGAAGGACTGCGACTGCAGCCTGTGCCGCGAGCTGCGAGGATTCAAGCCACGACTGGCCGAGCCGCGTCAGAGTTTCACCGGAAACGAGAACTTCATTCTGAAGCGCTGCGATATCGGCGCTAGGGCCGCGGTGGAGAGTTCAAAGCAGGAGGCCGTCGTGCCAGATGCGGGCCCGGGTCCGAAGCACAAAGTGATTATCTACTTCGGTGATTCCATTAATAATCGACAGAACAATGATCGCTGCAGCGCTGGCGATGCCCAGCAGGGCAGTGCTAGTGCTGGTGGTGGCGCGGAATTGAAAGACCTAGTGCACGCGAGTCGGCTGTGCGATGAGATCGTCTCGAAGAAATGCGAATCGGACGGAACGTCGTCGTCATCGTCGTCGTCGGGCCAGGGCAGTGGCTCAGAACTGCCGTCGTTCGTCGAGAGTGTACACAATGGCGTAATAAACATACGAGTGCCGGGCAATTACAAAACAGCCAACGACCTGGTTGCGACGTTGTCGACGAGCAATCACAGGAGCCCCACGGACGCAGCGGCGAAATCGGCCGCGAATAGCTGGGACATCCGGTCGCAGAGCGAAGACTCGTTCGACTGGAGCTTCGTGCAGGAGTGGCGATCACGGTATGGGCAATTTTTGCCGTCTCATAGGGTGGACACACCCAGACGGGCCGGAAATTAGTTTAGGTTCCCACGTTGCGTCTCTCAAGAGGGTGTTCTCAGGTGATTGACGGGATTGGCAGTTCAAAAAACGAGGGTTTCTTAGGGCTGGCGAGGAGTGGATCTGTTCATTCCAGTGATTCTTAGGGACTAACTTTAGGCCACTCTCTACCTTTGGAGAGCATTTCTTCTTCTTTTGCTGGCGTTACAGACTAGGGTGGGCCTGAGTCTGACGCAGAAGCCCACCTACTGACGTAGTCGGTCCTTATTCTCCTTGAGTTCTGATGTTTCATCAAATCTACTGGCCTTGTTGTTGATAGCAACAAGGAGTGCTCCGTCAAATTCTGGCTGTTGATACTTGCCAGGACTCGTTTCTGACTTGTGTCGAAATTGGCTATGGATGGCGGTGGAGATGTTCGAAGATCATGCTGAATCATCAGTAGGATCGGTGTGAACTGAATTTTCGACCACTACTGACCGTCGAAAACCCATTTTGTCAACATTTTTGAGAAACCGCTTCGCAAAGGAGACGACTTAAAAGAAAATGTGTTAAATTTCTCCTTGTGACTAAGCCACTTAGCTGACTTATGCTAATGTCGCTGATGTTGTTGAAGAAGTGGACTCCTAGCTGGGCGTTCGTACGACTAGCCAGAGCGCTTGACGAGCAGAGGAGGTGATGTGTGGTTTCTATCTCCTCTTCATCCTTCTGGGGTAATCCTTACATGGACAATCTATCCTGCGGGCTTGAGCATCAGTTGAGCAGTACCCTGGCATGACACCGATGAGGGTCCTGAGTGCAGGTCTCCTCAGTCTCAGTAGGGACTGTGATCGTTTAAGATTGAGCGGTGGCCATAATTCCAAGTGCTGCCTTCTAGCCAATTGAAGTTAGTTGCAGTGAGAGGCATAGACGGTGGAACTCCTTCTTGTGCGAGAGCAGAGGCTGTACCACATCCAATGAGATCTTCGGCTGTGAAATTTCCCGGTATGTCACGGAGTTCCGGCACTAATGACCATGGAATGTGTATGGTCAGCCATTTCCCTAAGAGACATCCGGTAATTAAGGGTTGCTTCTGAAGACGAAGGACACAATTGCAGCCTGGTCCATCGCCGAACAAACAGTGGCATCCCTTAGGATATTACATTGTTCTTGAGCCAGGACAACGCCGCGGCGCGCCACTTTTATCGCTGGGTATGATGTGCCATGTTCCTCGGGTAAGAAGCAAGGATCAATGTTGAGGCCTTTGGAGTAGACACCTACACCCACTCCCACATCCGTCCATCTCATGGATTCCTCCAGCGTCTGATTGTCAGACATCCAATCCGATTTGGAAGAAAAATAACGAAATGTTGAATTTTGTTGATCACTTTCCTTGTGAATTGCAGGAAGTATACAATTTGCTGATATATTCCTTGGACTTCGCTGCCAAGCTAACTAATCCCTTTGATGCAATCAACCACGGTGCTGGTCGGTCCGACACCATTTACTGCTTTACCATTAATGTGAACACCTTGACATCACAAACGGGGAACGCCAAAGACAGTGTTCCATCATGGGAGGATGTAAAGCTGCCAAGAAAACAAAAGTGCATGCTTAGAGACAAACACAAAATTTAGCGGTCTTGCGAATCTCAAGCATCATCTCATGAAGTCAGGCCTGTTTGAAGATCATGCCCGCAGGCTCTGATTGAATGACAAAGTCCTAGAGGTGGACCTGGCCCTCAATCAACAAACCTCTGCAGCTATCTGCCTCCAGTTAGTTGAGGTCCTTCTCCACTTGTTTGCATCACCAACCGTAGTCGTCTGCTGTGTGGTCCTTAGGAATCGAAGACCCATCGGGCGGAGGTGGGTTGTCCCTGCGTTCGAATTCTGGAAGATCATGAAACAAGGCCTTAAAAATTACTTACTTAAGGTGGCGCTACAGTCCGAGGTGGACCTGAGCCTCAACCAACAAGCGTCTCCAGCTAGCTCGATCTTTAGCTGGCTTTTCGCACGCATAGTTGGTTGAAGTCCCTTTCCACTTGCGTGCGCCACCTGAGTCGCGGCCGTCCCTCGGGGGTGGATTCGAAGGCTTTTCGGGCCGGAGCATTGGTTTCCGTCCGCTCTACATGACCTAGCCATCTCAATCGTTGGATCTTCACTCTTCTGGCTAAGTCGATGTCGCTAAACAGCCCGTATAGTTCGTCATTAAATCTCCTCCTGCACTCACCATCTATGCAGACGGGACCGAAAATCACACGAAGAATTTTCCTCTCGAAGCAACCAAGAGCAGCTTCATCCGCTTTTAAAGGCCTTACAAATAGGCATTTGCTTTGGTTTAAGAGGTCACAAGGTTGCGCTTATGGTCGAGTGTGAGCAATCGCCGCACCCATCGCGGATGGCTTTCTCATGTCTAAATATTCATGTTGCACCCGCTGAGTTGAGATGCAGCCGCCTCTCGCATTGAATTCTTCGATCGTCCAAGATTATTCCAAGGGCAACGTAAACGTTCGTACTTTGGTAGAGCACTTGCGAGGAGTGTTGCTTCATTTAAAGTCCGTGCGTGGGTCATAAAAAAAGTCACCGACTTATCAAACGACCCTCTTACCTTGTAGATGGCAAATAATTAATGAAATAAAAAAATAATAAATTAGCTAGAGTCGGTCGTAGAGGCATCGATAATCTGAAGAGCAGATTAAGAAGTAGTTGTTCTCTTCGAGTACTTCGAGGGATCTTTGGTCCTGTTTGCATTGATGGCATCTCAAGGCGAAGATTCGACCACGAACTGTACGGCCTATCATGGGTCTAGTCAGGCGTCTAAGGCCCCAACGCCTAAGGTGGCTGAGCCAAGCAGTAGAGCGCATAGAACAACTTAGCTCCGAAGAGTCTTAAACTGCGAACTAGTGGGACAACGCAACAGAGGACACCCGCGTCGTAGATGGCGAACCCAAACAGAGAAGGACATCCACCAACTTGGTGCGCGTAACTGGAGCCAACTTCCCAGAGATTGCGCCAAATTGTTGGTTGAGCACTAGGTCCATGCAGGTCTGTAGTGCCACACAAAGAAGAAGAAACGGTGTGTTGGAGGATTGGAGTCCACAAATGTTTTACTTACAATCCCGTCTTGTTAGCGGTCCCTTGCCATGAATGTTTGATGGAACGATGTGTTGAATAAATTCCATTGACTCGGTTGCTACAGCTTGGCACACAGCGTATGTTGCTGAGATACAATCCATTCTGTGGTCTTTGTGCTGCTCACCAGACTGGTCGACTGCATGATATCATAGATCTCTCGCCTTGTATAGACAGTTCATCATTTGTCGTTTTATTCCCCTCTTTAGTCCAATACTCAGGCCACGCAATGAAAAAAGGAGCGCCGGGCTTGAAGGACAGGAAGTGAGCGTCTGCGCCAAGGATCCAACTAATCTCAACGTCGCCCATTACTTTCCACATCTGTTATTCTCATGAAATCGAATGCATCTACGCTGCTTCTCCCTGACAATGTGATGACTGCAAATGCGAAATGTTTGCAGTTTCCCATCGCTGATCTAAGCCTAGTCCCCTCTGTACTCTAGCGTTAAGCCTGGGGGTCCACTTGCTCCGTTGCGCTACTGACTGTCAAGAGATTCTAGAAGCACCACTTCAAAGTAGATCACCCACAGGCCTATTGAGCCAGTCCTCCTATGACTCATAGGAGTCCATGAACCCTTGTCAACTGAAAGCACGTTCCACCCTTCGCTCGGATCTGCAAATTGTCGCCAATGATTATGACTTCCGTTCGTCTCACTTACAGCATCACCCCAAAATCAGTCACTTCCCTTACTAATCCCTTTTTTTTTCTCTCCCCCCCTCTAGACCATCAGGAAACACCAGAGTCGACATACTGCCGTTCAACGCGCAGTCCAATGCGCAGCTGGCAGCGAACATCACGTCCGGCAATTTGAATTCATGCGGCGTCACGTCGCCGTCGAGCTCCCAACAGCCGGACTTGACTGCGTCGACAAATTGCGGTGTGGGCCTGCCATCGGGACGCATTCAAAGTCCAGCTGTGGCTACACCGGCACCGCGAATCTCGAAGGAAGTCGCGCAACGCTTGGCCGCTGCTGGAAATCAATCAGCCGCACATCACGAAGCCGGCGACGGATACTCGCCGAACAACAGCAAGTCCGCCTCGATCAGTGCGAATGGCTTGGCCTGTGTAGCCGAGCGGGACCATCATCAGAAAGTCGGAAGCAGTGCAGTCGGCGGTGGCGGCGGCGGCGGGGGGTACCACTTGGGCCCGTCCAAAGCGATGCCGCAGCGTTCGGTGGCCGGTCCCGCACGCCTGACCGCGCAGAGCACGCCGGTGAAGTCGCAGCCGCCGATGATAAGCGGAAGCCTGTCGAATCAGAACAAGAGCGCCGCGGAGAAGGTTGTGGACAACCTGCATTCGTCGCAGAAGCCAAATATGGGCACAAGGACCCATCACCATGAGTTCAGAGGTCTGCAGAGGGTGCAGGAGTGCCACAGTTCGTCGGACGAGAACCGGTCGTCGGGGCATGCGAGCATGTCGGACACCGGCGGCCACGGGAGCAGCTCCCCGGGAGGAGCGTTGGGCCCGCTGCCTGAGGACAGATTAGCGGCGGGAGTCACGAATCGAAGCACGCGCTCGAGGGCAAGCACGAATCACTCACGTTCGCGGCACCGCGCCACGCCGGCGAAGGTGCCGTGGGGCGGCAGCGGGCTCGAGGACATCAAGCTCGCCATACAGCAGCTGACCATGCGGTCGCAGACAAGCACAAGCACCTATAGCAGCCTGAGCGCCGGCTCGGAGAGCTCGGAGCCAGCCAGGAGACTGGGCCGCTACTCATCGCTGGAGACGGTCAACACGAATGTGACCAGCGCCGACGAGTTCGTGTGGGTGGACTCGCACAACCGCCTGGTGGAGCTGCAGCACCCACCCTGGAGCCAGCACTGCATCCTGAGGGTCATCCGCAACGGCCGCTGCAAAGAGAACTCCGAGCGGGTCTCGATCGAAGCCGTTCCGCGACTCGGCTACTTGCTGCAGCGAGCCCTGGTGAGGATCGCAAGAGAAGTCCAGCGGCTGTCCTCAAACCTGGGACTGTGCTCGAAGCAGGAAGTGACGGGCGCCTTCAAAGTGGTCCTGTGCCCCGGTTTGGCAGACTCCTGCATCAAGGCTTGCCTCAGGGCCGCGGCGATGTTTGCCGTGCCCGGGGAGAGTGCGCTGAAGCAGAGCAAGTCATCGAGGGCCGGACTGCAGTTGCCCGTGGGACGCTTCCACAGATGGATGGCGGATGCCAGGCTCGGCAAGTTCATCCACGAATACGCCGCGGTGTACCTGTGCGCCGGCATGGAGAACCTTCTCGAGGAGATCCTTTTGCAATGCTTCTCGGCGGAAACATCCACGTCGCTGACGGCCACCGGCTTGGAGCACGCAATAGCCAGCTCGGGGGACCTCTGGGGTCTGCTGCAGCCATACGCCCACCTGAACGCGGGCCGAGTCGCCTCCGGCGCCCTGACCATGCCGCGCTGGGCCAGCCAGACGTCCATCGGATCCGGCTCGCATCAGAACTCCAGCGTCAGCTCGAATCTGGAGCCCTGCCTTCTCACAACGTGCGTGGGGAGCATCACCGAACTCAAGGATCTGGTGACCAGAGCCCAACAGAAGTTCCAGCACACAGCCTTCTCGAATTCGGCCATCACGGCGCTGTTCTACTTCATGCGCTGCTCCCAGCTGGAGCACAGTGAGGTGGGGAGCTCAAACAATTCATCGGGCAACACCCAGGAGCTCTGCTACGAGCGGGCCTATGTCGTCCTGCCGCCGCTGGTTGAGTGGCTGAGGGTGTCCTCCGCGCACGCCGAATACCGGAACGCCACCATGATCGACAAGGACGACGTCATGCAAGCCGCGCGCCTGCTTCTGCCTGGAGTGGACTGCCCCACACGAGCGGTGGGCCACGACGAAGAGCTGCCGTCAAAGAAGACCCACTTCGGCCACAGCTCGACCAGCGCGTCGGAAGACATCGCAGATATGGGACGCAGGGCCACTCTGGCGCTGGCCTTCAAGCTGATGCTAACCGGGCGGGCCGACCTCCTGGCGCAGGCGTCCACCCTGCTGCCGCCCACCACCAGATACGACACGCTGAACCACGTCGGCATGACCGCCCTGATGATAGCCAGCATTCGGAACGACGACATCGCCATCCAGGCGCTCCTGGACGCTGGCTGCGATCCCAACATCGAGGTGCCTGCAGTTGGCTCGTCGGGCTGTCCCGCCATTCACCCCGACACGCAGTACTGGACGGCAGTCACCTTCGCCGCTTGCAAGTCGAACTTCCAGGCTCTGCGCATGCTTCTCGACCGCGGAGGCAAAGTCGAGGGCGGCGCTCGTCTGAGCGAGGACAAGTCCACTCTGACCCCCCTGCAGGTGGCCTGTGGGTCAGGCAACCTGGAAGTCGTGTCGGTGCTGCTGGCCCACGGAGCGCACGCGTTCCTGTCGACGCAGCAGAAGGACTCCATGTGCTTTGCGAACTCCGCCCAGCGGGGCTGTTACTGTGCAATATCCGTGGCAGCCGCCCACGGCCAGCGGGCTTGCCTGAGGAAGCTTCTCTCGCACCCGCTGGCTCCCGGCAGTCGGGAGGTGCTCTCACTCGAGGAAATGCTGGCCGAGGGCGACAGCAGCGCCCGGCCGGGGGCCGAGCGCCAGCAAGACGTGCCGCCGAGCCTGAACAAGACGCAGATCAAGAGCCTTCAAGAGGCCATGTATCACAGCGCCGAGAACAATCACCTAGGTAAGCTCTCGGCCCAGTGGGTGGCCACCGAATCCTGTCTCACATCAGTTTCCCGACTCTTTTCAGACATAACCGTGGAGCTGCGTGCGCTGGGCGTCCCCTGGACCCTCCACTGCTGGATGCACGCTCTGGCCGCAGCGCATGAGCTCCGCCTGGACGCGGTCATCGACCAGCTGCTGCAGGACTTCCTCCAGGTCTGCCCGGACGACTACAGTCCGCAGTTTGTGTCCGAGTGCCTGCCGCTGCTGTTCAACATCTTTCGCTACAGCAAGAACGAGGGCACCACCCTCCTGCTGGCCGACATATTCGCCACCTGCTTCGGCTGGGAGGCCATCAAGTCGATCAAGGAGCCGGTGCTGCAGCCCGTGAACAGCTCCAGGATCGACCCGAAGTTCGTCAACAACCCCGAGCTGAGTGACGTTACTTTCAGGTGAGTTCATCAACCAGTCGCCTATCGGGCCCCTTCACTAATTCCCCACTCTTCTCCATCTGCAGAGTCGAAGGCAAGATCTTCTATGGCCATAAGATAGTCCTGGTGACAGCCTCACCCCGCTTCCAGAACATGCTCAGCTCGAAGCTGAGCGACGGCAACGCGCCGACTGTCCAGATCAACGACATCCGCTACCACATCTTCCAGCTGGTCATGCAGTACCTCTACAGCGGGGGCTGCAACAACCTCGAGGTCTCGCACAACGACGTCCTCGAGCTGATGGCTGCCGGCAGCTTCTTCCAGCTGGAGGGCCTGCTGCGCTACACCGAGGCCAGGTGCTCCGAGATGATCGACATCGACAACGTCGTCGCCATGTACATACACGCCAAGGTAAGCGCACCGCATGTCCGATACGCCATCGCGTCCCCTCTAACCCCCTCTAACTCTCCACTTGCAGGTCTACAATGCCAACAAGCTCATGGAATACTGCCAGGGCTTCCTTCTGCAGAACATGGTCGCCCTGCTCACGTACGACGACTCCGTGAAGCGGCTCCTCTTCGCGAAGAAGATCCCCAACCACGACGTCCTTACCGGACTCCTGATGACTCTGCAAGCGCGCATCAAGAACCGCAAGCCGGGCTCATCGAACTTCTCCCGGCCGCAGATCAGCTCGCCGCCAGCCGCCCTCAAGGGCTCGCAGAGCGCGGCCAAAAAATGAGCCCCCTCTCCTCGGCGAGGACGGCTTATGTATTGCTAGACATAAGAGAAAGTACCTACTACTTTATTTTTTGTATTTTTTTTTAAAGTTCTAGTTCCATTCGAGATACTTTAGGCCTACGAGTAGATTCTTTTTATTCTTTTGTATTTCGCACGAGTATCCTGCATTGAAGGACAAAGGAAATCACTTATTTTATTGTATATTTAAAAATTAAACAAATATTTACACACTTAATATATTTAATAGTCGAAATCAATAAAGCTAGAGAGTGCGTGTTTCAAGAGATTCTTCCCGCCCAGTTGTTGATTGATGATTGATGGTTGATGGTTGATGAGATGGGTCTGGGCCAGGCCTGCCTTCCTGCTTTGTGTTTCCAGGCAGAGGCTTCATTAGTGTCCACCGCGACGTAGCGGCTAGATAGGTGGATTGGTGTATGTTCGTTGTGTCCTTAGACGAAGCTATCGCCGTGAAAACCGGCAACTTTCCGAGTCTAGGTAGGTAGTGACATTAATGCACTTGGGCCAAAGTAGGGCCACTGCACCGCCACGTGGGTGTTTGGAAATTTAAAGAGGGCTGCCGTGTTTTATGGCAGCCCACAAGTGTTCTCAAAAAAATTGTTAAGGGTGGGCCGATGTTTAAGGGCCGATGTTGAATGTGAACCACACCTAAGCGTCAAGTTTTTTTCTGCATTTCATTTGACATTTCTCAATTTCAGACTAACTCAATTTAAACCATGGAAAGATGCACAATCGAGAAACGCGTTCAAGTTATTCAGGCTTATTATGAAAATGGGCATTCAAATCAAAATGCATATCGTGCACTTTGTAATTTTTTCGGTCAATTTAATCGTCCAAATGTGCGTACAATCGGAAAAATCGTGCCAAAATTTGAGCAAAACGGGTCTTTAGGCGATGTGAAAACACCAGTGCATGCTCGTACAGCTCGTACTGCAGAAAATATTGCTGTTGTTCGCGATACTGTGGCTGAAGAGCCGTCCACCTCAACTCGTCGTCGTGCCCAACAATTGCACCTTTCACGCTCGTCGTTGATGAACATTATGCATAAAGACTTGCATTTACATGCTTACAAGGTGCAATTGACTCAAGAACTAAAGCCTCTTGACCATTTCAAGCGTCGTCAATGGTCAGAATGGTGGCAAGAAATGGCAACAGTGGATGATAAATTTTCGAAGAAAATCATCTTCAGTGATGAGGCACATTTTCACCTCAGTGGATTCGTCAATAAGCAGAATTGCCGCATTTGGGCGAATGATAATCCAAGAGTGATTGTCGAAAAACCAATGCACCCACAAAGAGTAACTGTTTGGTGCGGTTTATGGGCTGGCGGCATCATCGGGCCGTATTTTTTCCAAAATGAGCCCGGTCGGGCAGTTACTGTGAATGGTGTTCGCTATCGTGAAATGATAACGAACTTTTTATGACCTGAATTGGAAGATATGAATGTGGACGTGAATGTGGTTTCAACAGGACGGTGCCACTTGCCACACAGCTAACGAAACAATGGCTCTTTTGCGCGACAAATTCAATGGCCGTGTTATCTCACGTGATGGCGATGTCAATTGGCCGCCAAGATCATGTGATTTGACACTGTTGGAATTTTTTCTTTGGGGTTATTTGAAAGAAAAGGTGTACGTCGATTAGCCAGCAACAATTCAAGAGCTAAAGGATGAGATAATTCGGCACATTAACGGCATAGAAGAACCTCAATTATGCTTCAGCGTCATCAAAAATTTGTGCACCATCGGATGGAGGTGTGCCGCCGAGGTCGCGGGGGCCATTTGGCCGATCTTTTGTTCCATACATAATTGAACCATACCAATATTATCATAATAAAAAGAAATGACAATAATTTCCTAAATAATTTGTGTTTTATTCAAAATCAACATCGGCCCTTAAAATTTAACCACCCTTTTCAACTTTTATAAAATCAATCTCCTCGCTTCCTGGCCGCTTTTTAAGCGGGCTCCCTCATACCTCTAACAATTTGGCAATCCTTGCCGAGAACCTGATTCCTCGTCGCTTGTTAATAAATAAAATATCGCGTTTGAAGTGTTCTTGTGAGCATAAATGGCGCTGGCCAGGGGAGAATTACAAAGCTAATCCTTAACTTTTCCGCTAACTCCCAAAAATGGCGAAAGCGAAGCAAACGGAGGGATTCGTTGTTAGCAGAGGAAAGTGACTCGAAGAATACTGGACTAAGTTCAACGCAGCTTATGAAGAGATCTCGTCGCTGGATCCAACTGTGGATAAGGAAGCTGACATCAAAAACCTTCTTTCCGATGAGTATTTTATTAAAATCGAGTCAGCCTATTGCGAAGCGTTGGTTGAACTCCACGACATAATCGAAGAGCTAGGAGCAGGTCCACACGATCCGGAAAGTCACTCAACACCTAACTTCACAATCGCAGGTAGCGGGAACGTCTACAACGAATGGGTTGCGCTTTGCTCTCATTCCTGGCTCTGATATCTTGGAGATCATTCCAGGGAAGGGTATCAGTCCCTTACCACGGTTCATCCTCAGCTCTGGTTTGCTCCCCAGTAGCAGATCATTCATCAGACGCTCAACCCGGCTTAAAACAAGCGCCGTACGGATACCGCCGAGCGCCTGGATAAGCAATTTTCCAAGAATCCAGGCGTAAAAAAAAAAACAGAGTCCGGAAGCGCACTGACGTACGGACTCGTATTGATGTCCAAGTCATTTTTCAAAACATCACGATCTTCCGCAGATCACTTTCGCTCAGCGTTAATTAAGACCGATTTGAAATTGATTAATCGGCTGCGGATACACGAATGCAGATCTGTGGCTAATTATCTGTCAATAAGAGGGGCTCTTTCAAGTCCACATTGACAAATTGCCACCGTGAACGTCGACGCGAGAATTCTTGGAATGCCGCTGGCCGCCAGCAACCGAGTGTTAATTCCTCTCCAAAGGTAACGCACACAAGCTCTTCCATGTCCGTGTGTGTGTTCTTGTTGAAATCCATAAAACCAATTTCGAATTCCTTTCAATACTTTCCGGATCGAGTACCCAGCAAACGACCGGCAACGCTTGCGGCGCGGCACGGCACGGCGCGGCTGATGAAGCGCTTTTCAACTTTTCGGCATTTTTAAATTTAGCCGTATTTTATTGGTTGGCCGGGGGCCAATGCAAAATAAACATTTCGAACTACGGCATTAATTGAAAGACAGCCTCGCACCAAGATGACGAGCTGGTGAGGCGGGGGGCGGCGGAGCAGAGGGATGCCAGCGACCAGCAGTAGCCGGTTGTGGTTCCGCCCCAGAAAGTTCTTACTTTCAATCCGGATCCACTCAGAGTCGATATGGTGTGCCGTCTGGATGCACGGTGTTGCGCGGCCAACCAGTGGTCGGTCATGTATGAGGGGCCATGAGATGGATGCAGGAGGGTGGCTCACCCCTACGCCCACGCCTACGCCCCCACCCCAACGCGGGCGGGGGTTTGAGGTTATTTTCGATTTGTTTCATTTCAATAATTCACTGATTCACTGGCATAAACAGACAATTAGTTGTAGTTCGGTTTGTTCCCTCTGCGCGAGGCGGATATCGGCAGGTTTGTGCATTTTTTCCGAATTCGATTCCCTCCGCAGATTGAGTGTGTTGTTACGTATCGGTTGCCATGTGGGTGAAATGGCCCCCCAACGACGACGACGACGACGACGACGACGCAAGGCCCTGGCGGTAAATCAATGGACTCAGCACGTCTGCTGGGGGGTACGAAAATAAATTTAATTTATTCTCAACCGAAGGGGATTTTTGTTAATTGCTTTTGCGTTCGCTTTATTTTGGAAATCGCTATTGATTTGAACAAATAGGAATGCTAAGCAAACACACAGATCCACTGGCGGCGAGGTCATTTCGTGAATCACATGATGGCCGTGGGGCTGGTGGTGGTGGTGGATTGGAGAACTGCATGGGGATGTGGATGTGCTGCTCTCTTTGAAGATTCAGTTACATTGCTTAGTTCGATGTGCCAACAAGATGCTGAACATTGCAACGAACTTCGTCTGATGCCAGTGGATAGTCGAATTCTCACGGGATATCAAAATCAGTTCGAGCTAGAGGGAGTTCGACTTGGGGAGAGTCCACTGCATATGGTTTAGAGCTCGATAGCATTTTTATTTCATTAAATTGCTTGGAGCTTGCCATTAGAAACATCATTTACTAGTCGCCGAAGGGAGCTATTGCAGGGCTCGTTTGTAAAAAGGTCGTTTCGATGACTTTTTGACAAAATTTGTGCAACAACTCGGCCATAACTTGACGGAGAATTGGTTTTCAAAGCGTCAAGGATTCGATATTGTGCATAGATCCACTAGGTGGCCAGTTTACATCACTAACACGCACAGTACATTGTCCAGGATGGCAAGATGTTGGCCTTGCAATGAAGCCAAAACGGCACGTGTTGTGTGAGATGTAGCACCGTCTTCTCCTTCACATTCATATTTTCGATTTGTGTTCGTTAACTACTCGGTTAACATTTGGCCATGGTAATGAGTGATTTCTTCAACGTCATACTTGAGAAGATCGTGCGAAACTCAAATGTCAACACCAGAGGCACGATCTTGCAAAAGTCCGTTCAACCGCTTGTCTACGCGGACGACATTGACGTGATTGGACGAACACAGCGAGCTGCCAATGAGGCTTTTGCTGGCATTGAAGCGGAAGCGGCTAAAATGGGTTTGGCAGTGAATCAGGGCAAAACCAAGTACATGCTGTCATCACGAAAGGACGCACAACATCGACGTCTCGGACAGAGCGTCATAATGGGCAGCAGAAACTTTGAGGTAGTCAAGGACTTCGTCTACCTCGGCTCTGCAGAAAAACAGGGACAATAACACCAGTACCGAGATCAAGCGCAGAATTACTCTTGCCAGTTGAGGCAGTTGAGTAACAGAGCCATCTCTCGAAATACCAAGTTGACTTTATAAAACACTCTAATCATCCCTGTGCTGCTCTATGGCGCAGAGACATGGACGCTATTGAAAGCGGGTGAAGAAGCTCTTGGTCGTTTTGAGAGAAAAGTTTTGCGTGCGATCTTTGGTCCTGTTTGTATTGATGGCGTCTGGAGGAGGAGATTTAACCAGGCATGCACCTAGTAAAGCGTCTTCGGATCCAACGCTTAAGATGACTAGGTCACGTAGAGCGGATTAACACCACAGCTCCGGCCCGAAGATTCTTCGATTTGGAGCCATTGGGACAACGTAACAGAGGGCTTCCTAGAACGAGATGGCGCACACAAGTGGAGAAGGACCTCAACCAACTTGGTGTGCACAACTGGAGGCAGCTGGCAAAAGAGAGGTTGAGGCCCAGGTCCACCCCGGACTGTAGCGCCAAACAAAGAAGAAGAATGAAAATTGACGGTAACACCTTCCTCGAAGAAATACGGATCAGTGACACCACCAGACCAAATTGCTCGTCATACAGAGACCCCTTGTGGATGCACTGGTTCTTCGATAGTTACACGCGACTCTTCACATCTCCATATGCGACAATTTTGTTTGTTAACGGATCCAGCGGGCGACAAATTAACCTCGTCGTTGAAGAGGTCGTCTGGCGTTTGAAAATCCGTGATAAACTGCCATAAGTTCTTGTGTGAGTTGATCTTCATCTGCGTCTGCGTAACCCAATCGTTGAACAGATTCCGTGAACAGAATCCGTGAACAGAATCCGTGATAAACTGCCATAAGTTCTTGTGTGAGTTGATCTTCATGAGCGTCTGCGTAACCCAATCGTTGAACAGGTTTGTGGATTCCGTTCGGCATTGGGAGTTTGTAGATGCCCGTCGCAACACCATCTACAGTTCCTAGGTGGTAAGAGCAGGTCGCGAATCTGATTGATCCGCTTCCGGAAACCCATGATAAATCGGTTGAGATGATTCGAATGCTGCCTAGTTCGGTCAGGTTGTTAAAGTAAGATGCGTCTAACTGACTTCTTCTACGGGAGGAGAGAGCAGTCCAATTGCAAGGAAGATGTGCAATGATTTCTTCCATCTCCTTGTCTCTGCAGAAATCATTGTAGGGAAGCCATTGACGAAAAATCGGTCTACTCATTCTGATCAGGCTGAGGGAGCGCCTTGGTTCGATGCATACTGTGCCAGTAGACCATCATCCGCCTCAGAAGATGTTTCGCGGTGTCGATGGGTATGAATGGTAGGTCTCTATCTAGAAAGAGTACCTAGCACGTTCGTCCGCTTCACAGTTTTCTGGAATGTCACAGTGTCCCGGCTAAGTGGATGCTAAAATAACTGGCCATCTCGTTGAGGGATAGACGGCAATTCAGGGAAGTCTTTGAGTTAAAAGTGACCGCACCCAGAGATTTGATCGCTGCCTGACCCTCAGAAAAAGATGATGATATCTGTGCTTGATATTACGTTGTTTTTTGTTTAGCCTGGACAGAGCTTCCTTTTGCGATCCCCAGAGTAGACAGCCGAGACCACGAGGCACAAAGTTAGAATATAAAAAAAAGAACGGATAATTCTAAGGCCTTCAAGCAGAAATAAATGAGAAAAGAGATATTCAACTTCTTCCTTTCTTGCCCCTTGATTTCATTTGACAGCGTTTTTTATACGCTTTTTCGTCCCCTGGCTGTGAATACGTGTGAGCTCTTGCTAACAGCTGGCCAACAGCTGATACCCTTCCCCAACCATATTATTGGGGTGAATTAGAGTTCTTATTTGAAAATTCGCTCGTTACTTGAACTTTGATCAAATTTCAATCAGCTATATATTACTCTGAATAATTTAATTGATGCAAAATATTCCTGTAAATAAGGCGTGGCATTACATTTTTATTCACGCAAACCTCGATTACAAATTGAACACCGTCCGAACAAAAGTACATGTTCGTGGGCAAATTCACGAATCTCCCACAAAATTCATATATCAGCCGCCATTATCCCACAAAATTCATTAATCTGAAGCCATTTTCCCACAAAATTCACGAATCGGCCGCCATATTGGGGTGAATTGACGAACGTTGTAAAAGTATGTGTGAAATGCAAGAGAATTCCACTACTCTTACACTTTTCTCCGTTGTGGACTAGGGGTAAAAATGGCCGAAGTTTAATATCTCTTTATTCCTTGGGAATGTCTGCTCATTTAACAGATTCAATGCGTTGAGGAATTGTTGTCCGGAAGTCGAACTTCTCAGGTCACTGATAGCTATGTTTGGGTGATTGCCGATGTCGTGTAGTTGCCTCTGGAACAGTGTCACCAAGTATTGTTGTAAGGGGATGATGCGAGCTTCTTCGTAAAGTCTCCTGTTGTTGGGGTACTTCTGGCGGTCTCTGTTATAGGAGAGACCGGTGCATATTCGGAGTATCTTACTCTTGAAGATCAAAAGCTTTTCCATGCTGGTCTTGGAGATGGTATGTCATATAGGAAACCCATACGCTATGACCGGCCGAATGAGTTGCTTGTAGAGTTGCAACTTCGTCATCAAGGACATCAAGCAACGGACTGTATCACTTCTACCAAAGTAGTGATAGCAGTCTATATCGCGGCTAAATAGGCCGCCACACTACCACCCCCATCTCGAGAATACCAACAAGGACACACGACATTGAACACCCCGATGTCAAAGATCTCCATAATGTAAAATAACCAAATCAATAACTATAATAAATAACATTGTAAGTCTTGTAAACATTGTACATCCGTTGGGCCCCTATTGTTGAGCCAACACCTTCCCGCTACCTTAAGCTTTTAGCATGTAAGACCAATTGTATAGTTTTTGTTCAAATAAATTGAATTGAATTGATCTCTTTATTCATTTATTTCTTCAAGCAAATCGGTAATTACTACCATTTGCTGAGGCCGTACAAGGTTCAAACTTACCAACTTCCTTAGATAACAGGCAAGAAATTGGAAAAAAATATTAGAAAGATAGCGTTGTGACTTTCTTCACACGAACACGATGAATTTCAGTCACATAATGCAACTAATGTTTTACATTTCTCTTGCCCAAAAATGAATGCTGTTTGCGATGTCACACATTTTTGTGGAACGATAATATCTGTCGTTTTAGAGCAGTCCGAAAGTGACTACGCACTTCCTTTCCTCGACTTTGAAATACCCTTCAGATGCTATTTCCCGACGAGGGAAGAGTGGACCACAAAAGAACCCATCAATAATTCGAGCCGATAGGCAGGATATCTGCCTAAGGTAGTGGCGTGTCCAGAACGAAGTTCTTTCCACATGGGCAGCGATCTTAATCTTATCGCCGTGCTTGCCGGTGCCTGTCTGCTGATTAATTGGGGAGTATATATCGACAACCCCTCCGCAGGTGCGAATACTGCGGCGGGGTTGTCGATACATACGCATGCCACCTGCTACACCCCATCGAGCAGTATGCAGTATATGTTCATATCGACCGCAGGTCTGAGCCGTGAAGTCCTTTTTGACACGATCCTGGATAACTCATCCAACATCCCTCTTAACTTCGTGGCCAGCCAGACATTTTTTTTGTATCAAAGTGTGGAATTTTATGTTTCCTGGAAAAATATGTTTCCTGGTGAGGAAAACTAGCTCCGTTTTCTGTGGATTGACCCCTAGGCTGCATTCTCTTGTCCATATCTCCAATGCTTACTTACATATCAGGCAGGAGAGAAGGAAGCAGCAACCCATGGTGAGTCTGAGCCTGGGCAATGGCTGGCTTCCATCGTGGGCGTGCTACTTCCGGTCATTGACCGATCCATTGCAGTTGACGAGTTCCTTCCAGATCACATGTGCTATTATGTCGGCTTTGGCCCTGCCCGAACCGTCAATATTTTTGTAGCAAATTTTCCAGTTCAGTGTTGATACCACGTCCTCTTGCTTATGAGGTGCAGTCTCAGAGGACTTTTCGGTTTGTCGTTTGTAATTAAAACTGGGTTGTTAAATCCGTATCACGAATTGGATGATTGTCTGTGAAGAGTGTTTGAGTGAATGAGTGACAAATTTATAAGAAAATTTAAAAAAAATGCTGACAACAGCGTAGAAGCAGAAATCAATAGATAGCCGACTGATTCTGCTTCTCCAGCTGAAACGATCTTAGGCCAGCTGACACCAATTTGGACACCAACTTGGTTGAGGTCCTTCTCCACTTGAGTGCGCCATCGCTTTCGTGGGCGTCCTCTATTGCGTTGTCCCACTGATGCGGGTTAGCAGACTCTTCCGGCTGGAGCAGTGTTGCCCATGAGCCCTACATGGCCTGTTCATCTTCGGCGTTGAATCCGCAGACTCTTGGCTAGACTCGTGTCGCTGCACAGCCCGTAGAGTTCGCAGTTAAATCTTCTTCTTTAAACGCCGTCCAACCAAAGAAAGGCCATGGGTTTCTTCATCAGCTTTTGAGATAGTCCATGCTTCTTCGCCGCGGCGCGCCTTACTGCATGATGGGGATGATCAGTGTCTTTTATAAGGTCACCACAGTCGTTTGAGGCGACGTCATTACTCAATTGCCTCTGGAGCCCGAAAAAACAGCGGCAAGAGTTATTCTGCATTTGATCACTGGTGGTATTCGTAGTATTTATTTGGGAGACGAGGTAGATGAAGTCCTTAACTACCTCGGAATATGGTGATATGGTGATGCTGTGGCCTTCGTCGATGGCGTGTGTCCTTCTATGAAGTATTCCATGAATAATTCGCTCTGCCCTCATTCACCGATAAGCCCATTGTAGCCACCTGCAATTTAACACCGAACGCCTCATTGGCGGCTCGTTGTGTTCGACCAATCTCGTCAATGTCGCTCGCGTATGCCAGTATGTAGGGACTAAGATCATGCCTGACTTCTACCTCTATTACTTACTTGCTTACTCACTTACCAGGCCGGCGACCCAAGGAGGGTCCGAGCCTGAGCAGTTGCTGCCTTCCATCGTTGACGGTCCTGGGCACGCACGAGCAGGCATATACCTCTACAGTTGTTGCAAGAGGTAAGATCGCCTTTTTTGTGGATGGGGCATATGAAGCTGATATTCCAGTCGTCGGGCATGCTTTCGTCTTCCCAAATTTTACAGATGATCTGGTGCATGCTCCCCACCATAACATCGCCATCGGCCTTGAAGAGCTCTGATGGTAGGCCATCTGAGTCTGCGGCTTTGTTGTTCTTCAGCCTTTTAATGGCTGTTCCGACTTCTTCAAAGCTAGGTGAGAGGACTACTTCATCGACTGCAGTTGGGATTTCTTGATTTCCTATCACTCTCTCCTGGTCAGGCCCATTAAACAGTTGTTGGAAGTGCTGCTAAAATATATCCACTATTCCCTGCGGGTCAGTAACAAGGCTATCCTCACGATTTCGAAGAGCCTGGGTGCCTTTCCTAAGGCCCATAAAAGCCCGTATTTTTTGCCTATCCCTAGACTCTTCGATGTCCTTGAGCTGGGAGGTTGCGAGAGAACTTTTCTTCCGGCGTAGAAGCTTCTTCTCCTCCCATCTTCTAGCCCGGTACTTCTCTTGCGCTGCTCTAGTTTACCGTTGCAGCCCTTTTTGGTATGCCTCGTCGGTTGCACATTTCTTCTGCTCACACCCGCCGTCATACCACGGGTTTCTTGTCGGGGGTGGTAGGTAGCCTAAGGTGGTTTCCGCTACCTCTTTGATGGCCGAGCTGCAATGCAACCACATCTCGTTGGCGTTGGTGTTCGACGTAGGCATACCGGAGAGTCTCTCGCTTAATTGCTCTTCGTAGGCTCTGGCAATCTCCGTTGTGCTCAGGCGTCCAATGTCAAAACTCCTCTATGTTGGCTGGTGCAGCTTTCTGACATTGGACAGCCGGGCTCTGAATCGTGCTGCCACGAGGAAATGGTCAGAGTCGACGTTTGCTCCTCTGAATGTTCGCACATAAACGATATTTGACGCATGTCTTGCGTCAATGAGCACATGGTCAATTTGGTTGGCGGTTCGACCGTCCGGAGATCGCCAGGTTGCTGTGTGGATTCTTTTGCGGGGGAATCTTGTGCTACTTATGACCATATTACGTCCTGTCGCAAAGTCAGTGAATCTACCTCTATTGCCTCTTGAAATTCCTTAACAGCTTTCTTATGACACGTCATTTACACGATTTCGTGATTAGATTTCAAAAATTAGAGGTAAACTGTCAAATAGTCTCTCAAATTCGTCGACGGACATGGGAAGAATCAGCTGTGATGTCGGATACCTCTCTAATAGTGCATCTCTAGTCAAATTAGAAGCGTTGGTGTCAGATCTTGACCAGTCTTCAATTGGAAATCCATTATTATCAATCATCAGGCTTCCTCTGAATCACTGTTGACACGTCGACTGACAACTGATTTCTAAAGCCATTTACTCTCGCTCTCTCTTTCTCAATAAAAATCCCAAGTAGCTTCAAGGACAAATCATGAACTTGATCGGCATTCCACGTGGAGTGGCTCACCGGCGGGTGTTTGCCATCAGTTCGATTGTGTTTTATGGCAACTTTCCAGAATGCCCAAAGCAGGTGCATGACATCGTCGTTCATTTGATTAGAGTGACATTTGCTGACTGAATGAATGTGCCAAATGTTGATTAAAACAATTCTGAATTAAATGTCAAAAAATTGGTCCTAATTTGGTCGCAAATTAGCTTGAATCTCTGAATGTCGTTAGTACTTGACAGACGGAACATGTCATAGTTGTTGGTCTCCCCTCTTTACCTGATATCGATGTGGATCAAATTTAGGATTAAGCTAAATCCAGTAACTCTCATAGTGTCTGCCTCAAAAGTGTCCAGTGGTACACATCTGGTTACCTAAAGCTCACGTCTCCTAGTCCAGGTCCAATTTGTGTCAGACGACGAGACGAAGTTGATGAAGACTCCTTGTCTGATTTTTCAATGATTGTAAACAAAAATGTGATCATTTGGATTAATGTTTATGGTTTGATCCTGGACATAACAATTTCCACTTATGGACGCACCCCGCAATCGTTTAACTCAGTGGCAATGCTTGGCATAGAACTGCAAGACTCCTTCCCTTCTCAGAAAACACGAACAACACGAGTGGTTGCTGGTGAAGTTATGCTCCAGTCCACTCCCGACTGTTCACCCAAAGAACAAATTAATTCGCAGAAGGTTTATTAATTGAAAGAATTCCTTAACCTCTCATCGGAAATTCCAAATATAGAAATCTTCAGTGCCACTTGAGGCTTCTCTCTTTCTCGATGTTGTTGTGCTACAGACCGCGGAACCTAGACAAGATAACAATGCTCTGACTACCCAATGCTCTTGGTCCACGGATTACTTGCTAGATTGTGGTGGTGTACATGGAACGTGTGTCATTTCTGAATGCATGAATGTATCTTCGCCATGCAGCAGAACTTGGATGATCAAAGGATTTTGACAAACAGAGCGAGAGGGTTATATTATTCAATCCTGCCTCTGATCTCAGAACTGGTTAGTGCTGTTCGCCGTAGAATATATTTTCCGTTATTACTTCTCTTGGTTGCATAGGACTTGCACTTGACATCTCCATCTCACTCGGTTGGTTGCAGCTGTCTTTACACTATTCTAAGTGAGGTGGCATTTTCCTAGTTCCAGGAGTACTGATACCGTGTTCTTGGGACGGCTTCTGGCTCTTCTGCCTTGAGGGTTCCACTCTAATGCCATTCTGGTAATGCTGTCGGATTTTTTCCTGATGTTATGTCCGATCCATTTACATTTGCTTCTCTTAACCTGTATCACAATTGGTTCCTCTCTTGTTATTTCTAAGAGATCCACGCTTCCGATGGCCAGAATATTCGGCATATGGTACATAGACATTAAACCTGTAATTTCTGCCTGATGTTGTCTGAAATCAACCAGGTTTCGCTACCATATATCAGTATATCTTTGGAGGCCCGTGGCATTGTGGGTATGTGCCTCGACTTCTACGCACTTGGCTCTACCTGTTTAGGTTCGATTCCTGGTACGACAAGGAATACTTTTCATGGTCCCACCTCTTTCGAGTCACTGACAATGCTCAAAGAGTATAACTGTCTGAAAAAAGCTTCTCAAACTTTGCCGTTCGGTGTCAGCATAAAACTGTAGGTCCCTTCCACTCGTTAGAGAACAGTAGCACGCACAACACAAGTTGTTGCTGAGAAGCTAGGCCCTGGCCCTCCACGGGCTGTAGCGCCACCCATATCTGTATATAAATACGTCCTGTCGATTTTTGTGGTACACTTATACGCCGTTCTACTCAACCGAATGGCATGATACTTACACCATTGGAAAGGTAATTTCATGTAGATGTGCACAATGTTATTTTGCCAAGCGGTTGAGTAGAACTTTAGTAACTACATGTACAGAATTATGTTATATTATTACATGAAAATATCATAGCACGCATTTAAGCACATAATCGTCGAATTTCGACGACGAGCGAGCCTAGTTATATTACTTCCATGACGGATGATGGAGTAGGAAGTGACGTCTTCGCGGAGTGTCTGAATCTGAACAAATCCGTCCGTCTACCCAATCATTGGAGCGTTTTCCGAGCGGAAGTAATGGCGATTAGCGACACCTTGTCCTGTCTAAGGTGAAACGTGACATCCGCTCGCGATATCTGTGTATTTACTAATAGCCAAGCAGCAATTAAATCCCTGACAACTTTCTCACACATGTACTGAATTATGTAACATTGATTTAACTCTAATGTTTTCGAAAAGACGATGGAAACTACAGGGCCAACTGGAACTGACCAGTACACCTTAGTTTCCTAACACCATGTTTCGTGGTTAACTGCCAACAAATTCGTGAATAAACGTACAAAAAAGTGGGATTACCGGTCAAGTCGTCGGCAAAGAGGGTCAGTTGGACATTCTATTAACACACATCGCGGAATGCATCAGCTGTGGAGCAGAGAAAATATTTGCACAGTTTGGAGAATTGCCACGAAGCTTGAAAAAAATCGGCAAATGAAGGTTTAGAGTTTCTTTATCTCCAAAATGTACAGTACTGCGAAGGATGTGGACTTCAGGGTTTTTGTACACGTTCCATGATTTCTTTGTTTGTGACGGTCTATGATGATTGCACAAACGTTCAAAATGATCGTCGTCCGAACTTTATCCAGCATATTCCACATGTCAAAGCTTTAAAGTCAAAGTGTCACACGTCAGCGCAATGATTTCCAGAGATTCGCCGTAGTTTACAGTCTCTTATCATCTAGTTTATTCATATTGCTTGTTGGATTTCTAAACGATGCTGTATGAAATCTGGATTGACAAAAAGAGATCTTCGCTCCACCTCTGCCACAGCTCAGAGTTTCCATTATTCTAACAAACCGATTGCTTCGATGGAAGGCAAACTACAGGCGGAATAAAATCACTTCAAAATGGTTGCCTAGTGGATACCGTTAATTTCTACCTCAATAGCTTTTCTTCTCACGGCACCAGCCCTTTTGGCGACAATACTCGGCATGAAACTAGCTAGACTAGACCCTCCATTCACGAGATAACAATCGAAGCATTTATGAACAAACCTACTTTAAAGGACTTAAGTGGAGCCAAGAACAGGCAACAATTCAATAAATAAGTGTTTTTTTTAAGGTTGGTTCTTAAAATATGAAAATCTGAAAAAAGCGAAGACAGTTGTTGGCTATTTAAGGTAAGTTCGTCTCTACAACATTACTTCATTCTAGTAAATGCCGCTTCAGCTAAAGCTCCCGATTGGGGAACAACCGATGTGGGTCACTGTTTGTTAACTGCTTCGGTATAAATAATGCCTTTGGGTTTCACATTCGACAGAGTGATTGCAATTGAAGTGAGTTCTCCAACATTGACCTTAAAATAGCGATTTCCGGTTGGTTTAGGAATATTCAATTGAATTGAACACCGTTCATGGAAGGATAGGCGGAAGGACTTTCACTTCAACGAAATGATTCCTAAAACAGTCGTTTGGTATCTTATCATTTGGTATCTTCGTTTTGTATCTTCCTCTTTCGATTAGTTAAAGTATAAACGTTCATTCGAGGATTTGGGTAGGTAGGTAATTGGTTGCCCTGACGGCCGTGTGGCCATGTCTCACTTAGACTAACGTGTTGGGTCCATTTTTCCCTTGCTAGAGAACTACCGTGAAACCTACGTTAGTCCTAAAAACCAACTAGATCCACATATGAATGTTAGGAGGGTTTCCAATTCAACACCGCTTGAGTCCTCCAACTGTATGACAAATTGCCTTCTTTTCTTTGGAAGGGCTGTACAATCGCAGAGCGGATGTTGGATAGATTCTGTTTCTTAATTATCTCTGCAACTTCTGCGAAAGTCGCTATCCGGTATGTTTGATGTGTGCCTATGATACACGGCACGGTAATCACTCCTGTTAGCATCAATAACTCCTAAGACCGATCAATGATGTTGATCAATGGAGCCGTTGCTCTAATACTCAGACCAAGCCATCGAGTTCTGGCTCTGTTCAGTTCTTCGTATTCTATTTTGTCCCTTATGGAGCAGAGCGGTGTATGCTTCCAGCTCAGATCCCTTTCTGTCGAGGCTGTCTGCCTTTTCGTCTCCTTGAAATCCGGTATGCCCCCGTCACCCTAGCAGATTGTCACCGAATTCACTGATGCTCTGTCTGCACAACTTAACCAGCTTCGATGTCAGAATGTCTGATGCTATCGCCTTTATTGACGCTTGGCTATCAGAAAAAAATGGTGATCCATTTGTCGGTTACGTTGTGGTCTTTCAACACGAGTGCCGCCTCATTTATAGCAGTTATGTCTGCATGAAAGACACTGCAGTCGTCCCATAGTGCCAGAGATTTTTCGAAGAGGTTACAGAAGACTCTCGCGCCTGTACCCATCAGTGTCTAGGGCGATCTCCGTTTTTTCCTGCCACTGTTCCTGCAAAAGCTCATCTCCGTCGCTAGGGTTGATGGTAAGTACTCTGTTCGAGGATTTGAGCTCTTGAGTTTTTGGTATCACGTTCGTTGGTTCCTTATGTGAACTGAAAATGGACGCGGCCGCCGGTCTGGAATCATTGTCATTACCTCCTCTGCCCCCTTGAGGGACTTATGGCTTCAACTACAGTTTTGTGCCATCGTTACGCACCACCTGTCTTCCTCGCGTAATGTGTGCCTAATCCACTTCCCCCCTCTCCGTTGCTATTGACTCTTGCTCCCGTCTCTGCTATAAATGTTTTATGGAAATCCACTCTTAGCCCCCAATATGGACATTGATGAGAATAAGAATGATTTCCAAACAGCAGCGACCAATTAAAGAGCACTTGTGCTACATGAGCACAACATGACTTGACAACATTACACTGGTACACCACATATTGTACAGCATCTCGATGCATCCATTCGATGGGATAATTCCCCACGCAGGTTCGCTATCGCCCTTTTCTACGCCTTCCTCCGATTCATCCAACAATGCGGATCTGAGCTGTTGAACTCGGTTTTTCTCGGTGTTTTCTTCACAAAATCAATTCATATTCCTTGGAATGAGCTTGTTCCCCAGCTGAGTTTACGAGGGCTGACTGGCTTATCGAAGAGTCCATGTATACTTACTTACTTACTTATCAGACCAGCGACTCATGGAAAGCTATAGCTGCCTTCCATCGTTGTCGTTCTTAGGCACGGTGCTTCAAGTCGTTAACACTTGGTCGACTTGGTATTTATACCGATGGTTCGGTCTTCCTCTCAATCTCGAACCAGGAGACTCGGATTCGATGGCTGTCTTTGATGGAATATTTGTGTCCATGCGCTCGAGATGCCTGCTCCAGTGTAGTCGAAGGATTTTTCGCATTTTGATACAGCTCCTGGAGCTCGCGTTTCCACTTACCATCTTCGCAGACGGAACCATATTATCATCCAGTTTTCGTTTCGTGGAAGATCATTTCGTCCTTCGAGTCAAGAGTTGACCCAAGTTGTTGACACACCGACGTAGCACGGCTTGCGAAGGCCGATTCAACATGGATTCACTAAGACGTCATTTGTGGAGTTCAAGTGTGCCCAGAGGTAGACAAACTCCTTCACTACCTCCAAATTGTACTTGTCGATCGTAGGATCTTGTCCAAGATAGTCTGTGACGAAGGAATTCCAGCTCGATCGCATATTTATATTTTTTCCCCATGGTCTTCTGTTCTTTAATCGTCGTGAAAGCACCCCTCACTGTCCGTAGGGAACGCGAAATTATGTCACCGACTGCCATCTGCCTAACCGAACAGTTGGATTCATTAGCGGAAGAAGACGCCTTCCGTGCTTACAGCTGCCGCCGCATTCCCATATTAAAGAAATCACACGACGACGCTTCCCCTTGCCGAAATCCGACGCAGGTTTCAATTGGCTCCAGTTCTCGAACCGAACTGCACGGTGCATCGGGTATATGTAAGCAAGGTCTAGAGATTCCAAATTCGGCGGTAGTATCGAATAGTTCCTTGCGATGAATGCTGTCACATGCGACCTTGAAATCGAACAATCGATGGTGGGTGTCGATCTGAAACTCGGTAGTCTCGTTACTGCAGCGGACGGGAGTGTTGTGACTTCCGTTTTATCTCCAGTCAAGGACTGGATTTCAAGTTGCCGGAGCAGTGCTACAAGTGCTGACTACCTCGAGACCCATCCCTCCAGCCGCTGTCGTTGGATTTGACTTGGACTTGAGTCTAGCATCGATTTGCAGCTCCGGAAACTCCATGCTTTACACAGGACGCAGCACTTCCATTTCACTGCCACTGAATCGTGGGCTTTTTTTTGATTCCATGCCCTTCAGTCGACGTTCGACTCACTCGGACCGACAAAAATGTTCACTTTTAAGGCCTAATTCCTCTGCTTCCCTATCCGTAGTCTTGACCTAGATTCAGCACGAATATTCGCAGCCACACCGACGTCGTTGTTTCTGCACCACATAAATCTCTTCACTTCCTCAATCCCACATCTGCGACAATTTTCATTCGAGGCCAAAGTTTATGCCTGCCAATGAACATAAACCTGTACTCTATGTCATCACAAAATTTTGCCAAAATAATATTTTTCAAAGCAAACCAACGAGTATATTTATTGTCCGTCGCGGCATTAGTTCGTCAACAGATCGTCGCGCCTTGCGTTGCGTTCCCAGCCAATGCGCCTTTTTCCCTTTGCTGTCGACTCAAATAAAGCGCCAGTAAGCGGAAAAAGACAAATCAACTAGAAAATGTTCGCTCATAAATGTAGAAATGCCTCCCCCCACCCCCGTCCACTCCAACAGCACAGCACACTGTCGTTCTCTTTCATCTCTCAAGCCACACCCTGCTTGAAGGATCGATCCACAAAAGCAAACAAAAAATAAATAAAAGAAAATTAAAAGAATACAGTTAATGTTCGAATTTCCGACAGGTGCCCACGAAAGTTACGCACTAAATTAGAATTTTATTTGAAAATTGTTTTTGAAAAGCCCGTCAAAAGTTTGAAGATATCCCGCGATCGTCCGATTAGAATACGATCCACAACGATCCACATTCCGTTTCCGTTGCCGTTGCTCTCTCGCTCGCTTTGTATATGTACCTATTCCAAATTAAATTGTGCGAATGACGCATTTAGACCGTTTGGACCAGAGAATGAGAGTGGGTGGGGGGGGGGGAGGGGGATGGAGGCGGATGGGGTGGCAGGAGAAGATTTAGATACCCGTCGGAAAGTAAAAGATGAACATAACCCATTTCGAATGAAATATCTCTGTTTATACTCGCGTCCACGAACAAACGTACGTATACATACCTCTTGTCTATGCTTCTGTGTGGATTCTTTTTAAGTGCCTAAAGATACATTTTGATTTTCATCTTTTTTTTTTTTTGGTACAGTTTTCGACGTTCCCTCAGTTCGCCTGATAATAATAAAAAATGCTGGTATTTTTAGAAGCCAATAACTCGGAGCCAGAGATCATTCAAAACTCGAAAACGTTTCATTCTCCGCTGTCACCGTGTGCCTGTGTGCGTTTGGATGATATTTTTAAAGATTTATTGCCATATTGCAACGGACACACATGAGTGTCGCTGCCGAAGGGAATCTCTTTCGGAATTTTCCCTGCAAATTGCCCTCATTAGGACTGTCGTGTCTTCCTCGTCCTCGTCCTCGTCGTCGTCGTCGAGCAGACTTTTGATGAAATACGCTTCGAATTAATTGTTCCAAAAGTGCGCAGTAATTCGAAACTATTAATTGTCGTACGTAACGTGGGCCAGAGCAGCGCCCCGACGCAATTGCACACGTCGATCGAAGTGGTAGGGATGGATATGGCAATGTGTCTTGGTCTCGGTCTTATATCACCACCAGCGTCACGTCTGGTCGTGGTGGCTCTGTGAAAGAAGTGGTTTTTGGATGCGATCCAAAACTAAGCGACTTCGTTCATTCTGTGCACTTGTTGATGGTTTTTTTTTTCTTTTTCGTTTTTGGCTGTTCTTGTTTGGATTTTTGTTCGACAAGGGAGCACGACAAATGCATTAATGGGCCTCGTTTAGTGGCCGGGTTAAGGGCTCTGGGTGCGTCTTTTGTAGTCACAGACAGTGAGATATCTCAATAGGGAGTGAGTGGAGGTTCTGGTGCCGCCGGCCAGGGAGCGTGTGATGCGGCAACGCAATTTGAGGACACGTGTTGGCAATTTGTTAAATGTTTCATTAATTGGAAGTAGTTTAGTAAATGGATAGCAATTAAAGAATGAGATATTGAGACTGTGTGTGGGATGCGCTGACTGAGATTTTTGTTATTTGTTTGCTGAGTGGAACATGTGGCAGGAGTGTGAACACAAATAGGCAAGAATGGCATTAACTGAAGCCAGGCATGCAGACGTTATTGGCCACTTTTTGCGTCGCTTGTCTGGGTGAAGGCTGTAAAATGACTGGATTCGGGTCTCAGGAATACATCAGAATGAATATACCCTCAAGAGAGTGGAGTTGGCCATTCAATGGTAGAGTTTCTTTTCCTGGGCTCAGTCCTGGTGTAGTGCCTGCAATTGTTCCCTCGCGAGTGAAGTGGACCAGCAGTTTCTCGTCGAGTCCGAACAGTGAAGTGAAAGAAACAGTGATACTCTCTAAACATTGACGTTAAGTCGAGTTAGTTGAGGCCGTGAATTATAAAAAGGTTGTCGTGTAGGGAATTGAACCTGGACGCCCAGCCTAGGAGTCGTCGCACTAACCCACTACGAAACAGAAGCCACGGTCATGTCTTTGACACGTCTTAACTAAAATACCAGAAGCTTGTGTTCTATTCAGTGTTGCCCCTGGGATCAAAGCAACAGATGACTTCGACGTTGAAGATGAAGGCTACAAGTGGAGAAGGATCTGAACCAAGAACGTTCTAGTCCTGATCTTTGTCAGAACCAATGTATCCATGATTTTGAAGGCACTTACCGTGGCTGTACAACACAAGTCTACAAGGTGGTCAACTATACGCATTTGTCCTACTATGGCGTCACTTGAATTTCTTTGTTATTTGACAAGGCATCATTAGAAACGCAATGACTTCAGAGAGGAACTCACTTCAAGTCTCCCTCAAAGCAAGCTCCAAATGGAGGATAGGATTAATTGGTCCAATATGTGACTCCGAACGATGCGTCGAGGAAAAAACAAGATGATACTTGACAATCAGTTCAGATCTAGGGCAGGACATGCTGCGTCGAAACTTGTCTCTTTCATTTAATGCGCCCTCCTACACACGCCTGCCCATTCCACAATATCGGAGCAAGAGCGTCTCATTTCTCCTTAGATGAAGGAAGATGGGTGCGACTCTCCGAATGTCCAAACTGAAGTGGATTACTGGGTGAAGCACGCCAAATTCACTGCATATCGGCCCATTTATGACGCGTGTTCCTCATTTACTGATGATCCTGGAGGCACCTCTAGAACTTCGTGTTTTAGGAACAATTATGATTTACACAATTTAAATGCCTTTTGGACATTTTGTTGCACCAAGGCCCGTAAGGTGACTGAGGATGTAGGCATCTCAACTGAATGTGTACTTTAATGAATACTTGGACATGAAAAGCTGTCCGTGCAATGGGTTCCACGATTGCTCACACTCGACCAATCGTGTGACATCTTCAAAGGAGTGGCAACGAGTCATAAATTCAGCTAAGACTTGCTACACCATCTTGCATAGTCTCCAAATTTAGGCCTCTACGACTGTTTCCTGTTTCCTGTTTCTAAGTCTGAAGCGTAGCACATAGGATCAGTAAGTTAGGATTAAAAACAGACATTTAGTCAGTTCTTAGTATTTCGGATGGGATTGAAAGCAGAATTACCACTTTTTCACTCTAGAAGGCTTAGGAGTATGCCGAACCGGTCTACAGCTGCTTTGTAGATCTGGAAAAGGCCGAGTTCCTCCAGCTCTGGAGTGTCGAATTGATGGTCCTCTTTTGACGGCGATTCAGCCGAGGCGAGGAAGGTTTCACATTGGGAGAGTTGAGGTTCCAGATGACTTAGACATCCTCCCAGACGTAACTCCAGCAGCCCCTCGATAGATTTGTGGCCGTATGTGCTGATGCAGCGATGAAGGTTAACGTGGACAAATCAGAGTTACACGTTACTGGGGTTCCATTGAAGAAGGTGGAGAAGTCGAAGTCGCGGGACATTCTTCAGGAATGATGGAGTAATGCTGAGCATTCCTGTAGAAAACTGGGTAAATTGTGAACAGCTTTGGAGATCTATGATCAGGAAGGCCGAACTTGTTGTCAAAGCCAATTTAGCGGTTTTCAATTCATCATTCGTTCCAACTTTCGCCTATGATCATGAAATATGGGTAATGGCTGAAAGAATAAGATCGTCAATACAAGCTGCTGAGATGAGATTTCTTCCTGCTGTTACTCGCCGTGATGGGGTGAGAAACACGGCAGTGCGCGAGGAACTCAACGTTTAGCAGCTGCTTTTTTGAACGGAAATGGCTATGCTTCGATGGTTTGGTCATGTGGCATGAATGTCCCATCAATAAGACTTTCACGATGTACCTTGAATACGACTCCATCAGGTAGGCGACCGCTTGGCAAATCTAGGACGAGGTTGTTTGACCAAGTCCAAAAACTCGCCTGGTTGCGCCTAGGCGTAGTTCCTGATGAGTTAGAGGCAATGGCAGAGGATCGAGTGGCCTGGTGGCCTGGTGACCTCTCGTGCGTGCTTTGCCCACGTGAACTCTTTACTGGATCATGCGGGTCACTGAAGATGAGAGGAGATGGTTGAGATGGATTTTTCGATTGCCAATAAAGTGAAGGCAAGTTGAAATTTTGTAGAGTAAATGTGTTTATTTTTTCAAAGCTACACCGTTTAGACTTGGCAATGGAGTCTGTAATTGACTTGAAACAAAGAATAATTGAGTCCATCTCTCAAAGCCGTAGCACATAAAGTATTTGCTTGTAGTGACAGAAGTGATCTTCTGTGGTCGCAATTCAGTGTTGAATTTTGATTGATTGTCTGTAAATTTAGAAACGAGGACTTCACAGATGGCTGAGACCTGAATACATTCCTTTGGAACTTCCATTCAAACAAAGCTCCTTAAATGTATGCCCAAAATCTGGAGACAATTGAAGGATCAAATTTGAAGACACAAATGTAGAAGTCTCGAATAAAGGGAGACTGTTATACTCGGCCGGATTCTATGACAGCACAGGGACCCGAATTCAGAAGTCAAATCATTAGCCAACAAGGCATGGTTGGACCAGCCAGCGGGTTTTACAGGCGTGGGTTTGCTCTGATAAATGAAAAGATGTGTACAGAAGCTTATTCAGATTCCAGAAGTGCGAGATTGACGATTGTTGACGATTTAAAGGGCCGATGTTGAATGTGAACTACACATTTCTCAATTTCAGACGAACTCAATTTGAACCATGGAAAGATACACAATCGAGCAACGCGTTAAAGCTATTCAGGCTTATTATGAAAATGGGCGTTCAAATCAAAATGCTAATCCATGAGTGATTGTCGAAAAACCAATACACCAACAAAGAGTGACTCTTTGGTGCGGTTTATGGGCTGGCGGAATCATCGGGCCGTATTTTTTCCAAAATGAGCCCGGTCGGGCAGTTACTGTGAATGGTGTTCGCTATCGTGAAATGATAACGAACTTTTTATGGCCCGAATTGGAAGATATGAATGTGGACGATATGTGGTTTCAACAGGACGATGCCACTTGCCACACAGCTAACGAAACAATGGCTCTTTTGCGCGACAAATTCAATGACCGTGTTATCTCACGTGGTGGCGATGTCAATTGGCCGCCAAGATCATGTGATTTGACACCGTTGGATTTTTTTTTTTAGAAAAGAAAAGGTGTACGCCGATAAGCCAGCAATAATTCCAAAGCTAAAGGATGCAATAATTTGGCACATTAACGCATAGAACCTCAATTATGATTCAGCGTCATCGAAAATTTGGACGGATCGGATCGGGACCATCGGATGGAGGTGTGCCGCCGAGGTCGCGGCGGCCATTTGGCCGATATTTTGTTCCGCACATAATTGAACCATACCAATATTATCATAATAAAAAGAAATGACAATAATTTCCTAAATAATTTGTGTTTTATTCAAAATCAACATCGGCCCTTAAAATTGAACCACCCTTTAGAACTTGTCACTCCGTTTCCTGTGGGAACTCCTCACACTTTCACGGATTCCGCTCTTGTTCACCCCGAAGTCTGAAAGTCACGAGGAAAAAGAAACAACTCAGCCTCCAGTTAGAAAGCACACACTGGCTTCAAGTGGATATGTTTCCAAGTCTCCACGAAACGACTCTCAACTTCAAACAGAAAGCAATCCCGACCAAATCAAATTACAGTCACCCTCCCTAAATTCATCAGCATCAGCGAAGCACGCTGCATTCCTCCAGAAATATCCTAAATTCAACACCAACCACTTAATAACATCGAACTGACGGGAGCGATAAATACTTCCACCACGATTCATCCATGAATTCTCCCCCCTACCCGGCGAAACAACGCCCAAAACTATATTCGGGAGCTGATGTAATTGGACCAACCAATCTGCGCCATTTACAGCATTCCATTCCGCTCCGCCAGCGGCACCACCAGAGAGCCCAACATGGCCTGGTGTTTATTTTAGGATCCAATGAACTCTAACACGTGCGAAAGTAGACTGTTCGCTCCAGCTTCCAGTGCTGCGCGGAAGAGTTGAAGCTCGTAAAGCATTCATCGGCCTTCGCGTCTTACAAACATCCGTACCCACAATTGCTACGCGCTGTGTCCACTTCAAGCGCTCGCGCACACACCGGCACCACGTAGGCACACGCTGTCACTTCATCGGATGGATACATTGTCGGATTCGAATTCCAAACACTTCCTACACACACTTCCAATATCCTCCCTCCGCAGCAGGGACACGGATCGGATCTATTTTCAGACGAATCTCGTTGATCACGCGCGCGCCCATTTGCCTTCGTGGATATAAACAAACAAGCAAACCAGCACCAGGAGCAGCAGCAGCAGCAGTAGTGCACTCCGGTTGCACGTCACTGCATCATCTCTGCGCCTCTCGAGCGATACGCCAGCAAGAACACATGTGAACCATAATAATGATTATTATTGCTGCGCGGCTATGGTCTTCGGCTCGAGTGCTCCGATGGCAGTGGCCAGGGATTCCTGTAAACAATAAAAATTAAAAGACGGGACGAGATGTGTTTATTATTAGGTCTTCTGTGTTTGCGGTGGATTTCAACTAGAGCGTGGTGTCCACTTCCTGGATATCGAGTGTGCAATAGAGCATTGCGTTCGAGGGGGGGTAGGGGTGGGACGAGGCTGACGCATGAAATTAAATTTTATGCATCCTGCGGCTATTAAAATAATCTGCAAGCACTCGCTGGGCGCGGTATGGAATGGCGAGTTCACTTCACGTTCGGGATGTACTATGTGTTTCCGGGAAGTATCCGTGGATTGCAGTTATGTCAGAATCGGCAGGAACAAGGGACGGCGGTTCGGTGGAGTTTCCAAATGTAGTTGAATCGGAATCGGAGGCGGGCAATCCGATTAGAGTGAGCTGTTCAGTTGGAAGGAATGTTTAACGTTTGAGTAGTTTCGATGGACTCAGGAGAATGTTGTTAAGAGGATTATGGGGTCTTTTGGAAGATGGTTGTGTTTCACGGTCTCCAAGAGATGGTCAGCAGTGTTTGAGTGCAGCTCTATTCAATCAGAGTCCCTTTGAGACTGTCTTAAGCAAGTTAAGAAGAATTTCTGGAAGAAGTCTTAGTCGCTTTTGACTGGATTCAAGAGCAGGACAAGAGCGACACTCCATATCTGCAGGTGGAAGTTTTCGAGTTTCCATCAATTTATTTGACGAGACATTGAAACTAAAGAGTGACCAGATAGAAGGGATAGTTTTTCCAATTGTTATGTTACAGCAGCCGTCAAAGTTACCAATGACACCTACCTGTCAAAATACTCAGTAAGGTATGTCATTTCACCGAGCTTCGTTTCACTCTTGTCGAACCTGGGGTAATTGTGCAAACATATCGAATTTGCGGCTCTGTCGTCAGGGCGCAACGTGAATTTCGTCGTGAGGTCGGGGTCGTCATTGTGGCTTCAGTGTGCAGGCAATTCGTTGCATCGTGGAAGTACACTCCATTGTATCTTAAGCCAACAACCAGACAGAGAATGGCGCGAAATGAAACATAAACATCCGCCGTAGCGGCCAGTTTCGAGAAGATTCAGAAATGTCGATTCGGCGCCGATCACCTGAAGTGGGTCTCGTCAGAGAGTCAACCCGGTTCATCCCACATCCGTATAAGGTTGCGCTGTAGCAAGACTTGCAGCCGGACGATCAGAGACAATGCCTTACGTTCGCTAATTATGTGCTGGGAATGTCTGGTCGGAGATTGGAAAAAAAATTGTCTTCTCGGACGTGGCCGATTTTTGGCTCAAGGACTACGTTGACAAGCAATTACCGTGTTTGGAGCGTAAACACTCCACAAGTGTTCGACGAAGCATCAATGCATCCACGAAGAGTGACTCTTCACCATGGCATGGTAACATCATCGAACTTTATTTCCTTCGAAGGAGACGACGTTGACGTCAATGGTCCCAGGTGCACTTTGTTTTCTTTGCTCATTCAATCGTATTTCAAGTCGAAGTGGCTTTGATATAGGGGGCAGCACTTGCGCTGAGAAATCGACAATCCGATCACTATATTCTCCGATCGGCAAGCGGCAATCAGAACAATGGCATCGAACATTCCGAAATCGAAACTGATCACGTTGTGGAGACAAAGCGTTGGTGAGACATCCTTGGGAAATATGCTGACCCTAGGCTGGGTACCGGCGCATACAGGCATCCAAGGAAATCAAACAATCTTAGGAAAGACGCAAATGAACTGGTGAATCTCTAGCAATCCCTTGTGAAGGCATGACAATAAGGAAAAAAATGGAAGACGAAGTTAGATGAAGGGCTCTATAGTCGACACGTTGAGCGAGATGAAAGCGTCATCAATGATCAGTTTTAGTCGCAAGGACGCAAGAATGCTAATAGGAGTCCTTAACAGACACTGTGACATACGTGGGTACACATTCATTGTGGCATTGCCAGAATGTTCGACGACTGCCATCTGAACATACCGCAAACCGACTTCTGCAGAAGCTACAGGGGCGAGGACGAATCTGTGCAACATATGCTCTGCGAATGCAGTTCCTGGGAACAACACTTCTTTGAAGAGTTTCAAGATTCAAATTGGGTTGAAATGGGAAACCAGGTGAGATCCGCTTATGGTGGTTTTCGGAATAAGGAAGGTCTCACGGCAGCAAGACATGCTCTTCTAAGGACAGAATGGATTCCCACATGTTAGTCTAACTGATCCACGGCCGCAAGATCGTTTGGGCGACCTGTCTGCTCATTGACACGCTTTTTAGGATAACACTAGTCTTCTACAACCATTTGTCCTAGGATTCGTGAATATTAATTAGTCTGATAGGTTCGCCAAAAGAACACAAAAAATATCCTCTGTTCAACAAACAACCTGCGTAGCACAGAAACTTATCGCACAAACGTAGTTTCGGAACACTTTCTGACCACGTTTTACCCGTACAGCAACGTTCTGGCGTCGTTTCGAAGAGCAACGTAAGCAAATTATACCCAAGCACAGATTACACAGATCAGTAGTAGCAGTAAAATGAAAATTTAGCTAATTCAGGCCAGGCAAGAGTCGAGAAACTCTGAAGCTCAAGTCGCAGCGTCGTATAGAGAAGAATATACACATCCAGCAGCAAATTCAACTTTACTCGTACAGCAGTCCTGATGGACAAGTCTACATAGTTGCACAAGTCAGAAAGACGACCAATCGACTCTAAGTGTTTCGAGTGGCAGCACAATGGGCCACCTAACTGGTTAAGTACAGTGACTGGATATACACATCTATGCTGTACGGGAAAACAGGATGTGCTCGACAGTTTTATTGAGGGGATGCATGTCGTCATGTGAATTGTGGTGTAAGCTAAGGAAACACATCCGCCCAGTTTCAGACCCCGAATGGGGTCACAAAATAAAAAGATGGCGCTTTTGGAAAGCTGTCCAGCACACCTTGTTGCGCTCACACCATGATACACAAAAACTAAGGAATATCGTTCATACATCGAATGTCGGCGCCTTTTTAAATTAAGCAAGGAACATATGTATATACAGTCAGTCTCAAAAGTAAATGTACAGCATTAAGTTCTGAACAAAAATTAAATTCAGACGGAACTCCAAGAAAAAACTCGAATGAAGTTTTGTATAGCAATTGGTAATGCACTCAAAACTGGAAAATATTTAATGATAGACCAGCGGGTCATAATCCAATAATGAAGCAAAATTGACCACAAAAGTGAGTGAACTCGCATGTAAATCACGTAGAAAGATCTGCTCTAACGTGGGGATCTATGAAAGCATCTAAAATTATCAATTTTGTGTCCTTTGATCAAAAAAATAGATCGCTTTGGTTACTTGAACAATCTCAGGGGAAACCTGCGTCAAAATTTTCATTTTTGGTTTATGCCCCACTGTGCATATGGCTTTTGGGATATCCTCTTTTTGTTTATTCTTTCAAGTACATTACTAATTAATACAGGAAACTGCATTTAAGACATTTTTCTTCAGAGTCTCGTTCGAATTAAATTTTCCTTGAGAACACAGACAACTTTACACTGTATGCATGCTTTTGAGGTGTTTAACACCAAAGGAAGGTATCACGAGACGCATCAATACGATATGAAGCTGGTCCAGGGCTTGCATTCCGAAGGTGCCGTACTGTTAAACTCTTGCGAAACAAGCAATTCTGAACATTAAACAACGGCGTCAACTGTTGCATATGAAATGATTGAATTTACTACGAACTTGAGCCTAAATTAATATGTCAATATCAGTAAATTCATTGCTACTGACAAAAGTAAGAAATAAACAAATAAACGGCTTTAGTTCATCGACAACGAGTCACCTGCATTAAACCTTGACAGAACTAAAGCTCTAATTGCGTTAGACAGGCAGCAAATGAGCAAACTGATGCGCATACTAACTGGGCTCTGCCTCAAAGGCAATCAAAGAAGAAGGCACTTGGAGCGCCCTACAATGACTTCTGTAGAGGCTGTGTGGATAAGGAGGACAAAATACTGCAAATAAAACTCGAACAAGGTTGCTAGGTAGTCGTTTTACTACCTCGAGGAATTGATAAAGGATGTCCTACAATACCTATCACCAAATGGTCAAAAAACAGACATCAAAATTATGGCAACCACTTAAGAGAGGGAGAATTACATTAAGGTCCACGAGAAGCCAGGATATAAAGCAGGGAAGTGACAGCACAATGCACTTAAATGGGGTCTAAGTCGAGCCTGCCTACCTACCTACTTATCTAACAGGTCAACATGTCTCGTAAACTTCTCAGATGTCTTCAAACTCCTTGAAGTCTACATGTCCTCAGATTATCCCATGTCGATGGTGTACCATTTTTGGTGAATAACTCCAAAACCTGAACTAAAATCGAAATAATTTTAATTGAGTGTATTCAACGAACTCGAATTAACCAGTTTTTTCTCCAGATTCTTAGACATTTTGGATTAGAAGTGGAAGCACACACTTGTATCCATTTAAAGTTTACTATTTCTGATGCGGGATTCTCCATCCACTTTTAAAATACCTAGCTCTTAATAAATCATTCGATAGACACCGTTTTTGATGACAGAACCTTAAAAACGATCTTGGGCGTGATTCCAAACCGGAATATTGCTCCAAAACCTTGTTTCTGGTTAAGAAGGGCCTTACCTGTTTTCCAAAACATGCTGAAAATCACTGAATCCACCCCGATTTACGTCATTAAATGGGATTTGCTGTTCAGTAGAATGAAAAATACAACAGAAGTCTATGGCTTCGTAGAAAAGAAGAAAGCTTGCGTCGTCTAAAGAAAGACAAAGCTTTAAAGAAAGGCGGCGACTCTCTTCTGCAGGTCTCTTTGGACTTGTAAAGGAAATAGTTTAGCTTGATTAAATTCCTTACACGTTTGCGTCACTAAATGGGACCGAACAAACTTCGTATGCATGAACGTCGAAGCACCTCAAATTCGGGCGACTCAAATTGGGGCATTGGGGTAGATTGTTCAATTCAAAGGCTTGCCCAACTGTCACGTGTAAAGTCCATCAACGAACACATCCACTTGTGAACGCCGCAATAAATCGTTCCCAATGATCAATCCGGAAATAATCAGAAGTAGATTTAGGAAACCTTGTGAAATACGAAAAAAACAACAACATTCGATGGCAACCATGGGTGTGGCCGAGTTCCCCAAGGGGAAGACCACACCAACTGAAATCCCTCCGAGTGATCATCAAAGAGCCAGAATCAATAAATGCCCAAACGGAACGGCGCGCCACCGCCCGGCTGCCTAATTAATTGCGTATTCGCCACACATCCACTTCAAGTTCGTCTCAGCCCAGCAAAACGGGATCGTAAAATAAAATTCCACCCGAACATACATCATTCGAAATAGAAAATACGATTTCCAGGGAGACCGTTCGGGAGATGGATCTGCGACAAGGGAGATCGTAAAAACAACAAAGAAAAAAAAAAAAAAATACGAAAAAAGAATCCAAATCCATCCAAACTCTGACTCACCTCAATCACTATCATTTGTGTCGTGTATCTGTGCCTTGTGCTGTATCTTTGGTCTTGTTTTAAGGAAAACCCACCTATTTTTAGACCGGTGACCGCAATTATTAAACTGAAGAAAAATAAAATCTGTATCGAATAATTCACACCGAAGCGGGGCACGTTTTTGAGGGAAATCGTTTTCAAAAAAAAAAACGCCCTATAACGGTCTCGAAAACTTCAAAATCACTTGGAAACAAATGTTCTTAAACTCAAAAAAAAAAAAAAAAAATTTTAAAAGTCGATACCGAAAAAAAATAATCTTCCTTTTTTTGAGGAAAAAAAAAACGAACGAGTCACGATCAGCTCGAGGATCGGTGTGTGTGATCACTTAAACGCGCCGCGACGCACTGCACCCACACTCTCCATGAATTTGAAATTTCATTTTTCATCGGCTTTTCCTTTTGCTTTTCCACCCGAAAAGTCGTCATTTTGGCATCCACCCATCTCGCCCCATCTCATTATCTCGCCAGCGCGTTCGAGTCGCCTTCACGAGCACAAAAACGCGCGCGCACAAGCGTCTTCTGTTGTTGTTGGTTTTCTGGCTTTTTTTTGTTACTTTTTCTTTCTTACTTTTTCCCGAATACAAACCGAATGGTGAATGAGATGAAAATAGAATTTTCAAATTTATTTATTCGGTTTCGATTTGAAAAATTTTGCTGGCGCAACTGAGACGCAACTAGTGGAACTGCGTGCGCTCTCTCTTGCGCTGGCGGCCGTAAGGACTTCTGTGATTTCGAATTCAAAAAGATCTGCTTTTCCTCAAGAGATGCTGTTCGCGTTCTCTTTTTCGTTTTTGTATCTTGTGGTTTTCCCGCAACACAGCGGCACTTATCCGCAAGGAGCTGAGGCGGAGGCGGAGGCGGTGGCGGCACAGCATCAGAGGTCCACATGTGTCTAGATATAAATATACTTGACTCCCATCCCGTCGTCGTATACGGATGTAGGATGCAGGTAATTATAAACATTTCACCCACACCCTCCCTCCACCGTCCATCTGTGTCTGTTTTATTTCGTTCAAACGAAGAAAAACAAAAAAGAAACGAAAGCATTTTCATTTTTGGAACGTTTATCGCAAGCGGAAGACACGATGTATTGTGGGGGCTTTGGATAGAGGAAACTATCCGGCAGCTATCCGCCGCTATCCCTGCGCTGCTGTTGCTGCTGCTGCTGCTGATGGTGGTGGTGGTGGTGCCCGTGCCCGTGCCCGTGCCAGTGCCAGTGGTGGTGGTGGCATGTGTAGTGTGAAAAACACACTCGGATAAATATCAAAACATGTGAATTGTAAACAATGCTCGCGAAGAAAGAGTCATCAAGGCGCATTTATCCACGTCCGCCGCTGGGTTCGGGCTCGGTAAGGTGTACCTTGGGTTTTGTTTACACCTTGGGTTGGCTTTCTGGTGGAGGGGAGGATTGGAGTCGGTTGCTCACCTAGGATTTCGGTGATTGCGAGGAGATTTCTAGATAAATCTATAATTCGGGTCGGATTCAATTGGTTCGGCAGCCGTGAACGGAGGAGAATTGCTTTTTCAGAAATAGAACTTGAAAATGCAGACGCGTGTGGGTTTTGGATCGATTATTATTTTCCGAATGCGACGACGAGGAAACAATTCTCGATGCAACTGGAACCTGTCGGTGTACACACAATCGGCGGTGCTTGGACTTCGGGTGGCAGGATTTAATCAGTGATCTTCTAAATCCCGAGAATTTGAGTACATGTGCTGTCCAGTGGTAAAGACTGTGCCAGTCCAGTTCCAGAGCATGTCTAGATGGTGCTGGTTGGATGATGCAAAGAATGTGGATTTGAATGGAAAAGAAAACAGAAGTCTGCGGTTTCATAAAAATGAGAGACCCAGAGCTTTGAAGTCAGGTGGTAGAGGGTAGACAGAGCCAAATAAGTCGCGGCTCACTTCAGCAGGTTTCTTTGGACTTCTGCAGACCTTATCATGCCATGGCTAGTGAATATCTTCAAAGGCTGCATGCTCTTAGGTCATGTCCCCAGCTCGTGGAAAAGAGTGAAAGTAGTATGCATTCTCCGTCTCATGTCAAAACGACGGACCTTTGACCAATCAGTCTCTCCTCCTTTCTCCTGAACACCCTGGAGAAATTAAAAGACCACAATATCAGACTTTCACTTGCCCAGAATGCCTACAATAAGGACAAAGCCGTAGAGACAGCCATCCACTCCCTGATAGGAACCATTGAAAAATTCCTCAAATTTAAGAAATTCACCCTTGTGGCATTTCTTGACATCGAAGGTTGAACATTAAACCAAAGGCGCAATCTCACTTGCACTTAACAACCTCGGGATTGGAAGATCGTTGGTGGCTTTCATACCTCAGCTACTCACCAGCAGAGTAATCCACTCTTATGTAGGAGATGCTGCGATCTATGGAGGATTTAATAGAGGAACCACACAATGAGGTGTACTCTCAACTCCTTCTTTGAAGCGTAGCAGTGAATCTGCTATTTATACTTGAAGAGACTGGATACAAAGTCATTGCCTGTGTGGACAATGTGATGCTGCGAGCAAGAACAAAAACATGCAGACTTGATGTCAACTCACAAAAAAAACTTGGATAGCAATTCAACTTTTAACGAATTTGATGCGCTATCCTGTATCCTCGCACTGAAATTGCCATTGCGGGCGATTTCAATGTACACAATTCTAATTGGCTTCGTCATTCAGGCCAGACAACACCCGAAGGAAGGTATGTCGAAATCTTTGCTGAGCTAAACAATCTTACTCAGCTAGTAAATGAGCCCACACGAATACCGGACATCGCAGATCATTCCGCCAACACCCTGGACCTGTTTCTCACCTCTCACCCTGATAAATATTCTGTTGACATACTGTCGCCTCTAGGCTCGTCTGACCATTGTGTCGTATCAGCTAATTTCTCGTTATCACCACACACAGTTAGAGAACAAATTCCTAAAAGAACAGTATGGCTGTACGAGAAAGCCGATTGGAGCGGACTCAACAATTTCTTTAGGAACTTTAACTGGTCACTATGCTTCCTCGATAGTGACGTGGATGCCGCTGCTGATATGATCACAAACATTCTTCTGCTGGGCATGAGATCCTTCATGCCGCATAGAGCGAAGAGTATCAAGCCCAAAGAAAATGCATGGTATGACTCGAGCTGTAAAGAGGCTATCAGGTTGAGAGAGTTGAATTTCCGGGCATACAAAGCCAACCCTACTGAGGAAAACCGGAATAAGTTTAAACGGGCCAGAAATGACTGCAATGCAACTATCAGACGTGTGAAATTCTCTTATGATCAAAAGTTGAGGCAAAAAGTGCTACAATGTCCCAAAGGTAGCAAAAACGTTTGGTCATTTGTAAAAAACATAAGGAATTCCGCCTCGTCTTCAATTCCTACGCTCATTTACAATGGCATTCCAGCTGTCAGCTCTTTAGACAAAGCCAATCTGCTTGCGGCGCATTTTGCAGCCAGCTCAACACTGCCAGATTCCAATATGTCTCCACCTGTACTTGAGAGCGTTGATTTCACCATGGGACAAATCCACTTCCGTACTCGTACAGTTGCAAGAGTACTTAAAGATCTTCTGAAGAGGTGTTCTTCTGCGCTGGCAAAACCATTGCGTAAGCTTTTTCATCTATCCTACTCTTTATGTCTCTTTCCGAGCAGATGGAAAACAGCATTTGTCCAGCCCGTCCCTAAAAAGGGCGAATCTTCGTCACCCACCTCGTACCGACCCATAGCACTTACGTCCCTTCTTTCTAAGGTCATGGAAACGCTGATAAATCGTCAGCTTATGAAATATCTTGAATCGCGGAAGCTTCTTAATGACCGGCAGTACGGTTTCCGTAGCAACAGGTCCACTGGTGATCTGATAGCTTATCTCATCGAAAAGTGGAACACATCTTTGCATAATGCACGTGAAAACAAGATCGTTGCACTTGATATTTCTAAGGCATTTGACATAGTTTGGCATCAAGCTCTTTTGTCGAAAATGCGTGCATATGGTATCGATGAATCTCTTCTTCTATGGATTAGAAATTACCTTTCGAACCGTTCAATTCAAGTTGTTTTGGATGTGTTCAAGTCTGATATCCACCAAATAAATGCTGGTGTACGCCAAGGCTCTGTTCTGTCTCCGACACTCTTTCTCATTTTTATTAATGATCTCTTGTCTGCTACTTCTAATCCAATCCATTCCTTCGCTGATGACAGCACCCTCAGCTTTTCATATTCGTTCCAAGACTCACGACCCTGCCCTTCGGCCGTAGAATTGGAACGGCAGCGTATGTTAAGCACATTGAATTCCGATCTTGACAGTATAATTAGATGGGGAAACAACAACAGAGTGGAATTCAATGCTTCAAAAACTCAATGCTGTCTGCTGTCACTCAAGCGAACCCTCGTTAATCAGCCATTATCCATGAATGGCGCTTGTGTCGATGAAACCGGAAAGCTTTCCATCCTTGGTATGTGTATCAACACAACACTTAGTTGGAACGATCACATATTTGAGGTCGCCAAAAATGCTGCGAAAGGTTTAGGTTTCCTTAATCGATGCAAGAAATATTTCACCCCCTCTGATTTGGCTTTCATTTATAAGGCGTATATCCGCCCCAAGCTTGAGTACAACGCTCATATCTGGTCTGGTGCCCCAAAGACCACCCTGCACCTACTAGATATAATCCAAAAGCGAGCGATAAAACTTATAGAAGACAACAATGTCGCAAAGTCATTAGACTCGCTCGCTTATCGCTATTTCAACTAACAATGCTCAAGTGAGCTAGCCAACTGCATTCCTCCTCTCCATGAATTCACCCGCAATACTCGTCTCGCCAGGAATGCTCATCAGTTTACCCTTAAGCCTACTTTCGGACGCACAGTTAAATTTAGAGACTCGTTCTTCAGCCGTACTACGCGAATTTGGAATGCTCTTCCCAGCCCTATATTTCCCACAGACTACAACCCGCAGATATTTAAGACCAATGTGCACAGGTACCTCCTCTCAATTTCTCCCTCTATACCTTCGGCCCGTGCTGTGTCTTGACCCCGGACACTTAAGGGTATTAGCAATCCCTGGAGCGCGCGCAAATTAAAAAAAAAAGAAAAAACACGGAACTCGTACTCTTCACCAGAACATACAACCTCCACTCCATCCCCAATTTGACCCCCCTACACTGTGCCGCACTACTTTTCATCTAACCGATTGTGTTAAATTTCTGGATCTCATTATCGATAATAAGCTAAGCTGGAAACCCAATGTCCAGGATAGAGTTAGGAAGGCCATATACTGCAGAAATAAAACCGCTGGATTCAAATGGGGACTACAGCCACGCATCGTTTACTGGATCTGTATCTCGATTGTCAGACGGATGTACGGGGTCTTAGTTTGATGGACGCCTACTGTTAGGCACTGAACCGGGTTCAAAGACTGGCTTGCATGTATTTAAGCGTTAAGTAGCACTCTGTCTGATACACTTAATATCCAGCACGGCCATGACATTCATAACACTCTGACTGTGGTCCAAATCACCATCGGTCACTCAACCAATCTTAACGAATTCAACATGTTTCCCAACAAGACCATTGGACTAGTACCCTATGCCATCTTCGGTCAGCATTCCTTCCAGATCGGATTGGATGTCTGACTACCAGACGCTGGCCGATTCCCTGCTAATATACACACACGGATCGAAGTCGGACGAAGGGGGTGCTCTCTCCTTAACGCTCCCTGACCACTGTAGCGTTTTTCAGGCAGAAACCATTGCGATAAAAGCAGCACTGTCCTGAGTGAAGAACAATGTAATGTCCAAAAGGGATATCACCATCTTTTCGGACAATCAGGCTGGTCACTGGACAATGTTATGTGCAACTCGAAAACTTGCCTGTCTCAGGACGCTCATTGGCATCATAACCACAGACACTGCGAAATTGGCATACACGCCCGCAGGATTAGTGTACCATGTAAAGAAGAGGTTCTGGCAAGTCGTAGGAACTCACATATAGGGGCCAACTATTTCAATAATCTACTATTTCACAAAAAAACCAGCTAAACCGCTTTGTAACAAGCACCAACTGGATACAAGTAGAGGAGTAGTCAATCCGCGTGGTATTAGAATGAGCCTACTTTGGCCTAAGTATGACTGCCTTCTGCCACTCCAATCGTCCTTCAAAACACAGTCAAAGTGGACAGACAGTGACGGACTAGTTATTAACCCTTCCAAGTCTGACCTCGTACTATTCACGAGAACGTATAAAATCCCACACATCATCCCGTACCGAAGCTAAAAGAGAAAGAGCTGTCTTTCAGTGACCGCGCTAAATATCTAGACGTTATACCAAGTAGACAGCAAACTAATCTACAGGCAGGAACGCATCGTGAAATCATCGATTCTTGCAAGAATATTGGCGGATCCAACTGGATAAACCGGCCTAGACTCACGGCGCCGTCCTAGTCTGGTGGAAGGCACTACAAGTCAAACAGAATACAGAAATCAGCTTGCATCTGTATTACAGATGCACTCAGATCAACACCTACAGTCGCCCTAGAAATGATACTACGTTTTCTTTACATTGATAGCAAGAAGACTAAGAGAATGCAACTGCTAACAACCCACAGCAAAGGGCATACGGATGTACTCCAAAATTCAAAGATCCCAAAGGAGACAGACTATCTGACGCCTTTGCTGGACTTCGTAATAAAACACAGTTAGGAAGGATGTTAAAGTCGTTGAGAGTTTCGGCCGCTCGATGATGAGTTTAAACCACAGTCGAAGTGTCTTCTGCTTCTTAGAGCAAGTCAATCGTTATACTCGCTTGAGTGCACTACAGTGGACAGTTTTTTTAGTGCTGCCCATAAAACTGAGGCTCGGTGAATGTGGTGAGCACCCAGTAAGCAATGGGTGGCAGTAGTCCCCAATTACATCCCTTGGCTTTCTTAGTAAGTTGGGACATTACCAATTTGATACCCAGTATTGCTTGTCTTTCTGGCAAGTACATCCGCCACCTGATGCCCATTTTGTCCAGTGATGGGTCAAAATTCATCATAGACAGACTGTTCGAAATACGTATCGCGCAGTACGTCCATTTTCACCATGCTCACTTTTGGTCGAAAGGATAACGCCAAAAAAACAAAACTGCCGTATTTGAAGTGATGATAATTCTCAAGTGTATGTTGAGACGATGCTGGCCAGAACGTTACAGTCAATAGTAACCGCTATAGCGCCATGATTACTGACTTTTTCGTTCATCAATTGAACAATCATGATGAACAGGATTTGTGGTTTCAACAAGACGCTGCAACATGTTACACAGCTCGTGCCACAAGTGATTGATTGAAGGAAACGTTTGGTAACCGCATAGTTTCACGTTACGGCCCCGTGAATCGGCCTCCAAGATCGTGCGATTTAAGGCCGCTTGACTATTCTCTTGTGAAGTCTCTAGTCTGCGCCGATAAGCCTGAAACCGATTGACCACTTGGAGGACAACATTCGCCGCGTTATTGCCGATATACGACCACAAATGTTGGAAAAAGTCATCGAAAATTGGACCTTCAGATTAGACTACGTCCGAGCCAGCCGTGGCGGTCATATGCCAGAAATCATATTTAAATTATAATGCCAGACGATTATCTTTCGAATAAAGTGAATTTCATGTAAATTTAAGAAAATCATCTTTGTTTTATTCCATTTCAAAGTTCTATGCCTCGAAAAAAAAACACCCTTTATGATCAAGAAGTCTACCAGCCATTGTCTGCCATTGTCTGTAGCAATCTTGAATCCTCCAGCAGAGTTGTTGCTTCGGAATCACTCTGACTACGTTCATTGATTCTAGCAAGTCACTAGATTTAATATTTTATTTCTGCAATACAAGTAAAGGGTGATTTTTTAGCTATTATCTTTTTGGCAACACTGGTTTAAACAGCTGACGCACGTTTCGTGTTTTGTTTCACTGTCAAACATCTTCAGTTTGGTCTATAATTTAACCATGAATCGTCTTACAAACGCTTGCAAATTATTGAGTTTTATTATCAAAATGCGGGCTCTTGGAAAGTTGGCCGAAGATCCCCTTTTTTACCGAAAAATTGTGTTCAGCGACGAAGCTCATTTTTGGCTCAATGGGTGCGTAAACAAGCAGAATTGTCGATTTTGGAGTGAATATCAGCCAGAAGCATTGCAAGAGCTACCAATGCATCCAGAAAAAGTCAGTTTGGTGCGGTTTATGGGCTGGTGGCATCATTGGACCGTACTTCTTCAAAGATGATGGGAATCGTAACGTATCTGTGAATGGTGAGCGCTACCGTGAGATGATATCCAACTTTTTTTTGCCCAAAATGCAAGAGCTTGACTTGCATGACATGTGGTGTCAACAAGACGGTGCCACATGCCAAACAGCACGCGCAACAATGGACTTATTGAGGGGCGAGTTCGGTGAACATTTTATTTCACGTTCGGGACCGCCTAGATCGTGCGATTTAATGCCTTTAGACTATTTTTTGTGGGGCTATGTTAAAGCTCATGTCTATACAGACAAGCCCGCTTCAATTGACGCATTGGAAGACAACATTGAAGCATTTATTCGTGAGATATCGGCCGAAATGTTGGAAAGAGTATGCCAAAATTGGACTAAGCGGATGGACCATTTGAGGCGCAGTCAAGGTCAACATTTGCATGAAATAATCTTCAAACATTAAATTATATGGACCGTACTATCGATTCAAAGAAAGATTTCATGCATTTTTCTGAATTTTATGTGTTTTTTTTTTTGAAAAACTTTCCTATAGCTTTTAAAAAATCACCCTTTATTTGAACGGATTAATATGAGTCACACCACGCCAGCGCACCGTTCAGTTCGGTTCACGGAGTGCCGAGCCTTTTCAAACCTGCACCCGATCTCGGCAAACAGATGAGCTGTCGTGTGATTTGTTTAATCTCGTACTGAAGAAGATAGTGCCTTACGGAAGGCACCATCTTCCTTTGTCCAACTGGACATCGACATCGTTCCTATCATGCCGTGGTGAACGCTTTCCCCGTCGATTGAAGAACAAGCGAGATGAGCTGGTTTCAAGGTTAATGAGAAAAAGACGAATTATATGCTGTCGCTCATGATCTTAGACACGACCGACAGCCACTATTTTCAGAAAGTTAAGGAGTTTCGATTTTTCGAGTCACTGACAATGCTCAAAGTGTATAACTGTCTAGAAAAAGCTTCTCAAACTTGGCCGTTCGGTGTCGGCATAAAAACTGTAGGTCCCTTCCACTTGCGACAGAACAATAGCACGCACAACACGAATGGTTACTGAGCAGCTAGGCCCCGGCCCTTTAGGGGCTGTAGCGCCACCGATGTTATTATTATTATAAGGAGTTTGTTTACCACATTTGTGAACGCCACAAATGAGAGGTGCAACGAAGAAGCAACCTTGCGACCGGTCTTAATCATCACCCAAAGGAGGCTCTACAAAACCCTGGCAGATAGCAGATGACAACAAAACACAGCTGATTCTTGGTGCGTTCAAAGAAAAATTCTGCGTTGGATATAAGTACACGCTGTGTCAAGAGGGAGAGATGTAGTCTTCTTCTTCGTATGGCGCTACAGTCCGGGGTGGACTAGGCCCCTCAGCCAACAAGCGCGATCTCTGGTTACCTGCTGACCAGCTTCGCAGGCCTTGCTTGGTTGAGGTCTTTCTCCATTTTGTTGCCCCACACAGATTCGGAGTCAACGAATCTTCGGGCTCGAGACGAGTGGTCAATGTGACCATGTTCAGCTGCCGATTTCAGCGGACCGACAGCTATGTTAGACTTCAGTTTTGACATTGCTATCTTAACCTCGTCTATGGCGTGGGTAAGGAATTCTCGTCTACCATCGTCCAGACAGAGTGGAACATCGTTGAAGAAGGCAAACATCTGGTGTACTAGGACTGGGCTTTCAGTTAACCCCCTTAAAACAGAGGTTGTTCTCTTCACGAGGAGGAGAAAGTTGACTGGTCTGACTCAACTAGTAATAAAAGGTGTCACCTTCCATAAAAAAGGAGACCCTTTGAACTGCGCCAACTACAGAGGCATCAGTCTCCTAAGTATCGCATATAAAATCTTATCTGCCATAATGTGTGAACGCCTAAAGCCATTCGTCAACAACCTGGTCGGTCCATACCAGTGTGGCCTTAGGACAGGAAAATCCACCATCGACCAAATATTCACACTACGGCAGATTTTGGAGAAAACCCAGGAGCAACAAATCGATACCCACCACCTTTTCATCGATTTTAAGGCCGCGTATGATAGCATCTATAGAGACGAGCTATACAGAGCAATGTCTAGTTTTGGCATCCCTACCAAACTCGTCCGTTTGTGTAGGATGACGATGGAGAATGCACGCTGCTCCATCAAGGTCGGTAAAGAGCTAACCGAGACCTTTGATGTCAAAAAAGGATTCAGACAAGGCGACGCGCTGTCATGCGACTTTTTCAACATCGTTCTTGAAAGAATTGTTTAAAACTCGAACGCCAGCACCAGAGGAACAATATTTCGGAAGTCCGTCCAACTACTCGCATATACCGACGATATTGACATTATCGGAAGAACGCAGCGTGATGTCAATGGCGCTTTTGTGGGTATTGCAACGGAGGCCGCGAAGATGGGTTTAGCGGTAAACGAGGGTACGACCAAGTATATGCTGTCAACGAGAAAGGACGTCACGGTCAGAACGTCACAGTAGACTTTGAGATAGTCAAAAACTTTGTCTACCTAGGCACCGCTATCAATTCAGACAATGACACCAGCGCCGAAATCAAACGAAGAATAACTCTTGCCAATTCTTTGGGCTAAGAAAGGAATTGGTAAACAAAGCCCTTTCTCGAACAACCAAGGTAACGCTTTACAAGACCTTAATCGTCCCAGTCCTGCTATATGGCGCGGAGGCATGGACTTTGTCAAAAGCGAATGAAGCTGCTCTTGGTTGCTTCGAGAGGAAAATTCTTCGTGTGATTTTCGGTTCCGTCTGCATAGATGGTGAGTGCAGGAGGAGATATAATGACGAACTATACGGGCGTTTAGCGACATCGACTTAGCCAGAAGAGTGAAGAGCCAACGATTGAGATGGCTACGTCATGCAGAGCGGATGGAAACCAATACTCCGGCCCGAAAAGTCTTCGAATCCACCCCCGAGGGACGGCGCAGTAGAGGAAAACCGCGACTCAGGTGGCGCACGCAAGTGGAAAGGGACCTCAACCAACTATGCGTGCGAAACAGGAGACGCTTGTTGGTTGAGGCCCAGGTCCACCCCGGACTGTAGCGCCACCTTAAGCTAAAAAACCTTCCACTTTGCCGACGAAGCTAAATATCTGGGTGTTAACTTGAATAGAAATCTTCTCTGGAAAAAATCACATTCAATTGAAAACTACCAGGCGCTGTCAGTTTTCTGGCAGTGTAAGGGAATCCTCGGCAAGTCTTGGGGTATATCACCAAAAAGATCCCTTTGGATCTACATGGCCTCTTCTGTCATATGCATCGGTCGTTTGGTGAAAATTCGCGTGAATACGTAACTGCAGCTATCATTAAGCTTCAAAGAACGGGTTGTCTCGGGTGCATTTAGGCCTTCCATAGCCCGCCTGGCTATGCTCTTGATGCACTTCCTAATCAAACATCATGGGCAATACTCTCAAGCCCATCTTCCGTTTAAAAATAAGTGGTCCTTGGTACAACTCGCACTGGAGCTTCGATGACCTTGCGCACAGAATGTCCTTTGACCACAGTCTCATGGATAATGCCCCGTCTGACGGAAGGACACCAGAAATCCAGCTGCGACGCACATACAAAGTCGACCTTCCCTGCACTCAGGACTGGCTCTGGCCAGAATATGAGCCAGGAAATGAATGTAGTCGAATCTGCACGGATGGCTCCAAGACCAATAAAGGGTCTGGCGCTGGCGCTTTCGTGGAGAGCGACAACATTAGACTGCACACCTCGTAAGGTAAATTTGCGTCGATCTTCCAAACGGAAACCTATGCGATCCTAATGGCCACGAACTATATTGTGAAGAACGGGGCGAAGTATTTGTGTGTTTGTGTACAAGTTACGCTTAAGGCCCTACTCAACCCTTTAACCACTTCCAGGATAGTCCAGGAATGCAAGTCTTCTCTGGATTGGATCGCCACGAGATCACGGGAAATGACATCGCCGATGAACTCGCTAAACAAGGACAAGAGGAGATGCTCTTAGGACCCGAACCTGCGTTGGGGCTACCCGCGTCCTCGGTCAACGCTTCCATCGATGGCTGGGCTTCTCGAGAGCACAACCGGAGGCGACATGACTCTCCAGGTTGTAGACAAACCAGGCGCATGCTCCCTAATGTTTGCAAGAAATCCGCGGCATTCTTGTTATCTCTTAACAGAAAATACTGCAGACGCCTTACCGACGTACTAATGGGCCACTACCCTTCGCCAAACAGTTAAATGTGTGCTTGGCTTAAGCGACGAAACCCTTTGCCTGTGGAGAAGACGACGACACTGCAGAGCTCGCGCCTTTGCTCGGATCAGGTGGCAGTTATTTGGTGCTGATGAGGTGAGAGCCGATGATGTAGGCTCCTCATTACAGAAACGCCTGCTTGGACTCCGCCGGTAGTACAATGGACAGACTGTTTTTGAGTCTGAGTGCTCCAGTGTAGTGTTCAAAAACCTCCGACAAAAAAAAGGCAAAAATCCGTCGGCCAATGCTCCGGCTGAGAGGATCTTCGAATCCGTGTCTCATGGGTCAAGAATTTCCGGCTTAAGGACCAGGTCATAGAAGACGCCAGATAACTTGCTCTTCATCATAGGCTGCCCGTAATCGACAACGATGAAAAGCAGCTATAGCTCAATCTCAGGCCCTCGTCTCGTTTTGACATTCCTACCAAACTCGTCAGATTGTGCAGGACGACGATGGAGAATTGTCGCGGATACATCAAGGTCGGCAACGAACACACCGAGACCTTGAATGCCAAAAATGGATTTAGACAAGGCGACGTGCTGTCGTCGTGTGACGTCTTCAACATCATTCTTGCGGCGGTCGTGCCGAACTCCCTCGCCAACACTAGAGGCACGATCTGCCGGAAGTCCGTTCAGCTGTTAGCTAAAGCGGATTACATTGACGTGATTGGCTCAATGAGCCTTGTGCTGGTAATGAGACAAAATCGTCTACAGTCGGTTTGACGGTGAAAGAGGACAAAACGAAGTACATGCTGTCCTGTAGGGAGAACATACAACATCGACGTCTTGGATAGAGCATAGCGTCTAACTCGGCTTCACAGTGAACAGTAAAAACACCATCAGTACCGAGATCGAACGCAGAAACAACTCTTGCCAACCGCTGTTTCTATGGGCTCAAGGGGCAATTGGGTGATAGTCCTATCTCTCGAAGGATCATCGATTATCCCTGCCCTGTCGTACTGCGCGGCAACATGGACAGTCTCAAAGGTGGGTGAGGAAGTCCTTGGTCGCTTCGAGAGAAAAGTTCTTTGATCCTGCTTGTGTTGACGGCATGTGGACGAGACGATGCAACCACAACTGCACAGCGATAGGAGCCATATCATTCATCTACAGATCCAACGCCTAAGGTTGCTGGGCCATGTAGAGGGCATGGACAAAGCAGCTCCGGGCCGAAGAGTCTTCGAATCCGAACCTGTGGAACAACACAACAAAAGACGCTCGCGTCTAAAGTAGCGCGGAGAATCACTTGACGTAAAAAACTTGAGGCAGCTGGCCAGATGGAGAGGCTTTTTGGTGGAGGCCCAGGTTCACTCAGGATTGTTGCACGACGCAAAGAAGAAGAGAAATTGGAAACAACGACGGCAGTCGTGGATACAGGCAGCCAGTCACGTCTCAGATCCTTCACGAGTGACTGGGCTTACAAGTGAGTAAGTTTGACGACCTGAGCTAGTTCATAGAAATGGTTAGATGTTCATCTGCCGCCAGTATGATGTTCTTCAGCAATAGACTGAATAAATCACTTGACAGTGCATCTCCATGTCGAAAACCGCTTCGGAAGGTACCGCTCAATGCACACCACTTTTATGTTGAATGTTGCGAGTACTACATGCCCCAACACTTCTCATATCTATACAACACTTCTAGCAACATCTATGCATGTTGTATGCCTCTTATTCGTTACGTGGTGAATGGGTTTACATGCATCCTTTCCCGATTTGTTGGAAGACCATACATATTTTTAAGCTGTTCGTAGGCAGCAGCAAAGAAGAATGAGAAGCTTTCATGCGATAGAAATTGTATTAATTCCGAATTTTACGAGCATTTCCCACCAATCCCCAAGAGTACAAATTCAAAACCTTAAAAATATTTTACCCTCCAGCCAATTTTAACACCGACTGCAGTGCCATCTCTTGGCGGTGCACTCAGCTACTCACTGTGCCCATCTACCGCTTGTGTAACACTTCGACTTCACAGTTCAGTGTATTATGTCACTTGTCAATTCGTCATTGTGAACATGGTACTATCCCTCATGCGGCTGTCACTTGTCAAATCATCAACAATATCAAACAATTGCACGCTGTAGCGTGTATTTCCTTAACAGAACACATTCTCCATTCTCCTCCGAATTAAATAATAACAAAGTAAGTACATCAACGAAAGTACTTGTCAATCAATATAAATTTCCTATTCGCCCAACAGAAAGCGCTGAAAAATACCCAAGAATGGCTGGAGTTCTGTTCGAAGATATCTTCAACGTGAAAGACATGGATCCAGAGGGCAAGAAGTTCGACCGTGTCAGTCGGCTGCACTGTGAATCCGAGTCGTTCAAAATGGACCTGATTCTGGACATCAACTCCTGGCTGTATCCAATGGAGTTGGGCGATAAGTTTCGTCTGGTTTTGGCGACAACACTGCGCGAAGACGGATGCCCGGACAGTGGCGAATTCAATCCCCTGGAACAGGAGGGAACCCGAGCGGACAGTTTCGAATATGTGATGTACGGAAAGATTTACAGAATAGAAGGCGATGAAGCACACAATGAGGCGTCGAGTCGACTGTCGGCGTACGTTTCATTCGGTGGACTACTCATGCGATTGCAGGGAGACGCGAATAATTTGCACGGCTTCGAAGTGGACCAGCACATGTACTTGTTGATGAAGAAATTAGCGTTTTAAATTAAAGTGGTTGTTTAATTGTTTGTGGGTTTCTTCTTAATTTTATTGTTTTGATTTATTTGCCGTAGATGGGGGAGGATTTCTGGAACGGATTTGGGGGGATTGTGCTGCTAAATGTGGATTGCTTGAATTGTGAGGTTCGTGTTCTTGAGATGGAATCAGGACATCGTATTGGTATTGAGCTCTGAGTGTGGATTGCCTGGGTTTTGTGCGGCGTGCGTTGAAGAGTTGGAATAAGAACTTTGAATTGGGATTGAGTTGCTCAATTTAACGTGGCTGCTGGAAGCATTTTTAAGAGAACTCAGTTCTTCATGCTACATCAGTGTAATTCTCACTTGATTTGAATCATTCAAAGGGCGACCACGAAGAGATTACAAGAATTTATGTAGTAATTAACCCATCGCTCTTTTTGTTAACTCCCACATCTTTACAAGTTCTCCAAATGTGTTTCCACCCTTAAGTGTCAAACGCCAAATGTAGAAGCTGACCCATTCACAGTGAGTCGCGAATGCAGTTGTATGTCAAATGTCACATAAAGTAGCATTCTCTGAAGTTAATTGGAACTGTTGACCAAATAAACAATTAATTCAATTAAATTTAATCACGTTACCAGGGATTTCTGGTGCCGATGGTTTTTCTAAAACCCTTGCCAACAAGTAATGTCGTTTCTCAAGTGAAAAAATGTGATCAAAAGTCCAGCAGTGTAAGTAGGAATCTCGATACATTTTTTCTGCATTGTTGCGTGGATTTAAACTCAATTGCATGGAAACTGCATTGCTTGATTGCCACCCCAAACACAAATGATGGTACAGTTGCGTATTGAAGAATGAAAACATACTCATTCTCTTAGCTCACATGGTGGGTAAGTGTGTATATAACTGGAATCGCCGACGCAAGACCAAACAATTTCTGATAAGATAAGCTGTTCAGTTTACTTAATGATAAGGTGGTACATCCCATTTTGAATTCCATATCGCTATCATATATGTACACACTGTGTGTGTGTGTGTGTGTATTCCACAAGAAAACGAAACCTCCATTTCGACATTGATACTCGATGATGAAGACGAACACGAAGCGACAAACTTGAAAAGCGAACTCTGTTTAAATATATAAACGTGAATTACACATATCCAAGTGGAAACCGCTGACAGAGGGCTTGTCCCCAAGCATAAAATGAAAGAGAAAAAAAAAATCCAAAGTAATGTAATCATCAGCAAAGTTCATTTGCTACCCTTTGCATGGCTGCTCGTCAGCGCTTCGATCGTGCCACCAAAACAAGAACAAAAAAATCTAAATTTACATTGCGCTGAGTGCTGTAGTGCAAATGAACGGCTTGTTGGTTTCACGGTCGATTTCAGCAGCGAACCTATTCTGTTTCGCTTTACTTGAGGACTATATCGGTGATTCAAAATTTATTAAAAGTCAGCGCTTTTGTCCCGTGCTGACTTTGGGGTGAGGACTCATCCAAGCGTGATTTGTGATTCGTCGTTTAGTTTTTTTATTTTGTTTCTTTTCATTTAATATGAATTGATTAGTAGCATGGTCTACACGGTTGAAGTGAAGCTACGGGTGTGGACGACGTGCCGTCGGAGGTGGTAAGAAGGTAAGTGTGCAAAGAGAGTCATAAATAGTCAATTGTTTTTCGTCGATCTTTCACCCGAAATCGTTTACGGCGACAGTTCCCTACCCCCACATCGAGTGCTCTACTTTGTTCTATATGGTATCATATGTACTCACATCAATGAATGTGTATATTTAGAGATATATGTGTATTTTTGTATTGTTCTGGTGCCTCCCGACCCGGCGGCGGCAACGGCAGCGGCTATACCATGTGTGGGACAAATGTGTGCTCATATTTAAGTGAATGATGAATAACATATGTTGGTTTGTATGTATGTCTCTGCATGTGTAAACAAAAAAAAATATCGAATTTTCGAAAGACTCATTTACAGTTAAGCAGTAAACGAGAACGGTAGTCATTTAAGTAGAAAATTGAAAATTTATCGTAACGAAGTAATCAGTTTGAAACACATTGTGAGTACTAGTTTGTTTTTCGTTGTTCTGTAGTGTGTAGTCTAGTAGTTACTAACTAACATCCACCCTTACCTGCATTGCAAAGTGCGCGCCTCACTTCCTCCCACATCGTTTTTTTCAAACCTATTAGTGCACAATACATTTTCCCACTGCACACTTCTTTAAAAGTCTGATAAGATAGGGGATGTATCGCATTCAATTTGAAAGGAATTCCCATCGCCAGGGTATGGGGTAAAATTTGCAGAATATTCACCTTGAGCATTGGGACATTCAAAAGAGTTAACCTGCGAACTTAGAACGTTCAAAAGACATGCGTTACAACATTTCATGTCTACACTCCCGGCGTGACTGTAATGTTTTCGCCTTCAAGGGAGATTATCGATTTTATGCAAACTTTCGGAATTTATTTTCTCGCACGAATTCGGGAAGGACATGTGCAGGAAGCAACAAGTTTCTTTCAAATTTCTTCGATTTGTTTGTGCGCAAGTGTTGTTTATTGCTCCAGGCTTTGTTGTTCCTTTGGTTAATCTCGTGAATGACAAGGATCTGGGCTGATGGCATCGAGGAATTTCTAACACGGCCGTCGGGCATGTATTTTTTTTTCGAATTTTTCTTGCTTGATGGTTATTTAATTTTTTGATTCGAGTGTTGACTGCTTTTATGCCCACTAAAACCGTCCAAAGTATAGCCACTTCATTGCCTGTGCAAAGGCCAGCGCAAAGAAATGCTACTGCATAAATTCGCTCACGACTCGGTTGAGTTTTGATTGCGTTCGCGTGGTGTCCATCCACGAAGTGATTAGTTTTGCAATGAATATTCGCAACGGAAGCTTACTGGCGTGTTTTGTACGCTAAATAGTGGAGTTTCATAATTTTTGGTGAATTCAGCGCGGGCTTTTAATGTTCCGCGTTCTGTTTGTCTGTCACACTAATAAAGGGTTTTCCAATAAGGACTGGACAACTTTTTTTTCTAAATAAAGCGCAAACCATTTGAGATATTTCAAAAACCTTATTATCGGCTTGAAGTATCATCAAAACATTTATGAATGAAACTCAACATCGTTCATATGGCCACCGCGGGCACGTTTGCAGCGGTCGATTCGTTGGACCCAATTTTCAACGACTCGGCCACACATTTCGGCCGAATCGGCCGCTATTTCGCGTTCAATGTTGGCTCTAAGCTCTTCCTACGTTGTCGGCTTGTTGGCATACACCAATGACTTAACGTAGCCCCATAGCAAATAGTCAAGCGGCTTTAAATCGCACGAACGAGGCGCGCAGTCGACTGGTTTATTTCTTGAGATAACACGCTCACCATACTTACTCTACAATAAACCGAACGTACATCGCTTCAAATCTTCCATCGGCTTCAATTCTTGAGTCAGCTTGATCTTGTATGACTGTGAACCCAGATCCTTAAGCAAAATACGCCATAATGAAATGGTCTGAGCGATGCCCAATTCTTGAGAACACCGTTGAATTGACTAATTAGGATCGTTTTCTACGGACGCCTGGACGGCAGCGATATTTTCGACCGACCCGTTGTCTCATTGACACGGCAAAATCACACAACGAATGTGTAGACTCAAATTGTTGTACTAAACTTGTTATTGCCTGTCTACTAGGGCGAGAATTATGACCGAAAATTGAAGCAAGCGCTCTTAAAGTTGCGATCACCGACTCCGAATTTCGGTAGACAATTTTTATAATTTGTAGACGTTGCTCGTTCGTGTACTTTACCACGATGAAAATTGACAGTGACAGTTTGATGATTAGTGAAAGGGTGCGTTCACAATTAAAATCAAAGTTGTCAAGTACCTTTTGGGGGGCGTATGTAGCTTATATTGCAACAACCTCGTGCGGTGGGTGCTATTTGTCTCTCTGCCTGCGAACGACGAAGTTCGATAAACTATTGTACACACTTTGAGCATTGTTAGTGATTCTAATGGAGCCGTGAATAATGACAGTTGTTGATGTGGTGAACTTAGACAACGCGCACTCATCCCCTATGCCGGCTCAACAGGTCTTCGTGATTCAGTACGGGTGTGCTAAAGTACTTGGTTCCAATTCCTCTTCTTCCCCGGGGGCTATGACTAGATGCCTTGTGCGTCTTGCTGCCTATTGCACCATGTCCGGTATGAACTCTCCCATCATTGTTGACCATTGATTAAGATGTTGTTTTTATTCATCATCGGCCAGAGGACTCGGGTCTTTGAATAAATGTCATTTGCCATTGTGGAGCTATTTTATGTTAGTTAGATCGATCAGATTGCATGTGACGAGGGGGATTCTTATTGAAGCCAGTTCAGGTGCCTGGTTGGGTTCCCAGATTTTTTGGCCTGTCACTACTCACCACAGGCGAGCTTTTCAGTCGCCTCTTCCAGAAATAAACGACAGTTTGATACAAGCTTCGATTTGGAACAGACTGATTGCAATGCTTTAATGGCAGTCTGGTTGTTCGTTTAGATGCTAATATTGCGAATGGAGACTACATTCCATCCAAGCCATGAAAGTGCGACGCACATCAACGTGAACTTCGTACGAACAGCGCTACAGTGGTCTAAAAGTATTGTGGAAAGACAAATGTTGAATTGTCATCCTTCATCCTTGTTTGAACAGTGCGAGCTTATCAGTGCCTCCCAAATGGTCATGTGGGGAACGAAGCATGTCACCACAGAGTCTATGTTTACCGGGTACGTTGCCAACTGTCCCTAATATGCTTCTGTGCCTATCGAAGACGAGTCATCGCAAGGAGAAGTGAAAACGTAGATTGGCACGAATTACGCAATGGAAACCGGCTGATTTGATTATTTCTCGTTTATTCCGGTGGATTGTGAAGCAGCACAAATGTGCTGCGAGCTAACTTCTGCCTTAGAATGATTAGCGGCGTATTTACATGTTGTCTTTGAATTTTCTTCTCCGCGGAAACAGTCCTTTCTCTCCATTACTGGGATCCATGTATGGCCTTGTGCCCAGCAGACGTTGCTAGTCTGCACAACTAATTCAGCTTCGATGTCAGAATTTCTTTGTAACCTTTTAAGAGCCAAAACATTCGTGTAATGCACTTTATTGCTTATTGCCCATTCGAGCGCTTCTTCAAACAATTGAACAGCATCTCTAGAAGGCACTGAAACAATCGGATGACCTTCGGCTGGTTGTTGTTCTTTTTCGCTGGCGTTTCCGTATGATCTTCGTTTCAATTATTCAAATGTGCTAGTCATGTTATATGATTCAGAAGATTATTCACAACTTCCGGGGCCACTGTGTTAGCTTTAGACGCTAAATTGTTGCGAAGAATACTGAGAGGCATTTCATCTTCATCCAAGATGAAATCTTCTTTCGAGTCTTCTTCAAACGAAAAGGTGTTTTTCCAGCTTTTCACAATAACTGAAGCTCCAATTTGTCCCATGCTGCTGCGAAGTTAAAAACATAGTCTTTTATTGACACTCTCTTAAAAGCTTCACAAGTGTTGTCTGACAAGAAACACACGTAATTTTCTCTAGGTTAGGTTAGGTTAGGTAGGTGGGCTACCAGCGAAATCGCCAGCACACTTAGACCGTGTTGGTCCATTGTGATGGGTGACCAAGTCAGACTACTGTCACTGATCGACAATTCCAGTGATAGTGCCGTTAATTTGATCCCAACGACAAATAGCGACTGGCCAAGATTTGAAAACCAAATACAGCGTATTAACTTAGCTTAGACTGGGATTCGAACCGGTGGCCCCTCTAACTAAGAGCAGGAACTCAACCAAATGCGCTATCCAGCTGTGCGATTTTCTCTCTCTAAAATTCAAGGAAGTGTCCTTGATAAGCACCTACCCATTTCAGAATCAGCAATTGAGAGCAGCTATTTTTTTTTATAAACAGTGTTGGTCAGGCTGGTAGCATATTGATCATCATCATCATCTTCTGACCCGCATGATCCACTAAAGGGGTCACGGGGGTAAACCACGCACGAGAGATCTCCAGGCAACTCGATGCTACGAAATCGGAGCATCCAATGCCCAAGCGGAACCCAGCGAGTTTTTGGACTTGGTCCAACCACCTCGTCCTGAGTCTGCCAAACGGTCGCCTACCTGATGGAATCGCATTCAACGCCCGCCTCGGAAGTCGTGATGATGGGGACATTCGTGCCACGTGACCAAACCACCGAAGCATAGCCCTTTCCGTTCGAAGAAGCAGCTGCTCAATGTTAAGTTCTTCGCGCACTGCCGTGTTTCATACCCTATCCCGGCGAGTAATTCCCACAACAGCACGAAGAAATCTCATCTTAGCAGCTTGCACTCGCGATCTTATTCTTTCGGTCCATTTCATGACCATAGGTGAGAGTTGGAACAAATACTGAGTTGAAACCCGCTAACTTGGCTTTGACACCAAGCTCGACCTTTCTGATTACAGAACAACCAAGCTGTGTCAAGACTGACCCAGCTTGACCAATCCTGCAGGAAAGCTCAGCATTACTCCTTCCATCAGTCGTGAAAAAGACCCCGAGATACTTCAACTTCTCCACCTGCTTCAATGGGACTCCACTAACATGCAGAGTGCATTGAACAGGTGTTCTGGATCCATAACCTCCGATTTGTCCACGTTAACCCTCATTCCAGCATCAGCACATACGGCCACAAACCTATCGAGTGCGCGCTGGAGTTCCGTCTGGGAGGATGTGAGGATAACCAAGTCATCTGCAAAAAGAAGATGACTTACCCTCAACTCTCCCAATGTGAAACATTCCTCACCTCGGCTGCGCTGCGACATCCAGTCCATATATACAGTGAAAAGGAGAGGTGACAAGACACATCCTTGGCGAAGTTCAACGCCCACGGTGAAAGGTGTTGATTTAGCACCGTTTACCCGAACACAGCTGCTAAAGTTTGTGTATAGAGACTGAATGGCCCTCAGAAGGGGACCATCAATCCCATACTCCTGCAGGACACTCCAGAGTTTACCTCGAGGGACTCGGTCATATGCCTTTTCCAAATCTACAAAACAACTGTAGATGGGTTTGGCATACTCACAAGCCTTCTCAAGTACCATTCTTAGAGTGAAAAGCTGGTCGGTTGCAGACGAAAGCCGCACTGTTCATCCCTCATCCTGGGCTCGACCATAGCTCTAGAATGCGCTTCCAACGCCTTAGCATAGACTTTCCCGGGGATATTGATTAATGGCTTAAATTAGTGGTGTTACATTAGGAGCATTTATTAACCTACGCTACTCTGAGTCAAGAATGCAGCTTTGCTGATTTGTTTTTCTCCCTCTTGTACTGCCGGTACCGTGAAGGCAACGACACCGCGACCAGGATAGATCTACTGTTTCGGAGGGTTGGAGTTATCCCAAATGACGTACCACTTCTCTCATAAAAGCTAGTCAGTCTTTAGTAGTGGAGTTTCCTTATGGAAGATACGTTTCCTCAACCATATTAGTGCCGAACATTCACACAAAATGGGCTCAGAAGGTTCATCCTCTTCGAGGCAAAGCCGACAGACCTTGTCTTGACACAAATTTAAATTGTTAAGGCGGTAGTTCAGGCCACAATGGCATGTAAGAAAGCTTGTTAGCAATCTTAAGTTTCCTTTCTTCAGATTGAGTATTTCCTTATACGAATAAGGTCTGATAAAACGTTTGGATTACCTAAGACCATGACCATGTGTCCACTGGTCTAGGCGAAGTTCGTTTTCCCATTCGTTAATCAGAGTTGTGACTGCTGTCGAATTGACATTACAGTACGGTTCAGGACCGATGAATGCAGATTCCGAGCCAGGCCTCGCGAGCTCGTCTGCGGATTCGTTGCCTGCAATCCCTCGGTGTCTACGGACTCTGCCAAGGTTCACTTTGTTGTGTCTGGCATGGGATTGTAGAGCGTCATAGCAAAATTTGACTGTTTTGGAGTCTAAAATGTTAGACGACAGTGCCTTTAGTGCTGCTTGACTGTCTGAGAATATGAGTATATTAGCGCCTTTGTGGAGGTTTTTTCTGGCGCAGATCTCGATGGCGTGGATTTCCGCTTGAAACACTGTAGGATACGACCCCATTGGTACGGAGATCCTTGTGTTGGGTCCAAAGACTCCTGCTCCCACTCTGGATTCCATCTTTGATCCGTCTGTGTACCATACCAGACTTCTCGGGTCTTGTGCTGGGACACCATTGGACCAGCTTGCGCGCTCCAATGTTTCAACTTCGAAAAGCCTTCCGAAACAGTTTTGCCTGACTATTATATCCGGCATTGTACAAAAAATGTCTCTATTAGGGATCGAGCTGAGTATGCCGAGGTGACCTGTTAAGTTGATGGCATATCTAGCTTCCTAATGAAGATTGGTAAGGGAGTTAGCTCGACTATGGCTTCTAGAGCTGTTGTGAGGCAGGTGCGCATGGCACCTGTTATTCCAAGACAAACAATAAGTTGTAAAGGGTGATTTTTTAGCTATTATCTTTTTGGCAACACTGGTTTAAACAGATGACGCACGTTTCGTGTTTTGTTTCACTGTCAAACATCTTCAGTTTGGTCTATAATTTAACCATGAATCGTCTTACAAACGAACAACGCTTGCAAATTATTGAATTTTATTATAAAAAAGCGTGCTCTGTTAAGCAAGTTCATCGCGAGCTTCTTCCATTTTATGGTCAGCTCATTTTTGGCTCAATGGGTACGTAAATAAGCAGAATTGTCGATTTTGGAGTGAATATTAGCCAGAAGCATTGCAAGAGCTACCAATGCATCCAGAAAAAGTCACAGTTTGGTGCGGTTTATGGGCTGGTGGCATCATTGGACCGTACTTCTTCAAAGATGATGCGAATCGTAACGTAACTGTGAATGGTGAGCGTGAGCGCTACCGTGAGATGATATCCAACATTTTTTTGCCCAAAATGCAAGAGCTTGACTTGCATGACATGTGGTTTCAACAAGATGAAGCCACATGCCACACAGCACGCGCGACAATGGACTTATTGAGGGGCGAGAGTTCGGTGAACATTTTATTTCACGTTCGGGACCGCCTAGATCGTGCGATTTAACGCCTTTAGACTATTTTTTGTGGGGCTATATTAAAGCTCATGTCTATACAGACAAACCCGCTTCAATTGACGCATTGGAAGACAACATTGAAGCATTTATTCGTGAGATACCGGCCGAAATGTTGGAAAGAGTATGCCAAAATTGGACTAAGCGGATGGACCATTTGAGGCGCAGTCAAGGTCAACATTTGCATGAAATAATCTTCAAACATTAAATTATATGGACCGTACTATCGATTCAAATAAAGATATCATGCATTTTTCTGAATTTTATGTGTTTCTTTTTGAAAAACTTTCCTATAGCTTTTAAAAAATCACCCTTTAGTTTCTGCAACTTATTAGCCGACGTTAGTTTGAGTGTGTTTTGGACCACCAAACAATGGCTGGATATGTAATAATTTTGTTTTGCTGATAACAATGGTGCCTTCGTTTATTGCCCAACTTTTCCGGACACGATTTATTTTGTATTTTAGAGCAGCGGAGTTGTTATCTTTCGTGTTCTGGCCTGAGAGTTATGCATTCGCGTAGCTGCGAATCGACTCTTGGTGTGCTTACCATAGATAATCGTTGTTTTTCAGGCGATGTTAACTTATGGAGACTGCCGACTGCATACCTCTAAACAGAAAATAAAAAAAAGATGTTTAATGTAGGAGAGAATAGACTGTGTAAAACATTGTGTGTTCACAACATCGAGCGTCCAATGTGTTTGCCGTTCAGATCAGTAGGTTTCCTATGATGTTCCTATACACCAATACCCCGGGTTGCGTCGTTTCGATTTGCGTCGTGTTTTTAAAATGCTCTGTAACTTTAAAGATTGTGTTTCAAGAAAATGTTTGTCCCATCGCGATTTTTTAACGTAAATATAACGCATAAGTGCGTGTCTTGCTGTAGGATTGCCAATTTCTTGGGAATTCCCTAAACTGCGGGAAACCTCAACTTGGTTGTGAAGGATGTCTGCTCCTCAGTTTCATTGATACGTTTGCTCAGGTCAGGTTGCTAGTCAAGTCAAAAGAAAATATTTTTCAATAATGAGTCAAAAAAGGAACCAATGAAATAAAATAAATTTGTATGTAAATATGTTCATACAAATGTATGTAGGTATACAAAATCGTGTTTCGGTTTGCGTCGTTTCGATTTGCGTCGCAACTTTCCGGTCCCAATTAGCGACGCAAACCGGGGTATTGGTGTATTCGTAAGCAGCTTTCGCATATGTCACCCGTGCGATATTGGCCAAATTCTCAGAAACTCGCCGTGCTCATCAAGGCTTGTCCTCGTCTATACCATGTCCTATACTAGGATGTCCACTCAAATTCACATTCCATTCACAAGTGCTTGTCCATCCCCACATCTCCAAATCAATATCATTCATTTTTCGTGTGTTGTGACGTCCCAATAAATGTGCTCCCCACTAACAAACGCTTGAACAGACGGTACTCTTGGAAATCGGGCTAAATATCACATTTTTTTTATCTTTTCCAGCTTCTTCCACTTTTCTCCTCTCATAAGCAAACAAACAATACAAAGTAAATTCCTATTTTCAGTTGACAAAAGCAAATTGAAATTGTGTTGAACAAACATTATTAACTCAGATCATACATATTTATACATGGTGCCGGAATAGTTCAGTTGTATCATTAACAAAAAAAAAACACTTCAAAGACAAAATGAATTAAATAAGAAACGAAAAAAAACAGTTAATGCTTGCATACTTAGTGTATAACTCAGATCAACTTTTAATTGTATTTTTTTTCTGGTGACGGTGGCAACTCTTAACTTTTAACGGAAGCTCTGCTTCAGATGTATCCCCCTAACCTTAAACTAAGTAGAGTCTGTATTTTTTTTTTTAATTTGAAATTTGTGCTAAATGAGTTCGGACAGCTTGAGGAGGCTTCGTCCGAGGGATGGTCCTGCGAACTCTCCGCCTTCTGCGGATGCCGGTGCCAGCTGTACGAAAGTCACAAGCAGATCCTATTCAACAGACGAGGGTTACGGTGGAGAGTGTATGAATAATAAATTCACACAATCGTGGGCTTTTCAATTTGATGAGTCATGTGCGGCGCAAAATGCCTGCTCCACTGGCAACGTTAATGAACTGAGCTACTCTCCATTCGGCGAAGACACTGAGATGTTGAGGACAAAGCCCTGGGCTCTCCCCACAAACATTGTATATGGCCCCGATGATGTGGTACGCAGTACTGACGATTTACGCTGGTCAAACCCCAGAGACGACTACAGGACATCAGACAACGCGAGAACAAACCTATCCAGTCTCCAGTCGACCCTTACAAGGGATGATGCTTTAAACCCTAGAACGTTGAACAGATCTATGTCCATGGATGGTGACTATAGCTCGATCGGCAGTGCCAGAGCTATGGGTTGGGTTTACCCTAATGATGATAACAGATTTAGTTCCAGGGATGAAGACCGTTTTATGAATGCTCTTTCGTCTTCTGAAGAGCTAAGCAATACAGTTTTCACAGGGGCAGCTAGTAGTCCGGCTCAAAGAGGAAGGGCTCCAGTTACTTTATCCGAAGACGACAAACATGAGCAGAAAGATACAAAAAAAGCGGCAACCCCATCGAAGCAGAATTCGAGAGAAGTGTCGCGGGACGTTGCTAAGTCGGTTTCAGATACAGCTAAGCGCACTTCATCCAAAGACCCCAGACATGAGACCAAAAAAGCGGCAATTCCATCGAAGCAGAATTCGAGAGAAGTGTCGCGGGACGTTGCTAAGTCGGTTTCAGATACAGCTAAGCGCACTTCATCCAAAGACCCCAGACATGAGACCAAAAAAGCGGCAACCCCATCGAAGCAGAATTCGAGAGAAGTGTCGCGGGACGTTGCTAAGTCGGTTTCAGATACAGCTAAGCGCACTTCATCCAAAGACCCCAGACATGAGACCAAAAAAGCGGCAATTCCATCGAAGCAGGATTCGAGAGAAGTGTCGCGGGGCGTTGCTAAGTCGGTTTCAGATACAGCTAAGCGCTCTTCATCCAAAGACCCCAGACATGAGAACAAAAAAGCGGCGAAGCAGAATTCGAGAGAAGTGTCGCGAGGCGTTGCTAAGACGGACGACAAACATAAGAAGAACGATTCAAAAGAAGTGACATTGACTGTGTCCAAACCTGCTTCGAAATCTTCAAGACGATCTTCCGAACATGAGTTGTATAATCCTGGCCATGTGAGGGTTTTGCCTACAAATCGTGTCACTCGAAATTCCCGCAAGTCAACAGAAACGGTTGCGGAAAGGGCTGTCAAAACATTTGCCTCCGAACACGATGATTCTAGTGGCAATACGGTCAAGAAGAACAGAGGTAGAAAGACTCCAGGAAAGAGATCCCCTCATAGAAATGAGGAATACAGTGCTCCCACGATAATTAGGTCGCATTCCGTAGGCAGCTTAGGTATTCCTATAGACAACCTACCTCCAGTCAAGAGATTCACTTGGCGAAATGAGGAATACAGTGCTCCCAAGGTGCAAAGATCGCATTCCGTAGGCTGCTTAGGTATTCCTGGAGATAACCTACCGCCAGTCAAGAGGTTCACTTGGCGCAATGAGGAATACAGTGCTCCCAAGGTGCAAAGATCGCGATCCACAGACAGCTTCGGTATTCCTGGAGACAAACTACCACCAGTCAAGAGGTTCACTTGGCGAAATGAGGAATACAGTGCTCCCAAGGTGCAAAGATCGCGCTCCACAGACAGCTTCGGTATTCCTGGAGACAACCTACCGCCAGTCAAGAGGTTCACTTGGCACAATGAGGAATACAGTGCTCCCAAGGTGCAAAGATCGCGTTCCACAGACAGCTTCGGTATTCCTGGAGACAATCTACCCCCAGTCAAGAGGTTCACTTGGCACAATGAGGAATACAGTGCTCCCAAGGTGCAAAGATCGCGATCCACAGACAGCTTCGGTATTCCTGGAGACAACCTACCACCAGTCAAGAGATTCACTTGGAGAAATGAGGAATACAGTGCTGCCAATTTAATAAGATCTCTTTCCACGGACAGTGTACTTGTTCAGAAGAGGAAGAAGAGAACGGACGTACCCTTAGATGCCAGTGCTGTCAGAATACCAAGATGGCCTTCCACAGACAGTATAGAGATTCATAAAAGGCGGAAGAAAAAAAAGGCCTCTAAAGATACCCAGTCTTCAGGCAAAACTTCAAAAGATGATGATTACAGTGCTTCCAAGTTAAAGAAATCGCTTTCCACGGACAGAATTGAGATTCGGAACAAAGATGCTGTCTCTAAAGATGCCCCACCTTCCTTCATGAGATTCACTTGGAGACATGGAGACTACAGTGCTACCAAATTAATAAGATCGGTTTCGACAGACAGCATACATAATCCGCAGCAGAAGGGCAAAAAGGATGTACTCAAATATAGCCAGCCTTCGCCTCGAGTCACGAAATCAACTTCGAAAGATAAGGCCAGAGTGGCGAAATGGCCTTCCACAGACTGCATTCAGAAAAGGAGTGACAAAAAACCTGCCTCTAAATATGCACAGTCTTCAAACACAGTACTAACATCAGATGAAGATGACGACTACAGTGCTGCCAAAATATCAAAATCTCTTTCCACGGACAATAGTGAGATTCGGAAGATGAAGACCGAAGAGGCTGTCCCTGAAAATACCCAGAACTCCTTCATGAGATTCACTTGGAGACATGGAGACTACAGTGCTACCAAGTTAATAAGATCACTATCCACAGACAGTAGGGGCAGAAATGATGTACCCAAAGTTACCCCGCCTTCGTCTGGAGTCACGAGATCAACTTCGAAAGATGAGGAATACAGTAAGGCCAGTGTGGCGAAATGGCCTTCCACAGACAATATAGCGATTCAGAAAAAGAAAGGCAAAAGAACTGTCCCTACAGAAGCTGCACGTCCAGTCACGAGATTAACTTCGAAGTTATTAAGATCGCTTTCCACAGACTGTATTGAGTTTCATAAAAAAAGGCACGAAAGGACTGTCCCTATAGATGAGGCTAAAGTGGCAGGATCGCTGTCTAAAAATAGTATTGAGATTCAGAAAAAGGACAAAAAAACTGCCTCTAAAGATGCCAAGACTCCCTTCATGAGATTCACGTGGAGACATGGAGAATACAGTGCTACCAAATTAATAAGATCGCTTTCAACAGACAGTGTACATAATCCGAAGCAGAAGGGCAAAAAGACTGTACCCAAAGATATCCCGCCATCGTCTCGAGTCACAAGATCAATTTCAAAAGGTGGAGAAGGCAGTGCTGCCAATGTAACCAAATGGCTTCCCACAGACAGTATAGTGATTCAGAAGAAGAGAATCGAAAACGTTGTTCCTAAAGACGCTACGCCCCCAGTCAAGATAATTACTTCGAAAGATAACGAATGCAGTGGTGCCATGTTGACGAGATCGATTCGCACAGCCAGTATGAAAATTCAAAAGAGGATGAACGAAAAGGATTTCTGTAAATTCGACTCGCCTCCAGTGAGGAAGTTAACATCGAACGATGAGGAATGCAGTGCTGCCAAGGTTGCGAGATGGCTTTCCACAGACAGTGTAGAGATTCAGAAGACGATAGTCGAAAACTTTGTCCCGAAAGACGCTACCCCCACAATCCAGATAATTCCTTCGAAAAATGCGGAAAGCAGTGCTGCCATGGGGACAAAATCGTTTCGCACAGCCAGTATGGAAATTCAAAAGAGAATGAACGAAAAGGATTTCTGTAAATTCGACTCGCCTCCAGTGAGGAAGTTAACATCGAACGATGAGGAATGCAGTGCTGCCAAGGTTGCGAGATGGCTTTCCACAGACAGTGTAGAGATTCAGAAGAAGAGAGTCGAAAACGTTGTCCATAAAGACGCTACGCCCCCAGTTCAGATAGTTACTTTGAAAGATGAGGAATGCAGTGGTGCCATGGAGACAAAATCGTTTCGCACAGCCAGTATGGAAATTCAAAAAAGGATGAACGAAAAGGATTTCTGTAAATTCGACCCGCCTCCAGTGAGGAAGTTAACATCGAACGATGAGGAATGCAGTGCTGCCAAAGTTGCGAGATGGCTTTCCACAGACAGTGTAGAGATTCAGAAGAAGAGAGTCGAAAACGTTGTCCCGAAAGACGCTACCCCCACAATCCAGATAATTCCTTCGAAAGATGCGGAAAGCAGTGGTGCCATGGGGATAAAATCGTTTCGCACAGCCAGTATGGAAATTCAAAAGAGAATTAATGAAAAGGATTTCTGTAAATTCGACTCGCCTCCAGTGAGGAAGTTAACATCGAACGATGAGGAATGCTGTGCTGCCAAGGTTGCGAGATGGCTTTCCACAGACAGTGTAGAGATTCAGAAGAAGAGAGTCGAAAACGTTGTCCATAAAGACGCTACGCCCCCAGTTCAGATAATTACTTTGAAAGATGAGGAATGCAGTGGTGCCATGGAGACAAAATCGTTTCGCACAGCTAGTATGGAAATTCAAAAGAGGATGAACGAAAAGGCTTTCTGTAAATTCGACTCGCCTGCAGTGAGGAAGTTAACATCGAACGACAAGGAATGGAGTGCTGCCAAAGTTGCGAAATGGCTTTCCACAGACAGTATAGAGATTCAGAAGACGATAGTCGGAAACTTTGTCCCGAAAGACGCTACGCCCCCAGTTCAGGTAATTACTTTGAAAGATGAGGAATGCATTGGTGCCATGGAGACAAAATCGTTTCGCACAGCTAGTATGGAAATTCAAAAGAGGATGAACGAAAAGGCTTTCTGTAAATTCGACTCGCCTGTAGTGAGGAAGTTAACATCGAACAAGAAGGAATGGAGTGCTGCCAAGGTTGCGAAATGGCTTTCCACAGACAGTATAGAGATTCAGAAGACGATAGTCGAAAACTTTGTCCCTAAAGACGATACGCCCCCAGTTCAGATAATTACTTTGAAAGATGCGGAAAGTAGTGGTGCCATGGTGACAAAATCGTTTCGCACAGCCAGTATGGAAATTCAGAAAAGGATGAACGAAAAGGATTTCTGTAAATCCAGCTCGCCTCCATTGAAGAAGTTAATTTCGAAAGATGAGCAATGCAGTGCGGCCAAAGTTGCGGGAGTCAATAAGGGGGTTCGTGGGAAGAAAGGCGAAAATACTATTTCGAAAGACTGCCGGACTCCAGTCAAAAGATCAACTTCGACAGATGAGGAATGCAGTGATGTCGGATTATTAAGATCGATGAGGACACTACCTAAAAGCGGTTCGGTTGAAACTGATTTTAATGACGAGTATTATAACACTGGCTTGGTGAAAAGATCACGCTCCATGGATGAAGATAGATACCCTATGCGTGTTGCTCGGACCAGTCGTAAGGATATTTCAAGTCGGCGGTGTTTTGTCAAAACTAAAAAGTTTAATAGCCGTGGCAAAATGACAAGGCGTATGTCCACTGATAGCAATTTAAGCTCGACCAATTTATCGGAAAGAGGTGGTTGTAGTTATTGCTTCAGAGACGAATATTATAACACCGGTTTAGTGAAAAGATCACGCTCCATGGATGACGACAGAGGTTCCCTGCGTGTTAATCGAATCAGACGTAGGGATATGTCAAGTCTGCCATGTCCTTCCAAAACTAAAGAACGTAGTAGTCTCGACGAGGTGAAAAGATCTCTGCCTAATGATGGCAGCGCAAGCTCAACCCATTTAGGGGAAGGAGGTGAAAGTACCCATAGCTTCAGAGAAGAGTATTATAATGCCGCTGTAGTGAAAAGATCGCACTCCATGGATGACGACATAAGCCCTGAAACTGTAGCAATGACCCTTTCAATGGAGACACCAACAGTTGTTAATAGACGTGCTTGTGACGGTGGTAGTGTGAAAAGATCACGGTCCTCAGATGGGAGAGAGTGTGTCAAAAGAGTTAGATGGGCGAGTCCAACTGAGTTGAACAATTACTATCCCAGTAAATTGAAAAGATGTGTTTCCGCAATACCATTTGTTCCCAAGAGCATTCTCAAAGAAACTTACAGCGACATGTATTATGATGGCACTTTTATGATTAAAAGATCGTCCTCCGTGGATGGAAATGAAGGTCCTACGAAATTATCATACTTCGGGGAGAGAAATCAAAGTCCTATGAAAAGATCATCCTCCGTGGATGGACATCAAAGTCCTAACTATGATCCTGTTATTGAGCGAAAAAATGCCTCAACACAGACTTACACCTCCGAGGATCATATTTCCAGTGCTGTGGTAAGAAAAATATTCAAAAGTGTTATCAAGAAACCGGTTGAAAAAAGTAAACGCCCGAGTGCAAGACGATCTAAGATTATTGATTGGTCTCGTCGCATAGAGGATGAAAGTTCTGATGACGACAACGAGCCTACCGAACCAGAAAGTAGTAGTTCCGAGGAAATGCCAACATCTTCTTCGAACACCAAGGCGGCAAAAGCCATAAAAGAGGTTCGCCCGCAAATATCTGATTCCAGGAATACATCGGACCCTTGGGAAACTATTCCGGTGGTACCTGCAAAAGCTGCGAGTTCCAAAATCGAAACGAGCCGCCCTAAGACGAGCAGTGAGGCTTCAAATTCAGTGAAAAGGTCTGTCCTTCAGAACGACGACACACAAAAGTCCACAAAAGTGAGGCGAATTGAAGCCACCAGCAGTGTGAAAGATAGTGTGACAAGAAATGATGTACCACATTCTGTTATTGCTCCAATTGTTGCAAAGCAAACAGCTGTTCACGAAGAACGAAACACGACCAAAATGCGACCGTCCTTGGCCTGTGATGAAGTGAGAACCGCCGGTGATAGAAATACACTCAGTTTAGCAGAACGGAAAAGAGCAGCATCTTCAGACGCCAGAGTGGCGAGCAAATCGACGTCGGGACACAAGAGCGTACCGTCCACGGTGAAAAAAACTATTTCTAGCGATGATGCCGTGAGAGCATCCTCGCCCAAAAACGATGGTCCAAGTTCAAGTAAAGTGACCACTGGGCACAAACCAAGGACCAGCAATTCAAATGCATCTGAATCCAATGAAATTGAAGAGATATCGCCGAGACCTGAGAAGAGAACAGCACTCGCACCCAAAGAGGGCGCTGGACGTCCAAGTAAAATTAAGAAACCAGACTCCAAAGATGAAGTCCGTAGTTCCAAAGATCCCAAAGGAGTCGCTGCATCCAAAGAGGTATTAGGGCGTCCCCTAAGAATCAGAATATGTCGCTACAAAGACAACATCCTCAGTTCCGGAGATTCCAAAAGAGACAAAGAGGAGGTTGGGTGTCTCCCTAAAATCAAAGAATCTCTCTCCAAAAATGACACCCGAAGTTCCAGAAATTCCAAGAGGGACAAAAAGGAATCAACAATCGAAGAAACCTACTCCAAAGATGACACCCGCAGATCCAACGATTCCAAAACAGACAAAGAGGAATCAACAATCCAAGAAACCCACTCCAAAGATGACACCCGCAGCTCCGGAGATTCCAAAAGAGACAAAGAGGAATCAACAATCAAAGAAACCCACTCCAAAAATGACACTCGCAGTTCCAGAAATTCCAAAAGGGACAAAGAGGAATCAACAATCGAAGAAACCTACTCCAAAGATGACACCCGCAGATCCAACGATTCCAAAACAGACAAAGAGGAATCAGCAATCCAAGAAACCCACTCCAAAGATGACACCTGCAGCTCCGGAGATTCCAAAAGAGACAAAGAGGAATCAACAATCCAAGAAACCCACTCCAAAGATGACACCCGCAGTGCCAGAGATTCCAAAAGAGACAGTGCCCAATCACTTTCTAAACGCCGGGCTGAAAAGGCAGTAAGGAGAATCAGAAATGTACACGAGTCGCCTGAAAGAGAAGTCAGCGAGAAACCAAAGCGAGAAGGATACAATTGTCATGTTTGTTCAAGGTCCTTTAAGGGCATGACAGATTTGCGTCGACATCTTCTTATTCACGCCAATGAGAAGCCACATGTGTGCGATATTTGCAACAAAGCCTATCGCCAGTATGTGAACTTGAGGAACCACCAAAAAGTCCAACATGGCAATGGGAATGACTTCCCATGCCCGTTCTGTATGAAGCCATTCGCACTTAAGCTTCGCTTAAAACTTCATCTCCGTCTTCATATCGGAGAGAAGCCATTCGTTTGCCCAAAGTGTCCAAAGACATTTGGTCGTAAAGTACAAGTAAGTCGTAAAAATTAGACACATCTTTGGTTTTATGACACCCTTTGTTTCTAATCTTTTCACAGCTCACCCAGCACCTTAAATGCCACAAAGTGACTTCGGAGCACACCTGCACTGTGTGCACGACAACGTTCGACGATGACAAATCTCTTAAACGTCATATGAAACGTCATACGACGAAGGATGTTCTCTGTCAGATATGCGAAACGTCATTTGAAAATGAAATCGCACTGATATCTCACAAGAACTCGCAACATGCCGATCTGCCGTACTTTGAATGTCAAATATGCGAGAAAGAAATCATCGGTGATCTTGAAACGCACATGAAAACACATGCCTTAGCCAGACCGCACGAATGTGAGATATGCCATAAAACGTTCTCACAAAGGAATCAATATATTATTCACAAGCGGACACACACGGGCGAGCGTCCGTATCAGTGTAGGGTAAGTTGATGAAAAAATTAATTTGTACTGGTTTAGTGGGAACCATAGATCTGCAGCAGATCCTTCATAGAAGATGTGTCCCCATCGCATTGACTGCAAACACGTACAATGTTGCGGTGTTTTTGCGCGGTCGCACATACCAACACTTCGGCTAAGAACCAATGAACATGCGCTAGTTGGAGGATGCATTGACTCAAAAACGTAACAATCGACTTTATAAGAGAAGCATACCAAATCGACTTGATTGTCGAAAGTATGGTCAACATTGCCATGATCGTACACACTTGCATCGCCCATTTTTGTGAGTAGATTTTCGCAAAATACGATCGCATGGTGGGTACAGTCTTTATCAGTCCGTTCTTCCACACTCGAGTTGTAATATGCATTACTGGAGGTATAGTCGGCTTTTGACAAGTACGTCGTCCGCCTGAGCAGAGCCGAAATGATAGATGTTTTTCTTCTTCAAACCACTAGTGTACTAGTAACACACCGATTTGGGAGGCTTCTGCGATGTATGAACGGGTTGGGTCCAATCCGGCAACTGTTCACAATGTGTCCTGGATGAAATTATGAGAGAAGTCTGCGTGGAATAACTTGGAGTCTCACACGACAACTCGAGGACTGAGACTATGCGGACGATATTTGTCTACTACTCACACAAGCTCAGCGCCATCCAAGCTGAATTGGAACACCTCGCAAGATTAGCACAACGCACCGGATTTGGGATAAATATCCACAAGACTAAGGCCATGAGAGTCAACACATGCAGCAGAGGAGGCAATACCGTCGAAGGAAACCCCGTCGAATATGTAGACAGCTTCTGCTATTCATTAACAAATGTCAAATATTCTGGCCAAACATCATCAGGAACGTGGATCTGTTAGAACTGACAAGAGAGGAACCACAACTGATACAGATTAAGAGACGCAAATGGAAATAGATCGGACATGCCATGAGGAACAAAGCCGAAGGCATTACCCGAATGGCGTTAGAGTGTAACTCTCAAGGCAAACGATCCAGAGACGGCCTCTACAGACACTCGGTACTCCTGGAACTACGAAAATGCAAACCTCACTTGGAATAGTGTAAAGACAGCTGCAACCAACCGAGTGAGGGATGGAGATGCCAAGTGGAAGCATCATTCTCCCAAGAGGAAAAATGTCTAGAATGCACCCTTCCACCGTACCACCAGTTTATAGACTTTAAAGCCGCCTACGATGGCATAGTCCGAGTAGAGCTATATAAAGCCATAAATGAGTTGGGCATCCCAAACAAATTAACAAGACCGTGTAGGCTGACCATGACCAGCGTCTCAAGCCAACTTAAGGTAGCCGGATTGCTGTCCAAACCGTCAAGATCTGGAATAGACTCTTCAACCTGGCGTTGGGGAAAGCAATCCGAGACTCTGATACATCTTGGAGTCAGTAATTGCTGCCGATACTTTCATGGAACTTCTTCCGGGCGGGCGACTGCTTAAATCCAACAGAAGCTACTATAGTCTTGCGAGGCTGTTCCGAAACCTCACCATGAAGTCAAAACTGCTCCTGTATAAGACTCTAGCCTTGCCAGTACTTACATATGAATCCTGGTCTGAGCCAAAGTTACTCTGACGCGCTCTGACTACGGTCCAGTTGGCCCCATATGTGAGGAAGGACGCTTCCGGTGGCGATAGAGACGAGTTGCTTGAAATCTACCTCGAAGCAGATATGCTCTGGGGCTGGGCATCTAGTTCGCATAAGCGAAGAGGATTCCGCTGGGAAAGTTCTTTGCGACACAATTCACGGTAGACGGCACCGTCAGCTGGAAGGATGGCGTAGACCTTGGGATGCAAAACTGGATGGCGTGGAATTGGCAAAAGTACTTGCTGCATGAGGCCATGGCCGGGGTGATGATTACGATGATGATATCCCGCCTAAGCTTGAGTATAACGCTCATAACTGGTCTGGTGTCGCAAGACCTCCCTTCACCTACTAGACACAATCCAAAGGCGAGCGATAGGAGACAGCAACATCGTGAAGCAATCAATTCGACTGATCACCGACGTGTTAGGACTTCTTTGTCTCTACATAATCGAGAGACTGTGGACTGGCCATTTTCCACACCTCCCCGTGCATTGACCCGCAATACTCCAGTCGCTAGGAATGCTCATCAGTGCACGCTTATGTCAGCTGTCGGACGCACAATTCAGTTCAGAGAACCGCAATGCTCTTCCTACTATTTCTCTCACTCACTACAACTCAGACCAGAAACTCCATACCTTGTATATAGAGTATATTCGAAACCCCATTTGCATAGCTCTTGCGACGGTGCAGCAGAATGTGACGAAGCTACCACCTGAGAGGCACGAGAATGGAACCGATTCTGGTCAGCTCTTGCTTTGGTTCAGCAGAAGTGATTCGAGCTAGCTCTGCTGTTCGCTGTTTTTCAATTGCAGAGAAATCCTTGACAATCCGATACGATGGAGAATCTAGGCAGATCCCATCTCATTCTCCGTCGCAACTAAACAGTTTGCAACAGTTTGTTAGTCAATGCGAATCATCTTCATTGGAGCTGCTGGCGTGTCTGGCCACAAAAGGACCAACAAACTCCACTCAATTGTATTTCTTTAAATATTCTTTTCAATCTCCTAAACGCAAACATTCAAAGCAATACTTCATTTCAGGTTTGTTGGCATAGCTTTGGACACTCAAACGTGCTCAAGTTGCACATTCGAAAGCACACCGGAGAGAAGCCCTTCAAGTGTGTTCTCTGCAGAGACCATACCGCATTCTCACAATTGTCGCATCTGAAGTCACACCTGATATCAGCCCACAACGAAAAAGGCGCCTACTTATGTGTTGGCTGCAATGAGTCTTTCGAAAAGAAATTCCTTCTAGATTCTCACGAGAGTACTTGCGATGCAATTGACGACCAGAGGCTGACGAAAGAGGAGAAAATACTTGCCGAAAAGGAAGCCGAGGAACTTGCTCAATTGCGCTACCTTATGGCAGTGCTGTTGAAAAAGATCTCCACGCAAGAGAAGCTGTCCATACTGGGCTTCGAGAAGAGACTCATCGATAACGTGCTCATTGCATCATTAGAGCTATCCGGTCATGATGCGTGCGATGATAAACTGGTAAATCCCCTCGATCAGATGAAGCTGAATATCGAGACCTTCTTGGAGTGGACTGTGCCCAAGAAGATCATGCATCAATTCAAAAAAGAATGCCCATCGATTGAGGTCATCCTCGAGAAGCTCGTGGCATTGTATTTGAAACAGGTAGAGTAAGGAGACAAAGCAATCAGCACCAAAAATATCGCAATGTGTATTGTGCCATATGTATATCGTATACTAACCCTAAAACACAAACTAGTGGTGGTGGTGGTGGTGTTTATCTTGCCATAAGTAGTCTTAAGTCGAATCGAATTTCTAGATAAGCCAATGTAGCAATAGATGTGCTTTTTATTTACTTTTTCAGTGTCTAGTCAATGAAATGTACCAAAAAATAAAACAAAAAACGAATTTATTCGATATCTTGCCATTTTGATCGGTCGATTACCAAAAGAATATGCATTAAATGTTGCTTACAACTTATGAAATAAAGTTAATTTAAGCACTAAGTGACTTTGGAACAATTGGGTTTTATTGAATAGCAGTTCGTGTCGCAATTGCAGACAAGCGGCGTCGATTCCCCACACACACAATTGGATAGCAGAGCCCTTTGTCGAAGAGCTGATCATTACAGCCCTGGTCTACGGATTACTTACTTACTTAAGGTGGCGCTACAGTCCGAGGTGGACCTGGACCTCAACCAACAAGCGTCTCCAGCCAGCTCGATCTTTGGCTAGCTGTCTCCAGTTTCGCACGCATAGTTGGTTGAGGTCCCTTTCCACTTGCGTGCGCCACCTGTGTCGCGGTTTTCCTCTACTGGGCCGTTCCTCGGGGGTGGATTCGAAGACTTTTCGGGCCGGAGCATTGGTTTCCATCCGCTCTGCATGACGTAGCCATCTCAATCGTTGGCTCTTCACTCTTCTGGCTAAGTCGATGTCGCTAAACAGCCCGTATAGTTCGTCATTATATCTCCTCCTGCACTCACCATCTATGCAGACGGAACCGAAAATCACACGAAGAACTTTCCTCTCGAAGCAACCAAGAGCAGCTTCATTCGCTTTTGACAAAGTCCATGCCTCCGCGCCATATAGCAGGACTGGGACGATTAAGGTCTTGTAAAGCGTTACCTTGGTTGTTCGAGAGAGGGCTTTGCTTACCAATTCCTTTCTTAGCCCAAAGAATTGGCAAGAGTTATTCTTCGTTTGATTTCGGCGCTGGTGTCATTGTCTGAATTGATAGCGGTGCCTAGGTAGACAAAGTTTTTGACTACCTCAAAGTTATATCTGTCTGCTGTGACGTTCTGGCCGAGACGTCGGTGTTGGGTGTCCTTTCTCGTTGACAGCATATACTTGGTCGTACCCTCGTTTACCGCTAAACCCATCTTCGCGGGCTCCATTGCAATACCCACATAAGCGCCATTGACATCACGCTGCGTTCTTCCGATAATGTCAATATCGTCGGCATATGCGAGTAGTTGGACGGACTTCTCAAATATTGTTCCTCTGGCGTTGGCGTTCGAGTTTTGAACAATTCTTTCAAGAACGATGTTGAAAAAGTCGCATGACAGCGCGTCGCCTTGTCTCTTGAATCCTTTTTTGACATCAAAGGTCTCGGTTAGGTCTTTACCGACCTGGTCTACGGATGTGTGGGGAATTTCGAACGCGAAAAAGCATGTATCTGCAAGTTTTTTGGTTGGTCGCATCTGGAGGCGATATGAGCCTAGTCAGGCGTCTACGGATCCAACCCTGAAGGTGGCTGGGCCAGGTAGAGGGTATGGACACTAGCTACGGACCGAAGATTCTTCGATTTCGAACCTGTGGAACAACGAAGCAGAGAACGCACACGCTTATGATGGCGCCACATGCGGAGAAGTGCCTCAATCAAACTGATGTACGTACCTTCCCAGAGATCGTGCTATCGGGCTCACTGTTCCTCTCCGGAATGTAGCGTCACAAACAAAGAAAGAGGGCCTCGAATAAGACTTTTCTGGTGTCGTGCGGAGATTTTCGTTTCTTTAAATGCAAATTGAGTCTTACATAATTTCAGTGCGTCCACTCAGCAAGACCACAGCATTTATATGGAGCTTAACCTAGGAGATAGAAAGAGGAACAAGGAGAACAGTAATAGTGCCTGTTGATGTTGACGCGAATGATCGCCACGAAGATGTTTCAGGATAGGGGATAGAGGATAGGGTTAAAGAAGGTTATCTTTGGAATTGAGAAATTATTTGAGAATCACTGCCGCGCGTTTGCTACTATCTAACACTTTTCTGGATTGGGGGTTCCCTTTGTGTCCAGGCCAGGCCATAACCGTCAACGGCGAGAGCTGTAGGTCGATGATTACCAACTTCTTTTGGCCTCAATTAGCGCTACGTGCCAAACAGCTCACGTCACATTGGAAATTCTGCACGAGCAATTCGAGGGCATGCTCATCTCACGTGGAGATGATGTGAACTGGTCACCGAGATCGTGCAATTTGACTCCGTTGGACCTTTTCTTGTTCGTATAGTTTTTTTTTTTTAAGTCGCAGGTCCCAGCGAATAATCCACAAACCACAGCTGGCCTCAAAGCCAACATAACCTATCATCATCATCATCATCATCACAAGGAAGACATGTATTCCATACATAAAGGCATATTCCATACATTCGCCTTTCAAGCGAATAAAAATGTGAATGACATCTTAAACATACCTTGTTTTATACCAATTTGAAGATTTGGGAATACGGGAACGCCACAATGAAGCAGCATGGCCAGAGTCGTCAACGATAGAAGACAGCTTAAGGTCAACCTCCACGGATGGACTATGCATGGCCAAGTTGGAACTTAACTGAGTTTCTACAGCAACCACGAGTGTTCTGCGTGATCTCAAGAGTTTTGTTCTTATAATGGTTTATCCATCACAGCGCATACAGAACACTACGTTCTCTAAGTGTTAACTGTCAGAATCGCTTTACACAGCAGATGTTTGATGCGCAACTAATCATCTACCGAATTTTCATCTCACGGATTACCTCAAATAAACAATATCAATCAACAAACGACGTATAAACAATATTTTTAAACGATAATCGTGACAAGCTAAAATCAATTTCGTTGCAAAGATCATTGAATGCAACCATAGTTAGTTCGATGCCTTTTAACAAAGAGTAAGGTTCTCACTCGATGAGATCTTTGGGGAGCATATAAAGGGTGTTTTTTTTGTTGAGAGGTATAGAGCTTTGAAAGCTTGAAGGCTTCCGGCCCGGCAAATCGACTATAGACCAAATCTTCACACTAAGCCAAATCCAGGAGAAGACCAGTGAGTTTCAAATCGATACGCACCGCCTTTTCATCGATTTCAAAGCCGCCTACGACAGCATTCATCGCAAGGAGATATTCGATGAGATGGCCGAATTCGGGATCCCGGGCAGTTTTCCCGGGATCCGGTTGTGTCGCACCACGCTAACACTTACGCTGATTGAGTCGAACTGCACGACTCAATGGTTTCTGAGCCGTTTGAAACTTGCACTGGATTTTGGTTAGGCGATGCGCTGTCGTGTGATTTCTTCAATCTGGCACTGGAGAAGATGGTACCGCGGGCATCTGTACACACGGAAGGCACTATCTTCTACAAGTCGGTCCAACTGTTGTGGTACGCAGATGACATCGTCTCGCATTCCCAAGGTGCCGTAGTGGACGCTTTTACGGCGATTGAAGAACAGGCGAATCGAACTGGTCTCAAGGTCAATGAGGACAAAACGAAATATATGCTGTCGACCAAAAAACGTTCCGTCACACACCACCTTGGACAAAATTTCACGATCGACAATTTCGAGGTAGTAAAGGAGTTTGTCTACCTCGGGCAAACGTGAACTCCACAAACGACATCACAGTGGAGATCCGTCGTAGAATCGCCCTTGGCAACCGGTGCTACTTCGGTTTGTCAAAACGACTGGGCTCAAAACTCCTGACTCGAAGGACCAAAGTCATGCTCTACAAAACTCTTATTTTGCCAGTCCAGCTCTATGGAGTCGAAAACTGGACGCTAAGCAAAACTGCCGAGCTGATTCTTGGTACCTTCGAAAGAAAAGTTCTACGACGGATATATGGTCCCGTCTGCGAGAAAGGCGAATGGAGGAGAAGACATAACAGCTGTACCAGAATGTGGATGTAATCCGTAAGGCAAAAATCCGTCGACTGCACTGGCTGGGCCACATCCAGCGCATGGACAACAATGCTCCAGCAAAGAGGGTTTTTGAATCCGAGCCTACTGGTTCGAGAAGGAGAGGAAGACCAAATCTCCGGTATAAAGACCAAGTAATCGCGGATGCAAGGCAGTTTGGTCTTGATGACTGGAAGCAGCCTGCCCAGGACCGTCAACGATGGAAGGCAGCAATTGCTCAGGCTCGGACGCTCCATGGGTCGCCGGCCTGATAAGTAAGTAAGTAAGTAAGTATAGAACTTTGAAATGGAATAAAACAAAGACGATTTTTTTAAATTGACTTGTTCGTGTCAAAATGTAATCAAAAAGGCTGGCTCGGACGTAATCTAATCTGGAGGTCCAATTTTCGATGACTTTTTCCAACATTTGTGGTCGTATATCGGCAATAACGCGGCGAGTGTTGTCCTCCACGTGGTCAATCATTTCGGGCTTATCGACGTAGACCCACAGTAAATAGTCAAGCGGCGTTAAATAGCACGATCTTGGAGGCCAATTCACGGGGCCGAAACGTGAAACTATGCGGTTACCAAACGTTTCCTTCAATAAATCAATTGCGGCACGAGCTGTGTGACATGTTGCAGCGTCTTGTTGAAACCACAGCTCCTGCACATCATCGTTGTTCAATTGATGAACGAAGAAGTCAGTAATCAGCGGTCTATAGCGGTTACCATTGAATGTAACGTTCTGGCCAGCATCATTTTTAGAGAAGTACGGATCAATTATTCCACCAACCCATAAAGCACACCAGTCCGATTTTGTGAATGTAACGATGTCGCAACATACACTTAAGGATTATCATCACATCACATTAAATATCAGATAGGAGTACCCATTCAAACAAAAGTGAGGTTCATCGCTGAACAAAATTCGCTTTTGAAAATTGGGATCAACGCCAATCTTGTTTTGTCCCCATTCACCGAATCTACGCTTTGCTATACCAACTATGCTATGCTAACCAACAAATGCCAAACAAAACTAAAAATAAATCAATTGACAGCTGACAAAATGGCCGCCAGTTAAAATAGTTGTGTCAACCTAAAGTTATATACCTCTAAGAAAAACACCCTTTATATTCATGAGAAAAAGTAATTATGGTAAATTAATGAAAATAACATGGCTAACGTTGACTTACGTATGAAACTTTAAGTTTGCAAGGCAATTGTTTTTCATCTTTCGTCATAGTTAGGAAGCTCTTCAAAAGAGTACAAGGAACCCTTTCGAGTCTAAGGTCTTGTGTATCGTATGGTGAATCCCAAATGATGGATGAATATTCTAAATACGGTCTAACTGACGAACAGTAGACTGACTTTGGAATAGATATATCCCGAAAATCGTTACTATTTCTTTTCATAATGTAATGACAACTTAGGGCCGATTTTTTTATCAATCAGATAGGAGTTAACTGTCAGTTATGACGTAAATGGATTTTTCAATAGTCGTTTAGCAGCTATTCGAGGAATAAAACCTCTAACTGTCCAATAATGTTACCTGCCCGTTTCAGAGCAGGAATGAGAGATAGAAGATTACGCAATAAGAAGTTCGTTCTGCGCTGCCTACATCACAGGCGACACCCGATTTGACAGCTCTATGTAATTTCCATAAGAATTGCAAGAAATATAACTTATGTTTGTCTTTTGGCTAATATTAATAGTGTTTTAAAATTGTGTCAAGAAGAAAAAGTTGTTTTAATACATTCTTAATTGAATTATTAAAATGTTTTTTAATTATTAGTTATTAAAATTATTTTGAACAAGTAGTAAGAAGCATTCATACATATGAACACAAATGGGTTACTTTAAAGTGAAATAGTATTTTAATATTCCATTTGTATTTTCTAAAGTGTTATTAAATGTGTAATGTGTTATTTATCACAATGCGTTCAATAAAAGTGATGAATAAGGTATGAGTTTTTCATTGTATTTTTTAAAAAAAATCGTTGGAGACGAGCAAATTGTCCTCATTGCCTCTTTCAGAAATATCTTCAAGGTGTTGCACTTGATCCTTTAGTACCGCTGTTGGCTTTGATAATTCTCATTAATTAATTTGATCGTTTACCCAAGTAAACTTAGATTGTAAATTGCATCCACTTGAAGCTTCCACTAAAAATGGTTGCAATTGTTATTGTACTTATACAAATAAGCATGAACGTACATCTCCTGTTTTAAATCTTCAATTTGATATTTCAACTGTTAATATATTATATTTGTTAAAGAATTTTGTTTGGTAATTGAGGAATATATCGATGAAACCGTGCTTTCAACGCTCCCACAGATATATCTGTTCGTAGCTGTTTATCGCATTTCGGTGCTTTGTTGCTCAAGAATCAGAGGACACCAAAAAGAAGACCCGACGGACTGGTTACATTAGCTCCTTGAGTAACAAATTCCCAACAACGATCCAAACTATACTCTACGACTTCGATGAGTTCTTCAACAACACCACCACCCTTTGTAACCTTATCTGCAGCATTTACTTCACAACAACATTTTCATTGAGGCACCTACACCTGATCAAAATTGAGAACAAAATTCTATTCGAATCGAGTCGCTCAGGAACTATTAGAAGCGCTGCAGTTTCTTGCAACAAACTTGCAATCATATCCTCATGTCCTGCTTTAATTTATATTGCATCCAAATACATGTAGCTGGATGAATGTACCACTATGGATTGTGGTTTAACTGTTGGAACAGTAGTATAATAGCATAATTCTATACTTATCCTTGATTAACCATCATACTTTAACGTAAGTATGGACTTAAATATAGTAACATGGGTACCCATTTCAAATTGTAGATTCTGGAATAGTAGAAGTTATATACCAAAGTTTACTTCCATCAGAAGGAAATAATATGATCTTGTCACCTTGACGTAATCTGTAATACATCATTCTTGGTTTCCGAGGCAGATAAGATGTAATTCCCCAGTTAAAGTAAGCGAACTGTCAAATTTAAAAAGTCTTTTTGTTTTCTATAGTGTTGCGAAACTTGAACACCAAATCCGTTAACAACCGTGTTTTACTAGAAATAAAATTAACGGCCCTATCCCGCTTTTTCAAATGGAGGTCAACGTTTTTCATTCTTAAAACTTTGAAAATACCGCAAAATTGTTCAAACCAAACGAAAAATTTAAGACAATCCTATGAGCTTAACCAGCATAACCAGCTTCTATGCTCGAACACGAAAAATTGCCAATCAAGCTGTTTCATTCCACCACGTCATGTGAAGTTAGACATAGTTGATATTAGCACGACTGCAAATATCCGTCGAATAACTATCTAGCTGTTATTTTTTGATTGAAAAACTAGTACTACTTATCTAGCAGATGAAGAGTGGGATAACTAAATTCATTTGTTAGCAATCTGACTGTCTATCTGAATATTGAAAAATCGGCCCTTAAGTTTAAAAATTACACGAGATCTTTAACTTCTGCTAGGCGGTTAAGTCTGTGATTGCTTATGAATTCCATATCATCATACAATCGGAGATGTTATGATGATATGCCGTGAGTATTTACATTTTGAATTATTTAGATCTAAAGCATTCACCCCGATTACGAAAGTCGTGTCACTTGAACGACACAAGGCGTTTTGAGGGTCGAGTCACTTTACAGGCGCTTAAGCATCGATATTACGAACCTTAATCGACTCGAGCTTATGTTCCACACACATTCTAAAGTTGCCATTCAAAAGGTTTCTATCAATTTGAAAGCTCAATCTGTTAATTGGGGTGGTTTTCATAAACTCTACCCGAATAAACATTTTTAATTGTTGTTTTGAGGTGTTTGCTTAGTAAAATTATTCGTCGAATTTAAAGTAAATATAGACGGCATTGCTAGTTTATTTATTGGATTAGTGAAGATAACGACTATCAAGAATTGCAGAAAAGGGAATTTATTAACATCTGAAGAAGTATTCAATTAAAATGCAATCCAATTATTTACCAGATGCTAAGTAAGATATATGCATTGTACAATTGTGATAAATTTCTTTCCATCCAGTTGTGTTTTGCATCCGTTTGAGAAAAACCTCTTTTAAAATGTGTTGCTAAATTTCATATTCATATTTTCCTCCACCAGTTCAACCAGTCGCTTTATTTGTTTTGGGCTGAAAATGTTGACCCTTAAGATATATATAACAATAAATACATTTTACACCATTCCAGTTAAAACACAAAGAAAACTCATTTTTTTTTAGAGTCGTTCACAAAATTCAAACCGCCATCTTTTGTCGTGTTACTCGTCGTTTTGGTGTAGTAAATTGACTTTCGGAATACCGATACACGACAAGTGTCACACAACAAATACGTTCCACATAAGCTTATCACCAGAAGTCGTTTTATGGCGTAAAACGACTACATTATCGACAATCGTAATACCGACATCACAGATGAGTTTCGACACAAGTTGTTAAACGACTTTCGTAATCGGGGTGATTATGTTTACACCATTCCGCTAGTTTTTGTATATCCGATTGAAACTTAATGCAGTCGGTTATACTATTTATCGATAAATATAATTTGAAGTCGTCCGCGATAGTTAGAATTTCGCTGTAATTAAATATTCATAATCATGAACATAGTTTTCGAACGAAAGAAATAGTAAGGGACCAAAATGAGTACCATGCGGTACGCCCGCTGTTACCTAACTTATTAAATGAGATTTAAAACTATCAACCTTTACCAATTGCTTCCTGCCTATTAAGTAATTGGAAAACCACTCTTGAATTGCCAGCGACTTCAGCTTGTTCAAAAGCGAAGTGTGATGTAAAGGGTGGTTAAATTTTAAGGGCCGATGTTGATTTTGAATAAAACACAAATTATTTAGGAAATTATTGTCATTTTTTATTATGATAATATTGGTATGGTTCAATTATGTATGGAAGAAAATATCGGCCAAATGGCCGCCGCGACCTCGGCGGCACACCTCCATCCGATGGTCCAAATTTTCGATGACGCTGAAGCATAATTGAGGTTGTATGCCGTTAATGAATTATCTCATCCTTTAGCTCTTAAATTGTTGCTGGCTTATCGGCGTACACCTTTTCTTTCCTAAAGAAAAAGATCCAACGGTGTCAAATCACATGATCTTGGCGGCCCATTGACATCGCCACCACGTGAGATAACACGGCCATTGAATTTGTCGCGCAAAAGAGCCATTGTTTCGTTAGCTGTGTGGCAAGTGGCACCGTCCTGTTGAAACCACATATCGTCCACATTCATATCTTCCAATTCGGGCCATAAAAAGTTCGTTATCATTTCACGATAGCGAACACCACAGTAACTACCTGACCGGCCTCATTTTGGAAAAAAATACGGCCCGATGATGCCGCCAGCCAATAAACCGCACCAAACAGTGACTCTTTGTGGGTGCATTGGTTTTTCGACAATCACTCTTGGATTATCATTCGCCCAAATGCAGCAATTCTGCTTATTGACGAATCCACTTAGGTGAATATGTGCCTCATCACTGAAGATGATTTTCTTCGAAAATTGATCATCCACTGTAGCCATTTCTTGCCACCATTCTGACCATTGACGACGCTTGAAATGGTCAAGAGGCTTTAGTTCTTGAGTCAATTGCACCTTGTAAGCGTGTAAATGCAAGTCTTTATGCATAATGTTCATCAACGACGAGCGTGAGAGGTGCAATTGTTGGGCACGACGACGAGTTGAGGTGGACCACTCTTCCAGCTACACTATCGCGAACAGCAGCAATATTTTCTGCAGTACGAGCTGTACGAGCACTGGTGCTTTCACATCTCCTACAGACCCGGTTTGCTCAAATTTTTGCACGATTTTTCCGATTGTACGCACGAAATTGACCGAAAAAATCACGAAGTGCAAGATATGCATTTTGATTTGAACGCCCATTTTCATAATAAGCCTGAATAACTTGAACGCGTTGCTCGATTGTGCATCTTTCCATGGTTCAAATTGAGTTCGTCTGAAATTGAGAAATGTCAGATGAAAAGCATAAAAAGGCTTGACGTTTAGGTGTGGTTCACATTCAACATCGGCCCTTAAAATTTAACCACCCTTTACTTTATCGAAGGCTTTCTAGAAATCGGAGTTGAAGGGGCCTACAGATTTATGCCAACCCCGAACTGTGAAGGTTCCGAAGCTTCCTTCATCCATCATTGTCAATGACTCGAGACATGCCATGAATTATATATAATTCTCGTCACTGTGATGAAATACAATGAAAAACTGATCACCAAGAAATGCCAGAAACTCGATATCATTCTGACGACGACGAAAAAGAAAACAACAAATTCTAGCCTTACAGCCGGTTCAGCAGTGTCAAAGTCGATTGCAAATGCAACGCATTTTATGTGCGAGGATCCTGCAACCAACTCATCCCTTTTCGGTATCGATTTAATGAATTCACTTATCCTCCTCATCAGTGCCAGCGATGACTGCCAAGAATAAATGCGAAGAATATACGAGCGATTTTAAAAACATCAACACTTAGTTTTCAGTTGGAATGTGCATCATTGGTGATCGTTCCTAGTCGCTGGATCGTCTGAATCGTCTGAATCGTCGGTCCTTAACTTAAGTACACGGCTGAGATAAAATTCCGAAATGGTCACGCATCCGAAAACCAACCGGCAACCAAGGCAGGCAACTGCCATTCGGTCCTCTTTAAATTCCACCAATAAAACGGCCAGTTTTATAGTTGCCGACTGGAGTCGCTCGTAAACTTTCCATTAATAATAGATAAATGTTGGAAACCCGAGTACGAGCAGAGCTGGACCGTGGAGCTGAAGAGCAGTGCGATTCGAAGCCCTCCCTGGGCGTGTGCTGGACACGACACGGAGAGGTATAGATCCTTGGGCCGGTAGAATATTTACAACACAATAAAACTTCTCCTTACCATTTGACATTTATGACCGGTAATTCCGTATTTAATTCGCAATTCTATCCGAGGATGTGCATGTGGTGTGTTCTTCTATTCGCTGGGCGCTCCTGCCACGCTTGTCGTCCGTTTGACTGAAAATTCGCGCGGGATCGCGAGTGCGTCGTCATCATTGTCGTGCCGGGTGGAGGCGAAAAGAAGAAGGGCTACGATTATCCAAATATTGACATTGTATTCCATGAGACGTGCTGGACTTGGACCGCCGATCGTGACGTGAGCACGCGGACGACGACGAGAGTGCCATTGGGGCTGTTCAAAGGTCCACCAAGAGGTTTAGTGTAAATCATCGTTTGGATTAAGTTATTACCGAGCGTAATAAATATTGAATACTGCCAGGGGTCCTCTGCTTTCCCGGGCGAAGTGGGTATGTATTCCTTGTCGGTTTTATGATTTTCATTAGTTCGGGCAGATGACAGCCCTAATTGGAGTGGCATGGCTTTGAGATGCGTATTACGAGGTTTCCTCATACGGGAGAGCAAATAAATTGTTCACCCCGGCGCGCCGTGAGGTGGATTGCTATTTGCTTTACTGATCACGTTTAGCCTGAGTTATGACGTCTCAGTTGGATTTAATGAGAGTGCTTAGTCGTGATGCCAGGGGCACGTGAGTGGAGATCTGCTGGAAGTCTTTGTCGGGGAATTTCTGTTTTTTTCTTCCTTTATAGTTTAGCAGAGAAAACCATATCTTGGCTTGGTTGGTTGACACTGAGTCCATCAATCGCATGCCTCTCCGACTTCAATTTGGAATGCTTTGCTGCTGGATAGCTCAACCTTTGATTGAACATTAGAATTCTCCACACAACGGCGAGAGAAAATGGGCCAACAAGTCTCTCCAAGCCCAGTCATCTCTCTCGTGGTAGTCAAGCTCCACTGTCAAGTAGCTGTGAAGCTGGAGCTGGCTCTTCTGTTGCCTTGTTCCATTAACTCAGCGCCCGTGTTCTTCTGGTCAAGTGCCTGCTGTGATGCTTATACGCCGCCATGATTATACACAAGCCCTTGTTATTCTTTGAAAGAAAGGTCGAACGAAACTTTAAAGGCATTACTTCATTTCTCCAGAAATGACAGTTCCTTGCTTTTTTCCTTTTATTTTGATAGCGACTCTTCCTTTGATACCCCGAGTAGTTTCGTCGAGCTTAAGATTAGTTTGAATTGCCTCGTGGGCCTAAAGAACTTCAAGAGTAATTCTGCGTTTGAACGTTGGTCTTAAATGGTTTGACTCATCGGAATTTTTGCTTGACGATAGGCTGAAAATAGACCGTAAGACTCCAAAGTTCACCAGTTGTTCGGGCTTAAATTAGCCAAAAGCAATCAAATATTGATCAGAGCAATCGTGCAAGATCGGATCTAGATATGCCCTGAAGCTCATTCGGTAAGGAAGCATCTGGAGACCAGTTGCGTCTGCTGTTGATTTTCCGAACACGGATGTCACAAGACCCACTTCACACAGAGTGGATGTGTCAGAGTCGCGTTATCCGCGTTATCTGAGTTGGTAATGGGGGCAGACAAGGATCGTGCCCCCTTGGCTCCGTCCTCCTTGTCAGCTGAAATAACCTAACTGCTCGTTCACGAGCCGATCAATTGTGGCCGGAGATTAGGTGACCACCGGAAGCTCTATAGCCTCGCGACTGATCCCGACTGTTTGCTCTACAGCTTGAAGAGCTTATTCCTTATAGTTATTATTGTTACGAGCTGTATTCCCACAAGTAGGCGGGAAAGAAGTGTCACCTTAGGTAGAGCTCGAAATACCCAGGGAAGGCTGGATTGAAACCGAAGGTCGCCAAGGTTTTCGGAGTTCGCATATTTAGGACATTCTCTTAGCCACGCATCCCTTGGCGTATGCTGTTCCACCATTGGATAAGATAGAGGTTTACTCCTCACGTTGCAACGCGTTGCTTCCTTATGCCGTGTAAATTCGCGAGTTGAAGGTCGTGCTCGTTCAGTTGTACAGGGTGGGCCATCTAGTGGATTTTTTTTAAATCATAGGTTATGTTGACAGTGGCAACTGTTTCCCGCTCCAAACATGACAGAAAATCAGTACCATACCTCCGCGGAACGGAATGAGTCGTTTTACGCTTGAATAAGGTTGAGAAACTTTGAAAACTTATTTTCAATTTGAGTGCTGTGTAGCCCAAACGTGTGTGCGTTTTTTGAAAAGAATTTTTTGCCGAAATGACGCACCCAGCACGACTGACGACTACACGCAAGTTTGTGTACAAAAAGTGCGTGAGACTGCTAGCTAATGAACAACACTCGTGGTCCCCGTCGTTGTACGGTCTGCACAGATGGGAATGTGACTGCTGTGGCCGAGAGTGTGAAACTCAATTCAGGAACATCAATTCGAGAACGATCTCAACAGCTCAACACTTCAGGCACTAGCCTGAGGAGAATTCTGCACAAAGATCTCCGATTATTCGCTTCAAAGGTCCAGTTGACTCAGCTACTGAAGGCGCGGCGGGGTTTATTTTGGAGTTGGAGACCACCAACAGAGGCAACGACATACACTCTTTCGTCCAAGGAGACGAGTCAACAATAATAAACACCAAACGTTCATCTGACAAAGATGACGACTCAGCTGTAATAGACACCACACACTCACTCGCCAAAAGGGACAAGTCAGAAGCCGGAAAGATCATGCTACTGTCGTCGAAACAATAACAAATCAGTTAGGAACACAATAAGTGTCTGAGGCGAGAAAAGTAGAATTAAGATTTTAGTCTTAAGACACGATTCCACAAATAAAGTTCGTTTGCTTTTTAAAAACTCAATACGCTTCAATACTCATTCAACTCGCGTCTATCCGCTTAGTTATAAAGGGTGGTTAAATTTTAAGAGCCGATGTTGATTTTGAATAAAACACAAATTATTTAGGAAATTATTGTCATTTCTTTTTATTATGATAATTTTGGTATGGTTCAATTATGTACGGAACAAAATATCGGCCAAATAACCGCCGCGACCTCGGCGGCACACCTCCATCCGATGGTCCAAATTTTCGATGACGCTGAAGCATAATTGAGGTTCTATGCCGTTAATGTGCCGAATTATCTCATCCTTTAGCTCTTGAATTGTTGCTGGCTTGTCGACGTACACCTTTTCTTTCAAATAACTCCAAAGAAAAAAATCCAACGGTGTCAAATCACATGATCTTGGCGGCTAATTGACATCGCAACCACGTGAGATAACACGGCCATTGAATTTGTCGCGCGAAAGAGCCATTGTTTCGTTAGCTGTGTGGCAAGTGGCACCGTCCTGTTGAAACCACATATCGTCCACATTCATATCTTCCAATTCGGGCCATAAAAAGTTCGTTATCATTTCACGATAGCGAACACCATTCACGGTAACTGCTTGGCCGACCTTCTGCCAGCAAACAACAGCAATGTTTGCCGTAGATCGAACTGGGCGAGCATGCACATGTGTTTTCACATTTCCTACAGACCAGGTTTGCTGAAATTTGAGCACAATTCTACCGATTATGGACACATTTGGTCGATTATGTTGACCAAAAATGTTGACCACGAAATGCATTTTGATTTGAACGCCCATTTTCATAATAACGCGTTGCTCGATTGTGTATCTTCATGGTTCAAATTGAGTTAGTCTGAAATTGAAAAATGTCAAATAAAATGCAGAAAAAGACTTGACGTTTAGGTGTGGTTGCAATTCAACAACGGCCCTGATTTAACCATCCTTTAGCTTCGCAGTTTGGGAATTAGAGCAGCTTGAATTGGACAACGATTTTGGGCGAAAAATCAATTAAATCTCGGCGGCTACGTTGACAATCAAAATCTGGCTCGGAGCCCTCACGTTATTATCGAGTAGCCAATGCAACCCCAGAGAGTGCCAGTTTAGTGCGGATTGTGAAGCGGTGGCATCATTGGACCATTTTTCTTCGAAAGTGAGGCTGGGAACATCGTTTCGGTGAACGGTGGGCGTTACAGAACCATGTTAACCGGCTTTATAATTACTGAAACTGAAGACATGGATTGGGACGACCTGGATGGCGCGCAATGCCACACATCCCATGTCGCAATCGATCTTTTGCGCACCAAATTCCCAAATTGTGTTATCAGCCGTCTTGGCGATGTCAATTGGTAGCCTCGGAGCTGCGATTTGAACCCTTTGGACTGTTCTTTGTGGGGAACCGTGAAAGACCGATAGTACGCTAACAATCCAGAAACGATTCAAGAACTTAAGGCCAATATCATCGAAGCAATCCGTGAGCTACAGCCCGAAACCATCAACAAGGTCTTGGCAAATTGGGGTGAGAGATTGCGCTACTGCAACGCCAGCCGCGGTAGCCACATGAACGACGTTGTATTTCATTATTAATGGGAATATCTCTTCTTACTATAAAAACCATAATACATGGAACAAATATAATTTTGTTAATTTTATTGGATTTTTTAAAAGAAACTTGTATTTGGCCCAACCTGTTCTTACGGTCGGTCGTGCTCAATTGTACTAGCTTGGAATGTTGAACCTATTCTGTCGCTACCGCATTCTTGGCCTGGTGACAAGTGGCAGTACCGGCAGGGATCGCCTTTATGACATTACCCTACGATCGCAGACTTGACCACGCACTGGTGTGAAGGCTTGGTAAAGGGAACCTTCCTATCCTGCATTCCTTCTCGTGCCGAGACTCAACTTGGCTGGTCGTGTTTTGGGCGGGCTATCGCCAGGGCTTATAGATGACACTGCTGTAGATGTGAAGTCCGATCAGAAAGTGAGACCGTGTATCACAAGGGGTACTTTTGAGGTCAACTCTGGCTTATCGGCACTGTGCTTCGCTATATGTCGTTAAAGCCAGTACAATGGCTGAGTTAGAGACCACTGATTATTTAAATAATTTCCCAGAAATGCTGTGTAGTAAGTGAAATAATTAAATATTTAATAAAAGGCTGCCAAGGATTAACTTATTCATTCTTGCTTGGGATGGTTTCCTATTGACCATGTTCACTCCGTGAAGTCAGAATACATAATTTTCTCGCTGTTTTAACCACATTTCACCCCAAAAACAAGAATAAGTCCCACTTCTTCTACTGGATCTAGTTTACAAGCAATTGTTGAGACTTTTGAAAGACGTTCCTTTTTGTGATGACGAGTGAGTTCTGAACGACCGTCTCAAGAATGATGTTAAAGAAGTCACATGACAGCGTGTCGCCTTGTCTAAGTTCTTGTTTGACATTGAAGGTCTCAGTGAGTTCATTGGGTGGCATTTAAAACCCAGCCAGTCAGCCTTTCTTATGTCGTTTTGACAACTTTTCCATTTTTCGTCAATTAGTTCGCCTGGCAGGGTTGGACTCTGTAAGGGCTTCCGGGCGACTCGATCTGTCGATTGCGATTGTAGCTTTTCGACGTCAATCTGTTGTGATCGGGCTCTACTCCTTTGTCCTATCAAGGTCCGCGTTCTTATCTCGGCTACAATACGAGTCGATAGTGGCTCCTCGGAATATTCGAACATCTAGAATATGGGCCGAGTGTCTAACGTCCATCGCCATGTGATCAATCTGGTTGACGGTTGATTGATTAGGTCGCCATGTGAATGTTGAGGTGAGAGAACCACGTACTGGCTACAGAAAGGTTTCGCCTCATCACGAAATCCAACAGCCTGCGTGCGTTTTCAGACGTTTTGTCACGCAGATGTCCTCCTTACTCAGTTTGCGGTTAGAAATCTCATAAAACGATATTGGTGTCATAGCTCAGGCACTGATCATACGAGGAGCGTTCAATATATTCTCGGTATCGGGGTGAGGCTGTGGTTGTATATATAAATTGACTCATTTGTCAAGTAATACTATTATTTTAGTGCATTCATGTAAAATTTCATATAAATGTGATTATTAATTCGCGTTTTATCTCTAGTTAAACAGAATCATAATGGCAAATGAGACGATGATGGTGAAAATTGAGCATCGCGATTTAATTAAATTTCTCACTAAGCAAGGAAAAAATCAAAAAACTATTCATGAAGAGATGGTGGCTGTTTACCAGGGTTCCGCACCTTCATTATCAACTGTGCAAAAGTGGTGAAGTGAGTTCAAGAGAGGCAGAGAGAGCATTGAAGACGACCCCCGCTTCGGCGCCCCGGCAACTGCTTGTACGGGAGAAAGCATCAAAGAAGTCGAAAAACTTGTTCTTGAGGATGTCCGAATAAAGGTGAAAATGATGGCAGAGATCACCAAGCTTTCAATTGGTACCATTCACACCATTCTTCATGACCATCTTAACATTTCAAAGGTCAGTGCAAGGTGGGTGCCACGAATACTCACAGCGCCTCAGAAAAAAGTGAGAATCGCTGTAGAGAGCTTTTGGAGATGTGTAGTGAGAACGCGGACGGTGTTATGGATCCAATTGTTACTGGTGACGAAACATGGGTCCACCACTGTGACCCTGAAAGCAAACAAGAGTCCATGCAGTGGCATAAAAACAACAGACCCTCCGAAGAAGTTCAAAGTCACTCCGTCTGCCGGGAAGCTCATGGCCACAGTTTTTTGGAACTCAAAAGGAATCTTGCTCATTGAGTACAAAAAAAAAGGTGAAACCATCATCACATCCTACGGTTCCACTTTGCATAATTTGCGGGAGGAAATTAAAAGGAAAAGACGGGGTAAACTCGCAGCGGGTGTGTTGCTTCTTCATGACAACGCTCCTATTCACACGGCGCGAGTTTCCAAGGCTGCTGCGCGAGATTGTGGTTTCGAAGAAATCCAACACCCACCCTATAGTCCAAACCTTGCCCCTAGTGATTATTTCCTGTTTCCGGATTTGGAAAAATGTCTTCGTGGAAAAAGTTTTTCGGATGATGAAGAATTCAAGTCGGCAATAAATGGGTATTTTGCAGAGAAAGAGGCAATTTATTTTTTTGAGGGTTTAAAAAAGCTTATCTCAACATGTAACAAATGCATTGATGTTAGGGAAGATTATATTGAAAAATAAAAACAATTGAATTCGCATTTTCCTTCATATCGATACAGAGAATATATTGAATGCCTCTCGTACGTTCTTTCTAAGAGAGCATAGCACTCATCCATGCTATCGTCATGTTTAGCCTCTGTTGTGCCGTGAGCGCCGATTAGTCTGATCTTGCCGAATGTAGCCTCGATGCGAATTGTTATGAGGCGCTCGCTTTTGCATTTAAAGCTTAAGACTTTTTGCCGAAGTCTGCCTTGTACAGTTTGCCGAAGTCTGCCAGAACTCGCTTGCGAACGAGCATTACCTTCACTGTAAGTCCCAGTTTTTCATCCCAGTCCTTCCCATTGAACCTCCTGGTTGACGGTGATGTTTGCCTTGTGCCTATGGGCTCCGCAAGTTCATCGGCTCCACGTGATCCCCTTAACAGACTTTACATTCCACGTGCAGAACCGAAAATCGTTGTCCATGGTCATCACCAGTCACGTCAGTCAGGAATGTGGTTCTCTTTGAACTATTTGCCATGTACACGACGAGGAAATAACGCCCGCGCCGCAATAAATCCCTCCATCCAGCTCAAATCAAAGTCGAATCGTCAAGTGCACATCCACCGGCAGCACTTTGAGAACACAAATAAATGTATCTCATCTTGTAGAGCGATGCCGATTAAGAATGCAGATCGCAACCAAAAATATCCCATTCTACGTGCAAGGCCTCTCGCGAGTCAAAGAAACGAAAAGAAAACAAAATGAGAACAAGAACCAGTTTATTGCCAAAATATCTTGCGGTCTCTCGTCTCGCTGTCTGTGATGTGTCCGAGCGATGGCTGCCCAGATATTGTTTCCGAATCCACACTGACCTGCGGTATGAACAAATTGATGAGAAGCTCAAATATCATCTAACCCCGCCGCGGCCGGCAATGAGGATGACGATGCTGATGATGATGATGATTCTTTATGTTAAATTCGACGCAAATAGGTTCGCAGTCAATTTTCAAACGATCCAAAGGATTGCAAATGCCCTGCCACAGCGGATGCGGTAATAATTTATGAGGGATACCCTCTGATTGGAGATTTGTATTAATTCTTTTGGTTTTTTGTGTTCGGCAGGTAGCTGGCAGGAATCTGATGACTACAGGTAGTCTGTGGCAGTTCATCGGAAGAGCGTTTTTAATAACGGAACGAAATTGGGGACTGTCCGTGAAGGAATGTGTGAAGGATCTTCACGGTTTTGATCACGAAGATGGGTACAATCAAATTAACCCAAACGATGAGGAGGAGCTGTGTTGATGGTCTTTGTCTTTGGCTTTGGCTTTGACTTCTTTCTCTGGTAGCATGATCTGAAAGGTTACACAGAATTTTGGATCTGAGATAGTGGCGTTGTGGGATGAATGTGCGACATGAAATGAGTAATTTGCCGTCAGAACGATTTTGAACAAGAATGCTAAATTGGCACATCTAGTAGTTCGGCGAACAGAAGAACAATCGTGGCCATGGCTTGATAATTCACTGATCTCCTTTTTGTGATAAGCCGAAGGACAAAGATCGGAAAACTGGTGGCGCGACTGGGGACTGGGGACTGAGATGACTTCGTACTCGGTAGGGAGATAATTGGGGGCATTGCCGATCTTATGGCCGTGGCTCAGATAGTGATGGAGCCACTGTGTCTTGCTAGGGCTGGGCAATCGCAGAGCAGATGTTGAATGGTCATCTCTGCAGCTTCTGAAGTCGTTATGCGGCATGCTCAGACATGTCATGTGTACCTATGAAACAGCGTCCGGTAAGGACTTCTATGAGCATGCTTACATCCTTGCGACTAGGTTAGTTTAGGTCAGAGTGATGGCTGGCTGTTCATTAGTACCACTCACACTAAGGCCAGATAAGGCCAGTTGTGTTACAAAGCAGATCTGCGAGGATCCCCTGTAAATCAAATTCCCCAGAGGAAGTTGCAAAGAGCAGCTGCGACCAAAAGAAGCTGAGAAAAGTGTCGAGGAAGCTGATCTGAAATGCTTCATTTTGCAAAATCGCCAATATCTCGAAAACGGTGCGTTTTTCAGCGATCCAATTCATCTTTTAAGCCATCATAAGGGCATATATAGAGAATGAAAGGACGCTTCTTTAGAGACGAAAACCATGGCGCTACGACCAATAGAGGCTGAGGAAAGTGTCGAAGAAGCCAATATCTCGAAAACGGTGCATTGTTCAGCTATCCAATTCATCTGATTGTCCTGTCCAATGCGCATCTGGGGATGTTTGAGAAGAAATTTAAACGTAAAGCAATCCAACGGACAGGAATACATTCACAGCTTAAACAGGCTTCCAAGTCGTTGCTGTTTCTCGTAGTCAATGAACTGAAGTCATTGCCACCACAGTCAAACCCGAGCATGATTCAATTCCAGCCCCCTTGCACGCTCTAGCCACATCTCTCGTTCACCGCGACACATCAGGCTCGCCACCTTCAGTCCAGGACTCAATTTCAATGTGAGATGGCCAGCTTCCATCCCCGTCCACCTCAGGAAACGCCCTTTCGGATCACAATCAAGCTGCTTCGATGCTCAACATGTTTGCAGAATTACACTGCCTCCTCCAGAGATAAAGCATCAACCACGTCCCCATTTGATGGCTCCGACACCACCGTTGCACCTCAGAATAGACTCACCTCTGGCCCTCGCACTGCCATCCTCCCCTTGGCTGTCCTCGCCAATCTCGTCCCCTATCCGAGGACAATTCGTCACATCATCCATTGCACGAGGATTCTATAATTTTGCCAGCCTCCTTCAAGTGCACCTCGGGCCAACATACCGGCCAACCGCCCATCACGTACCCGAGCCTGACTGCAACGATGCAGTGCGCCTCACCCTGGTTCCTTATCGGCGACATCCCTCACCCGACATGAGGCCGCATTCCTGGCAGTCACCGATCCAGCGCACAGCTTGACAGAAGATTCAATTAGAAGCAAAAACGCCTCGCGCAAGCAAATCCACCCAACCAGTCGATGGCCAGTATCTCACTAGGCAATGAGATATAAAAGTCATGACATGTGGCCATTGATGCTTGTCCCCCATCATCTCGTACATCATCGATAACTCTCGCTTTTTATGTGTTAATTCCTTTTTGCCCTCTAAACTGTGACGTCGGACACGGGAGTCCAGCCAGTCGAGGCTTGGTTTTTGCTTTCATTCGGCCGCGCGCACTGATCAAATTTATGGATCGCACCGTTGCTGGTGTTCGCCGCTGTAGGAGAGTCCTTTGGGGGCCTTGAAGTGCATTTGACATGCTTAGAGTTGTCTACAATCGCGGTGATGCCTCAAATGGCTTGTACCGCGCCACATAACGTCACAGAAGCGCACCCAAAGAGGGCCGCACTTGTCCGCGCCGCGGTGGTCATGCGACCAGCTTGACCAAATGTCATTCTGAGTGACTTTGTTGTCGACGGTGGCGGTGGCGTTGGCGGGTTGAATGCCAGGATTTTCAAGGTTCAACATCTGACTGAGGAGCTAGTCATCGTCGCCGTCGATGTTACAGAGTTGCAGTTGTTTGTCGCTGTCGCCTTTACAATCGGCTTTCGGACGTGGTCTACGTGCATCCCCCTCCCCCCTCCCACCGACGAGTGTCAAGAGTAAGGTGCCGTGACTCCCATAAATAGATCGCGCGGCGGTACTTCATCCATCCGTCTATTGAAATTCGAAATAAACCTCTTGTCAGTACAGGCCATGGGTAGGCATAAAAACGAAACACCTAGCCGGAGCAGTGCGTGTGCATGAGATGCACATTTCGCACGGACCAAGGCACGGCTGAGGACGGGGAGATGTGGATGAGATGTGGGCAGTGGGAGGAGAATGCCGAAGAACACCGACAACGACTGCAACAACCACTACGACGACGACGACGACGACGAGTTGGACAACGAAACGAAAACGGCGAACACAAACGACAAACGACGAACGATGAGAACAACGAACAACGAACAACGAACACCGAACGAACGAAGACAACGATGGTGAACTGCAATTCATCTGCTGCCATATTTGTCGGTCCCACTTGCCGATACGCAATATTACAACAACCGGTACCAACAGATTAGATAGCCAATGGAGTTGGCAATTAGACATGGTGGCAGTGAGGATCGTCGTCATGGGCATGAAAGACAAGGATTGTCATGTTTTTTAATCCGCATGTACGTATGCATGGCTGTAGCCTACGAACATGAGACCTAAGAGTGTGCACTTGTTACCTGTCTGCCTAAAAGTGTCTATAAATACTCGCAACGCAACGAAGTGGGTACTATAGGGTGTACAAAGGATGCGCATCGCGCACTGATGGATCCTTACGATTCAACCGTGGTTGGAATTTGATAAGATCACACGCACACACACAAACACACACACGCAGAGTGACTTGCCTGCAAGTTGAATTGATTCGATTTGAGTGGTACGATGCGATACAGAATATTCTGAACACAATTTTTGCATCTACGTAGCGCGTAGTAGTGCGCAACATCAAGAGCTCTGCTTAACTTCACCTCGTTGAGTATCGATCTGTGCAGAAGATCGCTGCGCGTTTGATGTGAGCAAGGGCCTGTTTTGTGTTTCTGGTTGCTCCTTTTTCTCGGAGAACATCTTGAAGTCACAGTGTTCTGAAGGGCCGTGAAATGTTGGCCAAATTGAAGAGGATCAACGGCAATTGGGACACGCTGCGCTTGTCGGTGGAAATCGAGTGCATCTCTGTTCAGCAGTGAAGATCGCTGAGTCTCTAGTGCTCTGCAAAGAGAAAGCCATTATTTTCGGGAAACGATCAGCCGACGAGATCAACAGATCGATCGATCGGCTTCCATCATCAGCGAGTATATAGACAAAAGAGTTGGTTAGCGAACCCTCTCTCGGGGTTTTCAGTCGCTGCCATAAATCTCCATCAAAAGTGTCCTTTTCACAAGTGGAATTCCACGGAAATCTAAAGAACATCAATATCTCTCCGCCATACATCCACTTTACATTGCATAACTGCTACCATTTCACTCTACGATCGTATATTTGCCTTCGACCACACTTCCACTTCCCGTGTGTTACGCTGTCCTGCAAACCGCTGTCATTCCACTGTTGCTTGGTTGGTTTGCCTGGCAATTGAATCAATCCGTGGGTAGGTGTAAAGAGATATCACAACAAACGACTAGTAAGTCGATGAAATAACTGAAAGTGTGAGACAAGTACCACCATCGATGTGCGGCACGCATAACCCACAGCGCACACTGTACACTGCACACAGGATACATCTAGTATCTGCAACTAGTTCGGGTGGTATGTGATGTTTTATGGTGACATCTACGATATGTCAAGTGAAATATGTGTCTGCGGCACATTGTCTGAGGGATTGTTTCGAGTGTTTCAGCGTGTTCCAATGTTTGAGTGCACGAATTGAAAGTAATTTCGTACAACGAACAACATGTGACACAAATATTTCGTTTCAAATTCAAATTTGACAAGAACATGCGATTTGTCACGAAGTTCGAGTTGCTTGGCACTGATTTGTATTGACACGGCGACGTGTGCACCGTGCACAGTGTACAGACGATCGATGGAGATTTTCGAGGAATTTGAGAAGTTTGAGGTGTTAAAGGCTGTGTGGCATGGTAAACTCCATGAGTACATCTTCTTTAGTTTCTGTATCCCCTTGTGGGGCATAAGGCTTCAACGTTCCATTTCTGTCAATCTGTCTCAAAACTCCTCCCAACTGCCGCGCCTCACTCTCCACCACTCTGCAGGTCTTCTGCTAGCCTTTGTTAAAGGGTTCCATTGCATATCTTGGTTAGCTACACACCTGTGTGACCAATCCAGTGCCACTTCCGACGTTGTATAGTGATGCCTATTGCTTCCTGACCAGTTCTCTCGTAAAGATGTTCATTAGAGATAAGGTCAGGCATCCTTCGACGAATGCTTGTAGCTTTCTCGCGATAGTGGTGGTCACTCTCCACGTTTTCTTTGTTAAGATTAGAGTATTTCCTTATATGAGTAAGGCCTGATTAAACGTTTGGATTGCCTAAGACCACGACCATGTGTCCACTGGTCTAGGCGAAGTTCGTTTTCCTATTCGTTAATCAGAGTTGTGGCTGCTGTCCAATTGACATTACAGTACGGTTCAGGACCGATGAATGTAGATTCCGAGCCAGACCTAGCGAGCTCATCTGTGGATTCTTGCCTGCAATCCCTCTGTCTCCAGGGACCATGACAAGCTGTGTGTCTAGGGATTGCAGAACGTCGTAGCAACATTTGACTGTTTTAGAGACCAAAAGGTTAGACGAGAGTGCTTTAAGTGCTGCTTGACTGTCTGAGAATATCAGTATATTAGCGCCCTTAATGCCTTTGCGGAGAATTTGTGTGGAGCAGATCCCGATGGCGTTGATTTCCGCTTGAAACACTGTAGGATACGACCCCATTGGTACGGCGATCCTTGTGTTAGGTCCAAAGACTCCTGGTCCCACTCCGGATTCCATCCATAAAGAAGCACAGATAAGACATAGGCGCGAAACAGTTTCGCTACGCCAGATTTTGGATAGCATCGAATGCGGATTGGCCTTAGCGACTATTTTGGCAGTATCCAGTTTAGTTGCGCCATCGGTTGGCTCACTGCTGCCGAGGTACTGGAATTCTGATGTTTTGTTTCAAACAGCGTTTTATGATGTGTGCCTGCCTCTCCTTGTATATGTGAAAGAAAGCATACATCGTCCGTGTAGTCAAGATGTTTCAGTTGTGTTGGAAGAGTCCACTGGATTTATTTTGCTGTTGATACAATTGTAGTTTAGAATAGTTTACCGCAAAGCTAAATGCTTATCTGCAGTTGGATGTAAAGTGATCGTTACAAATTTTGAAGTGACTTTTTTTACATATTTTTTTTTAGGTTAACATTTCATTAAGATTAATATTTATGAACCAAACAATTTATGATACGGAATGAATTTCCATTAAAAATCTTTTTAGTTCTTTTTTTGAAATTCGGAATTACTTGAAGACGGTGGCAGCGAATTCGTAAATTTGGGGACGGTGCAACGTACTTCTCGGTGTGCTAGATATCTTATCCAGGTGGGATATTGCTGCGTTTCCTCAGGCCAGAATGCCGTATCTGATGCCCGATTCTGCTAACGAGTAATACACCTGCTAAAGCACATCTACGTTTGTGTAACGCTTAAGATACGCCATTGCGAAGACGGTGCTCTTAAGTTGCAGTCGCAGGACGTTGATGTGAAGAAAGTTCTCGTCGATGGTAATTCCTAAGTACTTGATACTTCTGACAACTTCGATTTCGTTCCTGTTGGTTGATTGCGGATAGCGGTCGATGAAAGATTTGGAAGACTTCTACAGGTGTTGATGGAGTGCGAATGTGCATCGCCTTTGTTTTCGTAGCCATTATCATGGCACCATTCGGATACAGCGTTGAATTCTTCCTGCATTATCTGCACAGCTGAATGCAAGTTTTGGTGTTTCACCACGATTGCTATGTCATCGGCATACGCATAAGCAGTCGATTTTTTCAATAACTTCAGTAGCTCGTTCGTCAAAAGGATGAATAAAATGGGGCTCAATTTTGAGCCTTGTGGCACACCATATTTGGTTTCCTTTTCAGTACTCAATGTATCAGTTACCTTGACTTGGATAGTTCTCTCAGTCAGGTAATTTTTGACAGGACTCCTCTCAACCCCATTCTGCTGACACTTTCTACGAGCTTTTCATTTTAAAGTATCGAATGCTTTGCTGAAGTCGATAAATAGCACAATTATGTGATGATTCTTGTTAAGGCCTGCATCGACGACATTTGTAAGCTCCCCCAGCAGTGATTGGGTGCTCTTGCCTTTTTTGAAACCGTACTGATTCGGGTGTAGTACTTTATTTTTCGATAGAAAACAATTGACACGATTAACAAGTACTTCTTCCAGGCATTTTTCAACAGCGGGTAGGTTTGCAATCGGCCTGTAGTTCCCTGTTTCGCCTTTAACCCCTCCCTTGTAAATTGGCCGAATTATCGACCTTTTCATCAGCCTTGGCACATTTGCAACAAATTCACAGCTAGCACTTATGTCCGACATTTCTTTTCTTATTTCGTTTATAATTACTTCAGTGTTATTATCTGGGGGCGGTTTTGTGGTTGGAGCTGCTGCTGCGGATTCTGGTGAGCTCGCGCACCTCGTTCGTTTGGTCAGTGCTTGAATTGGTTTCCACTGTTGCCTTGGGTGCGGAGAGCGCTGCGGGTTCCCTTCTACAGGCAGGACATCTCCATTCCTCCTTTCTGGGCATAGGCATTTGCCGAGGTACACCCATAGTGCATTTTGCGTTCGCATCTAAATCATGTCACAAAGTCTCCATCGGCTGGGAGGTCAGAGAGGCATTTACCGCAAAGATCCATACGTTTATAATGTTAAAAACGTTCAAGAGATAAAATATAAGACAAAGAATGTTAAATTAATTCACTGGGTGCCCAAGGGGTTTCAGAGTTTAAATGTTAAGAAAAAAAGTCACCATCTTTAATGTACTTTGGTTTACTTCAAAAAGGAATTTGGGTAATAATTCTGTACTTCAGAAATTGGGATCACAAGCTTACTAGGTCTCACTGTAGTTATGGATGCCTCCGTTTCCAGTCGACGGGGCTGCTCGAAGCACATGCAACCTTGCCTTACTTCACTTTCCATCTCGAATTCCCCCTCGAAACACGTGCCATTTGTGTCCGTCGTATGAAGCCTTGATAAAAGCATTTACTTTCGCCTCCTGGGCGGAGCACTCCCAATGAACTCTCTGTTTACACCGTCAAATGCGTTTTTAAAATCAATGAACATCAGGTGAAGCGGAAATCTATACGATCGACGCAAGAAGATCCAATTCGGTATCGAGTGTGTCTTCGTAGGTCTTCGTTGTTTAATTCTTTCTTTGTTTGGTGCTACAGTCCAGGGTGGAGCTGGGCCTCAACCAACAAGCCTCTCCAACTATCACGATCGCCGGCTATTTGTCTTCAGTTTCGCACGACAAGTTGGTTGAGTTTCTTCTCCACATGGGTGTGCCACCTTAGGCGAGTGCATCCTCTGTTGCCTTGTCCCAAAGGTTCGGAGTCGAAGACTCTTCAGGCCGGAGCTTGGTTGTCCATACGCTCAACATGGTCTTTGGTGTTGTATCCTTAGACGCTATGTCGCTGTACAGCCCATACAGTTCGTGGTTGAATCTGCTCCTTCAAATACCATCAAGTCATGCAGCACCAAAGATCTCTCAAACAGACCAAGGACTTCTTCACCCGCTTTTGATATCGTACATGCCTCTGCGCCGGGCATATATATGACTGGGATAATCAGAGTTTTACAGAAAGTCAAGGTGATCCTTTGAGAGACGGGTCAATTATTCAATTGCCTCTTGAGCCCGAAGAAACACCGGTTGGCAATAGCTATTCTGCATTTGATCTCGGTCCGGGTGTTGTTCGTACTGTTTTCTTATTTCTGCGGAGCCGAGGTAGGCGATGTCCTTGATCATCTCGAAGTTACAAGTCTTCATTGTGACTACAAACGCCTCATTGACGGCTCGCTGTGTCCTGCCAATCGCGTCAAAGTGGTCGGCGTATGCTGAAAGATGAATGTCTACAGAAGCTTAAGAAGCTGAGTAGGAGTAACAGAGTAAAACTCTGTTGGATGGCTGGCTATACAGGGATAGAAGGCAATGAAATGGCCGACTCCCTGGCTAGGAATGGAGCTTCGGAACATTTTATAGGCCCCGAATCATTCTGCGCCGTAGGAGATCACGTCCTTAGGGAAGAGTTCAGGGAACTAGAAAGAAGGAACCGGGCAGATACATGGAACAGCGCTCATGGTATGAAGCAGGCCAAGAAACTCTTGGGTCACCATAACCGCAAGAGGTTTGAAGCATGTATCAGAATGAGCAAAAACAACCTCCGTATCTTAACAGGCTCCCTAACAGGGCACTGTAAACTCAGGGAACACCTAAAGAAACTAGGAGTATCAGAAGAAGGTCTCTGCAGATTCTGCGGAGAATCTAATGAAAATCCAGAACATATACTGGGATTTTGTGCGGCACTAGCCCACAAAAGACAAAGTTATCTGGGCAAACACCTAATATCAGAGGAAGAATTGAAGTCACTAGAACCAGCTCTCATTCTCAGATTCCTAAAAGAAACTGGCTTAGAGAGAATAATAATAATAATAATATGGGTGGCGCTACAGCCCGTAGAGGGCCAGGGCCTAGCTTCTCAGTTGTGGGTGCTATTGCTCTCACACGAGTGGAAGGGACCTACAGTTTTATGCCGACGCCGAACGGCCAAGTTTGAGAAGCTTTTTCTAGACATTTACACTCTTTGATTTGCATTGTCAGTGACTCGAAAGAGGTGGGGCCGTGAAAAGTATTTCTTGTCGTACCAGGAATCGAACCTAGACAGGTAGGTCCAAGTGCGTAGGAGTCGACGCACATACCCACAATGTCACGGGCCACCACTTAGAGAGAATACTTTAGGAAAAAGATCTTCAACCTTCGCGCAATAGGAGCAAATAACCCTCAAAACGACTTTGAAAAGAGCTGCATGGGAGGTATGAATAGGGGGCACAATAGATCTCAAGGTCGCGGTGCAATTTAGCCTCAACCATAATAGTAATATAATGCTGAAGGATGTACAGACTTCTGAAAGATCGTGCATCTAGTGTTAGCGTGTGAGTTGTGCACGATGTTCTCCAGGATGATGTTAAATCCATTCGCCTTGTCTAAATCCATTTTTGACTTCCGAAATCTCGGTGAGTTTCGACTTGAGCCGACTTTGATGGATCAGCGACAATTCTGCATCGTCATCTTACACAATTTAGCGAGACTAGACTTCCCTGGCCTGAAGTCACACTGAAAAGGACTGATTCTGATGCAAGCAACTTTCTCTAGGTTGCTGCCAAACGATGTGTCCGTAGGTATCTCTCGGTCTTCCTACACGCTGCCCTCGTTTGAGCGAAAGCGCTTGCAGTGAAAGAACACTGCCCATAAGTAGTGGTTGTGCAGTCAAACTCCGAAGGACAGAATGATCACGATCACAAGAGGTTAGTTTAACCAGCCATGCGAAATAACCTGCAGTCTAACTGCAGTCCCGCGGGGGGAGTGGTTGAAAAGGTTTTGACGTGGGTTAGTCCGTAGGCCCATTCCTGGCGTCGAATACTTCAGGCTTTCGAATCGTAGTACCACCTTCGTTACAACAACAATACTTTTGATCAAACATTCTGGGAAGACATTGAGTGAATCCCACTTTCAGAGACGATCAGTGAATTGTTTGCTTGCGGCGACATTTCATTTTTGAAGTCTACGAACAATTCAGTGATTCTTTGACTCTCGTTGTGTTTTGGAAGATCGAAGGAGTTTTGAACGTCGAACATTGAAGACAGGAATTAAGGAGCTAAGCTGACATTTTGTATTGGTGATCGACATTGAATCGTCTCTGAACTTCCTGGCGATAGACATGTTGCCCCATAAGCAGAGCCATCAAATGACGTCTCGAGAAATAAGCCTGAGTTACAAAATTCAGTCCCGTGGCACTAAGCGCACGCGAGTGTTCATCTGAAGTCCATCACAGAGCAGATTAGTGACAGCATTATTTTAGCATTGGAAAGTGACGTTGTTTCATTGCACGGTCGCCAGCATCGTTTTTCTGCCTCTAGAGCCACCGCCACCGCCCAGAATTGTTCTTACACCAGTCGGAGCTTGCTTTAAACAAAACCCCGCCGTGAAGGGCAACAAAAGGAAGCAGCTCGTCAGAGGTGTGGTGACTCCCGACATTTTTTTTTTTTTTAAGAAAGACTGCCCAATGAATCGAGAGCGGACTGCTCCACACGTCGTCCAGCTTCCAAATCACTTGGCTCCCCTCAAAACCGCGACCAACCGCGCCAATTCAACTTCAATTGAAACGAATTCAGCAATGATTCACGGGACGCACACATCCTCCCCACCCCACCCCACCCAAGCGTTGCGGATACATGAAATATGCATGTGCACACACGTTAGTCTCGTCCCGAGAAGAGGCGACTGCTCCACCCAGCGACGCATTTTAATCACACACAGCCATGTTACAATTTGCATAGCGTGAGTGCGGTTCATTGATCCTATCTGCACGGCCGCTGCGTATCGTTCCTCCGCCGCACCGATGCGCACTGAGATTGCATAATACCGAGCCGCACTCGTCCCGTGGATATGCAAAGAGCTCTCGCAATTTTAAGGTACACCGTGCTTGCGAAGATGCTTGAAATTGAATACCTCGCTGCGTTCCGCAGATACCCCGTATCTCGCTGCGATGTAAAAACAAATGTAGACATTAGAGCGCACTCGTATGCGCATGCGTGCGCTCGGCAGATTGAAATTTGTCGAACACATAACCTACGATAGGGCCGGCCAGTTGTGCGAGTGCATCGGGCCGCACGATGCGAGCGAGGATCGCAGCGCGGTTGCGTGCATCTGAGCGTCTTACAAATTGACGACCGACGCTCGAGATGTGATTGACATTTCGACGATCGGCTGATGGATGAGTTCCCTTGACCTCTGGGCGGTTGTTTGCGTTTCGAATGGATTTTATGCCCGCCGAATGAGTTATTCGCCGCGATGGACGCGCTTCATAAATGTTTACGACTGCTTCATGGTCTTGCGTTCGACTGACGGTGCGGCGTCCTCCGTCTAGGCGATCATAAAAAAAAGCCATGGACCGCGGCGAACATATGGAGTTCTTTCGATAATTTATCGATTCTGCAGCACCAGCGGGAGTGTGGGCAGAGGTAGGCAAATGGCTTGAAGGAGGCGTTGGAGGTGCATCCGCAACGAGCGGGAATAGGAGTAAAGGGCAACGGGGCCAGTGGCGGTGGTCAGCCATTCCAAAGAATGCCACAGTTCATGGGTGCTTTGATGGGAGAACCCTGGGCGAGTTTTTAATTGCTTGTGAGTTGAAAGGATCCTTTGCTGAAAATGGGGAGAAGAGTGGGGCCCTTGTGTGCCGTGTCCGGAGGGGCAGGTACTATACGATTGAACTCGGGAAAGATCAAGGTCAATGCTCGGCTGGGAAGTGTTTCCCAAACGTTGTGGAGTCACCTTCGTATGGGAGACACAGTCGCCCTGGACTCGCATTCCTCTAGGAGCCTCAGTCGTCCCCGAGTCAGAGTCGTCACGGAGTCGAAGTCCTCTAGGTTCCACCGTCATCTCGAACCCACAGTCATCACGGAGTCTCGGTCGCCTCAAAATCACAGTCACTTTGAAGGCGCAGTCGTCTCGAATCCCAGTCTTCTCGGAACCCAGTCGTCTCGGAGCCCAGTCGTCTCGGAGTCACAGTCGTCTCGGAGCCCAGTCGTCTCGTAGTCACAGTCGTCTCGGAGCCCAGCCGTCTCGTAGTTACAGTCGCTTCGAAGTCGCAGTCGCCTCGGAATCGCAGTCCTCTAGGATCCACAGTCGTGGCAGTCGTCTCGAAATCAATGTCGTCTCGGAGATACACGTAACTTGACATTGTCCACGTCGAACATTGCCAGTCTCTCATCAGTTCCGCGTTCCCCTTCAAGCTGCGAAGCAGAAGTAGCTCCGATGAGTCGGCCGCTTTGTATCCAATGTCAGCTGTCATCGCTGTCGTCGCAACACGAACCACAGGCTGCACAACTACTCAACAACTCCGCGAAAGTCCCTCACGCATAAACCAAGCCAAATCTAAGATACATCAATCCAGACACTTCCCAGAAGGTCCACGAGTGTCACAGTCATAACAAATGACACACCATCCGAGCAGCCCCGTTGAAAATCCCCGTCTTCCCGGAGACAAGCTGTTCGCCGGCCGCCACCGCCGCTGCACCGCAGCATCGCAGCATTTCGTGCCCCATCGTGTAACCTGCAAAAGCTAAACAGTAGCACACTAAACACTGGTTAGCATCCACTTCAACGACCAGAAGTCATCGGATGGCCTCAAAGAACGAAGATTAACAGATTTCGTTCTTTGCGACTTCACCGCAAAGGCACGAATGCACCTCGCTGCTGCGTCCCATCTCTGCTGCTGCTGCTGCTGCTGAGCCAGTGTGTACATCGTTCATGTTTCACCGCGACAAACAAGCAGGCCAGCGGGACGAGAGGACGGCCAGAACACAGATATACGAATCTACTCCTGCTTTTCGCACCACAAGCCCGCCTCCTCTGACTCCATCGCCACCGCCACCGCTACCGCCATCACCAGCAGCACCGCGAGCACCGCGAGCACTCAGCAGAACGATTTTCAGACGACATTCAGCGCTTACAACGCTGCATTCGATACTTTTGTAAACCTAGTAGCTACATGGCGCGCCGGGTCAGTCCAATTCATCACATTTAAGTCGCTTAAAATGTACACCACCGTAAAGATCCCACCAGCCACCAGCCACCAGCCACCAGCCACCAGCTACCAGCCACCACCACCATTACCGGGGGACGCTTCTTCCAGTCTCCAGACATCTCCAGACAAGACCACGGAACAAACCAAGCCAAACCAAGTCAAAGCAAAGGAAAAAAAAAAACGACGAAAAGGGGGGAAAAAACGAAAATGATTGCGCTCACGGTCGAAATTTAGATTTCCATCTTGTCACGTACGCGAGCGACTCTACAAGAAGCGGGATGGACGCGGGATTTGTGTTCTCGAGATCAGCAGGACCACGCGAAAGACCACAGACTCTGTGTGCATCGCTCCGCGGCCACCACGCCGCGCCGTGTACGAGCCAGCACAGAGAATGAGGAAAACTAAGTAAACACACAGATTGTCCCGATGGATAGATTCTAACACAAAAGGATTGGCAACCAGGAAATGTTGTACCGTAAATTCTGTCGCCGCGGCGCGGTTTAGTTCGGTTTGGTAAATTTGTTGTGCGCCCCCTAGCCGTCGCGGTTCTGTTTTGATTTACCTCACCTCCTCTGCAGTTCGCCATCGCTCGGTACAAATTTATTAACAGAAAGATCTCTTATTTTCGCGACAACTTAGCGACACGGTCCTAATGCATGCATTCTTCCCCCATCACAGTCGCACGAGATGCTTGAGATGTTAATTTGTGTCCCGGAAGGCGTGCCAGCCGCTGGACCGTGTGCGGAGTGATCCCGAAACCAAGCCAAGCCACCGCCATCTGCCACCGTTTGGGTAACAAAAAAAAAAAAAAAAAACAACATGCGTGCGTGTGCATGCACTCACTCCGCGAACACGCCCGCTGCTGTGCAGCACTGCAGCCCTTCCACCGCTGGCAGGAGGCATGTGTTTGACATTTCGATCACGTTCGTCGTGAACGATGGGGAGGGGGGGGGGGGAGGCGAATGGGGTTTTTCTTTTTATGAGAATTAGGGACTTGATGGAGTGTTTTCGGCCGTGCCAATAACCTCTGGCAGCGTTGCATCAGCGCGCGAGTGCCACAAGAAGTGCGTGGGGAAGTCGTCAGGGGTTATGTAATCGTTCTGGGAAAACTCATAAAGATATGTGTTTGATATTTTGCCTCTCTTCGCTGCCCGATAAGGATCTCTGGGCAGGGGAACCTTCGATTGATCGTCGATTTCTATGCGAAGCGTGACGTGAAATCGGAAAGTGATCGATGTGGGGACACGGGTGGCTGAAGAATGTCAGGGTGATCAGGCGATGGCGATAAGATTGACAGTAAATCTTTACGCAACCGTTGCGGGGGAACACAGTGACCCAGACATGAGGCCGGTCCTCTACCTGACTGTTCGAGGCGATCGAGGCGATCGAGTGTCGACTTCATGTCCATGCCGTGGAGGGTGATGTCAGATTTTGCTCTTCGCTCTTTTGTTGAGTATGACGTGATTTTGATGACAAAACTATAAGGTGTTTAGATCTAATCGGGCTCTGATGAATTGGTGGGCAATGTGGACGCGTTTGATTTGCAGACGCGACTAGGAGTCAACGGACGCTTGCGAGAGATGCCAGACTGAGGAGAGGAGATGAAGTGGTCGGGCGCAAGAAGCTGCGACACGAGGCGTGAGATCAAATTTCGGTTAGAAAAGATGGGAACATTTGACAAGACAGCGTGCCAAGCAGTTGACGTCACCAGTTCCTCGGTCCAGCTCCAAGACGCAACAGACGAGAGCCCAATTTCGGAAAATTCTGGTTAAACACGGAGACCATCAGGGGCTAAAAATTAAAAGCCAGAACAAGAGCATATTTGGCACTAGATCAAAGACTAGAAGCCATACTTCGAAAGCCGAACTAGCAATGATCAGGAGAAGGATCGAGAGGACAGATAAGAACCACTATAAATTGCGGACGAGGTGTGACCAGATAAGAACAATAGGAAAAGAAATTCAAGTAAAACAACAACAATGTGAGATATGTAATCGATTCTAGCTTTATTTTGAAGCTACATTCATGCCATTATGTACGAAATATTTTAATTCATTCCCATTAATTTCCTGAACCCCTCTCACAAACAAAATACACCTTCCCCTCTCAAAAAAATGGAATTTCTTAATTGTTCAATTAGTACGATAACCCGAAGTTCCTAAGAAATTCAAATTTATTCTCTTGGTGGAAGCGGAAGGTAAGAGTTGTTAATCCACATAGCTTGGATCAGGATCTACTGAACAGAGGCTTGGTCACCATATCCAAAATTGTGGACGCATATTGGCAGGCCCAACGATCTTGGCCGAGATCGATGTAGTTACGACGAAGCAGTGGCAGGTCTCTGAAGCATTCAAAACGCCGTCAGAGTGAAAATCAGTGTGGTGACCAGACTCGGAAAGACACACACATTCCTGGGCGCGAAGTAGCTTCACAACATCTCTTGCTGTGCATTTTACCACAGAGGCTACGGAGTACATTTTTGTCCTACTCGGTGAACTCCGCAAAACTGAAGTAATCATCCTTCGAAGCCCGCAGCCAAGTAGTCATGTCTGCCAGTCGATGCTCGTCGTCGCGCAAATCCATCAAGAAGGCGTCCCACTTACCGCAGAGCGATGCGCTGCGCTGCGCCTGCGAGCTTAGCGGCAACGTCGACTGTCACTGCACACCGCCCTCATTGTCTGCGATGCTGCACCTCATCGCACGCACGCGGCCTGCAACAATCCTCCAAAATTCCCCGTGGGCGGAATGAGATGTCAGTCGAGTCAAGACGGGCCATTATTGCTTCATTAGTGCCCGCCCACGTCATTGTGTCAACCATCACCGCAGCCGCAGGCTGACTCGCGTTGCGCGTGTGCTCTACCGAACCGCTGATCCTCCACTCATGCCACTCAGCCGCGAATTCATGGGATTACCTCATAATGCGACAGTCCCTCGTGTGCTGGGCTGCCGCTAATTACCCTCTGCTGCTCCAAATGCCAAAGCGATGACCGGCTAGGCTCACGAAACCTGAGATAAGGTCAAACTGCCCGCGGCCGGATCTGGCCATAGATAACGTGACCAGGGTCCCCTTGTGGACGTGGTCAATTTGCGAATTCCATTCGACGACGCGGACGACCGCGACGTGACGACGAAGATTGAAACGCATTTAACCTGCCCCGGACGCAGGGGTAATCAGCGGAGCTGTGCGAGTCCCGGGTGAGTCCCACACCGAAAAGGCAGACGATGTCAACCTTTGGCTATGTTCGATGCAGCAATTAACTGCAGAACGTGATCGTGCGGTCAAGAGAGATCATACCGCGAAGTGCCCGAATGCATATACTCGTGGCATCCTCCGACCGACTAGGCGCACAGCGGATGGACTCGAACAGCACTCGTAGTGTTGTGGGTACAATGCTCCGCTCGGGCCTGCTTCTAATCGAGGCGGGCGGTGCTGGTGGTTGGTGGTTGCTGGCCGACTGTGGGGTGATGGTGTTATCTCGGTACCGGTGCCAGTACCGGCTGTGCCTAAATATTGTGTTCTTGAGTTCTGTCTCGGCGTTGCTGGTGCTGTCAGTTGATTTAATTCTCTCGGGATGCACAATGGCCGGTACGTGACGCTGCAATTTTCCTAGTGGAATTGGATTTGGTATTTCGTTGAAGGCAAGACGAATCTTTAATTCGAACGCCGCGCCGGGGCGCTGCGGCCGATGTGGCGGATTTGTCTGTGGCTGTGGCTGTGTGTGTGTGTGTGGATGCGGATGTTGGGGTCGATGTGATTTTGTGACTGAGTAACAGTGAAAAGGATTAGATATGACACATCATTTGCTTGGCCTTAAGTGGCACCGTGTACGGAAGGAGGACGTGGTGGAGGAGTGGAACTCTCCGTGGTTGGGTACTTAGGCGGGGGTTCGTGACGATACGGATGAGGTTATGATTAGAGAGTGAGATGTAGGGGGTGCAAGAGCACCATTACAACGAACGAGGTTTTGTTCACAGCGGTCGCTGGCGTTAAGTCACGAGTGCGAGGACGACACCACCGTCGAAATGTTGCGATCCATGTGGACGAACTGGGGGCGGATGTGTTTCACTCATTTCTCATCCGGTTAGGATGAGGATCATTCATGCAATTCCATCCCAGGCGACTTGCAATGAGAATGCGCAGGCTTCTCTGTTGCGTCGAACACTCTACGAGCTGGAGCACTGTTGGTCATGCATTCTGCATGAGCCTACCATCTCAAGTGTTGAATCTGTAGACCACTGGCTAGACTCATGTCGCTGTACAGCAAATACAGCACATCTTCTTCTCCAAATGGGGCAAAGACTGAAGACACAGAGCATGACTGATTTTGAAATTCCCCATGTCTCCGCGGCCATGTCCCCCCTTGCCGGTTGAGCGCATAGAAACTGCGATTGACAGGAGTTATTCTGCGTTTAATCTCGGCACTGATGGCATTCCTACTCTTTACCTGGGAGCCGAGGTGGACGAAGTTCTTGACTCAAATCAAAAGTAAATCTGGTTTTGTTGACGCTGTGGCCAAGTCGTCGATGGTGGGTGGCCTTCTTTGCCGACAGCACATACTTCCTTTTGATCTCATTCACCACTAAACTCATTTTGGCCGCCTTTGATTGGTGACTTGCTTGGATCGACCACTTCTAAGTCATCCGCGTACCAGCTGTTGTGCGGACTTTTGGAAGATCGTGCTTGTTGGCGAGTGCGTTCTGCATGATCTTCCCAAGAATGACATTGAAAAAGTAGCTGTCATGCTGTCATGTCAATTTTTGACAAGGAGCTTCGTTGAGGTTATGACCGCCCTGAATGGAGCAGAATTCTCCATCGTCATCCTGCACGACTTGACGAGTTTGCTCGTCGCTATGCACGTTGTCATAGGCTACCTTGAAATCGACAAATAGGTGCTGAATGTCGATCTGCATTTCTTGGGGTTTCGCAGGATCTGCTGTAATGTGCCCAGCAATCTACCAAAAAGCCAATCTTCAGACAAAGACAATACGACCATGAAATCAACAAAAGACGGAACAAAATACAAAAAAATGCAAAATAAATTGATTACAACGATACCTGCATCGATCTGACAACATATCAGTCTGTTGTCTTGCGGACGACTTGGCTGCTCTAGCCAAGCCAAGACGCCTTCTATCACCAGGCAACGAGCCAAGTTCCAGCTAGCGCATATAGGCAAGGCTATCTAAAGAAAGCTGGAATGATAAAGATAAGGAAAGTTTTCGGTGAGCGAGCGAGCTTCTAGAGAACAATCCAAAAATAGGTGAACCCTTATCTAAGGGGAGTGCAGCTAGCAACGCCATAAAAGGGGGAGCTAGAGCAGGAAAGAGCAGATCGAACCGGACAGACATGAGCCCAAAAGGACCAAGTAGGATCCACGCATTAGGAGGCCCGCATGTAAGGACAAGACAGTCGGCAAGCCAAAAGTCAAACCTGCATCAGGCGGGCTGGAGCCCCCATGAACCAAGCAAGACTCCAAGGAGGATGAGGAGCACCGACACCGCGAACCGACACTTCAGCGAAGTCTTGAAGAACAACGTAATCTTTGGAATCTCAGACGTTAAATCTAGCGGAACTTAATTCAAAAATCAAAGCCGTCAGGTTGGTATCATGGAAACGGTAAAACATTAGCTGAATTATGTGACAGATTCATCGTGTTCGTGTAAAGTACGAGGGGCGTTCATATATTCTCGGTATCGGGGTGAAGCTGTGGTTGTAGATATAAATTGACTTATTTATCAAGTAATACTATTATTTTAGTGCATTCGTGTAAAATTTCATATAAATGTGATTATTAATTCGCGTTTTATCTCTAGTTAAACAGAATCATAATGGCAAATGAGACGACGATGGTGGAAATTGAGCATCGAGCTGTAATTAAATTTCTCACTAAGCCAAAAAAAACTATTCATGAAGAGATGGTGGCTGTTTACCAGGGTTCCGCACCTTCATTATCAACTGTGCAAAAGTGGTGAAGTGAGTTCAAGAGAGGCAGAGAGAGCATTGAAGACGACCCGACCCTAGTAAGTAGCAACGCTTTCCTTCTAATTTTTAATGTTTTCTATTTTTAATTTCATGCCTCAGCAAATGGTAGTAATTACCGATTGGCTTGAAGGCCTTAGAAGTATCCGTTTTTTTTTATATTGCGCAGCGTTTTCAAAATGTATCCGCATGTAGCCACCTCGAGATGTTGTTTATTACCCTTTACGGACGATATACTTCCAGAATCTATTAAGATATTTTGCGTTCAGCTGAGCACCCCATTCGATTTTTTTTGAATTAAAATATACATCTATGGGATTGCTCTTGCGTTCTTGGATTCGATCATTTGAATCTCTATTACACATTTCTTACAAGTTAGACATTGAGAAATGGCAAGCAAGATACCAGGAAGGACTTTAGTTGCGAACAAGAAAAGCCATATTCGAAAACGATTTCGGAATGAGTTGACATGCCAAAGCAAGTAGCAGGCAATACGAACGTTGAGATGAGCGGGGATATAATAGGCATCAGCATTGATCTGATCTACCATTTCCGAATTTTACTCAAAGCAATATCGAGAGAATATGAAATTGATGCAGACAAGTTTGCAAGCTATGCCAATGAAACAAAAAAATGTATATCTAGTGCACTACGCATGGTACCACATGCCTGCAAGCATATATAAACTTCTCATACACTCAAAAGAGATAATTCAAGCCTGCATACTGCCACTTGGTAAATTGTCCGAAGAAGCCCAAGAAGCGAGCAATAATTAATACAAACGATTCCGAGAGCATTTTAGCGGGAAATCTTCCAGAAAATTTTTGTATATCATCAGATCCATATCTTTTGAGTCGTAGTACAGCGCCCCATATAAAAAGGAACCCACTACTTCAGGAATGTATTGCCCTGTTAAAGGCTGCCGTAGCAGGTCTGTTGAAGAAGATGATGAGAGCGACTAACTTAAAGCCTAAAAAAAACATAAATTAAATCAACAAATAAATAATTATAAAAATTTGCTAATCTTTTATTTACGTTTTACTTACACATGATTAATGTAATGATGGGCGTATAATGTGTTAGTTCCTTCGAAATATCTTGGGACTTATTTGAGGTAATGGGTTGGAGTAAAAGAAGTGACCTTTCTACTGTGTTTTCGGAACACATTGGTGAAGACTGCAGTCTAGTGGTCTTTTAGTTTGAGACGTTTGTATCCATGAGGTTTATGGAGGCGTTGGCTACACGACCACATATGGCTATAGGTTTTTAAAACTTGATAGAATTTCCTTCACCGAATAGGAAAGTCCATAGTTTGGCTATACCAAGCGCAACAGGAATAAAGTTCCGCTAGATGTGGAGAATAAAACACTGTCCGACGAAGGCAAGCTCTGTGGGGAAAATTGGATGCCTCTGATGACTCTACAGCTGGATGGCGCCATTGGTTGAGTGCTTGCCCCTGTTAGAGGATTCCCCGGTTCGATTCCCGGTGGAAGCAAAGTTGATACGCTTTTATCCGGTTTTAATATCTGGTCCAGTCACCATTTGCCGTTGGGATCAAATTAATGGCACTATCACTGGAGTTGTCGATCTGTTGTAGTAGTCTCACTTTGGCTATCACAATGGACCAACATAGTCTAAGTGTGCTGGCGATTTCGCTGGCTATACCCAACCTAACCTAATGACTCTGTTAGCCGACATAATACTGGCATGGCGGAGAAACTGTCGGCAACTCTACCGACATTCACAAGCCAGACGACTTGGAGCGTCCTGAAGTGTCGGCTCGCCAGTACAACCGCTCTTGTCGGTGGTCACAATCCTCTCAACATGCTTGGACATGCACACAAAACAAAAAAAAGAACTAAGATGCATGTCATGGGTATTGTGACATATCGAACAGCACCTTCCACGCTTCCATGTTCTACCGTAGTGTTGCCAGCACACTATCCGCCCTACAATGTCTTCTGTAGAAGCTGCGTGGATGAGGAGAAAGAGGAAACTATACGACATTACCTCGGTACCTGCCTCAGTATGACAGAGACAAGAAGAAGACTACTTGGTAGTTATTCCTTTAACAAGACTGATGCGTTAAGCCTTCGTTCACGTCCACCAATTGGCTTTAAGAAAAAACTAGACACTAAAGATGACAATATTCCCCAAAATATGAAGCTTAATGAAGGTCAACGAGGAGTCGGGTGGCTCAAAGTTGTAATGTGATAGCACAAAGAACCTTTAGGGTCTAATAGGGCCACCTAGTGGCTTTTTTCTAAATCATAGATTATTTTGACCACGACAGCAGTTTGCATACCTCCGCGGAACGAAATTAGTCGCTTTACGCTTGAACAAGGTTCGGAAATATTGGAAATTTACTTCCAAAGTGAGTGATGTGTAGTCCAAACAGAGCGTTTTTTGAAAAGAAATGGTGCCCCCACCGCGACTGTTGTACGCACGTTTGTGCAAAAAGTTCGTGAGACTGGTATGCTAGTGGATATTCATCGTCTCCGTCGTCCTACGGTGTGCACAGATGAGAATGTGACTGCTGTGGCCGAGAATGTGAGATTCAATTCACGAACATCAACTCGCCAACGACCTCAACAGCTCAACACTTCAGGCACTAGCCTGAGGAGAATTCTGCTGAAAAATCTCGGATTATTCGCTTACAAGGTCCAATTGACTCAGCAATTGAGGACGCGAGTTACAAGAACACTACCACCATAGCCAACAACAGCAACAGCAGCAAGGTGCATCGTCAGCAATCGAACACAACGAAAGCAGACAGCAACAGCCGCAGAATAGTGCACCGTCAACAGTCTGGTACTTTTCCACCAGAAAGTAATTTGACCTGTACTGCATAGGTGATCGCCACAAAATCGACTTATCAGCGTCTGCTGAACATCCGGGGTTCGATCACCTTTGCAAAAGTTAGGTGACATAAGCGAATGTATTTAGATTGTAAGTTAGTTCTTGTGCTGTACTCAACGAGTTAACAATAAAATTGATTTTTTTCCTGAAACCGTGTTTCAACTTATAATTCCCACGACCACCCGCTTCAGTGTAGCTTCCCAGCTTGGACCTTAGAGCAGCTTGAATTGGACAACGATTTTGGGCGAAAAATCAATTAAATCTCGGCGGCTACGTCAACAACCAAAATCTGGCTCGGAGCCCGCACGTTATTATCGAGAAGCCAATGCATCCACATAGACTTAGAGTTTAGTGCGGATTGTGGAGTGGTGGCATCATTGGACAACACATGGTAACAGCGTTGCGGTCAACGGTGGACGTTACAGGGACATGATATTTTTTGGTACAGAAATTGAAGACATGGATTTGAACGACCTCTGGCTCATGCAGGATGGCACGCCATCTCCCACAGTCCATGCCACAATCGATCTTTTGCGCACCAAATTCCCAAATCGTGTTATCAGCTGTCTTGGCGATGTCAATTGGTAGGCTCGGAGCTGCGATTTGACACCTTTGGACTGTGCTTTGTGGGGAACCGTGAAGGACCCATGTTATGCTATCAATCCGGAAACGATTCAAGCACTTAAGGCCAATATCATCCAAGCAATCCGTGGGCTACAGCCCGAAACTATCAACAAGGGCTTGGAAAATTGGGGTGACGGAATTCGCTACTGCGAAGCCAGCCGTGCAAACCACTTGAGCGACATTGTATTTCATATTTAATGGGAATATCTGTTCTTACTTATAAAGCCATAACGCATGGAAGAAATTAAATTTTATGCATTTTATTGAATTTTTAAAAAGAAACATGTATTTGGCCCACCCTGTAAGTGAAGCATTGTTTTTCAAATAAACATGCTAACCCCTACCCACCTACTGTGCCTCCTAACAGACAGTTGAAAGGCTCTGTTTAGGGATGGTATTGTTGTTTGTTTGCAGCCCTTGGCCTTGAGCTCTGGACAAATCCTTCTCGTTGTCTTGGAACTGATGCCTTCCAGACAGGGTTCCAGGGTTACGCTAGACACGCAGTATGAGTTTACAATTCAGTTCCTAGTGGCTATTCTATAATTGGTGCCCGTCTGTAGAGCTCGTTTGCTACACAATATGCTGGGGTGTCTCTATAGCCGGTACCCGATTTTAATCTAAGCCTTGTTGCTGGCCGAAACGATCGAGGGAGGAAGGATTGAAAACTACGTTTAGTGGATCTGAGGGAGTAGGTCTGTGTGGGCCACTGATGCAAATATGTTCGACGCCTTGCTTTGGGAGGTTTAGTTCCAGACAACAACCCGTTGGGCCCGACAATGGCGACACAGATTCAAGTTGGGGACCACAGTACCTTCTTATTTCAAAAACCGTTCCAATAGCAAGTAACCTAGACCGAGCTTACAGCATAGTTTGCACATAAGAGACTCGGGACCTCCCAGTCGAGGAGTTCATTGCTTAAACGGATTTAGCTTCTTGCTTCGACACGAATTAGACCTCAAATCTTGAAATGGACGCTTCCCCTTGCCTCAGGTTCTGAATTTGACATCTGTACTGTGCAGGCAATGCGAATTGGAACTGCAACTTTTAGTCGGGCTCAAATGTATCTGAAGCTTGGCCAAACTCTTTTTAATTGAACCGAAGCTCTAGTCAGGCTTTCATTTGTTCGCAGTAGCTCTCAATTCACGTTTTTGTATTCAAAAACCACTGATCCTTGCAGTTTTATTCACCAAACTCGGCTTAAGACTAAGAACGCCCATTCAGCATTCAAACTGAAAAGAGTCATCGACTCGATTTCTGGGTCGGGTTCAAACATCCTGATGAATTTCTCAGCTCTACGTTATCGACGATCAAACATGTTCATTGCTCATGCGCCTCTAAACGACGCTACTCTTCATCGACGCCTCATTAAACCCCCATGACATGCGCCGAAATTCTTAAAATTTGCAATTTGCCAGTAATTTCCATCAAATTGACCGCCACCACTCGACCAGTTAACAACAACTTGCCAACTGAACAGCGCCAAACTGTGCAGCCGAGCAGCGGCAACCAAACGAACGTGAACCTCTTCCTCTTGCCGCGTCTTCGGTAGGAAATAGTTTCACTGGCAAAACCATTTGCCACTCTTCGTCTAGCAGCAGGAAGTTGAGAAAACAAAAGCAACAGCGAACACATCAAGTCGTGCTTCAACTTCAACTCGTTAACCTTGAAGCATAAGTTAGTGAGTGTACCCACAACTCGGCGGATGAATGACACGTCTTCTGCGGAGCGTTTGCCGCGTCGTTTGTCTAGGCCTTCGATGGAAATGACAACAGCAGCAAGAGAAAAAAAATCGAAAAAAAAAAAATAAACAAGAACACCGCAACAAGCAACAAGCACGTCAAAGTGCCCGTGGAGGCATACGCTTCATCAACGCATTGGTCAGAGTCACTGACTGCTGCCACCAGGCCAGAGATGAGCAGATTTTAGCCCACGAATCCAGCGCCGAGCAGGCAACACAGCCGGGGAGCACAAGTGGCACAGCTCTGGCGTGTGTGCAGGCCAAACACAAACATATTTACGGCTCGCGACGCACGGACAGACAGACGGACGGACGGTCGGACGTATTTGTCTTCTCAGCAGCAACCAGGGAACAGGGCCCAGCCGAGTGTAATTAAAGGAACGCCAGATACTTTGCGATCCTTTGGTGATGATCATTCGTCTAAATGTGATATCCCAAGGGCCAGGAACTGTCAATCAAAGTGAGACGAGGAAAAAACAGCACAGAACAGAACCGAGGGCTGGCACTGGCGACTACGACAGCGACTGGAAATGGCAAGGCAAACACCACGAGTCCGACCGAATCTCTATCCCAAAACGATTTCGAGCCGCGAACAATAACCCAGCGCGGACCGGCTGGGATTTGAGAGAGCACCAGAGGGACTTGCGTCGGTGCGCCAACTGAAAAGGAGCCAACTGCAAAAAGAAAAAAATACAACGGAACAGAAATAGAAAAGGACTTAATGCCGGTGGCTGGGGACCTCGTAGCGGGATACCGTCGTCGCGGAGCTGTGCTCTGTGCAGTTCGGTTGTAAACCTGTAACCAGTCTGTGGCTGGAGGATTCATTCCTTTCATCAATCACACTCCGGAGCGAGGTTGGGAGGTCGAAGACTCTATGGAATTCAAAGCCACGAGAGATCCAAGAGATGGATCGTTTCTGGTCGTGAGCCTGTCACACTGAGCGTGACTGATCCTCCCGGCCAAAGAGGATTGTACGTCGCGACTGTTAGTTCCTGATCAGAACCTGCTTACGAGCTGGACTGGCTTGGATTGATACGAAGTTTGAGCTATGACACGAATGCGGACTTAAAGTCGGCTTGGCAATGGACGCTCTCGTTTGTTTCGAGCCGTGGCTTTAAGAGTCAGAGCCTGGTGGAGACAGGGGTCTGAACTGAAAGTCTGAGCCAAGTGATGGCAGCATTTATACACCAGGCTTGCTCCAAGTCAGGCTTTCGACTTGGACGACGGTCTTGGATGACGGACTTTGACGACAGACTCGGGCGACGGACACGGACGACGGACTTTGACGACGAATTTGGACGATGGACCTGGACGACTGACTTGGACGACGGACTTGGACGACGGACTTGGACGAAGAACTTGGACGACGGACTTGGACGACGGACTTGGACGACGGACTTGGACGACGGACTTGGACGACGGACTTGGACGACGGACTTGGACGACGGACTTGGACGACGGACACGGACGACGGACTTGGTCGACGGACTTGGACGACAGACTTGGACGACGGACTTGGACGACGGACTCGGACGACGGACTTGGACGACGGACACGGATGACGGACTTGGACGACGGACACGGACGACGCACTTGGACGACGGATTTGGGCGATGGACACGGATGACAGACTTAGACGACGGACTTGGGCGACGGACACGGATGACGGACACGGACGACGGACTTGGGCGACGGACACGGATGACGGACACGGACGTTGGACACGGACGACGGACTTGGACGACGGATTTGGACGACAGACTTGGGCGACGGACTTGGACGACAGACTTGGACGACGGACTTCGGCGACGGACACGGGCGATGGACTTGGACGACGGTCACGGACGACGGGCTTGGACGGACTTGGACGACGGACTTGGACGACGGACACGGACGACGCACTTGGACGACGGATTTGGGCGACGGACTTGGACGACGGACTTGGTCGACGGACTTGGACGACGGACTTGGACAACGGACTTGGACGACGGATTTGGACCACGGACTTGGACGACGAACACGGATGACAGACTTGGACGACGGACTTGGGCGACGGACATGGATGACGGACACGGACGACGGACTTGGGCGACGGACACGGATGACGGACTTGGACGACGGACACGGACGACGCACTTGGACGACGGATTTGGGCGACGGACTTGGACGACGGACTTGGAGGACGGACTTGGTCGACGGATTTGGGCGACGGATTTGGACGTCGGACTTGGACGACGGACTTGGTCGACGGACTCGGACGACGGACTTGGCCGACGGACTTGGACGACGGACTTGGGCGACGGACTTGGGCGACGGACTTGGACGACGGTCACGGACGACGGACTTGGACGACGGACTTGGTCGACGGACTTGGACGACGGTCACGGACGACGCACTTGGACGACGGGCTTGGACGACGGTCACGGACGACGGACTTGGACGACGGTCACGGACGACGGACTTGGACTACGGACTTGGTCGACGGACTTGGACGACGGACTTGGACGACAGACTTGGACGACGGAGTTGGACGACGAACATGTACGATGGACTTGGACGACGGACTTGGAGAGGGCCCGAAAGAAGCGTATTTGCTTCGTCTTCGTTTAGAATTTGAACTTGTATCGCAACTAATAATCCACTCACATTGATTGGCTCCCAGCCAACTATCGAACAATGAATTGACTCACCAGCCACAGCCCTGTAATTAATCAACGCCTAACGAAATCGATCATATCAAGCGGCGGGCAGTTACTCATTAAGGAATGATAAATCGCAACCCCCAGCTAGGTCAGCCACAAAAATCTCAGCCAGAGCTCTGCGGAATCCCTCAACGATCCCACATCCATCACTCCGATCCTCAAATTAATACCAGACTCAAATTAATTGGGGTGGGCGCTGGAACTGCTCGTAAATAGACGAATTTCGACGTTCACTGCATTCACGGCAATCCATTCCCATCGACGATTACAATTACCAATCGAACTGCAGCGCGGCACACACATTCGCGGCCGGCGAAAGATACCCGGGCGTCTCGTCGTAGACACGGCGAATAAAAATAAAAATCCCCGTGATGGGTTAAATTAATCTTAACGTCTAGAATTTTATGAGACAAGCAAAAGTGGTCTTAACGATGATGATGATCGACTCTTGGCAAACATTAACTTTTTTTCGTTTCTCGTGTGTTTTTTTGTTTTTCTTTTCCCTTCGCTTGTTTGTTGTTGCTTCGTCGCGTCGGCATCCTCGTCCTTGGCTCCTGCTCTCTCAACTCAAATCTTGTTGGCGTTCTTTGGAATTTTTTTCCGTATCTCAACAGCAGGGATTTCACGCAGCAGGGACTGATTTTATTTATTTTCGTGAATAGGTTACCGCCAGAACTCCACCTCTTGCCGCAGTCACTGCTGCTGGCAGCATCACGGCCGCCTCCACTGTGCAGCTGACTGCAGCTCCTTGTTGTTACCCGTACCGGTGCTGCTGCTGTTGCTGCTGCTCCTCCCATCACATGGTTCATGCCATGTTCTAGGCTAGCTATTTGCTTTGGCGAAGTGCTGGCTGCACTTTTATATCCAATTACAGATATTTTTTGCCAAGTATCTCGGAGGGATCGACAGCGGCAGCAGTGGCGGAACGAGGCATACGACTCACTGGTCGTTGCGTTGTGTAGCTCTCGGGCAAAAGATATGGCCTCCGCTGTGTTCTGGGTTCGTCCTTCACTTGTTCAAGTGTCCATGATGGAATGACGATGATAATGATGATGATGATGATGATGACGACGACGCTGGTGAAGGTGGTGGCAAATGCACCAAAAGGAATGGCATAAACCTTTTGGCCGAATACACACTAATGATTGGCATGAGACAAGCAGATGGACTTTACAGCGTGCCAGCGGATGCCAGCTAGCCGAAGACTGATCATCGTGGCTGTGCGTGATTATGAGCAAACCATCCCCGCCCGAAGGACCATCCGCTCTTGCTCCACCATTCGGTGTGTTCGTTTAAGGGAGACCAAAATGGTGCCGCCTGTAATGAGAGTCCACGCGAAGATGAAAAAGTTTTATTGCGCTCCCACCGCCGCGCCGTCCCGGTCTGCCGGAATGTGTTGTACTGTTTCTGGAGCTCATGCCCGGCTCCATTGAATGCCGAGCACTGACTCTACTCATCGCATACGCGCCGTCGCGTCGTCCGCGGACGGGCAAATTCAATTAAAATTCAATGGAAATCGCATCGCAAGCAGTCCGTTATGTTGAGGGCACAAATTACAAGTAATTATGCGCGCACAAAGCGGGCCTTAAGTAAACGGTCGCCGGGCGTGCGATGGCGATGGGGATCAACCGCAACCGCAAGCCTGGGATCCATTGTGCTCCGTGTGAAGAGGTGAAGTGGATTTGTTTCATTCATCAGCGCAATTGATGATCGTATCGGCATTCGAAGACCAGTCTGACCGGTCAGCTGGTATTGTTGCATGACCTTAAACATGACGTAAGCGGTTTGGTGGTGCCTGACTGCCTGACTGCCTGCCTGCAGATGGATGCTACCATTAATCACACACTCGCACCGATGAGATACGAGTTTTTTTTTTTTCTTGACATGAGTGGATTTTGAATTCTTTGAAAATGAGTTTGCATCTGTGGCCTTTTGTTTGGGCCCCTCTTTCACTCGTGCACTCAAGTGGGTACCATCGGCTACAGATGGTACAGTTAGAGTCGCTGTCTGACACCTGGCACTGGGTTGAGATTTAATTATGGATGGTCTCGATGAGGGGAGGGTGAGAGGTGAATTCTCTTGAATTGTCGTGAATGGGTGACAGAGGGTCTATGGAAAATTTAAGTGCGTGAGACATTTTTATCGACCGGCCACTAAATAAACTCGAACTTGTTGCCAATGACCAGTGATTTTGACTGATCCTGGTGATCGCTTGTGAATCATCAAGTCGAAGTTCGTCGCCTGCTCTCTGATCGCTGTGATGGATGTCTGCTTTCTTCTCGGAGAATGCCCAGTGATCAGTTATTGATATGCAGTCGATATCAAGATCTGAAGCTCGGGGCGTTGTGTCGCATTTCTGGTTCTTTGTCATCTTTCACTTTCAAACTTTCTCACTTTCCAGACACCGGGCTAGCACTCGATCATGGGCTGGCGAACTAATCAATAAGCCATTGTATTGAATATCGGCAAATCAATCAGAATTATGGAAAATGTGAGAACACTAGTCGCTGGCATATGTTTTATCACAGCTTTTGCTCGGTTGTTTGTGTGTGAAACTGATGCTGACGCTTGACAAACAAGCATTAGGGGAATAAATGCACATAAAGTGACTATCGCAATTTGTTTGAGAAGACCGCGTAGGCTGGTGCTGATGACACTATGATTTGAAGAACAAAACAAGCTGTTTGTTGGTTTTGACGCAGAAGCGACGCACGATCTTCTTTGCATGGCACTGCAGTCCAGGGTGGACGTTGGCCTCAACCAACAAGGCTCGTCGGTAAAGATTCCTGTCCACTACTGTGCGTGAAGGTCACATTTGTCTCACAGGCACGGTGTTGATGTTTAGCTGATGTTCAGTTCTGGAATGTGTGTCAGCGGAGCTTTAAGAACGACTCCATGCAATCAGCCAAGAATGTAGTGCTTCAAGAAAGATGACCTTGCAAGGTACGAGGTTTTTGAAACTTGTCAGGTTACGCAGAGGGAAATATACGGTGACCCTCTGGCCTGCGGAACATATTGGTATTCTACGACATGGATAAAGTCAGCAAACGGAGGATGACGCCAGACCTCGGATGGTTTATGGCAGGCAAGGATGTCGCAAGGATGTATGTACAAGTCGAAGAAGGAAACATTATGGAAACTTCACTAAATAATGTAGCAAAGTGGACAGAAAGAGCAGGTCTAGATGTAAACCCGTCCAAAACTGAGCTAGTTCTGTTCACAAGAAGATACAAAATACCTCAAATAAGTCCACCAAAGCTGAAGGATAAGGAACTAAGTTTCACTAGTCAAGCCAAATACAACAAACTAAGCTGGAAACTGAAAACTGGAAACCAAACATTTAGGACCGTATTAAGAAGGCGGCGGTAGCCATGTATAGGATAGGATAGGGATGTGGGTAGATGTGCGGAAGCATGTCTCACTTAGGTTCGTGTGGACCCATGTGTTGCCCAGAGGGGAAAATGTTCGTCATTGTACCCTTATCGCACTCATCGAGACGTTGTATTCGTTATAGTTGTTGACCGCTCTTCGTCCAGCCAGTCCGACGTCCTAATGAATCTGAAAAAGTTAGATAGTCGGATGTTATGGATTTCTTGCAGGTCATGGAAGAAGAATTCTCCCATGGTCCTGTATAGAAGTTGGTTGAGGCTTGGGCAGTAGAAGAGACAGTTTCTTCCACATCGCGGCATCATCTGCATATGTAGTCATGGGATAGTCCCATTTTTGCTTCATGTTACTTCAGATGGTTATGTCCCGTTATAGCTCCGACCACCATCCTCAGTAGGCTTTTGCCACACTGAAGGAGTTTGTCGGTTTTAGTTCTATTTATATCGGGCCATAGCATCTTAGTAGTCCTACAGGTGGTTAAGTTAAACCACCTCCTTCTTGCTAATTCTAGAATTTTATCATCCAACTTCTTCCTGACATCTGCCAGTGGTGGTTGAATCCATTCTATTGCCTGGGATGGGTCGATTACGGCCCGCTTTCTGGCAAGTTCATCTGCTGTCTCATTGGCGGCTATGTCCCTGTGTCCTGGGACGCGGCATAGAGTTATCGAGTGTTGCTCGCTTAGAGTTTTGAGCTGCTCGCGACCAGCTTGGACTTGATTTCTTTCGCCGAAATTGCTTTGATGGCCGCTTGACTGTCAATTAGAATGGTAATAGCAGCCGGTGGTATTTTCAACATTGTTATCATTCTGGCCGCTTCTTTGACTGCCAGGACCTCCTGATAGAGCAGTGCATGTTTAACAATTCGGAGAAAATGCCCGCACCTGTGCCTGTTTGCATCTGCGATCCATCAGTATATTCTTGAACTATTGATGGGTTCTTTTGTGATCCACTCTTCCCTCGTCGGGAAATAGCATCTGAAGGGTATTCCAAAATCGAGGAAAGGGTGTAGTCACTTACGGACTGTTATATTTCTAGTCTATTCGGTATACCAGTATGTCCAATGGGGCTTGAGAGCCAGCATTTTGATTGAATGCTTCTAATGGCACACAGCAGCGTTAGCTTGCATGTAGAGGTCAAGTAATAGAAGGTTTAATAGTACACATAGTCCAGGTCACATGGAAAAAAAATCACAGATTGCGCCCGTGGTATACTTCGAATCTGGGTACATAGTCAGAATAGTCAGATAACCTGCCAATCTGGAAGTTTACACGGACGGTTCCAAGACGGACGTAGGCACCAGACACACACACTCTCTCTCTCTCTCTCTCCCTTCGACTGCCTTACAACTGCAGTATATTCCAGGCAGAAGTTAAAGCTATCCAGGAGGCTGCCCGCTTACTGTCAATGAATCCGATATATCGGCTATCTACCGGCCAGGCGGCCATCAAGGCTCCGGAAACTCCATCGACTAAATCAAAGATGGTAAAACTTTGCCGGGTTTCCAGGAAGACGGCGTCGGCCGCGGCGCCACATGCCACACAGCGCGGTTATCGATGGACCAATTGAGGATTGAGTTAGGTGGGCAATATATCTCTCGTTTTGGAACAGTCGGCTGGATCGTGGGTTTTGGGGCTGTAGATCTTTTTTTATGAGAAAACTTCAAATCGTCTATGCCGACAAGCCAGCTTCAACAGCGGCGTTGGTAGACAATATTACGCGTTTCTGGAGAGATTGCAAACAATATTGTTATATAAGTGATGACCACCCCTAGAGGTGGAACCCTGACACTCGCCGCCACCGATGCAGGTGTGAGTCATTATGCTTTTGCGACGCTCCATGTTTGATCGATGCTAACATTTAGTTGCGTTGGAGCTCTGTGTTAGCACAATACCGCTCGCCCACATCTATTCTCTGAGAAGATATTGGGGAGATCGATCTACGCATCGGTGCCAGTTGTGTTGTTGTCCCCGAGATATATGCTCGTGAAAGTGACTCAAAGCATTTATCTTTCATCTGATATGTTTTATGTCAGCGCTTTAAACCACTCCGGCAGTCCACCATAGACCAGATCTTCACACTACGGCAGATCCTGGCAAAAACAACCCAATAAATGCAGATCGACACTCACCCTTTAATTGTCGACTTAAAGGGCGAGTATGACAGTGTGGATTGAAACAATCATCAATTTGTGCAAGATGTCGAAGGGGAATTCTCACTGATCCATCAAAGTCGGAAACAAAATCACCGAGACCTTCAACGTCAAACAAGGATTTAGACAAGACGACGCGGTGTCACGTGAGTTCTTTCATATTTGCAAACGTGCCGAACTCATTCGCCAACACAAGAGGGACGACTTCCAAAAGTCCGTAAAATTGCAAGTCTACGCGGACGAAATTGCTTGCTTTGTAAGCAGAGCATCCTCATTCTCGTCTCGATTCAAACTCAACGGATCTTCGCACATTTATTCACTAAACTCAGCTTAAGACTAGACAGACGGTAAATTCCAGCTGAAAAGCGATAGGTTGTACATCATGTTCACCGGAGTTGTCTTCTTCAGGAAACCAGGTTTCAGATCTGGAATTAGATTCTTAGACTCCCTTAGAGGATCTCTGCCAAGTGCCATTGTCCTTTATTATAAGGACACAGCTCGGTCTGAACGCCGTCACCGTCGTGTTTTTTCCCAATCTTGTCTTCAATCAGCATTCTCTTGAAAACGACGCCGCATCTTGAACGAGATCACTGCCCAGCACGACTGCCCAACTGCTCCGGCACCTTCCTCAGCTCACCACGACGTACCCCTCGCCGCAAAAGTTCTGATTGGCATCTGCTGTCAAAAACCGATTACCAAACATTCAAATCTGCGGGCACCTCTCGATCGAATGCCAGTCCTTCCGTCACTCCGGCTTAATCTCAATGGATTCCAGCAGCCCCCCCATGACGGGCGCCCCCCCATCGAGCCAAGGTCACTGACCAAACATCTCCATCCGCCATCTGCTGTTATGTTTCGTCTCGTAGAATCATCCGAACCCACTGCAAAAAAAAAAGAAAAAAACTTCATTCTTAACCGAGCAACCCACTACACCAGAGAGCCGGCCAATCTGCAGCGAGTGCGTGCGGTTAGGTCGGTGGCGGCAGCGGTAGAGGCTCTGAATTCGTCTTAATTGCTTTCAATCGCTTCGCGCCGCCTGGCATTTTACGTCATGTTACCGCTATAATGAGTTGCAGAAGATAATCATCGACATGCGCGACTGACACATCTCGGCTTAGGCTCTGCCCCTGGGCTTGGTTTCCATTTGCGGTTTCGAAGCGTTTACGAGTCCATTGCCATTGTGGGGAGGGGGGGGGGGGGGTATTCCCCCTGGGTTTGGGAAATGTGCTGATTGATTACACTCACACCGAGAAGTACAGAGCAGTGCTCACTTCGATATAGATCACATCCAACGGGTCGTGGTGGGAGAGGGTGGTAAAGATAGAGCCAATCAAGCACTCTCCCCCGTCCATCCGATAATGATGGATCTAGCACACATGCGGATGCACATCGAGGAGCGGAGCAGAACATGATCTCCCTCAGCTCGTTGATTCCGTTCCCAGAGGCACTCAGAACCGCTGAGGAAACGAAGCCGAACGCCCTTTCGACGCTACGTGGGGTATTAGCCTTTGTTCACCCGGCAGCCAGGACCACGACGCGAGCCTACGGTACTTGAGGCGCGCTACCAGCACCAGCATCTGTGAAATTATGTATTCCCTCGGTACAAATTTGGAGATTTATCCTAAAAATGGTCGAACTGATGCGGCTGATGGCTCACATCCGCACCTTCACTATTCATTCTAGTTAACCATAAAGTGTGTCGGGATAGCTGGTCTGGCCTGGCGGCGGCTGGCCTCCGCTGAGCCGGTCTGTTCTGTTTGGTTTGGCGGTTCTGTTTAGCTGCTGGCTTCGAGTCTTTGGTCTCGTTTACATTCTCATCCCTTTTATGGCGGTGTGGTTGGTGTGCTCCTTTCGGTCGACGATGCCGTCGCTGTTGTTGTCGTCGTCGTCGTCGTCGTCTGAGTCGTGGCTTCTCATATCCCTCTAGGAGCAGTGATCATCGTTTTTGGCTTTGGTTCCCTTTAACTACGAGTCGCACCGTTTCCATTGTGTGCTGGCAGGGCCTAGGCACTCGGCCGGATGGGGAGACACACAGAGGAAGGGAGCTGTTGCCAGGACAGGAGTTTCGGAATTCGAATTCCTATTGAGGAGATGGAATTTATGTTCGCTGGAAACAAGGAGAGCTGTGAAATTTATGTTCAACACGAAGACATAACTTTTGTGTGCCGGAGAGCGAGCTACCACCGGCGGACGACCGAAAGGAACGACCGGACGATGGTAGGGCGCGCAGAGGGTGGCTGGGTGGCAGCTGATGATGAGGGCTTCGGAGTAACAAATTCAAAGTTGAACATATTCCGACTTCTGGAATTGAATACATGTGCGAGGAGTACAGAGTACTCCGGCAGAGGATGAACGCGATGGATGTGCCCATGCACATCGGGGCTGGCGGCAGGCGGCAGTAGGCGTTGAATCACGATCTCTGAAGTTCGAGCGGGAAGATATTGATGATCTAGGCGTGTTAAATGCTGCAACGAGAAGCAGGAAGTCGCCGGTTTTCTTGCACATAACTGTTTCTTGTTTTGCTTACACGGCGCGGCGGAGTGCAGTGAATTGGAAAGAGTGGCCAAATCGACTTCTGTGCGTTTTGCTAAACGCACGACATCACGAAATGCACGTATTGTACAAGTGAACTTCGACGGGCGATGGAGCAGTGCATGGGGAGAGGTGTTGTCGGGGATCTGAGCCTGGGTCAAGGTCAGAAAGTGGTTGATTCTGTGGAATAATCAGTGGATTCTTTACTGATTCATGAACTTCATCGAGGGAGCGGAGGGAATGGCCGTTTCAATTGTGTTTAGGTTTTAACGTGCTGTGTCTCTGTGCTTCTGTAGTGTCACCTTAAACTGTCTGCAAAACTGGAACTAAGTCAAAAATAAATGGTCTGCATGGTCCAGCACTTTCGTTTGCCATTCACAGTGACTTTCAGATCAGATCTAGTCTATGGACACGGCTTCCAAGAAGACAGTGTTCTGCCATGAGGCGAAAACAGTGAACCTCACTCCATCTTGCATACTGAGATCCTGGACACGTTGCTTCCGGCCATCATGACCAAGCTGTTTTGCGTCTGGGATAATTTGGTCTTCATACCGGAGGTTCCGGCTTCCTCTCCTTCTCGAACCATTAGGCTCGGATTCGAAGATCCTCTTAGCTGGAGCATTGTTATCCATGCGATAGATGTGGCCGAGACAGTCCTTCGAATCAGGAATTTTGACCCCAGTTGTTTTTACAAAGCGAATTCTACGTGGTTTCTAATGCAGTCCCTGATCATCCCTGTCCTGCTGCATGGCGCAGAAGACTGGCCAATCTCAAGAGCAGATGAAGAAGCCCTTGGTCTTTTCGAGAGAAAATTTCTGCGTTCCATCTTTAGTCCTGTTTGCGTTGATGGAGAATGGAGAAGAAGATTCAACCATGAACTGTACGGGCTGTAGAGCGACATGACCCTAGTCAATCGGCTACGGATTCAACGCCTAAGATGGCTACGCCATATAGATCGCATGGTAAACATTGTTCCAGCCCGAAGAGTCTTTGACTCCGAACCAGTTGGACAACGCAATAGAGGACGCCCACGGAACCGATGGCGCACACAAGTCGAGAAGGACCTCAACTGCTCGAAATTGGAGGCAGCTGGTTAAAGATCGTGCTGGCTGGATAAGCTTGTTGACTGAAGCCCAGGTCCACCCCGGACTGTAGCGCCACTAGAAGAAGAAGAAGAAGCAGGTTAACCAGCCAGGCTTATAAAGACCGAACCGAAGCCTGCAAGGACAATCAAGGGAACATCGTAGTAGAACCGCAGTCGATCCTGGGGAAATGGAGGAACTATTTCTGCCGCCTAAGGCCGATCCTCAACAATATGGCCGGTACATAACAGTGTGACTTTAGGCCAGGAAATACCATCGGCCACTGCTGCAAATTAACGGCAAAATAACCCAGAAGCAACAAATCGATACCCACCATCTTTCATCGATTTTAAGGTGAGAGCATTTATAGATATGATCTACAGAGCAACGTCTAGTCTTGGCATCCCCACCAAACTCGTCCGTTTGTTGTGGATGACGATGGAGAATAAACACTGCTCCATCAAGTTCGATGTCAAAGAAAGATTCAGACAAGACGACTTGCTGTCATGCGACAGTGGTGGTCCGGTATAACGAATGATCGATGTAACGTACAAGGCATTAGGAAGTTGATATGTTGCATGTTTATGGGTCTGTTGTAAACCTGGTAGATACCTTAACTTTTTGTTAATGTGCATTTACTGTTATACATGTATGAATTTCAATCGTCCAGCGTACTGTGTGAACGTCTAAAGCCGTTGCCGATTTGCACCGCACTAATCGGCACGTACCAGTGCGGCTTCCGGCCCGGCAAATCGACTATAGACCAAATCTTCACACTAAGGCAAATACTGGAGAAGACCAGTGAGTTTCAACTCGATACGCACAGCATTTTCATCGATTTCAAAGCCGCATACGACAGCATTCATCGCAAGGAGCTATTCGATGCGATGGCCGAATTCGGGATCCCGGGAACTGTTGAGGTACGCAGATGACATCGACATCGTCGCGCATTCCCAAGGTGCCGTAGTGGACGCTTTTACGGCGATTGAAGAACAGGCGAAACGAACTGGTCTCAAGGTCAATGAAGACAAAACGAAATGTATGCTGTCGACCAAAAAACGTTCCGTCACACACCACCTTGGACAGAATTTCACGATCGACAGCCAAAATTTCGAGGTAGTAAAGGAGTTTGTCTTCCTCGGGGCAAACACGAACTCCACAAACGACATCACAGTGGAGATCCGACGTAGAATCGCCCTGGGCAACCGGTGCTACTTCGGTTTGTCAAAACGACTGGGCTCAAAACTCCTGACTCGAAGGACCAAAGTCATGCTCTACAAAACTCTTATTTTGCCAGTCCAGCTCTATGGAGCCGAAAGCTGGACGCTAGGCAAAACTGCCGAGCTGATTCTTGGTACCTTCGAAAGCAAAGTTCTAAGTCGGATATATGGTCCCGTCTGCGAGGAAGACGAATGCAGGAGAAGACCTAACCGCGGAATCCACATCCTGATACAGTAGTCCGGAAGGCAAAAATCTGTCGACTGCATTGGCTGGGCCACATTGAGCGCATGGACAACAATGCTCCAGCAAGGAGGGTCTTTGAATCCGAGCCTACTGGTTCGAGAAGGAGAGGAAGACCGAATCTCCGGTATAAAGACCAAGTAATCGCGGATGCAAGACAGCTTGGTCTTGATGACTGGAAGCAGCGTGCCCAGGACCGTCAACGATGGTAGGCAGCAATTGCTCAGGCTCGGACGCTCCATGGGTCGCCGGCCTGATAAGTAAATAAGTCGTTCTGTTCAGGATTTTTGTTTCCTTTGTCAGGCGCGCATGCGCATTTGAATCTTAGTTTCGAGTAAGAGCGAGTGGCTTATAATCATTGCATTTTTTCAAGTGAAAATTCATATCCTTGCAGGGAAAATAGCACATATTCTACTGAAAAGCATCTATCGTCGTTTTTGACAGAAGTTCGGTAAGCTTTGTCTTTAACTCGCAAACGCCTTTCGCTAGAAGAGAATTTGGAGTCCTGCAGCAATGATGAAATGTTTCTTGCTTGAAGATAGTCGTCGTCCAAGAGAACGATGGTTTTGATATTGATGAAGAATGTAGCTCCTCAGAAATGGACTCAAACTCTGTTCAGAAAGTAAAGCACATCGATGCGACTGGGCGTTAAATTTAACAAATGTGAAGAGAACAACGCTAAACATTCCCAAATAGTCGCGCAGGAACAAGTAACGTAACATAATGAATAGCAACAATAGTTGTCCATTTAAAGGGTGGTTAAACTTTAAGGGCCGATGTTGGATGTGAACCACACCTAAACGTCAAGTTTTTTTCTGCATTTCATTTGACATTTCTCAATATCAGACTAACTCAATTTGAACCATGGAAAGGTACACAATCGAGCAACGCGTTAAAGTTATTCAGGCTTATTATGAAAATGTGCGTTCAAATCAAAATGCATATCGTGCACTTCGTAATTTCTTCTTCTGCATATTTGTGCCAGAATTGCCGCATTTGGGCGAATGATAATCCAAAAGTGATTGTCGAAAAACCAATGTACCCACAAAGAGTGACTGTTTGGTGCGGTTTATGGGCTGGCGGCATCATCAGGCCGTATTTTTTCCAAAATGAGGCCGGTCAGGCAGTTACTGTGAATGGTGTTAGCTATAGTGAAATGATAACGAACTTTTTATGGCCCGAATTGGAAGATATGAATGTGGACGATATGTAGTTTCAACAGGACGGTACCACTTGCCACACAGCTAACGAAACAATGGCTCTTTTGCGCGACAAATTCAATGGCCGTGTTATCTCACGTGCTGGCGATGTCAATTGGCCGCCAAGATCATGTGATTTGACACCATTGGATTTTTCTCTTTGAGGTTATTTGAAAGAAAAGGTTTACGTCGATAAAGCCAGCAACAATTCAAGAGCCAAAGGATGAGATAATTCGGCACATTAACCGCATAGAACCTCAATTATGCTTCAGTGTCATCGCAAATTTAAACCATCGGGTGGAGGTGTGCCGCCGAGGTCGCGGTATGGTTCCATACATAGTTGAACCACACCAATATTATCATAATAAAAAGAAATGACAATAATTTTTGTAAATAATTTGTGTTTTATTCAAAGTCAACATCGGCCCTTAAAATTTAACCACCCTTTATTTAATGTGGCGGCCGTGGCGTTGTGGGTATGTGCATCGACCCCTACGCACGTGAACCTCGGTGCCTGGGTTCGATTCCCAACACGACCTGAAATAATTTTCAAGGCCCCACCTCTTACGAGTCACTGACAATGCTCAAGGAGTATAACTGTACAGAAAAAGTCGCCCAAACTTGGCCATTCGGAGTCGGCATAAAACTGCAGGTCCCTTCCACTCGTGAGCGATCAACATGAGTGTTTGCTGAGAATCTAGGTCCTGGTCCTGGGCTGCAGCACCACCCATATTATTATATATTATATTTGACGTTTCGTCCACAAGAAAGGAGACCCGTTTGACAGCGCCAACTATCGAGGGATCAGTCTCCTTAACACGTCTTACAAGATCTGTCAGCCTGAAAACATTCGTCAATAACCTAATAGGTCCTTATCAGCGCGGTTTCAGGCCGGGAAGGTCCACCATCGACCAAATCTTCACACTGCGGCAGATCCTGGAAAAAACCCAAGAGATGCAGATCGACACCCACCACATATTCGTCGATCTCAAGGCCGCATATGACAGCGTGCATTGAGCCGAGCTATACAGGGCCATGTCCAGTATAGCCTCTGAACACCAGAGGCACGATCTTCCAAAAGTCCGTTCAACTGCTTGTCTACGCGGACGACATTGACGTGATTGGACGAACACAGCGAGCTGCCAATGAAGCTTTTGCTGGCATTAAAGCGGAAGCGGCTAAAATGGGTTTGGCAGTGAATCAGGGCGAAACCAAGTGCATGCTGTCATCACGAAAGGACGCACAACATCGACGTCTCGGACAGAGCGTCATAATGGGCAGCAGAAACTTTGAGGTAGTCAAGGACTTCGTCTACCTCGGCGCTGCAGTAAACAGGGACAATAACACCAGTACCGAGATCAAGCGCAGAATTACGCTTGCCAATCGCTGTTTCCTTGGGCTCAAGAGGCAGTTGAGTAACAGAGCCATCTCTCTGGAAACACTAAGTTGACTTTATATAACACTCTAATCAGCCCTGTCCTGCTCTATGGTGCAGAGAAATGGACGCTACTGAAAGCGGATGAAGAAGCTCTTGGCCGTTTTGAGAGAAAAGTTTTGCGTGCGATCTTTGGTCCTGTTTGTATTGATGGCGTCTGAAGGAGGATATTCAACCACGAACTGTACGGGCTGTACAGCGGCATGCACCTAGTTAAGCGTCTTCGAATCCAACGCTTAAGATGGCTAGGTCATGTAGAGCGAATGGATACCACATCTCCAGCCCGATGAGTCTTCGATTCCGAGCCATTGGGACAACGCAACAGAGGGCTTCCTAGAACGAGATGGCGCACACAAGTGGAGAAGGACCTCAACGAACTTGGTGTGCACAACTGGAGGCAGCTGGGAAAGATCGCGCTGGCTGGAGAGGCTTGTTGGTTGAAGCCCAGAGAAGAAGAAGAAGATTTAACTTTTCATACAAGTAAAAAATACTCGATATTACGAATTCTTCGGTTTAGCGAATACATCTGGACATGTATATCATTCATTATACTGGACCACCACTGTATTTATATAGCACCACATGCCACTTTTATACCGCAGCTCCGGAGAGAGGGATTATGAATGAGACAACGTCGAGTTGAGTTTAGGAAACCTACTAATTACCGGATGAGAGATTTCAAGACAGAGATTTCATCAAGAGACGCGAAGAAGAGTTTTGCTAGCATTCGCTGCATACCTTTGGTGTAGTGCCCGTGAGGCTTCGGGGGGTAAATCGACTACTGGAGAAGACTAGCGAGATTCTGGGCGATATACGCAATCTTTGCAGTTGCCCTGGAACCCAGATGATGGTTAAGTTGCGAGAATGGACAAAACTAAGACTGTCTGGTTGTATATTGATCCAAAAATTCTAAATCCACAAGATGCTCATATTCAACGGTGTACCAAAATGCAACTAGGGGCGCCCCCTTTCGTAAAGGCTCCTCGTTCCACCTGCCTCCACTCCCGCCAAACTGGACACTTGTCAACCGCTTCCCAAGACTCGGGGTTATGATAATTCTCTTCAGTGCGCACAGATTGAAGGCGAAGGCACGACGCAAAGCGTCCGCGCAAGATAAATTTTAATCATCAACCAATAAGAAGCAAAATTTATCGCAGATCCCCACATGTGCATCCGCACCCTGCAACACACGCACACACACAGTCGCACACAAGCGGGAGCCCACCCGAACGGAGCGCTCTCTCACGCATCTCGTCTCATTAAGATATGCATTTCGACTTAGTTCCATGTTCGGCTTGAATAAATTTCAAGTTTTAACGCGCCGCGAAATAAAAATGTGCGCGACAGAATTTCTCAGCGGATGCCATGCAAATTGTATGCGAAATCAATAAAACGATCCAACAGATACAGATACTCCATTACGAGGCGGTAAATGAACCCGACGACGAGTTTGGTTTTGTTTTTCTGTTTTTTTTTTCCCGCTTTATTTGTTGTCTTTGGCGAGAAAACACTGACGCGGTACAAGAGTGATACACGGGCCGCCACTAGAACCTTTCAAGTGGGCAATTACCTAACGACGACGAGTAGGTTACTCACATTGTTCCAGGAGACCGGCAGATACACATTTGACGGAGCACGAACCGGGCCGGGGTTGGGGCATTTGATCGTGTGGTGTCGTCGCGTCGCTTCGGCTTGAATTCAATTCCAATCGCTGACCACCGCTGCGGCGAGTGTATCGGAGGCTGACAGCGGAGTCGTTCGACAATTTGTTCTATCGATCGGTTGAGATGTGGCGGCGGTCGCGCTGTGTGCGGCGCGAGGGAAGCGTTTCAGAAATTTCGCTAAGGTGCGTCAATCAACGTCGGATCGTGACAATTTAATGAACCTCCTCGTAAACAGATTTCATTTCAAAGTCTCAAGAGCTGACCCCCACCGTCCCACCAGCACCACCATCGCCGATGCCGGACAATTTGTTCCTGGGGATCATTGGGATACCATCGCAGAGGTTGAGTTGGGGGTCAACAATTCTTCTAGGGTTTTTTTTTTTTCATTCCGTCATGTCTCGGCTGTCGATACTCGGTGGTCACGATTCTTGGATTGCTTCTCGCTCTACGGGCGGCGGCGAGGTGGCCGGAGGCCGGTGGGAAACAAATTTAGGTCCCATGGCCGTGAAAAATGACGAGTGGTACTGCAGATTGATTGGTTGTTGGCCGTTTGACATGTGGCCCAAATATTTTGCATTTCCTCGGCGTCGCCGGCTGCTTGAAAATGGAACAAGTTCAGCGAGCCGCGACCTGGGAAGATGTGCAGTCTCATGATGTGGCCATCGGGTCGTGATAGACGATGGGTCACTCTTCGTCGGTAGGTGGACAGTCCGAGAGTGTGATGGTGCTCCGTTGTGCTCTGACGTTTTTTTTGTGTACTTCACGTGTACTTCTTTCGTCTGTCTCTCACGCTCTGTCTTCATCGTGCTCTGTGGTCACTGTGCCCTGTCGCCAATGGGCTCAGTCTGCGTGGAGCACTTCAACGACGTTTTCTGTCATCGCTACGCCTTGTTGTCCTTGTGCTCTGTCATCACCATGCTCTGTTGCCGCTGTTGTCGTTGTGGTCTCTCGTCGTCATGCTCAGTCTTCACCGTGCTCTATGGTCACTGTGCTCTGTCGCCACTCTGGTCAGTCATCATGGAGCACTGCCACCGCTGTGTTATGTCGTCGCTACGCCTTGTTGTCGTTGAGCTCTATCATCACTGTGCTCTATCATCACCGTTCTCTATCGTCACTCTGCTCACAGTCGTCTCTGACTCTGTCCTTGCCATACTCTGTGGTCGCTTTGCACCTCCATCCCGGCCCGTGTTCCCAGGTCTTTCAATCGGTTTAAGCCACTCGTAACGGCTTCTTCTCTAGTAATTCTCGGCCCGATCATCATCGTCTGACGCTGTAGCAGATGCAACCCAGCCACTAATGGGTTCCCATTCAATCAGCATCGCATGCAGGCCACTTCACGCCATCCCATTGCAGTCCAGATGAGCCACTCTCAGCTGACGCGACCATCCGAGTCCCACAGTGGAGCTGCGCATCGCATAAATACCCGTAATTTTCGCATCAACCCCATTAGCCAGTGGACGGGACTAATATCCCCGCAAATGCTTCCTCCATCATTAAAATCAATATCAACTAATAACCACCCTGGTAACCTCTCAATTACACTCAGTCCCATTGGGACTCGACTGACGCCTCATTGTGAGGCGATCCGCGTCGTCGGCGGTGGCTGCGGGGCTGCCATGGCACAAATCAGCAGTCTATCCCGTGCACTTTGGCGCTATTTTTAGACACCGGCTACCCGGCTCCAGTCCAAAATTAACCCACGGCCTGCCCCGCCCCGACATGACCGAAGACGAATCCGTGTCCAGATGCCAGGACACGGACATGATAAGCAAAACAACAGCACCAGCAACGCGGCGCACACACGGATCGAGATCATTAGATTAAGTGAACATTAAACGTGCTGGAATCTCACTTGAGATCCTAATTAGGCAGATCAGCTCGCCGCGTCGGGCTGGGAGCGGCAGCGGGAGCGGTAGCAAGCGAGGGGGCTCATCCTCACAACCGACGACAAGCTGCAATTTGCAATCGGAGATCGGAGGCGCACGCTGCAGCCGCGCCGCACCGCCACCACCGCTGTCGGACGACGGATGCCAGAGCGCGCCCCTCGCACGGGCGCGAATAGTGTGTGCCCCGGCAAGGGAAACCCATCTTCACGCCTGGCCCTGGGATAGTCGCCGTCATCGGGATCAAGAGTAATGGCCATCAATTCCGCGCTGCGTTAGCCAAGCACACGAGATCCGCGATAAGGAGCAATATTGCAGACCATTAGAAGGTAATTGCCATGTGGGCCGGGGTGCCCTGTGCGTCCGCCTTTTCTTTGTTCTTCGGAGCGGAGAGCGCGCATTCCAGCGCGTCCGGAGATCCCTTGGAATCGATAGCGCCGAAGGAGTCTCCTCGCCTCAATCAGATGGAGCGTTGCGCACGGCCACCGGCATAACTCCCTGTCGCGGACGCTGCAGCGGGGATCGCGCTCGTCGCGGACACGGTGCGTGCGCGCACGTGTCAAGTGATCTATGCGATCGGTTGCCTGACAGGCGAGCACATTCTCCGCGTGAAGTGGACAGAACAGCAAGGCGCGGCGCGGCGCGGTGCTGCGTCTCCATGAATGAATCCGATTTCGTATTTGCATGTCACCAGACCAGTCGAGGCGGTTGAAGGAAGTGTATCCTGCCGCCAGGAACTAGTTCCAGGGCAGGATTCTAACGGCATCTGACGCATTAATAGGCACCTCATGCATGCCGCGTCCTGCCCCTCCCCGACCGGTGATGATGAGCCGGTGGGCTGATAAAGAGCCACGCCGAACGCACGGCAGATGCGTGCGCGCCAGGCTTAATTGCGAGCGCAGATATCTTTGCGGTAATTGATGGCAACATGATGCTCACCTTAGGACCGGCAACAGGCGTTAGCGGGTCGCTCCAGCTGTCGCACACTGCTCCAGCTTTGGCCGGCCGTCTCCGAACGGCTTCACGCATTTCATTAATCGAAACTCTTTGGCGGATTTTCATTTTGATTTATAAACTCGCTCGCTCCCGGTCGCTGGCTTCGCAAATTTCCGGATTGTGCCGGTTGCCGGCCCTGGTTGGGGGTTTAATTAATTTCTTTTCTGCCAGCCTCATGTACGCATGTTTTCAAAGGCAATGCCGTTAGGGTGGTTCGAACGGGTTTGACCACTGGCAACGGCCATGGCCAGTTGCAGCGACAGTTTCACCTTGCGGAAGACTGCACTTGGCCGTGAGTGACGGCCACGGGAGTGACAGCCTTTGTCCTTGTGTCAGGTGCAAAGTGGCCGCTGGCACTTGTCTGCCCGATGGAGTGACGTAAGAGCGACAGGCAACGACAGTGCGCGGCGATGAGTTGATCTAACGGCAGACGGCTGGACTGCTTCAAGCAATTAGCGCGAAGGCCACTAAATGCTGTCGATCAGCGATGAAACTTGAATGTGATTTATTGCGTTGGTTGTCCAAGGGATTGCCGGCAGACTGTGCGAACTCAATGCGAATTGCCGGTTAACTGCGGACGGAGACGCAAGGAGGGCTTAAGCGTCAACTGGTGGCAGCCTGTATCAGACCAGACAGCACAGCGGGAGTGTTCTCATTGCGTTCACGTAAACAAATGCTGTGCGTGAGATTTATGAAAAGGAATGGATGTGGAGTAGCATTTCTAATAGCCGCGAGGAGCACGTTTATCGCACCCTTTTCAAAAAAAATCGAGCCGTCCGTGCAACTGTCGCCATCTCGACGGTGATTCGGCTTTCTTACGAAAATACAGCGAGTTCTGGATCTGGAGCAACTGAAGGGTTCAGTTCCGGAGAAGCTGGGCTCAAGCTTGTCCTCGCTTGATCGCGGCGGCCAATTGGACGGCATCTATCCTTTGATGCGTAAGCAAAATGGATCTTAACTACGGCTACCAACTATGGCATCCCATTTCTAAGGCCTGCATGGAAAAGCTCGCAATTTTCGAAAGGAAAGTACCCGTCTCACTTTCGACAGGGGCCGTCGAAAACACCACAGCAACAAGAAGCTTTACGACGAAGCATGCAGCATCCCCTTGCAACACCACATGGTGACACTGTTCAGAAAGCTGATTCTAGACATCAGAGACTATCCTCATGAGCTTGAGAAAAGCAATCCCCGGACAACGCTTTCTCGCTAAATCTGCTAAGCAAACAGAACTTCGCAACGACATCTAACAACGAGCTGCATGGTTTCTACCAGAGCAGCGATAGCAGTCATCATAGAGGCTAAATCGGCCACCACACCACCACCCCGACCAAAAAAGGACCAACATGGACACACGGATTTGAAAAACCAGAGGAGGGAGGGAAAACCACTTCCGTGCGAAATCTCGTTCAAGGACGTCCTCTGTTGCGTTGTCCGAATGGCTTGGAATCGAAGACTCTTCGGGCTGGAGCTGTGGTATCCATTCACTCTACATGACCTAGCCATCTTAAGCGTTGGATTCGAAGACGCTTAACTAGGTGCATGCCGCTGTACAGCCCGTACAGTTCGTGGTTGAATATCCTCCTTCAGACGCCATCAATACAAACAGGACCAAAGATCGCACGCAAAACTTTTCTCTCAAAACGACCAAGAGGTTCTTCATCCGCTTTCAGTAGCGTCCATGTGCGTCCTGCGCCATAGAGCAGGACAGGGCTGATTAGAGTGTTATATAAAGTCAACTTAGTGTTTCCAGAGAGATGGCTCTGTTACTCAACTGCCTCTTGAGCCCAAGGAAACAGCGATTGGCAAGAGTAATTCTGCGCTTGATCTCGGTACTGGTCTTATTGTCCGTGTTTACTGCAGCGCCGAGATAGACGAAGTCCTTGACTACCTCAAAGTTTCTACTGCCCATTATGACGCTCAGTCCGAGACGTCGATGTTGTGCGTCCTTTCGTGATGACAGCATGTACTTGGTTTTGCCCTGATTCACTGCCAACCCCATTTTAGCCTTCCGCTTCAATGCCAGCAAAATCCTCATTGACAGCTCGCTGTGTTCGTCCAATCACGTCAATGTCGTCCGCGTAGACAAGCAGTTGAACGGACTTTTGGAAGATCGTGCCTCTGGTGTTCAGAGGCTATACTGGACATGGCCCTGTATAGCTCGGCTCAATGCACGCTGTCATATGCGGCCTTGAGATCGACGAATATGTGGTGGGTGTCGATCTGCATCTCTTGGGTTTTTTCCAGGATCTGCCGCAGTGTGAAGATTTGGTCGATGGTGGACCATCCCGGCCTGAAACCGCGCTGATAAGGACCTATTAGGTTATTGACGAATGTTTTCAGGCGTTCACACAAAATGGCAAAGAGGATCTTGTAAGACGTGTTAAGGAGACTGATCCCTCGATAGTCAAATGGGTCTCCTTTCTTGTGGACCGAACAAACGACGCTGAGGTTCCACTCATCGGGCATGCTTTCCTCCGATCATATCTTACAGATGAGCTGGTGCATACGCCCAACCAGATCATCCCCAGCTGCTTTAAACAGTTCCGCGGACAGTCCGTCCGCTCCAGCAGCTTTGTTCGACTTCAGTCTAGAATTCAGTCGCTACTTTGACCTCGTCTAAGTCGGGGGGAAAGAATTCTTGTTCATCCTCGTCCAAATTAAGTGGTTACATTTTATTAGTAGAACCACAACATGTATATCTGTTGACCTCTGGTCACAGAAAGTCGGCTAACAACATCTATACATGCGGCCCTTGACGGTAATGGTGACTCCTTCCTCACTTCGAATGAGATTAGCTCCGAATTGCAGCAAACAGCCATTCTTTGTAGATTCATTGGTGATTGGTCGGTGGCCAGTGTACGCCCTTTAAAATTCAATTTTTAGCTTGTTTATCATAGCCGCTGGCGGCCATGGTGTTGTGGGTCGACACCTACGCACTTCGACCTCATAATCATCATCATCTTCTGACCCGCATGATCCACTAAAGGGGTCGCGGGAGTAAACCACGCACGAGAGATCTCCAGGCAACTCGATCCTACGCCAGCGGAGCATCCAATGCCCAAGCGCAACCCGGCGAGTTTTTCGACTTGGTCCATCCACCTCATCCTGGGTCTGCCAAGCGGTCGCCTACCTGATGGAATCGCATTCAACGCCCGCCTCGGAAGTCGTGATGATGGGGACATTCGTGCCACGTGACCAAACCACCGAAGCATAGCCCTTTCCGTTCGAAGAAGCAGCTGCTCAATGTTGAGTTCCTCACGCACTGCCGTGTTTCTCACCCTATCCCGGCGAGTAATTCCCACAACAGCACGAAGAAATCTCATCTCAGCAGCTTGCACTCGCGATCTTATTCTTTCGGTCCATTTCATGACCATAGGTGAGAGTTGGAACAAATACTGAGTTGAAAACCGCTAACTTGGCTTTGACACCAAGCTCGGCCTTTCTGATTACAGAACTACCAAGCTGTGTGACCCAGCTTGACCAATTCTACAGGAAAGCTCAGCATTACTCCTTCCATCAGTCGTGAAAAAGACCCCGAGATACTTAAACTTCTCCACCTGCTTCAATGGGACTCCACTAACATGCAGAGTGCATTGAACAGGCGTTCTGGAAATGACCATAACCTCCGATTTGCCCACGTTAACCCTCATTCCAGCATCAGCACATACGGCCACAAACATTTAGAGTGCGCGCTGGAGTTCCGTCTGGGAGGATGTGAGGATAACCAAGTCATCTACAAAAAGAAGATGAATTACCCTCAACTCTCCCAATGTGAAACATTCCTCACCTCGGCTGCGCTGCGACATCCAGTCCATATATACAGTGAAAAGGAGAGGTGACAAGACACATCCTTGGCGAAGTTCAACGCCCACGGTGAAAGGTGTTGATTTAGCACCGTTTACCCGAACACAGCTGCTAAAGTTTGTGTATAGAGACTGAATGGCCCTCAGAAGAGGACCATCAATCCCATACTCCTGCAGGACACTCCAGAGTTTACCCCGAGGGACTCGTTCATATGCCTTTTCCAAATCTACAAAACAACTGTAGATGGGTTTGGCATACTCCCAAGCCTTCTCAAGTACCATTCTTAGAGTGAGGTTGTACTTCTGCCGGGACGAAAGTCGCACTGTTCATCCCCCATCCTGGGCTCGACCATAGCTCTAGAACGCGCTTCCAACACCTTAGCATAGACTTTCCCGGGGATACTTAAAAGAGATATGCCCCTGTAGTTGGAGCAATCTCTTTTGTCCCCCTTCTTGAAAAGTGGGACAATCACCCCAGTTTGCCAATCGCCAGGTGTCTCACCGCGTTCCCAGGCCACTTTAATGACACGAGAGAGCCATAAAACTCCCTCTTTACCCATTGCCTTAAGCATTTCTGGCCGGATTTCATCCACCCCGGCGGATTTGCCAATTTTTAGCGATTCAATCGTTAAAATGACCTCCTCCACCGTTTGACTATTCTCCGACCCACTCAAGACTACGGGTCTGTCATTCTCAGTGCCCTGTTAGGGATTGAGCAGCTCCGAAAACGCACTTCCTGTCTAAATTCAACTCCTAGTATGACAAGAAATACTTATCACGCCCCACATCTTTCAAGTCACTGACAATGCTCGAAGAGTATAATTGTCTACAAAAAGCTTCTCAAACTTTGCCCGTTTGGTGTCGGCATAGCACGCACAACACGAGTTGTTGCTGAGGAGTTAGGCGCTGACCATCTACGGGCTGTAGCGCTACCCAATCTAGTCCGAGAAGAGGATGTGTCCAAGAAGAGGATGTTCCCCTCCCCCGTCTCCTTCGATAATGGTCGCTACGGCGACTATTTTTCCTTTATTTCGGTTCAAAAGAGTGTAGCTATTGAAGCCATGATGACGACCGACACTTTGACTGAGCTGCTGAAACACAACAATTGGGGAAAAAAACATCTCTTTCTCGTCACCCTTCAGTATTCAAAAGCATATTTCGCTTTGCCGGATAAACCAGTGCCAACGAACCAAGAAGACTGGAATGGGTATGGTCTGGCACACTGTTGCTCTGGAACGGTCTTCTTCGCCACGTTGTCCTACACATCGGCTAGCAATCAGGCGGAAGTTAGACCAATTCAGGAGACAGCTGACTTACTATTAATTAATCAGATGGTTATGCACACAGACTGTCAGACAGTCGATAAATGACAAGACTTTGCCAGTGACCTCCAAAAGCTAGATGTAACTTCACCGTATGTTGATATTCTGAAAAAGCCGACGTTTCAATTAGAATGGGTCCTAGTCGCATGAAACCCAAAAGACACAATTTCCCTTCACAATTCCTAATTTAGTAGCAACTGTCCCTAGGAATGGAAGATAACAACCTACAGGCTACCGAGACAAATCTGATCCGCACTACATTTCAGCAGTATCCCTTCTCATGTGCATGAGCACGACAAACGCCATCCATCCATTCCCTGACGCTGCACAAAAGGCTGTCCAAACAGAGCAACGACTGGCTGCGAGATACACTTATCCACGCCAACGCCTTGACTATTAGTTTGGGAATAACATCTAGACCCGTTCATTAGGTCGCCTTCTCGGAACTTCAGCTCTCTCGTCGGAGGCATTGGCCAAAGAATAGAGCAGCTAGAAAAGAATTTGAAGTCTGGTCTTATTCCAGTTTCGTCCCTGTCTCATTGATGCCCCCAAATTCTGCCTGAAAATGTGAAACATCTTGATGCACGTACAATCGTCCGCCAGAACAACATAAAGCCTCCAATCATTGCGAACTTGTCAGCTTGTCCCTTTGAAACTCAATTTGTCCCATTTTTTGCCCTCATTCTTTGACACTTCGACCTGAACGCGTCACGAGTTCTAGTCGACTCTCCATCGACTTGACCGCATTGTGTCTGGAAAATTCTTTCCCTCGATGCATGTCAGCCTGTCGCTGTGTGTTGACGGCCTGTCTCATCGACGCCTCGACGCCAAACACAAGCCCCTTCTCGGGCACTTCCACTCCCCACAAGCCCACACTGCACGGGTCTGATGAGAACCCTTTTCGTCGCCCAGCCGTCCCGCATTTCCCATCCATCCATCGGCCAACTCCTTTTCAGTTCAACGAAACTCGATGTTCAGCTGACTAATTCCGACACGTTGTCCCACTTCCTTGGCACCAGCTTGGGCAACAGCAACGGGGCAAAAAATAAACCGAAGCTGCACTTCATGCGCCCGCTCCCCCTTCTCGTGGTGTCCCAGGATAAGCTGAATTAGAACGAGCGTCTCACAGCAAGAAAAAAACACACACACACACCGAATGGATATCGAGAAGGAATTAGCTTCCTTCCATCTGGGCGCATCTAACTATCGAACACGACACAATCCGCACCAATTACCTCACCATACTGACCAGCGCGCCAGTAATTATTATCGCCGTCCTGACAAATTGTGGAATTCTCCAGACAATGCCGTAATAGGATGTGATATGCTTTGCCCAAGTGGAAGTTATTTATCCGAGAATGCCGGACTGGAGTGCACCCAAGTGTACAGAATCGCAGAATCGTGGTTTCTTGCCCTTCCACCGGGGGGCCACTGCTGCTGCTGAGATGATGGCGATGGCGATGGCGATGGCGAAGGCGATGGTGTTGGCGGTGGCGAACTAGTATTTCCAGGTGCTTTCGATTTTTGCGCAATTTTCCTTCGCTTAGATACTCACTGCACTCGCCGCTGCCGTAGCCAGCAGTAGCCACTAGGGACTGGCTAACAGCCAGCAGCCAGCAGCCATCAACACACAGCAGCGGCAAGTATCTAACTTCACTTTTTTTTCTTCTCCGTCTTCTCCGTATCCCCCCCCCCCCCATCACCCCCGCCCCACTCTGGATCACAGTGCATGGCTGGATGGTCCAGTTGTGGAAAGACCACTCTCGGGCTACTGGTATCCGTTCTTAATAAATGTGTACCAGCAGTGTTATGATTAAGAAATTGTTGTTGTTGCGCACGAAGCTAGACACGACCGACGACGCCAGAGCAGAGTTTCTCGGCTAGCGATGGAGTCGCAGTGTAGGCATTTGCGTCATCGTGGGTGAGTGATGGAAGGAGTATCTATGACGGCAGTCTATAAATAGATCGGCGATCGTGCAAGAAGAGGAGGCAAGGAAATGGACAAAGATTAGATGAGTTCCATGATGAGGAACATGGCTCATTTCCGAGGACGCGTAGGAGTTATGCGCGATTCCAGAAGTTGCTAGTGGCTCCAGCGACGACCAAGGGCACAATGACATCAGGCGATGCCTGCTGATTTACCGACTGTGCAGCGTCAGTTGTGATTTGCCAAGCTCTGGAATTCCTAGTGAATCTTGAGGTGAAATGGGCGTCAAAGCGATAAATCTGCTAGACATTGGGATGGACAGGCAGACATTAAGTGTGTAGAGCGATAAGTTATGGCTTCGAGGTTTTGTGTTCGCAAATTTGCGATGACGTTAATGGGCTGCAAACGTGCAACAAAGTGACAAAGTTGGAGCTTTGATGAAGTCATCGGGTCAAAGAGACACCACACCAATGAGCCACAATGGAATGGAATTGTGGTGTCATCAGCTGGTGCGAAACTGACGCGATGGCAATGACTTGACTGTCACAGTGTCACACTAGCACAACATCTCAGCGTCACGAGGTCTGAAAATCCCGAAATGGCCACGCTGTCAAGCGGTCAAGTAACTTGGCAATACCAGAGAATCTCAATACTTCACGTTCAAAAAGGTGTACCACCAGCCCCTCCATTCTCTCAAGTGACGCAATGCACAACATGCAGCAAACCACCTCACCATCGAGTCCCGATGTCACAGCGTCACAGCGTCACGAAAGCAGAGAATCTCAATAACTCAAGTTCAGAAAGGTGTACCACCAGCCCCTCCATTCCCTCAAGTGACGTAATGCACAACGGGCAGCGAGCCACCTCGCATTCGAGTCCCCATGTCACAGCGTCACAACGTCACAGCGTCACGATACCAGATAATCTCGATAACTCAAGTTCAGAAAGCTGTACCACCAGCCCCTCCATTCCCTCAAGTGACGTATTGCACAACAGGCAGCGAACCACCTCACATTCGAGTCCCGATGTCACAGCGTCACAACGTCACACCGTCACAATACCAGAGAATCTCAATATTTCAAGTTCAGAAAGGTGTACCACCAGCCCCTCCATTCCCTCAAGTGACGTAATGCACAACAGGCAGCGAGCCACCTCGCATTCGAGTCCCCATGTCACAGCGTCACAACGTCACAACGTCACAGCGCCACGATACCAGAGAATCTCGATAACTCAAGTTCAGAAAGGTGTACCACCAGCCGCTCCATTCCCTCAAGTGACGTAATGCACAACAGGCAGCAAACCACCTTACCATCGAGTCCCGATGCAACAGCGTCACAACGTCACAGCATCACGACATCAGCAAATACCAGTAATTCAAGATCAAAAGGCGCAATGGGGGTTCATCATATTTCAAGTGCCGTAATGTACAGAAATCAAGATGACAGTGGCTCCCAGTGCCATAGCGTCACATCGTCATGATACCAGTGAATCGAAATCACTCCATCCTTCCAAGACACAAGACGCACAGAAACCAGTCGCAGCATCTCGAAGAAGATACCGTCCCGGAGTCATATCGTCACGCCATCAGAGAATCCCGAAATTTGGCGAATAAAATTGTTGATCGACGCTCCCCAACATTTTTCATGGATACGATGTACATAAATCCCGATTCAATAGACCTCCAATTTCACAGCATTACATCGTCACGATACGGGCAATATTTCATGGTCGGCTGGAGAAATCCAAATTCTGATCAACCTCTTACCAGTCGAATTTCTGAAAGCCGATCCCTACACAGCGGCCTGTATAATGCTACCACTAATACAGGCTATATGGGAAGACGAAAAATACCCCAGGGACTGGAAGGATGGAGTTATTGTTAAGGTACCAAAGAAGGGAAACCTTATGAACCGCAATTAATGTCGTGGTATTACCGTCCTGTCTGTTTTCCCAAAAATAATGGCAACTGTCAGTCTCGAACGGGCAAAGGACAGGATCGAAAATACGCTCAAGAGGCATCAAGCGGGCTTTCGTAGTGGTCAGTCTTGTGTCGATCACATTAACACCCTGCGCATTATACTCGAACATACAACTGAGTTTACGGCACCGCTCTACATTATGTTCGTAGACTTTGAAGAGGCCTTCGACCGACTTTCTTCAGATAAGAGGGGGATTCCCCCGAATATTGAAAGGAGTTCTATCGCGCCCCAAGATGCTTCGTTGCACATAATGGACAGCTTTCCGACTCTTTCGAAGTGCGACACGCCAATCCTATTTTTACTGGCGATAAATGATCTACTGACTGCCACCGAAGGTACAACTGAGAGACATGGAGACCGTTTGAGAGGCTAATCCACCTGGATTATGTCGACGATATCTGCTCCCTGGCAAGTAACCAACAACGGGATAAACAGAAGGTCCCAATCAGTGCAAGTGAATGGAGAGATGGCTGGTCTTGACATCAATTTCAACAAGACCAAAATCATGCACACTGGCCGATCCGCACATCAGCCCTAGACTCTGAGACAGACGCCCATTGAGGAGGTCGAACAATTTAACTATCTACGCAGTATTGTATCGTCCGATGGAGGAACGGATCTGGAAGTTAATAGCATGTTGATTCCAAAGGATCTTGTCTTCAGTATGGAACTCCAGTCAAATATCCCTACGCACCAAATTAAGACTCTTCGAATCCGATGTCAAATCTGTAGTGCTGTATGCCTGTGAAACCTGGAAAGTCTCTACCTCGATCTCGAGAAGATTACAGGCATTCGATTCATTCTTGAGAACCCTGCAAAATCAGATCGAACCAAGAATTGTGGCACATAACCGGTCAAAAGCTTTTGAGTGTCGAAATTAGGCAGCGGAAGTGGCGCTGGATTGGCCACACGTTGAGGAGACCAAACGACAAAATCGCGAAGCAGTCCTTTGAATGGAATCCTCAAGGTACACGACGAGTTGGTAGACCAAGAACTACTTGAAAACCAACAGTATTGGCCGAAGCAGCAACACAGCGTAAAACGTGGCCACAGCTGAAGTATCTGACCGCGGATCGAGAAGAACGGAGGAAGTTTGTCGCCGCCTATGCGCCACCCGGGGTTGAAGGACTCATGTATATAGTCAAAAACTAGAAGCACCACTTTCCCATCTCTCAAGCAATGAGTCTCACTGTCACAGCATCCCACCGTCACGAGCTAAAAATGCACTCAATATTTCAAGAAAAAGGACAGAAAAGGACCAAAAATCGACTGAGCAATGAAAACCGTCACGTCGCAAGGTGTGTCAAACATCGAATCATTTGTACTTGAGATCTATGATATGCATCCTAACACCATCCAGAACAAAGCAGTCACAACGTCACGAGATCATCTTGGAAAGAGACCGTATCTGGCCGCGTCACGAACAAATAAAATTGAAGAAAGTGACGAAGTTAACTAATTTCGACGGTAAAATCGATAAGTTACCCAACTCCCTTTGGAAAGTGACGAAATTGAGTCACAAACGCTAAAATATGAGCAATACGTCACGTCAATATAGAAAAAAAAAAAAACAAAAAAAGACGTCACGTCACGATGGTCTTAATCAACGAAAGCCTCGTACCGCTTTCAAGAAATCGTGTGAAATCCCAAGGATGCACCTTTATCGCACATAAAATAGTACAGCGTGACGTTCATTACAACAATGATGCTCCACAATATTGGTGCCATCAAGCAACACGGAATATTGTGACGGTATCAAAAAGTGACGAAAACAAGTCACAAGGTCACGCATTTGAACTGATCATAGTCACGACCGCAAGATGTCACGTTACGAGACGCATTCCGTCTAAAGTCACAAGACATTGGGAGTCACGAAAATGTGTAGAGAGCGTGCTCACAGTGTCTCTATACACGAATGAAACAACGCCCACACCCCCACTGCGAATGAAAAGATCACACCAAACTTCCAGAACTCTCCCCACACAAAAAAGTCTCCATTTCGCAGCTCACGTAACCTCCCCGCCCCCATCCTCGATCAACAGACAAGAGTAATGATCACTTCGGCATCCTCCCAAGGGGTCGTCCACGCACTCAATCTCTAACGCTCAACACTCCATCAAATGGCACTCCCGTGTCCGTAGGCACGTTCCAATTGAATTAAGCGCGAGAATTTCATTTCGCATTTTCCACACTCGCCGGTATTTCCCCCCCCCCCGACTCGCGTCTAGGTGCGCGTTAAATTTCACTCTATCGCCAGGACTCGACGATGAACGAGCCAAGGCCCAACACCTTCGCGCTCAGTCGATCCCCATCGGCAGCGGCGACGGCGACGGCGGCGGCGGTATGATCACCTCGGTCTTGTCGCATAATGGCCCATAACACAACATTCATCAGTGGCGGCGGCGACGTCGACGTCGACAATGCGCAACGACATACTCCCATTACGGCGTAAGGCCGCTGGAATTTCTTCGAGAATTTACAAGCGCCTGCTGGAGTGCACTGGGGTCCTATCTACTGCTGCGAGTGTGTAGTGCGGTCGACAGACGTGCCAACCGGCGCAGCACTCAAGCGCTCTTGTGGCCTATCGATCGGGCATTGCAAACAAGGATCACGTAAGGTACTTAGTTGCTGGCATGCCTCTCCTCCTGCTGCAGCTGGAGATGGAATTGGACGTGCAGTTCCTGCCTGGCTGCGTTTCTTGTGCGCCGAGGAGCAACACATAATTAAGTGTCATTATTCCAGACACGTTGAAATTGCCTCCTCGTTGGGCCTCCTCACGCACTCATTTCGCCTGTGACATCCTCCCCCTGGACTGGACAATTGATGACGTCGTCGTCCTTCACACCGGCCCCAGATGGAGACCACTTCTGGCCGAAGGCGGCTGGTGCTGGATCTTCCATTATTCCTGCGCCACTTTGTCGCTTGTCGCTTTTTATTGCCCGACTGGTGTTTAGTTGATTCGTGGTAATGGTGTGTAATGGTGTGGCATTCACTTTCGACTTGAGGAATTCGCAGATGTGTATCTTTGTATCTGTATCTGGTTAGAATTGCAATTATTGCAATCGATTGCGGTGATTAGGGTCATATAATGACAGCGGCACCGGGGACTGATTGCTGCGATCTGTGATGTGATGTGGAAACGGAAACCTGACATTTGAGCGCACTCCGAAATTACTCCGAAACTGGTTGCGAGCGGAAATGGAATTATTTGATTAGCTCTCAGACGGGTATCTCAATTTGATTATGAATTATACAAGAATTTTTTGTTTACGGAAAACTCCGAAATTTCTCCGAAACTGATGATGAGTTGCTGACGACCGAAGATTTAATTTTATTGTCTCGATTTGAAGCTGTGAGTGTGTTTATAAAACCTACTGAATCACGTGACAGTGGAACTACACGGACTCCGAAATCACTCCGAAATTTGCTGCGACCAGGCATTCCAGTCCACTGATAGAAGGAGTGTGTCTGAATTCGATTAAGGATGCGAACATTTCACTTCCATTGAACTCCGAAATTACTCCGAAACTTTTTGTAAGTTCACAATAAGCACAGATGGCAAGAATTTATGTGAAATTGATTACGAACGTGAACACTGCAATTAGCAGTGCGCTCTGAAATTTGTTATTCCCGTCATTTACATAAACAGGAACGCCTTGTGGGGTGGATGGAATGTATGCAAGCAAGCACTCCTTTTCCTTATTCCCACATTCAGCTGCTCTCACATAGAACCACTTTCCCATCAGTCCAGCTCTAGTCCACCACTTCGCGACCAGTCTACGTCGCATCCCACCACGCATTGATGTCCTCAGACTGGTTCAGCGACAACAGTTTAAGTTTATTGCATCATCGACCATTTCCGATCTAATTGCGTTCATTCCCACTTGTAGGTTCATCCCTCCCGAGCCATTCCGCCTCGGGATACACCTCTCCATCTGGGATTTCATAAAATTTACTACAATCCTAATGAGAGAGACCAACTTAAGCCAATTAATGCGCATGTGAGTCCACCTCACCAATCAAAGGCAGAATGCCTCACCAATCGGGATGAACCAGTTGAAACTCTACACCGAATCGATAGCTCTGAGCGTTGAAGAGCCTTATTTCCAACTGATTGCCCACTTGGGGGAAATAATTTGCATTCGAGAAGATGCAATCGTGCGTCGAATGGAACTCGTCAACATGTGAATAAATAATAATTTGCGAGCCCATCGCTCGGTGGTCGCCGAGGACGACGACGCTGAGATGATGATGGCAATGGTGGTCCTTCCCCGCAGTTTGTGCGGGCTTTTTTCTTAATTGGATTGGATTGTATTGAATTGGATTGTATTGAGTTGTATTTTGAAGTATCCTTGTGGCAGATTGTTTAAGTGGTGGGCGCGGTTGGTGGCGTAACTGCTAGGTCGTAGTTGATACGATGCTTTGCGAATGAGGATGGGGATTGATTTAAGGGGGCCATGTCAAGTGGGTGATGAGCATGGTATTTGGCACGACTCCCAAGAGCCTCAGAGTTGAGACGATGAAGTCGCAAGGATCTGGCAAGGATCTGATGACAAGGAACCACTAAAAGAAATATGTTGTCAACAGGTTAAGTTCTCAGAACGTATCCCACGCGTCCAACACATGTATAGAGTCATCCAATCTGGGGTTCAGATTTCACATCTCTCTTTGAATCACAGCCGTTAAGGCGAACTTCCACCCGAGACTAGATGTGTTTACTCTAAGACTTGCCATTTCACAAAATACTTCGTTTAACAATGGCTGAAGGTGTTCAAATTATTACAATTTCCTCTAAGAATTCTGATTCTGTGGGAAGTACGTTATGCGTATTGAGAGCATGATTATGGTCCATTCGAAGAGACTGGATCTGTAGCAGATGTCTTAGCGCCTATCCATCAACAAAATCCACGCTCTTTAAAAAATACGGGTGCCATTAGCGGAAGTGTTGAGGAAGGTCCCTATTTACTGAGTTCATCACGGACATAGCTCGTGGCTTGTCTTAAGGCGTATTTTGCATTTGGCTTTGCATTTACACCCTCAATTCATTCAAAGGTTGAAGTCAGCTGACGGACCCTGAAGGACATCGTTTCGATGCTGAACATCAATTTTTGGATGTCCAGATCCACACAACATATTCCTCAACGATGAGGCTCTGGTGGTGAGCCTAATTCTTCGAAAAAGAAAGTTGAAGAGAATGTGCACAATCATTTCGTCCAGGTCGAAAGTTCCAATTGCGCAGTGCGCAGTAATGACAGCGATAAGGGTTCTGTGAGTCGGCCAGCTAATTCTGATCAGACTGTGAGATCGTTTCTGATTGAGAATACGTCATAAGTGTACCTGCGTATTTTTTTTTTTTTAAATTCATTTTTGTTTTATTTTAATTCATTTACTTACGTGTTAGACAAAAATACTTAAAAGTAGTTTAACTATCTTAACAATTGTTCTTACATCTAACCTACTGACCCTATACGGGTACTCTAAGATATTGTGATCTTAATTTAAGTACGCCTTTCGGCTTAGTCTATGTTTTTTTTTTTCAGTTATGAACAGTCTGTTTTTGTTTTTTTGTTTAGCCAAGACAGGACATCCTTGTGGATCCTGTATTAGGCCACTTTTGTCGATATAGAGGAACGCTTCAGGAGGAATAAAACGCACTCTCTCATGGTACATAACATTGGGGTAGTAAGCCCCAGAGATCAGACTGTTGGAAGAAGTCATAGCTCGGGCAATATGCCTTGTTCAAGTTTGCCTCGTTATACAGGACCTCGTTGGGATAGAACTTCTTGTACTCCGACTCGGGTGTACGATACAACCGGAGACAAGTGCGAAGACACTGACTCTCGAACAACCTAATCTTTTCCATCTGGGAAGGACTCACATTGAACCGCAGTGGACAACCGTAGGCCATAACTGGCCGGATGAGGGCCGTGTAGCAAATTAACTTTACTCTGGTGTCAAGTTGGCTGCTGTAAAACAATTCGGCCAGATGACAGGCTACTTACTTACTAACTTAAGGTGGCGCTACAGTCCGAGGTGGACCTGAGCCTCAACCAACAAGCGTCACCAGCCAGCTCGATCTTTAGCTAGCTGTCTCCAGTTTCGCACGCATAGTTGGTTGAGGTCCCTTTCCACTTGCGTGCGCCACCTGAGTCGCGGCCGTCCCTCGGGGGTGGATTCGAAGACTTTTCGGGGCGGAGCATTGGTTTCCATCCGCTCTGCATGACGTAGCCATCTCAATCGTTGGCTCTTCACTCTTCTGGCTAAGTCGATGTCGCTAAACAGCCCGTATAGTTCGTCATTATATCTCCTCCTGCACTCACCATCTATGCAGACGGGACCGAAAATCACACGAAGAATTTTCCTCTCGAAGCAACTAACAGCAGCTTCATCCGCTTTTGACAAAGTCCATGCCTTCGCGCCATATAGCAGGACTGGGACGATTAAGGTCTTGTAAAGCGTTACCTTGGTTGTTTGAGAGAGGGCTTTGTTTACCAATTCCTTTCTTAGCCCAAAGAATTGGCAAGACTTATTCTTCGTTTGATTTCGGCGCTGGTGTCATTGTCTGAATTGATAGCGGTGCCTAGGTATTCAAAGTTTTTGACTACCTCAAAGTTATATCTGTCTGCTGTGACGTTCTGACCGAGACTTCGGTGTTGGGTGTCCTTTCTCGTTGACAGCATATACTTGGTCGTACCCTCGTTTACCGCTAAACCCATCTTCGCGGCCTCCGTTGCAATACCCACAAAAGCGCCATTGACATCACGCTGCGTTCTTCCGATAATGTCAATATCGTCGGCATATGCGAGTAGTTGGATGGACTTCTGAAAGATTGTTCCTCTGGTGTTGGCGTTCGAGTTTTGAACAATTCTTTCAAGAACGATGTTGAAAAAGTCGCATGACAGCGCGTCGCCTTGTCTGAATCCTTTTTTGACATCAAAGGTCTCGGTTAGGTCTTTACCGACCTTGATGGAGCAGCGTGCATTCTCCATCGTCATCCTACACAAACGGACGAGATTGGTAGGGATGCCAAAACTAGACATTGCTCTGTATAGCTCGTCTCTATAGATGCTGTCATACGCGGCCTTAAAATCGATGAAAAGGTATTTTGTTGCTCCTGGGTTATCTTCAAAATCTGCCGCAGTGTGAATATTTGGTCGATGGTGGATTTTCCTGGCCTAAAGCCACACTGGTATGGACCGACTAGGTTGCTGACGAATGGCTTTAGGCGTTCACAGAGTACGGGAGACAAGATTTCATATGCGATACTTGGGAGACTGATGCCTCTTTAGTTGGCGCAGTTCAAAGGGTCTCTTTTTTTTATGGATCGGGCAAACAATGCTGAGGTTCCATTCATAGAACATGTTTTCCTCCGACCATATTTTACAGATGAGTTGGTGCATGCTCCTTAGCAAATCATCGCCTGCGGCTATAAGAAGCTCGGCGGGTAGGCCGTCAGCTCCCGCAGCCTTGTTGGATTTCAGTTTAGATATGGCAATCCTCGCTTCATCTGGGTCGGGTGGACGGAATTGTTGATCTTCATCGTCCCTTTCATTGGGGTTGAATGGTTCATTGGGGATGACAGACTAGACATCGCATCAATGGCGCTGATGTTCCGGAGTTCCGGAGTCCTTTCGGGAGAGCTGTGTCATAGGCACACATGCATTACATCTTGGCAGCTCTAAGTTTTGTAGAAATTGAAGAAGAAACGAAAGCCGATTCGACTGACCAGCCATCATTACTAATTATTCTGTGCAACAGTTGCACTTGGAAGCCAAACATTCGACACGGTTTTAGCTGAAATACAGTCTGATGTACTGCGGGAAGTATGAGAAAAGTGGACCTACAGATTACGCCATGTACTCGCCAGACGCGGTGGTCACCTACCCTAAATCATATTCAAACACTAAAGTTATCAAATTATCTGTCAAATATTTTTCTGTGTTTTATTTCAATTTAAAGTTCCCCGCCTCTAAAAAAGCACCCTTCACTCACTGTGAATGCGCCCAAACCTAAAGCACAAGTTCTTAAAGGGCCACGTTTATGTATACTTCAGAGAGTGACCTCCTATATTAAATCGCCTTTTAAAGGAATGCTAATGGCGACGATATTGCTTTGCTTCCGGTGACTCCTTCCATTGATTTCGGGCAATATTTGGTCATCATCATCATCATCATCTTCTGACCCGCATGATCCACTAAAGGGGTCTCGGGGGTAAGCCACGCACGAGAGATCTCCAGGCAACTCGATCCTCCGCCATCGACTCCAACCCATCAAGAGCTATGCCCAAGCGTAAGCCGGCGAGTTTTTGGACTTGGTCCAACCACCTCGTCCTGGATCTGCCAAGCGGTCGCCTACCTGATGGAATCGTATTCAACGCCCGCCTCGGAAGTCGTGATGATGGGGACATTCGTGCCACGTGACCAAGCACCTGCTCAATGTTGAGTTCCTCGCGCACCCTATCCTGGCGAGTAATTCCCACAACAGCACGAAGAAATCTCATCTCAGCAGCTAGCACTCGCGATCTTATTCTTTCGGTCATTACCCAAATTTCATGACCATAGGTGAGAGTTGGAACAAATACTGAGTTGAAAACCGCTAACTTCGCTTTGACACCAAGCTACGAGGGGCGTTCAATATATTCTCGGTATCGATATGAAGGAAAATGCGAATTCAATTGTTTTTATTTTTCAATATAATCTTTCCTAACATCAATGCATTGCGTTACATGTTGAGATAAGCTTTTTTAAACCCTCAAAAAAATAAATTTCCTGTTTCTCTGCAAAATACCCATTTATTGCCGACTTGAGTTCTTCATCATCTGAAAATCTTTTTCCACGAAGATATTCTTTTCAAATCCGGATACAGGAAATAATCACTAGGGGCAAGGTCTGGACTGTAGGGTGGGTGTTGGATTTCTTCGAAACCACAATCTCGCGCAGCAGCCTTGGAAACTCGCGCCGTGTGAACAGGAGCGTTGTCATGAAGAAGCAACACACCCGCTGCGAGTTTATCCCGTCTTTTCTTTTTAATTTCCTCCCGCAAATTATGCAAAGTGGAACCGTAGGATGTGATGATGGTTTCACCTTTTTTTGAGCAAGATTCCCTTTGAGTTCCAAAAAACTGTGGCCATGAGCTTCCCGGCAGACGGAGTGACTTTGAACTTCTTCGGTCTGTTCCTTTTTTATGCCACTGCATGGACTCTTGTTTGCTTTCAGGGTCATAGTGGTGGACCCATGTTTCATCACCAGTAACAATTGGATCCATAACACCGTCCGCGTTCTCACTACACATCTCCAAAAGCTCTCTACAGCATGCGATTCTCACTTTTTTCTTAGGCGCTGTGGGCATTCGTGGCACCCACCTTGCACTGACCTTTGAAAGGTTAAGATGGTCATGAAGAATGGTGTGAATGGTACCAATTGGAAGCTTGGTGATCTCTGCCATTATTTTCACCTTTATTCGGGCATCCTCAAGAACAAGTTTTTCGACTTCTTTGATGCTTTCTCCCGTACAAGCAGTTGCCGGGGCGCCGGAGCGGGGGTCGTCTTCAATGCTCTCTCTGCCTCTCTTGAACTCACTTCACCACTTTTGCACAGTTGATAATGAAGGTGCGGAACCCTGGTAAACAGCCACCATCTCTTCATGAATAGTTTTTTTACTTTTTCCTTGTTTAGTGAGAAATTTAATTAAGGCGCGATGTTCAATTTCCACCATCATCGTCTCAGTTGCCATTAGGATTTTGTTTAACTAGAGATAAAACGCGAATTAATAATCACATTTATATGAAATTTTACATGAACGCACTAAAATAATAGTATTGCTTGATAAGTAAGTCAATTTATATATACAGGCACAGCTTCACCCCGATACCGAGAATATATTGAACTCCCCTCGTATATTTGGTTTCGTTTCGTAATTGGCTTCCTCACACATTGTTTACTGATCCCATTCTGAGATATAGCCTCTGAATGTATTACATTTTCAAGGAGTGTCGAGAAAAAGGTTCCAAACTACTTGCTTTCAGGAAATTTTTGAGCAACATTTCATACAACACTTACCTTCATTTCGCAGTTTATGACATACAAACCCGGTTCGTTGTCATCTGCACACCTTGCGGACAGCACCTGAGATGCGGAAAATGCCAAGAAAAAACAACCAAACACATGAAGCTTCTTTTTTTCATTTTTATTTTACTTTTACTAGCATTCACATCGATAAATCTTAAGGCCACCAAAGACTATATACACTACTTTACTTAGTATCGTTAAATCTAGGGTCTTACTCAATTAGCCTAAACCTACAAGCTTATATTTTGCTTATTTTTTATTTATTTTTTTTGTTTTCAATAAAAACTGACACATAGTTTGACAGAACATTCGACACAATTCACATCGAATTGCAACGTAACTTAACGGTCTTAGAAACTCGCATGCACTTTCAACTTAAATGTATTTATGAACAAATCAATTAAGTCTATGAGAGAAGTCTTTTACGGTAAATTATCGTTTATAACCTGCAATTTCACAAGTTTATTCTGCTTTTTTTTTCCGTTTTTCTTTATTTCTTAATTACACATCACTTATTTATATGTACTAAGCTAAATAAGCGCTCCCTAGGAGCGCTAAAGGTAGATCCAAAGACATACAATCAATTTCTGTTTTTTTTTTTTCTTCAACTTAACCTAAGAAAGAGCGATTCAAATGTGTTCGTATGTGCAGGATAGACGGGATGTCGTGTGTTAGTACATCATTCCGGGGTGAACGCCTCCACTTCGTTGGAAATAAACGTTCGGATTACTGCTCAAAGTGGGCTCCAGGGTTGTGTATAGATTGGTCTCGTCGGGTCGTATGAAAAGGCCTGAAAATATGCGAGGAGTGAGAGGTGGACGTTGAAAATACTGGCTTTTAATGACAATATATTTTATATCGGGCTGTGAAAGGGAAACTTCCAACAAGTTGATTATTTAGTGTTATGTTATTGCATAATGTGCTTGTTTAGTGTTTTTGGGGTTATGTCATGTGTTAAGTCGCACTGGAATTGAACATAGCACAGGCTACTAGGTGGGGTGAGCAGCATGGGATTGAGGAGAGGAGAGTACATTTAGTGGGATAAGCAAAAGCGGTGGGGGCTATGGGTCGTAAAATACTTAATTAATTGCATAAAATGTTGTTCAAATGAAGCATTAAACTGAGACTAGGCCACTGGCAAGATGTGAGTTACGCTGTGTGACTTAAATTAGAAGAAGAGAGGAGAAGAGAAGAGAAGGTTAGGTTTCTGTACAGCCTTCACCTTTGGCAAAGATTTGAAGCTGAAAAATGCAAAGTTTGCGGTCGTTTTCTGACAGAGGAATGGTGTTAAGTGCTGGCCCAAATTTCTTTTATATTTTCGACCAACGATGCGACCTACTGGTGGGCGCTTGAATTTTAAATTAAAGTTCGGCAACAAGGAATGTTTTGCAGAGAAATCTCGCAGTCAATTTGAATCAAAATTTGAGTCAGTTTTTGGATTTCAGCATGGGATGGCAGAATATTCCATATTTTTTTTCAATTTCTCGACGCTTCTTGGTTGTCTTAAGATGAATTGGTGTGCGGACAAAAGGGGCTGGCACTTTGTTTTATTTTCGTCTCGTTTGAGATACCGTTTAAAGTGCACAATTGTTAGAAAGTCTCTTAAAGCGCCGGACATGCAATTTTCGACACTTTCTTGACTGCAGATTGATATATATGTACATACATTCTTATGATCGAACTGATGTCGTGTTGGGAACGTATTAGAGTTGTGTACTTTCGGACTTGTAGAGTTCCTGTACATGTGCGGAACTAGTTCCAGATCCATTCTAGCCGCTATCAATGCAAGCACACGTCCAATTATTGACTCGTTCGGCATGGTAGGTAAGTAATGGCATTAATGCACTTATGCCAAAGTAGGGCCATTGTACCGCGACATGGGTGTTCAGGCAAAAATAAGTTAAAAGGGGTTTATGACAGCCAGTTGGTTTTCTTACCAAGTTTGACTAGCGCTTTGACTGCTATTTTCCTGAGGTCGCTTAGACTGTCGAAGAAGTAGGAGCCTATACTAGCTTTCCTGATTGAGGCATGAACAGGACAATTGCAAAGGCGGTGTTGGGTGTTTTCCTCCTCTTTTATGCCTAGGCAACTTCTGCAGAAGTCCTTGGAGAATAGACCTAGTCTATTTGCGTGAAGGTCTAGTAGGCAGTGTCCGGTAATTATTCCCCCTGCAGTGCTAATTTTGGATCTCTTTACGGAGATAAGATCGATTGATCGTTTAGGATCAAGATTAGCCGTAGATTTTCTTTCCGTAAAGATTATTGAGCTGTAACTTGAAGGTAGCAATAGGGGTGCCTATGTTACAAGAGATACTATCAACTGGCAGTCTAGTGGCGCGTTTTGCTACTGCATCAACTTTGCAGTTTCCCGGGAGGTCTCTATGGCCTGGCACCCTGCACAGGCGAATGTTGAAATGTTCAGATATCGATCGTTCGGCATACTTGACTTAAACATGTCCAATCTCATCATGCCGAGTTCTTAGGGATGTACATGAACGACAAACATACGCATGGGAGTACGATGCTACAGGAATACTGCTCTATTGTGTATGGCGACATTAGCATACACAGTTCGTCGTGGTTTTGTTTATGGAGCTCATACATGTTCGTAGTACCTCAGTCATACAGAGATATCCAATTCCTACATCTCTCATCATTAATTAGTTACAAACGCATTGAGAATATCTACAAATCATCAGTTCCTTCAGGGGAATGTCAGTCGAACTATTTACTGCCACGGAATTAGTTCCAATCAAGAACCGAAGCGTTATTTTCATAATTTGAGCTATTTGCACACCTCTAGAATATATGACTTTAGGCCAACATCTAAGACCCTGGCCAAGAGTGTGAAGTCTAGATCATTTTAGGACGTTATAGGCCCATCTACTAAGAGGTAGGAGTTACTAAATGTCAGTACCAACAATTAAGGCCCATATTCGTCTAAGGGTTTCGGTTTTGGTCTAACACAAAATGAAGTAACAGCGAGATCAAAATTGTTCCAAATATCATATCACCACGTGGAAGATATACATGGACTGTCAGAAAATGATTGCATGCGTGGACTTCTGTGAACACGACTATGGCCCAAGAGACCAAAACTGTGCTTTAAAACTGAGTGTGTTCTAACTTGTTCAAGACAAGTGGTCCATTAAAGTAAGACACCAAACCTATGGACCATCAATTTAGAAGTCGACACACTTAATCCAATTATGAATGTAAGTCCACTCAAGCGAAGTCAAGAAATCGAGCGAATACATAGAAACGAGCACTCTAACTGACTCATGATTGTAACCACTTCGTTCAGTTTCGTTCACTTTTGCTGACTTAAACGGAAGCGATATGAAGAGCTTACAACGTGCCTAGATGACAGTTGGTGTTGGAATATTATGTAAATTCCCACAATTAATTATGAACACGGTGCAGTTCTGACATAGGCTTCCTTTATTTATTGTGCCAAGTATTTAATACTACACTAGAGCACTCAAACTCAAAACTGAGACCATTGTACTACCAGGCAGCAACCTAGGTACTACCACTACTACTACCACTGATCGACAACTCCAGTGATAGTGCCATTAATTTGATCCCAGTGGCAAGTGGTGACTGGACCAGATTTGAAAACCGGATAAAGCGTATTAACTTCGCTTTCTCTGGGATTCGAACCAGAAACCCCTATAACAGGCACTAAACCAACTGTGCCGTCCAGCTGTGACATAGTCTCTGATTTACTTAAGTCGACTATGGTCAGATCGTCATTTTCTACACTACGGTGGTCGTTGGCTCCAAAAATCGGCGTGAAAAGCCTCGGAATGAATCATCAAACTCAGTATTGTTGCCTAGGTTATGCTTAAGTTAAGTTCTAGTGGTCGATTGTAGAGAGCAACACAAATGCCAATATGGGTCCATTGTGGTAACACGCTGATTGAATATCACTTACTCCTGAAAACAAATGATGTTTGCTGCTAAGCGACTGGATGGATCACGCTGATATAATTCATTTCGCTAAAATGTTCCTCATCCTCTCCTTCGATAACACAAGGTGTGCCTCTGATTCACTGATTTCAAGAATGAACTCATCGATCGGTCATTCAGATCACTCCCTGTTCCACTGGAACTTACCAACTTTGCCCGATTTCAGTTACAGAGTGATCCTATCGATCGGTGAGCATTCTACTCATCGATGAATTGATAAAAGTAATCATTTTTGTAGCCTCACAGTCGATGGATATTTCAGGGCTAATTTCCTGCAAGATCATTCAACAACACGATCGAACTGATCACTGAACCAAATGACGCTCGAATACTGTGGGATGTGTAGGGCCTAAGGGCTCTTCGGGAGAAAAAAGTTCTGAATTGGATCTTTGGTCTTGTTGAAGTTTACGTGCGAGCTGAAAAGCGGTATCAGGACCTAGTCATCACGGACTCAAGACAACTCGGTATTGATGACTGGAAGTAGCGTGCCCAGGACCGTCAGCAATGGAAGGCAGCTAGAGCTCAACGTAGGACTCTACATGGGTCGTCGGCATGTTATGTACGTAAGTACGAGTTGAAAGTAGACCTGAGTTACTGATGCCTAAGGTGACTTGGCTTCGTTCTATTTGACACCGAGCCTGTCGAACAACGGATCTAAAGTGATGCACACAAGCGGAACAGGACCTCAACCAACTTGGTGCACGAAATTAGAGACAGCTGACAAGAGACCGTGATAGCTGAAGGGGCCTATTAGTTGAGGTCCTGGTCGGGTGCAGACTATAGGCTACACAAAGAAGAAGCAATGTAGCTGATTCAGAAGAAAGCATTGCTTTATTGATCTTGTTTGCGAAAGCAGAACCACGTTCAAGTAGACGACACAAGTAAGCTGATGTTGAGTCGACTCTCATGCGGAAGGTCCTTGGTTCACATCCCGACACAAGCAACTCTTACATTCTATGGCACCAACTCTCTCGAGTCACTGATAATATTCAGAGAACATCAACTGTCATGTAGAGCTTTTAAAGATTGATCCTTTCGGGATCCCATTAAACTCTCTACTCAGATAGGAACCATGCAATATTCACACAAGACGAGTAGTTTCAGCGCATGATAGGACCGAGTATGAACCAAATGATCAACAGAATTGGACATGGATCTTCAAATCGAGCGAAGACTTAAGCGAGGTTTAATCTGGAATTTCCGGCGCTTCCTCGTAAAACGATGACGGAACTGAAAACGGAGTCTCAGAGGCTTTTAGATTGAATTTGTTCCCTGCGATCACATGATCCGAGAATCAATTTGATCAACAGTGAAGGATCAGCAGATGATCATGGTTGTGATCGTAAAGATTTTGGTCCAGAAATGCAATCTAACACCTAAGGCAAGGCCTGTATACCGTGCGGCAACTCTTAAATAATCTTTGTTTCCGAGCATTACCAGAAGGGAAGAAGCTACCAAAGTTGTGTGTAACCGTAGACATTCAGCCAATGATCGTGGTGTCTGTTGAGGCTTGTTTGTTGAGGCCCGTGGAACTGATGGAGCTACAAAGAAGTCAGCCCCCAAATGTCCACCGGAAATGCAGGGCCATTGCACGAAGGATGATTCACTACATTCAAGAACTGAAATTCAATAGAAACTACAAAGCAAAAGCTGACAGGGTATAGATCAGAAGAATAAGCAAAATGAAGCAGAAAGAAGATAGAAAGAGTGAAAGTGTTACATTGGTGTATACAAACCTTACCTGGATACCTTAAAGTTTGTGCTAAATGTGCCGGTGTCATCGACGTTATCGAACTGCCTAACGCCTTAAGTGTCGGTGGTAGAGGCGGTGATAGTTGTGGCGGTGGGGGTTGTGGGTAAAAACAAAATGGGTGCGACAAATGTGCTGGAAAGTAATGATACATACGTGTATAGCTCGGGGGTGCTGCCGTAACAAGTGCCACACGATCTATTTTGTGTACATATACATATATATTCACCATACAACAACAAATTAAAATATAAACATAAATAAAAAAAATAAATCATTGTTTTTTGTTTCAACACCATGACGTGTTTGTGTTTTTCGATATCCATGGGTATGTACATTTTTTTCGTTTGGTATTTTGTGTGTGTGAGTGTGATGTGTTTGTTATGTATGATGTGAATGGCGGACATATCCATGAGGTGAATCATATGAAAAAAAAAACAAGTAAATAAATAAATAAACATGAAAATATGAAATTAAATCAGTGGAGTGAAAAAATGGGCGGGTGGGGTTTTTGGGGATGGGCAGTTGGGGGAGGAAGGAGGAAGATTTGAAGTCACAATCCTGTGGCGGGGATTCACCATTGGAGGTGTACTCAGCCTGGACATGTTTGATTGAAAACAATAAAATCGCGATTAATGACGATTGCGAAAAACGATACAAACCGCAAATGGTCTGAACTGGACACTTGCAGGATATCGAAAACTATCTGGCCTATGCTAAATCAAGAAAGGACTGATTACCTCCTCAAGCTAGACAGGAAGGTTATCAGTAGAGTGATAGGGGTGCTAACTGGCCACTGTCTTATAGGCAGCCATGCCAGAAGACTTGGAGCACCTTACAACGACTTCTGCGGAAGCTGCATGGATGAAGAAGAAGAGGAAACAATATTACACTACCTCGGAACATGCCCTGCACTTGCGGAAACAAGAAGAAGACTACTAGGCGAGTACTACTTCAACAACCTTGAGGATCTGAGTAACATTGACCCAAAGGACTTACTACAATTTATTGAAGCCTCGAGTCTATAAAAGAGATCAGAAGAAATCACACATGGCCAACAAATCCCAAGAGAGAAGAGCTACAAGGTCAAAGAGTAAATGGGTTTTGGACACAAAGCCGAGCGTGACGGCACAATGGACCGGATGGTCTAAGTGAGCATGACTTCCATATCAGTCAGTCACCCTACCTACCTATCTACCTAGAGTGGACTTTCCCGGGAGACTTAAAAGATATATGTCTCTGTACTTGGAGCAATCTCTTGTCACATTTCAGGCCATGCACTAACCAGTGCAAAGGGCTACGAACAATGGGCAACGGCTTCTGACGTCTCAGTTCAAGAAGACATTTTCGAAATAACGAAATTTTACTTGTAAAGGGTTTTCCAATAGGGACTTGACAACTTTGAATTTAATTTGTGAATGCACTTTTTCACTAATCATCAAACTGTCAACTTATTCAGTAAACTCAACATTTTAATCATGGTAAAGTACACGAACGAGCAGCGTCTACAAATTATAAAAACTGTCTACCGAAATTCGGAGTCGGTGATCGCAACTTTAAGAGCGTTAACTCCAATTCTCGGTAGCAGTCCTCGCCTTAGTAGACAGGCAATAACAAGTTTAGTGCAAAAATTTGAGTCTACATATTCGTTGTCTGATGTTGCCGTGTCAGTGAGACAACGAGTTGGTCAAAGTGTCGAAAATATCGCCGCTGTTCAGGCGTCCGTAGAAAACGATCCAAATCAGTCAATGCCACGGCGTTCTCAAGAATTGGGCATCGATCTGACCACATTATGGCGTATTTTGCGTAAGGATCTTGGCTTACACCAATACAAGATCAAGCTGAACTGAAGAATTGACCATTTGAAGCGACGTACGTTCTCCGATTTGGTTCTGGAGAAGATGCGCCAAGATGATGAATTTCATAGCAAAATCATCTTCAGTGCCGAAGCTCATTTCTGGCTCAATGGGCTCGTCAATAAGAATAAAAAATATGCGTATTGGTCGGGTGAAAATCCACTTGTGCTTCATGAATCACCACTTCGTACACAAAAAATAACTGTTTGGTGCGGTTTGCATGCCGGCGACGTTATTGGACCATTTTCGTCGACGATAACGATCGCCACGTTACTGTGAATGGTCAGCGTTATCGCGCCATGATTACCGATTATTTTTGGGCCGAATTGGAAGATATGGAGTTGGGCGATATGTGGTTTCAACAGGATAATGCCACAAGCTACACAGCACACGTTACAATCGATTTATTGAAGAGTAAGAATGGGGAGCGTGTTATCTGAAGAAATGGGCCAGTCGACTGGCCGCCTCGTTCGTGCGATTTAACGCCGCTTGACTATTTTCTGTGGGGCTACGTTAAGTCATTGGAGTATGCAAATAAGACGATGACGTTGGAAGAGCTGAGAGCCAATAATGAACGCGAAATAACGGCCGTTTCGGCCGAAATGTGTGGCGAGTAGTTGACAATTGGGTCCAACGAATCCACCGCTACATACGTGTATATGAACGAAGTCGAGTTCCATTCATAAATGTTTTGATTGCACTTCAAGCCGATAATAAAGTTTTTGAAACATCTCAAGTTTGCGTTTTATTTTAAAAATAAAACAGTTGTCAAGTTGTCTTCATTGGAAAACAATTTACAAGGGCTGTTCGATACGTCAGTGATAGTATGTTTTTTCTGAGCCTAGTTGAACCGTGCTTTTTGGAGATGATGGCCAAATTGGGATAATGTGAGTTTCGCTATTTTACGCGGCAGGACCATAAATGATACCGAGGGCAGACTTAAAAGAACTCTCCGAACGAACACAAAAAGTTCTGATCGAACAGGAAGTCCAAATGATGTCACAACGGAAGAAATGGCCACCAAAAGGCATTGTGCTGGCCAAACCGACGATCAAGTCAAAATTCCGGAGATTCTTTCATTCAGCTGCAGCAATTTGAGAACAGAACTTGCAGTCAGCCAGTCCTACCTAATGTAACCTACGATGCAACAGTTGATGACCCCTGGGCACGTCTCAACACAACAGAGATGAAGGAGCAAATCAAAACAGCGGACTTCAAGAGGCGAACAAATGTCTTTTTTTGCACAGCTTGAGAAATCATATCTTATGGAAGGATTTAGAATGGAGATTGTCTGTCAGGAGTATCAGATAAAATTGGGGAACCAACTGCTGCACTGTTTCATCGTGCTCAACGCGCAATTGAGTAAAATAACCGACTCTCGAAGGACCAAGTTGAGACACCGATTATCCCAGTCCAAGGTGGGTCTGTCGGCCACCGTTTCGATAATCGCAAGGACGGGGTCTCTTTGAGAGAAAAGTTCTGTGTGCGGTTTATGGTCCTATTCTACGCTGCGCCATGTAAAGCGCATGGACAACTAGCTCTGGTCCGAACAGCCTTCGATTTCGAAGCAGTGAGACAGCGCATCAGAGGATATCTGCGTCTCAGGTGGTCTCTGTGTGCGGTTTATGGTCCTATTCTACGCTGCGCCATGTAAAGCGCATGGACAACTAGCTCTGGTCCGAACAGCCTTCGATTTCGAAGCAGTGAGACAGCGCATCAGAGGATATCCGCGTCTCAGGTGGTCTCTGATGATGTCTTCATTTGAACCAAGTCTCCTACCCTCTAGTCGTTTCTTCAGGTTTGGAAACAGGAAACAGTCTCAAAGGACACGTGTGCACTTGTGCATTGTCTTGAAGGAACACCACTGTTTTCTTTGCCAAATGCAGCCATTTCTGCTTCAAATTTGAAAGCTCTGAATAACATTCGCCCTTTTCAAAGTCATCGTGAATGACACCGCATGCATCCCAAAAAAAACTATGGCCATGACCTTGTTCACCGCCAGACCCACCTTGGCCTTCTTTTGTGCAGTTTCACCACTTTCATGATTGATTGGTCTCTGGTGTACTGTGATATGGCCGTGTTTCGGCAACGGCCTTTTCGTTCCTTAGGTTAGGTTAGGTAGTCTGCCAGCGAAATCGCTAGCACACTTAGACCATGTTAGTCCATTGTGATACCCATTACTCAGACTACTACCACTGATCGACAACTCCAGTGATAGTGCCATTAATTTGATCCCAATGGTAAATGGTGATTGGACCAGATTTGAAAACCCGATAAAAGCGTTTTAACTTTGCTTTCACTGGGATTCGAACCGGGGACCCCTCTAACCAGGGGCAGGTACTCAACCAACGGCGCCATCCAGTTCCTTAGAAGTGGTCACAAGGTTGTGCTTATGGTCGAGTGAAAGCAATCGCGGCATCCATCGTGCGGATAGCCATTTCATGTCCGATCGTAAGAATGCCCACAGCCTCAGTCTCCTTATCGACGCTTTCTGGTGTAAGGACCTCTTTTTGGGTAATTTGAACGTTCGGCCAAATTTGACAGACCGATGGTATGAGCCATCTTTACCCAAATTGTTGCCTTGTGGATTAGGCAAGGACAGTGCTAAGACTCAAATCGAACACTTAACGCGCCCACCATTCAAAGGGATTTGTTGTCTTTTTTTACTTAGTTTCCAATATTTGTTTTTTTCCATCTGCCAAGGAACACACCAAGCTACGTGCTTATGTTGGAAACAGGACGGTCACCCTCACAAATAAAAACATTGAAGCAGCAAGCGGACTACCTACTGAATCTGAAAATCTTCAACATGCCAGAAAGCAGAATTGTCCTGAAAGTTGCACTTAAAGCTATGCAAGACCAACATGACTGGTACAGAGAATGGTTATGTCTCGCAGAAGGATGCAATTGAAATTTTAATTCGAACGCTGACTCAATGGCGAGAAGCAAAGGTCTTTTATACGAAGTTACATATATCTGCGGTGGATGAGAAGTACAGAGCGGATTATGCATCTGAAGCTTCCGGTTCCTTATGCAGATCAACATATAGCAGTCTTAACCATAATCTGGCAGAAAAAAACTATTTCCGCGATTAGTACAAGGTAAACGTGATCGCAATGATGGTCAGGCTTCGAAGAGAATTACTTAATCTGAACTTCATACCACATAGGCCCGATTTACCACTGGAGAGTATCTGCAACCTAGCCGACATTATTCACTTCATGGGAAGGTGTCCAACTCTCAAAGAGAATAGGAGGTGTACTCTTGGAAGTAACTTTTTTATCGGAGGAGTTTACTATGTTGAACGAGTTGAGGCTCAACTATAATGCGAATGAGCGAGCATTAGCTAGTGTCAAACGCGCATGGGTGAGTGAGCAAATACACCCACTCCTGCTACACCCAGGCGACCTATAATGTCGTCCATGAAAGATTGCGAACATTTCGTTAAGCATGTGCAAAATACAAAATAAGCATGAGCTAGTGCGAAATGAATCGCACCGCGCATATGCGAATGTGACCGATAAAACACAGACAAGAAAACAAATTTGAAAAATGAGCAAATCAGCTGATATTGTCTTGGTATGGTATATAATCGAACTGGAAACATGAGGAATTCATAATAAATCAAAATTAAATAGAAAAATAAAGCAAGCAACGGAAGAATTTCTGACAGGAGGCTATGCGCGCATGTGTTTATTATAGTTACTCATGTCTTTTTAGCAAACATGACGAAACAGTTCGTCAAAACTTGACACTAGCTCATGCTCGCTCATGCGCATTATACGAGTAGTTGAGCCTTTGGATGTGGCATCGTAAAATTGCAATGCGATGCAGAGCACGAATAATTAACGAAGAATTTTGAAATGAATTCATTTTAATTGTCAATCTGGCAGAGGGCAAATGCCATGCGATACTGATGTTTGTATATATGTATGTATGTTGGAGTTTGTAACATCTGTAGGTTAAAAAATAACAAATCTTTCCTAATCTAATCTAATAATCTATACTTACACGATGACCGGTTAAAAGAAAGTTGCTGTAGAGTCGACTCCCATGCGGAAGGTCCCTGGATCAGATCCGAGAGTATAAACTAGCTTGTAGAGCTTCTATAATTTAATCCTTTCAGCATTAATCCGTAGATCTCCTTCACTCAGAAGTTAACAACACATTGTGCAGACAACACGAGCGATTGCGATGCCAGGTAGGACCGTGAACTTAGGCTGAGTTCAGACGGTAGAATCGTTAGATATTCTTTATTCAGAAAATCACAAAACAAATTACAGAATGAATTCCATTCCAAATTCAGGTTCCGTCAAGGGCGATAGTCTCGAACACGCCAAGGTCTAAGAATCTCACAGCAATGTCAAGTTGGCAATTTTCTCTCTCCACAGTGGGCTTGTTCATCACGAATAGACATCAGAAGACGAAGCCATCCGTGTCGCTGTTAAATTTTAATACCTAAACCTGTAATCAACGAGGAATTGACACTTCCGTCACGACAGAACAACACACTCGTGGCAAAACGCACCACACTTGTGCTGCCGACATGGCTCACTGTGCCTTCTCTGATTATTGAGCAGCGACTTTCATCTCAAATGAGATCTCATATGTCTTTGAGTTGCGAGTTTACAATGGATCTCCCATTAAAGAGCAGATCTTGGCAAAGATGCAAGTCGATATCCACGGCATATTAAAAGCCGCGTCCGACAGTGCTTATAAAGACGAGCTATACATCGCATTGTTTAGATTTGGCATCCCTGCAAAACTCGCCCGTCTTTGCAGAATGGCGATGGATAATGCCCGTTGCTCCGCAAAGGTCGGTAAAGACTTCACTTTTGATGTCAAAAGATACAAGATACTGTCATGCGATTTTTTGTACACCATTCTCAAGAACATCGTGTGTAACTCAGACGCCAACACAACAGGCACGATGACCACGAAACCGATGGCATTCACAAGGATCTCAGCCTACCTGGCGTGCAAAGTTCGAGGCAGCTGGCTAATGATGGTGGCACCTAGAGCGCCTTGTTGGTTGAGGCCCAGATCCATTCCGGACTGTAGCAGGAATGGTATCAGGAATCTGTACAACTGCTCGCATATGCCGATGACATTGACATCGTCGTAAGAACACTGAGGGCTGTCAGTGGGGCTTATGTGAGCATCGCGAAGGAAGCGGCTAAAATAGGCACTGTGGAGATTGAGAGTAAGACAAAGTAAACTCTGTCTACACCGACGCCTTGAGGCAGTGAAAGACTTTGTCCCCCAGGCTCCAAAGTGAATACAATCAGTGACACCGTCGCGTCGCGAAGATACAACGAAGGATCATCGTTACATTGAGGGCAATTGAGGAATGACTTATAAATATACATGACATTGATAGTCCCAGTTGGAGCCGCTGTATGGCGCATAAGCATGGACACAAGCTAAAGCAGACGAAGAGATTCTTGGTCGCTTCGAGAGGAAGTCCTGCGTATAATCTTTGTCCCCGTATGTGTTGATGTTCTTTGGAGGTGAAGACTGAACGACGAACGACGACATGGATCTGGTCAACCAAGTTCGAGTTTCTTGTCTCAGATGGCTTGGTCATGTTGTCGAAAGTCGCCAACTCCAACCCGAGGGACAACGCGGTAAAGGAAGGTCAATCCTCCAGTGGCGTACACAGCTGGGAAGGTACCTCAATCAGCTGAACGTGCGCAGCTGAAAGCAATTAGCACAAGTCGGTGCGCGATGGAGAGGCATGTTGACTGAGGTCTAGGTCCACCCCAGTATACAAGTCCCGAGTATACCCATAGAACTCACCCGAAACCACATAGAGTTGAAAAAATTAATGCAAAAGCTATTGAGAGTGAAAAAGAGGTATACAAGGTCTCTTCTTAACTAGAATCAAACACGCGACAAATGACAGATCTCCACCAACTGCCATTGCTTGCCAGTGCCACAGAACTAATCGATTTGGCAACGATAACACGTCCAGCTGAACCAATTAAAATTCGCGTTTGCCTTCCTCCTTTCCTGGGAATATACACTTATTTCTGATCGTCGTCCGAGGTGCCTTCAATTGATTGCACAAACGGAAGCTGTCGTACATGTGGAAAGCCGCAGATCATAGCCAAAATGCACAAACTGATCAATTTCCAAGTGAAACTACTAAGCCTTCTCTGAAGTTGGTGGTTATGTCTGTCAATCCCCCTAATAGTCCAGAACAACTAGCGTGAAGATCAGCACTTGGAGTCCTTTGAAACAAGTCAACGAGCCAGAGTCTTTTGGAATTCAGAGAGATGGCATCTTCACTTCTGGTTCAAATGATTCCATGTGTGTTTTGTAAGTTTTTGGAGACTTTTTCTCGTTCATGCCCAGGATCCATTGACGGCTTAGAATGCAACAAAAAGAAGCAGGAAGAACCTTGTATTTGCAGAAAATTGTGTCCAATTGGCAGTATTTCGGACACACGTGCTCAATGCAGGCTAAGCCAATGCATAGTCCATAGATCCTCGACCAATTTTTGGCCATGTTTATGTTGATGGCATTTCGAGAAGAAGATTCAACCGAACTGTAGCGACGGGAGTGAATTTATCCAGGCGTCTACGGATCCAATGAATAAGAAGGCTTGGCCATGTAGAGCACATGAATAGCAGTGCTCCCACCCGAAGAGTCTTGGACTCCGAAAAGGCAATAGAGCCCACGAAATGGATGGGCCTCAGCCAACTTGGAGTGCGTAGTTGCAGGCAGTTGGCAAAAGATGGTGGCACCTAGAGAGGCTTGTTGGTTGAGGCCCAGATCCATTCCGGACTGTATTAGAAATGGTACAGTCTGGAATGGATCTGAGCTTCAACCAACAAGGCTGTGTAGCTGCCACCATATTTTGCCAGCTGCCTGCAAGCAGAAAAAGAAGAAGAGCCTCGAAAAAATTAGACATTCGACCGCAAACCGTCAACGACGTCTGATCTGTTATTTTTTCTGGAACCTGATGCAAATTTTCTCCAATTTTTACATAATTAAGAATAACCATCGATTTGGTTCCTGATCTTATCCTACTCACGCAGTTTTCGTTCTTAAAACAGTCGCAAAATCACAAGAACTGATTCTTCTAAGCTTTGTACACGATTCACTGAAACGAACGCAAAATCATATTCAGTGCATGTACTTCTCCTACCTCTTCCAGCACAAAACCTGCTTCTACAGACATTTGTCCTCAACTGCAGCCCATGTTCAAGACCGCAAAACTCTCCATCAGTTGCCGAAGTGAATTGACATTAGCTGCGCACACTTTCCGGCAATCTCCAGCCAATTGGTTTTGTGCCTCGGAGTCTGATAACACATATTCATTATCGTCTCTCCAAAGACAAGTCGTCCTGAGGCAATTAAAAGTCCCATTCGGCACACGACGCGGTGCGTTTACATATGCCCTTCACGAAACAATATTTAATCGCAGTTCGTTCTCCTAATTAGACCTGATTTCGTTCCATTTGTCGGCTATATTTATGAATGCGAGGCGTGAGTGGTTTCAGTTGACAGCCGTGAGGGAGACTGCACATTGAATCGAATATGTACCGATTGGTGGATTTCTCAGTAATCGTTGTGTGGGCTATGATAGCCTGGAGCACTTCTTAGACAAATCAAATGGGTGGGGGTGGCTACCTAACCGAAAACCCAACAGATGCTGTTTACTACTTTATGAAATAAAAAAGGCGTCTAGATGGAAACTGAAAGTGTTGTGTTTTCTTAAACTTTGCCTTGACTAAGTGCACTTTTGTGAGAATGCCTAAAGCACTGGTATCGACTGTGATTTAAGGGGAACCTGAGAGACCCGGATTTTTCACCACCATCAAGGGCATTTGGGAACTTTGCCGAGTTCTTTGATCTGAAATATTCACGACAATGCTTGACTGACGTGAAACTTCTTTACCTCGATTCTCGAGAAGAGCATTTCCATCTCAGCTGGCACCCCCGAGATGGCAGTCTGTGCATTTGTTCGCTTGCGCCGATGACATGGACGTTTTCAGAAGAACAAAATGGACTGTCATCGAGCTTGGAATAGAGTACGAGCATGTGGATTATGTCTTAAATGGAACTTGGCTGGAGGCAGTTACAGCTTTAAAGTGACGAAGGACATTGTCTGTACATTTAATCGACACCGTAATCGTCTCAGTCCTGCACTGTGCCACAAGGAGCATCATGAAATCTATGGGCAATCATAGGAGGAGACACAAAGGTCTGTAGCTGCAAAGCGAATTCCAGTCTCTCTAGAACATTTAGGGCTTTCAATATATTCTCGGTATCGGGGTGAAGCTGTGGTTGTATATATAAACTAACTTATTTATTAAGTACTACTATTATTTTAGTGCATTCATGTAAAGTTTCATATAAATGTGATTATTAATTCGCGTTTTATCTCTAGTTAAACAGAATCATAATGGCAACTGAGACGATGATGGTGGAAATTGAGCATCGCGCCTTAATTAAATTTCTCACTAAACAAGGAAAAAGTCAAGAAACTATTCATGAAGAGATGGTGGCTGTTTACCAGGGTTCCGCACCTTCATTATCAACTGTGCAAAAGTGGTGAAGTGAGTTCAAGAGAGGCAGAGAGAGCATTGAAGACGACCCCCGCTCCGGCGCCCCGGCTACTGCTTGTACGGGAGAAAGCATCAAAGAAGTCGAAAAACTTGTTCTTGAGGATGCCTGAATAAAGGTGAAAATGATGGCAGAGATCACCAAGCTTTCAATTGGTACCATTCACACCATTCTTCATGACCATCTTAACATTTCAAAGGTCAGTGCAAGGTGGGTGCCACGAATGCTCACAGCGCCTCAGAAAAATGAAGATGCCGGATGATGAAGAACTCAAGTCGGCAATAAATGGGTATTCTGTTTAACTAGAGATAAAACGCGAATTAATAATCACATTTATATGAAATTTTACATGGATGCATTAAATAATAGTATTACTTGATAAATAAGTCAGTTTATATATACAACCACAGCTTCACCCCGATACCGAGAAGATGTTGAACACCACTCGTAGTTCCAGGGACCACCGTTCGGAAACTCTTCATCTCAGAGCCTGGGTCACCGCGCTCTAAAGAAGGACATCCCAAAGAACGAATTAACCTCAGTCATGCCAAGGACTCGAAGACAGTAGGTCCCCTCAATGCCGCATTCAATATGGAATGCCACCGGAGTACAGATTGTGGCCCATATTCCATACAGCTGACCTAAAAATCCCGAGCACGTAATCAAATTCAAATTCAATACACAGTGACTGTGAATCACCCCTCAGAGAGTTCGTTTCAAGTTCAAGATGGCAGATAAACCGAACAGGCACAGAATCCGCCATTAGTCCGCGAGCTAATGACGTGCCGATAGAAGTCTCGTTCCAATAACCCAATTTGCCCTTAAAACCCAAATTGGTAGCAGCCGTCATTAAGGCAATCACCTAGTTGCGCTTATAGGGCCACAGCGAGGCGTGCGATTACCCCCGCCGCAATTGCGAGTCAAAGATCAGCCGAGGAAGTTTCGTTTCGAAGGCAATCATGTTTCGCCATCTATGGGCGAGTTCCATACGTCGGATGAGTGTGCTCGCGTCCCCTTAGGACGTTCGAAGATTGCCCTAGCTGTGCGCAATCGTGTGCAATACATACTCCGTTCGCTGGCCGTTAGAACGTTTCTGTTTTTGGAAATCTCTGCACTCCACCAGACGGGGCTTCTGCTCTGCGCCAGCCGTTGAACGAACAGAACGAGCTGCACAGAGCAGCGAATGATGATGCGGTTCTCCCTCCATCCATATACGGTCGGTAGGGAAAATAATTTTGATCACCTTGTTATGGTCACGCTTCGTGTATCGCTCGCATGAAACCCTGAAGCGTGCCCAATTAGGTTAGGCTCTCCTGTATCATTTCGCCTTCTGATCGTCATCGTCGTCGTCGTCGTCTTCCTCATCATCATCATCGCCATCATCATCATCATCATCATCCACATCGTCATCGTCGTCGTCTTCGTTTTCTTTTCGAGGCAAAGTCGAGTGTACAGCTACCAATTATGCATTTGATCCAAGCAACCACAAGAAACGTTTGTGAATTCGATTCGTAGTCTCCCATGACTGGCCTCTTGTTGTGTTTGCCTGTTCGCCTGTTCGACTGCGCCTGGCGGGGAGGTGCTCCTCATGTGGTTTGCCGTGTGAGTTTCACAGACCATTCATCAGGTTCCAGAGTGAGCGGGAGTGAGGCTCTATCGTTTGTCGACGACTTTCGTTGATGGCACGAGGAATTCCTGGCGATTGATGAGGAGTGTCTGGCGAATGGAGTGACTTGTTAGCCGTGGGAATTGGCAAATGTTTCAACGAATTGATTATGGTCTCGTTTGCCAGATAGTTTGTGACAATTCATTTGGTTTTCCCATGATTTCTGGAGCTGACGGGAATTCTGTGCGGTTCGTGGTATCTGGATCCCAGGAGTTTATTAGAATGCCATCGACATTGGGACGAGGAATGCTCTGGGTCTCTGGCAGGTCTTACGACGTGCACAAGTTGGGAACATTTCAATTCGCAACCATTTAGGCTGTGAGCTGATGAAAGAGTTTAGAGCCGACGGGATTTTGGTAGGGTTCTCCCAATGATCAAAGGGACTGACTTGATAAATGGAGTGGGGACTCTAGACGTCCAGAAGCAAGTCTCACTGGATCCCTTGCGTGAGTAGTTTAATTCACGTCGGGCTTGTAAGAGCTGAGCTTGGCTTAGAGGCAGTTTGTCTCTGAAGACTTAAGAGCAACAATCGGCCAAAGCTGCCTAGAAAATTTGAACAAAAATCTAGCTTAGAGCGGGACTTGCAAACAATGAGCTCAGCTTAAAGATAGTTCGTCTCTGAAATCTGGCTTGAAAGTGGTCTCGAGTTCGACTTGCGAAAATTGGGCCCGGCTTTAGGGAGAGGTGTTGAGTATGAGAGCGGAATTAGGAATTATGTGATAATGAACTTTAGGGATAAGCCCAGCTTACACTAGAAGCCATGCTTAAAGGCTGTCATACACAAGAAGTCGGTGTTGTAAAATCTACGGATTCAAATACCAACAGAAAGGAGCCCTGCTGGTGGCTTGTAACACTGTAGCTTTACACTGGAAGCCTGGCTTAAAGCCTGATATGGACACAGAAGTAGCAGGACTTTGAAAATATCACGACCTTAATCAAATGTGCTAACGAAAGAGACGAAAATAAACTAAAAAACTCGGCTCACTTGGATCCATTGCCGTCTTAAGTCCACTTATGAATCTTAGGAGATTTTTTCAGTTCAACACCGCTTAAGTCATCTAGCTCTACGAAGAAGTGCTCTGCTAAGAACTGCCTCCTTCAAGGACTCGGCAATCGCCAGAGCAGATGTCAGTTGGATGGATTATGTTTCTGCAGCTTCAGCACTCGTCAGACGCATTGCCTGTGTATATATGGCACTGTGCCTGGTAAGGACTCCTATTAGCATGCGTACATACTTGCGACTAAAACCGATCAATGTTGTTCATCTCTTTTTGCTCACCACCGGCCCTTGCTGTTGCTCCAATCCTCAAACCAAGCCATCGAGTTCGGGCTCTTTCCACGGCTTCGTCTTCTAGGCGTTTCCTTGTGAAGCTGAGCGAAGGGATTGCTAGAGATTCTCTCAGCTCGCGAGACTATCCGCTCTTTCGTTTCCTTGGATTTTAGTATGCCCCGGTAACCAGCAGAGGTTCACCGAGTTCACCAAGGATATCGCATTGATGCCCTCTCTGCAAAGCCTAACCAGTTTCGATGTCAGAATGTCTGATGCTTGGCTACCAGAAAAATGTGTGATCGATTTGTCGGTTACCTTGTGGTCTCGCAATGCGAGTGCCGCCTCATGCATCGCAGCCATTTCGACTTGAAAGACGCTGCAGCCGTCCCTTAGTGCCAGAGAAGAGGTCACAGAAGACACCCGGGCCTGTACCAGCGCTAATCTTTGAGCTGTCAGTGTATAGGGTGATTGCCCCTTCTGCTATTCTGGTCTAAGGTAGGTAGATAGTGGCATTAATGCACTTATGGCAAAGTAGGCCCATTGTACCGCCACCTGGGTGTTCAGACAAAAAGAAGATAAAGAGGGTTTACGACAGCCAGTTGGTTTTCTCAGCAAATTTGACTAGCGCTTTGACTAGTGTTTTGCTGAAGTCATCTAGAATGTCGAAGAAGATAGGCTCTTGCCTGACTTTCCTGATTGAGGCAAGAGCAGGACAATTGCAAAGGGAGTGGTGAATGTTTTCCTCCTCCTCTTCGTCTAGGTAACTTCTGCAGAAGTCCTTGGAGAATGGACCTAGTCTTTTTGCGTGAAGGCCTAGTAGGCAGTGTCCGGTAATTATTCCCCCTGCAGTACTAATTTTCAATCTCTTAAGGGAGGTAAGATCGCTTGATCGTTTAGGATCAAGATTAGCCGTAGATTTTCTTTCCGTAAAGATTATTGAGCTGTAACTTGAAGGTAGCAATAGGTGTGCCTATGTTACAAGAGAAACTATCAACTGGCAGTCTATTGGCGTGATTACCATTAGTTCATTAGCTTTGCAGTTTCCCGGGATGAGTCTATGGCCTGGCACCCAGCAGAGGCGAATGTTGAACTGTTCGGATATCTCGTTAAGAGATGGGCGGCCGTCGAAGACTAATTGAGAGTTTATAGAGAACGATGCCAGGGATTTAATTGCTGCTTGGCTATCAGTGAAAATGCAGATATCGTGGGCGGATATCACATTCCATCTTAGCCAGGACCCGGGCTTCGCTAATCGCCATTACTTCCGCTTGAATAACGCTGCAGTGAATGCGTAGACAAACTGATTTGTTCAGGCGTAGACCCTCCAAGAAAACGCCGCTTCCTACTCCTTCATCCGTCTTGAATCCATCTGTATAAAAGTGAATGGCTTTACTAAAGGAAATAGTGCCGCCATACCACAGGTCTCTGTCCATAATCAGGGTTTCGAAGTTGTTTTCTGGGAAGTGTCGTAGTGAATTGAAATAAGACTTTCTTCGTTTACAATTTTGGCATGTCCAAAGCCGAAATGCGTACCATTGAGGAGGAGGGATACATTCAGGAGAGTTTCCAGCGCACCGCTGGGAGCAGTTCGAAGTGCTCCAGTGACGCAGATCCAGGCTTGTCTCTGTACCTTCCTTAATTTGTTGAGGTGGGTACCGACGTTGAGTATGGACCACCACACTTCCACGGCGTATAAGAGAATGGGTCTTTTGACAGATGTGAAGAGCATGTAAGGTTGCATACCCCAGTTGGTCGCACCAATGGCTTTCTTGCTGCTGTACAAGGCCGTGATTGCCTGCCTTGCTCCTTCTTCTGTATTGAGCTTCCAGTTTAGTCTGCTGTCCAATATAAGGCCAAGGTGTATACGTAATGTATACGAGAATGGTATACTGGTGCCATTTAGAATAAGGGGATCGATAGTGAGAATCTTATATTTTCTAGTGAAAATTACGGTCTTTTAACCGTCAGACCATTATGAGTCGCCCAGTTGTTAAGTAGATTGAGACCGTGTTGCATTAAATCTCTCAAGACTTGGGGATATTTTCCCGAGAAGGCCATGGCAACATCGTTCTGGGCTTACGACGGTTACCATTTGCCTGCATTCTCCCTGACCAACAAGATAGTCGGGCTTGAAACCTTTCTGAGATGGTTGGTACGACGTCCTTGGCTAAGACTTAAAGCCGGACTTCCATGCCAGGACTCTGTCTTTGGAATTTCCAGCTCCACTCCTCAAAATCGAACCTCTCACATGCCACTTGAGCTCCAAATCGCAGCCCCTGATCGTGAAAATCCCGGCTTGACTCAGACACTGTGTCACAAGACTGATTAGAGTGGCGGCCGTAACCTCATCGACCCATCCATGTCGTTTTAATATTCATATCAAAAAAGGTTGCCCAAAATCCCATCGAAAGCGATGACAACACCACGGCAGATTAATGGTCGCACAGAGTTGAAGGGTCAAAGCACATGTTGCACAGACCAGTGACACACTAGAAAACACCTCGAACCTCCATCGAAATGTCACATTTCTCAACTGCTGTTGGCCCACTTCACTCTCAACGCCGCATAATCACGTTACGTTACCCAAAAGTCTTGCTCTCGATCTTGATCCCGAACTCGCCTCATAAATGGTTCCCCCAAAGTCAAGGTGTCGCTTCAGCATGCTCATTCCCCGTTCAACGGCCCCCACCGCACGGCAGATAAACTCTCACCAGCCGGTGCCGCTGCCGCTGCCGATGCCAGCTTTCAACACTGCGAACCGTCGTCGTCGCCACCGGTTAACCAACCACGACGATGTGATGACGACAACGTCTCCGACGATGATGATAGTAACTTACACAGGCCGACACGAGAGCCACAAGAGCGACGAGAAAGGCTGGCCTCAGCCATGGACCACGGATGGCAGTGGTGATCCCACAGATAGCCCGCAGATCATGCCGATCACATCATCATCGTGCACCATCCACCGCAGTCTGAGCGGCCGCCTGCATTCGCCGCGGGTAATGGAAAACCTTGAATTCGGAGTGCGGTGCTACTTACGAAGTCAGGCCCATTATCTGGGGTCATTCCTTGCATAACTCGTGATAGATGCACTTGCGCCATGACGTGGTTAAATAATTCGAAATTAGACACGAGACTTTTTTTCGGCATCGAAACAAGGCGTAATTAGACGCGCTCGCTGCCGCCGGATTGGTGTGGAAATTGGATTTCTTTGAAGTCGGTCGCTGCTGATGATGCGTGCTCGATTCTGAGAGAGATGCGAGTGCATAAGGGGATTAAGGCACTTAAGCTCTCTGCATCCCCCTACCCCCGGCAGTGGCAAACTGTGCTTCTTCATTTGTTTGCGGGATTATCTTGCGAGACAAATGCGAGAAGGGACGTGCAATGGACGCCGACAGTGAGATCAAGTGGCGACGACAACAGATGTGAAGAGTTGAAAGGCATTCGATTTGGCGTGGGGGATAAGCTCTGGAATGATCGTTCCTTTATGCGTACCGTGGGGTTTCTGGAATTGTTGCTGAATGGGAGCGAAGCTACGAAATGAGTGGGGTTTCCGGCAGAAATTGTCTCAGATTATTTAAGTGATCTGTGACTCCAGAGGCAATGCAATCGAGATGGGAGATCATCGTCATGTAACATTAAAGTTGGTACCGTCTGTGAGGTGCTAGGTGATCTCAGCGAACAGAGGTGACGCCTGGAATGCCAACAGAATGGCAGCAGAGCCCGTGAGTTAACAGACAACAAGAAGTTGGAATTGAAAGTCAAAGAAAACCGTCACTCAAGCTTCCTGGCCGATCCTCAATCCTTTTCGAGCAGATCCAAGATCTCGGAGGAACAGCTTTTTCAAACAAATCAATGTGGAAACACTCTAAAAGGTGACCAGATAGTAATGATAGTTTTTCAAATTATTATATTTCAGCGGCTGTCAAAGCTACCAACGAAATTCAACTGTCAAAGTATTCACCAAGGCTTGCCATTTTGTTATGCATCAACTCATCTTGTCGAGCGTGAGGAAATTCGCTAAAAAATTATAGAAAATTCGGGTCAGTTGTAAATACGCAATGCGAATCCTCGCAGTGAGATCGGTCGTCACCATAACTTCACTATACAGGCAATTCGTGGCACCAACATTGGAAAAGTGTGAGTACGAGTATGTTCCTTTGGACCTTAAGCCACCAACCTGGCAGGGATTGGTGCGAAATGAGGAAAACATTGCCGGCGCAGTGACCAGTGTCGAAGAAGTCGATTTGGCGCCGATCAGCTGAGGAAGGGAACGCCGTTACCGTCAGTGGCCGATGTTAACCGGCTTTATGTAGCAAGAGTTCCATAACACCGATTTATTTAAACCGTGGTTCTAACAAGAGGGCGCTGCATGCCATTCAAGCGACGCAACGCTCGAAGTGGTAAAGTGGAGCTATTTGGCGACTGGCTCATCCCACGGTGTGCGTTCTTCAATTGGTTGCCGAGATTACACGACTTGGTTATTTTCTCTGGGGCTACGTCAAGTCCTTAGTCAATGCTAACAAGGCTACGAAGTTGCCTTGGACGAACTCGAGGCCAACATTCAAGAAGCTAACGTGTTGGATTGCGTCATCAAACATTAGACCCACCGCTTGACGCACTGCCAGCGAAGCTGCGCCCGGCCATTTGAATGACGTGCTACTCCGCACATAATGTCATGAACGTAGCTTCAAATTAAATCCAGAAACAGTTCTATATCTCTCACGGCAGTTCTTCTATCTAGACTTCTTTTCCTATCGTTCTTACCTGGTCACCGTGTACATGTCCGCATTAGTGACAAACGTTTGACCTTGCAGCCACTTTAGTTGATCACCGCCTCCCTCTATCGCCACAAATGCTATTAGCCCCCTAGGGTGCGACCCAAATTCTGACCACATCACGTCATCTCGACGCCAGATGGCACTGCCTCTGACGCACACTCGCTCGCAGCGCGCAACGAATGCCCAGAGACCCAGTTCGGATCACTTTGTTGTGTTTCCATCGATTTATCACCTGAACTCCGAAAGTTTCGTGCTCTCCTCGATATGAATCGAATAAAGCGCCCATTGTTCTTCAATCCACGGCTGAACATCATCAATCATCTGAGACCGGCCGAGACCGGAGAGACTCTCGGACTCTATCACACGTCCAACGGCCTCCGACGGCAGGCAGGCTGTTCAACACTCATTTCATTTACAGCTATTATCCGATGCGAAACCCAGAAACCAAATGAACCCATAACCTACTTCAATACAACATCGATCTGGCCGTGCGTCGATCGGTGGCAGAGTGCTCCTCACCATGGCTGCTCCGCAGCTCGCCCTGGTGCAAGATCAGTGGGATTCACGCTGAAATTCCAATCAAATCTCTCGGGTCACTCGTGCATTTGCATACGCGTCGATGAGTTATACAATCTTGGTGGCTCCTCTGCCTCACACTCAGCATCAGACTCAGACACAACGCGTAAGCGCGTCGCAGCATCTACTCGTCGATAGTGTGTGCCGAGCGAGACTGGGCTGCAAATATTATGCGGGACTTGTGACGGTAATTCATTAGAAGCTCCAAATGGTTTGTCATGCAAATTTCAGCCTCGATTTGACAACAACTCCGAACGCGATAAATTGTGAAAATCCGTTCACCCAGGTGAGATGAGAGTGGCTCTGCGGCTCGACGAGCTGGTTTTTTTTTCACCGCGTCGTCGTCTGTGGCCGTTTGGCGGGGGGTCAGCGACCTTGACTTAAGAGGGGCTCTGTGTGAAATCTGTTCGAGTTTGCCTAGAGTGTGGACAGTGGGCAAACAAGTGGCAATCTAAAGTGGTTGCAGTGGCTTAATTGATTTGCGAGGTCGTTCATTTCCGGCTGTCGCGCAAAGTGGTGTGCCACACGGTTGGTGACTCCGTCGTGATTTCTTCAGAAATGGCAGATGGCGGGCGGCTCATTAGATGATCATTTAATGAATGAACGCAAACGACACCACAGAAGCTGCTCAAATGACTTTAAGTCTCAGCTTATGAGGCATGGCGTCCGTCGGGCCCTCATAAACGTTTGTCTCTCCATCTCGAACCCCATCACCGATTCATCGAGAGGTTGGCGCTAATGAGCCCTCCCACATTCCCCCATGAGCCACGCTGAATTAACATAAAACGCACGGGGGTAATTAAAAGATGCGGTTTAACGACACCCTCATGGTCATGTACACGCCATAAAACGAGGGCCATCGTTAGCCCAAGGAATGTATGATTTACGACCATAATTCTGATCAGCAGTCCACTGCGGACAGATGCGTTGTCGTTAAGTTTTACGAGCAAATCAATGCATTTATTTTTTTGGTGACCACTTCGGCTGTTCCACACGGAAACGATTTGGTCATTTTATGGACGGACTTATCAATGATCTTGCAGTAGCAAGACTGCTTGACTAGATAACGACTGAAGGCAATAAAGTTGTTATGACAGTCGCTTGCACGTGAGATGAGTGGGATTGTTCAGCTTTAAAGCACGCTCATCGGCGAGGAGGTCGTGGGCAGCTGGCTTGGCCGATGTCCAGGGAGTGACAAGCTCGTGACGCAATGGAATGTTTGGGTCTAATGAGTGACTTATTCAGCTGCTGTTTGAATTCGAATTCAACCCGGCGCTGGCTCTTGTCAACGACAGTTGAAGGGCCTGAGGTTGACCGCAAAGAAGGGGCGCCGTTTCAAGACCGTCGCAGTGGATAAGTTCGGCGACAATCAACCAGCGTTAGGGAGTGCTCCTCCTGCTAGTGACGTCGTCTTTGTCCAATTTGACACAATTCAGCCATGTTGCTTCGGTCTTCCAAGGAGTTTCTTTGCCTCAAGGAGAAGCTCAGTTCAGAAATCCCGGCAATAAGTAACTCTCTTGCGTCGTTCTTCTTTTGAAGTGACACAGCTCTTGGTTATCTTCCGAACACAGTAAGGAGGAGGATGTTGAAGGGACTAGGTCCATTGTGCCACCCAGTTAATCCAAAATCAACTAGTGGGCAACTCGACATAACACGAAGTACACTGAATCGTTGGGAAATACGAGCTCCGAGGAATCTACGAGACGTCAAGCGGGATCAAAGTAGGGCCTGTTGGATGCCAGCTGTTTCCGCAGAAGTAATTTGTAATAGGGCCCAGTCTGCTGACATGTTTTATCATCAGACAATGTTCCACAATCTCATCCTATGTTCATTGAAAGCAGCTGGTTTTTGAATAGATTAGGGCCGGCGAGGGCCAGATAACCTATGGCACGCAATGCCTTCCAAGCAGTTAGTGGTCGTCTATTGAGTGTAGACGAAGTGTCCTGGGGAACTACAGTGACCCTCTAGAGTCTAAACGGACATGCCGGTGTCGAAGAAAAAAATAGGGGATAATCTTGTGAAGTCTCTAGTAATTTCCGGTGTATTTTTATGGAAGGAAATAGAGCATTAATCCTTGTATAAAGCCAGTAAAAGTGGTTGAGTCGGGGCATCAATGGCCAGGACCTGTTGCATTTTCACATTTTCTCGCTAGAATTCTTCCTGTCGTCTAGAGAGAAGCTGTACGGAGCTGGACGGGACAATACAGCGACGTTAGCAGGCGTCTACGAATCCAACACCTCGGGAGGCCATGTAGAGCACAGGGCTGCAGCCCGAAGAGTGTTCAGGCTCTAGAACAACGCAGCAGAGGATGGCATCGTCTAATGTGACACACGTAAGTACCAATCAACTTTGTTTGCAGAATAAGAGGCAGCTATCCAGAGATCGCTATAGATGCAGAGACTCGTTGCTTGGTTGAGGCCTGATGTCCAAATCCATACCGAACTGCAGCGTCACAAAAAGAAGGAGAATAGGCAGCCAACCAAGAGGAAGCTCAGAAAAGCGGAAGTTAATCAAGAGGACCCTCGCAGCCTACATAGTTCAATGGCTAGCGTCAAACTAGGTACTCCCTGATCATCTGATCCTCACCAAAACCTAAATGAACTCCAAATCCTCACAAATCTCAAAAGCAAATGTCATTCAATTCCATTCCATCGCAGAGCCTAATCCTTCGCAGCTGCCACGATGGCGCCTTCTCCCTAATCAGCAATTCGAACATCAATCAGAGGGTATTCGCCTCCACCACCAAGACCACCAAGACCATCAGGACCAGCGACAACTCTTCAAACTGTCACCATCAATTCGACTTCATGTCGTCCCACCGCAAATGGCTGCCCCAATTAGCAAGTCGTGCGCCCATCAATGCTAATCCTCCTCCGCGAGCAGTGCGGTACCGTTTTCTCGTCTAATTGAACCCAAAGCCAAGCCACCCGGAACCGAACAAGTCCTCCGCTTCATAATGCACTCGTTTATCGTCAAGAGGGGCCCACGCCCAAATGTCATCCGTCTCCCAAGGCGGACGCCAACTGCAGCTCCAAAAAGCTCGAAAAAACGAAAAGCAAACAACAGAAACAAGTCACAAGCAGAGATCTGCGCCAGCTTACAACCATTACAGCTCGTTACAGAGCATGTTATTTCCTCATTACCATCCGCAGTCGCGGCGAACGAAGCCAGCCGGGGACTGTGCTGTGCTGTGCCTCTCCTCATAAATATCGCGCATCGCAAAATAAACCATACCGACGACGACGACGACCGACGTCGGTCGTCCTCAGCCAGTCAGTCAGCCACCAGCAGTGACCAGCAGCAGCAGCAGAGCAGAGGAAGCCGCCTGCCTCCTCCCGAACACTGGCAACCAGTTCCACACACTCGCTCCGCAATTGAGTTACCACACGGCGATGACGACAACTCGGAGTGTGGCTGGAAGCCGGCCGAGCTCTTGGCATCTAATGCCTCATCCATTTCAAGGCTGATCACGTGAATTAGTGAGAAATTGAATTATTGGATATAAAGTGAGTGCGCTGCACACTCTCCGAGTATGATCCCTGAAACGGCCGGGTCCACTCTGAGGCGATTATTAATTAAGCCACATGAGACGAGCGCGACGCACGGTGAGGACGACCGCAGTGGTGGGGCTATCCGCTGGCGGATTATGTTGTTTGCCTTCCCGCCGCCGCCGCTGGTGCTGCCTCCTCTGGTCGGCTTGCCAATGTCCTCCCCCCGACCGACCAGGCGGCGCAGCGCTGCACCAGCATCGACCGACACCCGACCAAGCAGTTGGCGTCGGGGACCTCGAACTGAAATGTATTACTTGGCCATTTCCGTGGCAGCGGCTATTACGACTCTCGGTTGTGTAATCTGCGCGGGTTAAGTGCACGAGAGGCATTTATGCTTCTGTTCGGCTCTTGACTTTGCCTTCTGCTGCTGATGGTGGCAATGGTGATGGCTATGGCCATGCATTCGGTTTCGATTTCATTTTCATTTTCATTCAAAGGAGCACGACCGTCTGCGGAGCACACACTCACACACTGTCAGCCAGCGATGCCAGGGATGGGCAACTGCCGGATGCGCATGGGCATGGGCAAATGGACGAATGTGGGGGCTTTCGCGTAGAATCGATTGTTTCTGGTGCTGGCTGCCGGTGCTGCTGCTGATGGCTTGAAGGTGAAATGAGGACGTGCTGGTCATTAAGATGGAAAGTTTCACTCTTCGTTGGCCTGTTCTTGATCTTGTTCCCCTTCTGCGGCCAGCACCAGCACATGGGGGCCGCCGCACCGCACCGCGCCGCTCTGTCGTGCTTCATTAGCGCGCCCGATTTGGATCATTGTGTCGAAAGTGATTAATCAATGAAGCCCGGGGTGGTAATTAGATGAAAATAGAACTCATCTATGCACTGCAGATTTTTACTCGGGCAATGAGGTCGAGGTTTACTCTGGTCTTTAATTTGTGTTTCTCATTTTTTGGTGAAACTTAAGCGAGATGACCTGCGATGAATTGGACTGACTGATCCACTGATGGATGGATGGTGGTCGTGGGCCTTTGTGGAGAAAGTTGGTTTCTTTTCAAACGCATTCCTCGGGCGGGTGGAGGCGGAGTTGTGGATGAACATGCAAATTTGTGTGCCATGTGTGTTGGACGTTTGATGGAGATATCAGTTCGGGAGATTAATGGACTTCAGATGAAAGCAGGTGCCTGGCTTGCAGGAGTTGAGCAGAAGATAGTTTAGCAAAATTTCTCCCCTCACTTGGAGAACGCAAGACAGCCAAAGTGGTGAGATGGTGGTTGCTTTCATTGCGTGGAGTGGGCTCAAATGCCAAGCGGGTTAGCAACACCGATTGGGGTTCATTTATCTGGAAGAGAAAAGTCGCCGCGATGTAGTCCTGTGCTAAGGGTCTATGGCTCGATACCGGACGCACCAACTTTCATTTTCATGGCTATCATTGGCAAGTACACAGTGGGCCATTTAGTAGTTTGTTTTTAAATCAAAGTTTATTTTGACACTAACAGCTGCTTCCCGCTCGAAATCTTGACAGAGAGTCAGTATCATACGTCCGCGGAACGAAATGAGTTGCTCTACGCTTGAACAACGTTGGGAAATATTGATAACTCATTTCCAAAGTGAGTGCTGTGCGGTCCAAACAGTGCGTTTTTTTGAAAAGAAGATGTTTTGACTGAAATGAAGCACCCACCGCGGCTGCAGGATGCAGGATGGCGCGCCATGCCACACAGCTCATACCACAATCGATCTTTTGCGCACCAAATTCCCAAATCGTGTTATCAGCCGTCTTGGCGATGTCAATTGGCCACCTTGGAGCTCCGATTTTACCTCTTTGGACCTTTTTTTGTATGGAACCACTAAAGGACCGATGTTGTGCCAACAATTCAAGCACTTAAGGCCAATAGCAACCCGTGGGCTACAGCCCGAAACCATCAACAAGGGCTTGGCGCTGGCACTTGAAATCCCTTATTCAATCGCAATCAATCAAACTGAACTGCCATCCAATGCTGTTATTTGGCTAGTTTATGGTTTGCCATTTTCGAATGACGATCGGTTTCTTCAGTTAAGCAGGTGACTAGAGAGGCAGAGGAATCGGCATAATAGTGGCTACTAGCTCGGAGTCAAAGGCTAACAAACTTCCATTTTTGAAGCACCATCTGTCTTGAGTTGTGGTGGCCTGTGGCGTTGTGGGTATGTGCGTCGACTCCTGCGCACTTGGACCTACCTGTCTAGGTTCGATTCCTGGTACGACTAGAAATACTTCTCACGGCCCCACCTCTGTCGAGTCACTGACAATGGTCAAAGAGTATAACTGTCTAGAAAAAGCTTCTCAAACTTGGCCGTTCGGAGTCGGCATAAAACTGTAGGTGCCTTCCACTCGTGATAGAACAATAGCACGCACAACACGAGTGGTTGCTGAGAAGCTAGGCCCTGGCCCTCTACGGGCTGTAGCGCCACCAATATTTATATTATTATCTGTCTTGAGTGACGGTATAAGACTGTAGGTCCATTTGCTTGAGAAGGGACCCAGTTCAACCGTGACGGTAGCGCCATCTGGAGGCGAAGAAGAGCCAGAGTAAGTATCACACGTCCATGTAAGCATAGATGAAGTTCAGTGTAATTTAGAATTTGAATTAGGATGACAGAGTCATGGGAAACTTGACTCGGATAAATGGTCCCAATTGGGCGTACGAAGTCTTACCAGAAACTCCTTACTGTCAAGCGTCGCTTTGATTAAAACTACTCGCACTAATAAAGTGTTGGCTTCCATGTGAGTGCTGGCCACAGAAGGGAACAAGCGATTCTGTAAACCACTGACGAGGCATGAGAGATGAGAGACTGAGATTTTCTTCGAAGATGTCGCAGACTTCTTGAAGAAGTGCATACGAAAGCAACTCATATCGCAAAGGAATCAAGCAATGGTCATGGTGATTTGGAAAGGCATTATTTCCAGACAAACATGACAAATCGAATGAAGAAGGCTGTACGGATTGAGATGAACATCAGGGGAGCTCCTGAGTTCAAACAAGAGCTTTGATATTCCAACCCATTCACAGTCAAATTGGTCACACAGAGGTTCGTTCTGTAACGAATGCCGGTTTCAATAAATGTCCGCGGCAACCTCTAAACTGTCGTTCGTTTGTCAGACTTCCTTTATAACATTCAGTCACAACCATACACACCACTTTGACTGTTTTTAAGGGCAATAAATCCTACACTTCCTTTACTTCAACATTCTGACAGAAAGAAGGCAGCTAATCCTCCTCTCTTCCGAAATTGAACTAAAAGTTAAGCTACATGAGTCCGAACAAGTTCCCTGTTTCATAATCCACTCGTTTATCGCCAGTAAATGTCCATAGCTCATTCGTCCCAAGACGGATGTCAACTCTGCTCCAAAATCCGAAATAAACTAGAAAAGCAGACAATGACGTGCTGAGGTGTAGATCTCGCAAGCTGCCTGAACTTGTGTCGCAGATCATCATCAACTTTCAAAGTGCCCATAATTGCTTCTAGGAACTTAAGCAAAATTCCAATCCCCAGTGTCATGTACGTATATAGAGTGCGATTCGGATTCGTGTCACATGAGTTAAGAAAATTGAACGAAACTCAACGAAATTGAGCGAAGCAGCCTTGAGTTTATTATGTTTTAAATTGCATGAGCCCTTACCTATCAGTTACGTACATAGAGTACGATTCATTGGGCTGCCACTTAAGAGCTCAAAAGTGAACGAAACACAACGAAACTGGGAAACGCGTATCGATGCTGTGATTACATTAGTGGACTTAAATCTCTTTACGTCCATCATTGCAGCGTCTTAAGTCTTCAGTCATGTCTAATTGTCGCCTCCTCCAACAAAACAATTGACATTTGACAAAACCACGGAAGTCGTTCGATGTTGCCAATCAAAGTCATCAAACACTTCGAGACGGCAAATCTTTTTCTATCACCTCCCACAGACGGTCTTCCTCAAACGCCATCCCACACGCCAAGTGATTTAGCTAATGACATCTGTCATTCACAACCACTCTCATCGTGACATTTTCCGACACACAACTCATCAAGCGATAGCCTCTTGAGTGGAATCAAGGAGAATCGATAAAATTCCCATCGACAAGCCCTCTTCAGAGACTTCTTCTTTTTTGCTTACTTCCACTGATTGAATTGAATTGAATCACACTTTGCCGACACAATTCGATTGGCTTACGTGTTGCCCATGCGCACTTGAGGGTATGATGTCATGACAAGAAAATGTGGCTTATAGCCCTTCCTCTTCAGCCATAAGTGCTGCTCATGAATTACTCGAGTCTCCCTCGTGGAACTAATCGATCTCGGCAAGTAGTTCCTGAGCCGTGTACGCACGATGATTTTGAAAGATGTCTGTTGTTGTGCCATCACCCGAACACCAATCAACTCAACAATCGTCGATCTGTCATAATGCCGCCGAAAAGCCCTTGTACGCTCGTCAACTTTAGCACCAACTTCACCTTCATGTGCACATGCGCGCCTTCAAGACGGCCGCTCTTCTGTAGTGAAAGCCTGACTGACTGTCTAATTAACAGCAGAAAACGAGAGTAGAACAACGCCGTTCTGTAGGTGCGCGGTTCTCGCTGTGCCAGCGACGTTAGTTCAGTCCGTTGCGATGTTGTGTTATTATGTTCTACCTGCCACGCTTTGCTACACCGTTATGCGGGCAAACTTCACATGCTGTGTGCAACTTTCTTGAACATGATTTTTATGTCAGTGGTTTTGTTAGCGCAAAATGAAGAAGCGAGAGGAAAAAAACAAGCAAAAAGCACAAGCACACCGATAATAAGAACAACAGCAAGACAACAAAATGGAAGCAGGTGGAGACGAATGTGACGATCATCACTGGGTAAGGGGGAGGGGGAGGGGGCCGAGAAGCAAGCAAGAAGAAACACAACAAAAAAAACTGCTATTTGCTTCCATCTCACACACAGGCACACAGACCGCGGGACCCCTGATTAATGTACGCCTTGAGGGGCGCGCAGAAGCAAGGCATTACGAGTGCACCTAGTCTGCAACATGGTAATTACTCATTAAGTAATGCCAGCACAGAATTTAAACTCAATAAGTCGGTAGGTATGTGCCGTCCCGTGCCGTGCCGCGCTGTCTTCGTTCGCTTAGCCGCAGAGCAGGCAGCAGGCCTCCCCACCGAAGGTGGGTTCAATGTAACTCCGGAAGATTGTGCATACGTTCGCGCTCCATTCGAGAAGGGGGAGTGTGGGGGGCCATGCATTTTTATTTGCATTTCCATTCGCCATTAGGAAGGTTGCCTTTTTTGTATGCTTTCTGTGCTGTGCGGTGCTTTCTACCGTGATTTTCACCCGAAGAGGAGGAAGTGGAGCAGTGACGGCCTTAAGTGGTGGTCATTAGGAGGCTGCATGCGTACGGCCATTTGAAATGTTTTGACAGTCGAGGCGAGCAGACTATCTGTCTGCCTCAAGCAAATGAAATGTTGCGTAACCTTAGGCGGCGGTTGGGTGAAATTTTGTCCGCACTGGATGGTGTAATGCGGAGGAATTTATCTGTTGGCGAATGAAAGTTGAATGCGTGAACGCATAATTGGAGCCAGGGCCTTGGGCTTTGAGGAAATGTTCTCCCTTATGGACAAACAAAGCTTAAAGACAACGACTTTTGGTTCTAGGGTGAGGTGGTTGGCATGGCAATCCTCGGCTATCAACTGTCCAGCTGTTGCGGGAACTGGGCCTGGGCAGAGATCTTTAGGTAGGTACCTGTTCAACGGTCTAGAAGAACTGCGCGATGTAAAAATATGCGGCATTGAAAGTTATAATACCCTCTAATTGGATGTAGTACAGATTACCTTCAGTTTGTTCTTCCATGAGGGGCGCTACAACATATTTGGTAATAGGAATGGCTGAGAAGTGACAATTCAGAGAATTGACAAACTGAAACTATGCTCTAAGTGGTCTAAGCCACTGTAACCAAACCTAGACTCCGCGTCTGTGTGGACGTTTAAAATTCCAAAAAGTCGTTAAGTCCCTGCCGATGGGGCAACGACAAAGAAGAACAGACCGGTGGCTCAAAATTAATGTTAGCATGTCAAGGAACGACTTATGGAACTTCGGCTGACGGGTGGGCGTACTGACCCACTACACCGTGGATTGGTTTTGACAGCTCACGCGAGCTCCATATATGCACAGCAACTTGTCAGTTGGAAACCCTGACCGATGAACTCCCAATTGCACATCAAACTAAGGGGAATGCCAAACCGCTTGCTTGTTAATTCACATCGCAAAGCCTCCGTCATTAATGTCGGACTTCCATGAGCATGTGTGTAATGGTTTGTCGAATCGGCACAATATTGTCGTCAGCTAGGTCGACTTAGAATGTCTTCTGGACAGTCGAATATGAGCAGTCCCAGAATGGTCGTGTTTTGCCTTTGGATCGTGATTCTTCTCATAGAAACATTACTCGTGTGATTCCACGCCAGGATGCCATTTCGTCAAGGAAAGACGTGGGGTCAGTGGGATCAATCTGGAGAAAATCTGGCTTTTTTATAAGAAATTGGTCTCTTCCGACGAAACTCATTTCTAGTTGAATGGGTTTGTTAATAAAAAAAAAGATGATGATATGTCAGGTCATTCGTATATGCCGATAGACTAGGGTTACACGACAACATTACACGTGTTTTTAGCGAGGTATCCACAACGACATCCTAGTGGACAACCACCCTTTGCAGCTGTAGCCCCTTCGGTTTGTCAAAAAACTGGGCTCAAACTAAACCAAAGTATCACCAGCATGCTCTACAAAACGATCATTTTGTCCGTCCTGCTATACGGAGCCGAAAACTGGACGATGTTCAAACAAGCAGAGCTGCCTTTTTGAAATAAAAATTCTACGTGAATGGGGGAGACAACACTTAACATGAAACTCCACGAGCTGTATGAAGATGTGAATGTAGTCCGGAAGGCAAAGATCCGTCGACCATACTGGGTCGACACCAATGCTCCAGCTAAGAGGTGGTTCGAATCCGACCCTTCTGGTTTGAGAATTAAATGAAGACCGAACTTCCTGCTGAAGAACCAAATCATGGCAGTCGGACGACAACTTTGTCTTGCATGGACCGTCAACGATGGAAAGCAGTAGGCTCAGACCCTCCATGGGACGCAGGCATAGCCTATATGTTCGAAAAATTGTCTAAACACTGGGCTGTCGGTTTGGAATATTTAATGCATAGCCGTGGTCAACACTTAAATGAAGTAATTTCTTAAAAATAAATGGCAAGCAATGATGTGTCGACTTATATACAATTTTTGTATACTTCTATAATTTTTCAACATTTTTTGTTTCCAATTAAAAAACAAACACTTAATAAATCACCCATGTTGAGCAGTCCAGTGGCCTGACACCTCAAAAGAAATCTCATTTATTCTAATTACAAATTGCGTGGAAGTAAGAACACCTATTGGGGTATTTGTTGTTCATTTAGATTATAGCAACAATTGAAGAACCTACAGAATCTCAGTTGCTCTTCAGCAAATACCCTAAAACTCCTTAAGTCTCTGGACTGATCGACACTGACGTTCTATATCCCTAACCACCTGGACTCTGCTAAAGGGTGATTTTTTAGCTATTATCTTTTTGGCAACACTGGTTTAAACAGCTGACGCACGTTTCGTATTTTGTTTCACTGTCAAACATCTTCAGTTTGGTCTATAATTTAACCGTGAATTGTCTTACAAACGAACAACTTGCAAATTATTGAATTTTATTATCAAAATGCGTGCTCTGTTAAGAAAAATTTTTGGTGAATGGGCTCTTGGAAAGTTGGTCGAAGATCCACTTTTTTACCGAAAAATTGTGTTCAGCGACGAAGCTCATTTTTGGCTTTGTCTTGGCAGAATTGTCGATTTTGGAGTGAATATCAGCCAGAAGCTTTGCAAGAGCTGCCAATGCATCCAGAAAAAGTCACAGTTCGGTGCGGTTTATGGGCTGGTGGCATCATTGGACCGTACTTCTTCAAAGATGATGCGAATCGTAACGTAACTGTGAATGGTGAGCGTGAGCGCTACCGTGAGATGATATCCAACTTTTTTTTGCCCAAAATGCAAGAGCTTGACTTGCATGACATGTGGTTTCAACAAGACGGTGCCATATGCCACACAGCACGCGCAACAATGGACTTATTGACGGGCGAGTTCGGTGAACATTTTATTTCACGTTCGGGACCGGTCAATTGGCCGCCTAGATCGTGCGATTTAACGCCTTTAGACTATTTTTTGTGGGGCTATGTTAAAGCTCATGTACAGACTCTATACAGACAAGCCCGCTTCAATTGACGCCTTGGAAGACAACATTGAAGCATTTATTCGTGAGGTAGCGGCCGAAATGTTGGAAAGAGTATGCCAAAATTGGACTAAGCGGATGGACCATTTGAGGCGCAGTCAGGTTAACATTTGCATGAAATAATCTTCAAACATTAAATTATATGGACCGTACTATCGATTCAAATAAAGATTTCATGCATTTTTCTGAATTTTATGTGTTTTTTTTTTGAAAAACTTTCCTATAGCTTTTAAATAATCACCCTTTATAAGAGACCTCACAGCGATGAACAGCGGACTGGTAAAAGGGGTGTACGGCTATACTCAGTTTCTCCAATTCTCGGATAGTTCCTGAAGACTGAGGGTAGCTCCTAGACAAAAATTCACCAGGCGTCTGAACAGAATACTTGCCTAGCCAGAGGGGGACATTCTCCACCACCTGTCATGGATGTTAGGAAACACCATCCCACTTTTCATTTATAAAGCTCAATCGGAGCCTAGATTCTGGTACCACAAGGAGTCAGTGGAGTAAGTCGCTAAAATCTAGTTCCAACCCGGCCCCTTTTTGGTGTTGAATGCACTTTACTGATGGACTAGACAAAAATGCCTAAACTAGTTGGAGCCCGACTCCCTTGTGAGAGCGTCGTGGTAGCTATGCCTTTAACACAAATCAAACACCATCACATCATCGAGCATATCACCACTCGCTGTGATCGAAGTGCGGGCATCTAACTGGTTCTACACACTTGCATTGCCACCGAGTCCAGCAACCCATAAAGCAGCAGAGTTGCACCTGAAACCAAAGAAGTCTCTTGAGACATTGTCACAATTGATACCTCGGGTGAAACTCAAGGCGATGGTCGGCGACTTTCTGGGTGTAAGGACCCCTTGTAAGCAGGATATCAGCATAATCCAAACTCACAAGAGCTGTTCTATTACCCAGGCACTTCTCTGAAGGAACACAGCCTCAGTTTTTTTCTTTCCCAGCGCACAAGTTGCCTGATTCTGAATTCGTATTCCATCGGTCTTCAATCATCTTGAGTGATCCGCAGCGCAAAAGAGGCACTTAAGTCCGGTGCGGCGCTTCAATAATTTCCGACCGACCTTGATGTTTAATCACCCATGTAAATGGTTTCTCCAAAGATACAAGACAAGGTCCGCAGAGGGAACATGGACAACGTGCACTGCTACCGCAAGGCCTACGGCAGAACTTGAAACCCTCCCTCTTAAAAACGCCGCTCCGATCTAGACGAAAAATCATCGGATTAGCAGTGAATCTGATCTGATCTCACTCAAGAAAATCCCACGTGACTTCAACTCAGCTCCCAACGAACAAGCAGATGCCTCAGAGCCACTGGATGAATTCAGGATAAAGCCCAGACTCCATGCACAGCCTCTATGCATCTTAAACCTCCACCAGGAGCTCTCAGTCAGTCTTTGCACACGAAATCCTGCCTAATGACGGACAACTTTCATTCACTCAGCTCACTTCCCAGTTCGACTTCAATTCGTTCACTTGTTTGCCCGCCAGTCCAAGTCGTGAACACCCAACACCTACTGCCCGCTTTTGAAAGTCCTTTAACGGCCACTCTCACTTGCCATCGCGCCAAGTGTGATCTTTTCACTTCCAAACTCGCAGACCATCATCATCGCATCGCTTCCTCGTTGGTTTCGAGGTTACACAAGCCAGCAGGCCGCAACACCCCCACCCCAGCCCCGAAAAATGCAAGAAAAGAAATCTCTCGGAGCAATTCCACTAATTGTGTAACTTCATTATGAAGTGCGAAGCAGGCCCCATAAAACCGAATCCCAGGCTAGCACTGGCACCAGAGCAAGTACAAGTAAAAGTAAGTTCGGCGGCGCGCACTCCAGCACTCCAGGTGAACCGGCAAACAATGCTCCGACCTTTCCATTGCGTGTGCGCGCGCTCACAGAAAGTCGATTAATCGCGGCTCGACTGTGACCACATTTTCACTGGGTCTGTCAGCCGTGACAGATAAGGTGTGGGGATCGGATCGGGATTTGTGTCAGGGAATCAAAATACAGACAGAACAACAAAAATAATGTAAAAAGAAAAAAAAAAACATGTACTTACCACCGCCTCCGTTCATGGTTGCCGTGTGCTTGGCACTGTTGCCGTTCGCCGTGTTCGATGTGGAATTGGGCACGGGGCCCATCACTCCGTACTTGATGGGCTTGAAGTGAAAGAACGACGGCGAGTATCCAGAGCCGGCACGGCTCAGCGAACTGAACTGCTCCTCGCGATCCTCCACGTAGAGTCCCTCCTTGCCCATGGCCGCCAGCTGACGGCCCTTCGGCATGAACATCACCAAAAAGACAGTCGCCGATGTTGCAACTAATCCGAATGCAATGCATGCATCCTTGTGGCGATCGGCCACGGCCAGGCCGCATAGCATCCAGCCAAGCCAAATCGGTATCGCACCGCCGATCGCTAGACCAATGTACGTTGACTCGCGATAATTATCACGAATACCGCGCGATTTGATCGCGAGAACCGCCACGAACACGATCAGGAAGACAATGTAAATTAAGGACAGCAGCAGTTCCGAGAACTGCGTCTTGCACAGTGGTATCATCACGGTGCCACCGACGCCGATGCCTCCGCCTCCGATGCCGCCTCCACGTGTGATATCGGCCGATGTGATCAGCATGGAGGAGAGTTTCCCAACACCACCGGCAAGACTAGTGCCCGCACTAGTAGCACCCCCGACGCCGACTCCGACTCCGACTCCGACTCCGACTCCGAATGGAACTGTCATCGTGTAAATATCTGGCGGCTGGGTCATCAGCCACTGGGTGCCGATGGCCACTTGAATGAGCACGGCGAAGAGCAGCAGCAGACCCTGGTACGGGGCGGGCAGGTAGACACCACCGTTGAGGCTAATGAGGAACACGCACTTGACGAGGAGCGCTGCAAAGACCAGCGCATAGGCAACGCCGGCCCCGAAGCGTATCGCGCCACAGCTGAGCACTGTCGGCTGTGCGGTGATAATCGCGCCGAGTCCGGCGCAGGCGAACAGCCCCAACAGTAGCATTTGTCCCAAAAATAGATGTCGACGTGAGGGTGAGGTACGCCAGGCCTTGAACAGCACGAATATCTCGAAGGCCGCCATCATGATCATGGTGAGGGAGGCCAGCACCAGCACAGGCACGACCCACGGCTCCTTGCGCAGTCCGTTGGGCAGGTGTGTGCTGACCACGCTCGGCGGGGTCACCGATCCCGACGAGGTGTTGCCGGGACTGTGTGAAGGATTCTTTGGGGCCAGTATCAGCACTGGCCGCGGCTGCAGATGGTTCTTCGTGTCGGCGGCGAATTTCGTAGTCGTCGGCGCGGCTGGCCTCTGAGTGGTGGTCGTCGTCGACGATGGGACGATGAAGAACTCCGTGGACATTTCTATCAGACGATCAGCCTTCGAGATGTTGATGCTCTCAGCGGATGGCAGTGGCCGTTCCGCTGCAAGGTCGTCGTCGTCGCTGACGCTGCTCTCGATCGTCAAGAGGGGCTCGTCGAAGTTGTCGTCGTTGCGGCGCATCGTTCCCCGATGGCGGACTTCGTTCGCGAACACATTCTCCACTTCACTGCTCACTTCTGAGTCTGGGCCTGGGTTTGGGGCTGGGTTTGGTTCGGTGACTGGGTCTGGGTGTAGTGGCGGGAGGCGATGGCTCAAACTTGGCTCGGGGCCACTCGGCAGTCTACTATCTAGGGTTCTACCTGGGTTTGCACTTGTCACAATTGTCACATAACTGGCACTGTTGTTGAGACGGGCGATTTGTCTGTAGCGCGGCTGAAGGCGATCGCCAAACTTGGGCGTCCCGACGGGTGTGGTCCGGAGGTCACTGTCTAGATTCGATTGCGCCCGACTGATCCCGACGAGGATGGTCAACGCCAGTGTCACAAGTGGTAGGAAGCGCGAGCTTATGCTAAGTGTTGCTGGTGAATGCACGGAACGCGTTCGCGACTTTCGCGTCAGCACTGAAGCCGACCGTCTCGGCTGACGGGCCATGCCTAACTGAAACGTTCATTGGAGTCACGCACAAGTTAGTTGGACCGTGGATGCGGAGTGGCACTGGCACCGACTGTTGCTACCGTCCGGATCGACCGACACACCGTGTTGAAGTGAAGCGACGTCGAATGAAGACTAACCCGAGTTCGTGGTCGCTGCGCGCTGGTTTCTCGTTTCTGGTTTTCCACCATCGAACGTGGTTCGAGCGTCGCTGGTTCGACAAGTTCGACGGGCGCTCTCTTCGCTCTTTCGAATTTCGAAAATGATCATGCACGCGTTGGCGTGCGCTCTTCGTCTCTTCGGTTCGGTGGTTGGTGGTTGGTGGTTGGTGGTGGCGTGCTCTTCGGGATCTGACGGTTTGTAAACAAACCGTGCAGCAGGTTGTTTACCTTTTGAATTTCGCCAGAGCTTCGTTACGTCTCATTGTCATGAACGGGCTGATTGCGACGCGTCACTCGCTTGTCATTCGACCAGGCAGACGGGATAAGGGACTGGTGAGGGGCTTTTGTGAAATTGAAGCGTTGTCCGTCACGAGATGTTGGCAGACAAGCTGTTAGATGAGTGTTTGCTGTCCAGGCCCAGTGATGGGAGTTGAATGTGGAATGCGAGGCAAATGGGTTGGTCCAAGGAAGTTCTTCATTAGTTCGGTGGACGACACGATGGGAATGTGCTGGCCTGCGAATGTCTTGTGGCAGATGGAGCGGGATGCAGCTCCAGTGTCAACTAATTGGTTGCCTTTTCAGGGTTAGCCCATGTCAAGGTCTCCTGCATTTGATGGGGATTCCAAATTTGTTTCAGTTGTGCATCAGGAGATGTGTAGAGGAGAGGGGAGTTCATAGACTGGGGAATCATCGAGGAGGGTAGCTACGGCACCGCCTCGAAGGTGTGTAGCTTCGTGAAGGAATTTGAATTTCAGCCTTTCCGACGTGTGTTTCTGGAGGACTTAACCTTCCGCCTGCAGCCACAGCATTAGGAGCATTATGTGGCTAGGTGGCTGTTTTTGGCTAGTTTCTAATTTATAAACGACGTCATGATCAATCCAACTACCTTTTGTTCGAAATTGAGTGATTTTTTTGCAGCCAATTCGTACAAAAGTCGATGATTTCTTCTCAGATGACGCACTTGACATGGAAGTTCTTGGTAAGTGTCGCGCATTTGCTTCTCCAGAGACAGATCATGAAGTAGACTGAGCAGTCTACCCAGGAAGGCACGAAAAATAACCACAATCAGGCAACGAAGCACGAAATGAGTTAGATTACCCAAGATGTCCGGGTTTTTGCTAGTATTTCTCCACAGCTACGTTCAGTCTAGTTCTTGTCCCCCTGATCGCATTTTAGGAAGCCGCTGTATTGCTCGGTACACGCCAGGCATTTACCAGGTTACATTCGCCATTGGTGAGTGGCTCGCAGAAGCCCTACACTAGATTTCGGTGATCTGGAACCACATCGATGATCCTTTAAAAATCGTTAGAGCTAGAATGTGAGGCTAATCCCATGTTTCAGAAAACATGTTTCTTTTATTCTCTAAGGGCGTCAAACTCCGTAACCGATGTGCATTGTTGGTCAGAATGGAAGATCTGACTCTGATACTCAAGCTTCAAACATTATGAAGCATTCCATTGATTAAGTGTCTAATTTGCGACCTGAATTTGAAATCACAGAGACGAGAGTGCGTTACTGCAGCTGACTTCGCGTTCCGAAAGGGGGTGCGGCATCTCTCGGATGACAGATGAAATATATTGTGGCCTCACTGTATCCACTGATATCGTACGCACGTCAGCTTGGTCTTGACGACTGGAAGCAGCGTGCCCAGGACCGTCTTGGATGGAAGCCAGCTATTGCTCATGCTCAGACCCTCCATGGGTCGCATGTCTGAGAAGTACAGGCTCCGGTACATAAAATACTTTCCATGCATCAGCGTCAGCAACACTATGGGGGACACATAAAATGCGTACACATAGCCTTAGGCATAAGTCGACGCGACGGATGTAGTTCATCGACTTTTATCTTTTTTTCTCTCCTTTATCGTCGACAGTCGTCAGTTGTGGCGCTTCAATATAATTTTAAATTAACGTCTAATGGGTTGGTTCTTGTCGAAGCAAATTGAAGTCCCACTGAAGCAGGTGGAGAAGTTCAACTGTCTGCGGATCTTTTTCACGAGTTAATGCAGGAGTAATGCTGAGCTTTCTTGTAGGATTGGCCAAGCTGGCTCAATTTTGAAACAGCTTGGAAGATCTGTAACCAGGAAGACGGAACTTCTTCGTGCTTTTGTGAGAAGGGTGAGAAGCACGGCAGTAGGCAAGGAGCTGTTTCTTCGAACGGAGAGGCTATGCTTCGATGGTGTGGTCATTTGGCACGAATGTCGTCATCAAGACATACGGATAGTACCTCACCTTCAACGGATGGTTTGACGCTACGCACGTAAGGTATTCTACGTGGCAGAGCTGTAAGTGTTTTCATTTCTCAAAATGTTAGTTGACACGATAGTTGAAGTACCAGTTGAACGCAGCTGCCTCTCTGTTGGAAAATGAGTGCGTTCGTTTCATTACAAACCTTTCATTTCCCTAAATTTTTAACAAACGTACATAGCACGACGCAGTATTTTGCTAATTGCCATTAAATTGCGTGCGTTGACAGACAACGGCTGCACTTTTTTTCAGGCATAAAGGCCGTATGAAGGCCAGGCAAGCCACATGATCCTCCATTAACTCATCACGAGTGATCTGGGCAAGACCAATAATGTAGGTAGACTATGTCTCACCACCTGGGCCTACCTATTTGCGTGCATGGCCCTTAGTTCTTGTAAGTCCATATCTATGACAGTGGCAAGGATAGGAAGGAATGAAATCCAAAAAAATTAAGTTGTCTGGAAATGCATGAATGTACCCAACTGAATGGTGATAAGTAAGTTTATAAGTATAAGTCACCATTTGCCATAGTCATCGTATGTGAGCCAATTGCATTCGTCCTCTTCATAAACTCACCCGCAATATCCGTCTCGCCATGAATGCTCATCAGCTTTCCATCAAGCCGGCTTTCGGACGCTCAGTTTAGTTCACGGACTCGGTTTGCAGTCGCTTCTCAGCCTAATACTTCCGCCCGATTAAATCCACATCTCTTTTCCTCTTCCTGCTGCGTCTCCGGGCTACTAATGGCGTTCCTAACCCCTTTTATAACAAGAGCAACTTTTGCTGCCTTATCTGCTTCACTTGTCTTATTTCGCGATGGACTCCTGATTTGTTTACCTGAAATCCTAATGACGACCAAGATTAAGTGAGTTATTTCAGACATGAATACTGTTTTTTTTTGTCGGTGGTTTTTTAACTGGAGCACTCAGGCTCAACTACTGGTACATTGTACTACCAGGTAGCAACCTACATTTACAGATATTTAATAGAATTGAGGAGGAATATCAGCAGGCGCTTCTGTGATGAGGAGCCTACAACATAAGCTCTCACCTCATCAGCACCAAACAACTGGCACCTGATCCGAGCAAAGGCAGGACAGTGGCAAAGGAAGTGCTCTGCAGTGTCATCGTCTTTTCCACAGACGTCGCAGAGGGTTTCATCGCTTAGCAAGCACATTTAGGTGTTTGGCGAAGGTGTAGTCGCTCGTTAGTACGCCGGTAAGTCGTCTGCAGTCTTTTCTGTTAGGAGATGACAGGAATGCCGCGGAGTTCTTACAGACATTAGGGAGCATGCGTTTGGTTTCTACATCGTGGAGAGTCATGCCACATCCGGTTGTGCTCTCAAGAAGCCCAGCTATCGATGGAAGGCCTAACCGAAGACGCAGGTTCGAGTCCTAAGAGTATCTCCACTGATCCTTGTCTAGCGAGTTCTTCGGCGATCTCATTTCCCGTGATCCCCTGGTGGCTCGGAACCGAGATAAGTCTTAGCGAATTCAAGCTGTCGATCCAATTCAGAGAAGACTTGCATTCCTGGACTATTCTGGAAGTTGTTCAAAGGCTTGACTAGGGCCTTTAGCACAGCTTGGCTGTCGCTACAGACACAAATACTTCACCCCTTCCACCTCTTCTTCACAATATAGTTCGTGGCCATTAGGATCGCATAGGTTTCCGCTGGGAAGACAGACGCAAATTTACCTAACGAGGTGTGCACTCCCTCCACGAAGGCACCAGCCCCAGACCCTTCCTTTGTCTTGCAGCCATACGTGAAGATTCGACTACATTCTTTTCCTGGCTCAGATTCTGGTCAGAGCCAGTCCTGAGTCCAGGAAAGGTCGACTTTGTATGTGCGTCGCAGCTGGATTGCTCGTGTTGAACACTGATGCTCATCGCAAAGACCGCAAGATCGATCAAGAAACGTTCCTTCGCAAGATCGCACACACAAGGAACCTCAGTTCAAGTAGTGGGGCTAGAAAGCTAATGAATTAGTTCATATTCTCATTGAAATTGTTCGAGTCTCTTGTCTCCAGTCTCTTGCTTAGATTAAGTGATATTCGCAAATGCAGATCAAACAATGTTCCAACGAGAGTTTGGCTTCACAAGCAAAGTAATCGAAACCTTGAAGACATTAGACGTTGAGCCCTCCCTTCTGATCAGGAGACACACAATAACTGGGCCTAAGCAGGATCATGGCACGTTCCATCATCCCCGGAGATCCATTGATTCTGCGTCGAAAAGGAAGTCTGTGAACCTCTTCTTCAGACGCGGTTTCTCCTGGGCCTCTAACAAGCAGCCCTTTCTACCTAACACCATCTCCGCCACCATGAGGTTCTTCTCCACTTTCGTGGGTCAACTCAAACAACTGCGACAATCTTCCCATCACCTCAGACCAAAAACTCACAATCTTCAAGTGATTGAAGTCGCAAACACAGTCCGAGTAACTTTCAAGCGGATTTCACCAATTCAGAATTAGCAGTCCGATCAGTGGCCAACGAAAACGACATCAGTACAAAAGTCGACTGCTAATCAATCGGATCCGCATAGCTGAACACTGATCTGCCCTACGTACCGGCACGCCACTCGACGTCCCCAGTGATCCACAAACCTAGACGGGAAATGCTAGAACTGATCTCCCTGGACGTGGTCTGAATTCGTAGATCCACCCCCCACCCCCACCTTAAGGGCAAGGATCTGCGATCAAGCAAGCATACAGGCGCCAGCACCGATCTCGTCGTGTTTTCTTCGGAAAAACTCTTGTTCCAATTCGACTCACATCCGCGTTGACTGGTCTCGCTCCTACCTCGGTCGGCCACCTGTCCACTGGTAATGCCTCGTCATTAGTGACGAAACAAGCCATCACTGGCATACAAATCATCATCCATCGGCGTACTCATCTTTCGTGGCACGTCCGTCTTCCCAAACGGCTCACCACGGAACAATGCGCGTTGCTTCGTGATCCATGAATTTCGTGAGAAAAAAAAAAAAGAAAAATATTTACCGTAATTAATTTTCTTAAAAGTTAATCGAACCAAGTGGCCACTTCCTGAAAAGTGTCCAGTGTGATGTCTTGCGAGCGAGCGAGCGATCGAGCGATCGAGCGACCGACGCGAGAAACCTTCTTTGACGGCACCACCGAACCATGTTCGCTTGAAGCGTGGAGCGAGTGGGGGCGGCGGTGAGGGAGAGGGTTTTCTTTTTTTTTTTTGTCTAAACGCGGAACAGCGATACGCATTACGGGTGGTATAACCTGCACGCGGAAATGTCCATATACCATCGGGCTGTTAGCTGCTTGGGTGGTGGCGGTGGCGGTGGCGGTGGCGGTGGCGGTGGCGGTGGCGATGCCGATGGTGGCGGTGGTGGCGGTACTACGCAAACATGCGTCTATCGATCGAAGCCAACCGTAGAATGCGGCAAAGAAATGAAAAATATTTAAATTGCGGTCTTCGCTGGGTGTCAGCCAGGCTGCGATGAATGGCCAAGTGATTGGGTACATGAATCAGCGAACGGTGCGGCGCACGTAATCGGTTTGGAGCTGCCGAACTGGGAGGTCGTTTATGTGAACCCAAGTGAGAGAGTGGGAGGGGCGGGGACTGCTTGCCGGGGTGGAGTAAGAAATGGACCCAATTATAGGGTCATCCAATATAAAAATGTTTGCTTTCGCACCCCCAACCCGCTGCCAATAGCGCAGGTCCAATGACCCGATTTCATCCATGAGTCAACGATCGCAGGAGAATTTCTCATCACTGACTGGTGGCTTCCTAGGAATGACGGCTCACCTTCCCCAGGCCCCATGAAGAGCTCACGTAGAACCACAGCGCGTTGAAGCAAAACGATCCACTAAATGAAGGTACAACCCTCAGACGGTTCGAGGATCGATCACCGGCGCGATCACATGTTGCATCAGCACCATCCATCGCCCTCTGGCTGCGCAACACACAACTCATAGCCCTCACCAACGTGCGACGTCTCAATTCGCATCGAAATTAATGGCCTGCCATGTGAGTCGAAGATTCATTCCTAAAAATATGTCCGAATACCCCCCTCCCTTCCTCATCTCTCAACACACACATCTAGAGGACAGCACAAAGAAGTGCAGGCGGCGCACACCTAATCAGACAATAGCCCCGAGGTCATCGGTTGCCGTTGGCCTCGCATGGGAGTCATCTCCTCGCTTGCAATTCCTGTAAGTCACCGTCACACACACACAAACGCAGGGAGCCAGCGTTGGCGGATGCACTGCCAATGGCTCCGGGGGTGATGCGTCCAATTGACAACGACATATTCCTGATGCAGCAGCATCAACGTAATTACTTTTGCCCGTCCGTTTGGGTCTCCGCGAAAGGCATTCGATTCTAGGAGACGCGCTGTAGCTACGCAATTTCCATATTCGTTATGTCCACCGCCACCCTCTGCAGCCGCCGCGCGCCGTTCCTGAGTCGCGGACATCGGTCGAGATGGGTTTACAAATGGATGACAAGCTGGTACCATGACAGAATGTCTGCTCTTCGATTTCGCAGAGCACAGAGCCATTAGAGGGATCAAATGGTGGCCCCTACGTCGCGTCGCCGGGGAATCTCCTGGAATTCACGCAGGCGCATCGAATCGGGACCGAACCAGTCGGCGACATGACGGCGAGGACGACCGAGGGCCGAGAGATTTGATGGGCGATAACCATTCGATGCGACGTTGATTATCATTGCGTCCTGCGTGGTGGATCCTCTGTCCCCCTCCCCCCCGCGCTGTTGAATGCAATTACAAATGGAATTGGCCACGTATGTGGTGTGCCCGCGCAAGGGAGGGAGAGCGGTTGGGGATCTATTAAAGGATCACCGGGGGTCAGCGGTGATCTTGGATGCAATAAATTTTACTTAAGCAGATCCTCATTCGGGACGTGAACGGCGGATGCGCGCGCTCTGCGATGGACGCATTTAATCGTGGAATTTATTGTGAGTGCAGGCCGAGGGAATGCCGCGCAATCGATGGCATCAATCAACGGATAGTCCTGGGTGTTAATTATCGTGTTCCCTTGCTAAGGGGCATCCACACGCCCGGCAAAGGTGTCCGAGGCCTGAGATGGATGCCAGAGATACATGAACTGCGATGCGAGAAGTGATAAGCGAACTAAAATGGAACCTTTCGTGTGGCAGATGGAATGGCCGTGAACATCGCACGACGAACGTCTCACGGACATCGATGAGGAGGCGGAAAAGGTGGAGATCTTGAGGCTGCAGTTGAGTGTCCATTTGAGGGACTCAAGCAGCTCTTAGGAACCTGTGTCTGACTCTGATTCAGGCTCTGGCTCTGTCTCCTTGCTCTGGCTCTGTGTCTGGACTCTGGCTCTGTTTCCGTGCTCTGGCTCTGTCTCAGGGATCTGGCTATGTCTGCGGACTTTGGTTGTGTCTCCGGACTTTTGCTGTGTCTCCGGACGCTGGGCTCTGGCTCCAGGTTCTGGCTCTGTCTTCCGGCTCTCGCTCTGTCTCTCGGCTCTGTCTTTCGGCTCTGGCTCTGTCTCCGGGCTCTGGCTCTGCCTCTGCCTCCGGACTCTGGCTCTGTCTCCGGGCTCTGCCTCTTTCTCCGGGCTCTGGCTCAGGCTCAGGCTCAGGCTCAGGCTCAGGCTCAGGCTCAGGCTCAGGCTCAGGCCCAGGCTCAGGCTCAGGCTCAGGCTCAGGCTCAGGCTCAGGCTCAGGCTCAGGCTCAGGCTCAGGCTCAGGCTCAGGCTCAGGCTCAGGCTCAGGCTCAGGCTCAGGCTCAGGCTCAGGCTCAGGCTCAGGCTCCAGGTTCTGTCTTCGTCTCTAAACCTGTCTCTGCCTCTAGCTTTTTATCGTGACTCCGCCAGGAACTAAACAAACGCTGGTTCCGGCTTTGAGTGTAAGAATGTCTCCATTTCCGCCATTGAATCTGACAATAAGTCCATTTCCTCAGAAGCCCATCACATTGGCATTTCCAGAGTTTGTCTTTCCACTTCACAGCCATCTATTTGCAAAAGGACAAGCTGACAACAGAACTAATTGCAGTCCCTACACGTCGCTGGGCCTTCGGCCAAACACTCAGTCGACCAGAACTTCGTTTACTCAGAAAACCAAGGTACATAGTCCCTTCAGCCACGTGACAGCAAACTCAATGCCCAAGACAAAGCCTCAAAACAAACACAATTCCAGTCGGCGACTCACTGCACTGTGCGACTGCTCCTGCTCCGGCTGCTTCTGCTGCTGCCGCTGCTGCTCTCAGCTCAAGGCAAACAACCATCCAGTCGCATCGTAAAATAAATTTAAAAATAAATAGAGACACAAATTCAATCCAAACAAATGCGATCCGCAATTGAATGTAATCCCATGTGAAGGCGCGATCATATTCCCTCGAAGGCGTACTAAATAAATGCACCCATACGACGGCCGCAGCGTCGACCGGAGTCAGAGTCAAAGCGCGATCCGATGGAGCACTCGAACCCATCATGGCCCGAGATTCGCGCACATACACGTCGCGCCGCTCGTCGATTGTGGGAAGTGCCCCGTCCCCGTCGCGCCGGTTGCCTGGTAATACGATTTACAATTCAAATATGATGATTGGATGTTACCCGCACCAATATGTCAAAACGCTAAGCAGATACTAGAAGAAAGACGCGCACCGAACAAAGAAGGACACGAACGCAAGGGCAAAGGCGAAGGCAAAGGCAAATGCGAAGGCCTCCGTGCACAGACTCGCACAGCACTCTAGCGCTAAAGCTGAAGAAGTCATCTTCATCATAATCAAACAGAATTATTAAATTATAATTCGCGGCTCAGGGCGAGGGACGGCCTTCCTCTCGTTCGACGGATGGCGAGGATGTGCGGATTCCTTTGTCCGCAGTTGCGACCGCAGGAAGGCCTATCGTGCGTCGCGTCGGCAGGGAGGCGTGTTCGTGCCCATGCTCGCTTTTCGCCACCGCCCCGGGGGTGGGGTTGCACAAATTGTTGGTTTCTCCTCGAATTAATTTTCGTTGAGACAGTTGACAGTTGACAAATTGGGACCAAGTTGCCGAGCTGAATGTGTGTAAGAATGGAATGCATTAATAAAATTAATTCGAGGTTCGCTAGTCAACTCTTTTGTTTTCTGTCACACAGCTACAGCTACAGTTACCGCCATCGTGGTCGACCACGACCACTGTTTCAGTGCGGTTTGGTAAGAAACACGTGCACAGCACCGAGAGCCGTGATGAAATGCAAATGCGAATTATTTTCCATGATAATAGCTTCGAATTATGAGACATCGAGCGCTGATGTCGATTGGTCGCTTTGGTTGGCGCGCCACGAAAACGCCAAGCGGAGCGACAGCATTCCACAAGAGGTGCGACGGAGTGGAACAAATGGATGATTTGAGAGTTGACTCGAGTGAGAGTGTGCGATCTGGCGGTGTGGAGAAGTGCGACAACCGCTTAATGATATGCTCATTGTTTTGGTGAAGAAAATTCGAAGACGTGTCGTGAAAAACCACCGACAGCTTGTGGTTGGCAATGATGATGATCTTGGGAAAGAGAGTGTCGCCATTATGGATCCACGAAATCGAAGAGGATGTCGTTTTCCATCTTTCATATCGAGATTACCCCATCCACTCAAAAGCCAGCTACACACAAACAAAACCCATACGCCTTCCATTCAATGGGACATCAGCTGTCCAATCATCCATATGTCATCATAACTCACTGTCGCCACTCGATGCGCGCCGCTTATTGGATAATCCTTCCTCGACTCCGCGCCACCGGGCGGTTATCTGCCACAGAAAATCTGGAATTCGGTTTTAATGCACCGCACCGAGCGAGACAACTTCAAAGGCATCACACCGAATCCGCTTAGGAATCCGCAGTTTGATTCAAGACACCGCGACGCGACGTCCCGCCGAAGGCAAGACGGATATACGCTGGCAGCCAGCCAGCCAGTCAGTCGTCTTGCGCCCAGCCACATCCGCACACCGAGTCCACGTGGCGTGCAGCAGCAACAACAATAAAATCAATCCGCCAACGAAAAAGGGTTAACAAATTATCGACAATGTTCAGATTTATCATTTCCCCCTCCGTGCAGCTGGTGTCAGTGAATAATTACCCACGGAATCCAAGCGAGAAACATTAGGGCAGGCACAAGGTGTTTTGCTTCGCCTCTTTTTTGTCTTTTTTTTTTTTTTTGCATAGAACCACAAGCGTTTAGGCGCACTCGTAAGAACGACGGCGGGGATCTTCCTCGTTCTGTGCGTGGAGTGCGCGATCGCGGCGCAAATGGATGCACATCCTTGATGCATTGCTCCTGCTGCTATGGCTGTGAACATTATGCTCGACTAGTTGCGATACAAATTGACAGACATTTAGAATGACACGCACTCTGTCGAAGATGCTGCATGCGCCGTGTCTGGCCGCATCGGAGTGTGGCTTCTAATGGGGCGCAAGGCAGAGAGACACGCAGACACAGTGCGCCCAACAGCAGGAACACGTGCCGTGCGGATGGCTGCCGCTGTGTGCCGTGCCGTGGGCTGTGGGAATGAAATCTCGCGACGCTATCTTCAGCGGCAATTATTCAAATTGTGAATGACAGTCGTGAAATTGGTCATTCTGGCGCCACCTAATTGAGACGCGAATGCATTAACGCGAATGGGCAGTGGAATGGGTGGATTGATGTGCTAAAAATGACGGATCATTTGGAGGGAGATTAGGCAACTGAGCCGCGCGCGTGCATTAGGCCGCTGCTGTGCTGTGGAACATTCGTAGACTGCGTATGTTGGTCTACCAAAATTCTGTATTACATGCTCCTGTAACCACTGGAAGACTAACTGAAGCGAGACTGGACGCAATATCTCCTAAAAACTAGTTGACTCTGAACAATACGATGCCCATCTATTGGTCAATCATGGTGGAACCTATTCCTGGTGGAACATAGAACTCTAGGGGCCACGTAAAGAGTGGACAGTGCTTACTTACAGAGCGGACATAGCTGAGTGGGACTTGTAGAGGTGAGCTCCCAGCAAATTCACGACAGTGCCAAAAGAAGGCCAAGCCAAGACCTATTCTGTGCCGAAATAGTGGACAGCAAGGCGTGGGGTACCTAAACGTCCTCCAGATCAGACACGCTCTTACCCTTTACAGCAAATTTGGAAACCTTCGGCCTTCAGGCCACTCATCGACGCCGTGGTCGTTAGGACCCAGCGCACCGCATGCCTCTAGGATGATTCTCCCTCGCAACGACTTCTACATAAGTTGCACAGACGAAGCTGGGGATGAGACCATAGACGCCTCATCTGCCAGTGTAGCTCATCCTCCACTTGGATCAAAATCCATCAGCACGTGCAATCTGAATCGCTTCCTATCTGGCAAGCACCAAGTGGTTTCAAGAGTTATCCAATGCGCATGGTATCACAACAGGCCTACTTACTTGCAACCATCCACTTCTGCCTAACCTAACCGACTTCACTGCGGTTTCGATCGCCCAGTTCCATCGCCAGAACAGTGACAAATCAATGGATGACGCAAGAGAAGGGGATTCTTTGGCACAGGCGACCGCTTCGACAGCCACCAGGTCACCGCGCCGGTTCTAGACGAAGGGGCGACCACCACCACGCCGGCCCACCATTCAATTATGTAAATCGCCACCGCCATCGTCGGTTTTGAGAAAGGACACAAACTGCAGAAAACAAATAGCACACCTCCGCCCAGGGTGTCGACGGCACAGAACCACCTGACACCAGCGCAGCCTTCCACAGCCATCCGATTTCCATTATTCTCGCGGGCATTTCAATAAATTTTCCGATCTGTCAATTACGCGACCATTGTAAATCATTCACTTTGATACGATCTACCACAATAGATCACGCCTCGGAGACAAAGGCGGCCAGACTAGCAGCAGCACCACCACCAACACCGCCACAAGCAGCAGGCAGCAGCAGAAGCGACTGCAGCGACTAGAGTGTGTTCCCAGCGACGTCGGGTAATAATAATAATTCACACGTAATTACTGTTTTCCGATTTCCACAGGCTCTCGAGCCGGGCCCAAGACGATGAGGTGCACTTGTGCCCAGCGCTGCCGAAGCGACACCGCCAACAGCAGCACCAGCAGGAGCAGGAGCAGGAGCAGGAGCAGGAGCAGAAGCACTAGCATCAGCGGCCGCTTGCCATGGATATCCCGAACGGGAAATTAGATCAATGCGCCCGGATCGGCGGGCAATAAATTTGAAATCCGCGGCGCGCGCATCTGGACAACGGTGTGAACACAGTTTCGACCAGAGGACAGTCCGTAGATGGTCCACGATTCAATCGGCGGCGGAACATCCTCAGCCGTCCCGGCTGGTCAATTAGCGCTCGATATCCGCGGCGGCGTTCGTCGCGGTCTCACTGCTCCGTGCCGGCGTGTAGGATGCTTGGCTATCTGTCAATCAGTCTGCGCCAGAGTCCGCGACTGCGATTCTGGAGATTTGTGCCCACGTCAGTGACCTTTGATCCGAGCAGTTGGAGCCGGCCGGCCAACTGCTGGCTCTGCGGTCACCGTCGACAACGACTGGATATCATTATTTGTCAAGGGAGGACTAATAAATCAGTCAGCGCGGTTCATCAGAGTTGGCTGGAATCTCCTCTCGTTCTTGGCCGCGTTCTCTGGTTCGACGGGGGGTGTACTCTGCAGCCAGACAGACAGACACACATCGCCTCCACCGATGGCCACGTCGACAAGGAAATATTCCCTCGCAGTCTATTTATTCATAAATTTCATAATCATGAGACGCGCAGAGCCTGTGCAGGTTCTTCCTAGTCTGGCCGGGCACTATGGAGCGCCATCCATAGCTGGCTGCCGCGGTGACGGACGAAGATTATTTATGTCCAGGGAAACACTGGCGGGCGGGCACCAGCACTGGCATTGGTACTGGCATTGGCACTGGCACTGGCATCGGCACTCTGCGGAGCAATATTTTGTGACGTGATTTATGGCAAATGTGCTGATCGTCAATCTGTCTGGTGACTCCTCGATTTGGATTAGCATATGTGCGCCCAGGACGAGAAGATGTCTGAATGTGGGACTGGATGACTGGTTGGCCGTTGCTGGAAGTGCATTTATTATGCAGCCAGTCTCTGGGTATGGGCAGCAGCCCAACAATGGACTGGGTGTACGGTGAACTGGGAATTGCACTCTACGAATCGGATGAGATGATGACCATTTGACCAGTGTTGTGAGGGCTTTCAATGGAACCGAGACGGCATTCGCCGAACGATTGACAGTTCTCACTGGCAGCTGAATTAGTCTTTGTTTGGGCCCTTGACAGACGTTCGCATTTGATGCGATGGCATGTTTGACAGTTTTTGGGTGGTCTTTGGGCGGACTGGGCCGTGCGGCGGGAAGATTTTCTTTCCAGTCTACGAGGATAGGCATGTTCACCTGAGATGTGGGTGTTGGCACGCATCAAACTATCGTCTTTGCTTCTGTGGGTCTACAGTCTGGGACAGAGACTTGACCTCAACCAAAATGCCTATCCAAGTCAATAAGCTCCAAGCTTGGTGACGCCAAGATCTGCAGAGCGATTAACAGAGGGTGAAGGCCTTTGAAACGTAGCGGTGAGTGAACTTCTACTGAGCCTGGAAAGGGCATGGCGCAAGGTCATTGCCTAACCAACAGAACGAACATTTCACTCATCAAACTTCCTACCATTCAGGGCACAACCCTCAACTTAAAGGACAGGGCAAAATAACTTGGAGAAATCCTAGACAATAAACTAAATTGGAAAGCAGCCTGTACCCTAGATCTAAGTAATAAAGCATGATTTTTTAAAAGCTATAGGAAAGTTTTTCAAAAAAAAACACATAAAATTCAGAAAAATGCATGAAATCTTTATTTGAATCGATAGTACGGTCCATATAATTTAATGTTTGAAGATTATTTCATGCAAATGTTAACCTTGACTGCGCCTCAAATGGTCCATCCGCTTAGTCCAATTTTGGCGTACTCTTTCCAACATTTCGGCCGGTATCTCACGAATAAATGCTTCAATATTGTCTTCCAATGCGTCAATTGAAGCGGGCTTGTCTGTATAGACATGAACTTTAACATAGCCTCACAAAAAATAGTCTAAAGGCGTTAAATAGCACGATCTAGGCGGCTAATTGACCGGTCCCGAACGAGAAATAAAATGTTCACCGAACTCGCCCCTCAATAAGTCCATTGTTGCGCGTGCTGTGTGGCATGTGGCACCGTTGTATTGAAAACACATGTCATGCAAGTCAAGCTCTTGCATTTTGGGCAAAAAAAAAGTTAGATATCATCTCACGGTAGCGCTCACGCTCACCATTCTCGGTTACGTTACGATTCGCATCATCTTTGAAGAAGTACGGTTCAATGATGCCACCAGCCCATAAACCGCACCAAACTGTGACTTTTTCTGGATGCATTGGTAGCTCTTGCAATGCTTCTGGCTGATATTCACTCCAAAATCGACAATTCAGCTTATTTAAGTAGCCATTGAGCCAAAAATGAGCTTCGTCGCTGAACACAATTTTTCGGTAAAAAAGTGGATCTTCGGCCAACTTTCCAAGAGCCCATTAACCAAAAATCTTACATTGCGGTAGGTCGTTCGGCTTCAATTCTTGCACTAGCTGTATTTTGAAAGGCATCACACCTAAATCCTTCCGCAAAATTGTCCACGTTGTTGAGTAACAGAGGCCCAATTGCTGCGAACGGCGACGAATCGATAATTGATGGTCATCATTAACACTGGCCGATACAGCCGCGATATTTTCTTCAGTTCGCACTCTACGTAAGCGTGTTGGTGGTTTAATGTCCCACAATGTAAATTGGGTGCGAAATTTAGTCACAATAGCCCGAATAGCCGCTTCAGTGGGTCGATTAAACTGACCATAAAATGGAAGAAGCGCGCGATGAACTTTCTTAACAGAGCACTCATTTTGATAATAAAATTCAATAATTTGCAAGAGTTGTTCGTTTGTAAGACGATTCATGGTTAAATTATAGACCAAACTGAAGATGTTTGACAGTGAAACAAAACACGAAACATGCGTCAGCTGTTTAAACCAGTGTTGCCAAAAAGACAATAGCTAAAAAATCACCCTTTATAAGATTCTGCTCGAAATTATTACGAATTCAAGTCGACATCTTTGTTGTTTTTCTTTAATTTCTTTTCCTATCGTTCTTATCTGGTCACCCTGTATTTGGACCGCATGTTACGGTCCGCAGTTTGTGGCGCTTCTTATCTGTCCTCTGGATCCTTCTCCGGATCATTGCTAGTTCGGCTTTTGATGTATGACTTCTGATCTTTGATGTAGTGCCAAATATGTTGTTCTTCTGACTTTTAATGTTTACCGCCGTGGAGACCACTCCATTTTTTTCCGAAATTGGGCTCTCTTCTGTTGCGCCTTGGAACTAGGCGGAGTAACCTTAATTCTGGTGATGTCAACTCTTTATGCATGATGTCTTGTCAAAAGTTCCGATCTTTACCAACCGAAATTTGATCTCACGCCTTGTCTCCCAATGTCAGCTTCTTGTGCCTGACCACTTTATCACTCAGGCTGTCATCTCTCCCAAGCGTACGTTGATTCCTAGTCTCAATCTCAGAAAATTTTACGCGTCCACGTTGCCAACCAATTCATTAGAGCCCGATTAAATCTAAACCCCTTGTAGTTTTGACATCAAAATCACGTCATACTCAACGAAGAGCGAAGAACAAATCTGGCATCGCTCGCCACGGCATGGACATGAACTCGACTCTCGATCAGCTCGATGAGCCAGATAGAGGACCGGGTCGCTCATGTCTGGGTCGCTGTGTTCCCCCGCAATGATTGCGTAAAGATTCACTGTGAATCGTCGGATTAGGTGTAGTGTGAGCAGTGATTTGCCGGCCCGGTCGCCGGGGATATTCCTCTCTAATCAACTGCTGCAAAATGTAGGATCACCTCTTTTGTGGATGGGGCATATGGGGCTGATATTCCAATCGTCGGGCATATTTTCGTCCTCCCAGATTCTGCAACAGATCCAGAACATCGTTACCGGTCTTAAAGGGCTTTTTAATGGCAGTTCCGTTGTTTTCGAGCAACATGGGAGAATTGCTTTATCGACAAGAGTTGGAATTTCTTGGTTCCCTAGCACTGTCTCCTGTCCAGGCCTACGGCCAAGCTGTTGGCCGTAATGGACGAGGGCATTGCTCGTAGTTACACCTTTGCCCAAGAATCAAATCCGGACCACGAATTAGATCACCCTACACGAAGGACACCCGCATTTCATGGCCGTCGTCCAAGAATTGATCTTCATTTCTTCAGAGGTCCTCCCTCCTTTTGTCAACCCGTTCCCCCGTTCCAGAAGACTTCTTGAACTTCGCTCACCACCGGCGGCCTAGTGGTTCTTGTTCATTTCGCCAGAAGAATGTGTACACCTGACGGGCGCAGGCTCTTCCATGGAGGAGGTATAGGAACAAGCATGTGGGTTCCTGTTGATTTCACGGTCTCTGATCTCAGCCAAAGGCATTCTGCAACAAAGTAGCGAGAAGATCATGGTCATGGTCACGTGCCTGCCACAGACGAAGACCCTCAGCACCTTTGCCACCTATGCCTCACCTCGTTCAGCAATACTTCAAGCGTTCCACAGTCACAGTCGTAGGCCAGTGAAAGTCTCTTGCGACGTGCCCATCCGCCAACAATGCATTCGCCTGCAAGTGTCATCGTCGTCCTTATCGCTCCGTCTCCATCTAATGCACCCCACGGACAGCGAAATGCTCGTATTGCACCACAAAGGAACGTCATCTGCAAACACAGACGAACACACACACACACATATCCAGCACTCGCGCAGCCTTGGCAACGCGTGGTCAATGAACAAGCCAAGTCGAAGGGAAAACCTTGAGATTGTCACCGGACGACGGACAATCAGCCTCTATGATCAGCGGACAATAAATTTCAAATCGGTTAGTGTGTCCCTACAGGAATCGTGAGTGTGTCTGCACCATGTTTGCCTAGGAATCAGCGAAATGATAATGCGCGCAAATGCAGTCCCCCATCGGTATCGGGGGCAGCCCTAGAGAATAGGATCCATGGCCCACGTATCGCAGCATCGTCCTACATGAGGCACCTGCATCTTGGTGCCATGCACTGTCGTGCAGTTTTTCGGTTTGTCCTTGGAGCAGACACAATGGCAGACCCAAATACGACCAAACCAGACAAGATCACTTGGCGAAACAAGAACGTTGGTGGAGTGCTGGCTGAGTGCCCTGCAAGTCCCCATATGTTAGAAGGCAGTAGTCGATGCGATGCACGCGCTCACATTCTGGACTTTTATTGTCATGACCCTGGCCGCAGAGCCTGCCCAGGGAGCACATAATTGATGTGATTCCGTCGCTTCGTGGTCGTGCGCAGTGGAGGACACAACTGTGTGCAAGAATCCCTCACGTTTCGAACCGAAAAGTTGGAAAAAAGAAAACAACAAAGGGCCTGGGGATCGTCGTGGGATATTAAATTTGCGAAATGGACTTCGAATAGGTGGAACCGGGTGATCCCTGGGGATGTGGTCAGTGGTCAGAGGCCGTCTCATCACAGCGCGGCGGGAATTAGAGAAGATATCGCCTCGCTGGCCGGTTAAGGGAGAGAGTTCGGCTTGGCTTGAAGGAAGGTTTGATCACTAATCGGCGATGGGATGTGTTCGAAGAACAGGGGGTCGCTTTCATTTGGCAGTTGGCGTGAGTTTTTGGAGACTTCTTTAAAAATTAACATCCTATGAGGCCACCAGAGATGAGTAGGTAAGGGTTCGGTCACCGAGTATGTGCTCCGATCGACGATGGGATGTGTTCGAAGAACAGGGAGCGTCTGAACCGCTTTCATTTGGCAGTTGGCACGATTTTTTTGAGACTTCTTTAAAAATTAACAACCTATGAGGCCACCAGAGATGACTTGTTAAGGGTTCGGTCGCCGAGAATGGGCTCCGATTAGCGATGGAATGTGTTCGAAGAACAGAGTGATTTGGAAGCGCTTCCAGTTGGCGGCGGGCTTAATTTTTGAGAGATGACTGGTGACCGGGAGCCAGGCAGCTAGCCAAAAATTCACAATCTCAAGCAAAAGCGATTCAAAAAAGCTCCCATTCCCAAGTCATCATCAAAGTCTGATGCAGAACCGGCCATCACATCGACCCTCATACGGGCTGTACTAATCCGGGACGCGCCTTTGCTTAAATCCCTTCGCAGCACAGCCTTGGACATGTATTTCTCCTTCCTGCCCTTGAGCTGAGGTCAGCGAAGACCTCAGTTCACTCCCAGGATCCTCTCAAGATCCCAACCATCGCCAACCAACTCCTCTTCCGCTCGCAAAAAATGTCAAAAACAAACCCACGTCCCTTGACTATTCCCTTAGCTCAAGTTGCATCCCCAATCGAGTTACAAATTGTTGATGACTCAAGAAAATTGCAAACAACAACCGAAACGTAGTCCATCCCATGTCCAGGGCACGGCCAGCAGTCCGAACAGAGGAGCATCACTTGATTTACCTCTTCCGCCGAAGCCCTATTTTGATTCAATATTTCAACGCAACGATGAATTCACTACGCCCTGTGTACCGATCAATTCCGCTCTTGGTACCTAATTCCCATCCCATGCCATGGCATTCCCTGCGATAGCTGCTATCCGGACACAGTCAACGAACGCATCCCGAGTGCCCGAGTGCCATCATCATATCGCGGCAGCGTCCGAAGACATTTATTAATTGGATTTCATTTTGGAGTATCGAGTGTCGAGTGCCTTTGTTGGTGGCTACTCCTCTCGCTCTCACTCGCCGGGACGCGCCTCCACCTGTGGGGATGTTGAAAATGGGTGGACTACTGATGTCGGTGATGTATGACCCGAGGCAGTGCGCTGGCGAGAGCTCCGGAGCTCTCTGATTAATTGCCCGAGCAGAGGGTGATCTCCTTCAACGACCAGGACGCGAAGTGTGTTATTAAGTGTGAGTGAGGACGATCTCCGGCCCGGGGAACGAACTGTGTGGACATTCCGTGCCCGGTACGCGATGCGATTGGGTTCCACGTTCCACTGAGCCACATAATTACTCCGCGCATGTGCGCGAGCCCTCTCTTGCTCCTCCACCTCAGCTGAGCTCTGATCACTGATCACTGACAGTCGGAGAACCGAATTTGGTTATGCGCTTCACTTTCGTTTTCGTTTTCTCAAGTGAAATCGAATTCAATGTTATAGACTGCACGCGGCATTGTTTTGAATCTGCTGTCGACAGGTGGACCGGGGAGGGGATGGGAGAGAATGGGTTAGTCAGCCGGATCGCGTTTGGTATTCCGTGCATGGGCAGATTGTGTATCACTTGAATGCCTGCAGCGCTGCACGGTTAGGCTCTATTAACTTGAGTTTTGATGGATTTTCGAAGTAGCAGCGGGATAATTGGAGCTCCAGTGGTTCAGTGCTGCATTTCGTAGGCCATCCGTGGAAAAATGATGGGACATGGTAGCTGCGCTGCTGTTGTTTGTAAGTGAAGTTCAAAGATCCCTCTGTGAACGAAAGAATGCAGAGATGCACTTCAAGGGTCTCAAGCTGACGCTAAAGCACGCTCAGCTTGGATGAAATCGGGAGGCAATCGGTGCCAAGCTATGCCAAGAACAGGTGAATAGGAAGCTTCCAAAAGGATTCTTGTCCCAGTCCTCCAGCCAACAAGTGATGCCAGTTGAATGAGGTTCATTGTGATCCCCAAAACGCGGTCATTTTTGTCTTTGCTTGCCCACGCAGTCTAAGAAAGCCCTAAGCTTCAACCGGGAGCTTCGGCTCGTGTAATCCTGATTCCCAATCGTAGACCTCCTCCATTGTGTTGTTCCACGAGCTCGGAGACGGAGATTATTCAGACGGAGCTGTCCAAACGCTCTCGGTGGCCTCTCAAGCATCAATTTGAAGCGAAACTTCCTAGTCTCTGGCCGCCAAGAACAATCCGAAATTAACTCTGAAATTGCCACTCAGTCAACCTCCGTACCAAGCAGTCTGCCTCTCATCGACGTTGCCCCAACCACCACGCGAACATTTGTTAATTTCGTTGAAGCTTCCACCTCGAAAGGTGTCAGTCGAATGACACTAATGGCGGCCGGATGACAGTCCCTTTCAACAGCAGTCCCGTCCGCAGATTCACTCCAGTTTCCCGCGCACCTCGCAGGACACCCAGCCACTGCCATGACCATCCACCAGCAGCAGCAACAGCAACTAAGACACGATAAACCAAGCCAAGTGTAATAAAATCATCAAATAAGCCACAAATACTGCTGCGGTCGCCGGTAGAACTCATTATGGTTCTGCGTGCCACACCATATTACCCTCGAAATCCAGCACCAGCAGGCCACGATGTTACACCATCGAACCATCGCTGCCGCGCCGCCTGTACCCACACCATTTCCGAGGCCGGAGTCAATGTCCTTATAATAAATTTGTCCTTCAAGACGCCAGCATCTAACAGAGTGCGCACCCATCCCGCGCTCAGTCTCTCACTGTGTTCACCTTCGGCCGAGAGCTGCGCAAAAGGAAAGCAGCAAGAAAACAAACGAAACCAACACGAAACCACCGATCCCCCGGCCGACCGGTGTGTGCCCACGGAGGCAGTGCAGGGCAACGAAGGAAAAATGGGAAACGCGCAGGCACACAGTCAACATCCAGACAACATCAACTCGCGGTCTATTGATTCAGCAGAGCACAAGCATCGCCAAAGCAGGCACAGCCCTCAATCGTCGCGAGGCGGTGCAGAGGTGCGGTGTACGGTGTACGGTGTGCGAAAGGTGCTTGCAGACTCATTAAAAGAATTGTCATGCGGTAAGCCACAGCGCAGCGGAATTACGTGCGGCTTTGCGCGCTGAATTTGCACACCTTCCCGTGCGCAATGGAATCCATCAAGTGGTCGCTGCTGCTCCTATTTGCTCTCCATCCCCCGGCGCAGGATGGATCGCCCAAAAGCCGCGAACAATTGGCGAATGGACTGAGTTATTGCCGTCTCGGACTCGGAGCCCTCTTCGCGTTTGTAAATCATCCCACGAGTGCCCTCCCCCCTTTCGAGGGCACCAGGAGACGGACGGCAGTGCCCAGCTCTGGTCCGCACTTGTCCCAATATTTCATTGCATTCAGCGTTCACGAGCGCAACGAGTGTTGTTACAGCACAGCATCACGAAGCCGACGATCGCATTTGCATGCCCAGTCATCATCTGCGGCCCATCCGCAGCCACATCCTGCACTGCCGCGAACAATGGGGACGTCGGCGTCGGCGACGGCTGTGCGAGTGTGTGCGTGGATCGTCATCGCACATACATAAGTGCGGCTAATTGTCAGTGTCATTCAAAAGGAATGAGCAGCCATTGGAAATGAATTTAAAGCGGTTGCCAAGGCATGACACTTTGTGGATCTTGTCGCCGCAATGGAGTCGATTTGAGACAAATCACTTGAAGTGATCCTTCGCGGGGTTCTTTCTCATTGTCAACGAGTTCCGAGAATCGCGAAATGAAGGTGATTATCCGCGATTATCCGGGACAGGCAGTCACCTTATTGTGGCTTCAGTTGGCGAAAGGTGATAGTTGGTGACGAGTTCTTTCAACGACGGCTCAAAATGTGACAGTGACACCGCCGAGTAACAAAGTCACACACACATCTAAGAGGAGATTTCTATCATAGATCTACAGTTGGGCTCAAGCTTGAGATTTCCTTCATTCTGTGCGACCCAGAAGATCAAATGATCTGATGTCTCTGCGATCACTGATGCCTCGGCGATCACCAAAATCTCTGCGATCACTGATATCTCTGCGATCACTTCGGTCTCTGGGATCACTAAAGCCTCTGCGATCACTACAGTCGCCGCGATCACTGATGTCTCTGCGATCACTGAAACCTCTGCAATCACCAAAAAGCTCTGCGATCACTGAAGCCTCTGCACTCACTGATGTCTATGCAATCAGTGAATCCTCCGAGATCTATGGAGCTTCTGCGATCACTTCGGTCTTTGGGATCACTAAAGCCTCTGCGATCACTACAGTCGCCGCGATCACTGATGTCTCTGCGATCACTGAAACCTCTGCGATCACCAAAATCTCTGCGGTCACTGAAGCCTCTGTAATCACTGATGTCTATGCATTCAGTGAATCTTTCGAGATCTCTGAAGCCTCTGCAATCACCAAAAAGCTCTGCGATCACTGAAGCCTCTGCGCGCACTGATGTCTATGCAATCAGTGAATCCTCCGAGATCTATGGAGCTTCTGCGATCACCTCGGTCTCTGGGATCACTAAAGCCTCTGCGATCACTACAGTCGCCGCGATCACTGATGTCTCTGCGACCACTAAAGAAACGGGAGGAGTCACTGATCGAAGCATTAACTGGAAGGCAAACACGCCAAATAGAAAAGTTGCGTCTTGAAGTCCCCGTACAAAATCTGTACACTCACTCATCGGTCTGTCGATATTTCTGAGCCACGTAAAGTGTCAAAAGCAGCCAGCGCATGATTATGACGCGGGAATATCAGGCACAACTTCAAAAGACGTCAAGCTGAGCGCAAGAATTCCACGTCTCAAGAATCGTCCATGAACTCTTTGTCCAGAGATTAATGACGGGGAACATCGAAAGTTAAGTCAAGATCCCCCGACCTTGGCTCTGTCGGTCCGTCGACCTCGGCGCTCCTAGGAATTGTTGAAATGTAAAGGAGATTGGGTCTTACCAACAAGCCAGATTCTAAACTGTTCGACGGCAGACAAATGGTGGCTTACTCCATCCATGACGACGACGATGACTCAGCTGAGTCCATAACATTGCTGAGTTCCTTTTGAGCATGAATTTCCGATGAGGCGATTCCGAGATAACCCGATGATTCAGCAGACGATCCTCGACGCTGCCTGAGTTCGAAGTGTATCCCTTCTCTCCTTAGCAACAAAGTCAACTCTCCGCTCAAAGCCTGATTCAACTTCACTATGTCACCGCATAGTGACACCAACAACGACGCAAACTTCATTCCAGACTTTGCCAGTTTGCTAGTTTCCCAGTTTGCCAGAGTCCACTCCACTCCACTCCACTCCACTCTGACTCCAGTCCACATGCAACGGAGAGTAATAAATTGTAATTTGCAGCTGTTTGCACGTGTCACAGCAACAGCCACCGCCCTCCACTTGTAGACTTATCTGGCAGTCAAACAACAGAGAGAAAAAAAAATCAAAAATAACGAGAAAAGCCAAGAGGAAAAACCTCAAGTAAATCTCAAGCACACCACACCGAACAGTGCCCCAGCAACCGGTCCATTGGAGTGTGTGCAGTGTGTTGCAATTGAATTCATAAGCAGATGACGAGCCGTGTGTCCGTGTGCCACAACAAACCGCCAACTCCGGTGATACTTCAGTGAGTTAGGTGACGTTTTGATTTATCATGCCATAGCTACGGATCAAGCCTTTGATCCGCTCATGACGGCTGAATGGGTTTCAATGGACTAATGGACTTCCACTGGGATGTTGGCCTTCGGAGGTGTGTGCCGATGTTGATGTTGGCGTTGACTTGAAGTGGAGTTTGTTTTGGAAGCCAATTGTACAGAAGTACAACGCATTGTTTGATAATGCAGCCGAGCGGCAGCGTTAGAAGCGTAATCCCAAGCAGATGTTGAGTGTGAACTCAAATTGCATACAACTCGACCTTGATTCGAGTGCAGATCGTCTCTGTAGACAACTGAATATTGCGTAATCGAAACGAGAGTGACGTGAACATCTGTTGCCTGACGAAATCGTTGGAAAACAATCTGATCACTGAAGTCGCTGCGATCACTTCGGTCTCTGCGATAACTAAAGTCTCTGCGATCACTGAAGTCTCTGCGATCACTGAAGTCTCTGTGATCACTAAAGTCGCTGCGATCGCTGATGTCTCTGCGATCACTAATGTCTCTGCGATCACTTCGGTCTCTGCGATCAGCGAACTCTCCGCGATCAGTGAAGTCTCTGCGGTCACTGATGACTCTGCGATCAGTGAAGTCTCTACGACCACTGATGTCTCTGTGATCACTAAAGTCGCTGCGATCACTTCGGTCTCTGCGATCACTCAAGTCTCTGCGATGACAAAAGTCTGTGCGATCACTAAAGTCGCTGCGATCACTAAAGTCTCTGCTATCACTTAAGACTCTGCGATCATTTAAAACTCTGGAGTCTCTGCGATGACTGAAGTCTCTGCGATCACTGAAGACTCTGGGATCACTCATGTCTCTGCGATCACTGATGTCTCTGCGATCAGCGAAGTCTCTGTGATCCGTGAAGTCTCTGAGATAGAATTGCGAAACAGTCAAACTCTCCTTGTTTCTTGAAATATCTGTTCAGATGGTCAGTTATGTCGCATTGTAGCTTGATCGATATCTGGCCATCCCGGCACCTCTTCACCGTCGACACCGTTTACATGATCTTCCAACAACTGAAACAACACAAGGAAGTTCATGAGCCGCTGAGGAATGCTCGCATCCGTCACCTCTTTTGTTCTAATGGCCCGCCGCGCCGATGGAACAATGTTCCGTCGTCAACACAGAAATTCTTCCCACACTCCCAACGCAGCATTGTGTCCAGCCCCGACGCCATTGGCGATGCCGAACCTAATCTAAATTCAAATTTGGGTCACACTCCTCTTACAGCCGATCTGATGTCCAGAGCTCGCATCAGTTCGTTTCTGGTGAGCGGGCATTCCAACGTGACGTGCGAGTGTGCTGTGTATCCAAGCAATTTATTGGCAACGTCGAACGTCGCCTGCGGCGCTAATGGAATTCATGCATGAGAATGTCCGCAGCTCCTCTATGGAACATCGTAAGACGCACAAAAGAACACGCAATTTCCGACCGCCACCCGACACCGGCACCAACGAGCATAGGCACCTAGCCAATGCCGTTACAATCACTAGACATAAAATAGACTTAGGTCCAGTGAACTTACCCACACTTTGTCCAGCTTTTGACAAGCGCTTCAAATGGGACCAAGAGGCGCGCACATCGCGCATTGGTGTGCGCGTTCTTGTTCTTGTTGTCGATCTCGAGGGAGTGCAGCTTCAGCTCCATTTACAGCTCCAGCTACGGCGGCCGATGCGATGTGTCCCTTACCCATCGACACACGAGCCGCACGAGGGATAATAAATTCCGTCGCGTAGAGGAGACGAAGGCTGCGTCATGCCAGTGGGGACGCAAGAACAATTCTTCGCCGTGGAACCACCTCCGTCCGGGCTCATGCCTAATAGATTACCGCACACCTTTGGCTAATAGTGTCCGAGATCAAGGGACACTTTGATAAATGGGCCCAGGCTGGGGCTAATAGCCGCACTTGTAATTGATTTTGTATGCCCGCGTCTAGTTGTCTCTGCGGGGGTGAAGCATTGCGCGTCCGACCAGTGGACACTGGGTCGGCGTGGCGATAAGCGGAATCGAGGGAGAACGCTGGGTATTGAGCTGTTGCTGCGCCAGACCACGGCACTTGAGGGACCTTCGCCGAGTGATATATTACATGGCAAGTCTCGAGTGGCTGGAGGAAATGTGGGCGAAGCGGCTCTTTGTTGGCGGCCGTAATAAATTGAATGTGTCGTCTGCGTAGAGGTGCGTAGAGGGCTTAGATGGCCTCGTTCACTTCCGCGTTAGGGTGGCGTCGGAATGTGGACAATGTGTGTTGAATGTGTGTTGATGAGGGAAAAGAAGCGTTTAAGTGCAAGACTGCTACGAAATTAGGGAAAGTTTAGGAACCACTGCAGAGCCTAGGGCTGAGACTGCACTAATTGCAAGGACATTCGAGGTGTTGAAGAATTTAGTGATCGCAGGGACATCTGTGATCGCAGAGACTTCAATGATCCCAGAGACTGAAGTGATCGCAGAGACACCAGTGATCGCAGAGACTTCACTGATCGCGGAAACATCAGTTATCACTGCGACTTCAGTGATCCCAGAGTCCTAAGTGATCGCTGGGACATCAGTGATCGCAGCGACTGCAGTGATCGCGGAGACTTCAGTGATCGCAGAGACTGAAGTGATCTCACAGACATCAGTTATCGCAGCGACTTCACTGATCGCGGATATATCAGTGATCGCAGAGACTGAAGTGATCGCAGAGGCTTCAGTGATCGCAGAGACTTTAGGCATCGCAGCGACTTCAATGATCCCAGAGTCTGCAGTGATCGCAGAGACTTTAGTGATCCCAGCGTCTTAAGCGATCGCAGATTCTTAAGTGATCGCAGGGACATCAGTGATCGCAGAAACATCACTAATCACAGAAACTTCACTGATCGCAGAGTCTTCCCTTATTGCACAGTCTTCAGTGATCGCAGAGACTTAAGTGATTGCAGAGATTTCACTGATCACAGAAACTTCACTGATCGCAGACAGTGATCGCAGGTACTTCAGCGATCCCTGTAACGTCAGTGATCGCGGACACGGCAGAGGAAGTTCTCTAAATGCGTGGAGATTTATTGCTTGGCGAAATTTTCTTGGAGATAGCTCCTATTACCGCACTCACTTCCGTCCTTGCAGCAGACATTTCAGACCATTTAGATGCTTGAATGAAGTCATCTATCATCGGTGCAGTCCTCTGGGTAATTACTTCCTCAGTCGCAGCAGTCACTCAAACAGTGACTTTCGTCAACGCCACCGAAAGCCTTGCACAACCCATTGTCCATGCATCTCTTGCCACTCTCCACACTGATTGCTGCGGCACTGCGACTTCAAACAATGGCTTGTTCCTGCCTTGTTGCCATTGCTGCGCTCTGCGTTGTCGTGGCTTGTGTTGTTACTTAAAACTTGGCCGTAATTAAAAGCAAAAGTCTCGCTAACGTTTCACTTTCTTCAATTTCCATTGTTGCAGCACTGCACACAGCCAAGCCAGATTGATCGCTAATTGCATTGCGTTTGTTCATTGTCTTGCGGTTTCCATGAACATGGCCAAGACAGACTGCGCACAGCGCCATTAACTGCGCTGCAAATGCCAGTCGCTGTTGGCGCTTCACTGACTTGAAGATATTTTGACGCGCTCATGCAGTTGATGTTGTTTCAATGGAAGTCTGTTCTGTCGTTTGATGTGGGCTTAGGATTGGGGATGATGGTGGAACTGGCGCATGAGTAGTGACGAACGACTACCTTTAAATTGAGTGCGAATCGAAAGGAGATCACTTGTGGAACAAGCTTTCTTGCTGAGCAGCAAAGAATGGAGCATGACATTCCGATGAATTTCGAAAGAAAGCGGTTCATTCGAACGGCAAACAGCAATGCATGCATTCCGTATGATTGACTCTCTCTCTCTCTCTCTCCCCCGGTGTCGGGAAAACTGTGTCTGACTGATTGAACTGCCATTACCACCCCAGGGAAGCGATCGGAGCTTGGCCATTGGTGATGCATGATTATTGAGACATCCTCCTGACATTCCATGCATGGCCAGCCACTGAAGCCTCAACACAGCAATACCGAACAATCAATGCTAATGGCGACATAATTGCAGTTTGATGAAAGCGATCCCCTCCAACTCGACGGTGTCTCCAATTAGGCGGAGAGAACACGCCGACCACCAATTAGCCAAGAAGACGATACCGAGATGTCGAACAATATTCGCCTTGTTAGCTAGGACCAGTTGACAGCGACACATAGTAAATTCCATCAAATGGGTGTACACCAGTCACTTTCCAAAGCCAATGGGCCATTTACTCGATAAAATCGGGGGAAATCTGAGAGAAATCTGAGCCTTAAGGAGGTACAAACTGCGAAGAGAGCCATTGGAAGTGTGTCATCGAATAAACATGAAGGCGGTTAGAGGTTCATCGAATGGTGGAGCCCAGCAGGAGCTCTAGCAAATGTTCAAAGATGTCTGCCTAAGTGTACACTGAGAATGGTGAATATTTAGGTTTTAGAAAGTTATTTCTCGAGGACCACTTTGGCGGCTCGAAAGCGGGTAATGAGTCCGGGAACAGCTTCGCTTGGAGTGTGAGGAGCAGAAAGTGATTGCGCTTGAAAGTGTCATCGCAGAGGAGATTGCAAGGAATCTAGGCCTCAACATAGACTTAGAAGATAGATTCTAAGGAAGTACATGAATGATCATGAGGAGTGTGCTACCGACTGTGAGTCGACTTAATGATTTCCGGCTTAAAATCAATATTCAACAGTAAATATATGAAGACAACAACACAGATGTCTGTCTGTCGAAATCCAGGAAATCCAGAGCAAGGACGTCCCTTGAGCCCTCTTCTGTTCACAATATTTCTGGATTATCTAGAGTAGTAGCAAGAGTACTGTCACAAGTGGAATTTGCAACTAACAACGAACGGAGGCGGTTGACACGTAAGAAATGGACCTGGCCAAATGGAGAACTAGAAAATGTCTCGGTGGGCTCATTACTCCCCAGTTATCGTTTAAAAAGCATCTGCAGTAGAAGCTAAGCGAAGCCAAACGAGCAATAAATTACAGCTGGAAAGGTAAAGGGTGGTTAAATTTTAAGGGCCGGTGTTGCATGTGAACCACACCTAAACGTCAAGTTTTTTTCTGCATTTCATTTGGCATTTCTCAATTTCAGACTAACTCAATTTGAACCATGGAAAGATACACAATCGAGCAACGCGTTAAAGTTATTCAGGCTTATTATGAAAATGGGCGTTCAAATCAAAATGCATATCGTGCACTTTGCGATTTTTTCGGTCAATTTAATCGTCCAAATGTGCGTACAATCGGAAAAATCGTGCAAAAATTTGAGCAAAACGGGTCTGTACCATGCTCGTACAGCTCGTACTGCAGAAAATATTGCAGCTGTTCGCGATAGTGTGGCCGAAGAGCCGTCGACCTCAACTCGTCGTCGTGCCCAACAATTGCACCTCTCACGCTCGTCGTTGATGAACATTATGCATAAAGACTTGCATTTACTCGATTACAAGGTGCAATTGACTCAAGAACTAAGGGCTCTTGACCATTTCAAGCGTCGTCAATGTTCAGAATGGTGGCAAGAAATGGCAACAGTGGATGATCAATTTTCGAAGAAAATCATCTTCACTGATGAGGCACACTTTCACCTCAGTGGATTCATCAATAAGCGAATTGCCGCATTTGGGCGAATGATAATCCAAGACTGATTGTCGAAAAACCAATGCACCCACAAAGAGTGACTGCGGTTTATTGGCTGGCGGCATCATCGGGCCGTATTTTTTCCAAAATGAGGCCTGTCAGACAGTTACTGTGAATGGTGTTCGCTATCGTGAAATGATAACGAACTTCTTATGGCCCGAATTGGAAGATATGAATGTGGACGATATGTGGTTTCAACAGGACGGTGTCGCTTGCCACACACCTAACGAAACAATGGCTGTTCTGCGCGACAAATTCAATGGCCGTGTTATCTCACGTGGTGGCGATGCCAATTGGCCGCCAAGATCACGTGATTTGACACCGTTGGATTTTTTCCTTTGGGGTTATTTGAAAGAAAAGGTGTACGTCGATAAGCCAGCAACAATTCAAGAGCTAAAGGATGAGATAATTCGGCACATTAACGGCATAGAACCTCAATTATGCTTCAGCGTCATCGAAAATTTGGACCATCGTATGGAGGTGTGCCGCCGAGGTCGCGGCGGCCATTTGGCCGATATTTTGTTCCATACATAATTGAACCATACCAACATTATCATAATAAAAAGAAATGACAATAATTTCCTAAATAATTTGTGTTTTATTCAAAATCAACATCGGCCCTTAAAATTTAACCACAGTCATGAGGTCATTTTAAAAATACAATAAATGAACAACATTAAAATCGTTCCATGTATTATGATTTTATTAGTAAGGACAGACATTCCTATTGAATATGAAATACAACGTCGTTTAAGCGGCTGCCTCGGCTGGCTTCGCAGTAGTGCATTCTGTCACCCTAATCACCAAGACCTTGTTGATGGTTTCGAGATGTAGCTGACGTATTGCTTGGATGATATTGACCTTAAGTGCTTGAATCTTTTTATTTATTTATTTCTTCATCTATCGGATTGATTGCCCCTTACAGATTGCTAGATAATATTTACATTTTCATTTAATAATAATTTAAATACATTTCTTTCAAGGCTTAAATCTAAATGTAATTGTAATTGATTATACAGTTTCATACACCTTCACATCGGTTCATTAGAACCATAATTGCTTCTATGCAAATGTATATAAAACAATTGTCTATCTCGAATATTTCTTCTTGGAACATATAAATTTAACAATTTTAGTAACTCTGGGCAATTAATGTGGTTGGACAATATATCAAAAACAAACATTACACAGTTAACACGCCGACGATTTTCAAGAGAATTTAATCCAATTAAAGCGCATCTTGTTGAGTAGCCAGGCAGTTCAGGTAAATTCCACTTTAATAGCCTTACTAAGAATCTCGTGAATGCCTTTTGAATTCTCTCGATCCGAGTTTTTGAAACCGCATAATGTGGATCCCATACAACTGAAGCATATTCCAAATGAGGACGGACAAGTGACATATAAACAGCTTTAATTGCGTACGGATTAGAGAATTCAGAGCAATTTCTCTTAAGGAATCCTAACATTGAGCTTGCTTTAGCAACCATAAAATCCATTTGGAGAAGTTTAAATTTTCATCAAAAACTATTCCGAGATCTTTCCCGAGATCCCGAGTTTTGTTTTTTTCGAATTTATGAACGTCCACAAAGCTTTCGGTTCTCTTGAGATTTGTGATTGATATGATATATTGTCTATTCAAAAATTTATTTCAAAAATCATATTCACGGCGTAACTCCGAATTGTTGGCATAACATCGGTCCATCACGATTCCCACAAAAAAAGTCCAAAAGGGTCCAGTAGCAACTCCGAGGCGACCAATTGAAATCGCCGCTGACGGCTGATAACGTGGTTTGGGAATTTGGTGCGCAAAAGATCGATTGCGGCATGGGTTGTGTGACATGGTGCGCCATCATGAATGAACCAGAGGTCGTCCCACTCCATGTCTTCAATTTCAGTAAAAAAAACGTAGGTTAACATGGCTCTGTAAAGCCCTCCGTTGACCGAAATATTGTTCCCAATCAAATTTTCGAAGAAGGAAAAAAAAACACAATCACATCGAAGAAAACTGGGTTACTGTGCGCTATTTTCTGAAATGTGCCCTAACACACCGGCAAAATATTACAAATGAAGCCTTTTGACAGTGAACTCTTTTAGTTCGCCATATTTTGGCATTTCCCTGAATTTTCCATACAAAAAACCATCCTCTAAGCCGAACTTCCTCTAACCCGAACTAATTTTAATATATATATTATTTTTAGATACATTGAAGATCCACTTCGAATATATATTGAAGCTGCTAAGGATGGACGAAGGAAGACTCCCTCAATATGGTCCTCAAGTCGATGATCATTTTAAGAGGCAACCTCGTCAAAACGTTGGAAGAAATGGCGGTTGAGCGTGGAGTAACAGTAAGTAAGTAAGTAAGAGTACATGCTCAAGCAGACATCAGTCCCGCTGTTCTAAGAAAAGTGTTTGAAAAGATATTGAATGCTGCAAGTCGTTCAGCTTACTGCGGTTATGTCACGAAATCACAATCTTTGCAGTATAGGTTGATTTTATAGCCAGCTCGACTACAACTTGCGAGAGAGGTCTTACTTCTTGAATGGACCGCCACTTTCAATGATAAGTGTGATTTTTTAAATAAATAACCGCAGCTACATGTGGACCTACCTATTTTATGGGACATTTGCAACCTCAGGAATAGATAAGATGTTTACCACTTTATTGGCAGACGTCTGATACTAAGAAAGTTTCGTGTTAGATTCTTCGGCAAGCCCATGATAAAGTTTCGTTAAGTTTTAAGTACAGTCTACAGCAATCTGTTAGAGACATTTTTTTTTTCTTTTCTTTGAGACTTGCCTCATACCTCTTTCGATTGCACTATCCCAAGAGTTTCCAGGTTTCTGTCCGGTTCCTTCTTTCTAGTTCTCTGAATTCTTTCCAACAACGCAGAATGATTCGCACCCTTTGACGAGTTCTGATGCTCAATTCCTTGCAGGGTATGGGCCATTTCATTGGCTTCCATCCCGTATGTCCAGGTATCCAAAACAGAGTTTTAGTGTGTTTCTCCTACTGAGCTACTTAAGCTTCAGCAGGCATTCGCACAAGAGATTCGATTCGATGTCTAGTGCCATGACATCGATTTGTCTGATGCGATAGGCTCCGAACTAGGCTTGGCCTTATGCTCTTCTGTCTTCTTCTTCGCTTCCTCAGGCGCGAAGACTTTTTCTGGATTATCCAATCCGCCGTGTTGTCCCAGAGGGGGCCTCTGTGGACTATTGTGCCATTTCCTCGTTACTTTAGTTCTAGAGGGTTGACGGTTCATCTCCGCCTTCCTTTTTCCCCCTACTGCCTCGGTTAGAGATCGGGAAGCCTGGAGCTTGGCGCTCCGCTTGCCTTTTCTGCAGTTTGCATGCTTTTGCAGATCGGTTACTTTAGGGTTTTCCCAGCTTTACGGCTAGTACTGGTACTTGTGAGCTCATACTCAACTTATTTCACTGCAACAGCAACGGTTACACCCCAAAGTCTGTTCAGCTTGCCTTTCATTTCTGTATTTTTGGAACATATTTTGTTCCGACGCGTAGCTAAGGCACGGATTGGCAGCCACGCAGTAGCGCGGTAAGACCATTTTTACTCCCAAAGGTGGCCCGGTTTTGGACTGGCTCCGTTAAAGCACAGCCAGTATTACTTCCTGGCTGCGAATTATACAATGCGCACGGATCACTTCAGACCCTTCTGATTGAAGCACCTCTGCCCGAAGCTGTAACCTTGCTTTGCCTGGCAGAGTCACCCTTCAGCAGGTTTGCGGGTCAGCTTAAGTTTAAGCGGAGGTCTGGCTGAATGACCTTGTCCAGGTGAACGGTATTTAAGGGTGTCCCAAAATGAACGTAAGATTTGAATTACATAGAAATCAAGGGGCCAATTCTGATCACCGAAACGAGAAACTACGCAACCAGGAATTGTCAAGATACCTGAGTTTCGAGGACTATATGGCATGTGACCACTTTCTTGTTAAAACTGGCTCAGGCGAGGAATGTTTTACATTGGTAGATCTTCTTTTTGCAGATGACTTGGTTTTCCTCACACACTCTCAGATGAAACTCCAGCTCGCGCTCGATAGATTTGTGCTGATGCTGTGACTAAAGTTCACGTGGAAAAATTAAAAATTCGCCGTTGTGGTGATTTCAAGAACGCCTGTTCAATGTACTCCACATGTCAGTGTAGCCGCCGGAGAAGTTTAGTATTTTTCACGAGTTTCACGAGAAGACTGTTGGACGAGCGAATACAATTTACGGGGATAATATTTCTTCTTGCTGTTCTGGGAGTTACTCGCAGTGACAGGGTGAGAAACACGATTGTCCTCATCATAATGACAACCGAGGTGTGCCTTGGATGCAACTCCATCACGTAGGCGACCGATGGGACGACCCAGGACGAGATGGTTGGAGCAAGCTCAAAAAATGGGCTCAATGGTTGCGCTTAGGCTTCCTGGTGAGTTGACGTCGATGGTGGAGAATCGAGCGGATAGGAAATTTGTCGTAAGTACTTTTCCCTCGCGTGTGTATGCTCAATATTTACTACCGCGGAAAACAAAGTAATTATAAGGATCGAGGGATACCGTCCTGAGTGCAGTATTTCTCCACAATTCTTCTCTAATATTGTGATCCATCTTGCGAATATTAGCGCCAGCTAATATTCTAAATTGCGTGTTGCACAATCTCTTGTTGTCCAGGCATCGTCCTCTCCAAGAATCCCTGGAAGGTAGGTGTGCCCTATTTCCCCCGTGAGACCTTCCTTTTCAAAAACGAGTCAGATTCACACACGAATCTCAGTTTGATCCATTCACAAGCTCCAGCTGTACAAATAAGTGCTTTCCTTCCTTTCCTATCTGTAGGGAGCGGGTGGAGGTGGGCGCAAAAAATAAAACACTTGTTTGACAGGCGGTGTTATCTTTATTTCGTAACGAAGAGAAGAGAGCTAAAACTGCATTCTGCTTGTATTTATAGCAAAGCGAGATTCGGGTCAATAACCTGATCAGATGGTCCGAACATTATTAGTTTTGTTAACAGATGTCGTTGACTGAATAGTCAAAAGCTTTAGTTCTGCACAGGGTGCTTCTCAAATTTCTTTTGATGTAATTGCTCTTTTTTTTAATTTCGCCTACATATCTTTTTCAGGACTCGCCAGATCATGGGATACACACAAACTGGCGCAAGTTCGGCATAGTTGACCCGCAGGGACGACCGTTAGATGTGAAAAGTGTAGTAAGATATCTTGGCATTTGGTTGGATCAATATCTTACTTTGACAAACATATAGACGCAGTTCTGACGGGGGTTGTTTTACAGCAGCCAACTTGACACCAGAGTGAAGGTAATCTGCGACATGGCTCTCATCCTGCCAGTTATGGCCTACCGTTGTTCACTGTGGTTCAATGTGATTCCTTCCCGGAAGGCAAAGATCGTACACCCGAGTCTGAGTACAAGAAGTTCTATCCCAAGGAGGTCCTGTATAACGAGGCAAACTTGAACAGGATAGATCATTTTATTATTAAGCCGATCTAAAGGCATATTGTACGAGCTATGACTTCGTCCAACAGTATGATCTTCGAGGCTTAGTACCCCAATATTATGTACCATGGGGAGTGCGCCTCGCCGACTTTATTCCTCCTGAAGCATTCCTCTATCTCGACACAAATGCCCTAATACAGGATCCACAAGGATGTCCTGTCATCTTCCATGTCGTACGCGGAACAGTGGACAGGCGACTCCAATACGAACGGGATGTTGTCGTTCCGAAACGCTGCCTCTCTGAGCCTCAGAACCGATGTGACTGAGCTGAGCACAATGTATACATCTTCAGATGATACGTTAAGCTTGCACTTTTTACCCATGTTTCATGGTCAACGTCCCCAAAAATGAAAAGGCTGATCATTCTCCAGACAGACAAACACCTTCAGACCACCTGTACCAACTACTCATTATCAAGTCCATCCCACTTCAGTGCTGAATCGCAAACTCAGCCGATAACGTCTTTTGTTGCTTCGATTACGCCATCCTGAGGTCAAGGAACACATATCATCTTCCAGACGACACTGAAGCATCACATTCAACTCAAATTGCATTCCTCTGCATCCTCGGCGTCCTCGAGAGTGTCCTCTATAGCCCCCCACCCCATCGAGCCGGTGCACACAGGAAACCGAATAAGTGTCTCACACAGTGCCGCAAGCTACAATCTCATAATTGCATCTGCCAGACCAATTTGAAGCAATTTATACGCCACACTGGATACCGTCGCGCGGACACCATCGGCAAATCGGCGCACAGTCCGGGCCCGCGAGGACGGATGACATCGCTTTTGTTGACATGACTCTATTAAAAGCCCATTATTACGTGAAAAATTCACTCGTAGCCATGATCAATCATTTCGCACCATCGCCAGCGATCATCCAGACCCAGTCCCAGTCCGGATCCGACAATGCGAGCACACCACTCCACTGCAACATCGCCAGCACCTCCACCATCACGACGACACAGCGCAGTGTAGCCGACGGCCTAACGACTACAATTATTCACCATCAGCCGGATCCGCAGTAACATTACTCCGGCTAATGCCTCGGAACTAAACACACAGCCCCGGATGATGATGCCCCACTCAAGTATCAGGTGTTAGAGGTGATAATGAATGTTCGTCGTTTAAGTGATTTCAATGAGCGATGCTTGACGCTTGACGCTGTCTCGCTCGCTCGCTCGCTCGCCTTCGCCCTCTGCGACCACGATCCTTGATGTACAGGCGTCGGGTCTGGCTTGCACGGGGGACTGTGAGCAGCAGACGATCTGCAGGCGAGCGGAGGCAGTTAGACTAGTATGCAAGGAGTGATTGGTGGCAAATAGCAATTCGAAAATAATTGCCGCACCTTCATGGTGTGACTGCGATGGTGTTGGTGTGTGCAACGGGCACCGCGCAACGGATGCAAGGCGTCACAGCCATCGGACACATCGGGAGGCATCACCGCGGATCAGAAGGCGCATCGGGATGCATCGGGAGGCATCCCTGCTCTCCAGATAAATTGCATAAGATGACAAACGGAAGCAATTTGCCGTATATCAGTTTGATTTTTGATATGCGATCACCGGGAGCACCAGGCCAGCGTCGCTCGGCCGTCCCGGAATCACACTTGAAAGTGCATGTTTCGTGTCTTGTCGACGCAGTTGGATGGGCTGGCGTAAGTGCTTCTGCGGTTGATTCATTGGTCATTGAAGGCCATCTCGAGAGGTGTAGGGACATGAATGTCTATAGCGGGACTTGGGACATAACACTTAAGTGGAACGTCAGGCGATTTAATGAATTCCCCGGATGACACCATGCGCTTCACTCGTGGTGACTGAGCGCAAAGTGTGTCTTGCAGATGGACATGATGGAGTGGGGTGAGACTGAGGGGCTGCCGCTTGTCTGATGGAATGTGCCAGCGCAAACTGGTCCTTTAAGTGGTTCCTTTCGAGTTCACGAGCGTGAGATGTAATTTCAAGTGAAGGCTCGTTTCAACTGAACTGCCTGCTTGAAAGGGAAATGCTTTTCGCTTTCGAAACAATCTATTTCAGAGAAATTGCTTCTCACGATTCGGATAATAATACTATCCATTCGGATAATAATTCTAAGAGTTACGGATAAAAATTGTTTCTGTCGAAGTCATGTTTTCGCAGACGAGAAAGTAGAATTTTGTTTAGCGCTATCCCGGATAAAATATTGTCACTTTCGGATAACAAAACTCTTCATCCGGATAATGAAAAAAAAACTTTCAAGTTTGTTTTCGATATTTTTTGTAGAAGTCATGTATTCGCAGCCCAGAAAGTAGAATTTTAATAAGCGATATCCCGGATAAAATATTGCCACTTTCGGATAACAAAACTCTTCATCCGGATAATGAAAAAAAACTTTCGGCTTTGTTTTCGATATTTGTTTGTCAAAGTCATGTTCTCAGATCCAAGAAAATAGAATTTTATTTATCGCTATTCCACTTTCGGATAATTTAATTCATTTGTTCCGGATAATAGGAGAGTTTTCGAATATATTTGACGCCGGATAATACGCACTCAAGCATCTCGTCTCATCGCTTAGAAGGTGCAGGAATTTCAACGCTCGAACATGTTTTGGATAAGGCGGATAAAAGCCTGTTCATTACTTTAATTCGTATTTCAGTCTCGGATAAAAAGAACGTCACACCATCCACCTTAAATAAAACATTTATTTCTTCCCCATCAAATCACACAATTCCGCTGAACGGAAAGAAATTCCGGAACCCAGAGAAATAAGTTCCAATCTGCTGCATCGCCGAAAATATCTGCTCCACGAAGTCCTTATTGAACACGATTGAATTGCCCTCGTTGACAATTGACATGTGTCCATCCTCGTTCATGTCAACCTGAACGTTCACCTTCCTGCCGCCGGTATAGATTTCGTTCCAGGATTTCTGCTGCAGGACCTTATTGTGCGGCCCGTAGCAAGTGATTTCTCGAGTGACCTTGAACGGGTGCCCCTCAGTGTTTCGCTTGCTCACATGGCATCGGACAGTGTGCTGTGGGCACTCAATTTTGTCACACTGAAGCCTTCCTAAGCACAAAACGAACCACATTCAGTGCGATGGCGTTGAACTGGTGATGGCTTTTCACTTACCATTCGCGTTGGACACCGTGATGTCGTCCACTTTTGAAACTGCCAACTTGATGGCCAGTCCGGAGTTGATCAATGCCGCTGCGATCAACACACTCGACACGAACTGCATGCTAAGGTGGTTGTCTGGAGGTTTGCTGGCCAACTGATTGACTGAGGAAGTCGGAGCAGTGCTAAGGCGCCAAAGTTCGCAGGTGAATCGGGTCGCTTACAATTGTTTTGTCACGACATTTCGCAATCAACGCTAGAAGCAGCAATCACTTTGTTTTTAGAACATCCTCACGAGCGATTGACGTATGCTTTAACCTGATAACGGATTAGAATGTGTGGTTTGCAGGGAACCCGTGAATTTTTCCATGCATCAACATGGTTTGGACAAGTCAATCGACTTGGGGCTTGGTATGCCCATCCGCTGAGAAAATACTGGGTTAATTATACTGGGCCTTAATATATATTTCAAGGGACGATCGACATCTTAATGGAGTACAAGACAGACACAAAACAAAGCGCCAATAACTAACATGAAAAGTTGATCAAGGAGTGCCTCAAGGATGAGTTTTTGGAACTCTTCTATTAATAATCTGTATTAACCCTTAAACAGGACAGTTGGATAGCGCAAATGGTTAAGTGCCCGCCCTTTATTTTCTTGTCGGAGGTTTTCGATCACTATACTGGAGCACTCAGACTCAAAAACTGGTCCATTGTATGACCAGGCAGCAACCTATATTTACTAAAATTTCATGGTATTCCGGCGGAATACCAGCAGGTACTTCTGTGATGAGGAGCCTACATCATCAGTTCTCACCTCATCAGCACCAAATAAATGCCACTTGATCCTAGCGGAACAGTAATAGAGGATGTGCTCTGCAGTGTCGTCATCTTCTTCACAGGCGTCGCAGAGGGTTTCATCGCTTAGCCCAAGCACATTTGGGTGCTTGGCAAAGGTGTAGTCGCCCGTTAGTACGCTGGTAAGTCGTCTGCAGTCTTTTCTGTTAAGAGATGACAGAAATGCCGCGAATTTCTTACAGACGTTTGGGAGCATGCACTTGGTTTGTCTACATCCTGGAGAGTCATTCCACCTCCGGTTGTGCTCTCGAGAAGCCCAGCTATCGATGGAAGGCCTAACCGAGGACGCGGTTAGTCCCAATGCAGATTCGGGTCCTAAGAGTAACTTCTCTGATCCCGGTCTAACAAGTTCCTCGGCGATCTTATTTCCCGAAATCCCGTGGTGGCCCGGAACCCAGCGAATTGAACCTGCCGATCCAATTCAGAGAATTCAGGACTATCCTCGCAGTGGTGTAAAGGTGGAGTAGGACCGTAAGCACAGATTGGCTGTCGCTACAGACACAAATCCTTCGGCCCTTCCACATGTTCTTAACGACATGGTTTGTTGCCATTAGAATCCAATAGGAAAGACCGACGCAAAATGTACCTAACGATGCAAGGTTCTACCCTTCCAAGCTCGCTTGCAGAGGAAGTACAGTCAGTCAAGGCAAATGTCTCTAAGCACTTCCTTTCAAATTGCTAACCACAGATGGGCCAGACTAACGATCCAGAACAAACGATCTCCTACGGCGTAACCGGCATGAAATCGCAAAACTGGTAGCGGTCTGTACACCGCCTGATTGGAAATAATGCCGAAAAATGAGGTATCCTACACAACTGACACTGTTGCAGCTGCGACAACACCAATGAGAGAGGGACCCTGCCACACTTCCTTTGTAACTGCCCGGAACTTGCAGGCGCCAGGCACCGAGCGCTTGGTTGATCCTTCTTTAGCTCAATTGATGAGATTCCTACACAGGATATTTGTGAACTAATGTCCTTCATAAGATCCTCAGGTCATGTCTGACGACCTCACTAACAGTGCGCATAACATGAGGGGCTAGCATGTTGGTTGAGGTGGACGAGGCGGCAACCTTTTCGTTTTAGAAAGAGCTTCTTCCTGGGAGCGGTTGCGTTTGGAGGCCACTGATAGATCAGGGATAGGCGCTCTAGATGTACTCATCAACTATCTTCTGGTATTTAACCGTGTCCACTTCATCCCTTAAGGCAGGCGTACCAGCCTCTTAAATTTTGGCAATTTTGCTTAAAATAAAAATGGCTCTCTGGTACGCACTTTTCTTGCGGTTCAATTATACTCACCGACTATGTAATCAGAGCGGTGGCATTAAAACGGCACACAGTGCTATTTAGGTTCTCTATGAACCTCCACTTCTATCTACCTATCTATCGCTTAGATTGTGATTTTTTTGCTAAAAATTTGTTTTAGAACTTTTGTTGTAATTCTATTTGCTTTACATTGTTATATTTAAATGTTGAAGACTCTGACGGTACCACGTGTATTTATGGATGCCTTTGTGTGGAAAGAAGGTGTTCATTATGGACATGTCTTCAACAGAAATCGTTGATAGATCTCTTTGTGGTACCATCGTTTGTGAAACGGATGGTTTGTGACGTTCGTGTGATGAGATGGGCTGAACTGTCAAGTGATCATCACCCGGTGTTGTGTACGCTGTACCTCACTGATAAAGTACCTTTTCTGCCAAGGCGGAAACCAAGAGTGGTTACACGGAGAAACTACGGAACAGTGAGTTGCAGCTAAATTTTGCACGGCACATATCTGAGAGGTTTGAGCGACTTCCAACTGTTCCATCGCATGTAGAGGAAGAATGGCGACTATTTTCAACAGCAGTCATTGCCTCTGCACGGGATGTTTGTGGAGTGAAGCGGCTTGGAGTGGCGGCTGGTGGTGAGAAAAGAACTGCGTGGTTTAAAACACCCGGAGTTCAAGAAGCCATCAGAGAGAAGAAGAAGACCTACAGAGAAAGGGATTCTCTTGGGGGACTCTGCTTCTCGTGACCGGTACACTGAGGCGCGAAGAACTTGCAAATTAGCTGTGCGAGCAGCTAAAGAGCAGTCTTGGAAGGAGTTCGGCTAGAAGCTGGAAAGCGACCATAGATCTGCGAAAAAGGTGTTCTGGCAAACCATTCGCCGACTCAGAGGAAGGAAATTCAACATCATCGTAGGAGTCACTAGGAATCCAAAGATGGGGTGTTGTTCTCCAATGAGGCGGACATGGAGCGAGCACTTTTCGGGCACTGAGGATGACAGACCCGTAGTCTTGAGTGGGGCGGAGAATAGTCCTACGGTGGAGGAAGTCATTTTGGCGATTGAATTGCTAAAAATTGGCAAATCCGCCGGGGTGGTTGAAATCCGGCCAGAAATGCTTAAGGCAATGGGTAAAGAGGGAGTTTGATGGCTCTCTCGTGTCATTAAAGTGGCCTGGGAACGCGGTGAGACACCTGGCGATTGGCAAACTGGGGTGATTGTCCCACTTTTCAAGAAGGGGGACAAAAGAGATTGCTCCAACTACAGGGCCATATCTCTTTTAAGTATCCCCGGGAAAGTCTATGCTAAGGTGTTGGAAGCGCGTTCTAGAGCTATGGTCGAGGCCAGGATGGGGGGTGAACAGTGCGACTTTAGTCCCGGCAGAAGTACAACCTCACTCTAAGAATGGTACTTGAGAAGGCTTGGGAGTATGCCAAACCCATCTACAGTTGTTTTGTAGATTTGGAAAAGGCATATGATTGAGTCCCTCGAGGTAAACTCTGGAGTGTCCTGCAGGAGTATGGGATTGATGGTCCTCTTCTGAGGGCCATTCAGTCTCTATACACAAACTTTAGCAGCTGTGTTCGGGTAAACGGTGCTAAATCAACACCTTTCACCGTGGGCATTGAACTTCGCCAAGGATGTGTCTTGTCACCTCTCCTTTTCATTGTATATATGGACTGCATGTTGCAGCGCAGCCGAGGTGAGGAATGTTTCACATTGGGAGAGTTGAGCGTAAGTCATCTTCTTTTTGTAGATGACTTGGTTATCCTCACATCCTCCCAGACGAAACTGCAGCGCGCACTCTAAATGTTTGTGGCCGTATGTGCTGATGCTGGAATGAGGGTTAACGTGGGCAAATCGGAGGTTATGGTCATTTCCAGAACGCCTGTTCAATGCACTCTGCATGTTAGTGGAGCAGGTGGAGAAGTTGAAGTATCTCGGGGTCTTTTTCACGACTGACGGAAGGAGTAATGCTGAGCTTTCCTGTAGAATTGGTCAAGCTGGGTCAGTTTTAACACAGCTTGGTAGTTCTGTAATCAGAAAGGCCGAGCTTGGTGTCAAAGCCAAGTTAGCGGTTTTCAACTCAGTATTTGTTCCAACTCTCACCTATGGTCATGAAATTTGGGTAATGACGAAAGAATAAGATCGCGAGTGCAAGCTGCTAAGATGAGATTTCTTCGTGCTGTTGTGGGAATTACTCGCCGGGATAGGGTGAGAAACACGGCAGTGCGCGAGGAACTTAACATTGAGCAGCTGCTTCTTCGAACGGAAAGGGCTATGCTTCGGTGGTTTGGTCACGTGGCACCAATGTCACCATCATCACGACTTCCGAGGCTGGCGTTGAATGCGATTCCATCAGGCAGGCGACCGCTTGGCAGACCCAGGACGAAGTGGTTGGACCAAGTCCAAGAACTCGCCGGGTTACGCTTGGGCATTGCTCCTGATGAATTAGAGTCGATGGCGGAGGATCGAGTTGCCTGGAGATCTCTCGTGCGGGGTTTACCCCCGCGACCCCTTTAGTGGATCATGCGGGTCAGAAGATGATGATGATGATGGATGATGATGATATTTAAATGTTCGCATTTCCCTTTGTGTGCTGGATGCTCCCAAGTCATAGCTTCATCCCATAGCACGGAATGTAGCAGCGGATGGCACGAAAGGGTGGTTTCCATTACCTGGCTCTGGCAAACACCGGTGTCCTCAGGCCACCAATATCAAAACACCTCTTTGTTGGTTGGTGCAGCTTCGCGACATTGGACAGTCGAGTTTGCTAACCTGACTTTTAGCACATCGAGGATATTTGACAAATGCCTTGACTAGTCGATTTACTTGGCAGTTCGACCGTCCGTTGCTGTTTGGATATTTTTGCTAGGAAATGGATTTTACATCGTATACCAGACAGGCTCCGTAGGCACCGTCCAAGAGGTCGTAGTAGCCCTCTTTAACACAGTCTTCAGCCTCTTCGATAGGGGCGTGTGCTCATAGGAGGCGGATGTTGTAGAATCTGCCAGGCGAACAACTATCGGTTTAAAGTGGGCGATGTTGACTTTAACCGCTTTCCCGCAACGAATCCACATCTCAATATGTGTAATATGCTGTAATATATGGCCACTCTTTGTTTTCATCAGCCCTTGTCCTATCCAGTGTATTTCCTGGATCGCAGTAATATACGCATTGCACTGCGAGAGGATCCTTTCCAATTGGTAATTGGCCACCGGAGTGTAGAGTGTTCTTACATTTCAGGAACCCACTCGCAACTCGTTGTACTTTTCGTTCCGTGTCGTCATTGTTGTATTCGCATGTCCGTCCGTTGATCCGAAGCTGGATTCTCGTTCATAACGTAAGTTGGTTCTACGTACGTTGTTAAACCTCCGCACAACGGCTTTTTTTTTTTTTTTTTGGTTACGTCCATGGATGTGGCAATCTTCGAAAGATACTAATAGCCCGTGCCATTAGCATGCACGATTCGCAAACCCAAGTTCTCGATTTCGGGAATACGCCTACGTACTAACCCACACCCTGCACTCTTCTACCACTCTCCCCGCGGAACTGCCGTGAGGTATTACTTCGCGGGGCTGGTTAGCGACTCAAGCTGGATCGACTGTGTTTGCCTGTTCGGCTCGCCGTACTCTTTCAAGCCTTCTTAGCTCGATCTGCAAGTTTGATATGAAGGAACAGATTTCCTCCCACTTCTCGGCTGATTCCGTCATATGACCGACTAGGAGCTCCGGTGTTGGTAAGTTTATTTTTGTCCCTTCAAATCGTCTGCAGTGGAAAGTCGTGTGTTCTGCGTCTTCTTCAGAGTCCTCACATTCTGGACAAAGGGAAGAGCTATCGTGCCCGAACCTATGGAGATACTTTCGATAGACCCCGTGGCCCGACAGAAACTGCGTAAGGTGGAAGTTGCAGTTTCCACTTGCTCTCTTTGTCCACGTTTCGATTGTTGGAATCAGTCTGTGAGTCCATCTACCTTTGTTTGAGGTGTCCCATCTGGCTTGCCACATTGTCATTGAGGCTGCTCTTTCTTCCTTCCTTATCCTGTTTACGCCAGTCTCTGGCCGGTTCGTCGATCGCCTTAGCTAGACCCTATGCATCTCAGTCTAGTGGATATGCGCCCTTTTACCTAGGTTGTGCTCTGCATACACTGGTTCACCGTTCAGCGACGCGAGGTTGCTGTTTGTCAACTTGACCTGCTCATTAACAGAGATCATTACTGGCATCCCGTCAAGTTGGAAGCAGTCAACAACTTTGCCCTGTACGTCCTGGCCCTACCGCCAAGGCAGGAAAACTAGACCGTGTCTTCCCAATGATATTCTTCACACGTGGTACCGTTTCAGTGCCCACAGCACAGACTACACCTTAATTTTGTCAAGAACTTCTGCTCAGTGGAGCAGTGGAAAGAAGCTGCTCCATCTAGAGCAATTGGGCTTGCCGTTCAACAGTGAGAAGCCACAAACCGACCCTTTGCAGAAAAGAAGGTGGCTCACATGTGACACACAGCGGCACTCGAAATTGTCCCACCAACCAAAGGAAAACCAAGTCATCATTGGATAACAGATTTATTAAGCACACGTCGTTTACACATCCCTACACGCCTATGGTAAAACATCCCTCAAACTCTCCCTGACGTTATTGTTGATCTCATTCCTTAGATTTGCGGCAAAGGATCCATCCACAAACGGTCTCATTTCGTCATGGAAATCACTGCCAAGAAATGGTGCGAAGTTTCCACCTGTGTTGGCGTAATATGGTCTAGACTGTGCACGTCTTATATTTTCACCTGAATATGGACCGCTGTCATCATTAAAACCACTGCTTTCCGAATCCGATCCGAAATGTCTCTTTACGTTCGACGCATAGGTGCCAGCTTGCGCAGGTCTTCTGGATTCATATGGATACGGTCTTGCGGCCCCATTGAAAGCACCGTTCTGCCAACCACCTCCGAAGCGATTCTGCAAGTCGGCAGCAAATGATCCATCTTGCAGCGGTCTCAGGGCTTCATTCAATTTACTCATATTCTCTTCGAGCTGACTTGCAACCTGCCTTTGAACACCATCCAAGTGCTCCCGCAGTTGTCGCTCCTCTTCTGGAGTTAGTTTACGCCCACCACCATTGCGCACATTGACGTTCACGATGTCATGATACCGATTGGGTTCCCTCACTAGATCTTGCTTCAGGAGTGTTCCATTATCCGACTGGCACTTACGCAAACGAAGCACCTGCTCGAAGTCGTTGGGATCGTTACGCTTGGTCACTTCACAGGACGATGTATTCTCCGGACAAATAAATCCGTCACAGTTGAAGTTGCCTAGAGTTTGGAAGACAATTTCTCAGAGTTCATTGACATGCTCTTGACTTGAATTGAGTAGTAGATTACCATTTTTGTCGCTTGATTCGATGATGATGTCACCATAAATTGATACGGATCCAGATGCGGTCTCGTGAGCACACAAGATCAGCGCCACAAGTGCGCTCGTAATCGTCACCAGAAGCTGTGGAAAGAAGGAGAAAGGAGTTAGGCTTTTGAATATGGATGAAAAACGAGTGGTTTGAAACACTTTCGAAAGGGATTCAACTTTGAGAAGAAGGAGCAGACGGTCAGCATGTCCGTAGATCAGATGGACATTTAAGGAAAAGCAGCAGCAGTGTAGTCGTTGAAGCCCGTACTGGGCCACGATTGCGAAGAGGGGACGATCGACGACCGGAAGCTCCCTGCACATACAACGTTTCATTTCAAACGATCGTGGAGTCGCACAGCTAATTCAAAGACAGCTCCCTGAATTGCAGACTCTTCCAGGGAGTGCAAGTGGAATCCATTCAGGCAGACGGGTCTGAAAACAATCTCATATCAGCATCACGTCAAAAGTAGATGCTTCCACTAAACTTTGAAAAACCCGTTTCACAACTTCTGGATGACACTGTTAAACATGCAGAATAAAAACGGGAAACTAATACGTGGTGTTGTGTAACAACCAAACACAAAACCAAAAAAAAAAAAAGCTCAAAAAAATCACAATAAACAAAGTCAAGGTGATCGGCAACTGTCCTCTGACTCACGTGGCTGAAAATAGAACCAGTTTGCGGAACTAAAAACTGCACTCCGGCTGCCGATCGAGCACGACACAGAAGCGACTAACACTAAACTGAACTCCAAGCCAATCACTGCAGCGCCGATGCATTTGAGCATGACCGATTTGGAGCCCTATCACAGCCACATTCAGAGCTACCGTTTATCTGGTCACAAAACGATTGAAATTCATTCACAGGCAGCACGCAACACTCCCCGCACAGCGGCACTCATTTAGAGCAAACATATATGTATAATTCCAAATGATTTTAAGTGCCGGCAAATTGTGAAAAAGAACAAACAAGAAACAAATGTTATCGGTACTGCGTCACACTCACTTTCATATTCGATCGGCTTCTGGAAGAATGTGTCTTGATGCTTGTTTATTTCACTGACAGAATCGTTGAGGTTGGCGGCATCAGTTAACAGAAACGAATGTGATGTGCCCAGCGCGGCAGTCTAACATATAAGCGCTTTGCTAGCGGCGTAGAATATTGCGATTGTTTTATTTTTGCTTTCGTTTTTATCTTCTTGCGATAACCCCTCGCGATCGAAGCAGATATATTAGAGATGACTGCAGCTGTAGTTGTTTGCTCATCACTTCATTAAATGTGGACAGCTGAAGTTTATGCGAGAAAACGGTGGCCTGTCAATGATTTGTCGTGTTAGGGGCTCATTTGACACTGGATGGTGAGTCTTAACCCGGCTCGTCCCTCAGGGAATGTGTTTTTCTTTTATTTAGCGGTGTAGTAAAAAGAAATCCGCTATATTTGGGAATTTTTAGAACATTTGTAGACATTTAAGGCTGACAATTTAGAAATGATCTGATTTAGGTTAAATATGCGCTGTTTTGTTGGATTACTTGTCGTTGCTGTCCCTACTGGCGAAAAGCTGAGAGAGTTTTGCGTCACAAGTCTCTCTTGAGGCGAACTCTTCACCAGCAAAATCGTTCATGAACAGGAATAGGCGATAATCACTTTGTGCTAGGTCCGGACTATAAGCATTCTATCATACGCATCACTAAGCTTCATAGAGCGGTTTGTCTCGGCTAGGGGCTTTCTGAAACTCTCTCTTCTGAAACAACTCGCACTGGAGTTTCGATGACCTTGCTCACCGCATTTCCTTTCACCACAGTCTCATGGATATGCCTTCGATGCACTCAGGACTGGCTCTGGACAGAATATGAGCCAGGAAAAGAATGTAGTCGGATCTTCACGGATGGCTTCAAGACCAATGAAGGCTCTGGCGCTGGCGGCTTCGTGGAGAGCGACATCATTAGGCTGCACACCTCGTTAGGTGAATTTACGTCGGACTTCTAAGCGGAACCTAACGCGATCATAATGACCACGAGCTATATTGTGAAGAACAGGTGGAAGCGACGAAATATTTATGTCTGTAGCGACAGCCAAGCTGTGCTTATGGCCCTACTCAACCCCTTAAACTACTTCCAGGATAGTCCAGGAATGCGAGTCTTCTCTGAATTGGATCGGCAGGTTCAATTCGCTAAGACTTACGTCCCGGGCCACCGCGGGATCTCGGGAAATAAGATCACCGATGAACTTCCTAGACAAGGATCAGAGGAGATCTTAGGACCCGAACCTGAGTTGGGATTACCCGCGTCCTCGGTTAAGCCTTCCATCGGTAACTGTGCTTCTCAAGAGCACAACCAGAGGTTGCATGACTATCCAGGTTGTAGAAACCAAGCGCATGCTCCCTAATGTCTGTAAGAAATCCGCGGCAATCCTGTCATCTCTTAACAGAAAAGACTGCAGACCACGTACCGGCGTACTAACGAGCGATTACACCTTCGCCAAACACTTAAATGTGCTTGGGCTAAGCGATGAAACCATCTGCGACGCCTGTGGGAAAGACGACGACACTGCAGAGCACTTCCTTTGCCACTGTCCTACCGTTGCTCGGATCAGGTGCCAGTTATTTGGTGCTGATGAGGTGAGAGCGGATGATGTAGGCTCCATCATCACAGAAGCGCCTGCTGGTATTCCTCCGGAATACAATGAAATTCCATTAAATGTAGATTGCTGCCTGGTAGTACAATGTACCAGTTTTTGAGTCTGAGTGCTCCAGTGTAGTGTTCAAAAACCTCAGACAAGAAAAAAAGAAAAAAAATAAGGTGGATGCATTAAGATCTCCCAACCAAGCTCCCGGAGCTTCTGGCGAGTTGCTATCGATGTGTGTGGCCTGGCATTGTCCCGATAGAACATTTCATTTCCTATGGGCCAAAGCTGGCTACTTCTGAGCGATTGCTTCCTACAAACGGTGCAACATAACTATGACATGACAATACAGGACCGAATTAAGAGTTTTGCCATAAATCAGCTCATAGTAGATGATTCCCTTCTAATCCCACCAAACACACAGCAAGACCTTTCTGGTCGTCGATCCTGGCTTGGCCACAGTTTGCGTGGTCACCACGATTCGACCACGACCGTAAGTGATCCACTTTTCGTAACCATCTGCTTCCAAAATGGATCGATGTTGTTGCGATTCAGCAGTAATTCGCAGATGGAAACTCGTGTGGTACTCATACATCGAGCTTCTTTTTGTATTCAGCCTCGTTCAAATGGATTTTTGTGCAATGCTTAGCTCCTGAGCAATCGAAACAGTGCTCACATGACGGTCAGACTTGGCAATTTCCATGATTTTATCGACATTTTCAACAATTGACATTCCAGAGCGTAGTGCATCTTTGACATCGAAATTCGAATGGAGTCGACGTAACCAAAACTTTCAGAAATAAATGAGTAAAGAGATATTCAACTTGTTCCTCTCTTGCCCCTCGATTGCATCTGACAGGGTTTTTTATACGCTTTTTCGTCCCTTGTCTGTGAATACGTGTGAGCTCTTGCGAACAGCTGGTAAACAGCTGATAGCCTTCCCCAGGCGTAGTAGTGATTCACTCCACTAGAGTTCTTATTTGAAGATTTGCTTGTTACTTGAACTTTTTTTTCCGGCAAATAAGTTGCAGAAAAGACAACGTATTAGAAGCTATAATTGGGCTAACTCCGTTAACAATCTTCATTAGGAAGACAGCTGCTAGATACGCCATCAAACTGCAGCTTAAGTACATTTATAAACCAGGTAACTTAACAGGTCACCTCGGCATACTCAACTCGAACCCCAATAGAGACATGTATTGTACAATGCCGGATATAATGGCCAAGTAACACTGTTTCGGAAGGATTTTGTGGAAATATTGGACCGCAGAAGACTCTAGGAGTCTGGTATGGTACACAGACGGATCAAAGATGGAATCCGGAGTGGGAGCAGGAGTCTTTGGACCCAGCACAAGGATCTCCGTAGCAATTGGGTCGATCACACAGTGTTTCAAGCGGAAATCCACGACTTCAAGATCTGCGCCAGACAAAACCTCCTCAAAGGCATTAAGGGCGCTAATATACTGATATCCTCAGACAGTCAAGCAGCCTAAAGGCACTCTCGTCTAACCTTTTGGACTCCAAAACAGTCAAATGTTGCTACGACGCTCTACAATCCCCTGCCAGACACAACAAAGTGAAGCTTGGCTGGGTTCCTGGGCACAGGGGGATTGCAGGCAACGAATCCGCAGATGAGGTCGCGAGGGCTGACTCGGAATCTGCACTCATCGGTCCTGAACCGTACTGAAATGTCATTTGGACAGCAACCACAACTCTGATTAACTAATGGGAACTCAAGCTTCGCCTAGATCAGTGGACGCAACCTAAAGGTTTAATCAGGCCTTATTTATATAAGGAAATACTCAATCTGAACAAAGAAAACATAAGATTGCTGACAAGCTTTCTTTCGGGCCATTGTGGCCTGAACTACCACCTTTACAATTTAAAGCTGTGTCAAGACCAGGTCTGTTGGCACTGCCTCGAAGAGGATGAAACTTCTGAGCGGACATTTTGTGCGAATGTCCGGCACTAATATCGTTAAGGAAACGTATCTTCCATAGGGTGATACTAGGATAGCATAGGAATGTGGGTAGACGTGCGGAAGCACGTCTCACTTAGGTCAGTGTGGACCCATTGTGTTGCCCATAGGGGGAAATGTTCCTCCTTGTACCCTTATCACACTCATCGAGGCGTTGTATTCGTTGTTGACCTCTCGTCGTCGAGCCAGCCCGACATCCCACCTGAACCTGAAAAAGTTAGATAGTCGGATGTTATGGATTTCTTGCAGGTCATGGAAGAAGAATTCTCCCATGGTCCTGTATCGCAGTTGGCTGAGGCTTGGGCAGTAGCAGAGATAGTGAGGAGTGTCCTCTCCTTCTTCCACATCGCCGCATCCTCTGCAGATGTAGTCATGGGATAGTCCCATTTTTGTTTCATGGTATTTCAGATGGTTATGTCCCGCTAGAGCTCCGACTACCATCCTCAATAGGCTTTTCCACACTGGACAAGTTTGTCGGTTTTAGTTCTATTAATATCGGACCATAGCATCTTAGTAGTCTTACAGGTGGTAAGGTTGAACCGCCTATTTCTTGCTATTTGTAGAATTTTATCATCCACCTTCTTCCTGACATCTGCCAGTGGTGGTTGAATCAATCGGATTGCCTGAAATGGGTCTTTTTCGGCCCCTTTTCTGGCAAGTTCATCAGCTGCCTCGTTGCCGGATATGTCCCTGTGTCCTGGGACCCAGTATAGAGTTATCGTGTGTTGCACGCTTAGATTTTTGAGCTGCTCGCGACCAGCTTGGACTTGATTTCTTTCGCCGAAATTGCTTTGATGGCTGCTTGACTGTCAATTAGACTAGTAATATCAACCGGTGGTATTTCTCAAATTGTTATCATTCTGGTCGCTTCTTTGACTGCCAGGACCTCCGCTTGAAAGACGCTGCCATAATCAGGGATCCTGATAGAGCAGCGTATGTTTCACAATTCGGAGAAAATACCCGCACCTGTGCCTCTTTCCATCTTCGATCCTTCAGTGTATACTTGGATGCTCGAATGGGTTCTTTTGTGGTCCACTCTTCCCTCGTCGGGTAATAGCATCTGAAGGGTATTTCAAAGTCGAGGAAAGGAAGTGTATAGTCACTTTCGGACTGTTCTATTTGTAGTCTTTTCAGTATACTAGCATGACCAATGGTACTTGAGAGCCAGCATTTTGATTGAATGCTTCTAATGGCACTTTTATCAACGTTAGCTTGCATGTAAAGGTCAAGTGGGAGAAGGTTTCGTAGTACCTCCAGGCCCGCGGTTGGAGTAGTGGAGATAGCGCCTGTAACTCCAAGACATGCTAGTCTCTGTATTCTAGTAAGCAGCCTGAGGTTGGTGGATTTCAGTGCGGCCTGCCACCATACCACGCTGCCGTATGTCAAGATTGGCCTTACAATCGCTGTGTACATCCACAGAATTGTCTTGCGGTTCGGACCCCACTTTTTGCCGAATATCCTGTTGCTCAGGTATAGCGCACAAGCTGCCTTCTTGACTCTTTCCATTAGGTTGAGTTTTCAGGTTAGTTTCTTGTCTAGGATGATCCCTAGGTATTTCGCGCTATCCGCCAGTTTGAGGGTCGTGCCTTCAATTGTTGGGGGATTAAAGCGCGGAATGACCCTTTTGTTGGTGAATAGGGTGATACTCACTTCAGTGGTTTTATGAAACTCAACTACTAAAGACTGACTAGCTTTCATCAGGGAAGTTGTACGTCTTCTGAGATAACTCCAACCCTCCGGTACAATAGATCTATACTGGTCGCGGTGTCGTTGCCTTCACAGCATGGGTTGTACAAGAGGAAAAAAAAGGATGGGTAAACAAACAATCGGGGTAAAATCACGTAAAATAAACAGCTTCTTAGCTCATTTTACTTTTTTTGCAGAAATAGTGATGCAAGTTAATTGCAAATTTTGTATGAGCAATATCTAGAGGGCCAGGGCCTAGCTTCTCAGCAGCGACTCGTGTTGTGCGTGCTATTGTTCTATCACGAGTCGAAGAGACCTACAGTTTTATGCCGACTACGAATGGCCAAGTTTGAGAAGCTTTTTCTAGACAGTTGTACTCTTTATCAGGAACTCGAAAGAGGTGTGGCCGTGAAAAGTACTTCTTGTCGTACTGGATTTCGAACCTAGATCGCAACCAACGGCAAGAATCCGTCAACTAAACTGGCCCGGTCACCATGGATGAACGAACACCAATGCTTGGCTGAGAGAATCTTTTCACTTGAGGCGTTGCAAGCCTAAGCATCTGACCCAAATATCAGGGGACCACGAAAATAAGGAACTTAGCATCGCAGATCCGTCAATGATGCGGCTCAAGCTTCGGGTAGTACGCCTGAGTAGTAAGCAACACGCGATAGCTGACTGACACTAAGACACCACTCAATTTTCGCCGCCATTCCGAGGAACCACTTCAAAGTGCGATGTTTAATTCAACAAGTGAAGATCTAGTGAAATAATTCTGGTATTCCCCAAGCCACGACCCGTTCGCAAAATCATGTATTCCCACCCCCATCGGAAAGATGTGTAGTCTTATTTTGCCTCCAGTCGAAACAAACACTCAATGCCTAGTTCACTTATCAATCGTGCTATCTCGCACCACTCCAATCAACACAATGATGAGCTCACCAGCTCTGTTCGAGAGTGCCGGTGAGACCAGCAGATTCTGAGTACGGCCTACTTAGCGACAACTTATCAGTCATTGGATGCACTTGAGGTGACGAGGTTGTTGAATAAATATGAAATTGAATATGTTCGTAAGAGGAGCAGTTGGTGACTGATTTCTGGTCTAGACCAAAGCCAGGTTGGCTCAGGCAGGGCGGTTAAACAGCCTGCACGTGATCAGAGCAGGAACAGGGTGCAGTGTTGATACATAGTTACTGCCATTCGATATGTGTCTACGTGACTCGAAGCTCAATTAAATTGTCGCAAGGCGTCTCTCCATCTGGATCGATTGTGCTTCTGCCTTCTCGTACAAGCTACAAAACAAAACCCGTTGACAACCTGTCTCCATGGTCACGTCCTAAGTCGCATTCGATGTCACAGACACAATTCAACGACGTCTGAAGTGACACACACTGCGGATTAACCAAAATTGAACCAATTGCACTCAATGTCAGCTAAAATCAAAGCGAAGTCTCTTTATTCAACTCATATCTCTTGATAGGCAGGAAACACTCCTTTTCCTCAGATCTCCGTCAAAGGATGCACGTTCCCCAAAGGCCAATTCCCCCCGAAGCCACTTGATATGTACGGAGGTCCAAACAGTTGTCGTGCTTCTTCCGAAGTTAGTTCATGTCCACCTCCACTGCTAAACGAGAAGGCATGAGAGTTCACAGTGCCGCCAGATGAATTGGGTTCCTTCACAACTTCCCTCTGCAAGACTTTGCCATCTTTAGAGAGGCACTTGCGTTCCCGAACGACCTGTTTGACGTCAACGGGATCGTTGCGCGCGGTCACGTCACAGGTATACGTGTTCTTTGGACAATTCAGTCCATCACAGTAGAAGCTTCCTGAAGATTTGAAAACGGGGTTGATTGGCATGTTCGCACTTGAATTGAGAAGTACATTACCATCTCCGAAAGCCACTCGAGCACAGCAGACCAGCGTCACAAGCGAAACTACAATCGTTGCCAAGACCTGCGCGAACAAGGAAAAGGAGTTAGAGCTTGCTTGTGATGAGATCTCGTTTAGTCGAAATTCCTGGGTGACCAGATAGCAATGATAGTCTTTTCACTTGTTATGTTGCAGCAGCTGTCAAAGGCACCAATGACATCCGGCTGTCAAAATATTCAGCACTGTCTGCCATTTCACCATGCATCGTTTCACGATTGTCGAGTGTGGGGAATTTATTGAAAATCGATTTTGCAAAATGAAGTATTTCAGGTCAGCTTCCTCGACACAGCTACTAACAGACGTCGCGCTCGCCGCTCGTCGACGAGAAATACGCGAAATACTTTGGACTGACCACGAACCACGACGTCCGTGCCAGCATGCCCGCGGCGATGCACAAGAGCTTCGGCTTCAGCAACATGCCCGACGTGTGCCGCGTCTTCCCGAAGCCCCACCTCCGCCAGCAGAACTTCGGCGAGAACGGCTTCGTCCAGAAGTCCTGCTCGATGAAGGAAGTCCGTATGGTTACGCCCGTGTCACCGGCCGCACATCGGCCCGCCCTCGACGAAAACGAGGTGTTCGACGACAGCGACTTCGGCGTGATCAACGCCGGCCTTGTCCAGCAGATGAAGCGACGCGACGCATCGAAACGACCCCGTGCCATGACAGTGTTCTCGAACACACCCCAAAGCACACCCGGGCGCAGCAAAGCGCCAAGCCTCCGAAACCTGCGCAATCGTTCGATGACGATAACCCACGCCAAGCTGCTGCCGAAACCGATCACCAAGTACGAGGACCTCAAGGTCACCAAGAAGGACCTCCTGATGGCCGCCGGAGAGTTCAAGCGAATATTCTTAGGTGTGGTATAGCCGCAGCTTCTTCTATTGGCGGCGCGGCATGGTCTTTGGCTTAAAAGAAGCGTCTTAAGAGATGAATTGGATAGCCAAGATGGCACGGCCTAGGCTAGTCCATGCAGAGCACATGGACAACACTGCTCCAGCCCGAAGAATCTTGGACTCTGAACCAGTGCAAGGATGGAAAGCTTTCTTGTTTCATCGATACAGGCGCCATTCATGGATAATGGCTGATTATCAAGGGTTCGCCTGAGAGACAGCAGACATCATTGAGTTTTTGAAGCATTGAATTCCACTCTGTTGTTGTTTCCTCAGTTAATTATGCTGTACATACGCTGCCGTTCCAATTCTACGGCCGAAGGGCGGGGTCGTGAGTCTTGGAACGAATATGAAAAGCTGAGGGTGCTGTCATCAGCGAAGGAATGGATTGGATTAGAAGTAGCAGACAACAGATCATTAATAAGAATGAAAAAGAGTGTCGGAGACATAACAGAACCTTGGGGTACACAAGCATTTTTTTGGTGGATATCAGACGTGACCCTTAAATCGAACGATTCGAAAGGTAATTTCTAATCCATAGAAGAAGAGATTCACCGATACCATATGCACGCATTTTCGACAAAAGAGCTTGATGTCAAACTCTCTCAAATGCCTTAGAAATATCAAGCGCTTGCATTGCGCAAAGATTGGTTCCACTTTTCGGCGAGATAAGCTATCAGATATCATCAGTGGACCTGTTGCTGCGGAAACCATACTGCCGGTCATTAAGAAGCTTCCACAATTCAAAATATTCATAAGCTGACGATTTATCAGCGTTTCCATGACCTTAAAAAGAAGGGACGTAAGTTCTATGGGTCAGTACGAGGTGGGTGACGAAGATTCGCCCTTTTTAGGGAAGGTCTGGACAAATGCTATTTTCCATTTGCTCGGAAAGAGACCTAAAGAGTAGGATAGATTAAAAGGCTCACGCAATGGTTTCGCCAGCGCAGAAGAACACCTCTTCCGACGTATAGGGGTAATACCATCCGGGCCAGCGGATTTGTGCACGTCGAGATCCATAAGTACTCTTGCAACTGTACAAGTGCGGAGGTGGATTTGTCCCATGGTGAAATCAACGCTCACAAGTACAGCTTGTCTCCAGCCATTGGAATCCGGCAGTGTTGAGCTGGCTGCAAAATGAGCAGCAAGCAGATTGGCTTTATCTAAAGAGCTGACAGCTGGAATGTCATTGTAAATGAGCGTGGGAATTGAAGACGGGGCGGAATTCTTTATGATTTTTTACAAATGACCAACATTTTTTGCTACCCTTGGGACATTGTAGCACTTTTTGTCTCAACTTTTGTTCATAAGAGAATTTCACACGTCTGATTGCATTGCACTCATTTCTGGTCCATTTAAACTTATTCCGGTTTTCCTCAGTAGGGTTGGCTTTGTATGTCCGGAAATTCAGCTCTTTCACCCTGATAGCCTCTTTACAGCTAGAGTCTCTGTTGAGTCTCTGTATGAGGACTGAAAGATCTCATGCCCAGCAAAAGAATGTTTGTGCTCATATCAGCAGCGACATCCACGTCGCTATCGAGGGAACATAGTGACCAGTTAAAATTCTTAAAGAAGTTGTTAAGTCCGCCCCAAACGGCCTCCCCGTACAGCCATACTGTTCTTCTTGGAATTTGTTCTCTAACTGTAGACGACACTATGTCAACGGAATATTTATCAGGATCAGAGGTGAGAAACAGGTCCAGAGTGTTGGCAGAATGATATGCAATGTCAGGTATTCGTGTGGGCTAGCTAGCTGCGTCAGATTGTTTACCTCAGCAAAGATTTCGAGATACCCTCTTTCGGGTGTTGTCTGGCCTGAATGTCGAAGCCAATTAGAATTGTGTACATTGAAATCGCCCGCAATGGCATTTTGAGTGCGAGCTGGAGAGGCTTGTTGGCTGAGGCCGAGGTCCACCCTGGACTGTAGCGCCATTAGAAGAAGAAGAAGATACGAAGTTCACCGGGTACGCTAGTATTCAAAAACCATGTACCAAAGCATTAGATGGTAGAAACGGAAATCATGCCCAACGCAAAAAACCTTATTCTGCCAGTCCTGTACTATGGAGCCAAAGGAGGGTCGATGGGATGATTCTTAGTGATTTCGGAGGAACTATTCTTCGTCGGATAATTGGGGTCTGTGTACGAGGGAGGTGAAGACAAACCGCGAAATGCTGTACAAAGATGGACTACATCCGGGAGGCAACCACCGTTTCATCAACTAAACTGCCTCGACCACGACGCTTTAGCTAAGGGAATCTTTGAATCCCAGCCTCCTAGTTCGAGAGGAACACGAAGACTGCGCTATACGGACCAAGTAATCGAGGACACAAGACATTTTGGACAACTTGAACTAAAAGCAGGGTGCCCAGGACATAGCCATCTCTCAGGGTCATGTCCCAAGTAGTGTGTGAGTACTTTTTCACTCCATGAAGCTAATACAGCGCGTGTTTTGGTCACGGAATGTTGGCGTAATCTCCGATCAACAATGGCGCGTAAGAATAGGAAACTTCCCACCAATGTCTCCTCTAGATCTCTTTGGCAGGTTAGCTTTTAAGCTGACATTGTCCACTATCGTGATCAGAGACAATGGCTGGCTGTAATAAATCTTGTTAAATAATGCCTTGTCTTCCAGTGCAAACTGTGCAGACTGTGCAAGGCTGTTGATGGCTCCCAAGCTGGTGGGATGCCACCAACGATCTCTGTTAATGCTCGGGTCTAGTTGACACACAGCCTCCCAGCGGAGCCTCCTCTACAACACCGATTGCGGACGTCCTAGGCAAGAGGAGACACAACCTCCCCGCCCACGAGAAAGATCCCTTCTTGTGACTGAGCAAACTGCCTCGGATCAACGGACGGACTTACAAAATCGACACAGCACTACCAACGAGGCTGAAGACTCTATCAAAGATGACTACTATTGCCATGACCAACAGAGCTTATTTTGAACTTTGGAACTCTAGACTGCGGCTATTAAATAAAAATGAAAAACTAAAATTACTCTGTAATAGATTGCAGATACAATGCAATTGTCATTTAATTTATATGAAACGTAAGCAAATTTGGCAGCACCGACATCGGTTCGTCGCGGTTTTCGTACCGATCCTTTTCGGTCTGTCAAACTTGCTTTCGTCCATCGATCTTTTTATATTCGATCTGTCTACTAAGTCACATGCGTGACACCACCCGAAAGTTTGAATAAAATATATTAAAACCAATTAAGAGCTTTTTACAACTCTAAACTTTATAGCCGACAAACTCACGTTCATATTAGCTAGTATTCTGGAGGAATGTCTGCTGATACACTTCACTGAAACAAAATCGACTAAACACGTTGACAGTCGCGACGAATAGAAATGAATGTCGACACCCAAGTGCGGGAGCCTTGCATATAAGCGCTTATCCAGCGCCGTGAAAATGACACTTCCGATTGTTTTCACGGGTTTTTCTTTTATTTTGCGCTAGACTCACATCATCTAATCTAGAGATAATTGCAGCGGCAGATGTTTGCTCATGATTTAATTACTTGTGCCCAGGTGGAGTTCATTTAGAGGACAATGGGCAGAGAGCTTAATGAATCGAGTTTTTTTTTTGCTTCGTGAGGGCGACGGACACGAAGGGCTTGAATTTGTGTTTTTATTCCATTCGACATAAAAAAGCGAACATATTTCATTTAGATCAGATTTTCTTAATCGACCGTGTTGCTGTTGGTGTTCGCTTGCCCAAAAGTACAGCGCTCCTGCATACGGTTCTGCCGAAAAACCTTAAGAAAAGGGAACGGCTGAAACTCAAGAACCCAGTGAGTGAATTAAGAAGTTAAGCTGGTTTCAATTATGGTGATGTCCTAGGCAAACGTGTCCATTAGAGGTAACTTAAAAAAGGCACTTAAAATACACATATTATCACTCTGATGTTTGTTAGATTTACGACTGGCTATGCAATACAAGTCGTCTTGGACGGCTTAAAGTCGGATTGCCAGTCTTTCTGGATCGTTCCAAAGCGGTATTTATTGCTTTGACAATCGGACTTCATATGCACGCTATTAAATTGTTGGTGTGTGCTATTAAACGCGCCGTAAAACCTATAAGATCTGCAGTGTATATTGCGGTCCAAATTTAAGACCCAACTAGCCGCTGCCCGAGACTGTTTTAAATCTTAAAAACTGTGGTAGAAGTAATTTTGACACTTTATTATTAAAGAGTGGTGCCTGTCAGCTAGGCTCAATCTAAATCCGACAAAAACCACCATAGTACCTTTTACAAGAAAACACAAACTAAAGGGTGATTTTTTTAAAACTATAGAAAAGTTTTTCAAAGAAAAGCCCATAAAATTCAGAAAAATGCATGAAATCTTTATTTGAATCGATAGTACGGTCCATATAATTTAATGTTTGAAGATTATTTCATGCAAATGTTGACCTTGACTGCGCCTCAAATGGTCCATCCGCTTAGTCCAATTTTGGCATACTCTTTCCAACATTTCGGCCGGTATCTCACGAATAAATGCTTCAATGTTGTCTTCCAAGGCGTCAATTGAAGCGGGCTTGTCTGTATAGACATGAGCTTTAACATAACCCCACAAAAAATAGTCTAAAGGCGTTAAATAGCACGATCTAGGCGGCCAATTGACCGGTCCCGAACGTGAAATAAAATGTTCACCGAACTCGCCCCTCAATAAGTCCATTGTTGTGCGTGCTGTGTGGCATGTGGCACCGTCTTGTTGCAACCACATGTCATGCAAGTCAAGCTCTTGCATTTTGGGCAAAAAAAAAGTTCTCACGGTAGCGCTCACGCTCACCATTCACAGTTACGTTACGATTCGCATCATCTTTGAAGAAGTACGGTCCAATGATGCCACCAGCCCATAAACCGCACCAAACTGTGACTTTTTCTGGATGCATTGGCAGCTCTTGCAATGCTTCTGGCTGATATTCACTCCAAAATCGACAATTCTGCTTATTTAAGTACCCATTGAGCCAAAAATGAGCTTCGTCGCTGAACACAATTTTTCGGTAAAAAAGTAGGTCTTCGGCCAACTTTCCAAGAGAGCATTCACCAAAAATTTTACGTTGCGGTAGGTCGTTCGGCTTCAATTCTTGCACCAGCCATACGATTCATGGTTAAATTATAGACCAAACTGAAGATGTTTGACAGTGAAGCAAAACACGAAACGTGAGTCAGCTGTTTAAACCAGTGCTGCCAAAAAGATAATAGCTAAAAAATCATCATTTAGAACGACTAAAACAAATTCGTCTGTCAGGCACAATACTGGCTCCAGTAAAAGTGGTAAAATATCTAGAAGTCATCTTTGAGAGCAAACTCATCTGGAAAAGACACACAGAAGAGATCGCTAGGAAGGCGACGCGTGCTTTAACGATTTGTAGAAGCTTAGCCGGCAAATCCTGGGGTTGCAGTCCAAGTATCCTAAGATGGATGTACATAGCTATTGTTAGACCAACAATCACATACGATGCAATAGTATGGTCCAAAAGAACCAACCTGATCAGCGCAAGAGAGACACTCAGCAAAGTTCTAAGGTTGGCATGCCTCTGTATTACAGGGTCCAAGAGAACTTGCCCAACTGCCGCCATGGAGGTGCTACTGGAGCTGACTCCAGAATGTGCAAATAAAACAATAATGAGAATGGCAAAAGAAGGGATAGGAAAAGACAGGTGCATAAAATCCAGACAATTCGATGCACTAGTCAAAAAGCTACCACCCCTGGCCATTCCGAAGGATGACGCGATTGGGAAATTCAAGGAGTTTACCATTAAGCTCAGCACCAAAAAAGACTGGAGCAATGAATCCATAGTCCAGAGATTGAGCAGCGATACGGTAAAATGGCAGGAATACTTTGACCCCGGACAAAGTACTACGAACCCATGGGCAAATGCACCAGTATCTTTCAAGCAGAAGATTTCTGCCATAGACAGATTCGCTCAGAACAATCTTGACAAACGATAACCAGAAGGAACAATAAATTAAAATCAGCAATTAACCGTGTAGCATCAATTGACACCAGTATTGCAAACTACAAAAGGAACACTACTCCCAACGTCATTTTTAAAAAATTGTATACACAAATGATAGAATCCATAAACCCGGAACGTATACTTTACACCGATGGGTCATGCACAGAAGCGTTCTGCTCATACGCTGTAATACAATAGGAAAGGAATGGCCAAATGGTAACTCTCCACCAAGGGCAACTGCCACGTCCAGCAGGAGTCTACATCGCTGAACTAGCAGGAATTCAAAAGGCTATAAACATAGCTCAAAATTGGTCCGGGAAAACAGTAATATGCACCGACAACCTTGGAATTCTCAAAGGAATAAGAGCGCAACCAACAAATGCCCATCATTAGAGTCGGTTAAGAGCAAAATTGGTGGGCATATAACCCTATCCTGGGTCCCAGGCCACACGGGAATCCGGGGAAATGAAGCAGCTGATTTAGCAGCAAAAGTTGCCTCTAATTCGCTTAGTAAATCTTCGAAATGTTAAAAGGAAAGCATATTCAAACTATGTTTCAAAAATAACGAGTTTAAATCGTGAACGGTTTTTGAGATTCAGGATAGAATATGAGTTCTTGAATAGATTTTTATATAAACAATACATCTTGTCCGTAGAAACTTCGGTAAGGAACAATGGTGCATCATTTTGGAATTACGTTAATTCAAAAAGAAATTCCTTGGGCTTGCCCAAGATAATGGAATTTGGTAACGTAACTTCAACAAACTTGGATGAAACCTGTGACCTATTTGCCAACTTTTTTGAGTCTGTCTATAATGGGTCTCCGGTCCAGACAACGATGAACCATTACTCTAATATACCCGAGGTTCTGGATATAGGTGTATTGGAGTTTACGGATCAGGATGTAATAAATGCCTTAACTAATCTTAAAGTAAATTACAGCCCAGGCCCCGATGGGGTCCCGGCTGGTATTTTAAAAAAAAGTTGGAATTCGCTTTATCGTCCACTAAGAATTATCTTTAATCAATCCCTAAAAATGGGTGAATTTTTAAATGAATGGAAGTATTCTTTTCTGACGCCTATATATAAAAGCGGTTTAAGGCAAAAAGTAGAAAACTATCGACCAATACCCAAGCTTTCATCGATACCAAAGTTATTTGAAAGTATTGTAAAAGAAAAATTATATTTCATGGTAAAAGAAATTATTTCTAATAACCAGCATGGCTTTATGCAAGGCAGGTCTTGTACAACTAATTTATCATTATTTTCAAATTACATTTATACAAATTTAGAAAATCAATTACAAGTTGATGTACTTTACATCGATTTCTCGAAAGCCTTCGATAAAGTACATCACACTTTGCTTTTAAACAAACTAAAGTCTTTGGGATTCCATTCGTCAATGTTAGAGTGGTTTTCCAATTACTTAAAGGACAGGAAGCAATTGGTAATGATCGATAGTTTTAGATCTCGAGTAATAAAAGTTACATCGGGCGTTCCACAAGGTAGCCATATGGGGCCATTACTCTTTCTATTGTTTATAAACGATGTTCACGAAATTTTCAAATATTGTAAAATCCTAACATTCGCAGACGACTTTAAATTGTATTTATCTATAAATAGTTTAACTGATTGTAATAATTTCCAATTGGATATCCATGCACTAGTGGAATGGTGCAAGCACAATGGACTAGAGCTGAATATTCAAAAATGTAATATCTTTACGGCATATCGAATTACATCCCCGATTGTCTATGATTATTTCATAAATGATCATAGACTTAGTCGCCTAGAAGAGGTTAAAGATCTGGGTGTAATTTTTGATAAAAACTTAAATTTTGCATCACATTATGATTATACAATTGCGAAGTCTAATGCTATGTTAGGTTTTCTGAAAAGAAATAGTAGAGATTTTCGGGATATAACTAGTCTTAAGTCCATCTATTGTTCGTTAGTCAGACCGTATTTAGAATATTCCTCCATCATTTGGGATTCGCCATATGATACACAAGAACTCAGATTCGAAAGAGTACAAAAAAATTTCACGAGATATGCTGTCCGTAAATTGTATTCCTTCGAAGAACTCCCTAAATATGACGATAGATGTAAAATAATAGGCTTGCAAACCTTAAGCTTCAGGCGTAAGGCAGCTTCAGCCATGTTCATCCGCGATATTATTAATTGCCGTGTAAATTCACCAGACTTACTTTTTCTCATGAATATATATGCTCCCCAAAGATCTCTTCGGATGAGAAATTTACTATATAATAAGAGGCATAGAACCAACTATGGTTGTAATGAACCTATTACAAGGTGTATAAACACATTTAATGAACTTTGCAACGAAATTGATTTTAGCTTGTCTCGATTGGAGTTTAAAAAATTGATCCATGCACTATTCTATAATTAATACTGTTTATTTGATGTAATCTGTGAGATGCAAAATCGGTAGATGATCCTTAGTCGCGCAGCAAAATCTACTGTGTAAAGCGATACTGAGAGTTAACACTTAGAGAACGTAGTGTTTTGTGTACTCTGTGATGGAAAAAAAAAAAAAAAAAAATTTCATTCTCATATTAGAAACGCCTAACATCAAACAACTTACACGGAACCTATGCGCAGCATCCAAAAATGAAGAAATTAGTGAATCATAGAGAAACAGTGAATGTTTCCTCAGGTCACATAATGAACAAACGAAACGAATACCCTATTGCAACTCTTTTACACGAGAAGAATGCATCAAACTGTACCGAATTAGAGTTGGTAAACCACTATTCAGCTGCAAACATTTATTTCATAATGAACCTCCTGAACTATGTCAAGACTGTGGCACTGTGCTCTCTGTGCGGCACATCTTTGTGGATTGCCCGAGATTCAATCAAATTGGTGGCGAAATGGATGCCACGAACAAATTGGCTGAAGTCTTAAACCCAGCAAAGACGTTAAAACTGCAACATCATACCACAGAAAGTATCAGGAAATATGGATCCATTAATGAAACTATTATTGTATTAAAAAAAGAGAATGCATTTATGTAAATTTTGTGATATTAACGGCATTACATGGCGTTAGTTTGCCCAAATGCCTTACCTAATAGAGTCTGTAAATTTACTTTATAGGCTACTTCTTATAAATAAATAAATAAAAATAAATCTTGACAGGGGCAATCGTGCCGCTATCCTGGCACTAAACTCCTATATCATCAAATCCAGGCTCGTGTGGGAATGTCTACAGAAGCTTAAGAAGCTGAGTAGGAGTAACAGAGTAAAACTCTGTTGGATACCTAGTAATACAGGGATATATGTCAATGAAATGGCCGACTCCCTGGCAGCAGCATCGACACATTTTATAAGCCCCGAACCATTCTGCGCTGTAGGAGATCATGTCTTTGGAGAAGAGTTCAGGGAACTAGAAAGAAGAAACCAGGCAGCTACATGGAACAACGCTCATGGTATGAAGCAGGCCAGGAAACTCTTGGGTCATCATAACCGCAAGAGGTTTGAACCATGTATCAGAATGAGCAAAAACAACCTTCGTATCCTAACAGGCTTGCTAACAATGCGCTGTAAACTCAGGGAGCACTTAAAGAAACTAGGGGCATCAGAAGAAGGTCTCTGCAGATTCTGCGGAGAATCTAATGAAATTCCAGAGCATATACTGGGATTTTGTGCGGCGATAACCCACAAAAGACAAAGATATCTGGGCAAACACCTAATATCAGAGGAAGAATTGAAATCACTAGAATCAGCTCTGATTCTCAGATTCCTAAAGGAAACTGGCTTAGAATCTCTTCCACCTTCGCGCAATAGGAGAAAATAACCCTCAATACGACTCTGAAAAGAGCTGCATGGGAGGGGAGCTCTTAAGAAAACAAAGGTATGAGGGGGCACAACAGATCTTAAGGTCGCGGTGCAGTTTACCCACAATAATAATAATAATAATGTTGACACTTTTCACAATGCACTTTGTTCCTCTGTACTACGCCATAAGTAACTCGACGTTTAAATCTGCATCAGAAATATGGATAAACAATGCCCTGAACTACAGAAAAATTGAATCCCAGTTAGGAAACTACTATGCGGAGAGAAGAGTCTGTAGCGGCACACCACAAGAGGGTGTCCTGTCTCCGCTTCTCTCCGTCACAGGAAAATTCCCCAACACTATCAGGGATGTGATGGTGGCATCCCTCAAAGTCATGACGAAATGGACAGACGAAGTTGGACTGGATGTGAACCCATCAAAGACGGAACTCGGGCTATTCACGAGAATATATAAAATCCCTAGCATAGCCCCACAGAAGCTAAAAGAGATAGAACTAGCTTTCACTGATCATGCCCAATACCTACACAGGTATTATAGTTGACAGCAAATTGAGCTGGAAACACAACATACTGGAACGCAACAGGAAAGCATCGACCCCATCGGCCCCAAATGGGGAATTAAACCAAAGATTACACATTGGAAACTGCCATAGAAGGGCCAATATTGATGTATGGCGTCCTTATCTGGTGGACGGCACTACAAGTGAAACAGAATCTTACCAAGATAAAAATTATACAGAGATCAGCATACATCTGTATAACAGGGGCATTAAGAACCACGCCCACAGCCGCCCTAGAAATGATACTGCATCTCCTTCCCATGGACATCTATGGCAAACGTATGGCCACATATGCAGCGATAAGACTAAGGGAAGGTAACCGTTGGGACAAAACCCACGGAAAAGGGCACAAGGCAATACGAAAAAATACGAATGTCCCTAAGGATACAGATTATCTGACGCCCTTCATGGACTTCGAAGAAGGCACGGGTCAGGATTCTGCGCCAGCTTGACAGAGATCTCTGATGCAATCCGACTACCGACCCACTGCAGTGTATTCCAAGCGGCAGTAACAGCTGTTCAAAAGGCAGCCATCCGAATATCAATGACCCCAATAGACGGCAGATCTATTGTATTATACATAGACAGTCAGGCGGCCATAAAAGCTCTGGACACGCCATCAATAAGCGCCAAGATGGTAAAACTCTGCCGTGTATCTCTAAGGGAGATAGCGGCCAGATGCAAACTTACCCTATTCTCGGTCCCCAGGCACAAGGGTATTCCGGGCAATGAAAGAGCTGATCAACTAGCAAGAAAGGGGGCGGATATGACAATGGCAGCAGATCAGGAGACACACCACCCCCCCACTGAAAACAATAAAATCGCAGTTGCGAAAAACGATACAAACTGCATATGGTCGGAACTGGCCACTTGCAGGATATCGAAAGCGAACTGGCCGAGGCTAAATCAAGGAAGGACTGATTACCTCCTCAAGCTAGACAGGAAGGTTATCAGTAGAGTGATAGGGGTGCTAACTGGACACTGTCTTATAGGCACCCATGCCAGAAGACTTGGGGCACCTTATAACGACTTCTGCAGAAGCTGCATTGATGAAGAAGAAGAGGAAACAATATTACACTACCTCGGAACATGCCCTGCACTTGCGGAACCAAGAAGAAGACTACTAGACGAGTATTACTTCACCCACCTTGAGGATCTGAGTAACATTGATCCAAAGCATAGATTACAATTTCTTAAAGCCTCTAAATGGCTATAAAAGAGGTCAGAAGAAATCACACATGGCCAACAAGAGGAATACAAAAATTCCAAGAGGGAATAACTTCAAGGTCAAAGGGTAAATGGGTTTTGGACACAAAGCCGATTGTGACATCACAAGAGAGCCACCCCATGATTTGAAATCAAAAGGGGGGATAAAAGAGTTAGCTGCAATTACAGGAGCATAACTCTTTTAAGTTTCCCCGCTAAAGTCTACGCAAAGGTGTTGAAGGCGCGTTCAAGAGCTACGGTTGAATCCAAGCTCACTCGAATAAATCGAGAAGGCTTGGGGGAATCCCAAACTGATCTGCTGTTTTGTTGACTTAGATAAGGCATACGACCGAGAATTGATGGACATTTGGTGGTTATTTAGTCTCAGCATATGTTCGGGTTAACGGTGCAAAATCAACAACCTTTCCATTGGACTTGGGTAACTTAGTTACTGATCAGGCCTTCCAGTCATAAAAACTATACAGTCCTGCGTCCGATATGACTTGGACGTCGGATCTCCCCTAGGATGTCGTTTGTAGAGTTTATGTTTGCCCCGAGGTAGACAAATTTCTTCACTACCTCAAAATCGTAGCTATCCTTAATGTTTTGTCCCAGGCGGTGTGTGGAGGAAGGTTTCTTGCTCGACGGCGTATCCTCACTGACCTTAAGATCAGCTCGATTAGTCTTCAATGCCTGTGAAAGCTTCCACAACGGCACGTTGACAACGCGCGACGATGTCAATATCATCTGCGAATCCCAACTGTTGGACTGACTTGTAGAAGACAGTGCGTGATCCGTGATTACAGCTGCCTGCCCGGAACTCTCTGGTCTTCTCCAGGATTTGCCTTAGTGTGGTAGTTTGGTCTATAGTCAATTTTCTGGTCCAGAATCCGCACTGGTTCGTGCCGATTAGTTCGGTGCAAAACGAAGTGTGCGAAGAAGTAAAATGGCCTTTTTTGTAGATGCTCCATATGCACGAGCTTATATTCCAGTCATCGGCCATTCTCTCGCCTTCCCAGCTGATGCCGATGATCTGGTGCTACCAGAACTTGGTAGGAGCAAATATCGGGTTTTTCCTTTTCTTGAGGTTTATATTCAGACCGTTCTGTTTTGCCCACAAGGAGAGATTCCATTAGTTTGCTGAAAGTTGGTAGAAATTCAACTTTTATCTAAAGGGTGGTTAAATTTTAAGGGCCGATGTTGATTTCGAATAAAACACAAATTATTTAGGAAATTATTATCATTTCTTTGTATTATGATAATATTGGTATGGTTCAATTATGTATGGAACAAAATATCGGCCAAATGGCCGCCGCGACCTAGGCGCCACACCTCCATCCGATGGTCCAAATTTTCGATGACGCTGAAGCATAATTGAGGTTCTATGCCGTTAATGTGCCGAATTATCTCATCCTTTAGCTCTTGAATGTGCTGTGTGGCAACCGTCCTGTTGAAACCACATATCGGCCACATTTATATCTTCCAATTCGGGCCATAAAAATTTCGTTATCATTTCACGATAGCGAACACCATTCACAGTAACTGCCTGACCGGCATCATTCTGGAAAAAATACGGCCCGATGATGCCGCCAGCCCATAGACCGCACCAAACAGTCACTCTTTGTGGGTGCTTTGGTTTTTCGACAATCAGTCTTGGATTATCATTCGCCCAAATGCGGCAATTCTGCTTATTGACGAATCCACTGCGGTGAACATATGCCTCATCACTGAAGGTGATTTTCTTCGAAAATTGATTATCCACTGTTGCCATTTCTTGCCACCATTCTGAACATTGACGACGCTTGAAATGGTCAAGAGCCCTTAGTTCTTGAGTCAATTGCACCTTGTAAGCGTGTAAATGCAAGTCTTTATGCATAATGTTCATCAACGACGAGCGTGAGAGGTGCAATTGTTGGGCACGACGACGAATTGAGGTGCACGGCTCTTCATCCACACTATCGCGAACAACGGCAATATTTTCTGCAGTACGAGCTGTACGAGCATGCACTGGTGTTTTCACATCTCCTTCAGACCCGGTTTGCTCAAATTTTTGCACGATTTTTCCGATTGTACGCACATTTGGACGATTTAATTGACCGAAAACATCACGAAGTGCACGATATGTATTTTGATTTGAACGCCCATTTTCATAATAAGCCTGAATAACTTTAACGCTCGATTGTGTATCTTTCCATGGTTCAAATTGAGTTAGTCTGAAATTGAGAAATGTCATATGAAATGCAGAAAAAAGCTTGACGTTTAGGTGTGGTTCACATTCAACATCGGCCCTTAAAATAACCACCCTTTACATATGCTATGGTCTTTCTGCCTTTTTCCATGAAGATTTTAAGGATTTTGTTCTTTCAGCGAATCCTCAATTTCACGAACAACGCTAGGCAAAGCACTTTCCACTGATCTGCCTTTGGGGTAGGCGTGTTGAGTATTGCATAGTTTGTGGGAATTGATAGGTCCTCTGATGTATAGGTCAAGGAGTCTTTCCAACGTTTTTTTAGCAGAAACGACGAGAGACGGTTTGACCTTTGCGGTAGTGTGGCTTGGTTTACCTGCTTTAGGTATGAAAACTAATTTTACCTCTCTTCACTGTGTTGGGATGTACCCTGCTCGCAAGCAGTTGCTGAAGATGCTTATGAGATGAGGTTCAGTGTGGTTCTGTGATTTTTGAAGTATCGCTGGCAAAATATCGTCCGGCCATGGGGATTTTATAGGTTTGTACGAATTTATTACCCACGATAATTGTGGTGTGAACCGTGGGAACCGTCGTCCCTCGGGAGACTGTTATTTCAGGGGTCTTACAATCTAGGAAGTGAGATTCAGTCAGCAGTTCTAGGCATTTACTGACTGGATTTTATGCAAGAGCCATCCGGTTTGAGGATGAAAGGGGTCCTTGGTCCTTGGATAAAATCTTCCTGTGCCTTGCAGCGACGTTGAGATCTTCTATTGATTCACCGAACTCTCACGTATGTATGTATGTATTCGTTGAAGCTGGATTTGTAACTGTCCCAGTCTTCGGATCTTTTGCTGATCTTTGCTCTGTTAAATAGAGTTCGGATCCTGGTCCTGAGTTGCTTTAGCTTTGTACGCCACCAGACTGCGCTGGTATTCTTGCGAGCACGCTGCAGAGGGTAGGATCTGAAAAAAACCGATTTCAGAATTTCCACAAGGAGGACGGATGTAATTTATGGATGGGACGAGTAATGCTGAGCTTTCCTGTAAGACTGGTCAAGCTGAGTCAATTTAGACACAGTGTTCTGATTACTTTAGAAACTATTTCCATCAAGTTGGATCTGAAAACTGTGCTGCGATCAGGTCAATGACCGATTTCTAGTCACCACTGAATGAGGCCAGTGTTTTGGATTACGTTTTCGCATCTGTCAATTAGGTGTATCAAATCTGTAACACAATGACCTGCTCGTACACTCTTCTTCAAAACGTCAAGCGTGTTCTGTTATTTCTCTATTCAACATGTACATATACAACATGGGCCATCTACTGGTTCTTTTTTAAATCCTGTGTTATTTTGACACTGACAGCTGTTTCCCTCTCGAAATCTTGACATCAAGTCAGTATCATACTTCCGCGAAACGAAATGATTCGCTTTAAGGATGAAAAACGTTGGGAAATATTGGAAACTTATTTCCAAAGTGAGTGCTGTGTAGCTCAAACTGTGCGCTTTGCGAAAAGAAGACGCTTTGGTCGAGATGAAGCACCCACCGCGGCTGTTGTACCCAAATTTCTGCAAAAAGTACGTGAGACTAGTATGCCTGTGGATAACACACATGGTCCCCGTCGTCCTACGGTGCACACAGATGACAATGTGGCTGCTGTGACCTTCTTCGAAAATGAGGCTGGGAACAACATTTCGGCCAACGGTGGGCCTTACAGAGCCATGCTAACGCCTTTTTTTTATTTAAAATTGAAGACATGAATTTGGACGACCTCTGGTTCATGCAGGACGGCGCGCCATGTCACACAGCCAATTCCACAATCGATCTTTTGTCGCACCAAATTCCTAAATTGGACGCCTCGGAGCTGCGATTGGACCCCTTTGGGGTTTTTTTTTTGTGGTGAACCAGTGAAGGACCGATGTTGTGCTAACAATCCGGAAACGATTCAAGCAGTAAAGGCCGATATCATCCAAGCAATCCGTAAGCTACTGCCCGAAACCATCAACAAGGTCTCGGCAAATTGGGATGACCGAATGAAAAAAAGTGCGATTGCGACAATCAACTATCGCCAATCGCTTTAGCCGATTCCACCCCAGCAGAGGCAGCCACTTGAACGACGTTGTATTTCATAATTAATGGGAATGTTTGTTCTTCCTAATAAAGCCATAATATATGGATACAATTTAATTTTGTTCATTTTATTGCATTTTTAAAAAGAAACTTGTATTTGGCCTATTTTTGATTGTAATAATGGGAAAGTAAGTCAAGTAGCTTAGAGTACCCGTATAGGGTCAGTAGGTTAGATGTAAGAACGATTGTTAAGTTAGTTAAGCTAGTTTTAGTTATTTTTGTCTAGCATGTAAGAAAAATGAATTATAAAATAAAACAAAAACGAACTAAAAAAAAAAAAAAAAGTAAGCAATAGGAAAGTATGCTCAGAAGACTAAGACAGCCCGCGCATGCAACAGGCCAATGGTGGCACTTTCTCCGTTGCCATTGACGTAACATTAATCGACAAGTAATGCACTCAAACGATAAATTGTATCAACCCGCTCTTATTTTTTTCCCAAAATAATCCATGTAACCCAAATTTGATTGAAAAATATTGCACTGCCTTATCATTTCTTCACTCAACGATGGCCGGGGGGGGGTCACTGGTGATACGCATTCATTGAACTCAATCATTCTCAGACGAGTTCTTTTTTCTTTTCTTTTTTTGTTTGCCTTTTTATATTATTCCCCACGTTACTTCAGCGCAGACGTCTACCATCAATTTATCTCCCCAACTGTCACTTAAACGACATTGATGACAGCGTAGTTGACACCTACAGACATATGTCACACAATTCCCTGACATTAGCCTCCACGGAGTGTGGAGCCTTGAGTGCTTTCCCCCTTTGAATTCTAATGCGATGTGACCACGTTCCAGCAACAGAGTTTTCCTAGTGTACGCTTCCTAGTACGTGCAAGAGCAGGCCAGGCACCGAGAATGGTTGACTCCTCTTCCTCATCCCTGCAACCTCCCCTTCAGATGTCATTGTGGGGGAACTCCAATTTTTCTTTCACGACTATAGACAGTAGACAGTGTCCAGTGTCCAGTGAGTACTCCTGTGACAGTGCTCTGTTTATGAATATATTGATTGCTCCTCTTAGCATGTCCTGGTAGCAGAGAAGGCTTAAGGTTCCCCCCATCTGCAATTTGTTTCCTTGAAGGCTTCCCCGAATGGTTGCGACTTAATTACTTGTACTGAGTATTGGTTAGACGTCAAGAACAGCGATCCAGCTAACTCGTTAAATCTTCGTTCACACAAGACACAAACACGAACGCATTCCACAAGTCCTATCATTCAGGAGACCCTGAAGGTCTGCTGATCCGTTCTCACACTCGGTTTTCCACTTGTGCTGGAACGCAGTCGACAAGGGAGTAGGGACTAACTAATCGGTGCTCAATTAAACAATCTGCACGTGATCCGAGAAGGAACAGGGCGCAGTGTTGATCAACGCTAAGTGTTATTCGTTATGGACACTCACACTACGTGCGCTGAAACTCAATTGAGCAGCAGCGAGGAGCCTCCCCATCTAGAGTGATTGCGATGGTCTACCAGCAATGAGTGGAGCTGTCTTGCAAAGCACCAGCAATGCCGTCGGAGTCACGTCTTTCCCTGTGAGCCGCTGCACCAAGGAGCAGCACTGACTGACGCAGCAAATGAATCAGTGCACGTTGGACCATCGTTTCAATATCAAACTCTCTGCCATTGCCAACTATTATTTATTCATTTCGGACTCTTTCTGACATCACCGTTATTAAAACCAACCATCTTCGAAATCACTTGGTAGATCGAAAGGAATTCCCTCAAACAACTGGTGCTCTTCGTCCGAAGTCAGTCCTTTTCCTGAACCGCGACTAGAGGTGGCATAAACGTTGACACTGCCACCAGACTTATTGGGTTCCCTCACAACCTGCTCCTGCAAGACTTTTCCAGCTTCCGACCGGCACTTGCGTTGCCGAATGATTTGCTTGGAGTCTTTGGGATCATTGCTCTTGGTCACGTCACAGGTATGCGTGTTCTTGGGACAAATCAATCCGTCACAGTAGAAGTTTCCTGCAGATTGAATGACGGGTTTGGTCTACATGTTCAGTTCACACTTGGGATGACAGGTACTGTACCATTATTGTCCTTTGACCGGATGATGATGTCACCAGCAAATACTGAGCCTCCGAAAGTTCCTCGAGCACACAACAGCAGCGCAGCCAGTACAAATGCAAAAGATGCGAAGAACTGTGGAGGGAACGAGAACGGATTCTGAAATAATTTGATCAAACGGAGATCATGACGATTCGCGAAGCAATGTCAGTCGAGTCCTAAGTGAAACGTCATATCTGCTCGCGATGTTAGCATCTTCATCATGGACAATCAAGAAACCATTAAGTCTCGGCCAACCCAAAAGTTGTATCAAAGTCACGACCATCTCTGGAAAAGATGGCTGACTGTGCTAGTTGCCAGGCCACTCACCATCTGCAGATTTCAAGGTCGCATATGAAAGCGTGCAGAAAAGACAAGCTATACAATGCCTTGCCCAGTTATGACGTTCCTCCCGAACTCGTCAGATTGCACAGGATGACGATGGAGAATTCTCTCTGCTCCAATTGAATAGTAGAACCTTCTCTCGAAGGACTAAGCTGATCTAACACTGATCATCTCACTCCTACGGTACGGCACAGAGGTATGGACAATCTGAAAAGCCGATGAAGAAGCCTTTCTTGGTCTCTTCGAGAGAAAAGTCCTGCATGCAATCTTTGGAGGAGAAGAAGCACGGGCTGAACAACGACATGAGTCTAGCCAGGCGTCTACGAATTCAAAACGTAATGGCTGGTCATTGTAGACAACTTAGCCCCTCCAAGAGTCGCTTCGTCTCCGCACCAGTGGGACAACGCAATATAGGACGCCAACTGGAAACTGGAGGCGGACCTCAGCCAACTTGGCGTGCAAAATTGGAGGCAGTTGGCTAACGATCGTGCCAGTTGGAAGGGCTTGTTGGCTGAGACCCATATCCACGCCGGACCAGTAGAAGCGACAGTAAAAGAAGAAGAAAAAGGTTTCCGGCCGTAAAGACATCAACTCCACGACTGAACTAACTGCAATAGGAATGTCTATCGACACCTGTAGACTCTTGTTGTGTAGGACAGCGATTAAGTAAGGCCACCTGGCTGGCAGGTACTACGTACAATAAACCTTTACTATGATCTGGCCCGGACTGTATACTGATCGCTCTAAGGAGGAGCTGCTTTCATTGAACAAATCACACAACAACCACGTCAGTTGCGTGAAAGCGTACCACACATCCTTGGCTCCTCCTAATCGGCTCTTATGTCTTATACACAGTCAGTCAGGCTCAGAAGTAAGTATTCAGCATATCACAACGAAAATGTAATTCAAATCAAGGTGGGCATGGGCAACGTTTTCGAGATATGGGCTATTTTTCAAAATGAAGTATTTCAGGTCACCTTCTATGAGACTTTTTTATACCTTCAATTGGTCGTAGCGGCATGGTTTGGGGCTAAAAAAAAGCGTCTCTTTTTTGGTCATCTCACTCTGTTCTCACCATTTAAGTGACTTAAGTGAGATGCTCCTCACTAGGTTACTTACTTACTTTTCAGCCCTACGACCCGTGGAGGGTCTAAGCCTGGCACGCTGCTTCCAGTCATCAAGACCAAGCTGACTTACGTCCACAATGACTTGATTTTCATACCGCAGATTCTGTCTTCCTCCCCTTCCCGAACCTGGATGCTCGGATTCGAAGACCGTCTTAGCTGTTTCATTGGTGTCCATGCGCCCGATGTGGAGTCAACGGATTTTTGCCTTCCGGACTGCACCCACATCTTTGTACAGCTCGTAGAGTTTCTCCTCCATTCAACTTCCTCGGGACGATATACCCGAATTTTTCTTTTAAAGGCACCAAGAATCGTCTGTGCTGTTATGCTTATCGTCAAATTTTCGGCTCCATATAGCAGGATTTTGTGGAGCATGATATTGGTCCTTCGAATCAGGCGCTTTGCACCCAAACCGAAGTAGTAGCGGTTGCAAAATGCGATTCTACGTCGGATCTCCACTAGGATGTCGTTTGTGGAGTTCACGTTTGCCCCAAGGTAGACAAACTCCTTCACTACCTAAAAATTGTAATTGTCCATCGTGTGTTTTGTTCCAATTGCTGTGTTACGGATCGATTCTTGCTCGACAGCATGTACTTCGTCTTTTCCTCATTAAGGTTTTCCTCATTAACGCGCTAGCCACTTCGGTTTATACTTAGCGTCTGTTGATTTGCTGCCAGTGGTTAATGGATATGGTCAGCCAGTTCTCAGTACCAGACAGCCATTCCGACCAAATAAAAATTAAGACGAACCCCCCTCGTTGAAGACCACATAAGAACACGGTCCTGTCAGGGATATGAATATAGGGCGAGAGAAATTGCGTTTGCTCCAGAGATGTGTCCTCTTAAGTGCTATATGAGCCACGTCTTGCGAATTGCGAACTTCGCCAACTCTGACATTTCACTCCACTTCGACGCTAATTTCGGGTAGAATTCCCGATTTATTAGTCGTGGATTTGTGGACCGCGTCTGCCACTTTGTGGATCGTTTTCAGTTTGACAAGTCACCAAGGAAATGATTGATTCGCAGAAAAAATGGTAGGTTAGGATATTTAAACAGGTTTCTTCGTAGATCGTGAGACGATATGAAAATTCGATAAATCGGACATACCAAGAAATATATTATTTTACTTATAAAAGATGTCCGAAAATTAACGCAAGATTTGAATTAGCCGCCATTTGTGCCGTCAATTGTTGGCAGCACTGAAAAAAAGGCAATTTGACAATTGGTAGTTAAGGGTTGGCAGGCACAACAACAACATGTCACTGTTTGTGCGGATCTTGGGCTGAAGGCATTATGGACCATACGTTTTTTTTTTGAAAATGAGGCTGGATGACATTGATGTGGTAAATGTGTGGTTTCAACACGAAGTTTGTCGCATAGAATACAGCCCGTTAAAAAATGTAATTACTGGATGAGACATATCCTGGTCATGTACTCGTTCGTTTCGATGATCAGAATAGGCCCCCTAGATCGTGTGATTCAACACAAAGGTCTGTATCAGAAATAAATGAATAAAGAGATATTCAACTTCTTCTTCTCTTGCCCCTTAATTTCATCTGACAGCGTTTTTTATACGCTTTTTCGGCAACTGTCTGTGAATACGTGTGAGGTCTTGTGAACAGCTGGCGAACAGCTGATACCCTTGCCCAACTATAGTATTGGGGTGAATTAGAGTTCATATTTGAAAATTCGTTCGTTACTTGAACTTTTTTCAAATTTCGGTGTTAAATTTTCAACACAGTGGGGAGAGGTAAGCAAACGAATAAAGTTCATGTTCATAAAGTAGCTTTCTGCGAGTTACAGTCTGAGGTACTAGGGAAAAATATTAATTATTTATGCATGAATTATTAATGAATATACGACTTCATGTATGTATTTTTGCATATGCATAATATCGAAAAAAAAGCATTCACACGAAACATGTGTACCGGCAACTAATAATAGCAATATTATTGAAACATTTGCATTTGAATCAATTAAAATAAACAGCTTTTTTGCTTATTTTACTTGTTTTACAGAAATAGAGATGAAAGTTAATTGCAAATTTGTTTGAGTTAGGTACAGTTAATGCCATTGTTCTTAACAAATTATGTAATTTAATTGCAGAAGTTTTCACAAATCATGAATGAAAGATATCTAAGTTCATTTGCCAGTCATCGCATATAAATCAGCTATATTTTACTCTGAAGAATTAAATTTATACAAACTATTCCTGTAAAGAGAGTGTATCATGATATTTTTATTCACGCAAGCGCCTATTACAAATATATGTCCTCTTAAAAATATGAGTGATCTTCTGAACACCCTCCGAACAATAAGTACATGTTCGTGGCCAAATTCACGAATCTCCCACAAAATTCATGAATCTGCCGCCATTATCCCACAAAATGCACGAATCGGCCACCATATTGGGGTTTTTTTTTTTTTTTTTTATATTTTGCGCGCGCACAAGGGATTGCTAATACCCTTAAGTGTCGGGGGTCAAGGCACAGCACGGGCCGAAGGTATAGAGGGAGAAAGGGAGAGGAGGTACCTGTGCACATTGGTCTTAAATATCTGCGGGTTGTAGTCTGTGGGATATATAGGGCTGGGAAGAGCATTCCAAATTCGCGTAGTACGGCTGAAGAACGAGTCTCTAAATTTAACAGTGCGTCCGAAAGTAGGCTTAAGGGTAAACTGATGAGCATTCCTGGCGAGACGAGTATTGCGGGTGAATTCATGGAAAGGAGGAATGCAGTTGGCTAGCTCACTTGAGCATCGTTTGTTGAAATAGCGATAAAATACAGACAAAGAAGAAACGGTATGTCGATGTTCGAGCGAATCTAATGACTTTGCGACATTGTTGTCTCCTATAAGTTTTATCGCTCGCTTTTGGATTCTATCTAGTAGGTGCAGGGTGGTCTTTGGGGCACCAGACCAGATATGAGCGTTGTACTCAAGCTTGGGGCGGATATACGCCTTATAAATGAAAGCCAAATCAGAGGGGGTGAAATATTTCTTGCATCGATTAAGGAAACCTAAACATTTCGCAGCATTTTTGGCGACCTCAAATATGTGATCGTTCCAACTAAGTGTTCTGTTGATACACATACCAAGGATGGAAAGCTTTCCGGTTTCATCGACACAAGCACCATTCATGGATAATGGCTGATTAACAAGGGTTCGCTTGAGTGACAGCAGACAGCATTGAGTTTTAGAAGCATTGAATTCCACTCTGTTGTTGTTTCCCCAGTTAATTATGCTGTCAAGATCGGAATTCAAGGAGCTTAACATACGCTGCCGTTCCAATTCTACGGCCGAAGGGCAGGGTCGTGAGTCTCGGAACGAATATGAAAAGCTGAGGGTGCTGTCATCAGCGAAGGAATGGATTGGATTAGAAGTAGCAGACAAGAGATCATTAATAAAAATGAGAAAGAGTGTCGGAGACAGAACAGAGCCTTGGGGTACACCAGCATTTATTTGGTGGATATCAGACTTGAACCCATCCAAAACAACTTGTCGATACCATATGCACGCATTTTCGACAAAAGAGCTTGATGCCAAACTCTGTCAAATGCCTTAGAAATATCAAGTGCAACGATCTTGTTTTCACCTGCATTATGCAAAGATGTGTTCCACTTTTCTGTGAGATAAGCTATCAAATCACCAGTGGACCTGTTACTACGGAAACCGTACTGCCGGTCATTAAGAAGCTTCCGCGATTCAAGATATTTCATAAGCTGACGATTTATCAGCGTTTCCATGACCTTAGAAAGAAGGGAAGAAGAAGTGCTATGGGTCGGTACGAGGTGGGTGACGAAGATTCGCCCTTTTTAGGGACGGGCTGGACAAATGCTGTTTTCCATCTGCTCGGAAAGAGACCTAAAGAGTAGGATAGATGAAAAAGCTTACGCAATGGTTTTGCCAGCGCAGAAGAACACCTCTTCAGAAGTATAGGGGGAATACCATCCGGGCCAGCGGATTTGTGCACGTCGAGATCTTTAAGTACTCTTGCAACTGTACGAGTGCGGAAATGGATTTTTCCCATGGTGAAATCAACGCTCTCAAGTACAGGTGGAGACATATTGGAATCTGGCAATGTTGAGCTGGCTGCAAAATGCGCCGCAAGCAGATAGGCTTTGTCTAAAGAGCTGACAGCTGGAATGTCATTGTAAATGAGCGTGGGAATTGAAGACGAGGTGGAATTCTTTATGTTTTTTACAAATGACCAAAAGTTGTTGCTACCTTTGGGACATTGAAGCACTTTTTGCCTCAACTTTTGATCATAGGAGAATTTCACACGTCTGATAGTTGCATTGCAGTCATTTCTGGCCCGTTTAAACTTATTCCGGTTTTCCTCAGTAGGGTTGGCTTTGTATGCCCGGAAATTCAACTCTCTCAACCTGATAGCCTCTTTACAGCTCTAGTCATACCATGCATTTTCTTTGGGCTTGATACTTTTCACTCTATGCGGAATGAAGGATCTCATGCCCAGCAGAAGAATGTTTGTGATCATATCAGCAGCGGCATCCACGTCACTATCGAGGAAGCATAATGACCAGTTAAAATTCCGAAAGAAATTGTTGAGTCCGCTCCAATCGGCTTTCTCGTACAGCCATACTGTTCTTTTAGGAATTTGTTCTCTAACTGTGTGTGGTGATAACGAGAAATTAGCTGATATGACACAATGGTCAGACGAGCCTAGAGGCGACAGTATGTCAACAGAATATTTATCAGGGTGAGAGGTGAGAAACAGGTCCAGGGTGTTGGCGGAATGATCTGCGATGTCAGGTATTCGTGTGGGCTCATTTACTAGCTGAGTCAGATTGTTTAGCTCAGCAAAGATTTCGACATACCTTCCTTCGGGTGTTGTCTGGCCTGAATGTCGAAGCCAATTAGAATTGTGTACATTGAAATCGCCCGCAATGGCAATTTCAGTGCGAGGATACAGGGATACAATTCTTGAGATGGAATCGGATAGCGCATCAAATTCGTTAAAAGTTGAATTGCTATCCAAGTTTGGACTTCTGTAAATAAAACAGTAGTGGATTAAATGCTTACGGACATGGATTTTTAACCACAGAAAATTAAATTCCGGATTGGAGCAGTGGCCATATTGTGGTTGAATTTGGTAAGCTACATCACTACGCACGTAGATGGTGAGACCGCGGTGAAAAAAGAAAAGAGGCACCAATCTATATCCGGGCAAATAATTCGGTATTCTCACCTACCTGTGAATTGACGAACGTTGTAAAAGTAGGTAAAGTAGGCGTGTAATGCAAGGGAATTCCACTACTATCACATTTTTCTCCGGTGTGGACTAGGGGCAAAAATGGCCGAAGTTGAATATCTCTTTACTCATTTATTTCTGATCTGTATCAACAAGCACCCGTGCATTACAGGAGGAATTTCAACGCTGCATCAACGAAAATCACGCAAAATTATGCAGAATGGAGTGTGTATGTGACTGCAAGGCCGTGGAGGCCATTTGCCCTATATGTTATTTCATAAATAACCTTATCCTATGTACTAGAAAACACAGCTTTAAGTCTTTAGATTGTTTATTGAATCTTAAATAAACAATCTAAAGGCTTAAAGCTGTGTTTTCTATTTAATTCATATTTTGCGTTAATTTTGAGACATCCTTTACTTGCCGTGGTTACAGTTCGCGGCTTATGTGTACCGCACTTTAATCAGATCAGCAGATTATTCGATACGCATACACAGCGTACAAGCCTTTGATATGCAATCTTGGCTAGATGCAGATAAATATTGCCCTCGATCGTGGTATCTGTAACGTTACTGTTGCAGCATATAAAAGCCTGCGACAGCGAACGTGCGTGGCAGTGACGCAATAGGTCAATTCGGGATCACTACAAACGAATAAAAATCATTGAACTCTGCACGCCGTGCTTTCATTCAGTAGTTAGCTAATTTACTCTTATCACATCGGTCAATTAAAAAAAGCAAAACAGTCTTTAAACCAAACTCACTTTCATCATTGGTCCCCTTCTGGAAGAATTTTCTCAATAAACACACTAAATTCACTAACAAGACCGACTAAGCACGTTCACGGTCTCAGGTATTAGAAACGAATGTGCACTCGAAAATGAGGCAGTTTGACCTATAAGCAGTTTTTTGCTGTAACCTAAACATATGTTTCAGAGACGTCAGCAATAGATGTTTGTTAATTAGATGTGCTCAGGTGAAGTTTGTTTAGAAGACAATTATTTGCACAAGCTTTGTTTCAATTCATTATGAAAAGCATGCCCGGAGAACAATGGACTCGACTGACAGTGGAAAAGTTTCGACTTCAACATCAAAGTGATCGACTTATTTGTTGACTTGAACAAGAGCGTGCATTCGATCTAGATAGTGTGGATGCCTATTTTTTGACATTTCTTCAATACTTGTGAGGTGACGGTGGCGAGTTTTCACTGCTCTATCAGAGTCTGTACTGCATTCACAGAGACAATTCAAAAATTATTTCATACACAAACTGTAGCAGCTGTCTTCGGGTTAACGGTGCGAAATCAAACCCTTTCACCGTTGGCGTTTGACTTCGCCAGGAGTGTGTCTTGTCACCTCTCCTTTCAGGGTGGGCCATTACACAGGGCTAGAGACATAGGCTATTTTGACACTGGCAGCTGTTTCCCGCTCGAAATCTTGACAGAAAGTCAGTATCATACCTGCGCGGAACAAAATGAGCCACTTTACGCTTGAACAAAGTTGGGAAATATTGAAAACTTATTTCCAAAGTGAATACTGTGTGGCTCAAAGAGTGTGCTGTTTGAAAAGAAGAAGGTTCGGCCGAAATGAAGCAACCGCCGCGACTGCTGTACGCAAGTTAGTACAAAAAGTCCGTGAGACTGGTATGCTAGTGGACAACACTCAATTTCATTTCATTTATTGTTTAGGTAGTATCGCTGTACATTAAGAGTGCTATACTCTTTTAATAGTGCAGATCTTAAATATAACATTGTATAAGTAACGTGATAGTGACATATATACATACGGTGCGCACAGATGGAAATGTGGCTGCTGTGACCTTCTTCGAAAATAAGACTGGGAACAATATTTCTGTCAAAGGAGGGCTTTACAAAGACAAGTTAACCGACTACTTTATACCAAATTCCCAAACCATGTAAATAGCCATCTTGGCGATGTCAATTGGCCGCCTCGAAGCTGCCATTTTACTCTTTTGTGCTTTTTTTAGTGGGGAACCAGTGAAGGAACGATGTTGTGCCAACAATCCGGAAACGATTCAAGCAATAAAGGCCAATATCATCCAAGCAATCCGTGAGCTACTGCCCGAAACCATCAACAAGTTCTTGGCAAATTGGGGTGACAAAATGAGCTACTGCGAAGCCAGCCGAGGCAGCCACTTGTATTTCATAATGAATGGGAATTTGTTCTTACTATTAAAGCCATAATACATGGAAAAAATTTAATTTTCTTAATTTTATTGCATTCTTAAAAAAAAAACTTGTATTTGGCCCACCCTGTATATACTGACCGGACGTTGCAGCGCAGCCGAGGCGATGAATGTTTCACATTAGGAGAGCTGAGCATAGGTCATAGGTCACATCCTTGCAGACGGAACTCTAGCGCTCGGGAGGTTTGTGCTGATGCTAGGATGAAGATTAAGGTCATGGTCATGTCCAGAACGCCTGTTCAATGCACTCTACATGTTAGTGGAGTCCCAATGAAGCAGGTGGAGAAGTTTAAGCATCTCGGGGTCATTTTCACGAGTGATGGGAGGAGTAATGCTAAGCTTTCCTGTAGGATTGACGAATGTCCCCATCATCACGACTTCCGAGGCGTGCCTTGAATGTGACCAAGTCTGAAAACTCATCTGGTTCCGTTTGGACATAACTCCTGATGAGTTAGAGTCGGTGGCGGCGTCTGGAGAATGAAAGGAACACCGAACACTCCAGCATGAAGACCAAGTGATAGGGAATGCAAGACAACTTGGTTATGTCCGAGGCCGTAAGGGAGGAAGCCGGCTTTAGCTCAATCCCCAACTGTACTGGCTACAAAGTCTGACCAAACATCTACCTATCCACACAGTTTTGCCCACAGAATAATTAGAATCTAAACCCAGGGGCTTTGGCCACCATCTTCAATGGCTGTATGAATCTATGTCATGTTCCCAGATCCTGCAAAAGCGGGAAAATACTGCCATGCCAAACCGAAGGACCCTAGACCCATCAGTCTCTCCTCCTGTCTCCTCAAAACCTTGGAGAAACTAACAGACCAATATATTAGTCAAACTATTCCAATGTGCAGACTCTCATCTGCCCAAAATGCCTACAATTAGGCTAAGGCCGAGTTCATAAACGAGATAAACAAGATTTGCGTTCATAAATATAAATAAGCTGCATTAACTTTGCATGACAGCAGTGAGTAACTGCGTTCATAAAAGCAATGTGACAGTCAAACTGCGATCAACTTCGCAGTGATTTTTATTTTGTTGCAGGATTGCAGGGAAATATGGCCAACGAAAACACATGAGTCACATTGTGAATAGTATTTCGGATAGCGATAGAATGAAACATCACGAAACTTTTTGTACCGCCTACTTATGTTGCATTTATGAATACGTTTTTGATAATACTCGCCTGCTGCAAACCTGCGGCAGTATTTCTATTCAAAAAAACATAGAGAGAATATTTTGTGCAGTGCAGGGGCAACAATGTTGCAATCTGTACAAAGTCTGTACAGACAGCCCTCCACTCTTTGATAGGAACCATTGACAAATCCTTCGAGCTTAACGAATGCACACTTGTGACATTTCTTCACATCGAAGACGCATTCAACAATATCGAACCAAAGCCTGTTTCACTTGCGCTTAACAACTTCGGGATCGGAAGGGTAACGCACTCTCACCTGGGAGATGCTACGATCCATAGAAGTGTTAATAGAGACACCCCACAATGAGGTGTACTATCTGCCCTTATTTGGAACGTAGCGGTAAAGGAGCTGCTATTAATACTGGAAGAGGCTGGATGGAAAGTCATTGCCTATGCAAATGATACTGCTATAGCGGCATCGTCTCCACTCTAAGAGACATAATGCAGCAGAACCATGGACACGAAGATGCGGACTCGGCGTTGACCCAGAAAAAATGGATATTGTACTCTTCACCAGAAGGTACATAATCCCTTACAACTAACCGCCACACAGTGTGGTGAATCGCTGATTTAGCGGGCTTTAATTCAAAAAATGACGTGCTCTAGACAAACCCTTACATTTTTTTCACAGCCTAAGCCTCCCACGTAATTACTGTGCAATTTTTTTTTGGTACAGCTAGTGCAACAACAACAAAAAGTGATCGCAAAGTTAAAATTGTGTGTAATTCTTTGATAAGAAAGTCAATTTGAGGAGCACGGGTTTATTTCGTTTTCTCAGTGGTTCGTGTACCGATTCTTGAAATTTCTTCTTTTAGAGTAAGTAGACTCTTACTGAATATAAAAATATGTTGTTTCAATATATAAATTGTTTTTTGTCCATATTAGGGGAGTATGAAACGAGAAATTAGAGATAAAATATGTGTTCTTTGTGTTCAGTAGACGAAAAGTAGAATGGTTCACTGTTGTTCAAATTGCAGGCCATATTTGTTATAAAGATGTGTGTGTTAGCAACAAAACTGTGTACAGGTGCGACACTCATACTAAATTATTATTTTTTTAGTATGGAACCCAATATTACGAAAAAAACTATTATTTTGGATGTATGGATTTCTAAAGTCAAAATCAAGCGCTTAGATTCTGTTTTTTCTTTTATTATGGTTTTATTATGGTTTTTTTAGTAATCCGAGGCAGCAATGAAGTCAATTAAACCAACCTTAAAAACTTTATGTATGAGATTTGACGAAAGATGGGTCAAAAGTGGTCGGTGTATTTCTTAAAGGCAAAACCCAGCCCCATAATCAACCCGATATTGTCGACATAATAAATTAAATTTTGCTAAGGAAACAACTGAACTGATCAAGTTTGAGGTAGACTCAATTCAACAACTAATTAAGACTGTCCTGATGAATGTCAAACTGAACAAACTGATTTTTTTATTAACTATGATTGATGGACAAATTTGCACTGCTTTATCATCCATAACGTCTTCATCACAAACCTGTTACATTTGCGCTGGCAAACCATCTGAAATGAACAACTCTGCTAATCTTTCAAGAAAGCTTGTGAACCAAGAAGCAATTTCCTTTGGATTTCACTCATGGATACGATTTATGGAATGTATCCTTCACATAGCGCATAGGCTAGATGTACAAGTGTGGCAGGTTAGAGTCCAAGAAAGTAAAGAAAAAGTCAAAGCCAGAACAAAATTAATCCAAGAAAGACTTATAAGTGAAACAAGGGTTATAGTTGATATGCCAACTCAACAGTCTGGCAGTACTAATGATGGAAACACGACTAGAAGATTCTTTAGAGATAAGGAAAAATTGCACAAATTACAAGAATTGATAGAGAAATGATCAACAAGTCCCATGTCATCTTAGAAGCTCTTGGGTCTGGTTTCTCAATTGATACAACAGCTTTTAGAGCTGTGCAAGGGAAACAAGGGAACTGTACCATAAAAATTATGCCTGGTATTATGTGCCAGTAAGTGTACATAAAGTCTTGTTTCATGGAAAACAAATAATTTCTTCTTGTATACTTCCAATCGGACAACTTTCGGAAGAAGCTCAAGAAGCAAGAAACAAGGAAAGTAGGAAGTTTAGGAAACTATTTACCAGAAAAATTTCGCGTATAGATACGAACACTGAGCTTCTAAATAGATTGCTTTTGACCTCTAATCCATTTTTAGCAACTTTAAGATGCCCGCTAAATCAGCGATTCGTCACACTGGCCAGTGCGAAATTTCTGGGTCTCACGATTGATAATAAGCTAAAACGGAAACTTAACAAACAGGATAGGGTCAGGAAGACTCCCTCAGCCCTTTTAGCTGCAAAAAAAGCCATTCGATGCAAATGAGGACTAAAACCACGCATCGCCGACACTTCTGTATGGGATCTCAATTTGGTGGACAGCACTAAACAAAGGCTGAGTTCATAAACGTCACACTGCGGCAGCCCTGCAAGATTTGCGTTCATAAATATAAATAAGCTGCATTACCTTTGCATGACAGCAGTCAGTAACTGCGTTCATAAAAGCAATGTGACAGTCAAACTGCGATCAACTTCGCAGTGATTTTTATTTTGTTGCAGGATTGCAGGGAAATATGGCCAGCGAAAACACATGAGTAACATTGTGAATAGTATTTCGGATAGCGATAGAATGAAACGTCACGAAACATTTTGTATCGCCTACTTATGTTGCATTTATGAATACATTTTTGATAATACTCGCCTGCTGCAAACCGCAGTATTTCTATTCAAAAAAACATAGAGAGAATATTTTGTGCAGTGCAGGGGCAACAATGTTGCAATTATGAAGTCCACCAAAGCTATCAACTGTGCAGTGCAGAGACTGGCCTGCATGTGCATCAGCGGAGCGCTGAGAAGTACTCCGTCAGACGGACTGAATATTCTCCTCCACGTTCCACCACTGGAAATATTCGGACAACAAATAGCAGCCAGCACAGGCTTGAAATTCGAAACACTCCAACTGTCGTCCGAACTCAGCATTTGGCCACTCAACCATTCTAAATCGCTTCACTACAAACTGGTGCTTGTTCCGATGTTAGGAGAAGTTAATCCGCGTGATATCATAATGGGCCTACATTGGCCCATGAGGTGTCACACCTCAGCCTGTGCCCTCAGCAGCCAACCACCATTCATTTCAGAAACCAAATCAGATCATCAACCACTTCTGCGCTTCATACTGTTTAATCAGCCAAAATACAGTTCCTTATAACCTCAACATAATCATCGCTGAATTTGACGAGAACAAACTTGTCAGTGAAGCACTGTCCTGCCAGCTTCGAGTAGACCAAAATTACTTTACTCGCATGACTAATTAGCCGCCTCTTGACCGCGTACTCCAGTCCGTAGACCAGTTTCTGATTGACATCGTTCTTGTGAGAAGCGTGTGGCGATTTGTTCGCGCCGAAGAGCAACATCCAAATATTATGATGCATGCACGCGTAGTTGACGGCACCGGACACACTTGTCACAGCAATGATCGGCGTCTCTGGCCGGTGATGAGCGATCTTTTCCGCCATTTGACCGGACACGGCACACATTACAATTGCATCTGCGTCGAATTCAAATGAAGCAGCCGCAATTGAACGCGCGATCGTGCTGCTCCCGGTCGATGATTTGTCATCGAAATCCTTGTCCATGCACTTCGCCAAGGCGACCTCGTGCGAGACGGCTTCGTAAAGATGCAGAAACTCGCTTCTGCACGGTAGAATGTACTTGTCGGGGTAATAGAAGGCGACCTCGTAGTCCGTGGGATGCACAAACAGTGACCAGCATCCCGCCAAGAAGAGTGGCTTTCTCCGGACGAAGGCGCCCTTCACCAGACTATGCACGGCTGAGGGAAGTCTGACGAGTCGGTCGTGTGCAACATGTTCTGTGCAGTCCAAGATGAATCCATCGAAGTCATCAACCATCCACTGGACGTCACTGTCCACGTCCGCTAGAGTCAGCCGGGTGAACAGGTAGTAGGTGGAGAGCTCCAGCTCGGCCATGGCATTGCGTACCTGCGCACAGATCGCAGGGCCACCAGGGCTATCCGTCACGATCACATTTATGCCTGCTCCCATGGCGAACGTTATGTCCTCGAGCTCCTCTGCCGATATCCTTAAGTGTGCCCAGTCGAATTTTCGCGGAAAACGGACGGACATTCGCCTCGTAACCTCGCCCGCCGCAATGACTGTGCACCTCAGTTTGTCAACGGCGACCTCTGCCACCTGCAACTCGACGTCTTCACCCACGCGGATAACGTCACACTTCTGCACGTCGGGCAGGAGGAATCTGGCGTTCACATAAATAATGCGCCGGCAGCAGCGTGACGCGTACTTCCGATCGGTGGTCAGTACAACTTGAGTGTTGGCCTTTAAAACGAAGCTCTTTCTGTTGCCCCCCAAGCCACCGGTGAACTGATGCCGTGGACTGATCCGCAGGTAGATCGACAGTGGAATCGAAAATCCCGATTCCTGGGATTCCTTGAGAACGGCTTCCCGCAGGCGGGCCACAGCGTCGACGTTCTGCTGCACAGATCCGTAGAAGAGGTCGATGCCAAAGTTGAAGATTCCGCTTTCTGGAAAGGAAACCCCCGCAGCCGATGTCATACGGTGGATGAGGGATGGAATACTTACGAATGTAGCTCGTGATAGTGTCCTTGTCGACTTCGTGCGTAAGTTCGACGGAGAATTTGTTGCCCGTATGATTGCGAAACTCGTTCGTTTTTGCCTCGCATATTGCATCGAAAGACGAAGGTTCGCTGGCATTGTCATCGGGTTTGGTTGTTGCAAAGGTTGCCTCGGCGACGCAATGACGCTGAGGTTTGTTTGGTGCGCTGCGGACAGTCGTAAGTCGCTCACTGTGACGGATTTCATGCAGGACATCCTTGCAGACGGGTGTGTCTCGAGCTGGCGATGAAATTAAGTCGAAATGGGTGTTCATCAAGAGAGAGCTGAAGCAGAACTTACCACATTCTCTTTGGACATCCATTTAAATTTAATTTTTGAAATTTGAAGCAATTGATTTGTTTCGCAAACTACAGTGAACTCCTTGGGTGCTTTAGCAGTCACTTTAGTCGGCAAAGTGGAAGAAAAATGAGGGCTTGCCTAGGTACAACACGTTGTCTTAGAGCAACACCGACGGCAGCACTCAAAGCTACCATATACATCCCTTGACTCAACTTATTCTGTAGCAACATTGTAGCCACATTGGCTCTGCGGCTTAAAGAGGCGGGATTCTGGAAGAATAAGCCACACGTCACGCTTCTATACTGAAAAGTTGGCCTGCAGCACAATACAACCGTCAAACGGACTTCCCACCATCAACCCTTGCCCTGACACTTACGTTTCCCAGACCGATAACAATGGAACGAACAATTGGCAGTAGCGGATAAGGCAATCTCCCTGTACACTAACGTCTCAAAAACGAGTGCACTTCAAGCTGAAGTGGCTGCGATACACGCAGGCAGCACTTGCGCTGAGGGAACACAACATATCCAACAAATCTCTCTCAATCTTTTCTGATAGCCAAGCGCCAATAAAGGCCATAGCATTAGACTTTCTCAAATCAAAGCGGGTTAGGTAGGACAAAGCATCACTGAGATATCCTCGCCCAACTCGGTGATACTCTGGTGAGTTGCGGGTCTGGTGAGTACGGGAATCCAAAAAAAAAGGAAAAAGCTCTATCAATCCCGTATTCGCATACACCGATCAGCTCCATAACGAAAACAAAAACATAGAAGACATTACTCTGGATAGAGCCAGAACTAGGTAGCTTTGTCGTGAAATTAGAGTAACAGTAAGGGCCTTATGGTCGACGCTGAGCAAAAAGGGTTCAACATAACTGATCAGCTTTAGTCAATTGTGGATGCTAATATATGTAAGTCCTATCCGGGTACTGTGCCATAAGCAGATACAGATTCATTACGATTGAACATACCGCACAACTGACTTTTGTACAAGCTGCAGAGATGATGAATAAATATAATCTGCCCAACATTAGTCCAGCCCTAGCAAATAAAAGAAAGCAGTTCCTGCAAAATATCCATAAAAAAAGAGACCCTTTGAACTGCGCCATCTACAGAGGCATCAGTCTCCTAAGTATCGCATATAAAATCTTATCTGCCGTACTGTGTGAACGCCTAAAGCCATACGTCAACAACCTGGTCGGTCCATACCAATGTGGCTTTAGGCCAGAAAAACCCACCATCGACCAAATATTCACACTGCGCCAGATGCTGGAGTAAGCCCAGGAGCAATAAATCAATACCCACCACCTTTTCATCGATTTTAAGGCCGCGTATGATAGCATCTATAGAGACGAGCTATACAGAGCAATGTCTAGTTTTGGCATCCCTACCAAACTCGTCCGTTTGTGTAGGATAACGATGGAGAATGCGTTCTTGAAAGAATTGTTCAAAACTCGAACGCCAACACCAGAGGAACAATCTTTCAGAAGTCCGTCCAACTACTCGCATATGCCGACGAGATTGACATTATCGGAAGAACGCAGCGTGATGTCAATGGCGCTTTTGTGGGTATTGCAACGGAGGCCGCGAAGATGAGTTTAGCGGTAAACGAGGGTACGACCAAGTATATGCTGTCAACGAGAAAGGACACCCAACACCGACGTCTCGGTCAGAACGTCGCAGCAGACAGATATAACTTTGAGGTAGTCAAAAACTTTGTCTACCTAGGCACCGCTATCAATTCAGACAATGACACCAGCGCTGAAATCAAACGACGAATAACTCTTGCCAATCGCTGCTTCTTTGGGCTAAGAAAGCAATTGGTAAACAAAGCCCTCTCTCGAACAAACAAGGTAACCCTTTACAAGACCTTAATCGTCCCAGTCCTGCTATATGACGCGGAGGCATGGACTTTGTCAAAAGCGGACGAAGCTGCTGTTGGTTGCTTCGAGAGGAAAATTCTTCGTGTGATTTTCGGTCCCGTCTGCATAGATGGTGAGTGCAGGAGGAGGTATAATGACGGACTATACGGGCTGTTTAGCGACATCGACTTAGCCAGATGAGTGAAGAGCCAACGATTGAGATGGCTACGTCATGTAGAGCGGATGGAAACCAAGGCTCCGGCACGAAAAGTCTTCGAATCCACCCTCGAGGGACGGCGCATTAGAGGAAGACCGCGACTCAGGTGGCGCACGCAAGTGGAAAGGGACCTCAACCAACTATTCGTACGAAACTGGAGACAGCTAGCTAAAGATCGAGCTGGCTGGAGACGCTTGTTGGTTGAGGTCCACCTCGGACTGTAGCGGCACCTTAAGTAAGTTCCTGCAAAATACATCTTCCTAGAGCTGAAGGACTTAAGCCATGTAGAACTGATAAACCTCATAAGTTTCACAAATGCTCTGCAATGTCGTCGTCTTCTTCACAGGCGTCGCAGAGGGTTTCATCTCTTAGCCCAAGCACATTTAGGTGTTTGACGAAGGTGTTGTGGCCCGGTAAGTCGTCTGCAGTATTTTCTATTAAGAGATAACAAGAATGCCGCGGATTTCTTACAGACGTTCGGGAGCATGCACTTGGTTTGTCTACATCCTGGAAAATCATGCCACCTCCGCTTGCGCTCTCGAGAAGCCCAGCGAGGACGCGGGTAATCCCAATGCAGGTTCGGTTCGTAGGAGTATCTCCTGTGGTCCTTGTCTAGCAAGTTCATCGGCGATCTCATTTCCCGTGATCCCGTGGTGACTCGGGACCCAGACAAGTCCTGCCGATCCAATTTAGAGAAGACTTGCATTCTTGATCTATCCTGGAAGTAGTTTAAAGGGTTGAATAGGGCCTTAAGCACAGCTTGGCTGTAGCTACAGCCACAAATACTTCGCTTCTTCCACCTGTTCTTCACAATATAGTTCGTGACCATTAGGATCGCGTAGGTTTCCGCTTGGAAGACCGATGCAAATTTACCTAACGAGGTGTGCAGAGATATGCTGTCTGACGGAAGGACACCAGCAATGCAACTGCGACGCACATCCAAAGACGACTTTCCCAGAATCTGAGCCAGTAAAAGAATGTTGTCGCCCTTAACGAAGGCACCAGCTCCAGACCCTTGGTCTTGGAGCCATCCGTGAAGATTCGACTACATTCTTTTCCTGGCTCATATTCTGTCCAGAGCCAGCCCTGAGTGCAAGGAAAGTCGACGGCTGTTGTCCTTGCGTCAGAACGCATATCCATGAGTCTGTGGTCAAATGAAATGCAGTGCGCAAGGTCATCAAAACTTCAGTGCGAGTTGTTCCAAATACCACTTCTTTTTAAACGGAAGATGGCCTTGAGACTGCACCCCATGATGTGGATATCAAGGGGGGTAGATTCAGAAGTGCATCAAGAGCAGAGCCAGGCGTACTAGGCAAGGTTCCTATGCAGCCGAGACAACCGGTTCCTTGAAGCTTAGTGAAAGCAGCGGTTACGTATTTACGCGAAAGCTTATTCCACCAAACGACCGATGCATATGATAGAAGGGGCCTTATCATCGCCGTGGTGACCCCAAGATTACACATATTTAGCTTCATCGGAAAAGCGGATGGTGACACCTTTTTGTACTAGTTGAATCAGACCAGTCAACTTTCTCCTCCTCGTGAAGAGAACAACCTTGATTTTAAGATGGTTAACTGAAAGCCCATTCCTAGTACACCAGTTGTCGATCACGTTTAGGCCGCCTGCGCTTTTGACACAACCGCTAGGCACGATCCGGCAGACAGTACTGCCACATCAGCCGCATAGGCCTGTGTGTAGCCATTAGAGCTATTAAGGACGCCAAGCTGAGAGTCAACCAGCTTGCGCTAAAGCAGAGGAGATAGGACGCCACCATGAGGGCATCCGCAACTATAGTTCTATCAATTAGCATTGCTTTGATCCACAACACTAATGATTCCTTTACACCATGTTCTCTGGCCGAGTTGCACATGCCATCAAAAGTCGTATTGTCAAAAGCAGGGTGCTATATTGAACGCGTATTCTTTCCCATCGATAAGCATGTTGCATCTGAGACAGAGGATGGATTTGCAAAGCAGTTTTGCGCACATGTAGCTGAACCAGCCTTTCCATGCTTTTCAGCGCAGGAAGGAGGTTAAACTGATCGGTCTGAAGCTCTTGGCGAGTGAGTAGTCCCCCTTACCGATTTTTGGTATGAAGGCTACCTTGACTGCGCGCCAGGGGGTCGGGATATATGCCAGCGCTAGACTGGCAGTGAAAATTCTTTTCAGAACCTGTAGTAGGGTCGATGCCCTTTTGCATCGGTACCTGGCGACTTGAAACCATCAAAGGACGCCACTGCGTACTTGATAGCCTCGTCTGTTACCGCGAGTGATGACACATGCCAGCCTCGGCGTGCGATGTTTATCAGCTCATCTCCAGTTCCTGGGATAGGAGCTAGTTTGTCAGCCGGTTATGACTTGGTTTCCTGGAAAATGAGTCTCAAGCATGAGACTGCGAGTCTAAGTTTTTGACTCAATGTAGGTACCGTCGGTTTCGTGTTTCGTGTTTCTTAAGGACTTGACCAGCCTGCCGGTTTCCCTGAGTGCTTCGATCTTTGCACAGATATCTCTATAAGAGGCACTTTTCGATATCCGAATTAGGCTCGAAGTAGGACATCGAAATGATTTGTTTGTTTTGAATTGTTTTGAATATGTTGATCCATAGAGTAGACGTTCGGAATCCGGATCCACGCCATAACCCATCTTCGATCCATATGTGAAGATTTGCAACGATTTCAGTCCAACCACTGTGCTGGCCACTTTCTGTGGACGAGTTTGTATTTAACGCTCCGCTGATGCGTCCGCTGTGCATGATTGAGGTAGACCATGCGAGGACCACTTGCATCTTGTGGGCGAATCTTAGAAATCGTGTGATGCCATGCAACCACTGTGAGACTGATTTCGAAGAAATCGAAAAGCAGCCAGGAAGCGGAACACCCAAAATCTGGCATCACGCCAAGATCGGATTCTGCAGTGCATGTAGCTGGAAAACCGAATGCCGCAGCTTCAAATTTCTTCAAAAATGAAATGTCAAAAAACTTCCCAGCAAATGTGAGAATCTTCAATTTTTTTCCCATCAATTTCCGCAACCATTTCTTCTCCCCAAAAATATCCCATGAGACAAGATTACCCAATTGATATTCAACCACTCGTCATTAATGGTTCTTGTATTCACTTAATCCGCTGTCTTCGTCAAATTTACTTGTTGGGAAATGTGCAGTGCTGCCAATTTCATGGATTGTAAACAAACAGCATTCAATGACCTGCGATGTCTACGTGACCCGACTTAATGCATGAATTGACTTTAATTAATGCAACCACAATATATATCATCAAGCGTGAGTGAAAAAAAAATAAATAAAAAAGTAAAGTTCCTAAGATAGATGAATCGCTCCCTTTCACTCTCATCACAAATCCAATTAGTGTGGCATCTCTGTTTGCCAAATATTTGCATGACGTCAAAAATGTTTTGTGAAAGTGACAGCAAAGTCAAGTGGTTGGTCTACTTGGAGTTTGACTTGTTTCCCATTTCCTCCCACTTCTTCATGTTTTGCAATCATTTTTCGCCTCAAAATCAAAGTGAATCAATCGCTCGCGCATATAAAGGCAATGCAAATATTCTCAAGTAATCAAAGTTTGTGTATATTCATCTGGGCTGCAGAAAGTTCACCTTCGCTGCCATAAATACGAGGTGACATCACTTTCCCCCCCCTGTGTCGTAAAAATTAACCCTGATAGCCTTTTCCCAACAAAATGCTTCTGATTAGAACGTGGCAAATACAATGATTGAGACTAATAATAATACAGATGCGACATATCCGGCTTCACCGTTGCGCGATATTGCTGACCGGGAAGATGGCGAGAGTTCGCGTCGTAACTCTGGATCATCCCAAGTGTCCTCGAGTACCTCGCCGAACTACGATTCGGGTAATGTCAGTGATTTAAATGTGTGTCTTCGGCCAACATCACTGAGCTCGGCCGAAGATGATTCCCTATCAAACGACTATGGCCAGCAGAGCAAATTTCAACATCTCCTCCGTGAAAAGGACCAGTCACTGTTTCTTGCGCTGCAGGATGTTCGCAAGTTGAAAAGTGAATTGGAACGACTGAGTAAGTCGGAGAAATGGTACAAAGGCGAATTGCGAACGCAAAAGAACTCGCGCATGGAGATTCTGGAAAAACTGTACACAAACGAGCGAAGGTTCACAAAAGAAAATCAACGTCTTCAGAATGAGTGCGTTGCGCTGTACGCGCGGTGCAGTGAGATCGAGAATCAGCTAAGGGAAAAGAAGGAGACTACGAGGAATATTCTAAAGAATATCGGCAAGTCTGAGGGAGCATCTGCAGAAGGGCATCTGGCTCGAGATTTCGAGCTGGAGCAACTTCGACAGAAGTTAACCGATCAAGAGCAGCTCATCGAAATACTCCGCAACCAGAAACGTAGTCTTTTGAAGGATCTGCAAAAGCTAAGCTGTGAAAAGGATGAGATTGTGCTGCAGTTGCAGACGACCGTTGCACAATTGGAGGACGAGAATCGAACGATAACCAAGAGATGTATGCAGTTGGTGGAAGCGAAAATCGCTCTCAAGGACGAACTCTCGTCCAAGGAAACAGACTGCAGCGGCTTGAGCAATGAGGTCTTGGACTTGCAGATTACCGTCAAGGGTCTCCAGGAGAAGCTGCACGCACATGTAAGACAAAAGTTGAATGCTTACAAAAGTCCAGTGTTTCATCTTCTCAATTTACTTTTCAGATCACTGAGCTGAACCAAAAGGAGCAGGAATTGGACAGCTTAAAGCATGAAATATCCCAAAGAGATCAGTCGGATGAAGTCGCAGCATTGGTCGAAAAGAAACATCAGCAAGAACTACGCGAAAAAGAGGAGTCAATTTGTTCCCTTAGCAAAATGATTGACTCGCTAAGGATCGAAATAACGACACTGGAAGACCTCCGCATACGTTACGACGAGCAGCAGCAAGTATTAACACAGCTTCGCCATAGCCTGGCGGAACGGTGTCTTGAAGTGGAAACACTCAAAACCCACCAACAACCCGCACAAATCCAAAGTGAAGACCTCCCTTCCAGTCCCACCCTTGTCCCTGCGGCAGATCACGCGCTAAAGGAAGAAAACGAAAGGCTTCACCAACAAAACTTAAGTTTACACAAGGAATTGGAATGCATGCAGTCCAAGTCAGAAACGTCTAGTCACAGCTTAGAGCTGAATCACTTAAGGAAAACCAAACAGGAACTGGAGCAGGTCCTGCAAAAATACTTACAAGTTTGTAAATTGTATGAGAAATCAAAATTCGAATCCGACATGAAGGACATCACCGTGGAGAGATTCAAATTCGAGAAGGAGAAAGACAAGCGCGAGATCGAGACCCTGCGCCAGAAGCTCGTGGAAGTGTCGAATAAGTTTGAGTGTCAAAAGACTTTGGCGACGGAATTTGAGTTCGCCCTTGACAGAGTGCAGCAGGAAAAGCGTCGCCTTGAAGTCGAGAACAAATGCAATGCGGACAGAAGTGTGAAGCTGAAGGGGGAGCTCAACCGCAGCGCAGAGCTGGCCGATGAGAAAGAAGTGGAAATAGGAAAACTTAGAGCGGAACTCTTTGAAGTGCACGACAAGGCAAGCAAACAGAAAGCGGTGATGGATTCCAATGATCTGTCAACGCTGTTGCGCGAGAAGGATTCAAGCGAGAGGAGAGTTGAACTGATTCAAAAACTTCTCAGGCTTCACAAGTGTAGAGAGCAGCAGCTGAATACGGAGCAGATTGAGTGGGAAAATCTTCTAACCCACTCCAAGCGCGAAGTGGCACAGATTGATGCCGGCATAGACGACAGTGAGTTTGATGATTTGAATCAGCTTTTCGAAGAACAAAACCTGGAACTCAAGCAGATAAACGACAGCTATTGTCAACAGAGCATCAATCTGCGAAAGGCCATCGAGCACACGAAAGAGGAGAGTTATGTATTCCAACGGGAACTAGAAGTCGCCAAATCCAAAATATCGGCCTTGGAGACTCAGGTCGAGGCATTGGAAATCGAAAATGGGGATTACCAGAAGGAGATCGCACACTTGGCGGGCACCAACCAGCGCTTGGTGGAAGAATTCAACCAGGACTTCTCACAGGAGCGAGAGAATCACAACAAGCAGACCAAACAGCATCAAACGGAGATAAAGTTCTACGCCGCTGAGAATGCAGAGTTGAGGGAGAAGCTTCATGGTCTGCGCTCCGATGTGCAACAACTGAGTGCCAGCAATCAACAACTCTCGGTGGCATGTGATAGCGAACCCCAAAGAGAAGACACAGCTAAAGAGAGGATTTTGCAGAATGTCCTCGAAACTGAATACCGTCGGAAGATGAGTCGTTACGACGTGCACATCAGGTCGCTGCTCTCGAACGTCAAGAGCTACAAGAGAAATTTGGAAGCAGCAGAGAATCGCTACGCCGCACTGCTGGAGAAGTCAAAAGGCATGATTGAACCTGAAGAACTCGCCGTGATAGAAGACAACTTCAAGGACATGCGAGGACAGTTTGAGTCCAGCCAGAGGGAGATAAACGTAAGTGCAACACGCTCCGGGGGGTAGAGCTTATTAGCAACTTTCTTCTTGCAGGACTTGAGACATCAGCTGAAGACTGTGCGTGAACAGTTTTCCGTGGCTGATGGAAGCAGAACTCCGAGCAGCATGGATCTAACAAACCTTATGGACGACTACAAGAAGGTAACCTCTGTCAAAGAATTAACTTATTTTTATATTTCATTTGTCCCTCTGCACGCAGCTCATCCAGCAATCGCAGACCGCTAAGAAACGACTTCCGACAGCAGAGATCTACGACTTGATCAACAGAAGTAACAATTGTGTGCCAAAACTTACAAATATCTCCTCTTCCGTGGACGGGCTGCGAGCTGACGTTCAGCAAGTGTGCGCAGCAGTTAATCAGGCGGTCCTCGCCAACGGAGGTAGCCCACAGCCAAAGATGTCGCTCATGGACGAACTCAAGTTAGCCGGGCACGCCAAGATGTGTTGACATGGGGATAATCGTCTAAATCAATTGTAAATAATTCGTCTATAATTATTTATTTATATGTAACTTATAAAGACATGCTGATTTGTAAAATGTAGTTTATAGAGGGATCGGTGTGCGTATGCATCGGTTTGCATACGTAGCCAAGACCGAGGTAGGAAATATATGCCATAGATAGGGACATCACTGTTTTATTTCCCGTCTTCTGGGGTGGATGATTTTGTTAATACAAGACGATGGTGCTTTTGTCGGATCGATTGCTGTCCAGACTGTGTATTCGAAATGCGTTGTATAGAACCTTGTCTTCCTCGGACAAACGCGGACTCCACAATTGGCAACTTGGTAGAGATGGGACGTGAAATCGCCCTGACAAGCGGTTGTCGAAACAATTGGGCTCAAGACTGCTGACTGTAAGGCCCAAAATCGTGATCAACTTGTTTTGACAGTCACAACTGGAAAACTGAAGGATAAGCAAAACCGCAGAGCTGATTCTTGGTGCCAAAAAGTTATGCTCCCACGCAGACGGGAGCGAGGAATGCGAATGTGCAATGTGACTTCGAACAAATTCAGCGATTTTGCGACGACTGGAAGTTGATTATCAACTTCCTGAAGTGTGAAACCATCCTTTTCAGGACCCCGCGCACCATGGGATACGCGCACAAACTGGCGTAAGTTCGGCATAGTTGATTTGCAGGGAAGGCCGTTAGATGTGAAAAGTGTAGTAAGGTATCTTGGCATTTGGTTGGATCAATATCTGTATTTTGACAAACATGTAGACGCAGCTCTGACGAAAACTAAAAAAGCCTTTACTGTGGCAAGGGTTGTTTTACAGTAGCAGGGTGAAGGTAATCTGCTATATGGCCCTCATCCGGCCTGTTATGGCCTACGGTTGTCCACTGTGGTTCAATGTGAGTCCTTCCCAGATGGAAAAGATGAGGTTGTTCGAGAGACAGTGTCTTCGCACTTGTCTCCGGTTGTATCGTACACTCGAGTCTGAGTACAAGAAGTTCTATCCTAACGGCGTCTTGTACAACGATGCGAACTTGAACGGGATAGATAATTTTATTATTAAGCTGATCAGAAGGCATATTGCGCGAGCTATGACTTCTTCCAACAGTCTGATCTCTGGGGCTTTCGGAAGCAATATAATACATGGATCCACAAGGATATCCTGTCATCTTCCATGTCGTACGCCGAACAGTGGACAGGCGACTCCAATACGAACGGGATGTCGCTCGCAGTCACGAGGATCTCCTCCGGTTCAGTAGAGCGATCTCTGCTCGAGACAGGAGAGAGTCTGCCAAAGAACGGCAATTTTACTGGTGGTTACACCAAAATCAGCCCCTGCCGCCGCTGGATTTTCAAAATGAAGCGGCCAACTTACACAGACCTCAGGGTAGCGCAGGAAAAAAAATGATAAATAAAAAAAAGATGCACGCTGCGTATAAATTTTATATGTTAGGCATATACGAGGAGCGTTCAATATATTCTCGGTATCGGGGTTAAGCTGTAGTTGTATATATAAATTGACTTATTTATCAAGTAATACTATGATTTTAGTGCATTCATGTAAAATTTCATATAAATGTGATTATTAATTCGCGTATTATCTCTAGTTAAACAGAATACCCATTTATTGCCGACTTGAGTTCTTCATCATCCGAAAATCTTTTTCCACGACGACATTTTTTCAAATCCGGAAACAGGAAATAATCACTATGGGCATGGTCTGGACTATAGGGTGGGTGTTGGATTTCTTCGAAACCACAATATCGCGCAGCAGCCTTGGAAACTCGCGCCGTGTGAACAGGAGCGTTGTCATAAAGAAGTAACACACCCGCCGCGAGTTTAGCTCGTCTTTTCTTTTTAATTTCCTCCCGCAAATTATGCAAAGTGGAAGCGTAGGATGTGGCGTTGATGGTTTCACCTGTTTTTTTTGTACTCAATGAGTAAGATTCCCTTTGAGTCCCAAAAAACTGTGGCCATGAGCTTCCCGGCAGACGGAGTGACTTTGAACTTCTTCGGGGGGTCTGTTCCTTTTTTATGCCACTGCATGGACTCTTGTTTGCTTTCAGGGTCATAGTGGTGGACCCATGTTTCGTCACCAGTAACAATTCGATCCATAACACCGTCCGCGTTCTCACTACACATCTCCAAAAGCTCTCCAAAGCTCATGCGATTCTCACTTTTTTCTGAGGCGCTGTGAGCATTCGTGGCACCCACCTTGCACTGACCTTTGAAAGGTTAAGATGGTCATGAAGAATGGTGTGAATGGTACCAATTGAAAGCTTGGTGATCTCTGCCATCATTTTCACCTTTATTCGGGCATCCTCAAGAACAAGTTTTTCGACTTCTTTGATGCTTTCTCCCGTACGAGCAGTTGCCGGGGCGCCGTAGCGGGGGTCGTCTTCAATGCTCTCTCTGCCTCTCTTGAACTCACTTCACCACTTTTGCACAGTTGATAATGAAGGTGCGGAACCCTGGTAAACAGCCACCATCTCTTCATGAATAGTTTTTTGACTTTTTCCTTGCTTAGTGAGAAATTTAGTTACAGCGCGATGCTCAATTTTCACCATCATCGTCTCAGTTGCCATTATGATTCTGCTAAAGATAAAACGCGAATTAACGCAAATAATCACATTTACACATGAATGGTTGGATGTAAGAACGATTGTTAAGTAAGTTAAGCTAGTTTTAGTTATTTTTGTCTACCATGTAAGAAAAATGAATTTTAAAATAAAACAAAAACGAATGAAAAAAAGAAAGAAAAAGACAACGCGAATTCTAGTCAAAAATTCGTCGTCTACACGATCTAGGCCGCAAAGCTGACAATGCTGCAGCTAAGAGGGTCTTAGAATCCGAACCTCCTTATTCGAGAAGGAAAGGAAAAGCAAATCTTCGGTTTAAAGACCATGTCATCGCGGATACAAGACATCTTAGCCTTGACGAATGGCGTGTGACCGAAGCCCGGGACCGTCAACAATGGAAGCATTAGATGCGGGATCGTCGGACTGAGTAATAAGTCCTTGGTGGGCATCGCGCGATTGAGCACGTTTACCGCCACTCACGAGCATCTATTCTCTATGTAGAGACCCGAAGATAAGTTGCAACCATCCCCAGCAAAACCGCAGAGCTGATTCTGGTGCCAAAAGGTTCTGCGTCCACGCAGACGGGAGCGAGAAAGGCGAATGAAGGAGAAGTCACAACGCGAATTCTAGTCAAAAATTCGTCGACTACACGATCTAGGCCGCAAAGACGCCAATGCTGCCGCTAAGAGGGTCTTAGAATCCGAACCTCCTTATTCGAGAAGGAATGGAAAACCGAATCTTCGGTTTTAAGACAATGTCATGGCGGATACAAGAAATCTGAATCTTGACGAATGGAACCAGCGTGTGACCGAAACCCGGGACCGTCAGCAATGGAAGCATTAGATGCGGCTCGTCGGACTGAGAAATAAGTCCTTGGTAGAAATCGCGCGTTTACGGTCATTCATCATTTTGCATGTATTCACGAGCATGTATTCTCTATGTAGAGACCCGAAGATAAGTTGCAACCATCCCCCTCCTTCTCCCACAACCTAACAATCTAATCCTTCCTCTCCGGTGGTCTGGATCAAGGTGTTAGGTTAGGTTAGGTACGTGGGTAGTATGGGTCCAATTGGATCCATTGTAATGCCCAGGGGAGGGGGGATTTAAAAGCCTCCTCCTTTCTACTCCTTTTCGTGCTCCGAGTGTTAAAATGACGATTTGACCTGAGGTGTTGATGCGTCTGTTATCTCAACGATCCAGAAATCTTGACGAACCTGCAAAGAGATGTTGGTGGGATTTCCGTAAATACTTGAGATCTTGGAAGAAAAATTCTCTGTGTTCTGTGTCTCAATAGGCAGAGGCTGGGGCATTGACGAAGGAAGTGAGTGGTCCTCTAGTTCTTCTTCGTCCCCGCAACCCCTGCATATGGTTTTCTGGGTAAGTCCCATTTTGTTTTCGTGGTATCTCAAATGATTGTGACCGTAACATACGCAGCAGCTCTTTGTTGCATAGGAGAAGTTTGTCAGTCCCTGCGCTGTTGAACGTCGGCCATAGCATTCGGGTAGTCTCACAAGTGGTTAACGAGTTCCACCTTTCATTATCTAGCTCCATGATTTTATCGTCCACTTTCTTCCTGAACATCTGCCAGAGGTGGATCAATGCATGGGATTGCTTGGGATGGGTCGATTTCGGCCCCTTTTCTGGCAAGCTCATCTGCTACCTCCTTGCCGGTTATGTCCCTGTGTCCTGGGACCCAGCATAGAGTAATCGAGTGCTGCGTGCCGTGAAGCTAAGTTCTTCGCAGCAGCTTACGACCAGCTTGGACGTAATTTCTATAGCCGAAAAAATATATCATTTTGGCCGCTTCTTTGACCACCAGGACCTCCGCTTGGAAAACACTGCCGTAGTCAGGTAGTCCGATAGAGCAGTGGAAGAGATAATTAAATGGTCTTTCAAAATCTAGAGAGGGAAGGGTATAGTCGCTTACTGTTTGTTCGATTTGTCGTCTTTTAAGTATGCATGCGTGGCCATGGGGGCTGAAGCGCCAACCTTTGGATTGAATAATCCTAGTTGCAATCATCCCAGCAGTTTTCTGCAGATAGAGGTTAAGTGGAAGTAGATCCAGTAGGACCTCTAAGTCTGCCGTAGGGGTGGTGGAGATTGCTCCGGTCACACCAACGCATGCGCGCCTGGATCAAGGTGTTATGCGACCGAGTTGTCGAGCATCAACTTGGTTGGGTGCTCACTCGAAAAACTAGCACAGTCGCGAACGAAGTATGCGTGAGTAGAATCCCAGATTAATCCTTGCCGGATCTCTGCTTAGCCGGACCTCCCTTTCTCCGCTACTCGTAGGACCCAACATGAACAAAACGAATTCTAAAAAAATAAAAAGAGATCGTTCTAACTATATATGCTTCCAAAGACACCCCAACTCCTGAAGTGCAGAGGGCTAGAGCGACGCAATCCGCATCTAAAAATTTCACAAGCCAGATGAAGCACATGTCAAAAACGCCATCTTTCCCGGTTCCTGCACGGATCCTGCAACCTCCGCCCGTGGAGTTGCCTCCTCCTCGAAGGCCATCCGACCTTCTTATAGAAGATACTAGGAGACTACACCTCGGGTTCTGGAACGCCTAAGTTATTCTTCCGGAAAGCTAACGAAGCAACCGGAGTGGTGAAAAGTCGCACAGAGGTGGGCACTACAAATGATGTCACACCAAACTCGCCAGATCACTGAGGTGTCACCCTCGGATTCAAAAAGACCGAAACCGAGTGGTGAAATCACCAATACTGTCAGTAGGCTCAGCAGACCGTACAGTGTAGTGCTGAAGCGACATCAGGCATTAAGTTGGAAGAAGGTAAAGGGTGGTTAAATTTTAAGGGCCGATGTTGATTTTGAATAAAACACAAATTATTTAGGAAATTATTGTCTTTTCTTTTTATTTTGATAACACTGGTATGGTTCAATTATGTATAGAACAAAATATCGGCCAAATGGCCGCCGCGACCTTGGCGGCACACCTCCATCCGATGGTCCAAATTTTCGATGACGCTGAAGCATAATTGAGGTTCTATGCCGTTAATGTGCCGAATTATCTCAACCTTTAGCTCTTGAATTGTTGCTGGCTTATCGACGTACGCCTTTTCTTTCAAATAACCCCAAAGAAAAAAATCCAACGGTGTCAAATCACGTGATCTTGGCGGCCAATTGGCATCGCCACCACGTGAGATAACACGGCCATTGAATATGTCGCGCAAAAGAGCCATTGTTTCGTTAGCTGTGTGGCAAGTGGCACCGTCCTGTTGAAACCACATATCCTCCACATTCATATCTTGCCATTCGGGCACCAAACAGTCACTCTTTGTGGGTGCATTGGTTTTTCGACAATTCGCCCAAATGTGGCAATTCTGCTTATTGACGAATCGACTGAGGTGAAAATGTGCCTCATCACTGAAGATGAATCTCTCACGAAGTGCACGATATGCATTTTGATTTGAACGCCCATTTTCATAATAAACCTGAATAACTTTAACGCGTTGCTCGATTGTGTATCTCTCCATGGTTCAAATTCAGTTAGTCTGAAATTGATAAATGTCAAATGAAATGCAGAAAAATACTTGATGTTTAGGTGTGGTTGAGATTCAACATCGGCCCTTAAAATCCTTTACCACCCTTTAGATTTTGCGATCAACATCTATATCGCCGATTCTGGAAAACGAAAGGTCATATTATATGTAGTAGATTGGGAATGGTGTGGAAGGGTGCGCGGCTTGAGGTCGTAATGAGAGATGTCTTCCCCTCCCCTCCCACTTCCGCTAAGCCTCCGCGGGATTTGGCTACTATTCTAAAGTTCAGTCAGCTCTGCAACCCGGATCTTGCCAACCTCAATTGGAAGGTCGCAAAGCTTGAGGAACTAAAGGGAGAAACCAGGGCCGCAGTGATCAACAAGGAATCGGTGGGCCTTCTCGCAAAGTCAAAACGTGCAAACCATTACGTCTTTGGGGCGATAACCTTAAAGGTTTACAAGATGGATGGGGAGGAAACTGTGAAAGCAGAACAGCTGCTCTACCTGTCGATAATACACTGATGGCTGACGGAGCCAATGGCCCGATACTCTCCAACTTGTCTGCCATCGCTGAGGAAATCCCTGCCACTAGTCTGGTACCGATGGAGGTGGATGAGGAAGGTATTAGCCTCCAGGAAACAACTTCCATCCAAGGGAGCGGTGGAGATGACTGCCTTTTGATTTGAATGTGATTCTAGCTGCAGTTAGCAGTGTTTATGCTTATGGAGGTGGCTTGTGGTAACATGAATTAGCTCAAGATTGAGCCATCTTATTGGTTCACTGCGAATGAAGTGAAGTTGTTCGGTTTGCTTAAACGAGACCAAGAGCGACGCTTCTTTTTAAAAAAAATTATTAAAGATTTGTTTAATTTCGTCTCAGAGTTGGCTAATTGAAGACGACCGGTGCGGCGTCAGTGCTGATGGACAATCGTGATTCTGATGGATGCATTTTGGCAAACACGGATGATTTTTCTACGGCCGAGGTAACTCTTTTCTTGGACTTGCCGGTAGATATCGGGCAGCTTGGTGATAAGGTGTTCTGTTGGTCTGTAGAATAGTTTAGGATTGCCATAGGGCATAAAACACACTTAGGATAATGGTCTTAGTGATGATGCGCCGTGTGTTCAGGTGAACGTTACTTTTAGGACAGATAATTCAAAATGATGCACCTTGCAGCCAATGCCTTTTTAAAAGTGATGTGATATCTACAGATTGATTTTTTCAGTTGTCTAAAGTTAAGATGGTTACAGAAAGCTCCACTACCTAATCCATCCTTTGTTCTGCGACGGTCAGCCACCAGTCAGTAGACAGCCACCGAGTCTCTTATGGACAAGAAGTCATCGCCATTGAAATTTGCGTTCTAAAATTGCTTCAAATGGCCGATGGACTGTCAGTGGGAATGGAACTATAAGTCGATGGAACCGAGGAAATGCTTATATATCGCTAACTTCTTGATTACTCACACGTATTCAGATCCAAGTCGTTGCTCCGCAGGTTCTAGCAATAGCCAGGCGGGCACAAATGAAATGTGTTAAGGTAAGTCTCTCTGCTATGTATGTTGTTGCAACTGCGACAGTGTGTGTTGTGTGGGATACCTAGTTTTGCGGACTATCGGACAGCGTCCCGTACAGACCGCCATCATTTCAGCGATATAATGTCGAGTTCTCAGAAGCAGATCTTTTGTTTTGGATCGGTTGTACTCGTAAGAGTACTATAGCACGCACAATGCGAGTGGTAGCCTGTAGAATCTACACCCATGTCTACCAGGCACTGTGGCGCCACTCATAGTATTATCATAATTACATCTTTCAACTTTTCGTCTTCATAAACAAATTCACGTCATTTTAGATTAAGTGAAACCCCAATATCGTCGCTGCGTTGCACATGCCGATACCAGGCTCTCCATCTATCTTAGCCAAACTAAGAGCTCTAATTCGGCGGAAGCCTAATGTGCTGTCGGCCATCATGCGTCCTTTCCACTTGAAGGATCGCAGTTCTGTTGGACATTCGAAGGACCAGTTTAAGTTTAGGGAATGTCTGGCTGGACATGCAATCTGCGCTCAGAATCAACTCGTCGTTGAAACTAAAGGGTGGTTAAATTTTAAGGGCCGATGTTGAATGTGAACCACACCTAAACGTCAAGCTTTTTCTGCATTTCATTCGACATTTCTCAATTTCAGACTAACTCAATTTTAACCGTGGAAAGATACACAATCGAGCAACGCGTTAAAATTATTCAGGCTTATTATGAAAATGGGCGTTCAAATCAAAATGCATACCGTGCACTTCGTGATTTTTTTGGTCAGCATAATCGACCAAATGTAGCCACATTTTTATCGTTAACAAGCAGAATTGCCGCATTTGGGCGAATGATAATCCAAGAGTTATTGTCGAAAAACCAATGCACCCACAAAGAGTGACTGTTTGATGCGGTTTATGGGCTGGCGGCATCATCGAGCCGTATTTTTTTCCAAAATGAGGCCGGTCAGGCAGTTACTGTGAATGGTGTTCGCTATCGTGAAATGATAACGAACTTCTTATGGCCCGAATTGGAAGATATGAATATGGATGATATGTGGTTTCAACAGGACGGTGTCACTTGCCACACAGCTAACGAAACAATGGCTCTTTTGCGCGACAAATTCAATGGCCGTGTTATCTCACGTGGTGGCGATGTCAATTGGCCGCCAAGATCATGTGATTTGATACCGTTGGATTTTTTTCTTTGGGGTTATTTGAAAGAAAAGGCGTACGTCGATAAGCCAGCAACAATTCAAGAGCTAAAGGATGAGATAATTCGGCACATTAACGGTATAGAACCTCAATTATGCTTCAGCGTCATCGAAAATTTGGAGCATCGGATGGTGGTGTGCCGCCGAGGTCGCGGGGGCCATTTGGCCGATATTTTGTTCCATACATAATTGAACCATATCAATATTATCATAATAAAAAGAAATGACAATAATTGCCTAAATAATTTGTGTTTTATTCAAAATCAACATCGGCCCTTAAAATTTAACCACCCTTTACTTAAAAATCTCTCATGGACTGTTAGATTAGTGGGTAGACGCAGAAGGCATGTCCCACTTTCATCGCTATTCAAAGTTTGCGTTCTAATATTGCTGCAAATGGCCGCTGTGTAGATGGGAATGGAAATATAAGTCGAAGGAAGTGAGGAAATGCTTATGTGTCGCTCACTTCTAAATTACTCACATGTATTCAGCTCCAGGTTGAAGCAGGTTGAAGCGTGCCAAACCTGCACTTGACCGAATCCCCCACAGAGTACAAAAAAAACGACTAAATTGATGAATGTCAACAATTTCAAACACTGAATCTTTACAGTAATTGGATTTTTTTTTTATTATCTATCGAGTTGTATAATTTATATTAAATCTCTTATCGTCTAGACAAAAAAAAATATATATATATATATCGAACAACTAATTAAACTTATTTTCCATAAAAATAAAAAATAAAACATTCAAAAGAGAAGGACGCAAAAAGAACAGAGTTACATGTTATACTAAATTATAAAACAAATACGTAATTACAAAATGATATCGTTATGTTGAATACGACAGAAGAAAAAAAATATTAAAATATATATATATTAGGTGACTAGACTAGTGCAATGATCTTTACATATATATTTATAGATTTAATTGATGTTCACAATCATTTCCCTCTGACTCCTCTGATCACTAGGAAGAAACGAATGCATTTTGTTCATTATTTATCTAAATTTTACTTAAACTTAGGTTCTTTTCATCGTTTGTCGTTCATGATCTTCATCATCTTTATCATCTATAGGCTTAATTTGTTTTTCTTCGCTTGTTTGTTATTACAAATTATGCACACACTTAGATAAACATTTATGCATTGATTTAGATTGCATTAAGCGGAATGAAATAATGTGTTTAGTTAGTGAAAATGTGCGTCCAAATTGTGTGAATGTGGTTGAGTGTAAATGGAATAAGTTAACAAATAATCTCTAGTATGCAAATAAAATGCTCCCCCCTCACAAGAAAAGCCCATGAATTTGTTCCATTCTTGAATGCTGCAGTGGCACTAATGGAGACGCAAACATTCGACCGGGGATATCAGCTATTTATTACATATTACATACTTACATATTACAGACTAGAGTTACTAACAGCTAACATGAGCCACTTCCTCCTTTGCACCACCTCTTGCGGATGTCAAGAAAAGTGTGGATGATAGAACTAGCAAATGAGAGGTGGAACTCGCAAACTGACAAACTCCTACAATGCGACCAAAAGATACTGCAGATGGTAGTTGGAGCGCTACCCATCTGAAGCACCACGAAAATAAAATGGGACTTACCTCTGACTTCATTTGCAGAGGCTGAACGAAGAAGAAAGAGAGGACACGCCTCACTACCTGCATCACTGGCCCACTCTCTGCCAGTTGAGACACGGAACACTTCTTCCAGGACCTCCAGGAACTCAAAAATCTCTATTTTCATGTTTATTAGGATTTCAGGATGGCTGGACAACAAACACGCATGATGGTTACGAGGAAGTTGTGAGGAGTAAAATGCCCCTGGTTGATTTAAGTGGCTATCCGATTTGTCTCACATCGGGTACAAATAGCGCAGTTGCGCGCCGTTTTGATACCACACCTCGTAGACCGTGATTGTTTGGTTAGTCTGTGGCGTTTAGGAATTGAACAAATGGTGATTGTGTTCGATATACTTTGGTTAGCGATCTCGGAGATGTCACTAAGGAAGGGTTTGCTGAACGCTATTTATCTTTGCTTGGCTAGTGCCGGACAGTCACAGAGAAAGTGAGGAAAGTCTGTACTCTGAGTGGGTGTCGAGGCAACTGCGACAGTGTGGGTTGAACGGTATTCCGAGTCTAGCAGCGTGGATGTCTATAAGCCAGTGCCCCGTGCTTACAGCCACGACTCTAGCAATTTCTTTTGAGAACGTCATCAGTCCTTCTTTTAGTGTAGGAGGGACTAGTCCACCTTCTACTAGCTAAGACCAGGAAGTGTTGATAGATGGCGTGTTTGAGGTCTTTGATTGGAGGGCCTACCAACTCAGTAGAGGCGTTGCCGGAAGCTCCTTGAAATAGTGTCAGCAATCTCATTTCTCTCTATGTTGCTGTGGCCTGGAACCCAGAGGAGAGTAATATTACACCTGCTACTGGCCTGTTTGAGTTCTTCCTTACACTGTTGCACCAATTTGGAGGAAGTGTATACTGAGGAGATGGCCCTTATGGCTGCTTGGCTGTCGATGCAGATCGCTGCAGGAGTTTACACGCTTCTGATCGCTAGTACTTTAGCCTGGAAGATACTCGAGTGATCTTGGAGGCGGTAAGAGTTCGCTGAACTGAGCCTACAGCGTGGTCTATCTTAGATCCATCTGTGTAGATCAGAAATTGCTATTCAGAGACGAGTGATTGGGATTTCCATTTCTCTTCAAAAGGAAATCGGCACTGTGCCGCGTTATCGAAGTCTATGGTGGATGTGATGTAGTCTGTAGGAGCTGGGATTAGGTGCTCGGGCAGGAGTTGCAGGGCTCTGCAATGGTCATACGGTCTCGCTGACCAACCTCCGGCTTCTCTGAGTATGATGGCGCTGCACATGCACTACATAATTGATGTAAAGATCCAGTGGGAGGAGATGTAGGAGCACGTTCAGTGCTTCGATGGGGCATGATCTCATGGCCCCGGAAGTTCCGACTCCTGCCGATCTCTGGACTTTGTTGAGTTTGTGTAAACTTTGTTTTACTTAGGGTGGCCCACCATACTAGTGAGCCGTGGGTGAGAATGGGACGGACAATAGCTGTGTATATCCAAAATGCTCCTACGTGCATCACAATGGGTCTATCATGCCCTAAGTGGGACTTCACTTGTGAGTCTACTCACTAATCTAACAGCCCATGAGAGATTTTTAAGTAGTTTCAACGACGAGTTGATTCTGAGCGCAGATTGCATGTCCAGCCAGACATTCCATAAACTTAAACTGGTCCTTCGAATGTCCAACAGAACTGCGATCCTTCAAGTGGAAAGGACGCATGATGGCCGACAGCACATTAGGCTTCCGCCGAACTCTTAGTTTGGCAAAGATAGATGGAGAGCCTGGTATCGGGATGTGCAACGCAGCGACGATATTGGGGTTTCACTTAATCTAAAATGATGTGAATTTGTTTATGAAGACGAATAGTTGAAAGATGTAATTATGATAATACTATGAGTGGCGCCACAGTGCCTGGTAGACATGGGTGTAGATTCTACAGGCTACCACTCGCATTGTGCGTGCTATAGTACTCTTACGAGTACAACCGATCCAAAATAAAAGATCTGCTTTGGCGAACTCGACATGGTATCGCTAGATTGGTGGCGGTCTGTATGGGACACTGGCGGATAGGAGATCATGCCGCAAAACTAGTTGCTCTCGCAGTTGCAACCACACAGAGACCTTAACACATTTCCTTTCTGCCTGCCCGGCTCTTGCTAGATCGCTTGGTAAATCCTTCTTCAACTCACTTGATGAGATTACTGCAAAGGATATTAAGGAACTTATGTCCTCAGGTTGGATTTAGAGATATCCCAAATATACACTTTAAATATAATATATAACAACTGTGGCATTAAAGTGGCTGCTAATTAGGTTCTCACCGAACCACCACCTCTACCTTACTACTTCTCTCACGAGTGGAAGGGACTAAAGTTGTGTGCCGACTCCGAACGACGAAGTTTTGGAAGCTTTTCCTAGATAGTCATACTCCCAAGAGCTTTGTCTTTGAAACCCCCGGATCGTCGCAATCTCAAGAACAGATGAAGAGGCCCTTGTTCTTTTCGAGAGAAAAGTTCTGCGTTCCATCTTTGGTCCTGTTTGCGTTGAGGTTTTTGTTTTTTTGGAGATGAAGATTCAACCATGTACTGTACGGGCTGTACAGCGACATGAGCTTAGTCAGACGTCTACAGATTCAACGCCTAAGATGGCTATGCTATGTAGAGCGCATGGGCAACACTGCTCCAGTCCGAAGAGTCGTCGACTCCGAAGCAGTGGGACAACTCCAATAGAGGACACCCACGGCACCGATGGCGCACACAAGTGGAGAATGACCTCAAAATTGGCGAGCGAAATTGGAGGCAGCTGGCTAAAGATCGTGCCAGCTGGAGAATTTTGATGACTGATGGGCAGGTCCAGGACAAGAAGAAGGATCGTCGCAAATACTTTACCAGTACTTTTCTTGATCGCAAAGGTCACACTGTGTGACTGTAAACGAATTATGAATTTGCAAGCTCTTAGAGAATCATTATCTTATCCAAAGTTGTTTGCGTCCTCAGTAGTGCACGGCTAGCATTCACACTTCGTTTCAATTCATATGAATCGAACGTGTTCTAACACATTACACTTATCAAAGTTAATTTAAACTAATGTCGAAGTTGAACTTTATGAATTTTCGGTATTTTATGTAACTAACATTTGTTTTTGCATTTATTCTTTATATATGCATGTATGTATGTATGTATGTACGTACGTAGAACTATTAAGTATTAATATTTCTCTAAATAAATAAATATATACGTATATACTATATATATTTGTTTGTTTTGCATTTTCTCTTCATCGTAATCGTCATTTCTTCGTTTCATATTTTGTTCATTTCTCTTTCATTTAATAATTATTATTGTTTAGGTAAATTTAGACATATTTGTAGAAATGTTTGAATTATTTTCAATTGTTTTGTTTTTCATTTTGTGAGACATTAAACGTGGTTTTTGGTTTTTTGGTTTTTTGTTACGTGATCCATTGAGACAAAAGTAAGCGAAAGATTATTATTTTCTTGTTGGTTTGTTTTGTTTTACAAAAAATTGTATAAAAAAACTATTTAACTATAACAGCACTACTATGTATGTATAATATAAGTACAACACTTATTAATGTATCTCTAATTTGAGAATTTCAATACTTTTTTTTTCCTGTTACTGTTACATGCAATGTGTGTTGATAGCTTCAAGGTGTAAAATCAAAAAAAGCAAACACAAACATTTTTTTTATGGCTGTCAGTGTGTGTGTGTGTGTGTGTGTGTGGTTTAGTGTCGTTATTATATCTGCGGCAATAACCCCTAGCAGCATAAGTCAATTTGGGGGAAGCATTTGAAGTTGTTAGCATCAGTTGAAGCGCACGACTTGTGTCCTTTTCAAAAGTCTATGGATGTCCACTCGTGATAGAACAATAGCACGCACAACACGAGTGGTTGCTGAGAAGCTAGGCCCTGGCCCTCTACGGGCTGTAGCGCCACCAATATTATGGGTGTTTTCATAAACGTCGGAAATCTGCGCTAATACAACCGCATTTCTTTTCTCATGCGTTTTTGAACACACGCACGGTGCAGAATGTCTGCAGGCTTGCTTTAGTACAACATATTCTTCTTCCAATCGCCCCTGTTTGCAGTCAAAAAGTAATGACTGCAGATCGATGAGCTATTGACGATTATGAACAGTAGACACTGAAGTTCACCTAAGTTAGTAGGATCGTAGGTACATATAAAGGGTGGTTCATTTTTAAGGGCCGATGTTGAATGTGAACCGCGCCTAAACGTCAAGTTTTTTTCAACATTTCATTTGACATTTCTCAATTCCAGACTAACTCAATTTGAACCGTGGAAAGATACACAATCGAGCAACGCGTTAAAGTTATTCAGACTTATTATGAAAATGGGCGTTCAAATCAAAATGCATATCGTGCACTTCGTGATTTTTTTGGTCAGCATAATCGACCAAATGTAGCCACATTTTTATCGTTAACAAGCAGAATTGCCGCATTTGGGCGAATGATAATCCAAGAGTTATTGTCGAAAAACCAATGCACCCACAAAGAGTGACTGTTTGGTGCGGTTTATGGGCTGGCGGCATCATCGGGCCGTATTTTTTCCAAAATGAGGCCTGTCAGACAGTTACTGTGAATGGTGTTCGCTATCGTGAAATGATAACGAACTTCTTATGGCCCGAATTGGAAGATATGAATGCGGACGATATGTGGTTTCAACAGGTCACTTGCCACACAGCTAACGAAACAATGGCTCTTTTGCGCGACAAATTCAATGGCCGTGTTATCTCACGTGGTGGCGATGCCAATTGGCCGCCAAGATCACGTGATTTGACACCGTTGGATTTTTTTCTTTGGGGTTATTTGAAAGAAAAGGCGTACGTCGATAAGCCAGCAACAATTCAAGAGCTAAAGGATGAGATAATTCGGCACATTAACGGCATAGAACCTCAATTATGCTTCAGCGTCATCGAAAATTTGGACCATCGGATGGAGGGGTGCCGCCGAGGTCGCGACGGCCATTTGGCCGATATTTTGTTCCATACATAATTGAACCATACCAATATCATCATAATAAAAATAAATGCCAATAATTTCCTAAATAATTTGTGTTTTATTCACAATCAACATCGGCCCTTAAAATTTAACCACCCTTTATCTGGATAAAGCAGCCCTTTATTAGTCTGACGCTTATGAAAACACACAATGTCTTGCCAGACTGAAGACCGAAACAAAATAGCACCATTAACTCAATTTGAGCACACATCGACTTATGCTGTCAGGCGGCTATTGCCACAGATATGAATACAGAAACTGATTGGATGTCCAGATGAGCAAGCTTCAGATAATTTAGCAGTCGAAAGCGAAACAAAATGAAACGAATGATTGCCTTTGAAAAGATATCTAGCATCCCTGAGAGAGTATCGTCGACGACCATAGTCTTACGATCTTCACGTTTGTTTTTTTTTTTTTTGTTTTTTATATATATACTATATTTATATTTATTTTTGTTTGTTTTTATTATAATTGTTTTTTTTATTTCCTGCAAGATAAAGCCTTGTTCAGAAATTTGAGGCACTCTCTTCTTATTGCTTTTCTGAATATTTGAAGTTCGTTAGCTTAGCAAATGTAAGCACTCCCCCGCCGCCCTCGTTGGGGGGAATGAAAGCAACGCATACATAAGTAGGTTTGAAAAAAAAAAAGTAATGTGAAATCAGGGAGGTTAGGCAGCAGTAAAGCAGCAATGGCAAATGAAGACGGCTTGCATAACGTGTTCATGATGTAATTGGCTCGTAATGAAATGACATGCGATACGGCTTAAGGGGTGGATGAAATGATTGTACACGTTTCTTGTTTGCTGCGACTTGCTCAATAGCAACAAACAAGAACTAAATTAAAAATACAATGGGGGGTAAAGAGAACCGCTCACTCTGCGCTCTATGAGCTGTAAACGAATGTACTATGGATGGCGCTTGGGTTCTACGTGGGGACTCATGTCCAGCTTGTATGGCAACTACTTGAGAGGTGTTTTCACGAGTAGGGGCGATAAGCAGTTTGATGTGGACTGCGAAGGGCGAACCTTTTTCTAGACCCACTGAATTGTCAGAGACGCGATAGAGGTGGAAATGTGTATTATGGAAGTTGTTCTTGTCGCCTGTTCAGGAATGACCCGGCTCCATCACATCGACCAGAGACCAGAGGATAGTCTTCGAACCTGAACCTATTATTTCGAGAAAACGTATTCCTCGTTTTCGAACCGCCACTATAAGGACCGGACAGAAAACAACTTGGGATTGATGAATGGGAGTAGGGAGTTCACAGGTAAGGGGGATTCTCGTTTGCTGGCCTGACATGTGTGTAAACTGATTTAACCAATCGTAAACAAAGTGGAAAACATGGGGGAAACCATCATTTAAAAGTCGCCTCTCTAGGATACATAGGTTCTTTGGCGTCTTCCTAGAATTTGTTGAGGTCTCTTGTTCTTATAAAGAGAACACGTTCAGTTGCATGCGTACATGGCTTGACATTGTTTATTCTCTGGCCATCTAAGTCCTTGAAAGGAGGACACATGATACCACTGCTACGGTGACAAAATAAAAGACTACTACACAATCCAACTAAAGGGTAATTTTTTAGCTGTTATCTTTTTGGCAACACTGGTTTAAACAGCTGACGCACGTTTCGTGTTTTGTTTCACTGTCAAACATCTTCAGTTTGGTCTATAATTTAACCATGAATCGTCTTACAAACGAACAACGCTTGCAAATTATTGAATTTTATTATCAAAATGCGTGCTCTGTTAAGAAAGTTCATCGCGCGCTTCTTCCATTTTATGGTCAGCTCATTTTTGGCTTAATGGGTATGTAAATAAGCTGAATTGTCGATTTTGAAGTGAATATCAGCCAGAAGCATTGCAAGAGCTACCAATGCATCCAGAAAAAGTCACAGTCTGGTGCGGTTTATGGGCTGGTGGCATCATTGGACCGTACTTCTTCAAAGATGATGCGAATCGTAACGTAACTGTGAATGGTGAGCACTACCGTGAGATGATATCCAACTTTTTTTTGCCCAAAATGCAAGAGCTTGACTTGCACGACATGTGGTTTCAATCACATGGTGCCACATGCCACCCAGCACGCGCAACAATGGACTTATTGAGGGGCGAGTTCGGTAAACATTTTATTTCGCGTTCAGGACCGGTCAATTGGCCGCCTAGATCGTGCGATTTAACGCCTGTAGACTATTTTTTGTGAGGCTATGTTAAAGCTCATGTATATGCAGACAAGCCCGCTTCAACTGACGCATTGGAAGACAGCATTGCAGCACTTATTCGTGAGATACCTGCCGAAATGTATGCCAAAATTGGACTAAGCGGATGGACCATTTGAGGCGCAGTCAAGGTCAACATTTGCATGAAATAATCTTCAAACATTAAATTATATGGACCGTATTATCGATTCAAATAAAGATTTTATGCATTTTTCTGAATTGTATGTTTCTTTTTTGAAAAACTTTCCTATAGCTTTTAAAAAAAAACACCCTTTAGTATAAACGAGAATTTCAGAGTTGAAATCCAGATGAAAATTAATCGCAAACATTAAACAAAGCCAATGAAGTAAATCATAAAGGAATACAAAGAACAAGGATCATAGATCAAGATCAAGCTCTGCCGTAGAATTTCCTGCTTCATTGATGTCGGTAACGAACTCACCGTGACCATCCTTGTCAAAGAAGATTGTAGACAAGATCACGCGCTGACATGTGAACTCTTTAATATCGTTCTTGAGAAGCTAGGGAGAATTCCGTACAACTGCAAGTATGAACAAATGACATTGAAGTGACTGCACTGGCTCGGCCACATCGAGCGCATGGACAACAATGCTCCAGCAAAGAGGGTCTTTGAATTCGAGCCTACTGGTTCGAGAAGGAGAGGAAGACCGAATCTCTGGTATAAAGACCAAGTAATCGCGGATGCAAGACAGCTCGGTCTTGATCACTGGAAGCAGCGTTCCCAGGACCGTCAACGATGGAAGGCAGCAATTGCTCAGGCTCGGACCCTCCAGGGGTCGACGGCCTGATAAGTAAGTAAGTAAGTGAAGTGATTGATCGAACACAGCAAAGCGTCAATAAGTTACTTGCCGACATTGAGACGGAAGCTGCTTAAATGGGTCTCGTCTTCTGGAGTGTGGGTGTGATCTTAATGATTGCAACTAGAGGAGAAGATCCACGAGTTGTGCAAGTTGAAAGCGCCATAAGTGCAGCCAGGCGTCTACGAGTCCAAGGCATAAGGTGTATGAGGCATGTAGAGTGCATGGATCCGAAGAGCCTTCGACTGCGCGCATTTGGGACAACGCCCGCGTTCTTCCCGGTGTACACAAATAGAAAAGACTTCAACCAACGTGATGTGTGCAAACGGATGTAGTTTTTCGCTTTTTGGTTGAGGTCTAGGTCGGTCATGAATTGATCATGCCACACAAAGAAGAGATCAGGTCCATCATGAATTGCAGCCCCACCCACAGAAGAGATCATCAGAAATGAAGACTACGATTCATAAGCTAAATTAATGGTGACGTGAAAAACGCAGGATGTGCTCGTGTTATCTGTAATCTTCTTCCTAAATGAGCATTTTTCATTCCTTTTTGTTGTCGTTTTTTTTAAAGCTTCTGTCGAAAATCTGACAAGCAAAGAGATCTAATGAAAGCGAGCGAAAGCATCGTTTAATTTAATTTAAAACATGAACCGATCTTGACTTTATGAGAAGGAAATACAATGAAATTGATTCTTATCACGTTTACTATCGATGTTCTTTTACATTTAAAATAAATGAACACACTCCAGCCAAAGATCAGATGTGAAGGTGTTAGCAACCATCAGCAATTGTGTACCGTCTTAACCATGTAAACGTAAAATGCCCGAAGATGGTACAAGTTTACGCAAGGGATGGGAGAAATGGAGGTCTAGGAAGGAAGTGTGGCTGTACACGTACAAATTAAGTGACTCAAGGAAGTTACAGTGGACGCTCCCTAAGTCGAATTTTCACGGGATATACAAATTTGTTCGAGTTAGAGGGAGTTGGTACACGCTCATGGTATGAAGCAGGCCAAGAAACTCTTTGGTCAACATGACCGCAAGAGGTTTGAAGCATGTATCAAAATGAGCAACAACAACCTTCGTATCCTAACATGCTTCCTACCAGGGCACTGTAAACTCAGGAAGCACCTAAGGAAACTAGGAGTATCAGAAGAAGGTCTCTGCAGATTCTGCGGAGAATTTAATGAAATTCAAGAACATATACTGGGATTTTGTGCGGCGCTAGCCCACAGAAAGATATCTGGGCAAACACCTAATATTAGAGGAAGAATTGAAGTCACTAGAACGAGCTGTCATTCTCAGATTCCTAAAGGAAACTGGCTTAGAGAGAATACTCTACGACAAATCTCTTCCACCTTCGCGCAATAGGAGCAAGTAACTCTCAATACGACTCTGAAAAGAGCTGCATGGGAGGGGAGCCCTTAAGAAAGCAAAGGTATGAATAGGGGCACAGTAGATCTTAAATAATAGAGGAAATTGGACTTAAAGGATGGTTTTTTGTATGAAAAATTGAGGAGAATGTATGGCGAGTTAGAGATGAATTCGACTTAGGGAGAGTTTACTGTATTTCCGAAATCTAGAAGACCAAGACCTTGATAATAGGAACCGACGCACTTACGAACTAGACCACGAGGGCGTCAGGAAGAATAGATTGGTTGTCACAGAGGCAAATAGTGAAGTTTTGTGAAGTTTTTTTGATGAATGTACAAAAACTGATTGTTGATACAATGAAAGAAACACAAGTGTGAGGGAATTCTGTAAGAAACTGGCAAGTTCCTCAACTGATACCAAGATGTCGAACTCAGACGTCATATGCAACTGAATTGAATGAAACTGAGATGAGAGTATGCCAGAAGCTACACATGAATGTGATCAACCTTCAAATCGAATCGATCGATGTGCGAGTAAATCAATTACGACTTGCTCCCAAATAGCCATTCGCTACTCCGTCCCAATTCAATCAGCTAAAGAGTCATAGCTTCCAAGATAAGATTACAAGCACTGACACATAACAGAAGCCAAAAGATAATCCCCCTTATCCACTCCTCGGTGCTGCCGGCCAACATTCGTCATCAAAGCAAAAAAAAAAAATGGAGAAACAAAATTCACGATTGAATTAAGATTTTCTCAAAGAGCAAAGCATTCCGTTGAACAATGCAAGGCTACCAAAGTATTTACAGCAAACGAGAATGGAAATACCAAAAAAAAAAAAAAAATGAAATCATAATTGATTGAAACACCAATAATGCCGTGCGCATGTGTGTCGTGTGTCGTGTATATGAGTGTATGTGTGTGTGTGTGCTTTAGTGTATTAATCGAATTTCTGTGCGGTGCGTTCTGTTTTCTTAATTAACTTCTATTTTGTTTTCTCGTCGCTGGGCTTAAATAATACATGTACACATAAATGTGTACCTTACATACCTTACAATACCATTAAGAACGATAAAATAATCCTATCAGACACCGTTAGCAAAAAAATAAGAATAATAATTATTCATAGAGAATGATAGTAGACACCTGAATTACGTTTTATAACAAATGCAATACAATACGATATCTTCGCGGATTTCTTTTCAAACAGAACACAAAAATTATGCTTTTTTTTCTCATAGATTTTGTTGTTTTTTTTTTCTTTTTTTGTTGTTGTTTTTTTTTTTTGAAAAATTAAACACTTGTTGTTTGCTTTTATTCTCGTTTAGATCTAGGAAAAATAATAATAAAAGAAAAACAAACATTTAAAAATACCCTTTACCTTAGTGCGTTCACACCGGAAGTGTTGTGGATCGTCATTCGTGCCGCTCTCGCTATATCTGTCTGGCACAAGTGTAAAGGTGTTAATGTCTTTTTTGAATCGTTCATTGTGACTTCGTTTAGTCGTCGTGTCTTACACATACTGATAGTTGCTATCGGCAGCACCACCGCACAGCAGTGGTTCGTGTTCGATGCCTTTTTCAAATTCGAAGAATTGCATCCAGTCGATGTTTTGCGGCTGAAAGAGGCCAAAGCACGAGCAACCAACGAAATCGATGAAATTATAGAATGGTCCACGAGTGAAGGGACTTTTGCCGCCTTTCGCTTGGAAATGACGATACCGTCCGCGGTTCATGCGCTCATTCGTAGTCATGCCGAGGCATATCACTTGATAGGTTTGACAAATTGTCAACAGTATTACCCAGGACATGTGGAGGAGGGCGTTTGCCATAACCCAACCGACCCAGGCGTTGCAATTCCCGATGGCATTCAGACTTTCAAGAAAATCTGCAAGAGAAGTGATGATGGTAAGTCACCCATTCAGAGGGGGAGAGAAAGCTCTTACCGTTGCTTAGCGACACATGACACTCGTTCATGTAGTAGTTTGCTCCCCCGTACAGCATCCAGGCGCACATGATCAGTAAGCACCAAAGGAATCCCATGAAGTAAGTGTGATTGTTCAAGCCAATGCAGTTGCCAACCCACGGACAGTGATGATCGAAGCGTGCGACGCACCGATCGCATACACTACAGTGCTTCGAACGTATCGGCCTACGCACCAGGCATGCTGAGCAGAAGGACGATGGTTCGAATCCAACTCCACCGCGTTCGGATAGTTCAACAATAGTCTGAAACAATCAAAATCAAATTATTTCCTCGGACAATGGAGTCCATCACACTGGCTTACCCTGAATCGTTGCTCTTGAGTGGGCTTAATAATTCCAGGATCACCCCGCCACGACTTGAGGAAGCATATCCACAGCAGCCCTGAGCAAAAGAGGAATCCAATGGTTGAAGTCGAGGAGACCGCGTCCACAATGTAAGTCAACCATGTCACATAGAACCACAGCTTTGTGGCCAAGTACACACTGAGTGGTAGCAGCGCCATCAAGTGATCGTCAAACAGAGCTCTGCCGATGGAGTGGAAAATTCCATACAGGCAACCGAGCAGGAAGAATTTGATGATAAACAAGGTGTTGATGGTAAACACAACGCCGGCCAAATAGAAGGCGAGGAATGGTGATGCCGCCATTGTCCACCATCGCAGACGTTTGTCGGTTTTTAGGCGGGTTATCAAACTACGACGCAGAACGGCTTGAGACGACTCTCGAACCCGCTCAACGACTTTCTGACTTATCCATATGGCACCTGCTTGTGACTCCAACATGGAAAGCGGTGTATCACCCCGCAAATTGGGAACGTCGAGACTGCTTTTGCCTTTTAGAATTAATGTACTGATAGCGGTGCTATTTCGAGCCAAAATTGCCCAGTGTAACGCGGTGTTTCCGTGTGTGTAGTCGACTATGGCCGGGTTAGCACCGAGCGTTAGCAACAACCGCACCGGATCTAGTGCACACACTTTCCAGGCGGCCCACATCAGTGCAGTCATGCCGCCTCTGTCCTGTGAGTCTGGATCTACTCCCTTAGCAATAAAATACGCCACAAGAGCGGTATGAGCAAATTGCGCCGCAATATGTATGCACGAGCAGCCTTCGGCATCTCGAATTTTTGGATCAGCACCAGCGGCCATTAACAGCACAACAGCACCCAGGTGTCCTTGTCTGGTCGCCCAATGTAATGGAGTCGCATTTAATTCACCACCAATGGCATCGACTTTAGCACCCTTCTCCAAAAAGTATTTAATTATGTCACGACGATTGTTAATTGATGCCCAATGCAGGAGTGTGACAGTCTCACTATCTGGTTGATTGACATCCCAACCAGCCTCGACTAGTTCCTTAACGCGAGCTATTGCCCCATATTGTGTGGCCTTAACAATATCAAATCCACTATAATCAGGTTCAATTGGAGCTGTTGGTGGTTCCTGCGATATAAGGGCCGCCTCCCGATGATGGTCGTGATCGGGTTCAGCGCACGAACCTGTCGTGGCTGCATTGCATGCGCTCTTATACATTTAGTGATAAGTTCTCTCACAAATAACACACAACGCAAACATAAAGTGATCGCGCACTAAATGACCAGTTTGAAGCACCGAGATTATGTTGAGCTTTGATAAATGTACCGACTTAACTGAATTACCGAAGGACTTTTGTTATCAATTTTCCATAAATAAAAAAAATGTGAAAATTCCTAGATGGAATAAGAAAATCGAATGACAGACAAATCGCTAGGGGTTGATTTTCCTTCCTGACATTTGGATGAGTCAGCTTAAGTCACAATAGTGATTCATTATCGCAGTGACGTTCGTTTTCCGCCAGGGATGTGCGTAATCGAATTGCTCGCTTGATTATTTGAATATTATTTATTTTCAAACGTTGTTTGCTTGTTTTGTAGTGAAAATCCAAGGTTCATAGATTCTACCTGTTCACAAATTAAGTCTACAAGTAGCAAATAAGTCGAACTTGAATCAGTTTATTACATAGTATTGTGTTAAAATACAACGCAATAGTATTTAATGAAAAATTATTTATAATTGGTCGCTATTTCGGGCTGAACACTGCCATTGTGTCACAAGTTGTTGAATTAGTTCACAATGCGCAGGCAAGAATGTAAACAAATGATCACAATGAGAAGACCTCTGACATCCGCAAATTCAAACCGGCGGTCGCTGAAGTAAAAATCGCGCCATTCGCCAAAATTCTTTCGTTTTCTTCTTGTTTCCTCGATTTTACGCAATAAATAAGCACCATAATGAACGCCAAAAGAAAGCCATATGTGCAACCAGGAGGGATGCAGAAAAAGCCAAGGTAATTTCTATTTCGATCCCACAACCGTCAAGCCAATCACAGATTTGCTCCCATTAGAAACTTCGACGATGACGACGAGGAGTTTGGAAGTGCCTTTGAAGCCGAACTCGCAGCATTCGAAAATGATGATATGGATCAAACTCAGCTAATGGGTGAGGGTCCAGATAACGAGGAAACCTGTATCAAATGGTGTCGCGTGAATCCGCCCGAAATGAATCCAGAAACGGATGAGCTTATCTTCCAGCAGATCGACATAGAGAACTATCTTGGTGAACCGATTCCCGGCATGCCAGGATCACAGATTCCCCCGGTGCCTGTGATTCGAATATTTGGTATAACGATGGAGGGTAATTCGGTGTGTTGTCATGTCCATGGATTCAGTCCATACTTCTATTTGGCTGCGCCTCGTGGCTTCGATGAAAGTCACTGTCACAAATTTCGCACTGCTCTCGACAAAGCTGTGCGCAACGATATGCGAGGCAACAAAGACAACGTTCAAGAGACCGTTCTGAAGGTGGAGATCGTGCAGAAGCTCTCAATCATGTACTACCAGGGCGATGAGAAGAAGAATTTCATAAAAATCACTATGGCCTTGCCGAAGTTACTGGCAGCAGCCAAGCGGCTGCTGGAGAAAGAGGTTATTTACTCGGAATTCGATTTTCAAGATTGCCGCGGTTATGAGAACAACATTGACTTCGACATTCGCTTCATGGTTGACACCGGTGTGGTCGGCTGCAGCTGGGTCGAGTTGCCCGCAGGAAGCTGGAAGTTGCGCAGCACAGACAGGAAGCCATTCCCCGAGTCGCGGTGCCAAATCGAGGTTGATGTGGCATTCGATAAGTTTATTGCGCACGAACCAGAGGGTGAGTGGTCAAAGGTGGCCCCCTTCCGCGTACTCTCGTTCGACATAGAATGCGCCGGCAGGAGGGGAATATTCCCAGAAGCCAAAGTGGATCCGGTGATTCAAATTGCGAACATGTGCATCCGGCAAGGAGACCCCGAACCGTTCATTCGAAATGTGTTCACACTGAAGACATGTGCGCCCATCGTTGGATCGCAGGTGATTTCATTTGAGAACGAGTCGGTAAGAGTTTCGGCACATCATGCCCAAGTTTCCTCTTGATGTGTTTCTTGATGATTTTCAGGATCTTCTCGATGCATGGTCTAAGTTTGTGCGTGAAGTCGATCCAGACATTTTGACCGGCTACAACATCAACAACTTCGACATCCCGTACCTCCTGAATCGAGCACAGCACTTGAAGGTGAAAAAATTCGAATTCTTAGGTCGCATTAAGAACATCAGATCGGTCATCAAGGACCAGGTCATTCAGTCCAAGCAAATGGGACGCAGGGAGAACAAATATGTGAACTTTGAGGGACGCGTGCCCTTCGATTTGTTGTTCGTCCTTCTGCGCGACTACAAGCTGCGCTCGTACACCCTCAACGCAGTGAGCTACCACTTCCTGCAGGAGCAGAAGGAAGACGTCCACCACAGCATCATCACCGACTTGCAGAACGAGAACGAGCAGACTCGTCGTCGCTTGGCCATGTACTGCCTCAAGGATGCCTACCTGCCGCTGCGTCTGCTCAACAAACTGATGTGCATCGTGAACTACATGGAAATGGCCCGTGTGACAGGTGTGCCGCTGGAGAGTTTGCTCACCAGGGGACAGCAAATCAAGGTGCTCAGCCAGCTTCTTCGCAAGGCGCGAACTCAGGGCTTCATCATGCCGTCCTATCACAGTCAAGGATCCGAAGAGCAGTATGAAGGTGCGACGGTCATCGAACCCAAGCGCGGCTACTATGCCGATCCCATTTCCACGCTCGATTTTGCCTCTCTATACCCGAGTATTATGATGGCCCACAATTTGTGCTACACGACGCTCGTGCAGCCAAGCATGAAGGACAAGCTGTCCGTGTCCAAGGACGACATGGAGGTGACTCCATCCAATAACACGTTTGTCAAGGCAGGAGTGAGGCGCGGTTTGCTGCCAGAGATCCTGGAATCGCTTCTGGGGGCGCGAAAGAAGGCCAAGAATGACCTCAAAGTTGAAAAGGATCCCTTCAAGCGATCCGTCCTCGATGGTCGGCAACTGGCGCTGAAGATTTCGGCGAACTCCGTCTACGGGTTCACCGGCGCTCAAGTGGGTAAGCTGCCGTGCTTGGAAATATCCGGCAGTGTGACGGCGTATGGCCGCACTATGATTGAGCTGACGAAGAACGAGGTAGAATCGCACTACACGCGAGAGAATGGCTACGAAAACGACGCTGTCGTCATCTACGGCGACACGGACTCGGTGATGGTGAACTTTGGAGTGAAGTCACTCGAGCGGAGCATGGAACTGGGCAGGGAAGCAGCCGAACTGGTGAGCTCCAAATTTGTGCGGCCCATCAAACTGGAGTTCGAGAAGGTGTACTTCCCGTATTTGCTGATCAATAAGAAACGCTACGCCGGACTGTACTTCACGCGACCGGACAAGTACGATAAAATGGACTGCAAGGGTAAGGTCATCCAAAGAGTCGCTCAAAATTGTATTCATTCTCCCCCCCTCCCCTCTCTGTAGGCATCGAAACCGTTCGTCGTGACAACTCCCCCCTTGTGGCGAATCTCATGAACACCTGCCTGCAGAAGTTGCTCATTGAACGCAACCCCGACGGTGCCGTGGAGTACGCCAAGTCGGTGATCTCGGATCTGCTGTGCAACCGCATCGACATCTCGCAGTTGGTCATCACCAAGGAGCTGACCAAAACCGACTACGCCGCCAAGCAGGCACACGTCGAATTGGCGAACAAAATGAAGAAGCGTGACGCGGGCACAGCTCCGAAACTGGGCGACAGAGTGCCCTACGTTCTGTGTGCAGCGGCGAAGAACACCCCGGCCTACATGAAGGCCGAGGATCCCATCTACGTGCTGGAGAACTGCATTCCCATCGATGCCAACTACTATCTGGAAAACCAGCTGTCGAAACCTCTGCTGAGGATATTCGAGCCTATTCTGGGCGACAAAGCCGAATCGATCCTATTGAGTAGGTTATCTCTGCCACACGTGGTAATTTTCTCTCATTGATCGCCGCTTGCTTTTCAGAGGGTGAACACACCAGAACCCGGACCGTGGTCACATCCAAAGTGGGCGGACTGGCGGGATTCATGACCAAGAAGGCCGCTTGCTTGGGCTGCAAGGCACTGATGCCGAATGGCTACGAAAAGAGCGCACTGTGTCCCCATTGCGAGCCAAGCATCGGCGAACTGTACCAAAGGGAAATATTTGCCAAACGCAGCCTGGAGGAGAACTTCGCCCGTCTATGGACGGAGTGTCAACGGTGCCAGGGCTCGCTGCACGAAGAGGTGTTGTGCTCCAATCGTGACTGCCCCATTTTCTACATGCGCCAGAAGATCCGCATGGATCTGGACACACAAGAGAAGCGAGTGCAACGCTTCGGCGCGCCCACTTGGTGAGAGCTACCTCGCTCAGTCAATTGAACAACAGTCGTAGGCCGTCTTTATCTTTTCAAATCGTTTATTGTTAACTTAAAGTTATTTTTATAATTATATTAAATAAGTTTTCGTTTAGGTTAATTTTTTTTTTGTTTTTCTTCTCTTTAATTACAAATACAATGGTATTCTGTTGTTGTATGATCCTTCTTTGTGTTGATACCTCGCAAGACTTGACGATTTGTGGTGTAGATGCATCTTCTGGTGTAGAAAACAAGAATGAATTGTTTTTGCTTGAGAAATCATACGCGGGTTATGCGGCAAACGCATCGGGATAGGGCTTGTCTATGACCCAGATCTGCGTTCGCGTCCCGCTACGTTTATTTAATTATTTTATGTTTAATTACTTCTGTTTTTTTTGGGATTTATTTAAAATTTTCGGATTTTTCTTCTTCTTTTTGTTTTCTTGTTTAACTTGCACTGAAGTTGGTTGGGATCCTTAAATTGGCTATTTGCGGCTCTGCAGCGTATTTGATAGCCAGTCCATTGCTTGGTCCAAGCCCTCACCTTTGGTCGCTGATGTTTTGAAAATTTGGAACGTTCGATTTTTTAAATGCTCAAGACCAAGAGCGTGATGTACCTCAGCAACGGTCATACATCCGTCCATGTCTTGTTTGTTTGCTAAAACGACCAGTATTGCCCCGGCTAATTCCTCTTCCTGGAAATAAATCAACCATCGTATGTGTAAGTGGGCGGATGTTTTTTATTTGCGCTCAGAACTCACCCTCAGCATGTAGAGTAGTTCATCTTTGGATATGCCGATTCGATCTCGATCTGCCGAATCAACTACGTAGATAATAGCATCTGTGTTGCTATAATAACACCGCCAATAGGGTCTGGAAAAAAGGAGAAAAGATTTTAAATGGTTCGTGCGCAGTTTATGGTGTGTAAGCAGATGGATAAATAGAATCGGCAAGTTTCCACAATTCCTCTGCATTGTGTCCTAAGATTGATTCGCAAGTGTCAGCACTGGACAATTAAGATCCAGTACTAGTTCTTTAAGGGTGCATTATACAACGGCTATCATGCATTAAAATGCTCTTCAGGACTTAAACACGTGGACTGCAGATTTGGTGCCTTATTATTTTTTGGGGAATAGCTAGATAGGTAGGCTGACTGAATGACTGATTTGGAAGTCATGCTCACATAGACCATCCGGTCCATTGTGCTGCTACGTTCGGCTTTGTGTCCAAAACCAATTTCCCCTTGACCTTGTAGTTCTTTCCTCTTGGGATTTGTTGGCCATGTGTGATTTCTTCTGAACTCTTCTATAGCCATTTAGAAGCTTTAAGAAATTGTAGTAAGTCTTTGGATCAATGTTACTCAGATCCTCAAGGTTGTTGAAGTAGTACTCGCCTAGTAGTCTTCTTCTTGTTTCCAGTGCAGGAAATGTGCCGAGGTAGGTTGAGTTCATAATTGCAACATTGTTGCCCCTGCGCTGCACAGAATATGTTGTCGATGCATTCATCAATACAAATACTGCCGCAAGTTTGCAGCAGGTCAGCATTGTCGAAAAAATATTCATAAACGCAACATCGGTAGGCGATACAAAAGTGAGTGATGTTTAATTGTATTGCCAAACAAGAAACACGAAGCAAAAGGGCGATGATTTCAAATAAAAAGAATTGAAAGTCAAGACATTTTCCAAAAAGGACCGAAATGTTCTTAAAATATTAAGAGAATTTCCGGATAATGTTTTTAAGAACCACTTTCGAATGAAGAAGTCCGACTTTCGGTTTCCCTGCAATCTTGCAACAAAACAAAAATCACAGCCAACTTGATCGCAGTTTAACTGTCGCTTTGCTTTTATGAACACAGAACGACTGTTATCATGCATAGTCAATGCAGTGTATTTACATTTATGAACGCAAATTTTGCAGGGCTGCCGCAGTTCGACGTTTATGAACTCGGCCGTAGTGAATTGCAACTAGTGATTTGTGTATGCAACGATTAGATTGAGGTAAATAAGTTTGTCAACCTGCGAGCAAGGGTGAACTCCACAAATGACATTTTAGTGGCGATTCAACGTAGACGCCTTTGGCAGTCGATGCTACTTCGATTCGCCGAAAAAATGGTGATCAAAATGCCAGACTTGAAGGATCAACATCATGCTCTACGTCACATTTATTTTGCCAGTATTCCAGTTGCTGTAGAAACTAGGCCCTGGCCCTCTAGCGCCATATAGTTTTGCCATATGGAGCAGAAAGTTGGGCGATAAACAAAGCAGAGTCACACAACCGCGAAAATGTGGATGTAGTCCGAAAATGTGTGGTGGCCCGTGGTGTTGTGGGTTTGTGCGTCGACTCCTACGCATTTGGACCTACCTACCTAAGTTCGATTCCTGGTACGACAGGACATACTTTTCACGGCCCCACCTCTTTCGAGTCACTGACAATGCTCAAAGAGTATAACTGTCTAGAAAAAGCTTCTCAAACTTGGCCGTTTGGAGTCGGCATAAAACTGTAGGTCCCTTCCACTCGTGAAAGAACAATAGCACGCACAACACGATTCGCTGCTGAGAAGCTAAGCCTGGCCTTTTATTGTAGTTGTAGCGCCACCCATAATAAAAAAAAAAGTCCGAAAATGTGGATGTAGTTCGAAAGGCAAAATTCCATCGACTTTGCTGCCTCGGCCAAATCGAGTGCATGATCCAAGGGTGGCAGCACGTAAGGCCGCTTTTACACATGCAATTTTTTACGCACGATTTTCTGCCATTCCCTTTTGTGATCGCAAGCCACTTTTACACGTACAATTCAACTCAGTTGCAATTCCTGCTAAATTTGTCCGCTTCCTACCCTTCCACACATGTGCCATCCCATTCTCACATTTGTAGAACTTGCTTTCAATACCCAACAGTGAGAAGAGATATAAAAGGGAATAGAACATGCAACTCGGGCCACGTGCACGTTTCACCTCCCTTGCCAACATGATTGGAAAGTTGCAGACGAATTTAGCGTGTGCAAAAGCCATCATTCTTGATCGTCGGACAACTTGAAACAAATTATTTTTGGCAGCACGTAATTTGAGGCGAGTTTCATTGTGAATTCCGCTTAAAAATGCCACTGTGAACTATAAAGTGAAATGAGGACCAATGATGCAGCTAAGACGGGCTTCGCCTGGTTCGAGGAGGAGATGAATCTCCTGTATAAAGACCATGGCATCGCGACCTTGTGCTTGACGAATGGAAGCAGCATGCTCGTCAACAAGCATCTACCTCTCAGGATCAGACCCTGCATGGGTCGCTGGTCTGTTGTGTAGGTAAAGTAACAACAACTGTTTGATTTTCTTGAAGGTGCAACTGAATAAGCCAAAGCTTTCACTTAGACCGACCACTGAACTGTGCCCTTGATGGGTGATATATGTATTTCTACTCTAAGTGAAGACAGTCATATCGTTAATTTGCCTGAAAATGACATCCACTTGCTAAAACCGTAAGAAACATGGACCATCCTAGGAAAACTTCACCCCAGCTCAGTTTATCAGATGCTTCAAGAAAGAGTTGATGGAAGTTTGATGTCAAACATGCAATAAGCTACACCGCGCGCACTTCATTTGCCATACACGCAATAATTATATAATCAGCAGCTTTCTACATTCCACATTATTTCTGCAAATTGCAGCGACTTGCGAGAATATTAGGACCAGATGAACTTTAATTTCTAAATTCGTGTTTAGGTTTTCCTAGTTAAGTGGGAGTGACTGACTGAATGCCTACATTACAACTCCTTCCCCATCTCTGCAAAAACTATAGAACTCATTGCGCACACATTGTTATGCCAGATCTGGTTTGTAGTTAGTTCCTTCACACCATCAACTATTAGTGGAACAAATTGCATCGAGCATTAATAAATGCTTGATTGTAGCAAGAGACATGCGCGGTGATTGCCTACTAGAAAAGTGCGATGAAGCCATGTAATCTCTCAAAAGTTCATGGGCTTCGCATTTTTCTGTAATGTCAGTGTCACGGCACACATATGCGGTGAATGCTAAAATGATTTCATCAACAGACAACACATCATGGAAAATCTCACAGAATCAGAAATCAGATCAGCAAATTTCTTCTGTCCAGTAAATCACATGTGTTGGCTAGTGACCCCGACTTGAACCTTGAGAGCACTTGTATACACAATTTATTTTCCACTAGAGACAACTTCATGTCTCTCAGAGCTTTCAATGTACGTTCATAGACATGTTCCAGAAGATTTCCACGCACATTAGTGAAGATGTCAATAACACATCACTAAAATATGGACGCGTGCAAAGCGAGCGTTTTATGTTCACCTTTCGTCACACCTTTTCTTGTGCCGAAATAAAACCTTATCAGAATCACCTAATGTAGGAATTGTTTATACGCTGTTTATGACACTTCGCAGTGAGTCATATACATACGTCTAACTAGCCATTCGTTTCTATAGCTGGCACGAAAGCGTAGCGTATGTATCCATCTTCGATATTTAATTTATTTCATTTGATTAATGATGAATTTTACTATATACAGATATCTTACCTAATACTAGTTTGTCCACCTAGATCCCAGACTTGAAATTTTAAATTTTTATAAGTCACTTGCTCCACATTGAAGCCTATCGTTGGAATTGTTGTCACGACTTCGCCAACTTGTAAACGATACAAAATTGTTGTCTTGCCGGCTCCGTCTAGGCCCAGAATAAGAATTCGCATTTCCCTTGATCCAAGGAGTCCACGAAAATAACTAAAAATTCCACCTGCAAGGATATTGGAAAAGTATTTTTGCAAATGGATTTTTTTTCCCTTCATTTTTCATCTCTCTCATCAATCCTGCGTGGAGTGTGTTTCGTTTCGAAGTGGAGAAACACAGCCAAACGAACTTACCCATGTTTCTTAACAATTATTAAATGCAATTTATGTTTAAATTGAATTGCGATCTTGTGTGTACAAAAAAAAACAATAGGAGTTTTATTTTATTTCGTCAATTGTAAATATGCCGAAAACTATTTCTTTCCATTCCAAATTTTGACGGCGATAAGTTGTCAATTTTGACAGAAAAAAGAAAAATATATGTGTTCAAATGACGTGTCGAATGTGTTATGGGGTATTGCCATGCAAACCAATGTTTTACAGGGTGGCAAATTGCAAAATATATTTTCGATCATTTTTATAGTAAACTACAGAATTAAAAATGTCGAATAACTATTAAATAGGCACAATCGTTCCTTTTGAAAAATAAATAATTTATAATCCAGCCTTGGCACGAGTGAGTTATTTGTCTCAAAAAACAAGTTGGAGGGAGTCAAAGTCGAAAATTTCTTCGAAATCACTTTATAGCTGAACATTTATATTCAACCATAACCAATGTTCAATTATAAATTAATTATTTTCAATCTACATACCCCGTCGCACAATGCGTCATACCTTTTTTCTTAAAAGAAAATATAAATATGCAATCTTGGCCACACTGTCGCAGTACCAACCTAGAGGAATGAAAAAAAAACAATTAAATTTCATGCATAATAGGCGGCGGCCATTAAAGTTTTCATCGCGTCGCTCTGTGATTTTTCTCGGATAAAATCAAGGGAAAAAACAGCGAAAGTATTCATTTTTCACCCAAGAAAACCAATTTAAATTGAAGTGAAGTAATTTTATCGTATTTTCGAAGGATATTGGTGCGTCTGAGTGATATTGTGAAACAGTATTTCGGTGGAAATGTAATGAAGTGTCTGACTGACGAGATAGTAAATGTGTTTCGTGTAGTTGAAAAGTTGATTGGTTTTAAAGATTTTTAATAAGAAAATGGCTTCGCCTTCACCGGCAAATAGCCCAATGCCACCACCACAAGCTCCGAGTCCAATGGGGCCGCCATCGCAAAGTCCAGCACCGTCGCCATCGCCGCATAGCCCATATCCACATCAGCAGGGTCCACAGGGCCAACAACAATGCCCTCCAATAGGGCCACCGCCGCACGGTCCCCCACCTCATGGGCCACCGCAACATGGACCACCATCGTCTGGACAACACGGGCCACCGCAGCTTGGCCCTCCTGGTAGTTCGCATATTCCACCACCAGGTCAGCACGGACAACCTCCGCATCATGGTCCGCCAGTTCCGCACCCCGGTGCTCCGTATGGTCATCCACTCACTCAGCATGGTCCGCCCGGACCTCATGGACCCCAGGGACAGCATGGTCCTCCACCAGGCCAACATGTACAGCACGGACCATCCGGACAGCATGGACCACCCGGTTCTCATGGTCCGCCTGGATCTCATCCACCAACCACACATGGTCCACCAGGACCACATCCACCAAACTCCCACGGGCCACCTGTGTCGCATGCACCTGGCACACATGGACCACCGACGGGACCGCATCCCTCTGGATCCCATGGACCAGCTGGCGGGCATGGCCCTTCAGCGCACGGTCCTCAAGGATCACACGTCCAAGGCCCAGGCAACCAGGGCCCGTCTCCACACATGAACGGTCCTCCCGGTCAACCTCCACAATCGCATCACATGCCACCGCATCACCAAGGAATGGGTAAGACCACCAAAATTTGCAAATCGTCGATCTATTCAAACGCTTTCCCTACTTCTCAGGTCCCCACATGGGCATGCAAATGCCTCCCCAAGGTCCGGGTATGGCTTCGATGGGTTATCAGTCGCATGCTATGCCAACAAATGTAAGTAAACGTTTACGGAGACCACTTTTCCTTTAAATGCTCATTCATCACGATTATTTATTAGTAAGAACCTCGATATTAAGCGGATACACAAGCCAAGTTTAGTTATTCAATCTTGTATGCAGTGATCTCGTTAGCCTGCTGGATAAGACCCATCACATCTTTGAGTAGTTCCGGTGTACTGGCTGCGGTTAGGTTAGGCTTCATTATATCGAACTCTGTGCCATCACTGTTGACCAGGCATCCGCCAGCTTCGCGGAGAATAACCGCCCCGGCGGCTATATCCCATGGCTTCAGATCCTCCACGTGATAGCTGTCAACGACTCCCTTGGCAATGTAACACAGGGTCAATGCCGCCGAACCAAAACACCGAGTTCTATGAAATAAAGTGTGTCAATGTTTCTGGTGGTGCGTCGGCGAGTTTATTAGAACCACTTACCCGGTTGCATTTGAAGCCAGTTTGGAAATTCTTTTCACATTTTTATCTCGCACTCGTTCCGAGTGGATTAATGAGATCTCGTAGGCAATTACTGATTGCCTAATCTGAAAAGAGACGCTGTTTATATGTCATTTTTATTGGGTTGGGTTTTGATATATTCCATGTTGTACTTTAGGGCACACAAATGCAAATCGTTCGCTTTCAGTCAGCGTCTCAAACTGTTATCTGCTTCGACTTTTATGTCAAGCTGTCACGAGCGTTCTCTAAACTGATCATAAAAGGGAGTTAAAATTGCTTAATATGTTGGGGATTTTTGCTTTTATTGAGGAAATGCCGTTCAGTTCTTGCGTAGCTCAATCAAAGCGGCTGCCAAATGTTTGTGCGCCACTTAAATAAGGCGGTGTATAGACGACGCTTTTGAGGGACATGGGCAGCTTTATGGCACAAGGTTCTGCTACATTGACTGCCAGCCCAATTATGTGTATACTTCACCAAACACGGACAACCGACTTTAAGACGTGAACAGTCTTAAACCAAGTCCACGTAGGACATCGTTTGGTGCCAGCATTTACAATTTGTATTGAATCTTCGTGCAAGCGGCTAAACCACAACATTGTTTGAATACACACCTGGCTATCATATTTGATTCACGGAAACATTATTGGCCACCAAATGTGTTAGCCACGGCAGTCAATGTGTTAAGGCGAGATAAAGCAATAATTGGTGTCATCTCGATGTTACTTGCTCAAACAAGATTTTGAATCTATCTTTATTATCCGAACGTGGAGGAGTGCACAAAATGTGAACGCAATCTTAGGTGCCACTCATGTTTACTGCTTGTGGTTGCCTCTGTTGCGAAAGATGCTAACCTCAATTGACGGCAGAGGTTATTCGTCATCACTTCAAACGTTCGTTAGATTAAATTTGTTTTTCTACACTCCACAAGTGGTGGCTAATTTAATAAATGCAACCCATGCCTTAAGTTACTTGCGGTGCAAGTATCGAGCTGAGTATCGTTAAAATGACGCACAAGTGGTTGCTGTTGTATTTCAACAACCAAGCGTTTGTTTGTCTTTCGTTACTGGACATCCGAAAGAGAACATTTGCTTGCTGAGTAGGAGTCAGGTGCATACGAGCGCCGAATGATGTGCAAATACTCGTTTAATCACTGCCATTGCAAACCAGACCGGATGATGTGGTTTATTTCGACTCATACTCAAGATCAACGAAAGTCAAACATTTTCATTCACATTCCCACCTGTCACGCACGCCTGCATCTGCACACGTATCTCCAATTGAACGTGCTTGACCGCTTGTTTGTTGTTTTTTTTTACCATCCAGCACGAATAATTCCTTTAATGTGTCATGTATAAAGAGCAATTAAAACTGTCCTCGCTTGCGCAGTTCGCACTTAATCGTGTTCGCACACAAATTTTGCACCGAGTTTAATGACTATTTTTTTGTTAGCATCTCGCTTGAGTATCTTTATTGCGGAGCCGCTTTTGGGAATACCAACAAACTTGATGCAAAGCTTAGTGCCTACATCATAATCACGCTTTATGATCAAATTTCACACCACTCGACACCGGCAAGCAATTAGCATCAATTTGGTACACTTTGCGTTCTGCGCAATCCCATTTCAAACATATATCTCATCAAGATAGACAGAAAAGTGTACCCCACGTAATCGGCGAAGCAAATGAAACAAAAAATTTGTGTCCAAGAAATAAATTCACTTACCGCTTTCTTATTGCTAACCGTTATCTTCTCCCCATTCAGATAAGCACCATGCCCCTTCCAGGCAGAAAACAACTCATTTGGAATCGGATTATATATAATTCCGACCACCAATTGCTTGTTGATGCACAAACCAATTGATATGCAACAATGGGGAATATTTCGGATGTAATTGGTCGTTCCATCGATGGGATCAATAATCCAAGTTGGATCGTCTGTCAAAATTGGTTCCCTTTTATACTTAGCGCTCGATTCCTCTCCGATGAATTTGCTCTCGGGAAATCTCCCCTTCAGTCCCTCGACGAGGAAGTCTTCGATGAGTCTATCGTACTCGGTCACCAAATCGTAAAAGTCATCTTTCACCTCATAGTCTCTGACTGTTCGATTGTAGCCCTTGCGAAAAATTTCACCCGCCTTCATGACATAACTCATGCAAACTTTGTAGTACTCTTCTACACTCGCCTGTGTTACACTTGTCATTTTGATAACAAACGCGTATGCCGCTAAACCGTCGAACGTGCACTGAACTGACTGACAGACTGAAACATCAGCGAAAACAATTCTATTCTGTTGTTGACTGAAGTTGATTGAGCCGTGAATAAGAAAAAAGCTCACCGCAAAGTTTTCTCGTGCGTCATATGTTCTATTCTGTTGTGGCTGTTTGTAACCCTTTCACTGTTGGAAAGAGAAACCAACTTTCTGTGATACGTGCGCTGAACAGTATTCAAAGTGGAACCAGGCGAACAGTGTATAACAGTGTTTCTGTATGAGCAATCTTGTTTGCGTTGTGTTCCTTCGTGTGTAGTGTCAGACAAGAGATAAATAGGAAAAAAATCTTGCAATTTCATTTTGTCAACAAATTTTCTCAAAGACTCTCAATTAAGAACGAACGCCAACCGCCCAGGCCACTGTGTATTTGTTGATCTAACAAACATGATATGGTCTAGAGATTGGCTTAACTCCCAGGTAAATACAAAAACGAGTGCAACTGGTAGACAGAAACATTGGAAAGCTTTGCGTTTAATAAAATTAAAACCAGATTACACACGAGTGCGTTGCGTGTATGTGTGTGCAGTGAATTTGACTTACATAAACTTTTGATAAGTGTGAATAAATATAAACGTTTGCATTGGATACTTTATATGCTATCGCCACCAACGGAGATTGTTTTATCAGCTCGCTGAATGACATCCATAATTTCGCGACAGAGGCTCTCCGTGCCGGCAGCGACTAGGTCTGGTTTCATTATTTGAAATTCCCCTCCGTAGGGATGGTAGATTACACCTCCAGCCTCACGGATAAGTAATGACGCAGCAGCACAATCCCATGGATACATATCGTCGATGGGGTATGCATCCAGTTGGCCAGTAGCCACATAGCAGAGACTCTCGACTACGCTCGCAAATGAGACCATTCTGGAATGAGAATGAAGAAAAGTCATTGTATTACATAAATTCAATAAGTTTTGTGAAATATTCAGAGAACACAACACACTTCCAGCGCTGACAAGGGTTTCGGTGTATTTTTTTTTGTTCTGTGTCAACGTTACCAAAGCACAGTCATTAGGTGCACCGCGATAAAATTAAGCTACTTTATCATGAGACGGAAAGCTTTAGTAAGCTTTTACTGTGGACAAATGCTTTCGGCAACTTTTGATAGAATACCATTCCTAGTCTGCAGACAGCTTTATCTATAATTGCAAGACTAAATGCAGTTGCAACTCAAGTCAAACTGTTGCTCAGGTATTCCTGCAGCCGCTTGCATGGTGTGTCTTTTCTGCTGTCTCATGCAGAGCTACCTACAGACGTGATTTGTCATCAGCCTTCTCATCGCATGAAGCAATCAACGCCAATTTTAAGATGCACCTGACGGCAGTTGTCTGCTCATGCATGAAGCAGAGACTTTCTTCGCGAAAATCCGATTCGGCAACCGTAGGTAGGGCTGCGGCCGTTGAGCGGTAGCATCTAAAGGTTATTCGAGAATAAATTTTCATCCGCTTTTATCAGTTGAATAGCTTTTGAAGTTTCATGACCTCGTTTCATATCTCCTCTGTTCCCACGGCAAGGCAGGAAGTTGTTAATAAGTTAACCCACACCAGTTCAACCTCGGTACATAATACAAATATTCACACGGCCAAGTGCATCGTTGCCTTGACATTCCTTGATCGTGATCTTGTCTGGATCACGCAAGTGTAGGTCGTTTAATAACAGAACAGCATCAGTTTGACACAGGCGAGGGAGGTGAAAGTGTTCACAGTTGCCTCAATGTGCGATAGTTTCCAGAGATTGTTCCAGTTGCTGCCAGAGACTGTACCTAAGACAAACGTCTCATTCACAGCCCGATCGAAGTCCACACCAATTAGGTCTCGATTATTTTCGTAATTATACCTTAAACTTGAAAGTAAAGTTTCAATGACAACAGCGCCAGTTCGTTCGCCTCGTGAGAATTGCCCACCCGATCAATCGACATTCATTACGAATAGGAAACAAGTTTCCTCTCGAATTTTGTGTTCGAACGTAGTTACCATGGCTAGGCATTTCCCGTGTCTGTTGTTTCACTGCACGCAACTGTCAAACTCAAGGTCATGCGCTACAGATTTCTTTTCAAATTCACTTCTGTCTTCAGTTTTCTTTGTGTGTAGACTGATTAGCACTATTTTTGCATATCTAAACGCGCGATAAGGTGCAGACAAGCTGCAAACAGACCTCAATTACAAGCAATTTGTTTGTTTAAGATAATGTCTTGATTTTTTGTTTGATTACCTTCTCGCTGCTGATCCCAGGTGGTAAATCCGTTTGATGTGTTTATCGCGCAAAGGCGCTGCGTGCAGCAACGACACCTCGTACCCGATGTTGGCGTTCTTCAACTGTAAGCGAGACAGAAGTCAAATTAGTTGCACTCACACACAAAGACGCGCGTCCGTTTACCTCCTTGCAATCACTGACTCTTATGCGTTCACCATTCCTGAAAGCACCGGCACCTATGGTCGCAGTGTAGAAGTTCTTCGTCACGGGATTATTGACAACGCCGAGCACAACCTGTTTGTTAATTGCCAGCCCAATCGAAACGCAAGTGTGCGGCAGCATTTTGATGAAATTCGATGTTCCATCAATTGGATCAATTATCCATGTTGGTGCGTCAGTAAGCGCCGGAGTACAGTCGGTTTTTGCGGCCTCTTCTTCGGCCACAAACTTATGTGTCGGATACACAGCTGTGATTTGCTGCATCAGGAATTGTTCGATCTTGTGATCGTATTGTGTGACCACATCGTAGAACTCCGATTTAATGTCCACCTCGGTTCCACCCGTGTATCCCTCCATCAGCAATTGTCCCGCCTTAACCGCCAATGGCTGGATAAATGCCAAAAGCTCCTCGATTTGCTTGCGATCAACACCCGATGTGGCGGACATTTTGATTGCTTTAGCGGACAGCCGAAAACTAAACGAGTTTTTGCCCGAGTGCTTCGCTTTATAGCCGACAGAGATACGTGTTCCACCACTGAGCGGTTTGCACACATAGTCTGCGGTTTTGTGCTGCTCTCTCAAATGTGTGAAGTTTGTTGCTGTGTTTGAGCAAAACAACATATTTTGGTTGGAGAGAAACCACGTACTTATGGATTGATGTGTCAAGATTTATTCTCTCGCTTGAATTATGCATGCGCTCATTCATCTTTTTTTCTTTTTTTTTGTTCTAATGTTTTGAATCTCTATTGTTGTTGACGTCAAGCGAATGCTTTTGATCTCGGCGATGTCTGATATGATTGCAATTGAACTGCAGTTCAAGGAATCGATGACATCATCTTGTGATGACAGTCATATGACTGTAAGTGCAATTGCTACTCCCTTCATAGGATCATTGATTTGTGATAGCGTTCAATTCGCTGCTTGTTCCTCGTTGCAAACCCGTTTAAGGTTTTTTCTCGAGAATAGTTTTTGGATCCACTTTAGACGTTGTCTTCAATACAAACGGACCTAGACTGGCCCATGTTTGACTGCTGCTGTCAGCCTCTTTAACCGACGTTGTCTTGCCTTTTTGGCTGCTTTCAAAAATGTTCGAAGTGCAGCTGAAGACCTTTTGCTTTGCAGCTTGCGACCATGAACTTCCACAGCTGCCCCAATCGTCCAAGCTCATCGTTTTAATTGAATTTCCACCCCCAGAAATCTTTAACAATTTCCTACTGATTTCCATTCGCAGGGCCCTCCAACGCCGGGACAACCACCCTCCGTGGGACCGGGACAAGAAAGTCTAAATGCCCTGCAACGTGCAATCGATTCGATGGAGGAAAAGGGACTCCAAGAAGATCCGCGTTACTCGCAATTGCTCGCTCTTCGCGCCACATCCAAGCATCAGAATTTCACTGGAAACCAAGTGAATATGCTGCGAACACAGATAACTGCATATCGCTTGTTGGCACGCAATAAGCCGATCACATTGCAAGTGCAACAACAGCTCCAGCAGCAGCAGCATCAGCAACAACAGCAACAGCAGCAGCAGCAGCAACAACAACCGCCACCACAACAGCAGCAACAGCAGCAGCATCCATCGCAGCAGCCACCGCAAGGTCCTCCGCAGCCACCGAACTCCGGTCCAGGGCCGCAACCGCAACAAAATCAGCCAGCACCTGGGGTGCGTCAAGACGGCACACCGCCACAGTGCCCAACGCCACCCAGTAGTCCATTCCAAGCCGGAGTCAATAAGATGGGCGGTCAGCAGCCAATGCAAGCTCCCATGCAGCAGCCTCCGCCGGATCACTCCATGCCCAACGGTGCAAAGCCACCGATGATGGGTGGTGGGCAGCCGCCGATCTCCAGCCCGATGCAGGCCAGCATGGCACAGGGTAATCGACAAATGCCGACTGGCATGCCCATGCAGCAGGGCCCGCCAGGTCCCAAGCCGGCAGCTCAACCACCGCAGCAGCCGATGCCGAAACCGAACCGAGTGACCACGGTGTCCAAGCCGGTTGGCCTCGATCCCATCACTCTGCTGCAGGAGCGCGAGAACCGAATCGCTTCGAGGATTTCACTTCGAATGCAGGAACTCCAACGTCTGCCGGCTACAATGCCCGAAGATCTGCGTCTGCAAGCGGCTATCGAATTGAGAGCTCTGCGCGTCTTAAATTTCCAGCGGCAGCTTCGCAGTGAAATCGTCCAGTGCACTCGGCGCGACACCACCCTCGAGACCGCTGTGAACGTAAAGGCATACAAGCGCACCAAGCGGCAAGGTCTGCGCGAAGCACGCGCCACTGAGAAGCTAGAAAAGCAGCAGAAACTCGAGGCGGAACGGAAGAGACGCCAGAAACACCAAGAGTTCCTTGCGGCGGTACTCCAGCATGGAAAAGATTTCAAGGAGTACCACCGCAACAACAAGGTTCAGCTTGCACGCATGAACAAAGCAATCATGAATCACCACGCCAACGCGGAGCGTGAACAGAAGAAGGAACAGGAGCGCATCGAAAAGGAACGTATGCGTCGCCTGATGGCCGAGGACGAAGAAGGTTATCGCAAACTTATCGATCAAAAGAAAGACAAGCGTCTGGCATTCCTTCTATCGCAGACCGATGAGTACATCAGCAACCTTACGGAGATGGTGAAGCAGCACAAGGACGATCAAAAGAAGAAGAAGGAGGAGGAGTGCAAACGCAAGATTCGCTACAAGAAGGAACTGCTTGCCAGCGGAGAGTATCAGGCAATCGATGAAAATTGCCTTGCAGCCGATATGCGTGTGAGTGTTATGGAACAGGCAACCGGCAACAAGTTGACTGGCGATGACGCACCATACTTGAAGGATCTTCATCGCTGGCTCGAGGCACATCCAGGCTGGGATTGGGTGGAAAGCGACTCCGAGGAGGAGGATGACGAGGAACGGCAACAGCGCGAGAATAGGGAACGCTATGAGAGAGACGGCGAAGGAAAGAAGGCAAAAACCGAGGAGGACCTCGCTAAGGAACTCCTCAAGCAAGCTAAAGTCGAAGACGATGAATACCGCACGGAAGAGCAGACCTACTACAGCATCGCGCATACTATACACGAGAAGGTGTATGACCAGGCAAACATCCTGGTTAATGGTAGGCTAAAGGAATACCAGTTGAAGGGTCTGGAGTGGCTGGTATCGCTCTACAACAACAACTTGAACGGCATCTTGGCCGATGAGATGGGTCTGGGTAAGACAATTCAAACAATTGCTCTCGTAACGTATCTGATGGAGCGCAAGAAAGTGAACGGTCCGTTCTTGGTCATTGTGCCACTCTCAACGCTGCCCAATTGGGTTTTGGAGTTCGAGAAATGGGCACCGTCCGTGGCCATCGTGAGCTACAAGGGAAGTCCCCAGGGTCGTCGACTGCTGCAAAATCAAATGCGAGCCACGAAGTTTAATGTGCTCCTGACCACATATGAATACGTCATCAAGGACAAAGCAGTCTTGGCCAAGCTACAATGGAAGTATATGATCATCGACGAGGGTCATCGTATGAAGAACCATCATTGCAAGCTGACACAGGTGCTGAATACGCACTATACAGCACCGTACCGTCTCCTTCTGACCGGTACTCCGTTGCAAAACAAATTGCCCGAGTTGTGGGCCCTTCTTAACTTCTTGCTGCCGTCGATCTTCAAGAGTTGCTCCACATTCGAGCAGTGGTTCAATGCTCCGTTCGCCACCACCGGCGAGAAGGTCGAGCTAAACGAGGAAGAAACCATTTTGATTATCCGTCGTTTGCACAAAGTATTGCGTCCGTTCTTGTTGCGTCGTCTGAAGAAGGAAGTAGAACACCAATTACCCGAGAAGGTTGAGTACATCATTAAGTGCGAAATGTCTGGGTTGCAACGTGTGCTGTACAAGCACATGCAGAGTAAGGGTGTCCTGCTCACTGACGGCTCCGAGAAGGGTAAACAGGGCAAGGGTGGCGCCAAGGCTCTGATGAACACCATTGTGCAGCTGCGCAAGTTGTGCAACCATCCGTTCATGTTCCAACACATTGAGGAGAAATATTGCGATCATATTGGCGGACACGGCGTTGTCTCAGGTGAGTCCCCATAGCTCTTTGCTTCGACGACTAAGTCGACTGCTTTGTTGTGATCTTTGTGCGGAATCTAATCGAGAATTTGTTTGTATTCACAGGTCCCGACCTGTACCGTGTGTCGGGTAAGTTTGAATTGCTTGATCGAATTCTGCCCAAGCTGAAGAAGTCAAACCATCGAGTTCTGCTCTTCTGTCAAATGACGCAGTGCATGACGATCATCGAGGACTACTTGGGGTGGCGTCAGTTTGGCTACTTGCGTCTGGATGGTACAACCAAAGCCGAAGACCGTGGCGACTTGCTTAAGAAGTTCAACGCCAAGGACTCTGATTACTTTGTGTTTTTGCTTTCCACTCGAGCCGGTGGCTTGGGTTTGAATCTGCAAGCGGCCGATACTGTGGTGATTTTCGATTCCGATTGGAATCCCCATCAGGATTTACAGGCGCAGGATCGTGCCCATCGTATCGGGCAGAGGAACGAGGTGCGTGTGCTTCGTCTGATGACGGTTAACTCGGTGGAAGAGCGTATTCTGGCTGCAGCCCGGTACAAGCTGAACATGGACGAGAAGGTCATCCAGGCGGGTATGTTCGATCAGAAGTCAACTGGCAGCGAACGTCAGCAGTTCTTGCAAACCATCCTCCATCAGGATGATGGGGAGGAGGAGGAAGAAAACGAAGTGCCCGATGATGAGGTCATAAACATGATGATTGCTCGTAGCGAAGACGAGTTGGAGTTGTTCAAGAAGATGGACGTCGACCGCAGGAAGGAGGATCAAGTCATTCATCCTGGCAGGGAGCGCCTTATTGACGAATCTGAGCTGCCCGACTGGTTGACTAAGGACGACGAAGAAGTCGAGAGGTGGCACACTTACGAGGACGAAGCCATTCTCGGCAGGGGTTCACGTCAGCGCAAGGAAGTCGACTACACAGACAGTCTGACTGAGAAGGAGTGGCTCAAGGCGATCGACGACGGCGCCGAATTCGAGGAAGAAGACGAAGACGACCGCGACTCGAAACGCAAACGCAGCAGAAAGCGAAAGAATCGCAAAGACGATTCGGATGATGACTCGCTGATCATGATGGCAAAACGACGAAAGCAGCCAGTGGATAAGCGGCTGAAGAAGCAAATGCACAAGATAATGTCGACCGTTATCAAGTACACCAACGAGGATGGTCGCACATTGTCTGAACCATTCATGAAGCTGCCATCGCGTCAGAGGCTGCCCGATTACTATGAAATCATAAAGAGACCAGTTGACATCAAGAAGATTCTGCAGCGCATCGAGGATGGCAAGTACACAGAGTTCGCCGACTTGGAGAAAGACTTCGTTCAGCTGTGCCAGAATGCGCAGATCTACAATGAGGAAGCCTCATTAATATATCTCGACTCGATTGAGCTGCAAAAGATTTTCTCCGCTGCCCGCAATCGCATCCTTAGCGCAGTGGCCGAGATCAATTCACCTGAGCAGTCAGAAAACGATGACGACGACGAGAATTCGGACGACGACGGCGACGGTGGGTCATCGGTAAAGATGAAGCTGAAAATCAATAAAACATCTGGTGGCTCCGGCAGTGTGCCAGTAACACCAACACCAGCCTCGAGTGCATCCAATTCGAACTCGTCAACGGCCAAGAAGTCGACACGACGAAAACGTTCGCAGAAGAAATACACAATATCAGAAGACGACGACGATGACATGGACTAGGCGTGGTCGTGGTCGTGGCCTGCCCCAAATTCACGTGCGCATGATATGCGCATTCTAGTAGATTTAAGTGTACAATAGAGTATTTCATGCTATTCTCCCCCGATATAATAATTCATCGTTTTTTCTTTTTTTTTATTGCTTTTTTATCGTTTATCCATGTATGCATATAAAAAAAATATGCGTGTCTGTTTCTAACCTCACTCTCCCAGCTGACATAAGACTATTTAAATCCCTTGGATGATATTTTATTGAAGTTTTACTTTATTTTTTTTCTTCTTTCTTTCGAATAACTGAATCTTTTTGGCACGAGTTGTAGCAGAGTATGTTTTTTTTTTTTTTGTTTTCATATGAAATTTAGGTCAGATCAGATTACCAAGAGACACACAGTAAACTTCTGCTGCTGGGAAATGTTCTCATGATTGGGGGTTCTCTCCTTGGAAATGTGTGTTTGATGTAGAAACTAATAAAATAAAATATATTTAAATGTAAACTGAGTTTGATTTGGTTTTTTTTGCGTTTATAGCTTTTTTGTATGACTTGCGCCAATGGATGTGGATGTATAGCGATTCGCGGGATATGTTCTCCTTTTTCCTCGCGCCTACTTCCTAAATCTCTTCTACCACTCTTGGGTATTACCTCACGGGGCTGGCAAGCAATGAATGCTACTCTTGTGCTTCTGCCGCCCTTCTTGCAGCTTCTATTCTCCGCAACGCTGGCTGCACGCTCTTTGTACTTCCGCAGATATCCAGCGAGTAATCTTCCAACTCCATCATCAATTAGATCTGATGGGTCTGGTATATTACCTCTCCATTCTGAGAGGCATCCACAATAGAATATTGCGTGCGCCACGTCCACCTAATGGCTTGGACACTGGACAATACGAGAAGTTGTCGGCTGAGTTCATAATTGCAACATTGTTGCCCCTGCACTGCACAGGATATGTTGTCGATGCATTCATCAATACAAATACTGCCGCAAGTTTGCAGCAGGTCAGCATTGTCGAAAAAATGTTCATAAACGCAACATCGGTAGGCGATACAAAAGTGAGTGATGTTTAATTGTATTGCCAAACAAGAAACACGAAGCAAAAGGGCGATGATTTCAAATAAAAAGAATTGAAAGTCAAGACGTTTTCCAAAAAAGACCGAAATGTCCTTAAAATAATAAGAGTATTTCCGGATAATGTTTTTAAGAACCACTTTCGAATGAAGAAGTTCGACTTTCGGTTTCCCTGCAATCTTGCAACAAAACAAAAATCACAGCCAACTTGATCGCAGTTTAACTGTCGCTTTGCTTTTATGAACACAGAACGACTGTTATCATGCATAGTCAATGCAGTGTATTTACATTTATGAACGCAAATTTTGCAGGGCTGCATCAGTTCGACGTTTATGAACTCGGCCTAATCGGTGCAGGTACTTTCGGTAGCCACCGTTTCCACAGCCCGACAGGAACTGCGTTAGGTGATAGTTGCTGCTTCTTGCGTCCTGTTAATCCATGCCTCTATTTGTGGAATCAATGTATGAGTCCATCTGCCCTTTGTGGTGTCATCCCTTCTTCCCTCTTCTTTGTTATGCTCCGGCCTCAGTTGACATTAAGGTTCATCTCGTCCGCAAGGATATCAATTGGGATCATTCCCGCTACAAAAAATTCCCGGCTTTATCCGAGATCGTCCTGTAGCCACATGCAGTTTCCAGCATGTTGTTTTCTTTTTCAGTGCATCTGCATCATGACTGGTGCAGCGAACAAAACTACCGAGTTGACCTCTCTAGCTTTTTGCGCATCCGTCCACGTTAGGCATTATCCTGGATAGAGCCTCTTGCATGGATTTTTTTTTTTGCGTGTGTAGCTGGAAGTCTTCAAAATCCCTTTCGCTACCCAGTAAAAACACCTTCCTTCAAATAAAATGTATATTTCCACTATATTTCCACTACAACTAAGTTTCACACTTATCCAGCGGTTTTACTTTCTTGGCTTAGACTCGTTTGGCAAGAGATTCTCCACTGAGAGTAGGGAGTATTCTTTCCCATATTTCAGACGGAAGATTCTATCAGATAGATAGTTTGATAAAATTGTGTAGTTTTCTCGGGAGGAATTGCCGAAGCTGAGTGTTTCAAGCCTTCGTGCCAAACTTTGTCGAATACAGCTGAGCAGACTTGCTTTTGCTCAACCGATTTTTCTATAACATCAGTTATTCGATGTACTTGGTCAATAGTTGAATGCTTGCTTCTGAAATCGAACTGGTGGTTAGGAATATGTCGTCTTTCTTCCAGGATGCCCTGAGTGTCCGCTGTTCATCAAACCTTTGTCTAGCGAATTCTTTTATCCAGACTTAGGAAGCCCCCAGGCAGACAGATATCCCTATAGACACCAGTATTGCAAACTACAAAAGAAACACTACTCCTAGCGACATTTTTAAAAATTTCCATACACAAATTATAGAATCCATAAACCCGAAACGCATACTTTACACCGATGGGTCATGCACAGATGCGTTCTGCTCATACGCTGTGATACAATGGGAAAGGGGTGGCCAAATGGTAACTCTCCACCAAGGACAACTGCCACGTCCAGCAGGAAGCTACATCGCTGAACTAGCAGGAATTCAAAAGGCTATAAACATAGCTCAAAATTGGTCCGGGAAAACAGTAATATGCACCGAGAACCTTGGAATTCTCAAAGGAATAAAGAGCGCAACCAACAAATGCCCATCATTAGAGTAGGTTAAGAGCAAAATTGGTGGGCATATAACCCTATCCTGGGTCCCCGGCCACACGGGAATCCAGGGAAATGAAGCAGCTGATTTAGCAGCAAAATGTGCCTCTAATTTCCCTCTCATATTAGAAACGCCTAACATCTACCAACTTACACGGAACCTATGCGCAGCATCCCAAAATGAAGAAATTAGTGAATCATGGAGAAACAGTGAATGTTTCCTCAGTTCACAAACTCAGGAACAAACGAAACTGCAACTCTTTTGCACGAGAAGAATGCATCAAACTGTTCCGAATTACAGTTGGTAAACCACTATTCAGCTGCAAACATATATTTAATAATGAACCTCCTGAACTGTGTCAAGACTGTGGCACTGTGCTCTCTGTGCGGCACATCTTTGTGGATTGACCGAGATCCAATCAAATTGGTGGCGAAATGGATGCCACGAACAAATTGGCTGAAGTCTTAAACCCAGTAAAGGCGTTAGAACTGCAACATCATACCACAGAAAGTATCAGGAAATATGGATCCATGAATGAAACTATTATTGTATTAAAAAAAAAGAGATGTATTTATGTAAGTATGTAATATGGTTAAATTTTAAGGGCCGATGTTGAATGTGAACCACATATAAACGTCAAGGTTTTTTCTGCATTTCATTTGACATTTCTCAATTTCAGACTTATTCAATTTGAACCATGGAAAGATACACAATCGAGCAACGCGTTAAAGTTATTCAGGCTTATTATGAAAATGGGCGTTCAAATCAAAATACATATCGTGCACTTTGTGATTTTTTCGGTCAATTCGTCCAAATGTGCGTACAATCGGAAAAATCGTGCAAAAATTTGAGCAAACCGGGTCTGTAGGAGATGTGAAAACACCAGTGCGTGCTCGTACAGCTCGTACTGCAGAAAATATTGCCGTTGTTCGCGATAGTGTGGCTGAAGAGCCGTGCACCTCAACTCGTCGTCGTGCCCAACAATTGCACCTCTCACGCTCGTCGTTGATGAACATTATGCATAAAGACTTGCATTTACACGCTTACAAGGTGCAATTGACTCAAGAACTAAGGGCTCTTGACCATTTCAAGCGTCGTCAATGTTCAGAATGGTGGCAAGAAATGGCAACAGTGGATGATCAATTTTCGAAGAAAATCATCTTCAGTGATGAAGCACATTTTCACCTCAGTGGATTCGTCAATAAGCAGAATTGCTGCATTTGGGCGAATTATAATCCAAGAGTGATTGTCGAAAAAATGTGTTTAGATGTGTATTATCGAAATCCAAAGACTGGAGTGGATCCGACGACATCGAATTTTTCACCTAAAAAAATTGACAGTGTATAGTAAGGTTTTTGGTGCCTTTTCATGGGTCATCTTCCAACTGCCACTGCGGCCCAACTAGGCGTACCTACGACCTGTGTACACCTGTGGTTATGTGTTTAGATGTGACATTTTTCCAAAATGAGGCCGGTCAGGCAGTTACTGTGAATGGTGTTCGCTATCGTGAAATCATAACGAACTTTTTATGGCCCGAATTGGAAGATATGAATGTGGACGATATGTGGTTTCAACAGGACGGTGCCACTTGCCACACAGCTAACAAAACGATGGCTCTTTTGCGTGACAAATTCAATGGCCGTGTTATATCACGTGGTGGCGATGTCAATTGGCCGCCAGGATCATGTGATTTGGCACCGTTGGATTTTTTTCTTTCAGGTTATTTGAAAGAAAAGGTGTACGTCGATAAGCCAGCAACAATGCAAGAGCTAAGGATGAGATAATTCGGCACATTAACGGCATAGAACCGCAATTATGCTTCAGCGTCATCGAAAATTTGGACCATCGGATGGAGGTGTGCCGCCGAGGTCGCGGCGGCCATTTGGCCGATATTTTGTTCCATACATAGGATAGGATAGGAAAGTGGGTAGACGTGCGGAAGCACCTCTCACTTAGGTCCGTGTGGACCCATTGTGTTGCCCATAGGGGGAAAAGTCCTCCTTGTACCCTAATCACACTCATCGAGACGTTGTACTCGTTGTTGACCTCTCGTTGTCGAGCCAGCCCGACATCCTACCTGAACCTGAAAAAGTTAGATAGTCGGATGTTATGGATTTCTTGCAGGTCATGGAAGAAGAATTCTCCCATGGTCCTGTATCGCAGTTGGCTGAGGCTTGAGCAGTAGCAGAGATAGTGAGGAGTGTCCTCTCTTTCGTCCACATCGCCGCATCCTCTGCAGATGTAGTCATGGGATAGTCCCATTTTTGTTTCATGGTATTTCAGATGGTTATGACCCGTTAGAGCTCCGACTACCATCCTCAGTAGGCTGTTGCCACACTGGAGGAGTTTGTCGGTTTTAGTTCTATTAATATCGGGCCATAGCATCTTAGTAGTCTTACAGGTGGTAAGGTTGTACCACCTATTTCTTGCTATTTGTAGAATTTTATCATCCACCTTCTTCCTGACATCTGCCAGTGAGGGTTGAATCAATTCGATTGCCTGGGATGGGTCTTTTTCGGCCCCTTTTCTGGCAAGTTCATCAGCTGCCTCGTTGCCCTGTGTCCTGGGACCCCGCATAGAGTTATCGTGTGTTGCACGCTTATAGTTTTGAGCTCCTCGCGGCAGCTCGCGACCAGCTTGGACTTGATTTCTTTCTCCGAAATTGCTTTGATGGCCGCTTGACTGTCAATTAGACTGGTAATATCAGCCGGTGGTATTTCCAACATTGTTATCATTCTGGCCGCTTCTTTGACTGCCAGGAGCTCCGCTTGAAAGACGCTACCATAATCAGGGATCCTGATAGAGCAGTGTATGTTTAACAATTCGGAGAAAATGCTCGCACCTGTTCCTGTTTCCATCTTCGATCCATCAGTGTATACTTGGATGCTCGAATGGGTTCTTTTGTGGTCCACTCTTCCCTCGTCGGGTAATAGCATCTGAAGGGTATTTCAAAGTCGAGGAAAGGTAGTGTATAGTCACTTTCGGACTGTTCTATTTGTAGTCTTTTCAGTATACTAGCATGACCAATGGTACTTGACAGCCAGCATTTTGATTGAATGCTTCTAATGGCACTTTTAGCAGCGTTAGCTTGCATGTAAAGGTCAAGTGGGAGAAGGTTTAGTAGTACCTCCAGGCCCGCGGTTGGAGTAGTGGAGATAGCGCCTGTAACTCCAAGACATGCTAGTCTCTGTATTCTAGTAAGCAGCCTGAGGTTGGTGGATTTCAGTGCGGTCTGCCACCATACCACGCTGCCGTATGTCAAGATTGGCCTTACAATCGCTGTGTACATCCACAGAATTGTCTTGGGGTTCGCACCCCACTTTTTGCCGAATATCCTGTTGCTCAGGTGTAGGGCACAAGCTGCCTCTTCCATTAGGTTGAGTTTCCAGGTTAGTTTCTTGTCTAGGATGATCCCTAGGTATTTCGCGCTATCCGCCAGATTGAGGGTGGTACCTTAAATTGTTGGGGGGCTTAAGCGCGGAATGACCCTTTTGTTGGTGAATAGTACCAACTCAGTTTTTTGAGGGTTGATTCCTAGACCACAGGATTTCGCCCATATTAGTAGGGTTCTCATTGCGTTCTCGATTAGCTCGCTAAGAGTCGGGAGAGCTATAATCAGCACGTCATCAGCATAGACAATTACTCTAGTTCCCGTCAGTCTGAGCTCTTCTAGTACTTCATTAATTACTAATACCCATAGGAGCGGGGATATAACCCCTCCTTGAGGAGTTCCTCTTGCAGTTGCAACTTTAATTGTGGAGTCTCCTAAGGTAGCATTAATGATTCTCTTGCTGAGCAAACTTACTATCACTGTAGTGAGTGATTGCTCCACTTTGGCTTTTTCAACGGCGGACTTAATTGCCGTGGTCTCTACATTATTGAAGGCTCCCTCTATGTCTAGGAAAGCAGCGAGTGCATATTCCTTGGCATGTAGGGACTTTTCAATCACACTAACCACTTCGTGTAGTGCGGTTTCTACGCCTTTGCCCTTCATATACGTATGCTGTGCCCTTGAGATGGTATTTTGCGGGAAGCTACTGCGGATGTAGATATTGAGGAGCTTTTCGAACGTCTTCAAGACGAAAGCATACATAATTGAACGTTACCAATATTATCATAATAAAAAGAAATGACAATAATTTCCTAAATAATTTGTGCTTTATTCAAAATCAACATCGGCCCTTATACCAATGTATGTACATTTTGTGATATTAACGGCATTACACGGCGTTACTTGCCCAAATGCCTTACCTAATAGAGTGTGTAAATTTACATTATGGGCTACTTCTTGTAAATAAATAAATAAAATACAATTATAAGTCTTCATAAATGTTTATTCATATTCAATTTAAGACGTTCAATCCGACATTGCGTAAAATGTCCAACCGACACACTCAAAATGATAGCATGGTTACAACTAACAACAGTACAAGAAATTCCAGACGAATTTCGCGTCTTTTATTTTGTCGACTCCTTCTCAATTCATTCACATTTACAAGTTCATCTAATTTATCAGTATCAGTCAAATTCTATATTGTGGCAGGAAGATTGGAAAAATCAAACCTAGAGCCGCAACCTAGATCCTAGATCGGCGAACCTAGATCCACGCGTTTTCCATTGCAATCTCATTTACCGACGTCGATGTCTGTTGCTCAAAAAATGTAGTACAACATATCATCAATAGAATAATCGTCATCACTGTCTGTCAGGTTTCGCACGGCTATCTTGTGAAGATTCGCATACAGATCGTGCAATTCGGGATCTTCGTCTAAAAATAGATCGTTCGTTTCGAGACTTAGCATGATAATAATATTTAAACAAAGAAAAAAAAACATCAATTTAACCTACCTCTGAACTTTTGTTTACGCGGCAGACTGGACGTTGATAAAACCGCCTCATCTGCTATATCAATGTCATTGTCGGCGGACCTATGGGAGTACCTTGGATTTGGCACAAGGAACCAATAAGTTTTCCATATGGATCTCAGTCCTGGCATTTGTTGTAGTTCCTCCAGGACACTTGGCTGTTTGGCGACCGCTTGAAATGACCGCAATTGAAGAGTATCCTCTCGTGACAACGAGTTAATCAATCGTATGGAACTTTTCGCCGCTGTTGAGCATACCATTGGATAGATTTTAACGTTTGGATTGACTGGTATCCCAGTATACGCAATGCCGAGCGGTCGTCGATTAAGAAAGAATTCCAAAATTCCACGAGACAAATCCACGTAAATTCCAACAAGGGCCCCTTGAGAGAACTTATTTCCGTATGATTCTTGCAATCCGCCATGCTGTTTCATACCGTTGTACGAGTAGCCCCACGACTCATCATTGATTCCGAGTGCTGAGACAAAATGATGCTTGTGCTTGGCGAAATCCACCTTGTCTGTTCCGATGCCGAACATCTGTGGGAAATTAGAAAAATAATTAGTTAAAGTCACTTTGGAATCCATACTCAGTGTGTCACTGAAGAAACAACGCAAATTTGGCGTGTAAGTGTGAAATTCGATTGTAAATACAAACTGTTTATGGTTAGAAAGGCATAGTTGTTGATATCTGTACTATTGGTGACACACCGTTCATAATTGATGTTCAAATATTTGCAGACGAGTCAAGTGGTCATAAGCGGATAAGTTTCACGGAAGTAGTATCCATCGAATGGGATAAGCTTCTATGTATATGTATGTGCGCTTCACACATCATATCATCCTAATGGAGCTAACAATTTGCAAAACTTACCAAACATGTCATTAAACCAGCGCACGTTTAAAGTGAAGAGATGCGAGCTCTCCAAGCGAGAATAGACCAAAATTGGCAAATATTTAGATCACCCGCTACTCTATGGCGTCAAAGACCGCCATTAGGATCATTCGATCCAAGGGCTGGTTCTCAAACTGTACAGGTCATGCATGTACATGTATACTGGATGGACTACAAGTTGAACAAGTGCCTATACTCCCTCTTTCCTTGACTTCGAAATACCCCTCCGGTGTTATTTCCCGAGTTTTTCTACCTCGGGGCAAACGCGAACTCCACAAACGACATTACAGTGGAGATCCGTCGTAGAATCGCCCTTGGCAACCGGTGCTACTTCGGTTTGTCAAAACAACTGGGCTCAAAACTTCTGACTCGAAGGACCAAAATCATGCTCTACAAAACTCTTATTTTGCCAGTCCTGCTCTATGGAGCCGAAAGCTGGACGCTAAGCAAAACTGCAGAGCTGATTCTTTATACCTTCGAAAGAAAAATTCTACGTCGGATATATGATCCCGTCTGCGAGGAAGGCGAATGGAGGAGAAGACATAACCGCGAACTCTACGAGCTGTACCAGGATGTGGATGTAGTCCGGAAGGCAAAAATCCGTCGACTACACTGGCTCGGCGACATCGAGTGCATGGACAACAATGATCCAGCAAAGAGGGTCTTCGAATCCGAGCCTCCTGGTTCGAGAAGGAGAGAGAGAGAGAGAGAGAGACCGAATCTCCAGTATGAAGACCAAGTAATCGCCCATGCAAGACTGCTTCGTCTTGATGACCTGAAGCAGCGTGCCCAAAACCGTCAACGATGGAAGGCAGCAATTGCTCAGGCTCGGACCCTCCACGGGTCGCCGGCCGATAAGTAAGTTATTTCCCGACAAGTCAGGGTGGAACACAATGGAACCCATCAACTCCCAACAACTCGACCATCCACGTCTGCACGGATGTATCGAAGATGATTGAAACACAGGCGGGGGCATTTTCTCCGAATTGTTAAACATCCACTACTCCATCAGAATACCTGACTACGACAGTGTTTTTCAAGCGGAGGTCTTGGTAGTCAAGGGAGCGGCCAAAATGATATCATATGTTGAACAGTCAAGCGGCCATCAAAGCAATTCCGGCAATAGAAAGTCCAGTCCAAGAACCTAAGGTGCTTAGAACGCAGTACTCGATTACACCATGCTGGGTCCCAAGTTGTAGGGATATAGCCTACAATGAGGCTATATCCCTAGCAGATGACCATTTAAGGAAAGGGGACCAGACCCATCCCAGGCAATCGTATGTATTAAATGACCTTTTGCGAGTGTCAAGAAGAAAGTACACCACAAAATCATAGAGCTGGCAAATGAAAGGAACTCTAAACACCCATGTGACCACTCGGATGATATGATCCAAGTTCAATAGTGCAAAAACCGACAAACTTCTACTATGCGACAAAAAGTAGCTTCGGATGGTAGTTGGAGCGCAAGACGAAGTACCACGAAAACAAAATGTGACTTAGGTTAGGTTAGGTTGGAGTGGCTGACTGCTGGAGCAGCAGTCAGACTTAGGCCAGAGTAGGCCCGCTGTGATACAACGCGGATCTAAAACCCTATTCCGCAAACCAGTTAGAGCTTTTGACAAAACAGAGGACTTGACTGATAGTAATGCTGTTTAGTTCTGTCAAGTTGTTTAAGTAGTACGAGTCCAGATGACATAGGAGATGTGTAATGGTATCTACCTCCACTTCATCCCTGCAGCTTCTACAGAAGTCATTAAAGGGAAGGCCTAGTCTGGAGGCGTGCGTGCCAATGGCACAATGCCCGGTAAGTACGCCGATAATGGTTCTGAGGTTGGGTCTACTCAACCTGATCAGGCTACGTGAGCGTATTGTATCTATGGTGGGCCATAGCAGTTCTGCAGTGAGGCATTTAGTGCCGGTAGACTATCTAGGATTTGTGTTGGTAAGTGTTCCACACTTTAGTTGATGTTTAGCAGTAGCGATAGGCATGGATGGCATATCACCATCCGGAAGGCTTACCACCTTGGTGCACCTTATAGCTAGTTCGTCCGCTTAGAAATTCTCTGGGATGTCATAGTGTCCCGGCACCCACATAAGTTGGATGTTAACATACTTGGCCATCTCGTTGAGAGATAGGCGGCAATTCAGGGAAGTCAGAAGTCAGATTCAGAAAGAAGGTAGACAGATTCAGAAAGAAAATGGGACTAACCCCTGACCTTTCAAATGCAGAGGCTGTGGTGATGAAGAAGAAAAATAGAATCCTCCTCACTACCTCTCCCCAGTCTCTCTGTTGAGGCGCAGAACACTGGGAGTACACTTCTTCCAGGACCTCCAGGAACGAGGATGATTGCGAGGAAGATGTGAAGGGGAAAATTTCCCTGTGGTCATCGCAATGTGTCCATCACGGTTTTGTCCATCACCTAGGTTAGGTTAGGTAGGTGGGCTGCCAGTGAAATTGCCAGCACACTTAGACCACGTAGATCCATTGTGTTACCCATAGTCAGGCTACTACCACTGATCGACAACTCAAGTGATAGGGACGTTCATTGGATCGGAACGGCAAATGGTGACTGGTCCAGATTTGAAAACCGGATAAACTTTAACTTTGTTTTCACTGAGATTCGATCCGGGGACCCCTCTAATTAAGGGCAGGCACTCAACCAAGTGAGACGTGGCTTGACCCTCTACCCACTTACCTAACCTAACCTATGATGTCATTGAATGGTGATTCGCCCTAGACAAGACGACCTAATGACATCTTCTCAGTAGCGTCGAATCGGACAAATTGCGGCTCCTGTTGAATTCTACGTTCTAGGTGATCCACTTCAGACAATGAACGATGATAGAAAAGAATTCCGTCTCCCCGACCTAGACGAAGTCAAAATAGCGATATCGAGATATAAGTCGAACAAAGCAGCTGGTGCAGCCGGACTGTTTGCAGAGCTATTTAAAGCAGCTGGAAATGAGGCAGTAGGGTACATACGCCAACTCACTTATAAGATATGGTCGGAGAGTGGAACCTCGGTCGCGTTTACCCGATCCATAAAAAAGGCGACCCCTTCAACAGCGCCAACTACCGAGGGATAAGTCTCCTAAACATGGCTTATACGATATTTTGTGTTGTCGTTTTGTATGAGCGCCTGAAACCATTCGTCAATAACCTGATAGGTCCTTATCAGTGCGGTTTCAGGCGGGGGATGTCCACCATCGACCAAATCTTCACATTACGGCAGATCCTGCAAAAAAAAACCCCAAAAGATGCAGATCTACACTCACCACCTATTAGTCGATTTCAAGGCCTCATGTGACAGCGCACGCATAGACACGAGCTATACAACGCCATGTCTAGTATTGACATTCCTGCGAAACTTGTCAGCTTATGCAGGATGACGATGGAGAACTATCGCTGCTCCATCAACGTTGGAAATTAACTCACCGAGACCTTCAATGTTTTAGGCAAGGCGACGCGCTGTCATGTGTTTATTTTAACATCACTTCAGAAGGTCGTGCGAAACTCATTCGCCAACACAAGAGGCACGATCTTCCAAAAGTCCCTACAATTGCTAGCATAAGTGTACGACATTGGTCGAATAAGAACAAGAGAGCCGTCAATGAAGCGTTTGCTGGTATTGAAACGGAGGCGGCGAGAATGGGTTGAACGAAGTACATGCTGTTATCGAGGAAGGACACACAATATCGACGACTTAGCCAGAACGCCACCGTAGGCAGTTAGGGACTTCGAGGTAGTTAGGGACTTCGAGGTAGTTAGGGACTTCGTCTACCTCGGCGCCCAAGTAAACAGTACGAATAACATCAGTACCGAGATTAAACGCAGAAGAACTCTTGCCAATCGCTATTTCTTTGGGCTCAAGAGGCAATTGAGCAGTAGAACCCTCTCTCGAAGGACCAAGCTAACTTTAGATAATACCTTGATTATCCCTGTGTGGTGGCCCGTGGCGTTGTGGGTGTGTGCGTCGACTCATACGAACTTGAACCTACCTGTCCAGGTTCGATTCCTGGTACGACAACAAATACTTCTTACGGCCCCACCTCTTTCGAGTCACTGACAATGCTCAAAGAGTATAGCTGTCTAGAAAAAGTTTCCCAAACTTGGACGTTCTGGAGTCGGCATAAAATGCAGGTCCCTTTCACTCGTGAGAGAACAATAGCACGCACAACACGAGTGGTTGCTGGGGAGCTAGGCTCTGGCACTCTACGTAGCGCCACCCATATTATTATTATTATATCATCCCTGTCCTGCTCTATGGCGCGGAAGCCAGTACAATCTCAAGAGCAGAAGAAAGAAGCACACACACGAGGAGCTGTTGCTTTGAATCTAAACGCAAAACTTCTTTAAAATAAACAGCTTAGGATGTAAGATGTGCGACTAATCATAACCTTTTAAAGAGGTTCAATCGAACAAACAAAAAAACAGCAAAAAGCGGCGCTGTTTGAACTTCCCTTTCCAATCATAGCCCCAATCTACCACCGATTTAAAGCAAATTATTTAAAAAAGCTACTTGGCGTCATCTCTTCACCAGCATCTAATCAGAATAAAAGTAATTTATGGAATTTAACCTCGCCGATAGGCGCTTGTCACGCGGTACTACAAAATTATATGACTCGGTCATTCGACTCTGATTTATGGACCAAAATGTTCTAGTTAAGTACAGTGTGAGCGCTCCTATAACAGGTGGACCACTTGTTTATGTGTCTTACTACGTCAAACCTCATTTCTTTTTTTTTCTGTTTTTTTATTTCTGCGGGTGAGCATCAACGCGGCACAAAGAGAATGATGAGCAGTTCGCAAATCTTCGGGTGAACTTTCGTTTAATTCTCTAGCAGGCGCTTTTCAGTTGCACGCTTCAGAACTAGGATGTTCTCATAAACGTCAGCCTAACAAAGGACTGCGTTATCCATGCTCGTTGATGCAGATTTACGATCGTACTAACTTAGGTGAAATGCAGACTCACTGTTCATAAACGGCAATAGCTCAGCGATATCGGGCAGATTGTACTGTCATTATTTTTTGACTGCAAACAGGGTCGATTGGAAGAAGAAAAGCAAGTCTGCAGACATTCTGTAACCGTGTGTTTTTGTTCAAGATCTCATGAGAAAAGAAATGCGGTTGTATTAGCGAAACGGTTGTAATATTGAAAACATCCCTACTCTCACGAGTGAAGTCTGTTTGGGCGGGAAATCACAAAACGGCATGTTCCTAGATTTGGAAAACATGAAATAGAGACCATCTGCCGCTAAGCATGATGAAATAATTAGTCCTTGCTTATCATTTTGAGGACGAGGGGTTTCAATTTTATCAATTCAAAACTGTTCAAAGTTGCTATCATTTTATCACACATAGCTGCGCATTTTACAGTATTTAAGAGATTACTTTATTTTGTTAACAATGTAATCAAAAGCAATGTTAACAAAAACCCAGATTAGATTTCCTATGTGCAATAAAAACAACAAGGGTAAACATTGCCAATGTCAGTCACATTTAGTCTGAATGTCGCCGCTTTTTTCCAACTGCAGTGTGAATCCGGCGAATAAACACGTTGCATTCGAGACACGTACTAGTCCCCATGCATGTTGATAGTCATGATATAAGGAGTGGGTGAGAATATAAAGGTCTACGCCGTAGATAATTTGATTCCAAGTTACACAACGCAAATGGATCGTCTCGCGCATGTCTCTGTTAGCCATCAGGAATCGTTGCTATCTACCCTCTAGATAGTTAGCTTCGTGAGAATGTCTCGCCTCATGCTAACTACTAAACATGCCAACCTATATTCGAAATGATCCTCTGACTTGATACAGGTATACCATACAGTGTGTATCCCTTGAAATGGACAATACACAGCTGTCTGTTCTTGGAAGTGTATAGTGTATGCGGTCTCAGGTATTCTCACAAAGAAAACATATTTTTGTTTGGAATGTACGTATAGTCCAAGGTTAACGCCGACAAATCAGGAAGAAACTACGCAAATAAAAAGTTCAACTGGGTTATATTCATTGCCGTTCCACTCTACACAACGAGAGATTTCGAAACTGATCACCTATCGTCCATCACCCATATTTAATTCAGAAAAGAAAAAGAAAAAACAAACGAATTTCTTTTAATACCTCCAAAACATGGGTTTATTGGTCGATTGACGACATTGTTAAATAACAAAGTGCTCAGTGCTGAAGAAACACCCAGATTAATGCTATCTATTGCAGCATGATAACGAACATCATTGAAAGCGGTGATAGTGGAATCTGAAGCATTTTGTATGTACATGTACTAACACGCTCTCAACAAGCACTGATATTTTCAGGTCAATTGATGTTAAATATAGTTTCCATCAATAGATTTATATTCCTTGTTCAGATGACTGAATTGAAGTGCACTTAATCATCATTGTCTTCAAGTGCAGTCTAAATTTGATGATCACGGCTGAGATGAATACGTTCGTTGCACGTCATGTTTCTTCATTGAAATCATCGCCGTAAAAAGCGAATAATGCGAATGCTTTGCGGTAAAATTTGAACAATTTTTTAATCAGCTGCTAGTGATGTGGCGTTAACCTGAATTCTTCGATACCCTGGCGCCGAATAGCATCATTTTTTTGGCACCGTTTGCCGTTCACCGATGATAAAGCGAATGATTTTGTTTACATTAAAGAAATCTGTCCGAACTGAACTTATTACGTTCAGACCTGACAGGACTTCCGATATACATACATACATATAAATATTTAAACACTTTCTTTTTTCTCTTACCACATCTGTTCCAGCGAGCACAGTAATCACGCGAATCTCCCAGAAATGTATCATTCCCGGCTTCAGCGGCTTATCGCCACGAATGATTGTTGTTCCCTGACTATAGATAGGATGAAATGTTATGTCTGGCCCATGAATACTTGCATCCGAATCGGATTTTTCCCACTGCCACTCCATTGTATTGCAGTCCTCCTCGCCGCAACGACACTGCACCAGTTCGGGGATATTACCCTTGAACGCAATAATTGCTGTGCATTTTGGGAAATAACAATCGCAAAAGGGCTGCGCCCGTTGTTCTGGCCAATAGATGAATCGTGGATCTGGCATCGTCTCGAAGAGCTCCAGGATAAATGAAAACAAGTCACAAAACAAAAGGGAAAACCGTGTCTATTTTGACAACACACGAACTAGCCACTTGGACAATGTGCTTCTATATTGAATGTGCTCTAACTTTCCAATAGGTTTACTACAAATTAAACACAATATACCACCGGGAACGTATTTGTTTAAACAATTTTATGAACAGACGTAGACATATGAAGTGACTTCTTATCACTGAATAAATGAAAACTGCAATCTCGCTATAACCAATTTATAACTGAGAATCATGACTGGGTTACAATGGCACGAAAGCGCGGACCGGTGGCAATGAGAAATATGCTGTTGTCTCGTTCTCGCTATAAAATAGTCGACTGATTCACAATCAACGCTACGTTGGTGAGTTTTTATTTTGTCCATTTACCCTATTTTGCTAATGTCTCAAAAATTACCAAATTGTTGTTGAATTTGTACGTTTAAAGATTCTTCAATCCTCAGAAACTCATTCGGAAGATCTGATCCGGAAGAGGGACATATTAGGTGTAGTAAAAAGAAATCCATTATTTTTCTAACAAACGGATTTAGTAATCTATCGCGTATCTCGCGTTGTATACATCTCATCGTACCAAACAAAATGCCATTAGGAAGATAAGAGTTCGTACAAAAAAACACTTTGGGGACAGTTATGTGATTGATTTACTATGTTTTGTTTGAGCGTGTTCGGAAGTTGGACAGCGTCGTAAGAGATGAGGCAATCTCGTTCCATCTCGCCCAATCGAAGTCCACCTTCACGGCTGCGGCCCTGAATAGGTCAGTACGGCCTTTGGTCCATGCTTTATGTAGCTTCTGATAGTAGGTACACCGGGCCAAAGTAAATGTAAGCCTCTAGTGACTCTCCAGTGATGCCTGAGTAAAAGTAATCTTTCCCCATGTAGTTGAAGCCGTGTTGGAAGAGTTCGTCTTGTATGCCTTTACACTTGGAGCCGCCGAATGCAGTGTCATAGTGGATCTTTCCCTCCAAGTCTTACCTCCAAGTAGCTCCAGAGTTTTTTCCAATGCCATTCGAGATGAGAATCATCTCTGCCACATTTAACAATTTTTCTTCGACAAAGACGAAAACGCAAGCCAGGCGAAAATTTTAATAATGTTTATGGTCCTGTTACTGTAACAATAAATCATGGGCAGTTTTGGTTCTGTCGATATCAAGCTACACCACGCTCTAGAAGGCCAATTGTCGAAAATGTCGATAGAATCATAGAAATCATCAAGTCTGATCGTCATCTAAGCGCTGTTTCGATTGCCCAGAAGCTAAACATTGCACAAAAAACCGTTCCGAACCATTTGCCCAAGGCTGGATACAAAAAGAAGTTCGATGTATGGGTACCACACGAGTTAAAGCCAAAGAACCTCCTGGACTGATTTTCCATCTGCGAATCACACTGCTAAATCGCAACAAGATCGACCTAGTTTTTAAGCGGATGGTGACTGGTGACGAAAAGTGAATCACTGATAACGTGAAGCGAAAACTGTCGTGGTCGAATCATGGTGAGTTGGCGAAACGGTGGCCAAACCAGGTATTGGTGGTATTGGCAGGGAATCATCTGCTATGAGCTTTTACTTCGGAACTGTTTTCCCCACAATGCGACCGTCTGAAGAAAGCAATCGCTTATAAGCGGCCAGCTTTGGCACATAGAAGAAGATTTGTGTTCCGTCAGCACAACGCCAGACAGACCACACACATCGATAGCGACACGCCAGAAATTCCGGGAGCTTGGTTGGGTTGTCCTTATGCAGCCACCTTATAGTCTGGGCCTAGCACGAAATGATTACCACCTGTTCTTGTCCATCAACAATTTTGCTGGTAAAAAGTTCGCCTCAAGAGAGGCGTGGGAAACAAAACGCATATTTGGCTTAAATGGGCCCACTTTGACTATAGTTAAGTACAAAGCCTTAAATTTCGTGCAAAAATAATGGATTTCCTTTTACTACACCTAATATATTCTTTCCCATAGTCAATATTAAACTTTTTCCCTTTAAGTATCGGTTCGAGAGATTTGGCTAATATTTGTAGGAACCGATTGGTATTGTTTAAACCATTCATTGTTATGGGTACAACGGCATATACACATTTTTTTTTACTCAGTGTTGAACGGTCTTGGGTTCATTATGAATTATTACTGCTAATAATATGGCCTACTGAAATGTTCAAGGCAGTTGGAAACGATCTGCTTGACAACAGCTGGATGGCGCCGTTGGTTGAGTGCCTGCTCCTGGTTAGAGGGGTTCCCGGTTCGAATTCCGGCGAAAGCAAAGTTAATACGCTTTTATCCGGTTTTCATATCTGGTCCAGCAGTTGGGATAAAATGAACGGCACTATCACTGGAGTTGTCGATCAGTTGTAGTAGTCTGACAATGGGTAACAACACAATGGACCAAAAGACTAAGTGCGCTGACAGCGCAATTACCTAACCTAAGTGCATGCACCAGCTAACCTCTAATAATATGGTATGAATGTACTCTTTTTGTCGTTTGCCGTGGACATAAAAAAAGAGACACATTTGACTGCGCCTCCTTCCCCCTATGTCGCGTAGAAATCCTCATCTTCCAATTTCAAGTTGGCGGGCTAAGCATCGCCATATCAAGTAAACGCTCCTACCATTCTCTTCGAGATGTTTTGCAATATCGCTGTCTTGTGATACCTTGATACGGCTTACTTGAGAGAGCACTAGAGCGAATGCAGCATATGTGGGCGACATTAATGGTTGAACACACAATGGAGCGCATCTTAGCCGAATTAAAAAGAGAACCGCTAAAATAAGTCTAGCGGAAATACCTACATAGGTAGACGTGGTTCTTCGGTGGGAACTGATTTCTGGTGGGAACCTAATAAGCCTCTTTAATGCTACAGATCTGGTACCTTATATGTGAAGTTTAATTTTGGCATATCTCTAAATCCAACCGGAGGTATTTATGAAGGACATTAGTTCCCTATCCTTTGCTAAAAATGATCAAGTGCAGGTACAAATGAAATGTGTCCCTCTCATCTATGTCGTTGCAACTGCGACTGTGTGTGGTGAGGGATAGCTAGTTTTGTGGCATGATCTCCTATCGGCCAGTCTCCCGTAACGACCGCCACCGATTAGTTTCGGTTCTGATGTTTGCTATTTTAGGTATTAGCTTTTACTGCTTATAGTGGGATGTACACCTCCTCGAGCGCTGAAGGGCCGATCCCTGCCTAGCCAGGTTATCGACCTGTACCCAGAGAAGCTACATTTTGAGCTTGCTTTTTAATGACGCTGAGCTACCCGTCCCATTCCTATACTAGTCTGGCGATCTATATGATCTATATGCTGTCTTCAAAAAAAGGTCGTAAACCACGGTCAGAACATCGTAATGGGCCGCTATAATCGAGGTAGCCCGAATAAGCACTTGTCCCACATATAAAAGATGCCGTCAAGAGTACCCCAGCAACAAGAGGCTTTACGAACAAGCCCACATCATCCCCCTATAGCAAAACTAGGTGACAGTGCTCCAGAGGCAATTGCTTGACATCGGCAACCACCCAAACATGCCTATCAAGGTCCAGAGAAGTACGACTCTCTGGTAAATGAGCAGACATTCCCAAGAACTTCAACCCGCGGACTGTATCACTTTTAACAAAGTAGTAATAGCAGTCAACATCGCGGCTAAAGAGGCTGCAACACCACCACCACCACGCCATCCCACGAGGAACAACAAGGACCTGTCCCACAGCAACTCTGCAACATTGCACATCCGTTGGACCCCTATTGTTGAGCCAACACCTTTTTCGCTAGTTTAAGCTTTCAGCATGAAAGATCAATCGCATAGCATTTGTTCAAATAGAAAATTGAATTGAATTGAAAATATTCAACGTTCTCCGGATAGTCAACTTTAGTACGGAGTTGAAATGTAAAATAGGTTGTCAATCGACGTTTCTTTTTCCTCAAGAGAGTATTGAGTAAGTGACACTTCTCTCGAAGTGGCAGAAGTATGTACAAGATCCAGAGATGATGAAGAACTTAGTCTTTTTTAAAGTTTCAAGCTGCGCCGAATACAGCCAGAACCCGACACGTTCCGACAAATCCACCAGATCATCGGTAAGAGGAAGAAGCTGCCACAACAACTGACAACAAGCGAAGGAGACGCAAACACACCGGCGGAGAAAGCAGACGCGTTTTCATCCAACTTCGAAGGCAACTTCCAACCATCACCGCCTGATGATCCAGATTTTGTCACAGAAGTCAACACCTATGTCAATGCACTTGAGAATCCATCTGCCCCAGACGTCGTCTTCAACGAAACGAATCTAGCGGACGATCCGGTAGGAAACAAGAACCTCACAACGGCCAAAGAAATCACGGGAATTATTCAACGTAGCACAGCAAGGAAGGCAGCCGAAGCCAACAAAATCTCGAATTTCGTCCTGAAGCGAATGCCACAAACGGTGATCATTATGAACCATCATTATGAACAATTGTATCAATAATTGCCAGTTTCCTAACAAGTGGAAAGTAGCTAAAATTGTTGCAATACCAAAAAAGGGGAACGCCGTTAGTGTTTCAGGGTACCGGCCCATATCGCTTTTGAGCAATATAAGCAAGATCCTGGAGTACCTGCTCGCACAGAAACTAAAGCGATGGTCCACCGACCTAAACATCATCCCGGATACGCAGTATGAATTCCGGGAAAAAACCTACATTCTCGAATCAAGTTCCACCACGTTGTTGTTGCTGCCCTGAACAAAACCGAAGTCGCCCCTGCCTGCTTCCTGGACGTGGAAAAGGCCTTCGACACGGTCTGGATAGAGGGATGAATCAGATGGGATTCCCCTCCAACCTCATCATAATAGTCTATAGCCTTCTACATTCCAGAAGATTCAACGTTCAAGTGGAAGGCAACCAATCAACTGAGCTATTAAACATTTTTTTAAAAGACAATGTGAAATGTAAAGCAAAAGTAGTAGGAGTTGGTAATTTTCATATCATAGATTCCTGGTATTAAGAAGAAATTAGATTAGGTTAGGTAATGTGAGGTTAGTAAATGTGCCTTAGGTAATGGTGCATTGTGTTGCCAATGAGCCGGTTACCGCCCGTTACTCCTGGAACCGTTTTGTTTTTTTTGGACTTCTTCATCCATGCATCTACTACAGAAGTCGTTGTATGGTAGTCATAGTCTTGCGGCGTGTTTACCCATTGCGCAGCAGCCTATGAGGACTTCAACTAGGTTACTCAGTTTTTTTCCCCTTAGACTGAGGATGGCAGTGGTTCTTTGTAAATCCATTTTTGGCCATATTTGCTTCACATGTGGCACATGTTAAGATTATTCCATCTTTCACAGACCCTGCTGATCGCTAGCTCTATGATTGTGATGTTAGTTTCTCTTGGCACTCAATTTTTGGACCAATGATTATTGTTCCGTTTCTGGCTAGCTCGTCTGCTTCACAGTTGCCCGAAATATCTCTATGTCCAGGAACCCTGCACACAGTTAGCCTGCAATGTCTTGATATATCGTTAAGAGACATACGGCAAAGTCTTAACACTTTTGATCTTAAAAGTGGTGATTCGAGTGTCATCTTTGCTACTTGACTATCGGTGTGGATGACGATGCTCTCGTTTTCATCAACAGCCACTCAGCGACTTCACGAATAGCCGCCTGGAAAACACTGCAGTAATCTGGTTGTCTAAAAGACTGGCTGATCTGGAGATATTCGGAGTAAATCCCCGATCCCACACCACTACCGGTTTTAGGTACATCTATGTACATTTCCTTGGCGTTGTTATTGTTCTAATCGGTCTTCTCGGTGTTCTGGTTTTATAGTTAATGTTTTTAGGTAGTCCGTAGTTCATCGGTGTGAGTTCAAGATACTGGCGTGATCCGTAAGTTGTTTACTCCATTTGCATAAGTGCTTTAAGTCTCAGTGCCAATTCTTCTGCAGATTCTTTGCCACAGATGTCTACATGATTGAGGTCTAATATCGTCTCTAGCGCGGCGGAGACGCATTGCACCTGTGATTGATATAAACGCCATCCTTTGGGCACTGGATACTGGACACATCTTTGTGTAGCTAACTAGTAGGAACTAGCCCACGTTGAAGTGTCGGCATACACAGTTGACAGAAGGGAAGTATACTTTGTAAGTGACTTCGTCCCTTATGAAGCGATGTATTCAAAAAACCCTGTTACGATCATGCACCTGCATAAACTCCGAAAAAAGCTTTCAGTTGTTTTATTTAAAACTGAGCGAAAAACCAAGACAGGAGTTGCTCATGGGTTGAAGCTGGGACCGATGCTCTTCAACATCTACACGGCAGATCAACCGCTTCCAACCAACACAGTGAGCTGTTGTCTATTCGCAGATGACGCACTGACTTATGCCAGCTCGAAGTCACCACTGATCGCCACGCGAAGTGGTGAAATCCGGACAGCGAAAACATGTGGCTACTATGCATGGGGTATTCGCATCAATATGTGGTACTTATGTATTTAAGGAGACCGATGTGGATGCAGATCAGCAGCTAAATGTCGGAGCATAAGGATAGTGCTCCCTAACGGTACGGAAATAACAACAGCAAAAGAGGTCAAGTATCTTGGCGTTAACTTCACGAAAAGGCTGAAGTTCAACAGCCACTCGAATCTGACCATTAAGAAGGCCAACCTAGTCTTCCATCGCATCCATCCTTTGATGCGTAAGCAAAATGGATCAAGGCAGAGGATAAGGCTGCTTCCCTACAGGCAGCTAATACGGTCGATCTTAACGTACGGCTTCCCAATATGGCACACCATATCTAAGACCAGCATGGAGAAGCTCGCAATTTTCGAAAGGAAATCTCTCCTTGACAGGGGCCAACGAAAGCACCACAGCAACAAGAAGCTTCACGACGAAGAACATGGTGACACTGTTGAGAAAGCAGCTCCTAAACATCAACATCATCCTAACGAGGCAATCAGGAACAGTTGTCTATTCAAAATCTGTTTTTAAAATAAGCCCTTAAAACATCCATTTCGTTGACACATCCATTTATTGCCTTTCTTGAACCGTCATACATACAACTCATGTTTAACTAAATCATAGCATGTGTTTCACACTGTCGTACATCTTCGTTTCCACATTTCTTCTTGCTATCTAGTGGCTAGTGCCGTCCTACGCTGTTTCTGCCTCCTCCTTTGCCTCCTTGCTGACGTCATCCTTCTTTTCATCGCTTCCTGTTTTGTCATCCACTTTGGAATCGTCTTCTTTTTCTTGCTTCCGTTCAAAGAGTATGGCCATCTCTGTGTGGGCAGTGTGAGGGAACATGTCAACAGCTACAGCCTTCGTTGGAAAGAATGGACTCCCTTTGTAGTTCTTCGATTCCGTTCGAGCCAAATCGAGCCAGTTACGTTGCGCGTACTTGGGATTACAAGATATGTAAACAAGTCGCTTAAGATGGTATGCACTACGAATGGCGGCAATTGATTTGTTGTCTGTGAAGAAGATAATTCTGTTCAATGAGAAATTCTTGATTGACATTCTGTGGAAGAAGAATCTCTCGCACTTCAAAGAAGCTCCGAAAATGCATGCTTTTGGGAAACCAAAACTATTCCAACCTCACTTCCCCTCATTCCCACATCCCAACCAATCTATTGAATATTTCCCAAACTTACGTAAGCCAGCCCTTGGAGGATCCACGACAGCAACCAAGTCCAGCTTGTCCTTATGAATGCCAGCTCCATAGACCACTTCCCTAACCATTGACTGAATGTAATCGTCGGCATTGCCAGCGAAAAATTTACAATTCTCCACCCCATTCTCCTTGGCATTGAACTCGGCATCTTTGATGGCCTCCGCAATGATCTCCACTCCAAGTACTTTCTTGCAGTGCTTCGCAAAGCACAGCGCAATTGTTCCTGTTCCACAGCAAATGTCTAGCACGGTAGTTTCGTCTTTCGGGGCGACCAAGTTGATGGCTTCTTGGTACAGTACCTCTGCGCCTTTTGTGTTGATTTGGAAGAACGCCAGCGGGCTGATGCGGAATCTGAGACCTTGAATAACATCTGTGATATGCGTGCTGCCCGAGAGATGCTCGACTGGGTTGTGCGTTTGACCGGGCTCTCGTCGCTTCATATCTTGATAGTACAAACTCGAGCAGTTAAACTTCTCCTTGTCGTAGTTCGAATAGAACTCAATCAACTCCTGTTTCAATTGGGGAATTTCGTCTGGGGTGAGATTTGATGAGTAGATCCCAGCGACGAGCATAACTTCTCCAGTTTCCTCAGATGTCCTCACAGTGAGCTGGCGGAAATGCCCCGAATTATGCTCTGGATTAAATGGAGCAAACTTGGATAGTCCCACGCACTCTTGGAATGTTTTCGCGGCCATCTTGGCACGATCCGGCAGGTGGGGAAGATCATCAACTGTGGAAACCTCGACCGAACCATCAGCATAGGCTCCCAATCGAAATCCAACCACAATTTCGCCCTCCGAATTCTTGCCAATCGTAAATTCTGACTTATTACGATACCCATTGACCACTGGCGATGCTCTGATCCCCAGGAACTCACACGGAAGATCCGAACCCGAAGAGAAGCATATTTTCTTTGCCTCCGAATTGAACTTAACCAATTCTTTGCCGAAATTCTTCAAGAGATCCGTCATTTCCGTGTTTTTCTGTTTCAATTGATCCTCGTATGGAAGACCGGCCAATGGGCAAGTTGCTTCTGTTGAAGTCTTTTGCTTCTTTGACTGATCTTTGCGTTGGCGGTTGTCTTCATTTTTTCGCTTGATAAATGGATCTGCAGAGGCCTTCGCTTGCTGTTGAGAGTGTACGTAAAGGAGTCATATTGTTATGAATTATGTTCAATAAAGGTACACACCGCCGCTGAGAGAACCTTCCCCTTCCACTTGTAGCCGTTCAAAACTGAAATCGCTTTCTCTTGGTCCTCTTGACTTCTAAAGCAAATAAAAGCAAAGTCTCGTCGGTTGGGTGTTTTTATTTTACTGGCATCCAAATTTAGTGTGTTTTTAAGCAACTTCTTGAATTCCTACACGCAGACATAAGGGATTTATTCATTGTTTTGGGGAGGTTCCTGTCGGGAGTACTCACACCAATGCCGAAAATTCCAAGGTTCCTCACTTCAATTTTATATATTTCGGATGTGAACTCATTGCGTTGGATGTACGCTAGTTCATCTTGTGGTTTGGCTTCAACTTCTGCCATTTTTAGAAGGATTATTGTTTAAATAAGTCGACTGAAAATTCGAATCAAAACAATTTGATGTGTGTACACCGGCGACACTGACAGCTGTCCAAGTGGCACGTGCGATTTTCAATAGGTGACAGTTTCAACATAATGGTACACTAAGAGCAGAAATTATGTAAAAGTTATTTAGTGTAAGATCATTCGTTTAACTTCAGAAGTGAATTTTCGTTAATGTAATCCAATTAGATTGACAAACCGTCTAAAATCATTACTTGACCGTTTCTACTTATCAATGTACCCAATTTTTAAGTCAAAATTCACGAAAAGCTTTCCCTTTTCGTCAGATTTAGTTGGACACATTCCATTATCTGGATTTACGGACTGAAGGTCGAGAATCAATGTAAATAAATATTTAAATGGTACATGCGTTTGGAATTATCTTGATATTTTAGGGGAGAGTTAAATTTTAATAAATCCAAATTCACCTACTCCAATGGTGCCCAACTTCTCCAATGTTAACAGAAGAAAAAAAAAAGTTCAGCAATGTCACGAACACAGTTTAACGAATAACGAAAGTCACCCACACAACGAAAGCTGCTGTCAAGTGACGTTTTCCCACGGAACACCAAGTCAAGTGTTTTTTTTTGTTGTTCTTTTTTTTGAGTGATTCTCTGGGAACGACGAGAAGAAACCAAAGAAACAGTTTCAGTTTCTTGGATAACGAGGACACGAGAGTTCCACCGCACCCCTCGACGAAAACGTGAAGTGACAGTTTCCGTGTGTGGCATCGCACTGCTTGTGCGTTTTTCTTCTTTTTCTTTACGTACTTATTTTCTGTTCAATTAATTTCCTTTGTTTGTTATGTGAATGGTGTTTTTCACTGCTAAATGACTCGGTAATTGTGATTATTTTTACATTTTCTAAATGAATTGTGATAGATTTTTGGAAAAACAATATTCTATTCGTTTTATCTTGTTCTCGTTATGCAGAAAACCAGCCTAATAATGGTGGATAAGAACAAGGTAGCGGACAGAATCAATGCTAATCCAAATACGAATTCGAGTCCGCAGAAGCCCAATGGCGAGCAATTCAAGCAGATTGACAAAAAGGTCAAGCCACCAGCGAGCATGAAGCTTGTCAAGCCGCGATCGAAGGCGCCCGCTGCCGGAGAAGAATATGACTTGGTACCACCCGACGGCGGTTGGGGATGGCTGGTGCTAGCCGGATCGATGATGGTTAATATTCTAGTGCCGGGAACAATCAAAAGTTTTGGTGTATTGTTTCTCGAGTTTCTGGATGCCTTCAATGCGTCCCCGGCGACAGCGGCATGGATTCCGGCGTTGTGCTACTTTTTGTACAGTTCACTGGGCCCGGTTTCGAGTATTCTATCAGTGAAATATTCGTACAGGACTGTTACTCTGTTGGGAGGGGCTTCGGCGGCACTAGGAATGATTATATCGTTTTGGGCGACATCCGTGACGTATTTATATGTAAGCTATGGAGTGCTTGTGGGAATCGGGGCTGGACTCTCGTTTCCGCCGACTGTTTATATTGTTACTTCGTATTTCGTGAAATTGCGAGGGCTTGCCAACGGCCTCTGCATTTCGGGCAGTGCCTTGGGCTCAATTATCCTGCCGCCGTTGCTGAGGTTTCTGCTGGAAACCTATGGATATCGAGGAGCAGTACTTATAATGGGGGGTGTAACGTTGAATGTGTTTGTGGCTGCAATATTCTACGAACCAGTGGAGAATCATATGATTCGTGTGCCTAGAGTTAAGAAAGCATTGGAAGACATTGAAGAAGAGGACGTGGGAATTGTGCTGAAATTCGAGAGTGTTGAGGCATCGAATCCGGAGCTGAAAGCGCTGACAGCCGGCGATGAGCAGGCCGATGCCAAACAGTCGCCCGACATGCAATATCTGATGGGGAATGGAGCTGACAAGCAATTTGGACGGAGTGCGTCCGCCGCTGTGGTGCAGAACTTCAACAGAAGCCAAGACGAGTACAGCGGGCATTCGAGAAACAGAAAGGTTAGCACGCCGTCGTACAGTACAGTACCACAGCGTAATCAAACGTTCACGCCTGGCCAAATGAATTCACAGTCTTCGCTATACGCCGTACCTGAGCGAGGTACATCTCACAGTAGACTGGATAGGAATATGGCGCTTCGCAATAGCTCCAGACATCGCTTGTCTCGGCATTCGCCATCAACTAGTAGTTTTCAATACATCAGTACGCCGTACCACGGGAGCACATTGTCCTTCCAGCCAAAGGAGTTCTCATCGCATATGTCATTGAAGTCGCTCGGCAGTGGCAGTGCACTGCACGAGGAACGTTTCGAGGGCGAAAAGGAGGAGCCGCCAGCAAAGACCAAATTTTTTGATTTGGGCTTGCTCAAGGACCCCATGTACCTAGTCATTCTCATCTCAAACTCAACGAATGCCATTGGCTACACAAACTTCATCATACTCCTGCCCGCATATGGGGTTGCGCTGGGTTTCAACAGAACTTTGGCAGCGTACTTAATTTCAATTGTGTCAACGACGGACCTGATCGGCCGCATTGGCGGTTCAGCGCTGTCCGACTTAAATCTCATACCGAAGACATGGTACTTTATTGGAGGCCTTTCAGTATCGGGCATATCTCTGGCCGTGCTTCCATTCACCACGACGTATGCCATGACCAGCTTCTGGTGTGCTGTGTTCGGACTGGCTTCCGGTATTTATGTAGGAATAACAGCCGTAATTATGGCTGACATGCTCGGAACTGAACGTCTAACGTCTTCCTACGGCATAAGTCTCTTTGTCAACGGTATACTTCAACTAATAGGACCGCCACTGTGTGGCGTATGGTATGAGCGCACAAAAACGTACAGACCGCTGTTTCACACGCTTGGATTGATCCTCTTAGCTGGCGCCAGTCTCTGGGGCTTCATGCCATTCATCAAGAAGAAGAAGCCCGCAGACACCGACGAAATGGGGCCCGAAGTTGAGGGCGGTCTCCTCGAGGAGGACACATAGAGTTAACAAGGGATGAGTAACGACTCATTTTTACACACACTTTTTTGTAGGATATTTTTTTTCTTTCCTCTAGAGATAAGTCGCAAGACGCAAAGTATTTAACTGAAATATACATTTCTGTCGATCTTTTTTTTCTACTTTTTTTTTTTTTTTTTTTCATTTTTTTTTGTAGATTTTGTTTCCTTAGATAAGTACGCAAAGTATTTACACACAAATATACAAACATTGTTGCCTATTGTACTAATTATTGTGATTTCTTTTTTATGTAATAATGCTTGGAGATTCTTTTCTAAACGAGTCAGCTGTTTTATTTATTTCTTGTTCGTTCTATAATTGGAGGCTAGAATTTGTTGCTGCCTTAGATGCTTGGCACTGAGTCATCTCTGTGAGATTGGTGTGATTTGGGTTCTTATCATCGTTTGGGGTGGGTGCTAAGCACACGTGGCCATTATCTGCGGAAGCAATAAATTATGGGAGTTGCCTACTGATTGACAACGCACACAAACAAAAGGGGGGACTTTTTATAGCCATATGTGGCCATTGATCTAGATCGCAACAGATGACGTCGAAGTATTGAGTGCGCTAGCAACAATCCAAAAACAAAACAGAAACTCGCTGTAAATCAGCGTCTGGTGTGAAAGATAACGTTCGCTGAGGTTGAGCAGAGGCATTTCCTACAAATTGGTTGTCAACAGTATTAATTGTTAACACACAAGGTCGGCCCAGTCAACAAATCTGAGTTGAATTTGAGACCGAGCATGACGTATCAATTCCCATGCTTGATGGGTGGTGATACAGTGGAATCTGTTCTGTTTTGAGGTAAATACTCTCACATTTCCGTAAATACAATCGCCGCTGTGATAACAATGTTGCAAGAGTGAGATAACAAATCACTCAGCTCGACGAGCGCTTTTCAATGACCTGTAACGAGCGCTTATCAGTTTGTTTGTTGTTTAGTGTGTGGGTGTTTCTTTTCTGTTTTTTTTTTTGTTTCTGCCATAAAAGCAGCAATTTACTAAAGCGAAGGTTGCCCTTGGTATAATTTGTGTGGTATGTTGCTGTTAATGCTAGTCACAATTTGCATATCTCTTTGTGGGCAGTGGACTGCGCCGTTGATGTAACCGTAATAAGGCAAAATGGGGAATATGTCGGCATACTTTCTTTGTTGAAACATAAAAATGATATAATTAAAGACTTTCGTCAATGTGTCGAGTGCGGATTGTGAGTGATATAGAGACGTATACAAAATAGCTTCATGCGTAGGAAATCAATCTGATATCACTTGTTTAAATCGAATAGCACACAAGCTGTGATATGCGATAACACACATTTTGATGGTCAGCTCTTGGGCTTGATCTAATCTAAATCTGTTTGATTTGTGAACGTGTGAAACACATTCTTATAATAGTTAATGCCTTGAGATAGCAGTTTTTTTATGATAAAAGTGGTTAATTGACAGAGCTCTTAGATTCAGGATTTTTGGTGTATTAACAAATGGTTTAGGCTTGTAGAGAGCATGTGCAACACTTGGGTCGTGGCACTTACTTACCTTACTTATCAGGCCGGCGACCCATGGAGGGTCCCAGCCTGAGCCATTGCTGCCTTCCGTCCTTTACGGTCCTGGGCATGCGGCTTCAGGTCGTCAAGACCAAGCTGTCTTGCATCCGCGATTACTTACTCTTCATACCGGAGATTCGGTCTTCCTCTCCTTCTCGAACCAGGATGCTCGGATTCGAAGACCCTCTTTGCTGGAGCATTTGTTGTCCATTCGCTCGAGCTAGTGCGGTCGTCACACTTCCTGGTACAGCTTGTAGAATTCGCGGTTATGTCTTCTCCATTCACCTTAGAATTTTTCTTTCGAAGGTACCAAGAATCAGGTCTGCAGTTTTGCTTAGCGTCCAGCTTTCGGCTCCATAGAGCTGGACTGGCAAAATAAGAGTATTTTTTTTGCCCAGTTTGAGCCCAGTTTCTTTGACAAACCGAAGTAGAACCGGTTGACAAGGGCGATTCTACGACGAATCTCTACTGTGATGTCGTTTGTGGAGTTCACGTTTGCCCTGAGGTAGACAAACTACTTTACTGCCTCGAAATTGTAGCTGTCGATCGTCCAAGGTGGTTTACGACGGAACTTTTTTTCGGTCGACAACATATATTTTGTTTTGTTAACCTTGATTAACCTTGAGACCAGCTCGTTTCGCCTGTTCTTCAATCGCCGTAAAAGCCTCCACTACGGCACGATGGGAACGCGCGACGATGTCGGTGTCATCTGCGTACCACAACAGTTGGACCGACTTGTAGAAGATAGTGGCTTCCGTTTTCACAGCTGCCCTCCTCACTATCTTCTCCAGTACCAGATTGAAGAATTCACGTAGTCCAATGCATGTTTCAATCGGCTCGGAAATCGTTGAGCCGAACTGCACGGTACATCGCGTATGTAGTAGCGTGGTGCAACACAGCCGAAACCTGAGCCTAGCTTTTACAGCAACCATTCGTGTTGCACGTGCAATTGATCTCACACGAGCAGAGGCGAACGGCGAAGTTTGAGAAGTTTTTTTTTAAGTCAGGTATACTAATTGACTTGCCAGACCGTGGGGGAGAGTAAACGCCGTGATGGCGGTAGATCAACTCAGGTCGTGGTGCGAGATCCTCATAGTGCCAGACAGAAGTCAGTCCTACCCTAACTCAAGTGAGAGTGGTGAAGACGCACAAACGCGTGTCGATCACCGACTGCAAGGCGGCAACACCTAGGCCACTGGCAGTGATAGAAGAACGCGATCGAAAGGCGGCGAGGCGAGGTAGTAACCAACATCGAAGGGAGTCAGGTAAGATTCGACGCCCGGCGTATGTCATGACCAGCTTCTGTTATGCTGTGTTCGGACTGGCTGCCAGTATTTATGTAGGAATAACAGCCGTAATTATGGCTGACATGCTCGGAACCGAACGTCTAACGTCTGTCTACGGCATTAGTCTATTTGTCAACGGTATACTTTAACTAACAGGTCCACTGCCAGGCATATGGCCGATATTTGACGGCCGTGAGCGGGTAACGTCGTATCAGCAAGGAGATCTTGTGCAGATCGAGAACGTACCAGTACCAGCTACCGGCGAGTGGCGAACGCTAGAACTCGGGACTTTCGAATCAAGAGAGGTGTACCAGTGAATTATGAGAGTTATTAGTCTCGGGATAATACGCAACGGCTGCCACATGACTGATCATTGATTTCCCTTAAATTAGAAATGCAGAATAGTGTTGTATTGATAACAGTCCAAGTTATCACATCTTCATCAACTTCTTCTTCTTCTAATGCTCTACAGTCTGGCGTGGACCCGGGCCTCAGCCAACAAGCCTTTTCAGCTGGCACGATCCTTAGCCAGCTGCCTCCAATTTTGCCAAGTGGTTGAGGTCCTTCCCCATTTAGGTGCGCCATCGGTTCCATGGGCGTCCCAATTGCGTTGTCCCACTGGTTCAGCGTCGAAGACTCAACTGTTTCATTTTTTTTTCCTTTCTTAGGCCTCCTTTACAGACGTTAAATTCGTCGCTGATTTTTCAATGTAGTTGCCAAGGAAGGTGAGACGTGCTAGGGATAGACCGTGTCGCTTGCGATGTTCCGTATTCTCATTTATCTCTTCGTTTTTTTTTTTGAATGACTTTATTCTTGTCTTTTCAGTGTATTGGAAGCATAAGTAAATACATCTGTGAGAAAGGGAAGCGGAATTTGAATTGAATTGAGCAGGAATCGCAACTGGGTTGATGCAACGTGTAAAAGTGACTTGGGGTCAAAAAAACGATTTAGAAAAATCGTGAGCAAAAAGTGGCACATGTAAGGCTTACATAAGATAGTTGGATATGCGTCCTTGTAATGAATTTATATTCACCCTTAATTGTTTTCGAATCTCGGAAATGTGTCTTAATTCACTCCAACTATTCAGACCACAAAGTCATCTACTGTCGCATTTTGACTGAGTCCAAACAATGCCATAGTTAACCAAACAAACAACTCAGTTCTTTGTTAAATAAAATGTATTGTTCAAGACATTAGTTCGGATCGGATCAATCAAACGCAGATTAACTCTTGCTAATGGCCGCTTCCTTGGTCTCAAGAGACAATTGAACATTGAGGTCCGAAGAGGCTTCGATTACCAGCCTGTGTGGCAATGAATCAAGAAGAACCACCAGCAACTTACGTTGCGTTCGAAACTGTGGGCAGAGAGAAAATATCGTGCTAGTTGGAGAGTTGTTGGTTGAGACAACGTCGGATTGTGTCACAAATTTGTGATTTTATTAAGAGAAATTGGACACAATCGATTCTTATATCCATATTAGTAGAATTAATTTTAATTCTTCCACTCTCGAGGTTTGGGAACTTACATATGAGTATGCCTCTATTCTTTGTTGGATATGGTTTGTCTTCTTAAGAAGATGACGACAACTTTCCATATTTCACATTGAATGCCCGCTAAAGAATATTTACATGCGTTTTCAAACCCAAAGCACGCTCCAGGAAAATCTACCCATATGCCTCATATGTTTAACTTCCTATGAACCACTTGGATTTAAATTAAAAATTCAGTGCTTCTTTCTATTCTCTGATATCTGTAGCTTTTTGACTCAACTTATTCAAGAGAATTTTCTCTCATTTTAGTCAGTCGACACGCCCACGAGGAAAATTAATTGACTACAACAAAGTTGTTCAATAAATGATTGCTGATGTTTACTTTTGATAATTTGCCAAGTTTGGTTTTTTGATTCTGCAAATGTTCATTGTATTTATTCAGTTTAATGGTTTAAGTGTACCGACGGGACAACGCTTTGTGGTCTATTAGCGGAATGACTAAAAGTTATAAAGCTCACCAAATGCAGGCAGATTTAATTGAACTTTATGCACTGTTGCGTGTATTTGCAAATCGATTTGCTCTTTAATTTGACTTAGGTGTGCTACAAGTGTTTTCTACCTTTGCCGAGGGATTCTCTGGGCATGATGACTGACTCATTATTATGTAAGATCCTTATCTGGCTAATGATGAATGCCACTACTGTCCGAGGAGTGAAACTACTATAGTAGTAGTCGACACACTTAATAAAAAAAATCTTTTCAGCAATGATCAAACTGTAGCTACGTACGCAGATAACGTGGCCAAATTTCTCAGAAATGTTTCGTACTGTGTTCTTGTCGCCTGGACAACTGTTGATACGCAACCGGAATTATGTTTTCCACCACTAACACCAGAATACATGAATTTGGGGAAGCAGTCCGTCTATTTCTCAAATTGCTAATGTGCTTGGAAATCTATCTTGTGAAATGCGAATAGAACACGAAATGAAACTCGGGCGGCTCGGTTCAATGACCTTTATTATTATGTATGCGATCGTGTGGTCTCTGGCCGTGACACGGTTTCGCGAATAGTCTGTGTAGCGGGTGTATGTATATACCCCCGTGACTTCGATGCTACTATATTTTGTTACGGTAGACCTCGAAATCGGAGGCTTCTTCTTCATCTACTTGTCTATCCCTTTTACCGGGAGCTTGCTTGTCCGTTGCCATTATGGTGTTCAGCTAACATGTGAGGGGGTATCTTCCACCTCGTACCTATCGTTGGGTAGCACCTTCGTGACCGACATCCCCGACACGCCGGCGACAACTGGCTCGTTCTCAATTAGTACAAGGCCCCCCTGGCTGATACGACGTTAGGCGCTGACGTCGTCTTCTGTTGCTCCTGAGTCATTTCGATGTTGGTTAAGTGCTCGCATTGTTACCTATCCATCTCGTCGGCATTAACGCTCCTCTACTCCCCCAACTCCATCAGCAGCTTGTTGTAGCCCGAAATACTCATCGTCGAATAGGCGAACAGTAACTCGTGTAGAATCGCTTTCGTAGTACAGTTTCGGGTAGAGTTCAACACACATTGTACTGCCCGAAGTTGCGTTGCACAATTCTCTCCCTTTCCTACAAGTGCATGCATTTGAGGGAAGAGAGAATAGTTCAACTCCATCCTTCAACTGGCCGTCCTGACAGCCGTCTTGTCATGCTCCACCCCGTTCCTCTCGCAGAATTGTTCGAACATTCCCGCGGTGTAAGGCCCCTCGGTCTGTAACAATTCTTCGTGGTAGAAAAAAATAGCCGTCCGCTTCGTTCAACACGAGTTAACTCCTCAGCTGTTGGTGGACTTCACAGCTAGTAGTACGATGTTCTTGGCAGAGTTGTCTACCAGGGCCATGACATACCTCGTTCCACCCATCCCCTTCGTAAATGGTTCGAGATGATCTTGGTGTACCGTACCGAAGGGTAGTGGAACGGGCTCTATGCTGTAGAGTTACCCTTCGGATCTGTCTCCTCTCTTTTTGGCATACCCCCACTCCACACATTACCTGATGCAGCTCCTCGTGAAGCCCCTTATCTTCGCGAACCAGAGTTTCTACTTCACCCGGTCATGTGTCTTCTCTACCGCAAAGTGTTCTGCGTCGTCATAGCACAGCTTTTTAACGTATAGAGAAGCTGTAAAAAGCTGGCTACTGTTGCAATAAAAATATACTGTATATATATTTGATGTATTATTATTTATCAATGCACACAAAATTGGAATGCATAGACATGTCTTAGGTACGCAGATGTCAACTCTAGCTGTTCTACTAAACATGCAATACGCCGCCAATTAAATTCATATCCATTTCGGATTCGGTCAAGTTAGAAATTACGTCGTTTGTCGTAGAAAAGAACCCTGAGATGAACTACCCAATTTCCTGAATCTCATCTTCTTGCTTCTAAGCCGCATAATCCATTAAAGAGCCGCATAATCCATTAAAGAGTCTCATGAACAGTTATGCCCCAGCGGAAACAGGCCAGTTTTTGGACTTAGTCCAACCACCTCATCTGGGTCTGCCAATCGATCGCCCACTTGATGGAATCGCATTCAAGACACGCCTCAGAAGTCGGGATGATGGAGACATGTAAGCCACGTGACCAAACCATCGACGCATAGCCCTTTCCTTTCGAAGCAGCAGCTCGGTCTCGGTTCAACGTTGAGTTCCTTGCGCACAGCCGTATCTCTCACCCTATCACGGCGAATACCTACCACAACAGTACGAAGAATTCTTATGTCGGCAGTTTGTATTCGCGATCTTATTCTTGCGATCATTACACAAATTTTATGAACACAGTTGAGAGTTGGAACAAATACTGAGTTAAGAACCGCTAACTTGGCTTTGACACCAATCTCTGTCTTCCGGATTACAGATCCTTCAAGCTGTTTCAAAATTGATCCTGCTTGGCCACAGGAAATCTCAGCATTACTCCCCCCACCACTCGTGAAAAAGACCCAGAGATACTCAAACTTCTCCACCAATGGGTCTCCACCGACATGTAGAGTGCATTAAACAGGCGTTCTGGAAAAGACCATAACCTCTAATTTGTCCACATCTGCTTCGTGCTTCATCCCAGCATCAGCACATACGGTCACAAACCTATGCCGCACGCGCTGGAGTTCCATCTGAAAGGAAATGAGGACATCTGAGTCATCTGCAAAAAGAATATGAATTACCCTAAACTCCTCCAATGATAAACATTCCTTGTCTCCGCTCCGCTGACACATCCTGTTCGTATATATAATGAAAAGAAGAGGTGACAAGACGCACCCTTGGTGAATTCCAACACCCATTGTGAAAGGTGTTGATTTGGCACCATTAACCAGAACACAGCTCGGTGGCGGCCTGTGGCGTTGTGAGTATGTGCGTCGACTCCTACGCACTTGAACCTCGGTGTCTAGGTTCGATTCCTGGTAGTTTGTGTATAGAGACTGAATGGCCCTAAAAGAGGACCATCAATTCCGTACTCCTTGAGGCAATCGGTCGTGTGCCTATTCCAAATCTATTAAACAGCTTTCCCCAATCCTTCTCGTGTACCAGTCTTAGAGTGAAAAACTGGTCGGTTGTTCTTCTGCCGGGACGAAAGGCGCCACTGTTCATCCCCCTTTGGTGGGCACGACCATATCTCTAGACCGCGGCTCCAACACCTTATGGTAGACTTTCTCGGGGAGACTTAAACAGGTACGTTCCTGTAGCCCCCTTTCATGAATCTCTTAATGTGATCTCTGGGACGCGCACCGGGTCAAGGAATTGGTAATTTTTGCCGGACTTTTCACTTGATAGTTTTATTAGTTTTGGCAACAAACCTTTGGAGGCATCTTCAAGGGCTATGCCATCAAAATATATTGTATATATTGTGGCTTGGTAATGTCCAGAATCTAGGCGTCGGCAATCGACTTCTGCAGAATACTTGAACGAAGAATATATGTAAGGCATACCACACTTCCTCTGCTCCTCGTCAGTTATGATATTTTGGGCAGATATAAACTCTTGTGAGCTACCGTAAACTTACATCGCTTCATCCATAGCTTATAGGTGGTTCATACATCAATTCAATGTGATCCGAGTGATTGTATACCGAATCAGTCAGATCGAAGTACGCTAATCCAATTCCTTAACGTCTCGCTCAGTGTGCGCTTGCAATCAATTCAGATTTATCACAATCCGTTCTGCATTCCAAAGTAATCATGAGCGGCGGATTGTGTATTTTCGTGACATAAGCAAGTGAATCAACGGTCCGCCGCTTCAGTGAAGAATCAAACTTAGGCTTACGACTCTCCTTCATTTTATTCACCGCCACCGCAATGCTATTTAATTTGTTTGGAAAGTCTCGTACTTGAACATGCACATATTACGCTTAAAGTCCGTTCCAAAGTCCTTGGTCTGAATTTTTTTTTACGAACGTTCACTTCAACAGAAAAATGTCGTTTATTGTTTTTCAAGATCTCGCTAACGATTTTGATTAAATTGTTGCTCTTAGCGAGTTAATGCCACTTTAGACTAAACATCATAAATGGATTTGTGTGTGACGATGATAAATCACGGAATGCCACGGAGACATTCGGCTTTTCACACAACCAACTTGCGCAGTGTTCTGTCTAGAGTCTAGACTCAACCACGTTATCGTTATCAACATTTGCAGCATTATTCGTTATTTTAAGTGGCACAGGGAAGACGGGAAGTTTCGCGTAAACATCGTTTGACTCATCCTCGAGGATAAATTGATGGGTTTTTGATTGCGGCACGGCCGTAAAATCTCTTTTCCTAATTAAATCCCTTGTGGAGTCTCCTGACGAGATATGCCTCAGAAATTCAGCGAACTAGTGTTTTATTAAATACAATTGACTTTTGTTTGGTAGTTTATTCTCTTCTTTTTTACGAGGGACTTGGGATGGATCAGCAAATAGTTGTATGTACTCGTATGTTTTGTGTAATTATGTTACTAAACCGTTTGCAAGTGTGGCCGCAAAGATTGGGTAAGTCCATGGACGGACTTTGGCGGTAACGAATACCAATGAGCATTTCATGGCTTCTCTACTCTTCATCTATCAGAAATGCGGGCCAATGTCATGCAATTGAATATGGCTTGTGGGTGTCCTCATCTGTGCCACCAGATCACGTATCGCATTTCATATTGGAATCCGCTTTCGTTAATTTCTCACATACCTGCTGTTAAGGAGATCGGTTCTACATCTTATACTGGCACTCACTTGGTGATCTGTGAAGACAAAGGATATTTCTGGGAGGAGAATAATCCGATTGAGAGAAGTTCTTTAGACCAGAGTCAGATAAGGAAGGCACTCAATCGCTGAATCCGGGTTAGATTACTTGATGGAAACGGGAACAGGCGGAACTGACCTTATCTTCCCAATTTTGTTTGTGAAAAATATTACGCCTATGACTTCGATGGGCTTCTGTTGTCAGATTACATATTGTTCTTGGCATACTCTCTCCAATTCAAATTCAATGGGCGGTAGTTCCAGACTTGACTAGATAAAGTGATTGTTACGGAAAAGATTTGTGAAACTACACTAAGGTTGAAATAACAGACATTAGGGGAGTGGCCGTAGACATTGGGTGCTGTTGATGAAGCGATATCTATTTCCGGGCACTGTTGCGTAATAGTTCCCTTCCCTACACAACGAATAATTTCCATAGTTCGTGAGAGAACAATACCACGCAGAATACAAGTGTTTGCTGTAAAAGCTAGGTCCAGGTGCTGCAGCGCCATGGATATAATCATCATATTGTAAGGTGTGGTAAAATGGGTCCATAAAGATAAAGCTTTTCGCCTTTTAAATTGTGTATAATTTTATTTAGGAAAATCTTAATTTACGATCAACAAAACGGAGTGTTTATAATTCACGACATACTTTGCTTTTCTCTAATGCTTTATCAAAAACAGAAATCAGGGTCTATATATTATACTTCTATTAAAAGGCCCATAAACGACAAAGCCACGTCGCTGCAGACCAATTTATTTTGTTGCTGTACACATGTCTGCGCAGACTGTCTGTGTCGTGTGTTGGATGGTTGGTTTATGTGGCTACCCGGTTTAACCCGGCTCAAACCGGGTAAAAGTAGAGCAGTTGCGCGCCGTTTTGGTACCACTCCTCATTGACCTGGGTTGTTTGGGTTAACTAAAACCAGCCTGTGGAGTTTAGGAATTGAATAAATGACGATTATGTTCGATATACTGTGGTTAGCGATCAGGGAAGGTCGTGCATAACTCACACGCCAACACAAGAGGCACGATCTTGCAAAAGTCCGTACAATTGCTAGCATACGCTGACGACATTGACATGATTGGTCGAACACAGCGAGTCGTCAATGAAACGGATGCGGCGAAAATGGCTTTAGCAGTGAACGAGGACAAAATGAAGTACATGCTGTCATCGAGAAAGGACGCACAACATCGACGACACGGCCAGAACGTCACCGTAGGCAGCTTTAACTTCGAGGCAGTTAAGGGCTTCGTCTACCTCGACTCCCAAGTAAACAGTACGAACAACATCTGTACCGAGATTAAGCGCAGAATAACTCTTGCCAATCGCTGCTTCTTTGGGCTTAAGAGGTAATTGAGTAGTAGAGCCCTCTCTCGAACGACCAAGCTAAGATTATATAAGACCCTAATCATCTCTGTCCTGATCTGTGGCGCAGAAGCCTGGCGTCTACGGATTCAACACCTAAGATGGACAACATTGCTCCAGCCCGAAGAGTCTTTGACTCCGAACCAGTGGGATAAAGCATAGAGATCGCCCACGGAACCGATAGCGCACACAAGTGGAGAAGGACTTCAACCAACTTGGCGCGCGATATTGGAGGCAGCTGGCAAAATATCGTGCTAGCTGGAGAAGCTTGTTGACTGAAGCCCAGGTCCACCCGGACTGTAGAGCCACTAAAAGAAGAAGAAGCGATCTCGGAGAGGTCACTAAGAAAGGGTTTGCCGAACGCGATATATAAGAAAAGTCTGTCCTCTGAGTGGGCGTCGAGGCAACAGCGACAATGTGGGTTGAACGGTATTCCGAGTTTAGCAGCGTGGATGCCTATGGGCCAGTGCCCCGTGCTTACAGCCACGACTCTGGCTATTTCGGAGTGATTTTATTGAGGAGGTTGTCAGTCCTTCTTTTCGTATATTTCCAGGAAGTGTTGATAGATAATGTATTTGTGGTCAGCTCAGTAATGTAATGACGTTGAAACGAACACATACTCGTTGCTGACCCTGATGTAGCAGGCAGAGAGCCCTCTATTGCTATTCTACACGACCTGACGAGTTTGGCGGGATTGTCAAAAGTACACGTAGTGCTGTGTAGCTCAGATTTTGTAGTAGTATCTTGAGGAGACCTATCGCTGACTGACGCCATTCATAACGACTCCTCCTCGCCTGACTGCCATTCATAACACCTGCGAATCAGAGTTGCTCGAGAACCTGATTAATATTGAATTAGACGAATGACTGACATTCTCTATCGAATTCGAAACTGAAATGACTGGTTATCAGTTGTCCAAAATGAATACAATCTGTTAATACAGAGCTCGGCCAGTATTTAATGAAAAGGTCGATCTATTTGGATCTATTTGGATCTATGCCGAGACAGTAGTATCTATCGTGCCTCATGCCAGCCCTGGTGGTTAAATTGGAATTGGACGCATTAATTTGTTTTTAAATAGAACCCCCCTTATGCGAATGAGTTAAGAAGACTTATCGCTCAACAATTGACGCAGTTAAAGGCGTCTGGTTTCCTGTGGTCGATATAGCTATCTTGACTTCGTCTAGATCGAGCGACGGGATTCTCGTCAATCATCGTCGAGATTGACTTCGATTCTGTTCTCATGATTACGCGCTATTGCCACTCGGATTGATAATAATTACATTCGATTTGATACTCGTAGAACTTAAAAGAAATCGTCATCGCCACACAATTGTGGGTGTGTAGCAAGGCCAAGCTCTTCAAACAGGAAGGTGATACATGTAAGGGTCTATCGGTGATACCTTATGTACCCCTTAATACTCGTCTCGGGTTTTTTTGAAGCACAATAAATAACTGGTTTTGTCCATACTCTCGCCAGACATCCATCACTAGTCACTCTTGCTAGTTACACAATTTCAACATCTGCCATGTGCGGCTAGGCTTACACAAATGTGCTGATGTTTCTTTCTGCGAATAGATTAGCTTGGCCACAGGGTTATAGTGCAAGTGGCTTTTACCGCCTTATCGCAAATTCCCCTGAAGTGATCTCTTTACATTCCTTGACTCATTGTCAGTAACTGACTGCATATAATGAACACTGTGACGTAACCAAAAATGATAACGCCATCTATCTAATCACTCGCATACTAGTTGGCTCTAAATGATACACAAACAATCGATTGAAGCAAGCCGCGTCCACACTTGTGTTTCCATTTTAAATTAACGGTCTCATACCACATCTATGCGATTGTCTTCTGACAGCACTTCCAAATGCGAATGATTCAATCGATTTGTTCCACTTGATCTGATTCCATTGCGCCCGGCTTACTGGCAGTAGATTGTGCTCCTAAACAGTGTGCGCGCCAGCATCTGTTCAGTCTATGGAGTATGTATCGGCCCGCTCCAATTCGGAAGAGACGCACAGTCAACGTATCAATTTATACCCCATGGAGTGAATCACACGACAAATCCGTGACACCGATGTGGCCACTAATATCGGCATATCGGATTGGCAACGGGTTTATGAGATTTCGGGCGGGGAAGTCGCAAGAGCTGACAATAAAGTGTATGTACGTCTAGGTTGGTTTGGTTAGAGGGTGGGCAACCTGTTTGATTGCGTGTTCATTGGACGTGTAAACAAATGACATCATGGTGCTGATAGTTAAAAGATGTTTCTCTTCGCAAACAGATCACCATGTTGCGGCCTATCCGATCCCAAGTGTAGTGCTGTGACAGTGGCAGTGAAAACGATGGACAATCACCGACGTATGTATGTTCATTTTGCATTTATATGCGATTCAATGCGATTGCTTTGAACTGTTTTAGGCGATTACACCAGCTAGATGATTGAGTGTCTGTTGCCGGGGGCTATAAATAGACGAGGCTGACGTAAACTCCCTCATTCGGGTCATTACTTTCGACGCGCTGTAAAAATTCATGAAATTAAAAAGTTCTCTGTATGCAAACGTTCTGCTGTGAATCAGCACTTTTATGGAGTGGAAGTGGAATAATGTGTAATGAATGCTTGATGCAGAGATAGCTTCCGACCGAGGGGAATAGTGAATAGCGAACGTAAACAAAACCGCATCGACGCTGTTGGCTGTTCGACGTTGAGAAGATACAATTGTCAATTGTGTTGTACCGAGTTCTTAGATTCTTGATTAATAATTGTGAATGCATAAAACCGATTGTTTTCTTCTTTCTTTGGTGGGTCTATAGTTCGGGTTGAACATGGGCCTAGCTTCTCCGGCCAACCATTCGTAATCGGCGTGCTATTACTCACTACAGTGAAGCGTAAAATTTGAAATTTTGTTAGTGCTACAGTCCGAGGTGGACTTGGGTCGCGTTTCTGTTTCAACAGCAACCGCTCGTGCCGTGCGTTCTATTGTTCTCTCACGAGTGGAGGGGTTTTATTGATGCCGTCTTTGAATGGCGAAATTTGATATGGTTTTTATTTCTAGACTCAAAGGCGAGGGAGATGGCGTTGAAACAAAGGGTGTTTCATTAAGCGCTTCCTATCTCTACATTTAAATAAAACAAAGCGTGTGTGAGCTATCATCGTAATTTTTTGATTCATTTGAGAGGCCTATCGATGCCATTATGTAAGGAATATATCTAACATCGTTCAAATGTCCACCGCGGCTTCTCTGGGTGGCGCGTATCCAAAACATTAATTGATTTTCCATGACTCTGGCGCATTTTTTTCGCCTGAGTACTTGGAAGCCTTGCATAGGCAGCAATGATTCGACGTCCATTGGTAGTGTCAGATTCTTACTGACTAAAACCACCTCCCGAATCTTTACGTTTATTCCCCCGCGGAACTACCGCTAAGTATTACTTCGCGAGGGACGGATTCTAGTTTTTTGCTTCGTCATGGAGTGTTTGTCGAATTCGCGTTCCGCAGCCATTCTAAATTTCTTAAATCGCACATTATTCGGAATGCGGCATCCTTCACAGCAGTTCAAAGTTCTTCCGGTTTCAAGATATATTTAACTATGTTTTCTGGTGTTGACCGTTCACCAAATTCTTCGCCCAATATAGCTCTTTCGTTTGAATACCGACCACATTCGAAGAAAACGTGCTCCACGTTCTCTACCGCGTTTACGCAGCGAGGACATGACGGATTCGAATCACGGTTTCGCTTGAAGAGATATTCCCGGAAACAACCGTGACCAACTCGGCTTCTTGCGAGTTTCTTCACTTGATTTACTGCTGGCGCGATTTGCGCGCGATTGTCATAGAGTAGCCTAGCTTCTAAAGCAAGGATATCGATAGTACCAACATCGCGTCGTCGTCAGACCATATTTGTGGCCCGTACAGCTGTATGGTGGCTACAACTCTCGCAAGCATTAATCGTTTGCCTTCCTTCGGACCGCCCATATTTGATATGAGTCTCGAAAGAGCGCTTTTGAGGATTAATCGCAAGCGTAGGCGAGGTGATGCTTGAAATTAAGCCTAGCATCAATCGCCACTCCCAGGTATTATATAAATGGGCTGGAAAAAATGCCGTGCTCTCCGATTTTTTTTATTTTTATCGCATGAATCAGGCTAAATTTGACCGATGACATGGGTTATGTTGGTACAGAGGGCCACTGTGGTTTGTAGATTATTCGCATAGAGCTGTGACTTCAGAAAACCCCACAAGAAAAAAGTCCAACGAACTCAAATCGAACGATCTCGGTGGCCAATACGAATGGTTGGCCAGAGAAGCTAGGCCGACCAAAGAAAGATGAAACGCGGGATGACCATACCCTCGAATCGCTCGTGTAGAACCAACGTGGCGTGCGCCGTCCTGTTGAAGCCACATGTCTTTCGTGCCCATATCATATAATTCAATTCAAAGGAAGTTGGTACTCATTGACGGTGACGGGGTGGCTAACGTCGTTCTCAAAGAAATATGGACCACTGACGCCGTCAGGTCAAAATCCACACCAAACAGTGACTTTTTCGGGATGCATTGGACGCTCTTGGGTCTCATGTGAATTGGCATCGTCCTAAATTCAACAATTTTGTTTGTTGACGTACCCATTCATCTAGAAATGGATCTCGCCTCCTTGCTTAAGATGCATTTTTGAACTGAACACCAATTTTAATAAAACAATTTTATCATTTACACGTGTTATTGAACGGTCTATAGAGATTTGAATGAAAGAATGGATGACAGCCAATTTGACAGTCTATAGCTTCAACAATATGGCCGATATCAACTGTCAAAGCTCGGAGGTCCCAATTGGAAGACGCTTTATTTGTTCGACAGTTTCACAGTCGACAATATGTACAGCAAAGAATTCATATTAACCTGATCGATGGCGGGCGTAAAGTCTTCAAAGAAGGCATATAGCTTTTCTCCCTCTCTGTGAACCTTTCAGTTAAGTTGTTGAAAGAGGAGAGTAGGAGAACCCAGAACGAACACCAGCATGAAAAATACTTCGAGAATTTAATATTAATATATTATGTCGACAATCGCTTGGGTTTGATATTTAAGGATATTATCACAGTTCTGCTCCCAAAGTGCCAGTGCTTTCCACGTACATTTAAATGACGACACTTTCGGAGCCACAACTTTGTTGCCGTCAGCTGAAATTTTAACGTCAGTAAATCGCTGAACTTCACATGATAAACCTTTCGAAATGATTCAACTTTATCTTGTCACCAAAGCAAACAGCTGATAAGTGATAGCGGTGGTCACTTCTTGCCAAGTGATATGGGTTACAACCGAGTAGTCTCAATTTGATTTCAATCCTGAGAACAGTGCTCTTCCACAATCTTATTTCTGCTTCAATAACTGAACTTGACTACACACAGCTGCTTCCTGCCACATGGTGTTTGTTGCATTTATTCGTAAATACAGGAAAAGCTCGTTAATTCGGAATGGTCGGGGGGAAGGTCATTCTGAATAAACAAATTTTCCGAACTAATGAGAGATTTTTGCAAAACGCGTTATTATTGATGCAAAAATGCAAGAACTTAAAACGAAAACTTATTTTATTAACCCAAGCAACATATAAATGTAGATTACCGGGATCTTTTTTTATGATTTTTTCCCGACTTTTAAATGTGAATAACCGTGAATTTTGATGATTTATTCCGACTTCTACATATTTGATATCTATTTGCTACATATACGTGTACAATCATTGCTAATTGAATTTAATTTTTACAGCCAAAAATTTAAAACCGACTCTCATTTATTCGGAAATATCTCTTTAATTCGGAAAAAATATTTTTTACTTAAGCAACTTCGTGGTCTGTTATATCGGTAGGTGTGGATGTAATCCTATAAGAAGTCTAAATTAATATGAGGCTCATCCTTAAGGCTCCGGCACATAGAAAACTTTACATGCGTCAGCGTCAAAGCATCCGTTGACTATGAAGTACATGACGGGTGGCACAATGAATACTTCAACGCACAGCTGATTTCACACATAAATATGCACAATTGAAATTTGTATCTTATAATAAATATGCAATAACAAGCGTTTATTTACATTTGTATGCATTTTAAAATGTCCTTCGACAACAACCAACCGCCAAATGTAAAATGTAAAATTCGATATGTATTGAAATGTCTGTTGACTGTCAACGCTGAGGGAGAAAGAAAAGTCAAAAGTTGAGTTCCGTCACGTCGGCCTCAGCGTTGGGCTATGTGTTACCTCCCATAAGAACATATGTATTTTATGTATCTGTCAAAGTATTGCCGACGCTAACGCATGTAAAGTACTCTATGTGCCGGAGCCTGTAATGTGATCTGAGACTGAATTAAGTTCTTTTTGCATTCAATGCATTGAATTTGTAGGATATGGTGGTGCAGTTGCCAGTTGGCGAAAAGAGAGAATGCTAATTTATTTCATAAATTAATGTCCTACATGATTTCCTTGTATAACAGTTGGTCAGTAACACCCAATTTCTACCGCGTTTGCAATTACGAAGAATTCTCAGGCCGACCGGAATGATTTCATCACCACTCAAAGTTCAAATAAATAGAACATTTGCAGTACCGAACACAAGTTACGAGCAAATTGAAAATACTTCCTAAGAAATGCGCATCAAGCATCACAAACTTACATCGATGGAAAATTCCACCAGTAGAGATAATGAAAGGAAAAAAACATATTTTTCACGAGAAAAACAGTAAACACCTTGAACTGGAACAAACACTACACGTTAGTTTGTGCTGCACGGCAGCCAGTGAGGCTGATGTGCAATTAATGCCAACCCAAGTTCATAAATAACTGCCGCTTAAGATAAGACACCTCATCCGTCGTCTTATGCGTTGTCGAAATCATGCCAAGGCCTCTCGCAGTCATTCATCTTTTCGCTCCGCGAATCTGACTCAGTTAGCAGAATGTGTTCTTGTGTGTATTCCCGGTGCAGCTCTCTGCCTCAGCTGGCCCCGGCGATATCAATCACACCACCTTTCCGCTGTCACACTGTAAGACGAATGTGTGCACTCATATACCGTATTACAATGCAGTGCGAGAAGTCATTAGCCTCTGGTCACGTATCGAACGATCGTTGCCTCTGCTGGCAGCTCTGACAGCAATTGTACATGTAACAATCTAATCTCGACAGACCGGAGTTCCTCCAATCGAAATTGATGATTTCGCAAGGAATTCAAGAATAACCAGTTTTCGCTCCCGACCGATCTTCCATTCCGCACCGCAAGTACAACCAAGTCTCGTTACACATATGTTTTGTGAACGATTAGGAACAAAAGCGCACACACACTGAGTCAGCTTAATACGTTTTGTTTACGTCGCGCCGATCTGCGAATGTATCCATGCCTCCAACCGCGAACGAACGGGCATATACCATAGGTCGCATCGCGTCTATTTTGAAATAATGAGTACGCGGTAATATTGATGATCTCAGGCGGGCGACCACATTCGTCAGATGTTTTCAATAAATTTTCCAAAACTGCTCCGGAGGTGTAGTTCATGAATTGGTGACGTTTTGTTCACGAATCACGAACGCATGTCCATTGTACACATGCATGCATTGTGTGACAATTACAACCAATCAAACACAATTGACGCAATTATATCGAAAACAGGCGCGATCGTGTTCGTGTTCGTGTTGTGCCGGCGATGTCAAGCGCACCCGCAGTGGCGTCTAGTGTGGTAATTTAAATGAATCTAGTGGATATCAAGAGAACCGAATGGATTCGGTGAGTTGTCGTATATCAAAAAGTTTCATGACGAATCTGCTGTTGTTGGGGCGATTTTTTTTGTTTTATGGATACAATGGGAAATTATTTGTTTATAGGGTGAATCTGGCACATGTTGGGCAGTTAGAGACACATTTATGACTTGGTAGACAAACCAGTTGTCCAGTTGTTGTCGGGGGTATTCACATTGGATTTTTTTTTTATTTACGATTCGTATTCAAAAGATGTGGAAAGTTTATGGAATCTGGGGAGATCAATTGATGGGCCTACACACACATTCGGATGTGTCTGAAGACATCAGGTGAGCTGGCTGCGAAGTCAATCAAACCATTTACTAAAGTTAAGCTTAACGCTGTTTCGGAAGGCTTTTCGAAGTTGAAACATTGGACAGCGCAGCTGGTCTAATGGTGGCGCAGCATAAGACTGTCCGGAGTGGGAGCATTAGTCTTTGGACCCAACACAAGGATTTCCGTACCCATGGGAATCGAATCCTACAGTGTTTCAAGCGGAAAGCCACGCAATCGAGATCTGTGCCAGACAAAACCTCCACAAAGGCATTAAGATATTTTCAGACAGTCAAGCAGCACTGAAGGCACTCTCGTCTAAACTTTTGGACTCCAAAAGAGCCAAATGTTGCTACGACGGTCTACAATCCCTTGCCAGGCACAACAAAGTGAAACTTGGCTGGGTCCTTGGACACAGGGGGATTGCAGGCAACGAATCCGCAGATGAGCTCGCGAGGTCTGGATCGGAATCTACATTCCTGAGCCGTACTGTAATGCCAAATTGACAGCAGTCACAACTCTGATTAACGAATGGGAAAACAAACTTCGCCTAGACCAGTGGATCCAAACGTTAAATCAGGCCTTATTCATATAAGGAAATACTCAATCTTAACAAAGAAAACGTAAGATTGCTAACAAAGCTTTCTTACCGGCCATTGTGGCCTGAACTACCACCTTTACAATTTAAACCTGTGTCAATACAAGGTCTGTTGGCTCTGCCGCGAAGAAGATGAAACTTCTGAGCACATTTTGTGAGAACGTCCGGCACTAATATGGTTAAGGAAACGTATCTTCCATAGCGAGATACTCACTTCAGTGGTTTTAAGAAACTCCACTACTAAAGACTTACTAGCTACTAGCCAACCCTCCGATACAATGGATCTATCCTGGTCGCGGTGTCGTTGCTTTTACGGCATGGGTTGTACATGAGAAAAAGCTGGTCAAGCGCGAGTAGTACCCGCATTCTGAAGTTTCCGTACCGTAAACTATTTTTTTTAAAGAAACAATTCGGAATATTGAACAACGACATCAAACTAGTTCGGTTTAATTTGTGATCAGAGAAATGAAACTTAGACTTACTTTGAAAAGACCTATCGATTGATGTATACTACAGCTGGATGGCGCAGTTGTTTAAGCGCCTGTCCCTGCTTAGAGGGGACTTCGGTTCGAATCCCAGTGAAAGCAAAATTAATACGCATTATCCGGGCTTAAGTAAGCCCCTTGTGATACCACGCGGTTGGCTACTCCTAAACTTAGAACCAGTTGGTGCTTATGATAAAGCGGTTTAGCTGGCTGATCCTGACGCTAATTAGTTCGCTGAGGTTGTTGCATTAGTAGGCACCTAGATGTGAGTACCTACGACTTGTCGGAGAGCTACAAGGGCAGAGGAGATGATTTGTGGTTTCTATTTCCTCTTCATTCAAACAACTTCTGCAAAAACCGTTGCATGGGATACCCATCATTCGTGCGTGTATGTCAATTGCGTAGTGTCCCGTTATAACGCCGTGAGGCTCCTGAGTGAGGATTTAGTTAGGATGAGCAGACAAAGTGATCGTTTAAGATTAGTGCTGACCAAATTTCCTTTGTTTTAAGAGAGGTGGTGGGCCAGGAATGTAGAAAGCGGTCGATAAGGCTCTTTGGTGAAGAGCTCTCCTCCTGAACTTTGGTCCTATTTTTGATAACGATTGGAAGGGAAGGTTATATCAAGTCTACGGGTAGGATCTCAATCTGCTTGGCGTGCGTAACTGAAGATGGATCGTTCTGACAGAAAAGACATTTTAGCTGAGACCCAGTACCGAGGGAATGCATACAGTCTTGAGGTCTTCAATTCCAAGACCACTCAACACCAGCTTGTCTCTATGTGCGGATAGCAATGATTTCGTGTCGGTTAGTGATAACTTAACTGACGCACCGTTGAACCAATAATTAAGCTGATAGCCTCACCATATGTTCGATAGGAGCCCGTGAATTAACTGGTTAGCACCTGATAGATATCGTGCAATTGCCGGCATAGCATGCTTAAATATATATGCCACTAAACATGTAAATACTGCGCACACGCGATATATTGTTACAAATTAAAGGGACAACAGCGTAGATGTCAAACATCGAAGTGGTAAATACAAAAGAGAGGATGTTTTTCTGCCGTGTGCCAATCATTCCAACGGAGGCATTATCTCTATTGAAACGACTATAATTCCCGATTTGCTTGGCATTTGCAATGTCTCCGAATTGGAATCCACGTGGAAACCGCAGAAGCTGCGGGAATGAGAACTGATCATTGACCTAATTTTCACACTGAACTCAGTTTTCAATAATGATCCACAATCATTACCTCTCCCACCCTCGCACAGTCATTGGCAATACTTAACTCTAGAGCTATTATTATTTCCAAACTCAAATAAATGCTTGCTCTAGAAGCTGTACTCAAGTCCACCTCGGACCTAAATGCAACTCATATTTTCTTTACTTTCTTGTCAAGGCCTGCGGCCCATGGAAGGTTTGAGCCCGTGCAATAGCTGCTTTGACGACCAATCTGATTTGAGTCCATCTTGAGATCAAGTATACTTTTTTACCAGAGGTTCGGTCTTCCTCTCCCCGAACCAGGAGACTCGGATTCGAAGACACTTAGTTAAGGCATTGATGTTCATTCTCTCGATGTGGACGAGGCAGTATAGTCGACGGGTCCTTTCCTTCCGGACTGCATCCACATCTTTGCAGATCTCCGCGGTTCTGTCTTCTCCTCCATTCAACTTATTCCCAGACGGCACCATATTTCCACGCAGAGCTTTTCTTACGAAGGCAGAAAGAAGTAGCTCTGCTGTTGTGCGTATTGTCAAGTTTCAGGTTCCATATATTAGCAAGATAAGAGTTTTATAGAGCATGGTTTTAGTCCTCCGAGTCAAGTTGTTTACAATCTCAAGTATCAACAGTTGACGGATTTCCACAAGAGTGTCGTTTGTGGAGTTCACTCTTATCTCGAAGTAGACAAACTCCTTTTCTCAAAATTGCTGTAGATCGTAATGTTTTATCCCAGGTTCTGTGTGGCGGAACGATTCTTACTCGACAGCATATATTTCCGTTTGTTTGACCTTAAGACTAGCTCCTTTTGCTGGTTCTTCAATTGCCGTGCAAGCATCCATCATCTACAGCACGTCGAGAACGCGAGACGATATCGATGTCATCTGCGTAATTCAACAGTTGGACTGACTTGTAAATAGAAGGTAGTGCCTTACGTGCTTAAAACTGGCGGCCACACTATCTTCTCCAGTACCAGATTGAAGAAGTCCCACACGACAGTGCATGGCCTTGCCGAAATCCGGTGCAGGTTTTAAACGGCTTGGAAGTGCTTGGACCTAACTGCACATGATTAACATATGTATATTTCCCACGACGGGATCACGGGAAATGAGATCGCCGATGAACTTGCTAGACAAGGTTCAGAGGAGATACTCTTAGAACCCGAACCTGCGTTGGGACTACCCGCATCCTCGGTTAGCGGTTCAATCGATGGCTTGGCTTCTCAAGAGCACAACCGGAGGTGGCATGACTCTCCAGGATGTAGAAAAAATGAAACACATGCTCCCTAAATGCTCTATAAGAAACCCGCGGCATTCTTGTTACCTCTTGAGAGAAAAAACTGCAGACGACTTTCTGGCATACTAACGAGGCACTACACCTTCGCCAAACACCTAAATATGCTTGGCCTAAGCGACCAAACCCTCTGCGACGCCTGTGGAGAAGACGATGACACTGCATAGCACATTCTCTGCCACTGTCCCGGCCTTGCTCGGTGCTGATGAGGTAAGAGCTGATGATGTAGGCTCCTCATCACAGAAGTGCCTGCTGGTATTCCTCCGGCAGACTAAGAAATTTCAGTAAATGTAGGCTGCCGCCTGGACCAGTTTTTGAGTCTGAGTGCTCCAGCGCAGAGTTCAAAAACCTTCGACAAAAAAAGAAAACATGTATTTCACATGATTCATTTGGAACTCAGCTTACACAGAGATACGCTAGCAAATGATGTATCTTACTAGTGATAAATGCATTAAATATAAATTGAGCATATATTAATGGGAAGCTTTCAAAAGAAAACATTGAAAAAACCCTTCTTGTAGTCTACAATCGTCGTCTTCAAATGATCTTTATCTTCTGACACTTGAACTTCCTCTCCTCGTGCTTAAGACACCTGTCCACACTTGTATTCCAAGTGGTGGCCCGTCCTCTCTTCGCTCGTATCTTATTGGTTGGTTAAATATCCAAGCAATAATCTACACTTTTCTAAATTCCACTATTTTCAGTCGGTTCAGATCCGTTAAGTGCTGCAAGTGATTATTTTTATGACGGTCAAACCATAATTTATGTCTGGAGAAAATCCTATATTAAACATGTACCTGTGGTTAGCGCCTAAAGTTCACGTACATATTTAAAATTCGATCACAATTATCAGACAATTCAGAACAGACCCTTTTACAACCCTCGGCTTGCTAGCAGTTGGCCTTAATCTTCGCCCGTAAGTAGGGTGATCGTGTTTCGATAACACAACACGCAATAGAAAACAATACAGCACTTGGGTTATAAATAGTCATCCGATATCATTATCTTCTGAGACGGATCTGTAGATACGCGATTAGCTAGATCATATCTCAATTCAACAAGACGACACGACGCTCTTAACGACTTCCCAATGAACACTGGTGAGCTCCTATGCTTGTATTGTCATCAGAAGTAAGTCAAGTAGACTAGGAGCCATAAGCGTTGCCAAACAGAAGTGTGTGTTTTTATTAATTTGAACATTTGTTTTACATTCCTTATCGTTCGCAGAATTGTCTTTCTCACGTGAATGGAGTGCCAGCAGACGGCAGATAGACGCGGAAGCTGATACCAAGGGTGCGTTGGTATTGACACACTTTTGCCTTTGTGTGCTTATCTGCGAGTCAGTTGTCTGCAAACAAGAATACGCGTGCCGTCTGGTTTCCGATTATGAAGTATTTTCTTTTGTTTCAGTCGTTATTACGAAAAGATGACCAATGTACGCCAACAACTTGTGGTTGAATAGCAATTACCGATCGTCATCTCCAATTGCTGACAAATAATGGCGGGTGTGAACAGAAAGCCCAAACCAAATGACGCTGCTTGGAAAAACGAGGAAAGTCCAGCGAAGAAGTCAGGACTATTTAAGTAGAAGGGGTGCCGAAATCATTGACTCGAAGGATCAACATCATGCTCAACAAACGTATGCGGCCAGTCAATCCGGAAGGCAAAAGACGCTGCCCCAACGAGCGACTGCTCCAGCTTAGAGGGTCTTCAAATCCGAGCCTCCCCGAGAAGACCAACATCCAGTATGAAAACCAATTGATCATGGACGCAAGGCACATTGTCCTTGATGACTGGTACTCGTGACATTCATGAATAGAAGACAGTTTTAGTTAAGGCTAGGTAGGTATTTGGGTGCCCTGTCGTCTTTATGGCGATTTGTGGCAAGCTCAGACGCATTGCCCGGTAAGGACTCCTACTAGCCTTTTCACATCCTTGCAACTAAAGCCGATCAATGATGTTCATCTCTTCGTACTCAGCGTCGGCCATAGAGTCCTCGCCGTTGCTCTAATAATGAGATCAAGCCATTGAGCTCTGGTTCTATCTAGAGCTTCGTCCTCTAGTTTTTTTCCTTATGACGACGTTTACGAGATTACTAGAGATTCTTCCAGATCCGATGGGTTGCCCTTTCGTTTCCTTCGATTCCAGCAGAGATTCATCGAGTTTACCAAGGATATCCAGCCTAACCAGCTTCGATGTCAGAATGTCAGATGATATGGCCTCTATTTCCTTGGCTGTCAGAAAAATGGTGATGGATTTGTCGGTGACGTTGAGGTCTCTCAACGCCAGTGCTGCTCATGTACCGCAGCCACTTCGGCTTGAAAGACGCTGCAGTCGACCTTTAGGTTAGGTTAGGTTTTGGAAGGGGAGTGTGATGGTTGAACATCACTTCCACTCGGAGGCCATTGTGAATCCCTTAATTTGTGGGGTACATATTCTGTTAACATATCCTGTCGCGTGATGGCTTAAAGCACCCCGTGCTCTTTACGAATCTTAAAAGATCCGATATATCTGCATTTGCTAAGTCCGCATTCTCTCTGAAGAATCTTTGGCCCAGCTGGGCTAGGCGTCGATTCTGGAGAGCTGGGCAGTGATATAGCAGATATTGGATCGTCTCGGCCTCTTCTTCGTCGCCACAGCACCGGCAGAGATCGCTGGATTCCGCGTTCCGAAGCATTGCTCCGATGGGGCAGTGCCCTGTAATCACTCCGACGAGCTCACGAATCGAGTTGCGGTTTAACACCAGAAGCAGAGTACTGCTGTTCATCTTGCCTCCAAAAACCCGCATCCTTAGGGCCAACGTTGCTATAGAATAGATCGAGATTAGAGAGGAAGAGGATGGCCTCGAGTGCTGGTCGGTGTTGTTTTAAGACAACCTGTGTTTCTTTTTTGGATTCTGGTTTGTTGTGTGAGAATATATTTCTACTCTAATGCTTTCCACCATACTATTGAACCGGAAGTCAATATGTATCCTGTCATTGGTCTGAGAAGCACTTCAGGTTAAGAGAATCTTACCTCATTCAGGAATGGTGATCTCGGTCAACTCAATTTTAGTGTGTCTGGGTGCAGTCGTGGATAACGTTGGACTGAGAGCAGAGCTGACTGACAAGTTTCAACAGCGGTGAGGATATAATAGCGTAGATATATGACGTACTAGGTAGCCGCTAAGAAGAAAGATAGCCCATCGCATCAAGAAATGAATAAGGAGATGTCAATGTTAAAATACTCAGGCCTACAATACAATCCCGTCGAACCTGCATCAATGATAGGTAAAGCATTTTGAGTAATAAGAAGGATGGTGGGACAAGTTTTGTTCATCACCGAAATGTGTACAAAATCTTTTGAGTTACCCCAGCTAAGAGCCGACTGAAAATGGTGAACGGATAGGCGAGTAGATAGACCAAGGACCTAAAAGACTTCGGTCTCGGCTGGATCGTGGCAAATAAGAAATTAAGAAAGCAAATTATGTCATGGCTATGGTTAAATCTGTGAATTGAATTGATCACAGATTTAACCATAGCGCTTCATAGTGAGCAACCCAATTGGAATTTTCCCCTCTAATTGATCTTGAGTCTGTTACTTTTAATCAAATTCATTTCTTCGTCGATGACAGTAGTCTCGCTTGTCATATTCATTCCAAATGTCAGGACCCTGCCTTTCGGAGTTAGAATTGGAACTGCAGCTTATGTGCAGTTTCGAGCACATACAATTCCTACGTTGAGAGCATAATCAATAGAGTAATGCTTCTAAAAATAGAATTCAATGTTTCTGAAACTGGCAACTCAATAATTTGGCCGTATCCTAATAAAGGCTATTTGAATCCAGAAATCTCACCATGAATTCGAAACTGCTGCTGTACAAGACTCTAGTCTTGCCAGTACTTACATAAGGACTTGGGTGCATAGCCAGATGCACTCCGGCCTCTTAGCCGCATTCGAGAAGAAAGCCGGAGAATATTTGGTCCCATATGGACGATTCCGAAGACGACACAATTATGAGTTCTATGAAATCTACCTCGAAGCAGATATAAAGACTAAAATAAAGCTTGGTAGACTCCTATGGGCTCGCTCGGGTTGGGTACCAGGGAGCGTCGCAGACCACGCTAGCGCTAGAAGGATGACGTAGACCAGGACGCTCTTAGCCTTGGGGTGCAAAACTGATTAACGTCGTCTCGGGATCGGGATAATTGGAAGTAATTGCTGAATGAGGCCCGGACCGACCCCGGTTGACGCGCCCATGAAGATGATGATGATCCTTGAATGGCACATGTGTCGATGAAGCGGAAAGATTATCCATCCTTGGTTTGAGTGATCACATATTTGTTTGTGGTCACTGAAAGTTTTTTTTGGCTCGAAGGGTTATATATGGTATGACACCCTAAAGAGCTCTCTGCATCTACAGATAGAATACAAAACTAGGCGCGATACAACATACAAGACACACAGCTATCGCTTGATTTGTTTGAACACTTACATACATCATTACATAAAATAGTCACAAACTTTCGCGTATCTCTTGACGAGATATCCGAATAGTTTCATATTCGCCTGTGTTGGGTACCAGGCCATAGAGATATTAAGGAAAACTGTGAATCTGACAAACTCCCAAAAATCGCCGGATGATGGAACCTTTTGTGACACAAGTACGCCCCTAGCTACCTTCAAGTTACAACTCAACAATCAGAGTAAACAAAAAATGAATGCCAGATGGAATACAGGAAACACTTGCCTAATCACCAAGCAAATCTGGCTTAATCTCGACCCTAAATGATCTGACAGCCTGATCTCCCTAAAAAGATCAAAGATCAGCCTATTACGCCTATTACGTCTACACGCGAAAAGACTAGGACTATTCTCTAACGACTTCTGCAGAAGCTGTCTAGATGGAGAAGAGGAAGAAAATGTGCAACACCTTCTCTGCAGCTGCCCTGCACTCGCCTCGAGCAGGAAAGCCATACTGGGCTCCTACTTCTTTGACAACCTAAGTGACCTTAACGAAACACCAATTAAATCGTTACTGGACTTCACTGACAAGTCTGACTGGCTATCATAATCATGCCGCCCCCAATCCCCCTTGTGAACCCACGTAGCAGTACAATGGGCCTATTTTTGGGCTAAGTGCCCCCCTCCCCTTTTTAATGCGGCCCTTTGTGTCTATTTTACATCTATTTTAACAAACCATGTCCAAGTGGGGTAGCCATGCAATTCATCCTTCCCTCAATGAATTCGCTTGTAATACTCGTCTCGCCTGGAATGCTCAACCATTAATTTCTTTCTTTCAGACGCCCAGTCAAATTCAGAGACTCTTTGCCGTTCCAGTCCAATGTGTTAAATAAAAATGTTACTCAACTTCAAATAGCTGGATCCAAAGGCAAACGAAATTTCATTTTCGAAGTTCGAATTCGCCACCAGTATTTCAATCGGCATGCAGAACACTGATTTTCATTTTTCCAACATGACTTCACAGAAGGTGAAATATTGGTTGAAGTCTGCGATTTCCATGGTGATCGCCTACACATCTGCAAAATAATTGAGGAACCCTGCAGTCCGAAATCGTGTTGCATTGAAACGCCTAAGCATATGCAAAATATACTGCTTTTTGGTGATGTTTCGGTTAATTACAGATAAGTAAGAAGGTGGTGGTGTTTCATTTCATTTAGTACTGCGTTAACGTGGATTGTGAAATTTTTGACTTAAATATGTAGAGATCTATTACGCTTTTTCTAATCGACCACTCTTGTTCGTCGTGCTCTACCACACTTTGAAAATGTCTCACAACTGACTGGGATACTGCAATTAGGGTTCAAGTAACGTCACTCTTTCAGGACGTCTAAGCCAACTTATGCATTAGTCCAGTTTAGTATCTACGGGTCCAGACCAAATGTTGTTACATCTTTGAACCAAACAATTTTTAATGCCATGCTTGATGCCCCAGCTAAGTGTCGTATGAAACTGGAGGCAATTAGCTTGAAACCCCAGTCGTGTGAATCTGGAGACAATTATGAGGAGATTGTGCGAACTGGAGGAATTTATTAATTCAATTATGGACCTAGGACCGTCTCATTCAGCCTTGGTACACAAGTATTTTAAGTCCAACAGCCCATGTCGTTTTGCGTGCTACTTCTATGAGACAACGACTAAAACGATCTTCGTAAGAGGGATGATTACTTCCAGACATATGAATTCATCTGAGAACTCTAAATTTGGGTTGACTGTTCAGAAAAAAACTTGATAAGAAAAAGAGAATTTAATGGCAGCACGATTAGGTTTTGGTTTACAAAAAAATGTTTTAAATGTTTGAACGCAAATGTCTAACCAAAAAAACAATGATTTGCAATCACAAGGATTTTCCCATAATTGTACAGCATGCATTCACAATTTGATTGTGAAACGTGTTCACATCTTCGCAGTGTACAAATATTAACCACCGATACCCTCGTCCTCAACGAGAGTATCGGCACCTTGTCAATACTCTTGCTATCAGTCAAGAAGATTTGAGGACAAAAGCGAACATGCTTATTCACATGCATGCAGTTCATTTATCCAACAGAGTGAAAAAAGAGGGAGTTTTAGAAAAAATGTATCTCTCTTTATTAATGTTTTATTTTCTCTTTTCCTTATCAGTTCTTTTCAAAGAGTGTTGTTTTGTTTCATTTCTTTTCTCTTTTTTTTTTTGATTTTGTTAAATTTTACAAATAATTATGGAAGTTTCTAGCTCTGTTTTAGTTTAGTTCTTCGTTTATTTTGTTTACTTTTCTCCTTCGCTTCTCAACTACAGTTATACATACATTTACTTTAATTATAAAAAAGGACTTATTTATAACTAAAAAGAAAATGTTTCTTCTTACAGTAAAAAAATATCCGTGTAATCAGAAAACAATTTAACTCTCGTTCGCGGTTCCTACTTAAGAATGAACAGAAGATTGGATTGTTTTTTTTTTTATTTTTGTGAAAAAAAAGGTGGCTATTAACTGCTGCTAATGTTTGTTGTGTTTGCCTCTGGATGAGTGAGGGAATTTACAATTCATCCTTTTCTCTCTTCTCCTCATCATCCTTGGTCTCTTCGACGAGATCGTCGAGGTTGATTTCACCAGCCTGAGAATGAGAGAACAGATATTTGTATTCATGTTTATGAAGATATTTGTCGTATTTCAACTTACGGCTGGAACTTCGCCACCAGCATCCAAGAACTTGATGAAATCATCAAGAGTTCTGTCCAAGTTGTAGTCGATGACTTGGTTGTCACCCTTGCGGTAGTACTTCAGTGTGGGGAACGATGAGATCTTGGTGTGTTCCAATTCATTGGCAGTCGAGTCAATCTTGGCAATGACAATTGTTGCATGATCCTTGTATTTCTCACCCAATTGATCGTAGATTGGGGCCAATTGTTTGCAGTGTCCGCACCTGAAACGTAAGTCATACCCCGTCAACAATCGAGTTCAGTTGAATTTTTTTCCATTTTCTTGAGACTTACCATGGAGCATAGAATTCAACAAGCACATCCTTATTCACATCGAATACGACTTCATCGAAGTTGGTTGCAACGAGAGTCTTAACTGGTGTCTTATCCCAATCTTCGGGCAATTCTTGGGTCAACAAGTGTTGCTTCAGTTTGCCGGCCAAGAAGTCTTGAACGAAGCTCTTGATTGATTCGGGACTCAAATCAGCGGTTGGTGGCTTGTACTTGGCCATGTCTTCTTCCAATTTGATCAGACGCAGAGTTGGGATCTCATCCTTGGACATACCGAAGAATTCAAAGATACGTGCATGATCATCCTCATCAGCGCTGATGGTGACAAAGAGAATCTCATCGCGGAATTCGGCGGCGATATCCTTCAATGGATCGACATATTTCTCAACATGACCACTTTCCTTTGAGACGAAGAACAACAGATGAGACTTGACGGAGCCGCCGAAGATTTTCGATGCTGATTGATGGTTGAAGTCAACAATCAATGGCAGCGAGTAGACTTGAGCGAATTTCTTGAGTGCTTCTTGGTTAACTTCACCGCTGAATACCGATTTCTTCTCATCGAAAGGCTTGAACAGAACGATGTCTCCATCCTTGACTTCTAGGTCGGCGATGATTTCCTCCTTTCCGGTGATACCGAAAACGAAGCTGTCGAGGGCATTAGCAGTAGCGAGGAAAGCCTTAGCTGCCTCCGATTCGCGATCGCTGAAGAAACCAACAACGGCAATCTGAAATAATTGGAAGGGGAAGGGGGTTTGATTAGATGTGAGAAGGAAATTTGAATAGAATAAGTCGAAGTTGTAGATGCCGGTTTAAGCGAAACAAAAACGGAAGTTGCTCCGCTGCGTATTCATTTAAAAAAACTGTCAACACTGCGAACGATTCAGAATTTTGTGTTCATGAAATGGCACGTGTTGTTTCGCATGGTATTTTTAGATTACGCTTAGTTGGAGTTGAGTAGTGACCACCTCATTCTCTAGAATGACCAAGGTAGGGTATACAGTTGGAAACCATTTAGAACTGTTTATGAACTGAACTAGATTTCAGACTTCCCGGCTTCCCAAGTTCGTAGACTTTGTGGAGAAAGTGGATTCCACGAGAGGAATAAGATCCACCTCCTTCTCTCTTGAAGAAGCTTTGCAGAATTTATATGGATAGGTAGGTAGTGGCATTAATGCACTTAGGCCAAAGTAGGCCAATTGTACCGCCACATGGGTGTCCCTAATTAAAGAGGATTGCCGTGCATTATGACAGCAAGTTTGCTCAAACAGTTTTGTTAGTGCGTTGTTCGGTATGTTGCTGAGGTCGTTTAGACTGTCGTAGAAGTCGGAGCCTGTGGTGGCTTTCCTAGTTGAGGCAAGAGCAGGACCGTTGCAGGGGAGGTGTTGAGGAAAATGTATATGACAACACACAGTCTTCCGCTCTTCCGCCATGATCACCTATGACGCTATGTCAGTGATTATTGATGAATCCTCTGGAAACAACAAGGACATTTCCACGTTGACAGTGACAGTTTGGTGCAGCACGTGCTTTTAGTTCAGACATTTTAGGGAAAAGGTCCTCACAGATAATGGATGTTCTTGATTCACTGAATATAATGATCGTCTATGAACAGACAGACAATCTATGTACAGGGTGGACCATTTAATGTATTATGACACTGACAGCTGTTTCCCGCTCGAAATCTTGACAGAAAGTCAGTATCACACCTCCGCGGAACGAAATGAATCGCTTTACGCTTGAACAACGTGGAAGTGTGAGTCAAAGTGAGCTCTGTGTAGTCTAAACAGTGCGTTTTTTTTTTTTAAAAAAAAAGAAGTTTTGGCCGACGGAATGAAGCACCCCACGCGACTGCTGTACACAAGTTTGTGCAAAATGTTCGTGAGACTGGTATGCCAGTGGACAACACTCATGGTCTCCGTCGTCATACGGTGCGCACTGATGAGAATGTGGCTCCTGTGGCCTTCTTCGAAAATGAGGCTGGGAACAACGTTGCAGTCAATGGGGGGCGTTACAGAATCATGTTAACTGACTTTTTTTGCACTGAAATTCAACAAATGGACTTGGACGACCTCTGGTTTAAGCAGGAGGGCGCGCCATGCAGCAACCGATATTTTGCGCACCAAATTTCCAAATCGTATTATCAGTCGTCTTGGCGATGTCAATTGGCTGCCTCGGATCTGCGATTTGACCCCCATTTTTTCCGTGAAGGACCGATGTTATGCCAACCATCCGGCAACGATTCAAGCACTTAAGGCCAATATTATCCAAGCAATACAAGAGCTGCCGCCCGAAACCATCAACAAGGTCTTGGAAAATTAGGGCAGAATGCCCAACTGCGAAGCCAGCCGAGGCAGCCACTTGAACGACGTTGTACTTCATAATTAATGGGAATGTTTGTTCTTACTATAAAGCCATAATACGTGGACAATACTTAATTTTGTTAATTGTATTCCATTTCTAAAAAGAAACTCGTATGTGGCCCACCGTCTACACAGTATCATGAAGAGACAGCAGACTTTGATCGAATGCGGAATTGTGCCATTCAATCGGATCCCATGATGGGGGCTCCTCTGCTGGACATTACAAAATCGTGTCATTGGACAGGTTCGATAGCAACACATTTATCTTTTCATACAACGGCCGGTAAAAAGAGCATAACAATATTAATATCTGAGACATCTAGAAGCAATTGTTGCCCCATTCGCACAGATAATGACTAAGGTTGGCTAATTATTTCTCAGATAGGAAAATAATGATTTGTTTATCAGATTGCTCTTGAATTCAAATAGTGAACTGATTAACCCATTCCCGTTTTTTCGATTGGTTGTAACCATTTCGATAGCAGCGGCTGACCGTGAACTAATTTCCGTTTTCAAACCAATTTTTCATTATTAACGATGTTAGATCACTAAATCTCCCCACCTGCGACGAATTTGTGGCAAATTATTCGTTTAGTTGATAATAACTTCACACCTCGGTAAATGTTCCGTGTCGAAAAATGAGAGCTCTGATAAGGCTACGCTCGCTGTGCGCTAATGACACGACCAACGGATGGTGTATTGCGCAATTTGTTGATAAAATGTTTAAAAATAACAAACACGGATTGTTGCCACTTGTCACCGTCCAGCAGATTGATTTTGTGCACAAACATCCGAGGCGCATCGAAAGCAACAGATGTTAGCTGCATTTTGGTTTACGCTGGCCCTGGAAACAAATAATAAATCGTTTGCGAAAGAAAGCTGTGAATTGTGGGCGAGCTTATGTGCCTTGGGTTTATCTTAAGCAAAGTTTATCGCTCCATTTCTTTAAATCACACTGCATTAGTCGTTGACGGATGGATCGCCTTTGATCCGCACATAAAATGAGGCAGTATTTTGAGATAAGTTTTTTTTTCTATTCTCACTTGTTAAATATATATGACATCTAAACTTGAACCGCCACTCCCATGGCTGGCATATGTTGTGTACCGAAATAAAGATAAAACAGTAACAAATGACTGATGTCAGACAGAATGAATGAATGTGTTCCAAATGGTGGCAGGTATTCATTGAATGCATTCTTCTTGTCAACCGTTTTGATGAACACAGGTAGATAACTCCTTTGACAACTGAAACTGCGTACAATAAACAGAAAGACGCGCCAAAACTACAAGTTGGTGTTTACAGCAAATTAAATTAGTTGTTTTTACAAAAGTCGCTCCTGCTCATTGAGGGGTAATTATGGTCCCGCTGCCTTTCCTTTATCGTCTGTACATGAAAAGATGGTGCCCTCTTTGCCATGGTGTTTGGTGATTTACTACTAAAATGCTGTCCAATTCTGATTGGCTACTGATCATTAGTCTGATTTGCTGCTATTTCAGCATTCATCATGTCATTCATTCCATTACTGAAAGATTTGACTTGATTAGCAATTGATTCACGAGTTAAACGTGTGCAAAATATATCAAGGCATTCGAGTGACGTGTCTTTCGACGTGTATTTGATGAAATTGAATTCTGTGTGGATCAGTATGGCGCACAGTTCATCATCAGCATCATCTTCTGACCCTGCAGGCACAGTTTACTGTTCAAATATTCTGGCAGATGTTGCAGCGCTGATGTAGGTTTACGCATTTCTGTGTTTAGCACTGCTCACTGGTGGGAAATACAGCTGCAGACCAGCTCATTTTGACTGCAAATTTCATTTCTTTGCAGACGGGGGCTCCTAGGGTACTGCTGATTCCATTTTTGACAGCACCTGACGTTTAATTTCACAAGACACGAACAAAATATCGCAATACGCCGCTGAACACGCGAATGAATGAAATGTCGTGAACGGAAACAGGCATAACCGCATCTGAGAACTGTCTAATCAGACGTAATAAAAGTATTTTGTTGTGCAGCAAACGAAATTTTATTCCGTTCAGACTACAGGGGGTGCCTCGATGGCACGTTGGCCAGTTTCAAATTTATACAGCACCTCTATTGATCTGGTTTGATGTTTTGATGGCTATTAATTAACGTTTAGTCTGGTGTCTCATTATCCTTCTCCACGTACAAAGGCAGACCATAAAAGCAGCCACCACAATGGGGTTAGTTTAACATCTTACAGAGGGTGATTTTTTTTTAATACTGTTTATTCCGAGATGGATACAAATATATGTACCAAAGAAAATATAAGCCAGAATTTGGAATTGTGTGATTCTGTCTGATATCCAACATCCAGACGATGTCTCACGCCATTCTATCTAAAACTGGTTTGTCCTGGCAGGCATTTTAAAACGTCCCCAAAATCAGGCAGGCGCAGTCGTCTCTATTCTAACTGCCTTCCTTTGTTCGAATTGACTGGAAAAACTAAAATACGACCCATCATTCCCCATTAACCACCGATCAACCTGTCCCCGGGTGACTGTATCTCTATGTTCCATAAATAAGTCACGGCATAGGCTGAAAGTAAGAGGATCTAAAGACTCTGCTCAACAATAACTAACATAAACCCAACACAGATCTAAATGCATTTTCCCATTAAACCCATCTCACAGCCTCGCATTGATAAAACGAAAGCATAAATTCTCACAGACGTCTCTAATGGACACATCATGCTCAGTGAGATTTGTCCGCATTACAAACCTGTTCCTCGGTTACCATAGGTCAGGTAGAAAAAGTAGCAACAGGTAAAAAGAAAATAACGCAAAAAGCGTAACACACTTACCTCGTTGTCTTTCAAGAATTTCTGTGCACTCTCGACAGATTCCAATTCCTTAGCAGGTGGTCCAGTCTTCTTGTTGACCCAGGTAACAATATCGTCAGCCTGTCGTCCACCGCTGTACTCAACGGCAACACCGTTACGGAAGAACTTCAACGTTGGATAGCCACGCACTTGATATTCCTCGGCGAGGTCACCCTCTTCGGTAGCATCAACCTTACCCAACTTGATTGGTGATTCTTGTTCGGCCAATTTTTGTGCAGCTTTAGCATATTCGGGTGCTAACGCCTTGCAATGACCACACCATGGAGCGTCTGGAAATTTGTTTAAAAATTCACAAATAAGTCAATAAATGATGTCTCACTCTGGCGTGAAAATTTTCACTCTTATCTATGAAAATGTTTAGCTAAATATTGTCTATGCATTCATCCATTGAATTCCACACCATGTGGCACAACGTGGCCATGCCGGCGTGGATGATGAAGTCGATAAGGTGAAATATGAAACGTAGGCACAACGTAGCCGTGCATACATTTGCGTTTTAAAGAACGCACTTATACTCGACTTTTAGTTACTTCTGATAAGATACTCGATTTAATCTTTACGAGTGTCACTTGAACACAGTACTCGCCCCGATAGAGGGAGGGGAGAAGGAAGAAAGTTAATGGCGCAATGCCAGAGAGAACATGCAAATTTGTCTTCTGTACTGTCAATAGCAATGCCCTTCCAAACGATTGCATAAGACATTTACATAATTATGAAATCACTTCACATTAGCGTGCGCCGATATCTATTCGTAATTATTCAACGAACTTGAAAGCTCTAGGCTCTTTTTTCTGTTTTCGTTTGCCTACGTGTTTCTGGTACAATTCAGTTCTTTTTGACGGCCAATGTCAAGTGAAAAGAGACTGAAATTAGGTTTTTCGTTTCGTTGCTACGCTTTTTTTTTGTTTGTTTGTATGTTCGTTTCGTCTCTTTGCACGTTATGTGTGATCTGGTATTTTAATACTTTCAACATTCGGTCGTTAAACTCTCAAGGGGTTAATGATCTTCTGGGCGACATACATATTTGCTTTGCTTCTGAGGGAGATCAACGGCAGAGATTGAGTTGCACGCAATAAAATGCCCGGATTGTGATACATTTGAATGAGATCAAATCGTAGTAAAGGTTGAACACCTTTTTATAACTTTGAGGCAACTGAGTGATGGAACTGAGGTTGCTGTCCCTTTTTTCTGCACAAGACGGAGAGAATGTATGTAACATATTTGTGCGTTTCTAATCATAGACCTATCGTGAAGTTTATGGAGTAGATAGTTAGTCATTCGGTTGCAAGACGTTACTCCAAGACTGTTGAACAGAACTCGGACAAATATATTCGACCACTACACGTGGTTACACGTTAAATACAAGTCATAGTTGAAGTCAAATGCGAATCAAAGAGCGATTCAAATAACTGGCTTTCCATATGTTCTTCTCCTCGACTTCTTGTGAGTACATCTTTGATGATCGAATACCACAAGCAGAAGCATGCTTTAAAAGTGAAGAACCGTTGGTGACTGTGTATTGGAAGCTATGAACACTCGAGTGGTACTCAGGTTAATGTGCATTTGAAGAGATTAAATCTAGAGTATCTTATCGCTTGAGGCACATTAAAGAAGCCAAGTCTTAAATCATCAACGAAATCGGTTATCGTACAAAAAATATGAAAAGCATCCGTCTCATGGAAGCAGTAATGCGCTAACATCGAAAATCAATAATCTCTGATCAAATAATCCATATGACAACCAACACACATCGAGCATTTCTATACAAGTCCAGAATGAAAACCAGTTCGTTAACACGTCGGTTTTTTCTCGAACACCAACCGATTCTTTGAGCAGATGGCTTTCTCAACACAAAATCTTTGAAGGCGCAAATTGCAAAATCAAAAAGAAACTGATTTAGAAGCCATAAAAGTAGAACAGAACAGAAGCACACTATATGCCACCCAGCCGGCAACTACTTATCAACTCCTCATTCGAACAGAAAAAAAATAAGATTAGTGACGTGGATTTCTGATTCACACACTCCTCGCGAATATGTACAAAACATACATGTACGTGTACAGTTAAGGAAGAGTATGCTAATTTATCTTCACAGAGAAGAGCAGATTAGAAAGGGCTAATTTGATATTCAATTTCTAGTCACTTCCAAGCTAGTGTGTCCAGAATTTAATTACCACGCCCAAACTACAGTCTCCCACGCTTCCAGTTGCGCCACACAAGCCATCCAACAAGTCAGTTAAGGCATCAATTTAGTTCCGTTTAAATACTAGAAATCTGTTACAGATAACCTAAACAGAGGCTATTTCTGTGAAAAGATTACACACTTCGGCGCAAGTGAAGGAAAGAGAAGATTGATAAACAAAACAAAAAGCGAAGCAACGCAGCTGCCGAGGAATTCAAAAAAAACTGACACGCAAGCAAAATAGGAAGCGACTCAAAACCAATTTGTACGCGTTCCCAATCGACATGTTGCTCCCTTCTTTTGAGTCCGATTTAATTCGGTTAAACATTGCGAATTAATATTCTACGTGACTAAGTGGCAAACTATAAACAATTGATAAAGGAGAATATGGAAAGAAAAATCATTTCACAACCATGAAGAACCTTGACATTTGTTGGTATGGTACTCTTCATTTTGGAGACTTCACAGTACAGTGCGGTGCGCATTAACCTGTTTTCCCCCAGACTTCTCGTGGTTTTCATGTGAAAAACGAGAAATCATTATTCTACAGAGGATTTTCGAGCCTTTGTTCGATGTCGCACCTTGAACAAATAAGATTTTCCAAGTATTTCCTCAAAAAATCCACTTAAGAACAATGACACGTCACAAGCATCATTTGTGGAGAGTTGTAAACCACCGTTTTATGTATGTGGGGCCGGTACACTTATTTCACTTGCACGCATAGCCCCAGACACATGTTGCCTCGACAGTTGTCTCTTTTATGTTTCCCCCCCCCCACACACTTTCTCACTTCGAACGAGACTGCGATTTTCGCAAGAGTGAATATCTTTCTTTTCTTTGTAGAGATTATTGACCGGATGGTGGTAATGCAAATATCTTTCTTCAAAGTGGGAATGAACTTTGATACCATTTCATTATTGTGTATGATTTGGTAGACAATGGATGAAAAATGTTTGAAGCAATGACAGGTACTTACAGAATTCAACTAAAACAAACTCGTTGTCGGCGATGGCGGACTTGAAATTTTCCTTGGTCAGAACTAGAACACCATCTTCCAGTTTGATTTCCTCAGATTGAACTCCATGAGTCGCCGCCGCGGCAAAAACAAATAACGCGCACAGGAATAACTTCATTTTATTTATTTTCTCTAGACGAATTACTAGGCTATTCTCTAAGTACTTAGACTAACGTAGAAAAAATAAACGAATATTGTACGGATGCTCCTCCCTGCGCCGGTGCTGACACGTTGAGAATTAAAAGGAAAATAACCGAGGAACTCGATATGGAATTAGTTTTTGTGATCGAACTGGAATGGGGGGATAATGTCTAATGATGCGACCTCTTTCTGGCTGCTAACTGAGATGGGAGATGATTTCATGGGAATCGGCCAGCAAAGGAGTACGGCTGTAGATGCGGTGAGGTGATGTTGATTACGTTATGGCCGGGAATGGAAGGAAGCGGAACGGGTAGCTTAAGGGGACTGTGTTTTCTTTTGGGGAAATGAACGAACAACAAGCGAACACGTAGCCGGTTTTGTTGTCTGTTGTTGTCCCGCTTTGACACTGATGGCGGAGTGAATGAAATGCAAGTTTGGGATGAGATGGTAAGCGGAATGAAACATGTTTCGGAATTTTCAAGTGTTGCCGTTGACTTAAAAATCCTATAATCGTTGAGAATTTGAGAGCATTCGGAAAATAAGAAAAGCACTCGCGCGATTGCAAACCGATACGTCGTCTAGATAAATGGATGTTCTATGTGGAGATTTGCAAATAAAACACTTCACACGTTCTTTCTCTAGCTCTCTCCAGTTGGATACACCGAGTTGGTTAACAGCATTCGCTACTTGAGTGCTGCCAGCATCTTAAATACGGACATCCTGTACTTCGTTGGCACACAGGCTTAATGACGAAAATTATTAGGGCCACGTGTAGATGCGTTTTGCTGAGAAGCTACGCCCTGGCCCTCTACGGGCTGTAGACCCACCCATATTATTGTATTAGATGTGCTTTACACACTCCAGCCTAGCCTGTTCGAACGCGGATACCTGGCCGAAATCTACTGCCCGTATACCTAGTGGTTGAAGCTACTCCTCCAATCGTCACCAACGTGAAAAGGTCCAGAGATCGAAGAGTCCAGTGGCTTCTTCAACCATTTCCTATAAGGTCGATGCATTTGAACCTCGTAGCTGGACTAAAATGATCGGCATCTTGTGTGAGACCGCTGAAGATCAAGTTCTATAACCAACATCAGACTGACACAATTCGGGGCAAAACTCGCTTCAAACAGATATTTTTTCCGCCAGGAAGTTTGCCCAGATTCATGCTGTGAAGAAAACGCCAACAAATCATCCATCCATTCTTACACAAAGTCAGCCATCACTAACATTTGTGAACTACAGGGACAATGAACGCGAAATTCAGGAACACCTTCATTCCAAGCTTCTGCCTACGGTTTGTACGGCAAGAGACCATGGAAATACAAACACACATGGACCGTGATACCATTGGACGCATCCACCGCCATGCAAACCATGGCAACCTGACTAACAGCACTCGAGCGCAATCCAAAAGTTTGATCAATAACTGCGAATACAATTTCATTTCGATACGTGTCAGTTTGAACTAATCACTTTCTCCCCAATTCGGGCAATATGGAAAGACGAGCATCTCTCACAACAGCAAGTGGTCGTAAGTCTGCCGTAAGTGTAACCGTGAACAGGCCACCGGCCCGCCACTCAGCAAACTCGAATCATGAAAAGAAAAAAGCCCGTGATCCGCCAACACCATCCGGAGGACATGTGCCCGCAGGAAGCAGAGGCTCGCAACGACGTCTGGCCGAGATCAACAAACCAACGACATTGCCGAAGAAGGAGCTCGCAAGGCTTCGAAGTGCCGCTGTAGTTGTCTCCACCGACGATAGGATCGAAGCGCAACTGCAACACGAAAGGACTATACGTCAAATCGAAGAGGAGGCCGAGCGAGAAAAGCTGAAGTTCAAAGCAATCGATGATGCTAAGCTCCGAGGGCGCGAAGGAGAAAAGGACATATTCAGTGAAGATCGGGAGAAAGTCCTCGAGCTGTCCTTCATCGCCAAACACGAACAGGAGGAAGAAGTGAAGCGTGTGAATCAAATAATGCTCAATGCTAAGTGTCACGCTATTCGGGACGCTCAGATACAGGAGAAAGAAGAGTTGGCCAAGGAGCTGAAGCAAGACGAGATTCGACTGGAGCAGATCATGATTGAACGGGCGAGAGCCTCGCTGGCCGTCGAAGACGAGAATGTCAAGAAGGAAGTGGAGAAAAAGAAGAAGTACGCGGCCGAGATAAAGCACCAACTGATGGAGAGGGAGAATCAACGATTCCTCGAGGCTGAGCGCATCGAGGAAGAAGCCAAGGTCTTAGCCCTAACCAAGGAGGCGATACAGCGGGACGAAGAGCGCCGTATGCGCCTAAACCACGAACGACGAGAGAAACTCCGAGCGGAGCTTAATCGAATCTGTGAAATGGCCAATCTCTTCCAGAAGATGCTCTTTGAGCAGGAGCGCGAAGCCGAAATGCGCATCCTCGCTTACATGAAAGCAAAAGAAGAACGCGAGCGGACCCTGGCAATTGAGAAGAAATTAGTCAAGCAGGCGTTCGAGCGAAAGCAGCAGCTCCTGTTCGACCTTCAACAAAAGCGACTCGAGTCGAGATCCAAGCGAGAAGAGATGGCACTGATACGACAACAGGAGAACATCGAACGCGAGTATCGACGTAAAGAGATGGAAGCAGCCATCCGAAAGAAGGAACTAGAAAAGGCCTTGGCAGAAGCACGCCAGATGCAACTGCACGAGGCCAAGCTACGCGAGGCATTACAACTCGCGCACAACGAAGATGACTTCAAGAAAATCGTAGAAACCTTGAAGCGCGAGGAGGAGAAACAGAAGAAACTGCAGGAGGAGCGTCTCAAGAACCGTGAGCGCTATCGCGAGGACATTGTCCGTCAGATGAATGACAAGGAGTACGCACGACGAACACTGATGGAGCGCGACCAAGCAGATGCCTTTGAATTCCGTGAGCAGGAAAAACAACGCCAGAAGAACGTCTTTACGGTGATACAGTCGAAATTGGCCAAAATGAGGGAAGCCAATCTGCCGGAAAAATACATCAAAGATGTCGAGAAGCAGCTGATGAAGATCGGTCAAGCATCAAGCAAATGAGAGGATAAAGGGACATAAAGGGACTTCGAATTTTAGGCTTTTTCACCAATTTTGTAAAATTTTGAAAAATATACATTTTTTCGTGGGGTTTTTGTTTTGTAAATTGTGAAGGTTTTTATTTGCATTAGAGTTGCAGGTGATTGAGTTAATTTAGATTTGACGGTTTTGGTGAGTAGGAAGGGGGTTTGGAAGGACAATTCCCGACAAAGGCAATCAATCGAACACTTAAGGACAACTTTACTTTGGCTAGCTGCCTGCAATTACGCCTGACGCTGACGACTTCTGCTTCATCTTCCCATAAGTTCGGAGTCAAATACAGACGGACAGAGTCATGTTGTCCATGCTCTGCACATAGCCCAGGCACATCAGGCGTCTGATCCGTAGACACCCCGCTGTTCAGTGACGTGCCGTGGTGCTTCCAGTAAGGTGTTCACTAACTGCTACTTGAAATTTTGTCTTTTAGTTCCTATCTAGGATCACCGAGGACGGGATATTCATCGATTTATTCGATTTTTTGAATGAAAAAAATACAAACGAGAAGACCTGTGTAGTATTTTGATAACATATGCAAAATAAATATTCTGGTAGGGTGCGCGGTGGACAATTGCGCACCTTCGAATAAACGTCACTGCTCATGTCGCTCTCAACGCAAGCAGGGCCAATGATTGTTCACTCGTAGAGACAAAGGGCTTCATCACCATCTTCTCCAACCATGTTTCCACAGCAAAGTCTTTCTAGAATTTTCTCTGAGCGATTTTTTTTAAAATACTGATGGAGTCATCCAAATCTTGCAACGCCCCTGTGTATTTACAATGCCTAACTTGCGCCAGTTTCTGCTCGTATCCCATGAGACCAGGTACAGCTGCCGTTAGGTTAGGTTGTAGTGGCTGACTGCTAAGGGCAGTCACACTTAGGCCAGAGTAGGCCCATTGTGATACCACGCGGATTGACTTCTCCTAACATCGGAACCAGTTGGTGCTTGTAGTGAAGCGATTTAGCTGGCCTGTTGTTTAACTCATTGAAATTATTGAAATAGTAGGTCCCTAGGTGTAGGAACCTACGACTAGCCAGAGCGCTGCACGAGCAGAGTAGGTGATGAGTGTTTTCTACCTCTATCATTATATGGGGCACCCATCCTGCGAGCATGAGTGCCAATTGCACAGTGCCCGGTTATGACTCCTATGAGAGTCCTTAATGAGTGTTTGCTGAGCCTAAGTAGACTGAGTGACCGTTTTAGGTTGAGTGATGGCCAAATTTCTTTTGTTTTAAGGCCGGTGGTGCCTTCTACCCATTTGTTATGGGTGGTTTCTACTGTATGGATCTTTAAAAGATGATAGGCTGTAGCGATCGGCATGGAAGGTGTCACTCCTGGTATTGATAGGGAGGAGGTTGCACCAAACCTGGTGAGTTCATCGGCTTTGCAGTTGCCTCGTATGTCACAGTGTCCCGGCACCGACATGAGATGAATGTTAAAATGCCCGGCCATCTCGTTAAGAGACATCCTGCAATTAAGGGATGTTTTTGAGTTAAACATGACATTGTCCAGGAATGAAGTGGAGAGATGGAAAGTAGTAGGAGGGAGGGAAGGGATGGTTACATCTTAGCTTCGGCCGCCGTTGTAACCAGCCGTTTATTACTTCGGCTTTCGGGCCTGATTTGTACGCCATTCAATCATCGGCTATTTAAAAGCGATTTAAAAATTTATCGTGAACAAAAAAATTATTTTTTACAGTTTTGAGATTACAATTGTGCTTAATACTAAAGGTTAGGGTGTTGGCTCAACAATAGGGGCCCAACTGACGTACATTGTTTAATTCAACATTTGGTATTACAATATGTGTTTATTTTGTATATCCTACAATGTCCAGTGCTTACATCAGGTTGTTCCGTGTGTCCTTGTTGGTCCTTTGTGGATGGGGCGGTGGTGTGATAGCCGATTTTGCCTCTATGATAACTGCTATCGCTGCTCTGGTAGAAGCCATGCAGCTCGTTATTAGATGTCGTTGGAAAGTTCTGCTCGCTTAGCAGATTTAGGACGTTGAGGTAGTCTTGTCCGGGGATGGTGTTTCTCAGGTTCCTGATTGCCTCGTTACGATGATTGTTGATGTCTAGAAGCTGCTTTGAACATATAATTCAAAGAAGGTAACCTAACGGGGAACCTAGACATTCTAAGAAAGGCCGATCACGTTAATGAACTAACTAAGGGCAGTGATCTCATGACACCAAAATTGTTATACCTATAGAAGAGAAGAATGAGCCGATAGCCATTCTTGGATAACTGATGCTGCCCAAAGATGGTACACAGACGGGTCGAAGTCAGAAAGTGTAGTAGGAGCAGGCATAAGACACAGATGTCCACTGTCTTCCAAGCTGACCTCATCGCCATAAATGAAGTAGCACATTGCATCAACAATAGAAATGTAATAAATACAAAATAATATCGATACTCTCAGATAGCCAAGCAGTAATTACAACTCTAAAGAGCTTCAAATTCAGCTCCAGGGTTGTCTGGTATTGTCACAAGATACTTATTACGTTGGCAAAGAAAAACAAGTTAAAACTGTGAAGAATTAAGGAGGCTCTAAACCTAATCAAACCTGACCTTAGGATACGATGTGGCGCACTTCCTTCTGCAGAAGTCATTGTAGAGGATACCTAATCGGGAGGCGTGAGTACTGATAGCGCAGTGCGCTATTATAACCCCTATGAGAGTTCTGAGATTCAGCCTACTTATGCTGATCAAGTTGCGTGAGCGTTTTGCATCGAGAGTAGGATATAATTGTTTTATGATGAGGCATCCAATGCTAGTAGACCATCCACGATTTGTATGATTGAGGCTGCTTGCTTTTATACACGCTTAATTCGTCGCCGATTTTTTCTTCTGTCTCACCTTCCTTGTCCACTTCATACAAATGTCGGCGACGAATTTAGCGTGTGAAAAAGCGGCCTAAGCGCTTCAAGCTTGAGTCGATGCTTTGCAGGAGCGATTAGCATGGATGGCAGATCTCCATTCGGATGGAGTATAGAGCATGTGCCCTTTCTAGGGAATTCTTCCGCTTCACAATTATCTGAAATATCAATGGTCATCACGTTGAGAGATAGACCGCAATTGAGTGAAGTTTTCGAGTTGAATTTCGCTTGGACCGTACCCAAAGATTTGATCACCGCCCGTCTGTTCGGAAACAAATGAAGATATCTGTGCCCGATATTCAATGACGTTTATTCGAAGTTCCGCAACTGTTCACCGCACACCTTATCAAAATCTTTATTTTGCATATGTTACCAAAATCCTTAAATCTTCTCTTTTGTATTTATATTGCAATTGTATTGTTATCAGGCAAAAGGTGTTCTCGTAACTTTAGCGCACCGAATCCATGCACAAACAACTTGGTGTTCACCTTTATCAAGCTCACTTCTCACCGATCTTCCTTCCAATGACAAGACATTTGACATTCTCAATCAAAACAACAAAAACGCATACATTTGGGTGTCCTCTCCACATCAGCGCAATGAAGAAAAACAAATCCAAAAAATAAAAAAAATTCAGACAGAAAGAGAAGGCAAATTGGCTGAATACAAATTTCTATGGTTTGGTGTTCAACAACATTCAGTGCACCGTCGTTCATTCCCCACTCGGTTGTAGGGTAATTGTGTAGATGGCAGAAGAAATACGTTAAGGATTCTTGTTCATTTTCAATTCGCTTGCTGAGGTGCGGATTCATTGTCTGTACCACGTATGTATGTACATAAACACCACGAGCAGTCAAATCCAGGCATATACGCAAAGAAGGGGGTAGTAAAGAGACTTTATATATTGTGTATTCATTTCTCGTCCTCGGTGATCCTAGATAGTAACTTAAAGACAAAAATTGAAGTAGCAATTAGTGAACACCTTACTGAAAGCACCACGGCACGTCACTGCCGATATGACATTATTTTTAGCAAGGACAGAGCTTCTTTTCTCGATATGGTCTCCGCTTGACAGACGCTACAGTGATTTGGTAGACGAAATGACAGTTGAATATTTAGATCCCTAGAGCAGACACCCGCGCCACGTATTCGTTCATCTTCGATCCATCTGTGAAGATTCACAGAGGACCGTCCACAATCCAGCGTTTGATATTCAGACTTCCAGTTTGATCTGGGGGAGAAAATCTTCTCGAAGAGTAGCTTCTGGGGGAGAAATTCTTCTCGAAGAGTAGCTTCGGTATCATGAGGTCGATGTTTTCAGGTTATAGATCCTTACCTGAAAACATCGACCTCATGATACCGAAGCTACTCTTCGAGAAGAATTTCTCCCCCAGAAGCTACTAACATGGATAGTAGAGTGTCCGAAACGGAGTTCTTTCCACATAAGCAACAATTTCGGTGTCATTGTTATGCTGGCCGTAACCTGTGTGCCGAATAAGTCTATCGGCGGGAGATTAAGGGGTGGATTCAAGGCTTTTAATACCGGAAGAGGCTGAAGGCAAAGTCATTGCCTATGTGCATAAATTCGTCTCCACTATAAGAGACATAATACATAATGTCTTCAAACAAAAACATGCAGACAACAAACGAAAATTCTATTCTTCACTAGAAGATACAAAATCTCCCAATCCTTGCTGTGCGGCACTACTTTGCAACTAATCGTCGATGCTAAAATTTCTGGGTCTCATTTTAGATAAAAAGCTAAGCTGGAAACTAAATATCCAGGATAGGGATAGAAAGGACTGTTTTGCCATATACAACTGAAAAATGCCATTGGATGCAAATGGAGACTAAAGCCACGCTTCGCTTACTGCATCTTTACCTCAATTGTCAGACCGTCACTAATATACGGGGTCTCAGTTCGGTGGATAGAGCTAAGCAAAGCTGTAAGGCACTCAACCGGATACAAAGTCTGACGTGCATGTGTATCAGGGGAGCGGAGCACTCTGTCTGATGCATAGTCCTCCTCCTTCCTCCATTGGAACTATTTGGCAAACAAGTAGCAGCCAGCAGAGACCTGAGACTAAAAACACTCTGACTGTGGTCCGAACTCACCATCGGACACTCAACTATTCTTCACGAATTTAACAGTCTTCCCAATGCCACCGATCGCCTACTACCCCAAGCTATCTTCGAGTCTTCAAATTTACCATCAGAATTCCTTCCAGATCGGATTGGATGTCTGACAGTCAGACGCTGGATGATCCCCAGCGCATCTACACAGACGGACGAAGAATCGGGTGCAGGCATCGACAAGACCTCAATATTGCTCCCTCATTCAAGCTCCCTGACCAGTGTAGCGTATTTAAGTCAGAAACCATTGCGATACAGGATAAATGATCGCTCTGTCTGCTCAGACTAAGCAGACCTTCACTTATGACGCTCATCGGCGTCATCTGACAAGTCGTAAGTTTCACATCATTCACAACAACCTCGTGGCGTACGTATGCCTAAGTTTGACTGCCTTTTAGAAGTCAGCCACTACAACCTAAGCAAACCTTAACCAACAAATACAGCCTTCCTTTGAACAATTTTCAAAAATATATATTTTCAGTCTTTTTGGAGGGAGGCAGATAGAATCACAAGGCATACACCTTAATGTAGTCCACAATCAGTCCCTCGTCCCATGTGGTCATCCAGTTGTTCCGGTCGTTCCAGAATTTCAGCTCGGCCTTGGGATCGAGGTTTTTCCAAGGCTTCTTTCGCTTTTCTGGGCCATTTACGCAATCGTCTGGAAAGTCGGCGTGTCCCCCAGCTGAGAGGCCCAGTGTCAGGAAGAACTGCAACAAAAATAAATCGTGATGTACCACGGAAACAATCAAGAACAAATAAAAAATCTACCTCCTTGTCGAAGGGCGCCAGTGGATTTCCATTTTCCCAAAGTTTCGCATGCTGCACGCCAGCTTTGTAGTAGTCATCAGCAAACGGGCCCTCGATTGAAGCATAATCGGTGCCATCGACCAGCAGTGAGATAGCCTTATTTGTCCAAATTAAGACGAATGTGTGGAAGTCATCTCCTAAGTTCTCGGTCTGCAGGCTTTCTTTCAGTCCTGTCCGACGAAGAGCTTCGGCTGATGAGAGCACAATTCCGCCAGAGAGTCGTCGTCCAGATATGTCAACCCCACCGCGGTCTTTAAGAATCGCATTGCCCCTGTTGAAGGCCACTCTCATCTGACCTGACGCATAATGCGTGTACCCGTAATAATTTTCCAGGGGCTCCAGTAGGATCACTGCGTGGCATAAGGACAGTGACTCACAAAAATAAACGAGGAGAGTCTCACTTACGTGGAAACAGCCAGTCGCCCTTGGGGAGCTTTGCCCGCACCTCGACCTTTCCAAAACGAAAACTGAAAGAGTCCTTGGTTTGAATCCTCGCTGACACAACAGGAGGAAGAACCTGCGACCATTGCGCAGTTCGCTTGCAGCCACTTAAGACGTCAACCTTCGCAGTGCATCTGCAGAACAGGAAGAGGGAAAATGATAAGTTTATGGCTCAGGGGCAGATAATGACACTTACCGCGGCCCGAGGTCTAAAGTGCCGCCTCTTATTAGCGATTCATTGAATCCCGGCAGCTCGTGCAACAGGGTCGATACAACGTGTAGCTCGCCATTGCTCACGTAACAGTTCTCGGGCCTGCCTTGGAAGGACACAAACTCTGAGTCCTCCTCCTCGGCTGGAATGCGGATTTCATGCCTCCACTTGGTTGAATCGAGGGTGTTGAAATTGTCCTCGAATATTAGTTCACCCTTGCAGGTTGCCTTCCTCTGAACCGTTGTTATGGATGTTTCGCAATTGGTTGGATCTGTTCGTGGCGTGACCACAGGCGTCCCACTGGTTTGTGGTGTGGCCGTTCCCAGCTTCCGGTAGCCGTAGCTTCCATGCTGAACATGAATCCAGTAGTTCACTTCGTTGCCTGGATCAACAAATGCTTGGGTATTGTCGAAGGCCCATCTTCCATTTGTCGGCTTCATTATGTCGGCGGAATACTCTCCAGGCTGATTCAGCGCTATTGGCTTGTTGATGTTGACATGATAGGCGACCAGGACGATACCATTCTCATCTGGAACGAGTTAAATTATTCAGATTAGTTTTGTAAAAAAATTATTATTTGCAATGAAAATTGTGTAGAAGCTCGTCGTAAACAGTAAAGACGTTCTCAGCGAAATCAATGAGGAACTATCCGGCTACTAGCGAAGATCCTCAAAAGAACAGGATGAAACAGTTCAATCCCGAAATGTCGTCGATGTTGTGAGTCTTCTTTAGGAAACGTCAGGAAACCGAGTCGCATGCCATCATGGACTGTTTCAATAAATGGCCTCAAGCGGGTGGTAATGCCACCCAGGAAAGAAGCTTGGATTAGATAACTGACATTTGGGTGCGTTGGTTCTGTACGTTCGTGGAACTTCTTTCCAATACAATGTATTGATGGGTAGGACAATGATACTAGCTAACGCGCAGAAGATGTTTGGATCATCTGCAGAGTACAACCGGTTTGAAAAGCGATCACAAATCGGTTGTGCCGGTGAAAAATGGTTTCGAAGAAGGGAACCTTGTCTACACAATCCACACAATCCTTGACTACACAATCCTCACCGAAAGAAAAACAAGCCGTCTAAGCTACAACGGACAGAAAACTTCGAATCCATGGTCAAACGCACCAGCATCTTTCAAGCTGAAATATATGCCATAGACAGGTGAGATCAATCTTACCATTTACGACATAGCAATAATGTCGGACAGTCGTGCCCTTGGCCCTAGAATCCGAAATCATCAAATCCAAGGTTGTGTGGGAATGCCTACAGAAGCTTAAAGAGCTGAGTAGAAGAAACAGAGTAAAACTCAGCTGGATACATGGACACAAAGGAATAGAAGGCAATGAAATGGCCGACTCAGTAGCTAGGAAACGAGCATCGGAAACCTTCACATCCCCTGGACCATTCTGTGCTGTAGGAAACGATGTCCTCAGAGAACTGTGGGAACTAGAAAGAAGGAACCGAACTGAAACCTGCTCAGACCATGAAGCAGGTCAATAAATTCACGGGTCCCTATAACCGAACGAAGTTCGAGGCATGTATCAAGATGAGCAAGAACAACCTCCGTATCCTAAAAGGCTTCCTAACAGATCACTGCAGATTTAGGGAGCACCTAAGGAAACTAGAAGTCTTTGCAGATTCTGGGGAGAATCTAATGCAATTCCAGAACATGTACTGGGATTTTGTGAGACTTTAGCCCATAAAAGACAAAGATATCTGGGTATGCACCTGATATCAGGGAAGAATTCAGGTCACTAGACTCATCTCTCATTCTGAGATTCATAGTTCGATATGTTTTGGTTAGCGATTTCGGAGAGATCACCAAGGAAGGG